>OX451741.1:1162116952-1163362253 GCA_948472305.1 Vicia faba
AAGATATCATCCTATTTCTTAAAGCCATTAGTGATTGTCTTCTTATTTTTTGTTCATTTGTAAACAGTAGTCAAGTTTAAATGCATATGTTCAAAAATAAATCATTGGACGTTTTCGCAAACAAAACACAGAAAAAGAAAAAAAAAAGATAGTTTCGCACTTTCAAAGGGATATCTTTGTATTAATTTGAATAAGTATTTTTGTATAATGAGACGAACATTCTAGTAAGAGAATTTCGTCAGAGAAAATGAAAATTGATACAAAGAAAAGATAGATATGTGAAATAACCCCATGGGGTTCCCATTCTGCTATAGCCTTCACGTCTCTGAGCGTCTTGTCCACTTGTTGCCTTGTCTGAAGCTGATTGGATTGATTAGAACCGTTTGAGCTTGTCAGTCGATGTTAAAGGTTGTCTGTAAGGTGATCCAATGGGACATAGCCATACGCTTTAATTCCCTAACTTTTGCCTGGATCGTCCTTTCGGGTTTTCAGTCCACCGGGATACCCTTTTTTGCCCAAGCCACCCATTCGGGTTTTCAGCTTGCTGGGTGTACAGATTTTTTTTTGTATTTTATCCTTAATTTTCCCCCGAAACTTTTTGGTTCGTCGGGATGCCCTTGTTTTGCCTAGGTGTGTCAACCTAACAGGTCTCTTATGTGTAGTATCTTTTGACTATGTCCGCGTTCATAGGGTGCGGAAGGTCGTCGCCATCCATGGTGGTTAAGATCATTGCTCCACCATAGAATATGCTTTTGATCACAAATGGTCCCTCGTATGTAGGAGTCCATTTGCCCCTGGGATCACCTTGTGGAAATATGATACGCTTGATTACCAAGTCACCAACCTGATATACCTGACGTCTGACCTTTTTGTTAAAAGCTTTGATCATACGTTTTTGGTACATCTGGCCATGATTGACAGCCGTAAGCCTCTTCTCATCAATCAAGTTCAATTGGTCAAGCCGAGTTTGGATCCATTCATCTTCATTCAGCCCTGTATCTTTTATGATTCTCAGAGAAGGTATTTGTACTTCGATTGGTATAACAACTTCCATGTCGTATACCAAGGAGAAAGGAGTTGCCCCTGTTGATATGTGCACCGTGGTACAGTAACCGTGGAGAGAAAATGGTAACATCTCATGCCAGTCTTTGTAAGTTACTGTCATTTTTTGTATGATCTTCTTGATGTTCTTATTTGCGGCTTCGACAACACCATTCATCTTTGTCCGGTAAGGGGAAGAATTATGGTGCTGGATCTTGAATTGCACGCATAGTGAAGTGATCATAGTATTATTGAGATTCGTACCATTGTCTGTGATGATTCTCTCTGGGATACCATACCGATAGATGAGATTCTGTTTGATGAACTGGGCCATAACATTCTTGGTAACAGAAGCGAAAGAAGTTGCCTCAACCCATTTCGTGAAGTAGTCAATGGCCACCAAGATGAAACGGTTTCCATTAAAAGTTGTAGGTTTGATTTCTCCAATCATATCGATGCCCCACATCACGAATGGCCAGGGAGCAGTCAGGACATTTAGAGGAACTGGAGGCACATGCACTTTGTCAGTATAGATTTGACACTTGTGACAGGTTCGTGAATGTTGATAGCAATCTGCTTCCATGGTAGACCAGTAATACCCTGCCCGTAGGATCTTTGTAGCCATCGTGTGCCCACTAGAATGGGTTCCAAAAGTGCCTTCATGTAGATCAGCCATGATCTTTTCTGCCTCAACCTTGTCTATGCAACGAAGCAAAACAGAGTCATGGTTGTGCTTGTAGAGAATGCCATTACTGAGGAAGAACTCAGCAGAGAATCTTCTCAAGAACTTCTTATCATTATCTGAAGCCCCTTCCGGATACTCTTGAGCCTCGAGATACCTCTTAACTTCATGTAACTACGGCTGGTCCACTACTTCTTCAGTATCGATCACGTGACAGTAAGTTGGTTCGTCCATCCGCATAATGGTGATCTGGGGAGCCCCGTTACCCCACTTGAGTTTAAACATGGATGACATAGTGGCTAGTGCGTCTGCTAGTTGACTTTCCTCTCGTGGAAAATGCTCAAAGGTAATTTCCTCGAAATGTGGGATTAATGTCAACACATGTTCTTTGTAGGGGATGAGATTAGGGTGCTTCGTGTCCCATTCTCCTTTGATATGACTGATGACTAACGTTGAATCTCCAAATACATTTAAGGACTTGATTCCTAAATTTATGGCAACTTTGAGACCAAAAATACACGCTTCGTATTCTGCCATGTTATTGGTACAGTTGAAGCAAAGTCTTGCAGTGAAGGGAGTATGACATCCTTCAGGGGATATGATTACAACACCTATGCCATTGCTGAGTGCGTTGGAGGCCCCGTCAAAAACCAAGGTCCATCAGGATCCTTGTTCAGGTGCGTCATATGGTCTGAATTCTTCATAGTTGTTTACCATCATGATGTCTTCATCTGGGAACTCAAATCTCATGGACTGATAGTCATCCACAGCCTGATGAGCAAGGTGATCGGCTAGTACACTGCCCTTTATTGATTTTTGGGTAGTGTACTGAATGTCATATTCAAGCAGGATCATTTGCCATCTTGCTATTCTCCCAGAGAGGGAAGGCTTCTCAAATATGTATTTAATTGGATCCATCTTGGATATCAATAAGGTAGTATGAGTCAGCATATACTGTCTTAGCCGGCGAGCATCCCATGCCAGAGCACAGCAAGTTTTCTTGAGCAGTGAATATCTTGTTTCACAGTCGGTAAAATTTTTGCTCAGGTAGTATATAGCATGCTCTTTTCGGCCCGACTCGTCATGCTGCCCCAGCACACACCCCATTGAATTTTCCAAGACAGTTAGATACATGATCAAAGGTCTTCCCTCGATTGGCGGCATCAAAACAGAAGGCTCTTGTTGGTACTCTTTGATCTTGTCAAAGGCAGCTTGGCATTCATCATTCCATTTGACTATTTAATCTTTCTTCAGTAATTTGAAGATTGGTTCATAAGTAGCAGTTAGGTGAGAAATGAATCGGGCGATGTAGTTTATCCGTCCTAAGAATCCTCTGACTTCCTTCTCGGTGCGAGGAGCTGGAATTTCTTGTATTGCTTTCACCTTGGCAGGGTCCACTTTGATACCTTTACCGCTGACAATGAAGCCTAGGAGTTTACCAGACCTTACCACAAATGTGCATTTGTCCGGGTTTAACCTCAGCTTGTATTTCTTTAGTCTCTCAAACAGTTTCTACAAATGGTCAAGATGCTCCTCTTCTGTTTGAGATCTGGCTATCATGTCATCCACATAGACCTCTATTTTGTGATGGATCATGTCATGAAATAGCGCTACCATGGTGTGCTGATAAGTTGCCCCAGCATTCTTCAATCCGAATGGCATAACCTTGTAACAGAATGCGCCCCACTGTGTGACGAAGGTCGTTTTCTCCATGTCTTCAGGTGCCATTTTGATCTGGTTGTAGCCTGAGAAACCATCCATAAATGAGAAAACTTTATGATATGCGGTATTGTCAACCAGAATATTGATATGGGGAAGTGGGAAATCATCCTTAGGGCTTGCCCTATTCAAATCTCTGTAGTCCACACACATGCGTACTTTGTCGTCCTTTTTAGGCACTGGAACAACATTGGCGACCCATTGTGGATAGGAGGTGACGGCTAAGAATCCGGTGTTGAATTGTTTTATAACTTCAGTCTTGATCTTCTCTGACATGTCTGGCCGCATGCGACAGACTTTCTGTTTTACCGGAGGGCAATCTTCTTTTGTCGGTAGACGATGGACCACGATATCAGCATCAAGTCCAGGCATGTCTTCGTATGACCAAGAAAAGACCTCAACATAGTCATGTAGTAACTAAATTAAGCGCTTCTTGACACTAGATTTCATATTGGCACCCACCTTGACTTCTTTTTTTTCCCTCTTCGGTACCTAGGTTAACTGTGTCCACGGGTTCTTAATGGGGCTGTATGGTCCTTTCTTCTTGTTATAGTGACCTGAATAGTTCCCCTGGCCCTTCACAATCTTCCTCACCTTTGTCTTCGTCTTGGTAGATTAGATTTTCAAAGTCATAATAGGCCATAGCAGAATCGTTATCCATGGGATCCTGAGTGGATGTAGATATGCATTTTGATATGTGAGTGTGTGTAAGAGCATAGCTATTTTTGAAAGAAATAAAAATGTAGAAAAAGAAAGAAAAAGAGCACAAAGTTTGCATGCAAAAACGTCCATGATTCATTGATGACATATGAAAATGAAGTAACAACCCTTACAAATGGACTGTTGTGCCTCGGGTAAGACACAAGGTTTTAAAAGTCTGAATTATTTAATTATTACAAGTTCGACAAAAATTTAAAGACAATTACTGTTGGATAAAAGTAATTGGGGCAAAATTTTTGGCTTCCCAATTAGTGAGTCCTTCGTTGATGGTTGGGAAAATCCAATCTTCCAGGTCACAATTATCATCACTATCCTCCACTGCGTTGACTCCATAGTTCTGATCTTCAAAGGTGGTCCCCCGACACGAGCACGATGAACAGCTTTCTGGGCTCCTGAAGTGAAACCCAAACCAAATTTGTCAGATTTGTAAGGGATATCTGGGAGTTGGTCCCAAATAGTACACCCACCCTCTTCGACCACTGCCTTGGCATCTTTTAGAGAAGACATCTTTAGCGGAGGTCTGGTAATATTTGGGACTTGGGAAATAGTCTTTGTTGCTGCCACTGTTTGTGGGACTTCCTCGAAATGCTGAAACGGAGTTTCGATGAATTCAGCATCCAATTCCACGTATCTGAAGGAGTTCAAGTGACTGACCATATATTCCTCTTCTCCATGGACAGTGATGATTTTCCCTTTGGTTTGGTATTTCAGCATCTGATGTAATGTAGAGGTGACGACACCAGCGTTATGAATCCAAGGTCGGCCCAATAAACAGGAATAGGAAGGGAGAATGTCCATCACATAAAAAGTTGAATCAAAGGTTTGAGTTCCAACTTTTATGGGGATGTCCACCTTCCCATGCACCATTCTCTTTGAACCGTCGAAGGCCCTTACCACTATGTTACTGGGTTTTAAGGTCAAAACTTCACAATCGAGTCTATCCAAATCCTTCTTAGGCAGCACATTCAAAGATTAACCAGTATCAACCAGGACATGGGCCAAATTTGTGCCCCTGCATTCGACAGAGACATGCAAAGCCTCGTTGTGTTTCCTCCCTCTAGGTGTCAAGTTAGCATCAGAAAAGCCTAAACCATTATCAATGGTCAAATTTGCCACACAGTCTTGGAATTGGTCAGCAGAGGTTTCCTGTGGCACATGGGCAGTTTTAAGAAATTTCACCAAGGCCTTTGCATGAGCCTCAGAGCACAATAGTAAAGCTAGTATATAAATCTTTGACGGAGTCTGCCCTAGTTATTCAACTACGTTGTAGTCGCTTCTCTTTATAATTTTCAGAATTTCTTCCATCTCCTTTTTGGAGGCCTCTGGGATAGATATTGATCGCTCCTTCATTCGGACAGGCTCAACCAAAATGCTTTTGCCTCGAGTCTCGGTCGACTCGGCAGTAGGAGTGTCAGTAGGGGTAACCACGGGAATTGTAGTAGTAGTGTCAACAGGAACAAAAGTAGGGATGATCACATGACCGGTAACAGTTTTCAGAGGTGCAATCTCAGGGGAGAATACTCTTCCACTTCGGGTTATCTTGCTGGTTCCTGCAATGTTACTGATGTCGGGGTCAGCCTTCTCAAAAATCGAGTCTTCATCAACCAGCCAATCCTGCTTGACGCTGTGATAGTAGACGTCGCCCCCATAGTTCCAGGGGACAGTTTTATCTGAGGAGTACGAGACCGACCCTGGCATAGTAATTATCAGTGGAGTCACTTTAGGAATAGATGTAATCCTAACGGGTCTTTTGGTGGAGACCCTGGAAGGATTGGCGGAAATGGTTACTACTGAAACATCCTTGTAATAAATGGTTGGAGTGGGAATCTTCTCAAACAAAATCTCTTTGTCATCCATTTGGTGTTGGACACATGCTTTCAATAAATGACAACCAGTTGGTAGGGATAAACAGAGGAGAAAACCTTCGCCACAGCCCAGAAATAAACCGTCCTTCAACAGGTTCCTCTTGATGGTCAAGAGAGGAGTAACAAGTTCATCAACAATAGTAACAAACATATCATCTTCAACAACATCAACATCACGGCCTTGCTTGGGCATAGGAGCGGTGATAACATTTGGGATCTCAGGAGAATCAAATTCAATTTCTTTTGCCTCAAGAAGGTCTTGCACCATGTTTTTCGAAGCCCACAAATTGTTGGTATCATGGCCTAGACTTTCTGAATGGTAAGCACAGCGAGCATTAGGGTGGTAATGAGGAGAGGCGGTATTGGGATTCTTCGGGACTTCCTTCAAAGTTACCAGATTAGATCTCAATAAATGTGGCAGGACTTGAGACAACATCATATTTATCCGGGTAAACTGTCTTACCGGTCTTTCTATTCTAGGTTGGTTATTCCTCTATTGAGTAGGTGCGGGCTTAGGGATCATGATGGACCCTACCATTGGACGAAGTTCAGTTCTGTCCTGATTCCTTTGAGGGTATACAGCAACAACCTCTTTCTTCCCAATAAATGGTTTTCTCACGGCACTGGGGGATGCATCCTTTTGGATCTTCCCACTCTTAATCCTAGCTTCCACTCTTTCCCCGATCAAGATTAATTCAGTGAAGCCTACTGAGGAGCTTCCAATTAGATGATTAAAGAAAGGACCGGACAGGGTCCCCAAAAACATGTCTACTAGCTCTCTGTCAGACAGGGGAGGCTGGACTCTTCCTGCTAAGTCCCTCCATTTCTTAGCGTAGTCTTTGAAACCCTCGTTCAAACCCATAATCATACTTTGGAGTTGAGTACGGGTGGGAGCAAGGTCTGCATTGTATTGATACTGTTTATAAAAAGCAGCAGCAAGGTCTTACAAATTATGGACATTGGCCCTTTCCAGTTGATAGAACCAATCTAGTTGAGTTCCAGATAGACTATCCTGAAAGAAGTGGACCCACAAATTTCTGTCAACAGTGTGAGGCTGTATCTTCCTCACATAAGATCGGAGGTGCATCTTGGGACACGAAACCCCGTCGTACTTAGAAAACACTGGTACCTTGAACTTTGGTGGAATAACAATCCCAGACACCAAACCTAACTCTTTAAATTCTAGCTCGGGCACTTTCTGAATCTCCATCGCATTTAGACGCTCTTCCAGATGTTTGTATTTGTCGTCAGCCAGAGGATACTGCTCTTCATAGTAATCTTCTTCTTCTTCTTCAAATTCTGGATGGGAAATCACTTCCTTGTTTTTCCCTTCTTGATTATCCTTTTCACCAGATGATGTTGCGAAGTCTAGGGTCCGTCTGGCTGGCCCTGGGAACCTTCTTCCTAGATTCAAAACACCGGTTGATTTCTTTGCTTTCTTCTTATTTTCTTTGATCAGCAAAGTTTTCAAATCCTCTTGTACTTTGGCCAAGGTCAAGAGCATTTGTTGAAACTGAGCATTCTGCGCCTGGAGATCTTTTACTGTCTGCTCAAGATCCATCTTACTGAAATAAATAGTAGAAAGATAAGGAGACATGTGGTAAGAAACTTGTTTATGTGATTATGAATGAAGATGCATATGCAAGGATTTCAAGGAAATTAGAGATTTAAATTTGATTTAGACCAAAAAGGAACATACGTTATATTAATAAATCAAAGTTTGAGTACATCATACCTCTTTGGGCTTACAAAGAAATACAAAACTCTAAGATAAAAATTTGAATGCATCCTCTTTGGTGCGATATAGGCGTTCAGACTCCGCTCCTCATGAAGCTGCTTGGTGAGTTCCAGAACCTTCTTCTTGCTGGCGTAGAATTGGGCCTCGAAAGTGTCTCGCTCCCCCTTAAGTTTTATCTAATCCCTTTGCAAGTATTCGAGAGAGGTGGTCATGTCAGGATGAAGGATAGTGTATGGGACATCTCCTTCCACAACAGGCTCTATGATAACCAGGAGAATGGAGGGGTAAGGAATCATAAGACTTTGAGCACGAGCTCGTACCCATTTGAGATAAGGCTCAAGAGGGATGGAATTATTATGCCCCAACGTCTTGCTATCTACCTTGTTCAACATCCTCCAAGCTCGGATAAACCTATGGCGGTGACCTTGATCGTCATTCTTGTAGTCAAATACCAACCCTTGAATAAGCATCTCATGGGGACCATCCCTTCAAGCATAACCAAACTGTCTTAAGGCTAAGCAGGGGTTGTAGGTGATACCTCCTCTAATGCCAAGTAAGGGAACATTAGGGAATTATCCACAACGGTCAACGATAGTAACACTCTCCATATATCGGGAGCACCAATGAATGTCTGAATGTCTGAGTGTCATCAACCTATGTGACCACCTTGAACCTTGATCGTTCTTCAATACAAATTGGGGAAGATGCGAAATAAACCATCTTGCTAAAAAAAGAGTACAACACATAAGAATACCTCTTTTCCTCATAGTGCGAGTGTGAAAAGAATGTAGGATGTCTCCTAACAAAGTAGGCACCGGGTTACGAGACATGAAGATTTTGATGGCATTTACATTTATGAGTTTGTCACAATTTGGAAACAAAACCATCCCATAGATGAGGAGAGCCACAATTTCCTCAAAAGCTTGCAAGTACAAGGAGTTCCAACAGTTTTGGGCTTTCTCAAACAAGAACTTGGCTAAGAAACCTTTGACACCACTCCTTGTTTCCCAATTAGTTGTGACATCAGATGGTTGTAAGTGTAAGGCTTGAGCAATCTCTTCTGGTCTTGGATATTTTTTCGTACTGTTGAAGGGTAGTTGATTAAAAATAGGAATCCTCAAGAGTTGGGAGAATTCTTCCAAAGTTGGCACAAGTTGATAATCGGGAAAGGCGACCATGTCTTTCGGTAAATAGAGAATTTTCGGGAACCCTTGATGCTAACTCTTTAAGTTGAGGAGGGATCCTTACAAGATTGACTTGAATGGTTTTCCTGTGAATAGAATCCATGTCCTACAAAATAGAACAAAGATAAATCCCCAAAATCCTTGAAATGGTTAGTGAGTATGAGTATGATGTTACGATGTTTATGATGTTATGTACAAGTAGATATATACAAACAAAACAAACAAGTCATTAGGTTTAGGCTTGCATGAAGTCTCATAGGTAAGTACCCTCTTGAATTTTAGTTAGCTCAAACATGTCCTAGCAATAGTAACCGGGTTCTAAAGGAGCTCAATATCATTGGTTTGTTTCCTCGGGCATTGTTTCATAGTAAGCCTATTTAATGGCGACCAAAATATCCCAAGAAACCAAACCTCAATGAGTGTAGTATCGAGTATCTACCAACTTCGAACTGCACCAAAGCCGGTCATCTCACTACGTCCTAATGGCCAAGTTGGTCAAGTAAAGGTTCTAGAAGTTAGTTAGTGCTTCATGACATCACTCAGCGGCCCCGTATTCTCCTTGACTACTCAAGGGCTACCGGTACCCACAAATATGTCACACTAACGTAGATATTGCTTAGACCATGTCGGTATACCCCACACAGTTTCCACAACGTATTGCTACTTACCTATAAGGCATCCCAAATCTGGGTATAGGATTCAAACCCAAATAAAGAACCAAAATGTAAAGCATACAAGTCAAACAATAAAAGCAAATAAATTTGATCTAGCCCTAAGGTAACCCCACGTTTAATCTCTCCCCAGCAGAGTCGCCAGTTCTGTAACGCGGTTGGAGAACTGGCTTGGTCATTTTTGTTTTATCGCAAATGTTGAAGTTAGCAAGAGTCGCCACCTACTTTTCTTTTATCCAAAAGGAAAGACTGAAAAGAACAGGAAAGACCTTTGAGTTGTTTTCTTGAGTTCGGGGGGTAGATTATGAAAAGAGAAGGTGTTAGCACCCTTTCCATCCAAGGTTTTCCATGGGCTCTTAGTTACTTGCTAGATCACTTGCTTTTTTTTGAAAATGTTCTTTGTGTGGTTTTTGAAAGTATTTTGAAAAGGAACCATCGTTTAGGCAAACTTTGTAATGATTCTCGTTCGTAAGAATGTATACAAAGTGTTGATCCTTTGAAAATGTTTTCAAGTTTGGAATATATTTTTGAAAGTGTTGGTGTTTGTTTTGAAAACAACAAGGATGTTTTGGTTTTGAAATTGAGCAAGCAACTAGGAACAATCTACCTACTAAAAGTTATTTCATGTTTATTTCCTCTTTCCTTTGATATTGTTATCTTACCATTGATTTGGTAAGTAACCCTATCTTGGATGTAAAAGGGACGGGAAAGGGCCATCGTATAGCCATGATTAGCAATGTTGTAAGATATCTTAGCATTTTCTTTAAGGGACTAAGATCATTTTTGAAAGGAAACTTTGATAGCGTCATCGAGGGACTATGATCTTGTATTTTTTTATTGTTTTTGCTAAGATACCTCGCATGCATAATATGGCCATTTTTGTAAGGCAACAAAGTGGATTTATCCTAGGGGTGTATGCGTGCATGTGTATTGGTTTACATGCTTGATTTGTCTTTGAATTAGGGTTTTCTAAGCATTGGTTTTATCTTTCCATACAAACCCTAATTACTAGCATTTGTATATAAAACATTAAATTGCGGAAAATAAAAATACTAAGCTATTATATCATTGCAAGAAAATTAAATCTAAATAATTATTACCACCATATTGAATATTGTACAAAAATGAAGATAAAGATGCAAGAATATGAATGTGAAAAAGAAATGTGATTTTTGTTTGGTTTTTTGTTTAGAAATGGTTTTTGTTTTAATCTAATTAACTAGAAGAAAATTAATTAACTTAAAAGTAAGAAAACTAAACTAAGTTAATTAAAAGAATTTTTTTTTAGGGTTTTTTATGAAGTTTCTTGTGAAGGGGTCTTAATTAAATTAAACCAGTATGAAAAAATTAATTAATTAAAAATCCTAAGTTTCTAAATTAATTTTAATTAAAAAAGAAAGTAAACTAAACCTAATTCTAATTATTATTTTATTTAAGAAATTCAATTAAATTTGTATAAGAAAATATTTTGTCTTTTTAGTCTTAAAGAAAATAAAATATAAATATATTATCACCTAAATAATAAATAAAAATGTTTGTGGGATTTTTATTAATAAAAACAATAATAATATTAATATTAATAATAATAAAAATAAATGAAAAATAAAATATGTAATAAAATGTGAAAATGGAGTCGGGGGTGTAAAACAGATTTTGAGTGTATGTGTGTAATAAAGTTTATGGTCTGGCCCATTAACATTTTTTAAAGTAAAAAAAAAAGAAACAAATGGGTTGCATTGTTATTGAGCAAACAGGGGGTATTGTTAAGAAAAAAAGTCAGGCCCATGGGGTGGAGGCCCAAGCGCTACCTGAAACAAAAAAAGAAAAATGACAAAAATGTGAAAAAAAATGTAAAAGGCAGCGTTGAGGTTCGAACTCACGACCTCTACCAATAACGCGTGCTGCCTTACCACTAGGGTGGATGTACATCCATTAACTTAAATGAAAGAATAAATACATAATGTAACACGTCTCAATGACCTGTACGTCGTCTTCAACCTTCAGCCAGCCAGACCGCCTGTATCTCATTCATTTCTCAACAAAAATGGAAAATGCAAACATGAAAATTATGTTATTTTTCCTCACGAATCTAACCATGTAAACAACTAAAGCTATAGATCAAAGATGAATAAGAATTTCTCTAGCCCTAATTTGAACCCTATTTTTTTCAGAAACTTCAAACTTAAAATTCTCTAAGCTCAAGCCATGTAAATGAAAACTATGGATATGTACAGCTTCAGGGTAATGATATCTACATTTTATATTCACAAATGAATCAATAATGATGCTTGTAGAGAGAGTATAAAGTTAAGGAAACTTTCCTAAAAACTGGAAATCGTATTCTGAGTTTGAGCACTTCTCAAGGTGTTGTGATGATCAGAATAGCTTTAGTGACCCTCCAGGATGCTAATGCAATGTTTAGTTTGTACTGGAGATGGTTGAATCGTGCTGGAGAAGTCCAAGTGCAAAGCTCTATTTTTTGAAAATGGAAGATGGTGCAAATGGTGTTACAATCATGTAGCAGGGTGTGGGATGAGTTCTAAATGGTGTATGGAAGCTTTGTGATTGAATTTGAGTGAGAACGCACGAGTGAAATGTGAGTTTGGAATTCAAAGTCAGAAATGACACAAAAATGGAGTTTGTGTGAAATTCTGATTTCAGGGAGTTTTAGGGAGTTTCTAGGCTTATCAATTCATGTATTATCTTGCATATAGTGCCTTTATTTATAAGCAAGAGTTTTGGAGTGCTCAAGTTGGTCTGAATTCAAAATCCATGTTTAAACTCAACATGTGATTTTCTTGACAAAACAAGTTTTCATGCATTGTACCTTTGTTTATAGAGTTGTTAGCCACTTTAAACATGCTTATCTGACTTTGTAGAGGAAGCTTATGCAGAAGGAACAAGTGCAAAGTTCAATGCAAGTTGACTTTTTATAAAGCTTTCTTTATGTAAATGGCAATGGTGCCTTTGTGCCATTAATGGAAAATTATCTTGGATAAAGCTTGAATCAAATGGATAATAGCTCAAAAGCAAGTGTAATATTCTGATTAGGGAGATATTTTGAGGTTTAGAGGCCTGCAAAGCAAGATTGTGCAGCATAGGCTTGAGATTTGAATTCTTGTTCATCACAAAAATGACCTATAATTCCAGTTTGAAACCCTAACTTCCTCTCTTCGATTCTCCTTGCTCAAGAATGATCTCAAGGAGTTCTTGGACATTTTGGAAAGCTTGTAAAGTTCTAATAATCCATATTTGAATAACTTTTGAAAAATCCAAGTGGAACTATGTGAAACTTGGCCAAGAAGTTAGGTCAAAATCCTCACCAAAAATGCTCAAAATTTCACTAAGTGTTTTAGTTTCATGACCATGACTTCATGGATTAATAACTTGAGATCCAAGCATTTATAGGAGAAGTTGTGTAAAGCAATGTTTTATATCTCATGGAGATATACAAATTTCATGTTGAAAGTTTATTTTGAATCATCTTGCATCATGGGGAAAAATTGGCTCAAAGTTGTGAAAAAATATGAAGTTTTCAACACTTAGAAAAATTTCTAAGTTTGGAAACTTTGACTTTTCAAAATGAAATCTTGACTTTTTTATTTCTTGATGAACAAGTTTCATATTTTGACATGTTTTGATGAATTGTGATCTTTGACATTTGATTTTGACCAAAAAGTCAAAGTTTGACTTTTCAGTGTACAATTGACTTTTGATTAGTTGACTGAAAAATCAACTATCAATCAAATGACCTTGAGCAATGTTTTGAATCATGCCATTAGGTCAAAATGATGCAATTGAACCCTTGATATCATGCCTCAAACCAATTAACCATTTTCTAGGTCAAAAAACAGAAATTGCCCTTTCTCAATCAAAACCTTAATTTTGACCATTTTGCCCTTTTGGTGATCTGATCAAATTTCTTGAGGAATACCGGTACAAACTTGATAAAATGACATATAGGAGTTTAAAATGTCGATATGGATAAAAAATTATGAAGTTTGACTGTAAATTGGCCACAATTGACTTTTTCCCCAATACAATTGATTTTTAGGTCAACTGCTCAATTGATTGAGCAAAAATGTGATCCAAGACTTGAAACTTTACATGAGCAATATTAAGGGTCCATAATGATCCATGAAAGTCATATGAGGCATTGAAAGTTCAATTATCCTTGTGAAATATCAAACCCAAATTTCAGTCATCAGTGTTTAAGGAGGTGTCTTGAGCTGATCAACCCTTGTGCAGCCTTGAACCAAAGGAGATCTTGTGAGAAAATATTTGATAAATGAGAGGGAAAATTTTGGGGTACAACACTGTGGTTGAAGGAGATGTCCCATACACTATTCTCCATCCCGACATGCCTAGTTCTCTTGAAGACTTGCAAAGGGGTTGGATTCAGCTAAAGGAATAACGAGATACCTTCGAAACTCAATTCTATGCTAGTGAGAAAAAGGTCTTGGAGCTTACAAAGCAGCTACATAAAGAGCAAAGCGTGAACTCCTACCTTGCTCCGAAGAGGATGCATTCGACCTTTTTATCTTAGGGATTTATTTTGTAAGCCCTAGAGACATGTTGTAGTCATTTTGAAATAATTAATGAAATTTGACGTTTGTTCATTCTTGGTCTATACAAAATTTAAATTTCATAAATCCTTGAAATAATTTGCATACACATCTTCCATGCATCATAACATAACAGGTTTTCCATGACAGTTTTCCTTATCTTTCTGTTGTTTATTTCAGCAAGATGGATATCGAGAAAATAGTGAAGGACCTACAAGCACAAAACTCTCAGTTTCAAGAGACTCTGTTGACCCTAGCCAAGGGGCAACAATATTTGAGGGCATTGCTAGCAGCCAAAAAGAAACCAAAGAGGAAAGCCCTAGTCAACATGGGTAGAAGATTCAAAGAGTCGGTCCGTCAGATACCGGTTGTGGAAGACTCGTCTGAGGAAGATAAGAATCAGATTGGAGAAACAAGGAGTACCCAGGCTGGGTGTATCAATGATCAAGCGTCTGGTGTTGAAGATTATTTTGATGAGAAGTATCCTCTTGTCAATGTTAAATACAAGCAGTTAGAAGACGGATTAAAGGCCGTTGAGATTCAAGTTGTCCCCGGTTTGGATTTTGATGATTTGGGTTTAATATCTGGGGTTGTCATTCCCCATAAATTCAAGATACCAGTCTTCGCAAAATACCATGGGGTTTCCTTCCCAAAGCTTCACCTAAAATCTTATGTGCGCAAAATTCAACCGCACACCGCTGACAAGAAACTCTGGGTTCACTTTTTTCAAGAAACCTTGGCTGGGACACAACTAGAGTGGTTTTACCAATTGGAGGGTTCCCGTATCCATACATGGGAAGACTTAAACACCGCTTTCTACCATTAATACCAGTATAATGCCGACATGGCACCGACAAGAATTTTGTTCAAGACATGACAATGGGGAAGAATGAAGGTTTCAAAGAGTACGCCCAAAAGTGGAGAGACCTTGCCAGTAGGGTTCAACCACCTTTGACTGATATGGAGCACATTGACATGTTTATGGGCACTTTATCTGGTCCATTTTTCAACTTGTTGGTTGGTTGTTCTTCATCTGATTTCACCGAGCTAATCTTAACCGGTGAAAGGGTTGAAAGCGACATCAAAAGCGGGAAGATTCCCGTAGCATCTTCCTCCACCTCCAATCCTGTAAAGAAAAATTTTACCGCGAAGAAAGAAATTAATATTGTGTATGGGGAAAGGGCACGTACCAAGAAGGAAGACCGCCAGTCCGTTAATGTTGTCCGGATTTCCAACCCAACTCCTACTAAAAGACCATCTGCCAATCATCAACGGTTTCAGGCTCCACCAAGACAATTCACGAGGATATGCATGTCGCTATCCCAAGGCTTACAACACCTGTTAAAGGCTAATTTGGTGACACTGTGTGATTCTCCGGCCAATCTAGATACCTCTTCACCAAAGTACAATCCGAACGCCAAATGTGCATATCACTCAAATAGTCCCGGGCATGAGACTGACCAATGTTGGGCACTGAAGAATAAAATTCAAGACTTAATAGACAACAAGACCATTGAATTTAACCCTCCTCCAACTCCGAATTTAATCACCGCGCCTATGCCAAATCATGGCAAGGGTGTCAATGTTGTTGAAGATACCATTTTTGTTTCCTCCGTCGAAGACTTGACTACTCCGTTAACCGCTATCAAAAAGAATATGTTAAATTTTGTGATTTTCCCTGGCTGTTTGAAGGATTGCGGTTGCTGTGCCAAACAACTCAATGGATGCAAACGGCTGAAGGAAGGCATTCAACGCCTAATTAATATCCATGAGATCCTATTTGAGAAGACTCCGTCCGCCAAAAGTTTGACCAATAAGATTGAATATCTCTCCATCATAACTATCTCAAACAAGCCTCTTAGGATCTCCTCCAAGGGTCCTATCAGGATTTCAAATGAACCAATTGTTGCTCCTCTGATAATTACCATCCCCGGGCCAATTCCTTACTCTTCCAACAAAGCAGTGCCATGGAACTATGGTGCTGAGGTGTTTTACCATGGGATAAATCAAGACGCTTGGATTGAGGAAAGAAAAGCTGATGACATTGGTAACATTACTGGCTCTAGTAAGGTGACCATAACTGGTAGAATCTTTTCACCCAATATCTCACTACCAACTGTTACAGAGGCACCTGTTCGCATCACTACTGCTAAACCTAGTGTTGATACAAGGGGAAAAGAGAAGGTAGTTGAGCCTGTTGAGACATAAATACTCGCAAAAGACATTGCTGATGGGGAACCTTCTTCTCTAGAAATGGATGAGATCTTGAAAATTATAAAAATGAGTGATTTCAAGATTGTGGAGCAGTTGGGGAAAACCCCTTCCAAGATTTCCATGTTATCTTTGCTACTTTGTTCTGATGCTCATGCTCGGGCTTTAATCAAATTCTTGAAGAAGTCTCATGTCCCTCATGAGACCACAACTGACCAGTTTGAAAATTGTGTGGCCAGTTTGATGGATGATAATGGTTTGGGATTCTCGGATGTTGATCTAACACCATTTGGAAAGAACCATAACAAAAATCTGCATGTTTTTGTTGAATGTAAAGGGACTACCTTAGCACATGTTCTGGTTGACATTGGATCTTCTTTAAACGTGCTACCCAAGGGGGCTTTGGAATGTTTAGATTGTGAAGGATTAGTTTTGAAACCAAGTGATATTATTGTGAGGGCTTTCGATGGGTCTAAAAGAACAGTTCATGGAGAGGTGGATCTCCCGATCAAGGTGGGCTCATAGATTTTCAACTCCACTTTCTACATCATGTATATTCGTCTGGCTTAATCATGTTTTTTAGGTTGCCCTTGGATCCATGGAGCAGGGGCAGTAACGTTAACTCTTCATCAAAAGCTCAAGTATCCGGTCAAAGGAAGAATTATCATTGTCTGTGGTGAGGAGGAGTTCATGTTAAGCCACCTCAACTCTTTCAAATATGTGGAGATAGATGGATAATTTATAAAAACCTCGTGTCAGGATTTTGAATTTGTTCCGCCAATGATTGCTACTGCAAAATGTTCCTCTGATGTGTCCAAAGCTGTGAAGGTTGTGCCAAAGATGGTTTCGTTTAAAGATGCTCGCGCTGCAGTCGAAGAAGGAAGTTGTGATACTTCGGGGCAACTCCTCGAGATCCCATTCAAATCAGACAAATGTGGTTTGGGTTTCACTATCAAGGCTCAGAAAGAAGTGAGGCACGCTCGTGCAGGGAAGCCCCATCTCCGTATTGGAAGTCATGAAGTTAATGCTGTAGGTGAATCTGATGATGAATGTGCATTTGAAGATTGGGTATACCCTACTACAACATAACTCAACAATTGGCACGCAAAGGACTTTGTTCCCATCTCCTTCATTGAGGAGTAATCACTTGTTTATTGCTTTCTTTTAATTCAAGAACATTTTGTCTGTAATATTAAACAATGACTTTTAAGCCATGTGTCTGGCCTGGGGCACTTTGGTCCATTTGTCAAGGGTTTTATTTATGTTCATCTTATCATATGATCATTCAATACAAACCATTGGACTCTTTTGCATTCAACTCTTTGTGCTCATTGTCTTTCTTTTTCTTCAAATATGTTTTTCAAAATAGCCATGTATCTTATATGCACACACACACACACACTCTTGCAGGTCCTCATCTACTTTGGATCTCATTGCCAATGACTCTACTATTGTCGACTATGATTTCGAACATCCAATTAACCAAAACAAAGACGGAGGTGAGGAAGATTGTGAAATACCAGGAGAACTAGTAAGACTTCTATTACAAGAGGAAAAAGCTATTCAGCCGCATGAAGAGTCAGTTGAAGTCATCAATCTAGGTACTGAGACAGACAAGAAAGAGGTCAAGATCGGCGCTAACCTGGAAAGCAGTGTCAAAAGCGGATTGGTTCAAATGTTGCATGATTATGTGGAAGTGTTTTCTTGGTTGTATGAAGATATTCCAGGGTTGGATACCGACATTTTAGTTCATGGTCTACCGACAAAAGAAGATTGTCCTCCTGTCAAACAAAAAGTTCGTCGCATGAGGCCTGACATGTCTGAAAAGATAAAAGCTGAAGTGATGAAACAATTTGATACGTGATTCCTAGATGTGACATCTTATCCCCCAATGGGTTGCAAATGTGGTGCCAGTACCAAAGAAAGATGGAAAAGTTCGCATGTGCGTAGATTATAGGGACCTGAATAGGGCAAGCCCCAAGGATGACTTCCCTCTACCTCATATTGATGTCTTGGTCGATAACACTACTCAGCAAAAAGTCTTCTCTTTCATGGATGGTTTCTCCGGCTATAATCAAATTAGGATGGCTCCCGAAGACATGGATAATACCACTTTCATTATGTAATGGGGCACCTTTTGCTACAAGGTCATGTCGTTCGGATTAAAGAATGCAGGGGCAACATATCAAAGAGCTATGGTAGCTTTGTTTCATGATATGATCCATCGTGAAATAGAGGTATATGTGGATGATATGATTGCAAGATCACAAATAGAGGAAGAACATCTCGATCACCTATACAAGCCATTCGAAAGGTTGAAAAAGTATAAGTTGAGGTTGAACCCTAATAAGTGCATATTCAGAGTGCGATCTAGAAAGCTTCTAGGTTTTGTTGTCAGTGGTAAAGGCATTGAAGTCAATCCTGCCAAGGTGAAGGCTATCCAAGAAATCCCAGTCCCCCACTCTGAAAAGGAATTTATAGGATTCTTGGTTCGTCTTAACTACATCGCCCGCTTCATTTCTCACTTAACTGCTACTTGTGAGCCAATCTTTAAACTCTTGAAGAAAGATCAAGTAGTCAGATGGAATGATGAATGACAAGCTACCCTCGACAAAATCAAAGAATATATGCAATAACCTTCTGTTCTCATGCCTCCAGTTGAAGGAATACCCTTGATCATGTACTTGACAGTGCTAGATAATTCTATGGGGTGTGTTGGGCCAACATGACGAGTCTGGCCGAAAAGAGCATGCTATTTATTACCTGAGCAAAAAAGTTTGCCGACTGTGAAACCATATATTCACTGCTTGATAAAACTTGTTGCGCTCTGGCATGGGCTGCTCGTCATCTAAGACAGTATATGTTGACTCATACCACTCTACTGATTTCTAAGATGGACCCTATCAAGTACATCTTCGAAAAACCTGCTATTTCCGAACGGATAGCTAGATGGCAAATGATCTTGACTAATTACGATATTCAACACACAATGCAAAATGCCATCAAGGGAAGTGTATTAGCATATCATTTGGCTCATCAAGCTATTGATGATCATCAATCCATGAACATTGACTTCCCAGATGATAACATCATGCTAGCGACCGACTGCACGAAACCTGGATCGTATGATGGACCTGAACAAGGATCTCGATGGACTATGGTCTTCGATGAGGCCTCCAATGCTTTGGGTAATAGAATTGGTGTTGTGATCATATCCCCTGAAGGTTGCCACACTCCTTTCACTGCCATATTATGCTTTGATTGTACAAATAATATGGCTGAGTACGAAGCATGCATTTTTGGTCTGAAGGCCGCCATTGATTTGAGGATCAAGCATTTGAATATGTTCGGCGATTCCGATCTAGTGATTAGCCAAGTAAAAGGAGATTTGTACACTAAGCACCTTAATCTCATCCCTTACAAGGAGCTTGTGATATCTCTGATTCCTTACTTCGAAGAGATCACCTTTGAGAACTTCCCTAGGGAAGAAAATCAGTTAGTCGATGCTTTGGCCACCATGTCTTCTATGTTCAAGGTCAGATGGGACAACAAAGCTCCTATGATTATAATTGAGAGATTCAACGAACATGCGCACTGCTATGAGCTCGACACTGACACAGAAAAGCCATGGTACCATGAGGTGAAGAGATACCTGGAAGCACAAGAGTACCCTGAAGGAGCATCCATCAATGATAGAAAGTTCTTACGAAGATTTTCAGCCAAATTCTTCCTAAGTAATGGAATCTTGTACAAACGCAACCATGACGCTACTCTACTCTGATGTGTGGACAAGAAGGAGATAGAGGAAATTATGGAAGACATGCATGATAGTCTCTTTGGGACTCACTCTAGCGAACATACTATGGCCAAGAAAATCCTGAGAGCTGGTTACTATTGGTAAACGATGGAAACAGATTATCATCAACACTCAAGGACTTATCACAAATTCCAAATCTATGCCGAAAAGGTCCATGTGCCTCCTATCCCTCTGAGACCGCTCCGTGGCCATTTGCAATTTGGGGCATTGCCATGATTGGAGAGATCAAACCCACTGCTTCCAATGGACATCGCTTCATTCTTGTCGCTATCGATTATTTCACCAAATGGGTCGAAGCCACCTCATACGCGTCAGTCAGCAAGAATGTGGTAGCCAGATTCATCAAACATAACCTCATATGCCGCTATGGTATCCCCGAAAGGATCATCACCGACAATGGGACTAACCTCAACAATTCTATGATCACAGAACTTTGCACTCAGTTCAAAATCAAGCATCACAATTCTTCTCCTTATAGACCTAAAATGAATGACGCAGTCGAAGCGGCCAACAAAAACATTAAGAAGATTGTGCAGAAGATGGTAGTAACCTATAAAGACTGGCATGAGATGTTACCGTTTGCTCTTCATGGCTATCGTACTTCAGCTAGAACATCAACTGGGGCAAGTCCCTTTTCTTTAGTCTATGGCATGGAAGTTGTTTTGCTAGTGGAAGTTCAAATTCCCTCACTAAGAATTATGAATGAGGCAGGCTTAGGCGAAGACGAGTGGGTTCAGATAAGATTGGATCAGTTGAACTTGATCGATGAAAAATGACTGGCTGTTATTTGTCACGGTCAGATGTACCAAAAGCATATGATCAAGGCTTTCAATAAAAAGATCAAGCCTAGAGTATATCAAGCTGGTGACTTGGTGATAAAGCGCATCATTCTGCCACAAGGAGACCCTAGGGGCAAATGGACTCCCACCTACGAAGGTCCATTTGTTGTCAAGAGAGTGTTCTCTGGTGGTGCCATGATGTTGACTACCATGGACAATGAAGACCTGCCACATCTTGTGAACGCGAACATAGTTAAAAAATACTACGCATAAGAGACCCGCTAGGTTGACACACCTAGGCAAAATAAGGGCATCTCGGCAAACCAAAAGGTTTGGGCAAAAATTAGGGATATATGCAAAAGATTGTACACCCGGCAAGTTGAAAACCCGAAAGGGCGACTTGGGCAAAAATGGGTATCTTGGTGGGCTGAAAACCCAAAAGGGAGGTCCAAGAAAAAGTTAAGGATTGAAAGCGTATGACTATGTCCCATGGAATCAACACAGTCGACTTTATTACCAAGGTCCGAGTTCAAACAGTCCAAGATCAATCCAATTAACTTCTGTTAACGGCAAGGGGCACTCGAAGACATTGGGGCAATAGTAGAGTTGGAATGCAATGAGATCACTTCCACATGGCTATTATCTTTGTTTTCAATTTTGTTTTCCTTTCGACGAGTTCCTCTTACTAGTATCTCCGTCTCTTTGTACAAAGACGCCTATTCATGGGAAAAATATCAATACAAATATACTTTGAAGTGAAAACTTTTTGTTTTTGTTTTAAATGCAAAAATGTCTGATGACTAAAATTGAATGAACATATGCATGTGAACATAATTTAAACTATCTGGCACATGTGTCCCACTAAGAAACCACAAGCATCTCTTTAATGCAGTTGGAGTATCCCCCACAGAGTTATTTCATTAGCATTATCCCCACAAGGCCGATTACAATAAACCATTCCTCAATAGAGTTGCCTACAAAGCCTCTTTGCATAGGTTGATACCCAGCCAGAGTCTCAATCTCTTGACATCTCTCTCCCCAGCTAAGTTGATCCTATAAGAAGAAGCCTTGTGGATCTCTTTCTAAAAGAACTTACCTCGTCAGTAGTTCATCGAATATTCCCCAACAGGGCTTATTTTCCCAACATACAACAAACAACGAACAGAAAAATTCCCCAGCATAGTCTATCCTCTCCAGCTTGAGTTTGATTTTCAGACTATTACAAATCAGAGGGCCACAACCCCTAATCTCCAGTGAAGTCTCCAACAAAGCCTTTGCTATCTCCAAAAATTGCTGAGAAGCCTTGATCCGACCAGATAACATTCAACTTCATTCGTTCAAAATACTATGAAGCCTGGACCCGACCAGATAATAGTACAACTCTCCAGTTACTATGAAGCCTGGACCCGACCGAATAATATCCAACTTCTCAAGACATTATGAAGCCTGGACCTGACCAGATAATAGTTTAACTCTTCGAGACATTGAAAAACCTGGACTCAACCAGACAAGGGTTTAACTCCTTTTCCCTAGTGGAGTTTTCCTCTACCCCGACAAATTACTATAAAGCCTGGATCCGACCAGATATTATTTCAACTTCATCTTTTCAAGCAAGTTATTGTGAAGCCTAGACCCGACCATATAGAAATTAACTTCATCCACCTCAAAAATCTGCAAAGCCTGGAATCTGACCAGATAGCGGTTTAATGTCATTAAGTTACTGTGAAGCCTGGATCTGACCAAATATCAATTTAACTTAGTCTATTCAAGCAAGTTATTGTAAAGCCTGGAGTCCGATCAGATAACAACTAGCTACAATCCCCAGCGAGTCATTATGAAGCCTGGACACGACCAAAAAATGGTATAACTTTTCAAAGAAAAACTATGAAACCTGGACCCAACCAGATAGTAGTTACCACTTCAAGTTACTATGAAGCCTGGATCCGGCCAGATAACAATTCAAATTCAAGAGATTTTCTGCAAAGCCTGGAATCTGACCAGATAATAGTTAATTTATTCTTCCCTAGTCAAGTTATTATGAAACCTGGATCCGACCAGATAGCATTTGACTTCCTGATCCTCAGCAAGTTGGTATGAAGCCTGGACCCAACTAGATAATAGCTAACATTCAAGAGATGGTCCCTGGCGGAAGCATTCTTTTAACAAAATTTGAAGATATGTATATTCTTCACCCCCAACAGCAATCCGGGATTCAGCTTCCCAGAACTCCTCAACAGTAGTCAGGGATTTATTTTCCCGGAAAAATATACATCCCACATTCATACATCATAGCATATACATATGAAACACATTTAGCACAATCTCATTCATCTTGAGAATGTCATGCATACATCTGCATTTAACTAACCCTTTTCCCACAGGTAAAACATCAAGTTTTAGTATAAATCAACCAAATATTTATGTTGATACTTCTTCCAGTATTTACCATCATTCCTCCAAATGTCATCTATAAGCCCATTCCAAATACATCTTCGAGGGAAAATTTATGGGCACTCTAGTGTTCAATCATCTTCCACCTTCAAGTCACGAATGGCGGATCCGCCAATCTAACTCTTCAGGTTTAAGAATATTGAACAGGGGCAGCTGTTGTACCCCAAAATTTTCCCTCTCATTTTTCAATAAATTTCTCATAAGATCTCCTTTGGTTCAAGACTACACAAGGTTTGATCAGCTCAAGACACCTTAAGCACTGACAACTGAAAATTAGGGTTTGAGTTCTCACAAGGATAATTGAACTTTTAAGGCCTCAAATGACTTTCATGGATCATTAGGAACCCTCAAGATTTCTCATGTCAAGTTTCAAGTCTTGGATCACATTTTTGCTCAGTCAATTGATCAATTGATCTAAAATCGGCTATATTGGGGGAAAAGTCAACTGTGGTCAATTTACAGTCAAATTTCATAATTTTTTATCCACATCAACATTATGAACTCATATATTTCAATTTATCAAGTTTGGATCATAATTCCTCAAGAAATTTGATCAGATCATCAAAAGGGAAAAATGGTCAAAATTAGGGTTTTTACTGAGGATATTCAATTTTTTACTTTTGACCTAACAAATGACTTATTGGTTTAAGACATGATCTCAAGGATTCAAATGCATCATTTTGACCTAATGGCATGGCTCAAAACATTTCTCAAGATCAATTGATTGATAATTGAATCCAGTCCACTAATGAAAAGTCAATTGTATACTGAAAAGTCAAACTTTGACTTTTTTATCAAAATCAAGTTTTAAAGATTACAATTCATCAAGACATGTGAATATATGAAACTTGTTCATCAAGAAACTGAAAAGTCAAAATTATCTTTGAAAAGTCAAAATTCTAAGACTTAGAATTTTTTCTAAGTGTTAGAAAGGTTCACATTTTTTCATAAATTTGTGCCAAATTTCCACCATGATGCAAGATGATTCAAGGGAAACTTCCAACATGAAAGTTGTAGATCTCAATGAGATCTAAAACATTATAGGTCAGAACTTTTTCTAGAAATGATTGGATCTCAAGTTATGAATTCATGAAGACATGCTCATGAAACTAAAAAGACTTAGTGGAATTTTGCCCTAGTTAGGCAGGATTTTGACCTAACTTCATGGCAACTTTTCATCTAGTTCTAAATTGAATATTCAAAAGTGTCCAACATGAAGGTTATAGGGGATGTTACAAGATTTATAAAATGTCCAAGAACTCATTGATATCATACTTGAGCTAAGAGAATCAAAGGCAAGAAGTTAGGGTTTCAAACTTGTTTTTCAAGTCATTTTTCATGATGAACATTGGATCCAATCCATAGCCATGCTGCATAATCCTCACTTTTCAGGCCTCAAACTTGTTTGCCACTCCATAATTAATGGTTTACACAACTCTTTAGGCCCTTATCCACTTGGTTTAAGCTTTGTCGAAAATGATTTTCCATTTATGGCACAAAGTTGCCATTTCCATTTTGATAAAGCATCACTTTTTCAATTGTCATCTTCTTGAGCCTTGCACTTGTTCTTTCTGCACACAGAACCCCTACAAAAAAAAATCAACATGTATAAGGCCTCTATCAACTCACACCATGCTTGTACAACACTTTGAGATTTGTCTTCTCACTTTCTTTGAAAGCAAACTATAGAGCCAAAAGGCTAGAACTCAGAAATCTTGAGTGCATTTGATCTCCAACCTTTTCCATACATATGCACAAGTTTATTGCAACATAATACACGAGCTCAAGCACCCCAAAACTCTCCCAAGCACTCTGCAACCTAAAATCTGCCACAACTTGACAACTTTGAACCTCACATAGCCATCTCCAAATCCACTCGTGCGTATTAAGTTTCAAGCTTCCAAACACTTAATATACATCATATCAAAGTGATCCAGGCCCTTGTTTCCTGACTGTAACTCCTCCATCACCATCCACCATTTTCAAAACTGAAGCTTGCAACTTGACTTGAGTTGGGAGTTTCAGCCATCCTCAAAACAAAGTAGAAGTTGGAATACACTCAAGGAGGTCCGGGCAAGCTAAAGAAGTCATCAGGCCATCTCAGCGGTTGCTCAAACTCCATACACGAATCCAGCTGCAAGAGGTAAATTTTCAAACTTTTATCTCCTCATACAAGCATCATTTGATTCTGATTTGTGAAGATAAAATGTAGATATCATTGCCCTGAAGTTGTACATGTCCTTAGTTTTCATGTATATTGCCTGAGCTTAGAGAATTTTAGATTTGAATCTCTAGAAAAAGTTAGATCAAGATTTAGTACTTTTAGAAATTCATGCTCATCTTTGAGAATTATTTCAAGTTATTTACATATTCAGAATCCTGGTAAAATTTCTAACAAGTTTGATATTGGAAGTTTTGTGAATGGATGAGAAATGAGTGAGTTACAGGAATCATGGCTGGAGGTTGAAGATGGAGTCATTTCTAGGACTAGATTTATGTTATATATTTATTGTTTTATTTAAGTTAACGAATGTATAGCCACCCCAGTGGTAAGGAAGCGTGCGTTTCATGCTAAGGGTGTGGGTTCACGTCCCAGCGCTGCCACTTTTTGTTATTTTTCAGCATTTCTTTTGCTCCTTATTTCAAACATCATGCGCGCCTGGGCCTCCCTGAATGGGCTTTCCCTTTTTACTGCACCACACCCCCCTGTAAATTTATCACCACACAGGCCCAACCTTTTTTTTATTTTATTTTTCTGATTAAAAAAAAATACCATTTGGGCCAGACTTCAAAAGACTGTTTTTCTAACAAATTCCCAAATTTCATTTCAAACCCCCCTGACTTTTATTTTTATATTTTATTTTGTTTTGTTTTTTCTTTATTATTTTTATTATTAATAATTTTATTATTATTATTTTTATTAATAAAAATCCAAAAATAGTTTATTTATTTATATATCTAATATATTTATATTCATGTATGTTTTATTCCTTTAAAAAATAAAAAGACAAAAATATTTTCTTAAACAAATTTAATTCTTTTTCTTAATAAATTAATAATTAGATTTAGGTTTAGTTATTTTCTTTTTATTTAAAATTAACTTAGAATTTAGGTTTCTTTTAATTAATTAATTTCCATACTATTTTTATCAAACTTAAAACCTTTTCTAAAAAACCCTAAAAAATGCTTTCTAACTTATTTTCTTTTCTTAATTAGTTTAGGTTTAATTTAATTAATCTTTTTCTTTTAGATAATTAGGTTAAAACCCTTCCCTCAAAAACCAAACAAAATCCTTTTCCTTTCCATTTATATCCTTGTATATTATATTTTCATTTCTTGTACATTATTCAATATTCAATATGGTTGTAATAGATAATTAGGTTTAATTTCTTGCAATCCCCATTTGTAAATTTGTATACCCCATCCCCCTAATGATGTAATAGCATAGTAATTTTACTTTCCGCAATTTATCACTTTCAATAAATGCTAGTAAATAGGATTTGTATTGAAAGATGAAATCAACAAGTAGATAACCCTAATTCAAGATAATCAATGCATGCAAATCAAACACACTATTCACACATGCACCCTTAGGGTAATTCCACTTGTTGCCTTACAAAAATGGTCATGTTATGCATGTGGGATATCTTAGCAAAAACAATCAAAAATACAAGATCATAGTCCCTCGATGACGCTACAAATGTTGCCTTTGAAATGATCTTAGTCCCTCAAAGAGAAATGCTAAGATATCTTACAACATTGCTATCATGAATATACGATGACCCGCGCCCGTCCCTTTACATCCAAAGGTAAGGCTTCTTACCAATCAATGGTAAGATAGCAATATCAAAGGAAAGGAGAAATGAACAAAAGACTTTTGAGTAGGTAGAAACATTCTTAGTTTCTTGCTCACTTTCAAAACAAACATCCTTGCTCATTTTCAAAACAAACACCAAACGCTTTCAAAACAAACTTTCAAAACATGAAATATTTTCAAAAAGTTCAACACTTTGTATACATTCTTACGAACGAGAACCATTACAAAGTTTGCCTAAAAGGAGGCGCCTTTTCAAAATACTTTCAAAAACCACCACAAAGTACCTTTTCAAACAAAGCAAGTGATCTAGCAAGCAACTAAGATCTCATAGATAACTATGGATGAAAAGGGTGCTAACAACTTCCCTTTTCATAAACTACCCCCCGAACTCAAGAAATAATCTCAAAGTTCTTTCATGTTCTTTTCAACCTTTCCTTTTGGATAAAAGAAAAGTCGGTGGCGGCTCTTGCTAACCGCAACATTGCAATCAAACGCAAAACATCCCAAGTTAGTTCTCCCACCGTATTACAGAATGCAAGAGGGAACATCTATAGTGATCCAATTTTGAACTCTAACTCCATGCGTCACGTAGTTTGGCATCTCCTACTCTGATTCACCTTCCACAATAGCATTGATCCTCGGAATAGTTGGATGAAGATAACCTCCGCTGTGAAAGATGCCTTGATATTTTCCCAAAGCAGACTTCGACTTCATATTCTCACCTTTACCATTATTCATAGAGAAACCCAAACCAGATCTATTCTTATTCACAGGAGGATCAACAATCTGCCCCCATACTTTAATAGAGCCATTACGCACTACCTATTGAGCCTCCCTAAATGAGGCTATAGAATCCTCATTTTCCCTTACATTATCAATGGATAAAGCTTGGAACTGAGTTCCAACAGCAGCTTAATCTGCTTCCACAACACAGAAAGAGGATAAATGAGATATTAACAAAGCCTGTTCTCCATTTATGATGACCACCTTTCCTTCCCAAAAAACTTCAGCTTCTGGTGCAAAGTTGAAGTAACAACCCCTACCTCGTGGATCCATAGTCGTCCCAGTAAAAAACTGTAAGCGGGCATAATATCCATGACCTGGAAAGTAATCTGAAATAAGTGCAGGCCTATATAAATAGGCAAATCCACTTCCCCGGTGACAAACTTCCTCGATCCATTAAAAGCTTTCATAATTATGCCACTCGGGCGCATGGGAGCTCCTTGGTACTTCAGCTTCATAAGTGTGATCCTTGGTATGACATTTAAAGCGGATCCTTGTCAATAAGCACGTTTGACAATGAATCGTTCTTACAATTCATGGAGATATGGAGAGCCAAGTTATGATTCCTTCCTTCATCGGGAAATTCGTCATCACAGAAACTCTAGTTATTACATAATGTAATATTCCCTACGACATTGCTGAATTGGTCCAAAGGCATATCACTTTCCATGAAAGCTTGATCCAATACTCTCATCAAAGATTACCTATGGGCAGAATAGTTCATTAGCAAGGCTAGAATAAATATCTTTGATGGAGTCTACAACAATTGATCTGCGATCCTGTAGTCGCTCATCTTGATAATCTTCAATATATCGTCCACATATTTTCCAGAGTAGTACCACTAGATTCTCCCAGTGCTTTCTCGGGTTCAGTATTTTCAACAACCTTTTTATCAACATTAACATTCCCTCGAATGACAGGTGCGAAAACACGGCCACTGCGGGTTACTCGGCTAGCTTCAGCAATATTCTTGACATCAGACAAAGGTTGGATGGGAACCTCCACACCATCCTCCAAGATTGTCACATTATATTTGTATGGAAAGGCTTTGTCTGATTCGTAAGGAACAAGACCCGACAAGCAAATCAACACTGGAGCAACAACTGACGTGCTATGGTACTCAATCTCTATAGGGGAGGGAACACTAAAACAAAGCACAATAAAATTCACCCCCTCTTAATAATACTTAGACATAAAAGAATCATTGTTGGAGAAAATATCTTCATCTGAGGAAAAGAATCCATCTGCGGAAGCATACTCATCATCTGACATAGTTTCAGCCGAGCAATCTTCAATCATGTTAATCCCACGGTAATCAACTTTATTGCCTGAAATCTTGATAGTACCATTATCCAATAACAATTGAACACCCCTTCTCACTATGGAACAACCACGAGAATCTCTGTAGCAGATCTGGAAAGACCCATAGTGGTGTTTTTCTTGACCATCCATGTGATAGAAGGTAGCGTGCAACTGCACCAAGTTATCATTCATATGATCCACGTCAAAAATCTAGAATTCTCCAGGACATCCAAAGACCATATTCACATCTTCTTCGTACTCTGCCCTAGGCCTGATTATATGAATGAGGCCTTCGTCCATCATTTCCTGAAAATTAGCTTTTATCTTATCACATCCCTGGATATCTAACTGCAAATACCATAACCAACATGGTCATGCGTATAGTAACTGAACTCGCAGAGGTCAGCATGCATCTTTACCAAATCTCCTCTAACCAGGTTGATATCAAAAATCCAAAAGTCCCCTGGACAACCAGCAACCATGTTTACAACATTTGCTCCTCCATGTTTTGGCAAAGGATTATCTTTCACGTTAGGGCCAACATCTTTAAAGGATAAAAGACCAGATCTCACCATCTTTTGTACTTCATATTTCAAAGGATAACAATTCTCAATATTGTGACCTGGTGCTCCCTGATGAAAAGCAAAAGTCTGATCTGCCTTATAATACCAAGGTAAAGGTGATGGTATAGCAGGGGGTGGTCTGGTCTGAACCAACTTCTTCTGAATCAAAGCCGGAAGTAACTCTGCATAGCTCATTAGAATAGAGTCAAAAGCTTCTCTCTTCTAACTTTGCCCTTTATTTCCCTGAGGAGATGGTCTCTGATAGGCAACAATGGTTGGAACTACATTGACGACTGGAGTCATAGAAGCAACTTGTTGCTGGTACCGTTGATGCCTTCTAGTTGGTCTAATATTCCTTTCCCCAATAACAGCATTCACTTCACTTTCTTTCTTCCGACAGAACCCGTATGATGACTTCTTTGTCCCTTCATCTTTTGTCAAGTGCCATTCTCTGACAACCTCTTCCAAACGAACATCATGCTTACCATTTCAGTAAAATCACTCGGTGCACTGGCGACCATCCTTTCATAATAAAATGATCCAAGGGTTTTCAGGAAGACCTTGGTCATTTCTTGTTCTCCCATAGGTGGCACCACCTAGGCAGCTATCTTGCGCCATCTCTGTGCATATTCTTTGAACGACTCCTTGTCTCTTTGAGCCATTGCCCTCAACTGATCGCGATCAGGCGCCATGAACATATTGTACTTGTACTACTTGATAAAGGCTTATCCCAGATCATTGAAGGTGCGGATACTGCTATTGTCCAGACTCATATACCACTTCAGAGTAGCACCAGTTAAACTATCTTGGAAGAAATGAATGACCAAACGCTGATCATCAGTATGGATAGACATTTTCCTTATATACATCACAAGGTGGTCATCTCAAATTCCGGTACTTTAAACTTGGTTGGAACTTTTACATTGGGAACGAGGCAGAGTTCACTGACATTTTATCCAAACAATTCTTTTCCTCAAAGGGCCTTTAATTCCTTCTACATCTCATTGAAATGGTCCTGAAAATCATCCAATCGGTCATAGCAACCCGCACTTTCAGCTGGTGGAGGAATAGGACGATAAACTTCAATATTAACAAATGGCATAGAATTCACCGAAGGAGGTGTAGTATAGTGGATCTCATTTCTAGCAGCAGGAGTAACATGCACCACAGAAGGTGTGGGAGTAGCAGTAACTTGAAAAATTGGAGCGACTGGAGCATCAAGATTAAAACCTTCTTGCATGAAGTTTTCATGCATTCCCCACGGGTAACCCTAAGGCATACAGTTCTGAGCAACAGTAACTGGGGTAACAGAAATGGGAACTGATGGACCTTCAGAAGCATTTGTTGTTTGTTGAGGCTGAGCAAGTGGTGGCTGATTCTGTGAAGCCACAAATGATTCCATCAAAGCAGTCAGATTGTCCATACCGGCCTTCAAAGCAGTAACTTCTTCATTTAGCCCGCGATTCTCTTGTTCAAGATTCTCCATTTTCTTCCTGGAATTAGCTCGAGTATTGTACTGGTGAGACAGCTTGCTGAACAAAGTAGAGAAATTCAGTAAGACACCTGGGTACGAAAAGAAATGCAAGAAATATGTACAAGATGATACATGATATACGATGCACATGATTTATTTTATTATTATTATTTCAAGGGACACAAAGAATTATAAACACTTTGCAAATACTAAAGTACTAACACATTTTGAAATACTAAAAATCTCATTGTAATAACTTCAAAACAGATTACAACTTTTTAGTACAAGTTTCAACAATCCTAAGTACAAGAAGAGATGGAATCTAAAATCCTAAGAAAGCAAAGCTGGTGAAGATCACTCCACACACTGACGCTTTCCTGTGAGTCTTGTAATCTGAGCTTTCAACTGCTTATTCTCTTCTGCATACCTATCAACGACCATTTTCTAATCACCAGAGTCGGGAAGTGAATGACTAAGTCCTGATCGAGCTCTAGAGGAAAATAAATCCTCTTGCTTCTCTATCATCTCTACAGTACGTCTCTCAAGAATCTTGATTAAGTCCTCCTTCTCTTTCAAGTCGGCTTGGTAGGACATCTCTAAAGTCTGACACTTATTCTTCCAAGCCTCCTTCTCTTGTTGCATCCTGAATAGGGCAAGCTGAAGCTCTTCCACATCATATAAAAGGGGAGGAGTGGTCTTCAAAAACATATCAGGCATAGGTGCTTCATGGGAATACAACATCTTAACCTGAATTGCCTTTGCCTATATCCATCGGAGATAAGGTTCCAAAGAAACAACTCCTCTAGGTCCCAAGTCCTTTCTACTCGTCATGTCAATATGGCACCAAGCTATTGCAATCTCCTCTTTAGCTTTCTTATGATCCTCTCCCTCTTTGAGAAAGAAACCACTCATATGAATACTATTTAGCTTATCTCTCATCGGATATCCAAGCCGACGTCGTGCAAGAACGGGATTATAGTTAATTCCTCCCTTTGTATCGAGAAGAGGTACATTGGGGAAACTACCACAATTATCGATAATCTCCACATTATATTAAGCTTGATGATACCAAACAATTTCGGAATAAGTGAGGGCCATAATCTTCAGAGCCCAACGAGGTTCCTTCTTGATATCCCAGAAGGCATCAGACCGAGGTAAGTGAGAAATAAACCACTAATACAACAAAGGCGTGCAACAAATGATCATCCCTCCATGATAAGAATCCGAAAGATGAATGGAGTAATAAGAATCTCCTAATAATGTATGGAATGGATTCCCAATCAAAAATATCCTGATGGAATTGATATCCAAAAATTTGTCGATGTTAGGAAATAAGAATAACCCATAGGCAAGTAGCGCAAAAATAGCTTCAAAAGCCACCGTACTCTTCATCCTAGCAAAGTAGCGAGATTTCTCTAATAAAAACTGAGCGGGTAATCCTCTATTTCCTCCTTTGGAAGTCATCTTGGACTTGATCTCAAACTTCCCCAAATGAATCACAACAGCAATCTCATGGGACTTTGGCTCCCCCTCCAAACTGATGAAAGGAACATGATCAGTAATAGGTAAACCCAGTAGATAAGTATACTCCTCCAAATAGGCATCAATTGATAATCAGGGAAAGTAAAGCATCGATACATCGAATCATAGAACTAGACCAAAGTTGAGAGAATACCCTCCTTCATCCTGAGCTTCATGAGAGACACGATGGATCCATACTTCTTCCAAAAATCTGTAGAACTCTTGATCTCGGGAATTAGACTCATCAATTCATCTATCTTAAGATCCTTGAAATTGTACTTTCGAGTCTTTCTTTTTCCAGAATCCATGGTCAAAAAGTACCTGAGATATTCACAAAGAGTCAACTTTAAGCCCCTTGAAACAAAATGTTTTAAAAGATGCTCATGGATGCATGAATGCATGATGCAACAATAACACACAAGATCACAAATATGGGGGGGTTCATAGGTTCGACGTCACGAGCATGAGGTCAAAGGTACTACCCACAAGGTAAGGTCTAATAGTCCATCACCTGCCAAACAAGGTTCTAATAGGTTCCCAGAGTCTACATCCTTCCTTCAGATATTACCAATATCCCGACTAACTCGGTAATTAGTAATATTCTCCGGAAAAACTCGTCTGAGTGTAGTATCGTGTGACAATCATTTCCCGATTACTCCGTCATAGTTTCTGCATTACACCTAAAAGGCCAAGATGGGTTAAGGGTTTTACGGTCCTCAACTTCAGTAGGCTCCCAGGTCAAAAGCAGCATGTCTTCCCGATTAATCAGTAAACGATAATACAGTCAAAGGGGCCACCACTGAGTGAGGGATCTCATGTCTCATTTTTTGGTATTACTCCCTTAAAGTTAACATGACTATAACGTCCGTCCTATCTTAAGTTTTCCCAAGTCCTGGTAGAGGACTTATGAGAAATCACCAAGCATCCTGAAAACCAGGAAAATCCAGACAAACATATATACAACTATGATACGGTGGCAGAATCGACTGTTATACTAGTTTTGCATTTGTATTCGCAAATGTTGCGGTAAGAAAGAGTCGCCACCGACTTTTATTTTATCCAACAAAGGAAAGGGTGAAAAGAACAGAAAAAGACCTTTCGAGAGTTTTCTGAGAAAGGGGGTAGATTATGGAAAGGGAAGGTGTTAGCACCTTTTCCATCCGTAGTTATCTACGGGCTCTTAGATGCTTAGATAATTTTTGAAATACCTTGTGCTCTGTGTGTTTTTGAAAAGTATTTTGAAATTCCAATAGTGAGGCAGTTTGCTTTATGATAACTCTTGTATCAGTCCTCAAGAGTGTTGATAAAGCGTTTTTGAAAATGTTTTTGAAATGTTTTGTGTAGGTGTAAAAATTTGTTTTAAGCAAGCATCTAGGAACTATCTACTTTGCTCAAAAAGGTTCATTCTTTTCCTCCTTTCCTTTAGACAGTACTATCCTACTATTAGTGAGTAGGTAGCCCTAGTCATTTGGATATTTGAGGGACATTCGAAGGGACGTTTATACAGTCACAAAGGCAACTGGGCATGAAACTTTAGTATCTATCCTAGGGTTTTAAGATCATACCGAGGAAACATTAAGAGGGTCATCAAGGGACTTATGATCTTTAAACCGGTGGGTAGCCACTAAAATCTCTCACGTTTCGAGAGATGTAACTGTTTTTCCGAAGGCAACCAAAGTGGGAGTACCCTAAAGGTGCACATGTGCAATGGTGTTATGTTCAGTTATTTTAGTCTTGTGTTAAGTTTGCTAGCATTTTATTTTTTAATTTCTTGTCATGCAATCCTATTAGGCATACATCTAACAGTTAATATATGTACAGGAAATAAAAATACGGGAATTTAAATCTACGTTATTACAAGGCTTCGGGGAGGGGGATTTACAAGTCCAAAATGGGGAATAAAGCAGAAAAAGTAAAAGTCCTAGTTATTCTATTACATCCAGTAGGAAGTTACAATAGTATAAAAAATAGAACGCGAAAGATAATAACACGCGCGAATTGAAAGGACGTCTAAAAAAAATCCTATCAGAAAATCTTTTTGTTTGTTTTTTTTGTTTTAATTTATGAAAATGGTTTGAGTTAAAAAATAATTGATCTAGATCTATATTTAAAAAAAGGTTAATTATTAAAGAAACGTGAAATTTAAAGAAAAGAAATTAATTCTATGTTTTTTTTAGTATTTTTATTATGAAAAAGAAAATGAATTAAAATGAAATTAAACCTAAGTTCTATTAATTTTAATTTAAAAAATGTTAAAGTGATTAGTTAATTAATTTACCAAAACTAAAATTTAATTAAGAAAAATCCTAAATTTATTTTTATGTGATTTTTATATTTTTTTTATTGATTAAAATAAAAAAAAGGAATTAAAAGAAATAAATAAAATGAATAAAACAAGAAAATAAAGATAGGCCTAGTAGCAAAAGTAAACAGGGGGTGCTAAGAAGCAGGTCCATTAAGCCCAGAGGGAAGAAGCCCAAGGCATGCGCTGGACCTTGTGAGGCTGGCCCCTTGAGGGTTCATCATGGGGGAGTTCTTCTGGGGAGCTGGATCCATAATGATCTGGTCGCTGAGATTGATGGTTCATGATGCACGCGTGGGACCTGCCAGTACTGGATCTGGAAAGGACATGTTAGAAAACCATAATACATGACATGGGTATCGAACCCAGGCCCTTTCGAGTGCACACATTCCCCTTTGCCATCTGAGTTGTTTGTTCATTCGTTGGTACAAATAAAATCATAACACTCCATTAACAAACAAATCAGATATATATAATTCGAAATCCACACATGCATGATGCACAAGCCAAAAGGACAGGGATGCCTGGATTTGAGATTCGAAGGAATCCGTTTCACAAGCCTTAGTAAAGGTATCATGTTACTTTATATTTTACATGTAACACATTAACAATCACAAACGTTATGCATCATGAATATACAATCAAAATTAAATTACATATGAAATGAATTTGAGATCGAAGGTCTGTTACTAGTGGAATGCTTGCTTTGCATTGAAGAGGCCTGTAAAGGTTGCTTCGGTTCTGACAACTTTGTCGGAATTTTAGAATTTTTGTGGAGCTCTTGTGGGGCAACGTGTGTGTCTGGGAAAAAATTCTTGTGTCTGGAAAATGCGTGTGTGTATAGGAAAGTGTTTCTGTGACTAATGCGTGTCTAGGCAAAAATGTTTTTGTGGCAATGTTTTTTGTCTCCTTCCTTAGCAATGTGTCTTTAGCTCTATATTTATAGAGGAAAGTGGTGAATGGAAATGACAAGAAACAACCATTAACCAGGCTTTGAAGGCAGAATCGAAAGCCTTAAAAAGGTTTCCTTTTTGGATTTTCTACCCTTTTGGGTTTTGAATGAACCTGGACAGGTTTCTCATTTTGACTCCTTCGAATTCCCTCAAGCCTTGTTCTTCGATTGGCTCTGAGGGGCTTCCTTCGATGGCTCTGGGCTTCAATTCGATTTTCTCACGGTTTCATCCTCATGGATCCTTCGATTGAGTCCATCTACGTTGGTTGTTTGACCTGGAAAATTCTCCTATTAGCCCAATCGAATACTTCATTCTGGCCAGTCGAAGCTTCTTTTGTTATTTCCTTCGAATGTAATTGTGAAGGAGGCTTGGGCTTGGTAGCATGTAGGACTTTGGCCAGCAAGCATCTTGAACAAGACTCATCAAAAGACAAAACAAAACTTGTTTCCAATAATTGTGTGTCCTCCGAATGGACCAATTGTATGTCCTTCGAAGGCACCACTTGTGTGTTCTTCGAATGGGCCACCAATGTATGTCCTTCAAATCCACCAATATATGTCCTTCGAATGGACCTTTTGAATGTTTCTTCGAATGGACTATATTGTGTGTCGTAGTGTAGAAACTGTGTGTTGAAGGGTTTAGAGGTGGAGTCAAAGCTAGCATGAGGGAAGGCACTTCTTTGTGAGTCGAAGCACGCATGAAAGAAGTTCTTTCCTTGTGAGTCGAAGGCAGGCCTGAAGGATGTACTTGCCTTGTGAATCAAAAGTAATCCTGAAGGATGTACTTTCCGTGTGAATCGAAGGCAGGCATGAAGGAAGTATTTGCCTAGTGAATCGAAGGCAAGCCGGAAGGATGTACTTGTCTTGTGAATCGAAAGCAAGTTGCTTCGAAGGAATTCTTTCCCTTGTGGAAGCTTGGGAATCAAAGAAAACTTGCTCTTTCTTCGATTTGATGCTTGAGAGCTCAATATGACTATATGGAAACTATATGGGGCATCAAAAATCAAATTGTACTTGTGCAAACTTGGACTTTTGAAAATCCTTGTGAGAAAATGTCTTGAGAAAAGTGAGGGAAAATTTGGGGTACAACAGTTTCCCATGTTTAATCTTCTTAAACCTGAAGATTTAGATTGGCTCGTTTGCCTTTCGTGATCTGAAGGTGGAAGATGATTGAACACTAGAGTGCCCAGAAATTTTCACTCGATGATGTGATGGTTGATTGTGAGGGAATGGGCTTAAAGATTCCATTTGGAGAATATGACTGAGAGTCAGAGATTGGCTTAAAGATGCCATCTGGAGAAGATGTTGACTTCATAAGAGGTCTCTTTATGGGGATTCTTGTTCCTGTTGTCTGAGGAGGACTCCGCTGGGGAATGTTGATTTCTATTGTTCTCCTGTTTGAGGAAAACTCTACAGGGAATAGAGTCTAGGAGCTTTAGCTGTCCATGGATCTACTGAGGAGTTATCTCTGGACTAGAGAGATGAAACTTAGTTGTTTTCTGGTTGAAAACTAGGCTTCACATTAACTTGTTGGGGAGAATGAAATTAACTTGTTATCTGGAAATGTATTAGAAGGAACCTGTGTAAGGCGGCTTTAGGATGAGTCCATGTTAAACTTCATATAGAGATTGTGAGAAGAAACTCGTCTAAGATTTCTTCAGGATGAGCCCGTGTAAAGCTGCATCTGGAGATTGAGAAGGAATCCGTGTAAGATTGCTCTGTATGGTCATGTAGATGGTCACCCCGTCATGTTTCGGGAATTAATCCACAGTCAGCTGTTCACAGATAGTTGTCCTGTCTTGTTTCAGGTATTAATCTGGGATCCTGATTTCATGTTGGTCATTGAGATAGTTGCCCTATCTGGTTTCAGGAATTAATCTCTGACCTAAGAGAAAGGAAGTTAGTTTCCTCATCTTGTTTCGGGAGTTAATCTTCAATCTTCTCATGTAGATAGTTATCCTGTCTGGTTTCAGGTATTAATCTACAATCAGTCGTCCACAGATAGTTATCCTGTCTTGTTTCAAGTATTAATCTGGAACTTGTTTTTGTCGGTCGTTGAGATAGTTGTCCTGTCTGGTTTCATGTATTAATCTTTGACCTTAGAGAAAGGAAAATAGTTTCTCCGTCCTGTTTCGGGAGTTAATCTTCAATATGCTCATGTAGATAGTTATCCTGTATGGTTTCAGGTATTAATTTACAATCAGTCGTCCACAGATAGTTGTCATGTCTTGTTTCAGGTATTAATCTGGAACTTTTGAAAATTGTTGATGATATTCATCTGTCGATCTTTCCTGAAAAGGTAAAGAATTAGCTGCATGCAATATCATGATGCATGAAGTGCAAATGATGCTCTCAAAATAAATGAGATTTTGATATATGCATTTGTGCTGCATATGCCATGACGCTTGTAAAATGGTGTATGAATGCAATGTATGAACGTGTCAGTCATTCTATTGCTGTATTGTTGAACTAGGGAAAATAAATCCCTGATTGTTGCTGGGGATGAAGAGTGTGAGTCTTCAAATTTTGTTGAAGTTGAAATGTTGGGAGATGGATTTCCGTTGTTAGAGAAATAAACTCTGTTGAGGAAGGGAAACTCCATGAACTGCTTGGGGATTTTTATGAAATCCTGCCGGGGAATCCTGAAAAGCTTGTGAACCAGGTTAGGTAATTCTTTAAGATCTCAGGGAAGTAATTGGAGATTCTTGCTCCGCTGGGGATATAAGAACACCTAACATCATTAGGTTGTATGCTGAGTGTTGTACCCCAAAATTTGCCCTCGTATTTTTCCACAAGAAATCACAGCTTCGGGCTTTTCCTGATTTTTTCAGACTGGCTCAAGAATCGGTCAAACAGACTTTTCTCGTCAGTCAGACAAAATTAGGGTTTCCATTGATTTTAAAGCAGTTCAAGCAGATTGCTAAGGTTTGTTTGATTTTGGCTCAGGTTTTGATCAGACAGGCGCTTCTCTGACAATTAAAACAAAACTAGGGTTTTTGTGTGCGCATTCTCAGAAAGAATTAATTTTACAATTCTTTTCAGTTTACTCTGAGATTTGGACTGAAGCATTTGGATTGAGTTTGCAGTGTTTGACTAAATCAGTGAAAAGAGGCATATGGACATTTGTTTGATTTGACTGTGCATTGCTGTGGCTATTTGAAACGCCAGGTTTATTAATTGATCGATGCTAAAACCACAGTGTTTATTAATTGTTTATTTATTCTAAGTTAGGATAATTGGAATTTATTTCCATTTATTATAATTTAAGAATTTATAAGTAATTAAATAGACAGCTAAAAAAAAGGAATTAACTGATCAAAAGGATTTTTATTTATTCATCTTTAATTGTTTTGTTACAAATTATTATTTGAACAACGGTAAATTTATTTACATTTTTGTTTACAATAATAATTTTACATATGATTAAATTTGAAATAAAACTATCCTAAATTCCTAAGTCTTCATCTTCTATACTGCTACTCCTCTTCTGCTCCATTGTTTTTCATCTGCAAAACAAAGAAGAAAGAAAAAGTCAAAAGCAGATAAAATAAAAGACAGACAGATAAAAAATAAATTCATCATTAAAGGCAACTGGCCGGAATCAGTTTGCCCTCTCTGAAAATCACGAGATTTCTCTCGGTTCACAAAGAGGGATAGAAATGCTTGCAAAAAAAGTATGAATGCACAAAGTTGTAATATTGCACAATTTCAAAATGGTCAAACAAACTGCACATTTCAAAGTTTCAAATTCATTGCCAACAAAGTCCAAACTGAACTACAAAATCCAAAGTCAACTAGAGATGCCCAAAGCCAAAGATATCAAAAGTTGTCTAAAAGGATATGGAAAGATATTAAAGTACAAAATGATGTCAACAAAGTACACAGAGAAAAGAAGTATGCAGAGAAAAGCTAATGTACAAGCAAGCATGTTAAAATACATCATTTTCCAGCAGCTACCTTTTCAGAATAAGGACAAATATAAGCAATATTTTTATGCTTTTAATCTGTCAAGAGAGAGAGAAAAAGGAGAAAAGAAAGGGCTTACAGGCTTTAGGCTTGAGAGATATAAACAAACTTATCAAGACAGTATGGGGGAGGCAGAAAATATCACAGAGAAAATTCTCAAAACTGTAAGACAAAAAAGATTGCAAAACTGCCACCACAAGCTTGAAGCCTAAGCTCCAAACCCAAACATTCAAAACATCAAACCTGCCATACTTCCAAGCCTTAAACTTGCTCCAAGCAAGCCTAAAAGCCAAAAGGCCATCAAACTGCTCAAACCAACCTGCATAACTACTAACAAATATACAAACAGCAGATTAAGCCTCAAAGCCATAAGCCTATACCCTGTTCCAACTCAGCTTCAAAAAGCCTAAACCAATAAAGCTCCAAACCTCACAAAAGCCTAGCCTGTCAAACCTTAAACCAGACCTGCATAACTCAAGCCTAAAGCCTGTAGTAAAGGCCTCAAACAACACAAATTTTCCAGCCTGATGCCTAAACCATACAAACCTAAACCTGTCAAGCTTCAACTTATCAAACAAAGCATAACCTGTCAAAACAAGCTCAACCTTCAAAGCCCTTTCCAAAAACATTCGAACCAACCAGGCCCTCAGAGTTAACCTCATCACAGGGCACGACATACCAAATATCTCAGCATATCAATCTATAAGCATATCAGAAGCAGGCAAGCATTTCAAGGCAATAAACCCTCAGAAAGATTTCATCATTGGGCAAGTACACAAAGCAACACTCAGATTCATATCAAGCATATCAGCAGGCAAGTTAATGGAAGAGGAAAAGAAGTGTCAAAGAAAATAGGCGTCTCAGCAAGCATACAGGAACAAGTATCCAAGCAGATAAGAAGAGGAAAGGAAGTGATTATACAAGGTTTTCAGAAGTTCATCATGAAACCCTAAGGTAGCAAAATAGAGATACCAGGAAGCAAGCTAGCTCAAACATCACACGTTTCCCCTCTGTCCAGCCACCCTGAGCGCCTTCAAATCCGCCTCCTCCTCCAACGAAGGTAGTATCTCTTCTTCTCTTTCCTTTAACGCTCCTCAAAAAGAATAAACAAACAACAATACTTAAAAAATCAGAACATAAAAATCAAAACGTGCATGACACCCTCAAAAATGCGCTGAGATAAAGTGTTACCTTGTGTAAACCATCGCTTGAGCGATCCGTGGATGGAGAAGGAGGTGACGATGGCGCTGGTGGCTAGGCAAGGAAGGACATTGTTCTGGATGCTTGGCTCAAAAGATGAAGAAGACGAAGAAAGAAGTGATGAACGACGCGCCTCTGTGTTCTCAACAAACCCTAATCCAAATGAACAAACAATTGCAACCCTAAAACTTGTGTCAAGCATTGGGCCTCACCCCATTCACGCCTTAAGCCCGTTTCAGGCGCACACCCCCCTCCTGACGTGCATACCCCCCTTTCACCATTCTTTACAAATTCAGTTTGGGCCAAATCCACCAAGCCCATTCATTTTCTAAACTAATCTCTTTTTTTTTTACATAAATTATATCTTATCTTTTTGTTAAACAAATTAATATACTATTTTTTTACATTAAATTTTTATACTAATACTATAATACAAATTGTTTCTTTTGTAAATAAAAACATTTTAACCCCTTTTTTACACATATACAAAATTTTCTAGGATAGTTTATAATTTATTTTCTTTGAACAATTAAAAAGACATAAAAACTTAGTTCTATTAAAGTTTATTTTTTTAAGTCTAAGTTTTGTACATAAAAATACTAACATAAAACATTAATACATAGAACTTAAAACATTTTATTTTTCTTAAACTTAAAGCATTTTCTTTTCTTTTATTAAAACTTGTTTGTACATAATTAACAAAAAATTAAAAAAAAAGACAATAATACATAGACAATACTTAATTATTTCATTAAGTTCCCATTTTCCGCACCTGTAAATAAATCACATACACATTTACAATACACAATTACATTGGTACATTTACATTTGCTATTCTTATACATTGCTATACATTATATTTTACATTTGAGATCGCAATTCGATTTGGTTGTAAATATTTGGACATTACTGTCCTATTAAGTCCCATCCCCATTTGTAAATAATTGTACCCCCACTCCCAGATACTTATTTGTAATAGCGTAGACTTTAAATTCTTGCAATTTATCGCTTTCAAATATACCATGGTTAGACCTAGGGTTTGTATGTACATAAAATCAAACGCTAGATAACCTAATACAAAGACAAATGCATGAAATCAATACACAATCACACTTGCACCCCTAGGGTAATCCCGCTTGTTGCCTTCCAAAATGGGCCATGCTTGCACGTTGAGTTTCTTTGGCAAAACAAAACAAATCAAAATGATCATAGTCCCTCGATGACGCTTTCGAAAGTTGCCTATCAAAATGATCATAGTCCCTTCAAGCAAAATTGCCAAAGACACTTGGCACCATTGCATTCATGGTCCATACGATGACCCGCGCCTGTCCCGTTAAACATCCTAACGCAAGATTGTCCACCAAATACAATGGTGGAACAAAATTGTTAAAAAGGGTTAAGACATGAGAAAAACCTTTGAGTACAATAGGGGTAGACAACTCTTAGTTACTTGATCAAACTTGCAAAACACTTGCCTACTTTTCAAACCACACTCCACAAACACTTTCAAAACAAACTTTCAAAAACATTTGAAACATCTTTTCGAAAAGATACACACCTTTGTAAAACACTCAAACACGAGTCATTACAATGGTTGCCTAAGACAAGGCATCTTCTTCAAAAAAAATTTCAAACACACACACATACGCACCATTTCAAAGCAATTGAAAATCAAAGGCAAGTGATCTAAAAACCAAGTAACTAAGAGCCCATGGATAACCATGGATGAAAAGGGTGCTAATACCTTCCCTTTTCATAATCTACCCCCCGAACCCACGAAACATCTCAAAAGGTTTTTTCCTGTGCTTTTTAACCTTTCCGTAGGATAAAATAAAAAGTCGATGGCGACTCTTGCTAAACCGAACAAGTACGAATACAAACGCAAAACCTCAAGTCAGTTCTCCCACCGTATCACAGAACTGGCGACTCTGCTGGGGAGAATTCAAAAGTGGGGTTACCTTAGGGTTTAGATCACCTTTACATTCTTGCTTTGATTGCCTTGATTGCTTTACTTTTTGGGTCCTTGTTTGGGTTTGTTGTTAATCCTACACCCGGATTTTGGGGCACCTTTTTAGGTAAATAGCAATAAAACTGTGAGGGAACTGTGCGGGGTATACCGACATGGTTGAAGCAGTAAGCTATGTTAGTGTGACATATTTGTGAGTACCGATAACCCTTGAGTTCAATCAAGGAGAGTACGGGGCCGCTGAGTGATGTCGTGAAACACTAACAAACTCTTAGAACCTTAATTGACCATTCTAGCCTTTTTAGGGGTAGTGAGATGACCGACTTTGGTGCAGTCCGAAGTTGGTAGATACTCGATACTACACTCATTGAGGGTTGTTTTCTTGGAATATTTTGGTCTCCAGTTAAGTGGCTAAACCAAAACAATGAACACAGAAAACAATCCAATGATATTGAGCTCCTTAGAACCCGGTTTCTATTTTAGGACAGGATGAGCCAACTAACTTCAAGAGGGTACTTACCTACAACCCCACGCAAGCCTAAACCTAAGGACTTGTTTGCTTTGTGTGAATATGTTTTTCTGTATATACACTCACTTGCTTTTGCATACATGTACATAACATCATGACATCATACCATAGCATTTTCAATAACCATTTCAAGGATCTCGAGGGTTCTTTTGATGCAGGGTTACGTTGAACCAGACGTCTACCAAGGGGCAAGAGGTTTTCCCCTCTAAACAAATGCCATCAAAGATCAAGTGCAACAACTTGAATCAGGGGCTATGACCAACTTGACATGGTGAGCCTGATTCTCGTGGAAAGACATCCACCGATGCAAAGTTCTCCAATCAAAGATCAGGTGCAACAACTTGAATCAGGGGTTATGACCCACTCGACATGGTGAGCTTGATTCTCGTGGAAAGACATCCACCGGGGAAAAGATCTCCAATCAAAGATCAAAGTTCAACCTCTAACATTCTCTTGTATTTACCCCAAGAGATCCTTGAAAGCATGCATCCACATATCATGCATTGCATCATAACAGTTTTTCCTTTTCAGGTTTCCTTACTCTCCTACTGTTTATTTCAGTAAGAGATGGCCCTAGAAAGGACTGTCAAGGATATCCAGGACCAGACTGCTCAGCTGCAGGAAATGTTCTTGAACCTGTCTCTGGGGAAAGAAGAAATGAAAGCTCTCCTCACAAAGGGCTTGGTCCAGGGGAATTCAAACAATGCCAGGAGTGATCAGTTGGAAGCACTGCAGTCTGAGCTGACAACAATGAGGATCCAAATGACGGGGCAACTGTTGGGCCAGATGGCTCTCATCCAGGACCTGTCTCAAAGACAAGAGGAACTCAGAGTTCTCGTCAGCCAACTGCTTCGGAACAACCAACTAGGGCAAACATCTGAGGTTGAAGAGCAAGTCACCACTCAACCCCCATCCAGACAAGAAGACAAGGGGAAGGCTCCTCTGCTTGATTCAGGGTCACAAGCCCAACAACAACCTCGCCAGCGTCAACGGGGTAATCAGCGTAATCAAAATACGTCGGGAAGACAGTTCACGGAGACTGACATACTGTCATCTCTGATACTGGAACGCTTGTTGGAGGTCAATCTGACTGCTTTGAGGGATCCTATTCGGAATCCCAATACCTCCGCTCCAAAATATCATCCCGGTGCGTTTTGTGTATACCACTCCTACAGCCCAGGACATGACACCGACGACTGTTGGGCCTTGAAGAACAAGATTCAAGATCTGATTGACATTGGAGTGCTGAGGTTCATGCCAGACGGCGAGATGAAAATCTTCCGTTAAGGAGTTCTCCACCTGAAGTGACAAAGTTCAAACTGAAAGACTTTTGCTTCATTTGAATTTTCAAAGTTATAATTTCTTTTGTTTTTAAACAATTAACTGTTGATGTTAAACTCTGTTTCATTAATGCATTGCATATGTTTGTCTTGAATTCATCCATTCGTTTTCACTACTCTTATGCTTTCTTTATGATATTTAACTCTTGATAAAAAGTTGTAAGCCTTTAGAGGGAGGATGACGAAACAATACCATAATCTCATATAGTATGCTTTTGAACAGACCTTGCTGATGATGTACAGGCATTTCTTTCAATTCCCAAACACTGGAGTTATAAGGAAGATAATCCCTAGTCAACCCCTTCGAGCCAAAGAAGTAGGAGTTTTATGTTCTAAACAATCAAAACCTTTGATATAAACCTGGGGCAGGGTAGTCTCTCAGTTAATTCAAAAAAGTGCGCATTGAAGTCGCAAACTCTCAGTTCGTAACACAACGAATGACAAGAAAAGCATTCCTCTGGAATCAAAAGACAATGATGGTTCCCTACCACATAGACAGTCAGTCTCTCAAAAGAGAAAAGCCCACCAAGCCAAAACCTATAAAGGAGGCTTAAGAAAGCTGGGGCATCCCGCTGACTGTAATCCCGAAAACAGGAACAGTCAGGCAAAAGTTAAGGGTAACAAATCAAAATCAAAATAGAGAGGTCATTACAAACCCCTAAAAACATGAAAAATGTTGCAAAATAAAAATGAGATGAGGACTGTCTCCCAAATTCAATTGGTGAACCATCACCCAAAAGTCATTCCAAACTCGAATAGAGTGCGACGCACAATTAACTGAGCTTAGGGTTGAAGAATATCACGAAGAGCGGGTGGGTACAAATATACTTTGAGCCTTTATCCTTTGTTTCTTAAACCGTTAACCAAGCCACGTTACAACCCTTCAAAAGTCCTAATTGAAGCATGGGTTAGTTCGAAAGCATACTGTTACAAAAGGTATCCTGACTCCTGTAAGGCTTTGCTCTAAAATCTTGTGTTGATTTGTCTTATGAAAAGTTTTCTGCTAAAAAATGCATTTCTCAAGACTTCGAGACAAACATAAACTTTGCATTGCTTGAATATCACTGTTTGCATTTGGCTATTTGTTTGACAGCGAAGAAATTCATACAGCGAATGTTCGGAGGAACGAAAACTCTCTCAGTGAACAAAAATCACTTCAAAAGGATGACACTTCCAACGACAAGTCTCCTATCAACAAAGGGGCATGACATGTCACCATCCAGCACGCCTGGGGCAGTCCAGTCAAGGTTTCAACAGATCTTCCAAAGTTCAGTTAATCTGGGGCAGTCCAGTCAAGGTTTCAACAGATCTTCCAAAGTTCAGTTAACCTGGGGCAGTCCAGTCAAGATTTCAACAAAATCTCTCAAATTGCAGAGTAACATGAAGAGACTCCTTCATCATCACTTGGGGCATTCGAATGTCAAAAGTGTTCAACAATTCCTTCATCACCACTTGGGGCATTCGAATGTCAAAAGTGTTCAATAATTCCTTCATCACCTGCTGGAAATTACAACCACCAACAGAATGACGACCGATTCCAGATTCGATTCCTGTATCTAGCCAGGGCATATCTGTGAGTAACTGATTGTAGATTCGATACCTGTATCCAGCCAGGGCATATATGCATAAAGAGTTTAGAGATTCGATACCTGTATCCAGCCAGGGCATATCTGTAGACGACCAATTCCAGATTCGATTCCTGTATCCAGCCAGGGCATATCTGTGAACGTTCGACCATAGATTCAACACCTGTATCTAGCCAGGGTAAATCTGCATGAATAGTTTAGAGATTCGATACCTGTATCCAGCCAGGGCACGTCTATAAGCAACCTTTTGAAGTTCCGGATTCGATTCCTGTATCTAGCCAGGGCATATCTGTGAGCAATCGATTGTAGATTCGATACCTGTATCCAGCCAGGAAATTATCTACATGAAGAGATTGAAGATCAACACCTGTAACAAGCCAGGAAACCATCTTTCTTTCTCAGGTCAGAGATCAACACATGTAACAAGCCAGGACAGTATCTCCTCGACCAACCTTTCTTAAGTTCCAGATCAACACCTGTAACAAGCCAGGAAAATATCTGTGGACGACTGATTATGGATTAACACCTGTAACAAGCCAGGGAACCATCTTTCTTTCTCAGGTCAGAGATCAACACCTATAACAAGCCAGGACAGTATATCCTCGACCAACCTTTCTTAAGTTCCAGATCAACACCTGTAACAAGCCAGGAAAATATCTGTGGACGACTGATTGTGGATCGACACCTGTAACTAGCCAGGAAATTATCTACATAAAAAGTCTCCTTCATCACCACTTGGGGCATTCGAATGTCAAAAGTGTTCAACAATTCCTTCATCACCTGTTGGAAGATGCAGTTTATTACGGACTCATCATCAGGAAACCCTACACCGGTTCCTCTTCAAACCTAGATGCAGTTTTTACACGGACTCATCATCAGGAAACCCTACACTGATTCCTTCTCAAACTCAAAAGATTCTTGTAATCTCCAACCAGAGAGCCTTCCAGAAGGTAACTCCCCTCAGAGTCAAGTTTCAAAATCCCCAGTGGAGCCAAAATTGTCAATCCCCAGTGGAGCTAAAACTTCCAACTATCAATCCCCAAGCAGAATGAAGACTCTCGTTCTCAACACCTCACAGAATATTCGAATATTCTCCAGTGAAGATCCCCTCAAGACAAGAATCCCCAGTAGATTGGCATACAACCCAAGCTCCGGATTCCCCAACAGCGGTCCCAAGATTTCTTACTTTCAACAATCAAAAGATTCTTGCCTTCCCCTGCAGCAGTCAAGAATTCACTTTCCCCGACAGCAGTCAAGATCCTTTTATCCCCAGCGGAGTTCATCAAATTCCCCAACATAACTTATCAGTGGAATCCCCAGCGGAGCTCTCATCAAAACCTCAGCGAAGTATCTCTTCCTACAGAGTAATTCCCCGCAGAGTAATCTCTCCAACAAGTTTATTCCCCGACGGAGTCATCTTATCCTACTGGTTTATTCTTGCAACCATCATCCCCAGCGGAAACGAAGAACTCCACTCTTCAACATCAGCCCAGGATTCCGCAAACTCCCGGCAGTCGTCAAGGATTTATTTTCCTAGACAAAAATACATTCATCACATTATCATACACCATGACGCATGCATATACGCATCATATCACACAATCTCATTTATTCTTGAAAACGTCACGACCTCATGCATCTCATACATCATGACATTGCATACAACTAACGTCTTGCCTTTTCAGGAAAAAGGACAATCCAAAGATGATTACTATCAACTGTCACAATTCCATATTCGATTCCTGTATCTAGCTAGGGCATATCTGTGAGTGATTGATTGTAGATTCGATACCTGTATCTAGCCAGGGCATATCCGCATGAAGAGTTTAGAGATTCGATACCTGTATCCAACCAGGGCATATCTGTAGACAACAAATTAGAGATTCGATTCCTGTATCCAGCCAGGGCATATATGTAGACGACCAATTCTAGATTTGATTCCTGTATCTAGCCAGGGCATATCTGTGAGTAACTGATTGTAGATTCGATTCCTGTATCCAGCCAGGGCATGTCTGCATGAAGAGTTTAGAGATTCGACTCATGTATCTAGCCATGGCATATCTGTAGACGACCAATTCCAGATTCGATTCATGTATCTAGCCAGGGCATATCTGTTAGTAACTGATTGTAGATTCGATTCCTGTATCCAGCCAGGGCATGTCTGCATGAAGAGTTTAGAGATTCGACTCCTGTATCCAGCCAGGGCATATCTGTAGACGACCAATTCCAGATTCGATTCCTGTATCTAGCCAGGGCATATCTGTGAGTAGCTGATTGTAGATTCGACACTTGTATCTAGCCAGGGCATGTCTGCATGAAGAGTTTAGAGATTCGATACTTGTATCCAGCCAGGGCATATCTGTAGACGACCAATTCCAGATTCGATTCCTGTATCTAGCTAGGGCATATCTGTGAGTAACTGATTGTGGACTCGACACCTGTATCTAGCCAGGGAATGTCTGTATGAAGAGTTTAGAGATTCGACTCCTGTATCTAGCCAGGGCATATCTGTGAGCGTTGATTGTAGATTCGATACCTGTATCCAGCCAGGGCATATCTGCATGAAGAGTTTGAAGATTAACCCCTGTAACTGGTCAGGAAATTATCGTTCTTTCTCAAATACGCAAGTTCTCGCTAAGGAATCTCTTACGCGATCGACACCTTCAGATGGCATCTATAAGCCCATCATCCTACCAGCAACTTCCAAATGGAATCTTTAAGCCCATTTCCAGATGGCATCTCTAAAGCCCATCCCCAACAAGATTCTGTCACATCACCAAATGGCATCTGTAAGCCCATTCCCTCTACCATCACGTCATCGAGTGCAAATTTTTGGGCACTCTAGTGTCCAATCTCCTTTTACCCTCGAGTCGCGAAAGGCAAACTTGCCATTCTAACTCTTCAGGTTCAAGAAGATTGAACAGGGGCAACTGTTGTACCCCAAAATTTGCCCTCGTATTTTTCCACAAGAAATCACAGCTTCGGGCTTTTCCTGATTTTTTCAGACTGGCTCAAGAATCGGTCAAACATACTTTTCTCGTTAGTCAGACAAAATTAGGGTTTTCATTGATTTTAAAGCAGTTCAAGCAGATTGTTAAGGTTTGTTTGATTTTGGCTCAGGTTTTGATCAGACATGCGCTTCTCTGACAATTAAAACAAAACTAGGGTTTTTGTGTGCGCATTCTCAGAAAGAATTAATTTTACAGTTCTTTTCATTTTACTCTGAGATTTAGTCTGAAGCATTTGGATTGAGTTTGCAGTGTTTGACTAAATCAGTGAAAAGAGGCATATGGACGTTTGTTTGATTTGACTGTGCATTGTTGTGGCTATTTGAAACGCCAGGTTTATTAATTGATCGATGCTAAAACCACAGTATTTATTAATTGTTTATTTATTCTAAGTTAGGATAATTGGAATTTATTTCCATTTATTATAATTTAAGAATTTATAAGTAATTAAATAGACAGCTAAAAAAAAAGGAATTAACTGATCAAAAGGATTTTTATTTATTCATCTTTAATTGTTTTGTTACAAATTATTATTTGAACAACGGTAAATTTATTTACATTTTTGTTTACAATAATAATTTTACAAATGATTAAATTTGAAATAAAACTATCCTAAATTCCTAAGTCTTCATCTTCTATACTGCTACTCCTCTTCTGCTCCATTGATTTTCATCTGCAAAACAAAGAAGAAAGAAAAAGTCAAAAGCAGATAAAATAAAAGACAGACAGATAAAAAATAAATTCATCATTAAAGGCAACTGGCCGAAATCAGTTTGCCCTCTCTGCAAATCACGAGATTTCTCTCGGTTCACAAAGAGGGATAGAAATGCTTGCAAAAAAAGTATGAATGCACAAAGTTGTAATATTGCAAAATTTCAAAATGGTCAAACAAACTGCACATTTCAAAGTTTCAAAATCATTTCCAACAAAGTCCAAACTGAACTACAAAATCCAAAGTCAACTAGAGTTGCCCAAAGCCAAAGATATCAAAAGCTGTCCAAAAGGATATGGAAAGATATCAAAGTACAAAATGCTGTCAACAAAGTACACAGAGAAAAGAAGTATGCAGAGAAAAGCTAATGTACAAGCAAGCATGTTAAAATACATCATTTTCCAGCAGCTACCTTTTCAGAATAAGGACAAATCTAAGCAATATTTTTATGCTTTTAATCTGTCAAGAGAGAGAGAGAAAAAGGAGAAAAGAAAGGGCTTACAGGCTTTAGGCTTGAGAGATATAAACAAACTTATCAAGACAGTATGGGGGAGGCAGAAAATATCACAAAGAAATTTCTCAAAACTGTAAGACAAAAAAGATTGCAAAACTGCCTCCACAAGCTTGAAGCCTAAGCTCCAAACCCAAACATTCAAAACATCAAACCTGCCATACTTCCAAGCCTTAAACTTGCTCCAAGCAAGCCTAAAAGCCAAAAGGCCATCAAACTACTCAAACCAACCTGCATAACTACAAAACAGCAGATTAAGCCTCAAAGCCATAAGCCTATACCCTGTTCCAACTCAGCTTCAAAAAGCCTAAACCAATAAAGCTCCAAACCTCATAAAAGCCTAGCCTGTCAAACCTTAAACCAGACCTGCATAACTCAAGCCTGAAGCCTGCAGTAAAGGCCTCAAATAACATAAATTGTCCAGCCTGAAGCCTAAACCATACAAACCTAAACCTGTCAAGCTTCAACTTATCAAACAAAGCATAACTTGTCAAAACAAGCTCAACCTTCAAAGCCCTTTCCAAAAACATTCGAACCAACCAGGCCCTCAGAGTTAACCTCATCACAGGGCACGACATACCAAATATCTCAGCATATCAATCTATAAGCATATCAGAAGCAGACAAGCATTTCAAGGAAATAAACCCTCAAAAAGATTTCATCATTGGGCAAGCACACAAAGCAACACTCAGATTCATATCAAGCATATCAGCAGGAAAGTTAATGGAAGAGGAAAAGAAGTGTCAAAGCAAATAGGCATCTCAGCAAGCATACAGGAACAAGTATCCAAGCAGACAAGAAGAGGAAAGGAAGTGATTATACAAGGTTTTCAGAAGTTCATCATGAAACCCTAAGGAAGCAAAATAGAGATACCAGGAAGCAAGCTAGCTCAAACATCACGCGTTTCCCCTCCGTCCAGCCACCCTGAGCGCCTCCAAATCCGCCTCCTCCTCCAACGAAGGTAGTATCTCTTCTTCTCTTTCCTTTAACGCTCCTCAAAAAGAATAAACAAACAACAACACTTAAAAAATCAGAACATAAAAATCAAAACGTGCATGACACCCTCAAAAATGTGCTGAGATAAAGTGTTACCTTGTGTAAACCATCGCTTGAGCGATCCGTGGATGGATAAGGAGGTGACAATGGCGCTGGTGGCTAGGCAAGGAAGGACGTTATTCTGGATGCTTGGCTCAAAATATGAAGAAGACGAAGAAAGAAGTGATGAACGACGCGCCTCTGTGTTCTCAACAAACCCTAATCCAAATGAACAAACAATTGCAACCCTAAAACTTGTGTCAAGCGTTGGGCCTCACCCCATTCACGCCTTAAGCCTGTTTCAGGCGCACACCCCCCTCCTGACGTGCATACCCCCCTTTCACCATTCTTTACAAATTCAGTTTGGGCCAAATCCACCAAGCCCATTCATTTTCTAAACTAATCTCTTTTTTTTTACATAAATTATATCTTATCTTTTTGTTAAACAAACTAATATACTATTTTTTTACATTAAATTTTTATACTAATACTATAACACAAATTGTTTCTTTTGTAAATAAAAACATTTTAACCCCTTTTTTACACATATACAAAATTTTCTAGGATAGTTTATATTTTATTTTCTTTGAACAATTAAAAAGACATAAAAACTTAGTTCTATTAAAGTTTATTTTTTTAAGTCTAAGTTTTGTACATAAAAATACTAACATAAAACATTAATACATAGAACTTAAAACATTTTCTTTTTCTTAAACTTAAAGCATTTTCTTTTCTTTTATTAAAACTTGTTTGTACATAATTAACAAAAAATCAAAAAAAAAAGAAGACAATAATACATAGACAATACTTAATTATTTCATTAAGTTCCAATTTTCCGCACCTGTAAATAAATCACATACACATTTACAATACACAATTACATTCGTACATTTACATTTGCTATTCTTATGCATTGCTATACATTATATTTTACATTTGAGATCGCAATTCGATTTGGTTGTAAATATTTGGACATTACTCTCCTATTAAGTCTCATCCCCATTTGTAAATAATTGTACCCCCACTCCCGGATACTTATTTGTAATAGCGTAGACTTTAAATTCTTGCAATTTATCGCTTTTAAATATACCATGGTTAGACCTAGGGTTTGTATGTACATAAAATCAAACGCTAGATAACCTAATACAAAGACAAATGCATGAAATCAATACACAATCACACTTGCACCCCTAGGGTAATCCCGCTTGTTGCCTTCCAAAATGGGTCATGCTTGCACGTTGAGTTTCTTTGGAAAAACAAAACAAATCAAAATGATCATAGTCCCTCGATGACGCTTTCGAAAGTTGCCTATCAAAATGATCATAGTCCCTTCAAGCAAAATTGCCAAAGACACTTGGCACCATTGCATTCATGGTCCATACGATGACCCGTGCCTGTCCCGTTAAACATCCTAACGCAAGATTGTCCACCAAATACAATGGTGGAACAAAATTGTTAAAAAGGGTTAAGACATGAGAAAAACCTTTGAGTACAATAGGGGTAGACAACTCTTAGTTACTTGATCAAACTTGCAAAACACTTGCCTACTTTTCAAACCACACTCCACAAACACTTTCAAAACAAACTTTCAAAAACATTTGAAACATCTTTTCGAAAAGATACACACCTTTATAAAACACTCAAACACGAGTCATTACAATGGTTGCCTAAGACAAGGCATCTTCTTCAAAAACATTTTCAAACATACACACGCACCATTTCAAAGCAATTGAAAATCAAAGGCAAGTGATCTAAAAACCAAGTAACTAAGAGCCCATGGATAACCATGGATGAAAAGGGTGCTAATACCTTCCCTTTTCATAATCTACCCCCCGAACCCACGAAACATCTCAAAAGGTTTTTTCCTGTGCTTTTTAACCTTTCCGTAGGATAAAATAAAAAGTTGGTGGCGACTCTTGCTAAACCGAACAAGTGCGAATACAAACGCAAAACCTCAAGTCAGTTCTCCCACCGTATCACACTGAGGATATGGCAGTGACTTTATAGTAGGATTCCTCTGCCTCTGTACCTGCTGGAGAAAGTATATTCGGGGATTTTGTGGATGGCCTTTAGACATTGTCCTGTTTCTTAAAGCCATTAGTAACTATCTCTCTGTTTTTTATGCGTGTATTTGTAAATGGTAATCACATTAAAATGCATATGTTCAAAAATAATCACTGGACGTTTTTGAAAATAAAACAGAAATATAAAAACGAATAGTTTTGCACTTTCAAAGAGGTAGTTTTGTATTAATTAGAATAGGTTTTGCCTATAATAGGTATTTTTGTACAAGAAGACAAACATCCTAGTAAGGGAATGTCGTCGTAAGAATGAAAACTATACAAAAATAGTATACAAAGAAAAGCAGCTATGTGAAATGATCCTAATGGGTTCCCATTATGCTATTTCCTTTATTTCTTTGAGCGTCTTATCTCTTTTTCCGCTTGTCCGAAGCTGACTGAATTGATTAGTACCATTTGAGCTTGATAGTTGTTATCTAATATTGGCTATAAGGTGATCCAACAGGACATAGTTATACGCTTTAAATCCCTAACTTTTTCCTGGACCGCTCTTTCGGGTTTTTAGTCCACCGGGATAACCTTTCTTGCCCAAGCCTCCTTTTCAGATTTTCGACTTGCTGGGTGTACAGATTTTTCTATATGTATATCCCTAATTTTGCCCGAACCCTTTTGGTTCGGCGGGATTCCCTTATTTTTGCCTAGGCCAGTCAACCTAGCGGGCCTTTGTTCATGCGTAGTATCTTTTAACTATGTTCGTGTTTACAGGGTGCGGAAGGTCATCATCGTCCATAGTGGTTAAGATCATGGCTCCACCAGAAAATATGTTCTTGATCATAAATGGCCCTTCGTATGTGGGAGTCCATTTGCCCCTGGGATCACCTTACAGAAGGATAATGCACTTGATTACTAAGTCACCAGCATGATATACCTAACGTCTGACCTTCTTCTTAAAAGCTTTAATCATACGTTTTTTATACATATGACCATGGTAGTCAGCCGTGAGCCTCTTCTCATCAATCAGGTTTAATTGATCAAGTCGAGTCTGAACCCAATCGTCTTCATTCAAACCTGCATCCTTCATGATTCTCAAGGAAGGGATATGGACTTCGATGGGTAGGAAAACTTCCATACCATATACCAAAGAGAAAGGAGTTGCCTCTGTTGATGTGTGCATTATAGTACGATAACCATGAAGAGCAAATGGTAACATCTCGTGCCAGTCTTTGTATGTCAGCGTCATTTTCTGTATGATCTTTTTGATATTTTTATTAGCAGCTTCTACAACGCCATTCATCTTCGGTCGGTAACGAGAAGAGTTATGATGTTGGATATTGAATTATGTGCAGAGCTCGGTGATCATAGTATTATTGAGATTGGTTCCATTATCCGTAATGATTTTTTCTGGAATATCGTACCGACAGATAAGGTTATGTCTGATGAATCGGGCCACAACGTTCTTGGTAACAGAAGCAAAAGAGGCTACATTGACCCACTTTGTGAAGTAATCAATGGTAACCAGGATGAAGCGGTCCCCATTAGAAGCTATAGGTCTAATCTCTCCAATCATATTGATGCCCCACATTGCGAATGGAACTTGTGATAAGTTCGTGAATGCTGATAATAGTCTGCTTCCATAGTGGACTAATAGTATCCTTCCCGTAAGATCTTTTTAGCCATTGTGTGCCCACTAGAATGGGTGCCAAAGGTACCTTCATGCAAATTTGTCATAATTTTCTCTGCTTCACTCTTATCGACACACCGAAGTAAAGTAGAATCATGGTTGTGCTTATAGAGGATTCCATTACTGAGGAATGGAGAACCTTCTTAGGAACTTCTTATCATTGATGAAAGCTCCGTCAGGATACTCTTGGGCTTCAAGGTATCTTTTGACTTTATGGAACCAAGGTTTGTCCACTACTTCTTCAATATCAAACTCGTAACAGTATGCGGGTTCGTCCATTCTCTTAATAGTGATCTGAGGAGCCTCATTATTCCACCTGACCTTGAACATGGATGACATAGTAGCTAGCGTGTCCGCTAATTGATTTTCCTCTCGTGGAAAATGCTCAAAGGTAACTTCTTCAAAATTTGGAATCAGTGTCAACACGTGCTCTCTGTAAGGGATGAGATTAGAATGCTCCATGTCCCATTCTCCCTTGATTTGATTGATTACTAGGGCCGAGTCTCCAAATACACTCAAGAATTTGATCCTCATGTCAATAGTAGCTTTGAGACCCATGATGCATGCTTCATATTCAGCCATATTGTTGGTACAATTGAAACATATTCTGGAAGTGAGAGGAGTATGATAACCTTCAGAAGATATGATCACAGCATCGATTCCATTGCCGAGTGCGTTTGAAGCTCCATCAAAAACCATAGTCCATCGGGATCCTTTTTCAGGTCCTTCATCCGGTCCAGGTTCTTCACAATCAGTTACGAACATGATGCTCTCATCTGGAAACTCAAAATTCATGGATTGGTAGTCGTCCACAGCCTGATGAGCCAAATGATAAGCTAATACACTCCCCTTAATTGCTTTCTGGGTTGTGTACTGAATATCATATTCGGTCTGGATCATTTTCCATGTTGCTATTCTTCCGGAGAGAGCGGGCTTCTCAAAGATGTATTTGATAAGATCCATTTTAGATATCAACAAGGTAGTGTGAGTCAACATATATTGTCTTAGTCGGTGAGCAGCCCATGCCAAAGCGCAACAATTTTTCTTGAGTAATGAATATCTTGTTCCACAGTCGGTAAACTTTTTTCTAAGGTAGTATATTGCATGCTCTTTTCGACCAGACTCGTCATGTTTCCCCAGCACACACCCCATTGAGTTCTCTAATACTGTTAAGTACATGATCATAGGTCTTCCTTCAACCGGCAGCATCAAAATTGGAGGCTCTTAAAGATATTCCTTGATTTTGTCAAAGGAGGTCTGGAAATCATCATTCCACTTCACTGCTTGATCTTTATTCAGTAATTTGAAGATTAGCTCATAAGTAGCGGTTAGATGGGAAATGAATCTGGAAATATAGTTTTGACGTCCCAAGAATCGCCTGACCTCCTTCTCAATGCGGGGAGTTGGAATTTCATGTATGGATTTAACCTTTGCAGGGTATACTTCAATACATTTGCCACTGACAACGAAGCCTAAGAGTTTACCAGATCTTACTCCAAAGGTGCACTTATTCGAGTTCAGTCTCAGTTTGTACTTTTTCAGTCTTTCAAACAACTTATGCAGGTGATCAAGGTGCTCCCCTTCAGTTTGAGACCTGGCTATCATATCATCGACATAGACCTCTATCTCGTGATGGATCATATCATGAAACAAAACTACCATGGCACGCTGATAGGTTACCCGGTGTTCTTTAACCCAAATGGCATAACTTTGTAGCAGAAAGTACCCCACTGCGTGACGAATGTCGTTTTCTCCATGTCCTCGGGTGTCATTTTGATCTGATTATACCCAGAGAAACCATCTTTGAAGGAGAATACCTTATGTTGTGCAGTGTTGTCAACCAGAACATCAATATGGGGAAGGGGAAAGTCATCCTTGGGGCTTGCCCTATTCAGGTCTCTGTAATCCACACACATACGTACCTTACCGTCCTTCTTAGGTACCTGAACAACATTAGCAATCCATTATGGATAAGAAGTAACAACTCAGAAATCGGCGTTGAACTATTTCATGAATTTGGCTTTGATCTTTTCTGACATCTCAGGACGCATACGACAAACCTTCTGTTTCATTGAAGGGCAGTCTTCTTTTGTCGGTAGGCGATGAACCACAATATTAGTGTCAAGTCCCGGCATGTCTTTGTATGACTAGGCAAAGATCTCAACATAATCATGTAACCTCTGAATTAAACGCTTTTTGACATTATGCTCCAGATCGGCACCTATCTTGACTTCCTTCTTATCATTTTCAGTACCCAAGTTTATTGTCTCAACCGGCTCTTCATGAGGCTGTATTGCCCTTTCCTCATGTTGTAACAGTCTGGCAAATTCTCCTGGTACTTCACAATCTTCCTCACCTTCGTCCTCGGCTTGGTAGATCAGATTTTCAAAGTCATAATTGGTAATAGCAAAACCATTATCAATGGGATCCAGAGTGGATGTGGATCTGCAGTTTGATATGTGGGTGTGTGTAAGAGAGCATAGCTATTTTGATAAAGTAAAAAGTAGAAAAGAAAAACAAAGAGCGTAAAATTTGTATGCAAAACGTCCAATGATTTATTAATTACATATGAAGATGAAGTAATAACCCTCACAAATAGACCATTGTGCCTCGGGTAAGACACAAGGCTTTAGATATTCAATTGTTCAAATATTACATATCCCAAAAAAACTAAAAGAAAATTACTCTTGAATAAAAGTAATAGGAACAAAATCCTTGGCCTCCCAATTGTTGAGTCCACCGCTGATAGTTGGGAAGATCCACTTGTCCATGTCACAGTCACTACCACTGTCCTCCAATGCATTGACTCCATGGTTGTTGATGCGTAGTGGTGGTCCCTCAGCGTGAGCATGATGAACAGCTCTTTGGGCCCCTGAAGTAAAACCTAAACCAAAATTGTTAGATTTGTAAGGGATATCAGGGAGTTGGCCCCAAATGGTACACCCACCTTTCTCAACTACTGCTTTGGCATCCTTTAGAGAAGTCATCTTCAACGGTGGTCTGGTAGTCTTCGGGACATTGGTAGCAGCCTTGGTTGCAGCAACTGTCTAAAGAACCTCTTCAAAGTTCTAGCAAGGGGTCTCAATGAACTCGCCGTCCATCTCAACATACCTGAAAGAGTTCAGGTGGCTCACCATGTATTCTTCCTCGCCATGGACCGTAATAATCTTTCCGTTAACTGATTATTTCAACATCTGATGCAGAGTAGAAGTAACAACACTAGCCCCATGGATCCAAGGTCAACCCAATAAACAGGAGTAAGACAGGCAGATATCCATCACGTAGAAAGTTGAGTCAAAAGTCTGAGTACAAACTTTGATAGGGATGTCCACCTCCTCGTGCACCATTCTCTTGGAACCATCGAAGGCCCTCACCACAATATTACTGGGCTTCAGTGTGATTCCTTCACAATCTAATTTGTCCAAAGCATTCTTGGGTAAGACATTCAACGATGAACCTGTATCTACCAAAACATGAGCTAGGGTAGTGCCCCTGCACTCAATGGAGACATGTAGGGCATCATTATGCTTTCTTCCCTTGGATGTCAAGTCTGCATCAGAGAAACCCAGTCCATTGTTAGTTGTCAAACTAGCAACGCAATTCTCGAATTGATCGGCGGAGGTCTCTTGAGGCACACGGGAAGACTTCAGGAATTTTACCAAAGCCTTAGCATGGGCTTCAGAGCTTAAAAGTAAGGCTAGCATTGAGATTTTTGAAGGGGTCTTCCCCAACTGCTCGACAACGTTGTAATCACTTTTCTTTATTATCTTCAGTATCTATTCCATTTCTTTTTTAGAAGCCTCAGGAATGAATTCTTTGTACGCCTTCGTCCGGACAGGCTCAACCAATACCTCTTTGCCCCGAGTCTCAGCTGACTCAGTAGCAGAGATAACAGCAGGAATAACAGTGGGAGTAATAATAGGTGTAGCAACAGTCTTCGAAGATATTTTAGGAGAGAAAACTCTTCCGCTTCTCGTAATTTTACTGGTCTCGACAATTTTGTCGATGTCAGGATCAGTATCTTCTGCAACTTTATCTTTAACAGCCAATAGGTCTTGCTTGACGCCATGGTAGTAGATCTCAGCCCCATAATTCCAAGGAACAGCTTTATCATAGGAATATGGTATCGGCCCAGGAAGGATGATAATCAAGGGAACAAACTTAGGAATGGATGTAATCCTGACGGGTCTTTTGGTGGAGACCCTGGGAGGATTTTCGGAAATGGTGATTATTGATACATCTTCACACAAACTTTTTGAAGGGGGGCTTTCTCAAACAAGATTTCTTTTTTAATCATCAGGCGCTGGACACCCATCTTTAATAACAAACAACCATCTGGTAGAGACATACATAAGTGGCAACCCTCACCATATCCCGGAAATAAACTGGCTCGCAACAGATTCTCTTTAACAATCAGAAGAGGAGTAGCGAATTCATCCACAGAAGAAACAAACAAGTCGTCATCAATAGCATTGACACCCTGACCATGTTTGGGAATTGGCACAGTTATTACATTAAGGGTCTTTGGTGGGTCAAACTTAATCTCCTTTGCCTCGATAAGATTTTTCACCTTATTTTTCAGAGCCCAATAAACGTTTGTGTCATGCCTTGGACTTTCAGGATGGTAGGCACATCGAGCATTTGGGCTGTAGCGGGGAGATGCAGTATTGAGATATTTAGGAGCCTCCTTCAGAGTAACCAGATTAGACCTTAACAGGTGTGGAAAAACCTGAGATAAGGACATGTTAATCTAGGTGAATTGCCTTCTGGGCGCATTCGGTCGGTGCTGATTGGTTCGTTGTTGGTTTGATACAGGATTGGAAATCATAACAGCCCCTACCGTTGGATGGCATTCAGTCTTGCTTTGATTTCTCTTACCGTAGGCAGCACTTACTTCTTTCTTCCCAGAGAATGGTTTCCTTACTGTACTTGAGGATGCATCTCTATGGATCTTACCACTCTTAATACCAGCTTCTACTCGCTCACCATTTAAAATCAGCTCAGTAAACCCAGCTGAAGAGCTTTGAATCAGATGGTTGAAAAATGGACCAGATAAAGTGCCCAAGAACATGTCTACCAGCTCTCTATCAGACATAGGAGACTGGACTCTTCCCGTAAGGTCTCTCCACTTTTGGGCATAATCTTTGAAACCCTCGCTGGAACCCATAGACATACTTTGCAATTGTTTACGGGTTGGAGCGAGGTTAGCATTATATTGGTAATGCCTGTAGAAAGCAGCAGCCAGATCTTCCCAGTTGCGGATATTGGTCCCCTCCAGCCGATAGAACCATTCCAGTCTAGTCCCCGATAGACTTTCCTGGAAGAAATGCACCCACAAATTCCTATCAGCGGTGCAAGGTTGAATCTTTCTGACATAGGACCTTAAGTGCAACTTAGGACAGGATACCCTATCATATTTAGCAAATACGGGAACCTTGAACTTCTGCGGGATGACCACCCCTGAGACCAGTCCCAACTCTTCAAAATCCAGATTGGGTACCCTCTGAATCTCCATAGTATTGAGGAGATCCTCCATCTGTTTGTACTTGTCATCAAAGGGAGGATACTGTTCTTCAGCATAGTCTGCTTCTTCTTCATCAGACCCCGGGTTGTTGTACCCTTCCTTGGGCTTTTCTTCTTGATTTTCTCCCTCATCCGACGGAGTTGCAAAATCTAGAGCTCGCTTGGCCGGTCCTCTGAACCTTCTTCCCATATTCAAAACACCAGCTGATTTCTTTGCCTTCTTTGTCTTCTCCTTGATGATAAGAGCTTTCATATCTTCTTGTCCCTTAGCCAGAGCCAGGAACATTTGTTGGAATTGAGCATTTTAAGCTTGAAGATCTTTAACTGTTTGTTCAAGAGCCATTTCTTTTGCTGAAATAAACAACTAAAAGATAAGAAACCTGTCTCGAAATACCTGCTTATGTAATGATATGCATGATATGCTTAATGCAATGTTTTCAAGGACTTCGGGAAATTTAAATTTGCGAACCAAAATGAAACAAAGATTTTATTAGTAGAATTCAAATTACAAATGCCTTTTAGGCTTGCAATTGAAAATTAAAAACCCTTAAAATCTAAACATCGGGTTTCCCATGGGAGCTTCTTCTTCGAGCTGAGGTAGACATTAAGACTTTCCTCTTTGTGAAGTTGCTTCTTGAGCTCAAACACTTTCTTCTCACTGGTGTAGAATTGATCTCTAAAGGTATCCCGTTCTTCCTTCATCTGAATCCAAGACCTCTGCAGCTCTTCAAGATCAGTAGGCATATCAGGATGGAGAACTGTATAAGGAACATCTTCTTCGGTGACAGGTTCCACAATCACTAGTAAGATGGCTGTATATGGCATCATAAGGTTTTGGGTGCGAGCTCGTACCCACTTGAGATATGGCTTTATAGGAATGGAATTCTTGTGTCCCAACATCTTGCTATCCACCTTATTTACCATGCCCCAGGCTCGTATAGACCTTTGACGATACCCTTGAACATCATCGTCGTAGTTGAACATAATGCCTTGGATAAGCATATCATCGGGACCATCCCTCCGAGCATAACCAAATTGTCGTAGAGCCAGGGAAGGATTATAAGTGATACCTCCCCTAATTCCGAAGAGTGGGACATTGGGGAATTCCCCACAACGGTCAATGATAGAAATATCTCCCCTAGACCAGGAGTACCAAATAATATTTGAGTGAGAAAGTGACATTATCCTTTGTGACCAACCCAAACCTTGTTCATTTTTCAATACTGATTGAGGAAGCTGTGAAATAAACCACCTAGACAGCAATGGCATGCAACACATAAGAACCCCTCTTCTCTTCATGGTACGAGTGTGAAGGGAATGCAAGATATCTCCGAGAAAAGTAGGCACAGGGTTACGGAAGAGGAAAACCTTGATAGCATTCACATCTATGAGCAATTTCGGATTAGGGAACAGTGTTAACCCATAGATTATAAGAGATATGACTTCTTCGAAATCTTGGAAATCCAAATCATCCAAAAACAATTGAATCTTTTCTAATAAGAACTTGACTAGGAAACCCTTGACTCCGCTTCTTGTTTCCCAGTTGGATATAATGTCGGATCATTTCTGATGTAAGGCTGCTGCAATGACCTCTGGCTTTGGAGCCTCCTCTAAACCAGTGAAAGGCATCTGATCCAGAATGGGTACACCTAATATTTGAGAGAACTCTTCCAGGGTGGGTACCAACTGATAATCATAAAATGTGAAGCAATGGTGTTTGGGGCCAAAGAACTGAAAGAGTACCCACATCATCTTCTCATCAAAGCTTGAGGTAACCATGTTGAGAAGTCGACCATATTTCTTGGTGAACGAGGAAGTCTTAGGAACCCTTTAGACTAGATCTTTGAGTTGGAGAGGTATTCTCACAAAGCTAATTCAGATGGTGTTTCTATGAACGGAATCTATGATCTGCAAAATAGAACAAAGATAAATTCCTTTGGTCCTTGAAATGGTTAGTGAAATGAATATGGATGTTATGATGCATGATGTTATGTTTTGAACAATTTAATCACACACAAGCACACACACAAGACCTTAGGTTTAGGCTTCCATGGGGTTTATAGGCAAATACCCTCTTGAAGTATAGTTGGTTCAACATGTTTTAGAAAAGTAACCAGGTTCTAAGGAGTCTCAATATCACTAATCTTTATTTATCAGGCATTATTTCAGCTCAGGCGATCTTTTCTCGCAGCCGAAATATCCTGAAAGTCCGATCTCAATGAGTGTAGCATCGAGTATCAACCAATCCTCAGCTTTATATCGAGGTCGGTTGTGATGCGGTGGGAGAACTGACTTGAGTGTTTGCATTTGTGTTTGCAAATTTTACGGTTAGCAAGAGTCGCCACCGACTTTTATTTTATCCAAAAGGAAAGGTAAAAAAGCATAGGAAAGACCTTTTGAGATGTTTTCTTGAGTTCGGGGGGTAGATTATGAAAAGGGAAGGTGCTAGCACCCTTTTCATCCATGGTTTTCCATGGGCTCTTAGTTACTTGTTTAGATCACTTGCTTTGCTTTTGCAATTGTTTGAAATGGTGCTTTGTGTGGTTTTGAAATTATTTTGAAAAGAGGCCATCGTTTAGGCAATCTTTGTAATGATTATCATTCGTAAGAATGTATACAAAGATGTTTGTCTTTTGAAAAATGTTTCAATGTTTTGAAAGTTGTTTGGAAATGTTTGAAATGTGTGTGTGTTTGTTTGAAAATAGCAAGGATTGTTTTGAAATTGATCAAGTAACTAGAAGCTATCTACCTACTCAAATGTCTTTCTTGTGCATTTTTATTCCTTTGACATTGTTGATTTACCATTGATTTGGTAAACAACCATATCTTTGGATGTTAAACGGGATGGTCGTGGGTCATCGTATGACCATGATAGCAATGTTGCCAAGTATCTTAGCATTTTGAGGGACCAAGATCATTTGTTTAGGCAACCTTTTGATAGCGTCATCGAGGGACTATGATCTTATTGTTTTGTTTTGTTTTGTTTTGCTTTGCCAAGATACTTTGCATGCATACCATGGCCATTTTTGTTTAGGCAACCAAGTGGGTGAAACCCTAAGGGTGTTTGTGTGCAATGTGTGGTCATTTTACATGCTTTTGTTTGTCTTGGATTAGGTCATTCTATTTGTTTGATTTTTGTCTTATCATGTAAAACCCTAGTTTTACTAAACATGGTATAATGCGATAAATTGCGTAAAGTAAACTAAACTATTACAACAATTATTATGGGAGGGGGATACAAGTTTTTGAATGGGGATATTGCACAAAATAAAACCCTAAAATACTATTACAACCCAATTGAATATTTGCAAATTAAATAAAGGTACAAATATTAAAAATGCAATAAAAATGTAAATATGCAAAATGTTTTGTATTTGATTTTTTTTTGTATGATAAAGATGATTTATTAAACCCTAGAAAAAGAGAAAAATAATATGGTTATTTTTGAAAGGGGAAACCCTAGTTTTTGTTTTGAAAGAAAATTATGCTTTCTATTATTATTTTGTCTATTTTTTGTATAAGAAAATATAAATAATATTATATACAATATTAAAAATTAAAACATGTATGAAAATAATATTTTATGTGTATGAATAATAAAAATAAAAATGTATGATATTTTTAAATGTGTTTACTATTTATTTTAAGAAAATAGATTCCATTTATTCCAATAAATCAATATTTTATGCAAAAAATAAGATAAAAAATAAAATAAAATGCAAAAAATAAAGAAAATATTTTTCATGATTTTTAATGTTCAGAAAAAATTATTAAAGTCAAAAATATAAAAAAAATATGAGAAAATATGCAAAAATAAAAAATATGAAGCAGGGGGTGCAAAAGTAAACTGGGGGTGTGAAAAGTAGAAACAAAAAGGCCAAGATTGCAAAAAGCCCAGATGGAGCTTCGTCCCTGTCCTTCAGCATCTCCTTCGCGCGCGTTTATGTCCAATCCTACAACTCTCTAATCTTTGCACAAAAACAAAAACTTGCAACATAAAAAATGTAGCTTGGAATCTCACGATTCCAATGATATAAAATTCATAATCTAACTCTCAAAGATCAGGGAGAATTTCTGTAGCCCTAATTTCTGACCTAATTTTTTCATGAACTTCAAGCTTCAAATTCTCACTACTCAGTTAATATAAATGACAACTATGCATATGTACAGCTTCAACAAGTTAAGGACTACATTTTTTCTTCACAAATCAAAGCTTGAGGATTCCTAAATAGAGAGATAGAGTTTTGAAAAATACCTTGTTCAACTGAGTTTGGATATGGCAATGTGGGGACTTTGAGTGAGGCCTGAGGATCGTGTGAGCTTCCTTGAAGTTCCCTCAAGCTATTCCAATGCTTAGCTTGTCTTAAGGATGCTTGAAACTCCCTGTAGAAGTCAAGCTACAACCTTCAAAAATGAAAATGGTGATGTCTGAAACAGGGCACACAGTTGCAGTGCAAAGGCTTGGATGGTTTGGATGTGATGTATGGAAGATGTTTGAAGTGTTACAAGGCAAAACGCACGAGCAAATATTGAATTGGCAAGAGTTTTGCAGAAGCTGCCCTGTTTGGGAAGAAATTTGTGTTTTTGAGTTTTGGAATGTTTCAGAGCATAAGCCTTCGCGTTCTAGCTTGAGATAAGTTTGTGAAGTTTTGAATGAGGCCAAGTCCACCCTTTATCAGATGTACAAGTTCTCTTCACTTTTGCAACTTTTCTTGTTTTTGAAGAAAGGTGAAGTGACTTGTGCCAAAGGCTTGTACTTGCTTGCTTGCTAGCTGCAGAGGGTTGGTATGCTTTGCTTGATATCTGTGGACATTTCTTGTGACAAAAGAACAGGTCCAAGGCTCAAGGATAGCAAAGTTGCAAAAAGCTTGCTTTATGAAAATGGCAATGTGCCCTTTATGCCATTTATGGATTAATCTCTTGTACAATGCTCCAAAGGTGAAAACAAAGGCTTTAACCACTGAGTTAGCATTAAATTATGGAGTGTAGAAGGAGTTAGGACCTGTAATATAAGGTACAAGCATGCTAGGGTCTGATTTGCAACTTGGTGCATTGTGAAAATGGCTTGAACCAAAGTGACAAAATGCCATTTTCTCTTCTTTGATTCTCCCTAACCAAAAATGATCTTGGAGAGTTCTTGGACATTTTAGAAAGCTTGCAATATGATCTACAATCCATCTTTGAAATGAATTTTGAGATACTTCTTGGAACTAGGTGAAAAGTTGCCATGAAGTTAGGTAAAAAACCTGCCTAAACTAGGACAAAATTTCACTAAGTTATTTAGTTTATGGACCCCTATTCACAAAATCATAACTTGAGATCCAAGCATCTTTTGGGAAAACTTTGTGAATCAAAGTTATAGATTTCATGGATTACTACAACTTTAATCTTGGAAGTTTTCTTTGAATCCAGTTTCATCATGGTGAAAAGTGGTGAAAAGTTGGGGGAAAATAAGAAAATTTCCATACTTAGAAAAATTCTAAGTTATGAAAAATTTTCAAATTAAAACCCTAATTTGCAATTTTAGGTTTCTTGGTCAACAAGTTTCACATTTTGACATATCTTGATGAATTATGACCCTTGGCACTCTATTTTGACCAAAAAGTCAAAGTTTGACTTTTCAGTATACAGTTGACTTTTAATCAGTTGACTGCAAAATTCATCTGTCAATCCTATGCATTTGAGATCTTTTGAACTATGTGATTAGGTCAAGATGATGCTATTGGGTCCTTGAGGTCATGCTTTAACCCAATTGGTCATTGGCTAGATTAAAAATCAGAAATTGCCCTTTCTCAGTCAAAACCCTAATTTTGACCATTTTGCCCTTTTGATGATCTGATCAAATTTCTTGAGGAGTTGTGGTCCAAACTTGATCAAATGGTACATATGAGTCTAAAATTTTGTTGTGGATCAAAAATTATGAAGTTTGACTGTAAATTGGCCATGGTTGACTTTTTCCCCAATACAACTGATTTTTAGGTCAATTGTCCAATTGACTGAGCAAAAATGTGGTTCAAGGCTTGAAACTTGGTATGAGCAATCTTAGGGGTCCAAGATGGTGTATGAAAGTCATATGAAGCATTGATGGTCCAAAAATCCTTGTGCAAACTCAAACCCTAATTTTGGGTCATCAGTGCAAGATGAGGTATCTTGAGCTGAGCAAACCCTAAACTTGTCTTGAGTCCAAAGAGTCTTGAGAGGAAAATCTTGATAAATGAGAGGGCAAATTTTGGGGTACAACATCGGCTATCTCACTACTTTCTAATGGCCAATTTTTTTCAACTAAGGTTCTAAGGTCCGTTAGTGCTTTATGACACCACGTAGCAGCCCCGTATTCTCCTCGATTTAACACAAGAGATACCGGTACCAACCAATGTGTCACAACAACGCATTTATCGCTTCAATCATATCGGTCTACGCCGTACAGTCTTCACGATCTATTGATGCTTACCTAAAAGTAGTGCCCCAGATCCAAGTATAGGATCTTTACAAGTAAACCCAAACAAACCCTCAAAGATAAAGAAAACAAAGCACACAATGTAAAGCAATTAAAAAGATGAACTAAACTCTAAGGTAACCCCACTTTATAAGTATCCCCAGTAGAGTCGTCAGTTCTATGATATGGTGGCAGAACCGACTGTTATACTAGTTTTGCGTTTGTATTCGCAAATGTTGATATAAGCAAGAGTCCCCACCTACCTTTATTTTATCCAACAAAGGAAAGGGTGAAAAGAACATAAAAAGACCTTTTGAGAGTTTTCTGAGTAAGGGGGGGGGGGGGGGGGGTAGATTATGGAAAGGGAAGGTGTTAGCACCCTTTCCATCCATAGTTATTTACGGGCTCTTATATGCTTAGCTCATTTTTGAAATACCTTGTGCTCTGTATGTTTTTAAAAAGTATTTTGAAATTCCAATAGTGAGAAAGTTTACTTTATGATAACTCTTGTATCAGTTCTAAAGAGTGTTGATAAAGCATTTTTGAAAATGTTTTGTGTAGGTGTAAATATTTGTTTTAAGCAAGCATCTAGGAACTATCTACTTTACTCGAAAGGTTTGTTATTTTCCTCCTTTCCTTTAGACAGTTCTATCCTACTATTAGTGAGTAGGTAGCCTTAGTCGTTTGGATATTTGAGGGACATTCGAAGGGACGTTTATTCAGTCACAAAGGTAATTGGGCAAGAAACTTTAGTAACTACCCTAGGGTTTTAAGATCATATTGAGGCAATATTGAGAGGGTCATCAAGGGACTTATGATCCTTAAATCGGAGGGTAGCCACTAAAATCTCTCACGTTTCAAGAGATGTGACTGTTTTTCCAAAGGCGACCAAAGTGGGAGTACCCTAAAGGTGCGCATGTGCAATGGTGTTATGTTCAGTTATTTTAGTCTTGTGTTAAGTTTGCTAGCGTTTTATTTTTTAATTTCTTTTCATGCAATCCTATTAGGCATACATCTAACAGTCAATATATGTACAGGAAATAAAAATGTGGGAATTTAAATCTACGTTATTACAAGGCTTCAGGGAGGGGGAATTTACAAGTCCAAAATGGGGAATAAAGCAGAAAAAGTAAAAGTCCTAGTTATTCTATTACATCCAGTAGGCAATTAGAATAGTATGAAAAATAAAATGCGAAAGATAATAACACGCGTAAATTGAAAGGGCGTCTAAAAAAAATCCTAAGAGAAAATCTTTTTGTTTGTTTTTTTGTTTTAATTTATGAAAATGATTTCAGTTAAAAAATAATTGATCTAGATCTATATTTAAAGAAAAAAGGTTAATTATTAAAGAAACCTGAAATTTAAAGAAAATAAATTAATTCCATGTTATTTTTTTGGTATTTTTGTTATGAAAAGGAAAATAAATTAAAATGAAATTAAACCTAAGTTCTATTAATTTTAATTTTTTTTTAAAAATGTTAAAGTGATTAGTTAATTAATTTATCAAAATTAAAATTTAATTAAGAAAAATCCTAAATCTATTTTTATGTGATTTTTATATTTGTTTATTGATTAAAATAAATAAAAAAAGGAATTAAAAAAAATGAATAAAATAAGAAAATAAAGATGGCCTAGTAGCAAAAGTAAACAGGGGGGATGCTAAGAAGCAGGTTCATTAAGCCTAGAGGGAAGAAGTCCAAGGCATGCGTTGGATCTTGTGAGGCTGGCCCCTTGAGGGTTCATCATGGGGAGTGCTTCTGGAGAGCTGGGGATTGATTGTATTGTCTTTCCATTGTGATAATTCTTTTGTTTTTGAGTTTTGTAATTAATGTATATGTTGTATAGAAATTATACATTAACATGTATATGATATTTGTGCATATATGTGTTTTCATGTATTGTTGTAAATTATCTCGTTTTCGTAACGTTTGTTGTGTGATTGTTAGGACACTTTCTTTAGGTTTGCACGGTGTGACAATACCATGGCATGACGAGAGGAGGTTACTAGCTTGCACAATAAAGGCGTCGAGCTTACAACGTAAAATAATCATGTTTGTTTGTATTTGTTTATGTGTGTGGTGATTTGTTTTTTAACAAGTTAAAACAAGGAAATGTTCTGAATTTCAAATCTTCACTTTTCAACTTGTTAATTCATTTTCACCTGGTTTCCATATTGTTATTTTTATTTGTTTTGCTATGTCAATTTGTGTTTTCTGAAATCTTGTCATGTTTAGCTTGAGGAGTTTTGTTCATTGTATATATTGTAAATTTTGTACATTGAAATTTTGTAGGATTATTATTTTTCTAATTCTTTTGTTGTTCTTTGCACTCGAGTTTTTGTCCGGTAACTTGTAGAATATTGAGGTGATTTGTCAGGTTTGATCATTTCGACTTGCGAATGCGTGGTAATGATTTTGTTAAAGTTTTGTACACGTTCGAGGTATGTGTTTATCGCTTTCTATACTTTAGCATATTCATGATACTTAGACTTTTTTACAATTTTTATGCCATTCATTATTTTGTATAATTGTTCATTTGTGAATTACTTTAGTTCCTACCCTTTTTGTGAGGTAGCTTTCCATTGTTCACATATGCTGGAGACCACAATTTTTGTTTTAACTGGATTTTATTATGCTTAATCTTTTGTTTGTGTTGATTGTATGAAAGCTTGAACGTGATTAAGGCATTTTTTTTTGTTTCATTTTGAGCACAACTACCTTGGCCAAATAAGTCAATTCACCTTGTGAGTGTGTGATCATTAGTAACTCCTTTGAGCTTTTTATCGATATCTATGTTGTTTTTACTAAATGCTTGTCTATGAGTGTTTAGTTTCCCTTTTGCATGGATGTTGATTCTTTGTTTTCTTGAACCCTCAATCATTGTTTTAGTTTGAATTTTTACCTTACCTTAGAAAGTAGGGAGTATTCACTTTAATGTATGGTTGAATTCAAGTTGGGGATAAAAATGATTGTGTATTTATTGGTTGATTGCTATGAGGTTGAAAAGAAAAGGAAAAAAAAGTGAGAAAAGAAATGGAAAAAAAGTGATAGAAAAAGAAAGAAAAAAAAAAGAAAAGCTTTGAAAAAGAAAAACAAAAGAGTATGGAATAATGTTGTGTTGAATAAGTGATGTGTGTTGATTTGAAATTTTGGTATCAGATATGTGATGTCGAAGGAGATGTCACGACACAAATATATGAGGACAATATAAAATGCAAAAATATTAGAAGTAGTAAAAACACAAGGGATTGTTAACCCAGTTTGGTGTACAATAACACCTACTCTGGGGGCTACCAAGCCAGGGACAAGTCCACTAAATAGTATCAATTCATAGACACTCAGTAAACAACCAATTTACAATCTAATCACTTAATCACTACCCGTGCTATACTTCTACCTAAGACACGCCTAGGTATGAGGCCCTCCTCAAATCCCTTCAATCACTAACAGTGAAGAAAAACAAAAATATTAAGTTTTAAAGACTTCAATCATTCAATACTTAAAATCTTATGAATGATCCACAATTAACAACTCAAATTACAACTCAAGTATTAAACCAATACTTAGAGTGTATTGCAATTAAAAGACTTAGACTTCTAAAACAGAAAGAATATATTCTTTTTCAAAAGTTGCAGTCCAGCAAATAAGGATGCAAGACCTTATAAAGGCGTGGCAGCATCGGGCTTGGAATGAAAAACAAATATTCCAATCCCTTGAATATTTCCATGAAAACATGCCAAGATATAATCCATAAAGATAATACATATCGGAAAATATTCCTCCATATTTTTCACAAGCTATGAGTCACAAATCCTAAATAATGGCGCGCATAAAAACAGGAAACAAAATAATGAAAACAAATATGAAGTCACGTTCAGATCAGGAGGCAGATGTTAAGACATCTGCTTTGATATCATTCAAAACCAGTTTGCTTCAATTGTCAAGGCATTGAGCAAAACATTATCAAGTCCATGTTTTACCAAAATTGCTGCCAACAAACACTTACAAACTCCCCCTTTGACAAATTTTGGCTAAAACATTATTTGAGCACATTATCAGAGAAGCAGCACAAGAAAAACAAAACTTAGTTAGCAGTTAGCAAAAGTAACTCAGTCAGCTGTTAGCAGAGGAAGATTTTAGAACATCTTCTGAGACATGAGGCTCCCCCTCAAACATCTTCTGAGACATGAGGCTCCCTCTCAAACATTAGGCTCCCTCTCAGTCAGTGGTCAGTCAGTCAGAGGTCAGTCAATTTCTCTCCCCCTTCTTAGACATAATATGCCAAATAAAAAACATGAATTCAAGAGAGTAGCATTAATATAAGTACAGACCATAGAATTGAGGAGTCAAGCACATACAAGTGCTAAAAGAGAACAAAAGGGTCACAAAAAAATAGCAAAGAGTCTAATTGTCTTAAGAACCAGTAGACTTGGAAGCTTCAAAACTTCCTTCATCATCAGAATCTCCTCCTTCAGTTATCACGATATCATCAAAATTATTGTCCTTCTGCAGCTCCTTGATCATCTTTTCAAAAATTAGCTTTCTTGCTGAGCTAACTCTAATCACATCATCAAGTTCTTTGCAGGCTTCCATCAATTCAGTAATCATGTCATCCTTGGTTGAGGTATGATTAGTAGGAACCCAGTTAACAGCTTCAATTCTATGCAAGATAGCAAATTTCATACTTAGCTTACTAACATGAAGCTTATTCTTCATGGGCCACTCACTCACTTGGTTTTCAATGATAGCTTTGGACACTTGATTATCAGTCACTTCCAACTCATAATAATTATCTTCAAACCTATCCAGATATCTATTGATGACAGCAGGGGAAAATTCTATACCTACCTCTAACAAACACCTTCCTATACTCCTTACTTTTATGATCAGTACAGTCAATAGGAATATTAACAATAAATTCCTTACAAGAGTCTCATGAAATTTTGCAAACCTGGTGATAGTCTTCATCAAGCCAGCAAAATAAATCTGCTCCATAATCTCTTTGCACTCCAGTGCACCAGCTCCCAATTCTCTCTCAAGGGCAATTCTTCTTTGAAATACATATTTTTACTTTTCATCATTCCTAACAGAATGGAAGGAAATGTTGTCAAGAGGAGCATTAGGCACCCTGACATAAAGCTTCTTGCTTTCATATTTCTTCATAGGATAGATGTCTTGGACATCTTCCTCGACATTATAATTAGATTCATCTTCTTCTACTATTGTTGCTTTCTTCTTACTTCTAGATCTCTTCACAGGGGAAATGTTATGGGCATTATCCTCATCATCATCTGAGGGGTCATCAGGTCTAACTTTTCTTTTATTGGAGGGAGGAACCACTTTACTTCTGGGCTTTAGGGGACCATACATAGTCTTATTCTTGATACTCTTAGCAGGGGGTGTGAGATTCACATCCTTAACCTTTCTAGACTTGAGCCTTTTAGCATTTCCAAGAACCACATTGGAAATAAGGTCATTGTCAGACAACTCATCAACATTCACCATATTATCAGCATTTGGATTCCTTGCAGATTTGGAGCCACCAGCATCTTCCTTAGCAAGAGAGTCCTTCTCAGCAGATGATGTCCTGGACATCTTGTTCAACATTAGCTTCCACTTCTTCTAGAAGAGATGTAGCAAACTTTCCAAGTTCACTTTCACCAACATCTTTCTTTAAGACAAGTGATTCAACAGTATTTTGAGGATCAGTACCTTTGTCATCCTGAGCAGGCATCCGGGAAAGAGGAGTAAAAATCCCAGGCACAACAAAACCTTCATTTAACAACATACCTACCATCCTTCTAATACTTCTATCAACATTAGCAATGTCTTCTTCTGACCTATCACCAGTAGCAGCAGAAGCATTACCTTTAGAAGTGTCAAACTCGTTTTTGGATTTCTTTGCATGTGACGATCTGGGTTTCTTAACCTTCTTCTCAAGAGGTGGAATAGTTGACATAGGAGCGACTACCAGGACTTTATCAAGGGAGAGGTTCTCAGGACGGTTGACAGTCTTTGACCTAGAAGCCTTGGCTTCATTGGAAGAGCACTTTGAGGGAGATGAAGCATGATGTTGTGACATCTTTGAAAAGTTTTAAACAGTGAGATGGAGAATAACAAGGGTTCTTTTTCTATAAAGGATAATGAAGAGGTTGTGAAAATAGAACGAGGTAATGTCGTAGTGTGTAGGAGAGAATTTGAGATAGTCTTGAAATGATTGCTTATGAAATTTGATTTGTTGAAAACATAAATAATATAATATCACTTTAATGATATTCCCACACGCCCTTAATTGCTACAAACCCTCATATATGAAGATCCCTAGTTTTCCTCTTAAGTTCTCAAACTGGTTTGCATCCAAAGCCTTAGTGAAAATGTCATCCAATTGTAATTCAGTAGCTACATGTTCTAAGGTAACAATCTTTTCTTCAACAAGCTCTCTTATGAAGTGATGACGGAAATTGATGTGTTTGATCTTGCTGTGTTGAATAGGATTTTTTGATATATTTATGGCACTTAGATTATCACAGAATAATTTTATGACATCTTGTTTGACATTATATTATGTTAACATTTGTTTCATCCAAACCAACTGACAACAACTGCTTCCTACAGCAATATACTCAGCCTCAGTAGTGGACAGAGACACACAATTTTGCTTCTTACTGAACCAAGATAAGATTATTTACCAGAAAGAAACATCCTCCTGATGTACTTTTCTATCATAAGCACTTCCTGCCTAATCAGTATCATAATAACCAATTAAAGCAGAGCTAGATCCATGAGAATATAGCATACCACAATCACCTGTCCCATTCACACATTTAAGAATTCTCTTCACATGGTTGGCATGGCTAACTTTAGGATCAACTTGATATCTAGCACACACCCCTACAGCAAAGACAATGTTAGGTCTGCTAGTTATGAGGTATAGAAGATTTCCTATCATACTTCTGTAAAGACTTTGATCCACACTTACTCCTTTTTCATCTTTAGACAACTTTAGATGTGTGGGAGCAGGTGTTCTTTTGTGAATGGAATTTTCCATCCCAAATTTCTTTACTATATTCTTCGCATACTTGCTTTGAGATAAGAATATGGAATCTTTCATTTGTTTAACTTGCCCAAGAAAGTAGGTTAATTCACCAACAAGGCTCATTTTAAATTCTGACTGCATTTGCTTGACAAAATATTGAACCATCTCATTTGACATCCCACCAAACATAATATCATCAACATAAATCTGTGCAATCATGACCTTCCCTTCTTCTTCCTTGACAAAAAGAGTTTTGTATATGCCAGATTTCCTATATCCATTCTCACCAAGAAATTATTTTAATCTCTCATACCAAGATCTTGGAGCCTGCTTTAATCCATACAGAGTTTTCTTCAGTTTGTACACATGTTTAGGAAAAATTGGATCAACAAATCCCTTACGTTGTTCCATATAAACTTCCTCATTCAGATAGCCATTTAAGAAGGCACTCTTTACATCCATTTGAAACAATTTAAATTTCAGAATGCAAGCAACTCCCAAGAGTAGTCTGATTGATTCAAGTCTAGCCACAGGGGAAAAGGTTTCATCAAAGTCAACACCTTCAATTTGAGTGTATCCTTGTGAAACTAACCTTGACTTATTTCTAGTTACCACCCATTTTCCATCAGATTTATTCTTGTACACCCATTTAGTGCCAATCACATTTTTCCCTTCTGTCCTTGGAACCAGATCCCAATTTTTATTTCTAATAAATTGTTCTAGCTCTTCTTGCATAACATTAATCTAGAACTCATCAGTTAAGGCCTTTTGGACATTCTTAGGCTCAATTTTTGAAACAGAGCAAGAGTTTGATATCTCTTCTCTTGATCTAGTAGTAACTCCTTTATTTAGATCTCCTATGATAAGCTCCTTAGGATGATCTCTCTGAGTTCTAATTGAAGGCCCTTTATTGAGATGACTGGGCACAAGATCTTCTTGAGGTGGATTAGAATCAATACTTCTATCATTGGATTCTATTGGAATATTATACAAAGATGTTCCAACATCTTCTAAGACATCTTCTTCATCATTCCACCCTCTATCATCAATAATAACATTTATGGATTCCACCATAACCTTGGTTCTGGAGTTAAAGATTTTGTAAGCTCTTCTATTTATAGAGTAACCCAGGAATATTCCTTCATCACTCTTGGGATCCATCTTCCTCCTTTGTTCACGATCAGCTAAGATGTAACATTTACTTCCAAAAACATGAAAGTATTTGACAGTAGGTGTTCTTCCCTTCCATATTTCATACAATGTGGCTGAGGTGCCTTTCCTTAAAATGGCTTTGTTATGGATATAGCACGCAATATTCATAGCTTCAGTCAAAAAGTGATAGGTTAACTTCTTAGCATGAATCATAGCTTTGGCAGATTCTTGAAGGGTTCTGTTTTTGCATTCCACAATCCCATTTTGCTGAGGAGTAATAGGAGAGGAAAATTCATGATTGATTCCTTCAGATGAGCAAAAATTAGCAAATTTATTGTTCTCAAATTTCTTTCCATGATCACTTCTGATTCTAATGACATGACTATATTTTTCCCTTTGAAGTTTTTGACAGAGATCTTTAAAGACTTAAAAAGTTTCTGATTTTTCTCTGATAAAACTTATCCATGTATACCTAGTGAAGTCATCTACAAAAACATAGGCATAATTATTTCCACCGAGACTTTCAACCTGCATAGGTCCCATCAAGTCCATGTGAAGAAGTTCCAAAACTTTTGATGTAGTAAGATGTTGGATCTTCTGATGTGACATCTTAGTTTGCTTTCCAATCTGGCAGTCACCACAAACTCTCCCTTCTTTTATTTTGAGCTTAGGAATCCCTCTCACGGCTTCAATAGATATAATTAATTTCATTCCTTTCAGATGCAAGTGTCCCAGTTTTTGATGCCACAATTTAACTTCATTATCTTTGGCTAAAGCACATGTTAAGGAGAAGTTCAACTCTTGGGGAACCCATAGATAACAGTTGTCTTAGATCTGATTCCTTTCATAATAACTTCATTTTTCTCATTGCAAACGAGACATTCTATCTTGGTGAAGTTAACTTTGAATCGTTGATCAATAGTTGGCTTATACTTATTAGGTTAGTTGTTAACCCTTTAACAAGTAACACATTGTCAAGTTTTGGGATTCCTGAACATTCTAGCTTTCCAACTCCTTTAATTTCACCTTTGGCTCCATCACCAAAAGTCACATAATCGGTAGAATGAGATTTGATATCTACCAATAGATTCTTGACACGTGTCATGTGTCTAGAACAACCACTGTCAAAGTACCAGTCATCTTTGGTTGATACTCTGAGAGAGGTATGAGCTATGAAACTAGCAACATTAGACTTAGGAATCCAGTATTTCTTCTTTTTGATATTTTGAGAGATCTGATCAGTCTTGGGAAGAGGAGTAGTTTTAGGATACCCATACAACTTGAAATAGAAAGGTCTTATGTTACCAAACTTTCCACAGTGATGACATCTCCAGGGATGGAATTTCTCTCTAATGTGATTAAATTTTTTCTTACCATGATGTTTGCCATGATGTCTTTTCTTGCCATGATGTTTGTCATGATGTCTTTTCTTGCCATGATGTTTGCCATGATGTCTTTTCTTGCCATGATGTTCGCCATGATGTTTAGACATTTAATTTGACATCTTTGGTTTAGGCTTGGCATGAGTGGAATTTGATGAAGGTACTTCTGAAACGGGTCCCTTTTCTCATTAAACCCTAGACCACTCGTGTCTCCTGTCACTCTTCCCACTTGAAGAATTTCATATAATGTGTCAGACCCATTATTCATCATCTTGAGAGTTTTGACCATTCTATCAAGATTTGAATTCAGAGAGGTCACTTCACTTTCTAAATTAGAAATAGTTTTCAGATGCTCTTTCCTTTATGCCTTTAGCTGAGTTATGAGTGCTTTATGTTTCTCCCCTTCTAGGCAAACTTCTTCACTTCTGAGACACAGTTCTTTGCACGAGGAAGCTAGCTCATCAAAGGTTAGTTGACCATCACTAGAATCTTCATCAGACACATATTTTCCTGTCAATGCTTTAACATACTTTGCAGATTCCTCTTCAAGATCACTCTCATAATCCTCTTCAGACCAAGTAAAAAATAGATTCTTCTTCTGTTTCTTAATATATGTAGGACATTCAGCTCTAATGTGACCAAAACCTTCACATCCATGACACTGTATTCCATTCCCTTGAGTAGATTTTTCTTCAGCCCTTTTTCTTCCAAACTCATTTGACTTAAGGATGTCAGATGAGATGTTCTTGACATTTGATCTTGGGTTCCTATCCATCCTTTTTATCAATTTGTTAAATTGTCTTCCAAGCATAACTAAGGCATTAGATATTCCTTCATCTGTATCCAGATCACAGTCCTCCTCTTCATCTTCAGTATTGGTTACAAAAGCTATGCTTTTGTTCTTCTTTTCAGATCTTTCATTTATGTTTAATTCAAATGTATGAAGTGATCCAACAAGTTCATCCACTTTCATCTTGTCAATGTCTTGTGCTTCTTCTATGGCAGTCACTTTCATATCAAATCTCTTGAGAAGAGACCTAAGCATCTTTCTCACCAATTTGTCTTCTGGAATTTTTTCTCCTAAGGCACTGGAAGCATTAACAATCTCAAGAATGTTCATATGGAAGTCATTAATGCTTTCATCATCCTTCATTCTTAGATTTTTCAAATCTGGTGGTGAGCAACTGAAGTCTTGATATCTTAACTTTGGATGTTCCTTCATGGGTAGATTGAAGGATCCCCCAGGAATCCTTAGCTACTTCACAAGTGTTTACTAATCTGAAAATGTTCTTGTCACTTCCATTAAATATAGCATTAAGGTGTGATACGGTGGCAGAACCGACTGTTATATTGGTTTTGCGTTTGTGTTTACAAATGTTGCGGTAAGCAAGAGTCGCCACCGACTTTTCTTTTATCCAAATTAAGGAAAGGGTGAAAAGAACAGAAAAAGACCTTTTCGAGAATTTTCTGAGTAAGGGGGGTAGATTATGGAAAGGGGAGGTGTTAGCACCCTTTCCATCCGTAGTTATCTACGGGCTCTTAGATGCTTAGCTCATTTTTTGAAATACCTTGTGCTTTGTGTTTTTGAAAAAGTATTTAAAAATTCCTTAGTGCGGGGATTCACTTTATGTTAACTCTTGTATCAGTCCTCAAGAGTGTTGACAAAGCGAATGTTTTTGAAAGTGTTTTTGAAATGTTTTTGTGTAGGTGTAAAAATTTGTTTTGAGCAAGCATCTAACAGTTATCTACTTGGACTCGAAAAGGTATTTCTTTTCCTCATATCCTTTAGACAGTGCTATCCTACTATTAGTGAGTAGGTAGCCCTATCTTTGGATGTATGAGGAACATTCAAAGGGACGTACAGTCATAAAGGCAACATGTAGAGACGCTTTAGCAATTTTTTTTAGGGACTAGATTATTTACCGAAAGGCAACTGTAGGGTCGTCGAGGGACTATGATCTTTTTATTTACGAGTCTTTGCTAAAGCGTCCCTGTCTCGAGGGACATTACTGTTTTTTTCGAAGGCAGCCAAAGTGGGGTACCCTAGAGGTGTATATGTTCAATGTGTGTTATATTCAGTTATTTTTTATCTTTTGTGTTAGGTTTTCTAACGTTTGATTATTAATCTTGTCACGTAATCCTATTAGGCATACATCTAAGCAGTTAATATATACAGGAATTAAAAGTGCGTAAATGTAAATCCTACACTATTACATGGCTTTGGGGATTAATTATATGTCCAAAACTTGAAAAAAATAAAGAAAAGCGGTAAATAGTTGTTGTACCCCAATTTTTGACCCTAAGATCCCTTCATCATACCATATTGATTCAATCACAACAAGATCACATTAGGGTTCTTGGTTCTCCTCCCTACCTTTAGCTTTGCTCTTTGAGGAATCACCAAGCACCTTGACTTGTTTTCTTTTGTGATCATGAATGTTTTGTCTTGATTTTTCATTTTAATTAATGAAATTCAAAGTTGGTTTGTCTTGCTTGTTACTAATGTAGGTAAAGGCAATGAGATTTATCAAGTTGCTCCATGGGTTCATGAGTTTATTTCCATGCCCTAAGCAATAAAGCTTGAGAAGTCCAAACCTCACCATTGAAGTTGTTTTGGGAGAGATGGACTGGAAAGGTTTATTTTGGTTGACTACATTCCCAAGATATCAAGATTGATTCAAAAGTGCAAGGGATTGATTGAAGAAGTTGTCATGGTTTGACAATGTTTTGTTGTCATTGATCACAAGTGCATATTTCTCTCAGTTCTCAAGATATGGAAGTGGTTTTGGTGGCTATGAGTTCTCATTTTCATCCTCAAAAACTTCTATTTACAAAACAATTGTGTGGGTACAAGAAGTTTGTTCAAAATTGTCAAAGTTCCTCAAAGCATTTTCTTGATCTAGGAGCTAGGGTTTTGAACTTCAAAGAAGCATATCTTGCTCATCTTTTGGTATTTTTGAGTGATTCCAAAGACATCCTTATCTTAAAAGGGTTATCAACAAATAACTTCAAAAGTTTCAAGTATTTTTCATGTGGAAGAAACTTGATGATGAAGAAAGATTACAAGTCCTCCAGATGAACCCCCATTTCCCCATGTTTGACTTCAAATTATCATAACTTGGTCAATTTTTATCACCTTGAGCCTAATATTTTTCTAAAATGATCTTTAGGATGTGACCTTTATGACTTATTTTATGTGCAAAGTGATAAAATGGATGAAAGATGCCCTAAGGATACAAAAGACTATAGGTCATTTCATGATTTTTTTGCCAACTTCAACAATTTATAACTCTCTCAATTTTTGGAGATTTTGAATGGTTCATGTTTCAAAATGTCATTCAAGAGGTATATTTCATGCCATATTTTTTGCCAAGATAAAATTATAAGTGGAATGCCATGTTTGGATGCAAAACATTATAGGTCACTTTTAAAGAAAATTTTGAAATATTTCTAAGTATGGAAAGTCAACCTTTTTTCCCCAACTTTGACTCAATGCAACTTTCAGCTCAAGCATCCATTTGATTCCATTATTTTTCCATTGCAAAGCTTGTAACCTCATCTTTATAAATCATCAAGAATCATGCCTTAAGACCCCTTGAGTTGAGAATGCCATTGGATTGAACTTGGTAACTTGGAACTGAAGTTTCTTCATAAGTCAGAATTTTAAATTCATGTTTTGGCCTCTAAACATCAAACTAGCACGCGTTTGTGATCTAAACATGTTAAACCAAGTTTCCAAAGTGGATTAGAGCCTTAAAACGCAAGTGTTGTACCCCAAAATTTTCCCTCCCATATTCCTTAAGATTTATCAAGAATCATCTTCAAATGGTTCAAGACTTCTCAAGGGTTGCACAGTCCAACTGCCTCCTAAGCCAGTCAAAATTAGGGTTTTGGTTCCTTCAATGAATTTAGGGTTTTCAATGATCCAATCAAGTATAATAGGCCTCTATACATTGCCAAGCACCTACATGTCAAGTCTCAAGACTCACAATGTCAAATTGCACAGTCAAAAGCCCATTTGCTTCACAATCAACTGCAGGGGCAAAATGGTCATTTTGCAGTCAAAAGTCAGAATTTTTGGTCAACATCTTATTCTTAGCACACAATCATCATTTGATCAAGTCTTGATCATGATTCCTCAAGCATGGCTCAAAAATCATCAAAGATGCCAAAAGTTACTATTTTTGGACAGTAGAAAAGTCAACTGTATCTTGACCCAGGCATAACTTTTTCATGGTTCATCAGAAAAATCCCATCGAATGCTCATTTTGAAGGGTATGACATTTCCTACAACTCATATTCACATTCCAAGTCCAAGAAATGCTCTCACAAAAAGTTATCAATTTCTACATTATAGGTCAATTTCAAAAGTCAACAAAAATGCACTTTAAGTCAAAGACCATAACTTGCGATTGGTAAATCCAAATGACATGGGACCAAAGGCATTGGTTAGAGGACTTCAAGACCTTTCCAAAATGTCCAAGAACATATTCATATGATCAAAATTGAGCAAGATATGCATTGGAGAAGTTGAGAAATTTTTGTGAATTTGCAAAAGTCAACTTTGCTCAAAACACATCATTTTTGCTAATGGGCCTCAAATTCCTTCTTGAAACTTTGTCCAAGGCCTATGCACGAACCATTGAGATTAAATTGAATCATTTTCTTATTTTTTATTAATTAATTGAATTTTTAATCAATATTAATTCATTTAATTGTAGGGAAATATCAAGATATGGTTTTGCAATCTTTTCATGAAGCAAATATGACCTACATGTGCTGGAGATTTCGTGTACACATCAAGGGGACAAGGATCTCTCAATTTGGCAAGATTTTTCAATCAAAAAGATGCAAAAAGATATGATTGAAAATCAAATATACAAACCATAATTCCATGGATCTTTGGTCAAAGATTTAACCTAAATCCATTCTATTATAAGTACTGAAGCTAAACCTAATGCATTACACGTGAGAATTGCTGCAGAAAGCCATATGCAACATTGAAAAAATCAAGAAAAACTTGAAAACTGTTTTCCATAATTTAACGTGATTCAAAGCTTTTTCTTGTTTCTAATATGTTGCAGGAACTCTCAGAGACACATTGCAATCAAAATCAAGTGCTAACACTCAAGGAATCCTAAGAAATAGAATCACGGTTTGTCCATTTTTTTCAGAATCGAAACTCACGATTCATGAGCATTTGATGTGATTTATGGTTTGTTTTGTATTGCTTGCATCCATATAAAGCTATTGGTATTAATTAATTGGATTATAATGCACAGAATTGTGAATTCCCATTAACGAATTTTAGGGTTCATGAGTTCTTGAAATAGGGCTTTACTATCCAGGCAAAATTGGAACCTCTAATGCCCATGGTTGAAACCGTTGCAACCAGACGAATTCAAATCACATATCGCGCCATATTTATATAGCCTAGGATTCTATTCGCTATTATTGGTCGTTCTGCTTTGTGGGGGTTAAAAACCCCCCGCTATTTGATTTGTTTTTGCAGGTATTCAGCGAAGAAGACAATACGTGTTAGCATATGGTTGGAGCATTCAAATAGCGCGCGTGATTTTGGTTTGGTCCAGCATATTGATTGTTTATTAATAATATATTTGTTTAGTATCATACTTACAAACGCGTGCAGGTGGTTGGAGTGGTTAGTGTGTTGGTATATTATCATTGGGACCTGGGTTCGATTCCCAGGTCCACCCCATATTTGTTTCTATTTTTTCATAACATAATCAGGTGCAGGCACTGAAAAGTATTCCACCATATCCCTCAAACAATCAGGCGCCAGGTGGTTACGTGCTCAAATCCAATGGCCATGAAGTGCTGACTATGATGTTCCCCAATTAACCAACGTGCAAACAAGTCAGAAAGTCAAACAGGCTTACGTGCTTATTGGGCCAGAATTTCCAAATAAACCTCCTATTGGGCCATCAACCCCCCTGGTTTCTTTGTTCTTTCCTTTTTATTTTTTTTATTTTCTTTTATTAACTATTATAAATTATTATTATTAATTCATAAATTAATTATTTTTCATATTAAATTCAGAAACTTAAAATATTATTTATTTTTATTATTTATTAAATTCACTATTAATTATTTTGTAAATAAAATGCTAACAAACCAATTTAGTTTAAATTAGGTTTAATTTTGATTCTTTTCATAATAAATAAAATAAATTTAGAATTAGGGTTTTACTAACTTTTGACTTGATTCCTTTTAATACATGTGCCAAGATAAAATTAATTGAAAAACAACACACATGCACATGCCACTCTTAGGGTACGCCTCACTTGGTTGCCTCGACGTGGTCATCAAGTATAGAGTGTTTTAGAGGTCGTCCTCCTGTCTAAAGATCAAAGTTGCCTCGAAACAGTTGCCTCGATAAAAGATGATCTAGGACACTAGGGTTACCGCTAAGGTGTCCTACTATTGCTTTGGTGACCACACATGTCCCTATAATCGAATTGACCCGACAAACTCCAACGACGGTGCTACCTACTTCTCAATAGTGGGATAGTATTGTCTTAAGGACTCTTACACAGCTTAATTCCTTAGAGTAGGTAGATTTCTCCTGGGTACTTGCTCTTTCAAAAAAAAACAAAAATACTTTTCGCACCTACACTTTCGAAAAGTTTTCAAACAAACACTTCATACACTCTTGAGGACTGATACAAGAGTTACCAAGAAGTTTTTCAAACTAAACTTTTTCAAAACCCACAAACACAAGAAAAGCAAACAATTTTTGAAAACATAGTGAGCAAGTACCTAAGAGCCCATGGATAACCATGGATAGAAAGGGTGCTAACACCTTCCCTTTCTATAAATCTACCTCCCGAACCGAGAAACATCTCAAAAAGGAATTTTTCTGTGCTTTTGTCCTTTCCTTGTTGGAGAACATAAAAGACAGTGGTGACTCTTGCTTACCGCGACATTTCGCGAACCAGCTTTAAAACAGTCAGTTCTATTTCCACCGATCACAGAACTGGAGACTCTGATGGGGAATTTATAAGTGAGGTATACCTTAGGATTAGACCACTCTTATGTTTTCAATTGTATGCCTTATATGCTTTAATTTTGTGGGCTTGCATCGGAGTTTCATAGATCCTAACCCGGATCTGGGGAATACCCTTTAGGTAGCATAAGCTGTGAGGGACCTGTCCGGCATAGACCGACACGGGTGAAGCAGTGGCTACGTTGGTGTGACACCTTGGTCTGTACCGATATCCCTTGTGTTGGAACGAGGAGAATATGGGTCTTTTAAGGAGTCATTAAGCACCAACCGACCTTAGAACCATAAATTGACCCAACTTGGCCATAGAACAGTAGCAGTATGCTACACTCATTGAGGCTAAACTCTCGTGATGGTTCTGGCCGCAAGAAAAGATTGCGACGCTGGAGTTATGACCGATTGAGGGTAGTCAGTGATATTGAGATCCTCTAGAACCCGGTTACTATTTTCTAGGACAGGTCTTAACCAACGAAACTGAAAGAGGGTAGTACCTAAACTTCATGTTGGCCTAAACTCTAAGGGCTATCTTGTGTGACTTGTGTGCCTTACCATGTTTGCCTTTTGTGAATACTTGTGGTGTGCTTTATCATAACATCATACCATCATACCATTGCATGCATCCTGCATAAGGACTGACCCATTTCAAAGACAAGAAGGTTTCATCTTTGCTCTGTTTTGTAGGACATCATGATGCCCGTGCAAAGGAATACTATCCGGCTCAACTTTGTTCACCCACCTGATTTGCTTAAAGAGTTGGTTGACAGAATTCCAAATAGTACTTCCTTCATCCAGAGGCATGGTTCTCTTCTCGGTTTAGTCACTTCAAAGTGGGACCAACAGCTGATGAGTGTCCTGACCCAGTTTTATGATCCCCTGTACCATTGCTTCACCTTTCAAGACTTCCAGCTGGTCCCTACCCTGGAAGAATTCTCTGATTTTCTTGGTATCCATGTCTTGGAACAAACTCCATTCACTGGTTGGGAAAAGACTCTTAGGCTTGAGGAGATTGTTGAAGCCCTTCCCTTGACCACCAAAAAGGTAATGGATAACTGGGTGACTAGAAGCGGAGTTAGGGCTTTTTGGCTAAGTTTCTGGTGGGCAAAGCTAATAGTTTCTGGAATGACTTAGACTTTAGGGCGTACGAAGACATCCTGGCTCTCTTAATATATGGTCTGGTGTTGTTTCCAAATCCTGGTAACTTTGTTAATTTCAATGCCATAAGGATCTTCATGTCTCGGAATCCGGTACCCACTCTCTTGGGTGATATCCTACAACAACTATATGCTCGTACTGCCCGAAGACGGGGAACTCTGTGGTGTTGTGCTCCTTTGTTAGTGAGGTGGTTTATTTCGTACCTCCCTAAGTTCGTGCTGAAGAAAAAAGAAGGAAGAGGCTGGGCTCATAGGTTAATGTCTCTCACTGATAATGACATCATTTGGACTCTCAGAGGTTTGGATGAGGTAGCTGTTATTGATCGTTGCGGAGAATATCCTAATGTTCCTCTGATCGGTACCCAGGGAGGAATCTCTTATAATCCATGTTTAGCTCTCTGTCGGTTTGGAAGAGCCAGAAGAGCAGGGCCTCATGAGATGTTGGTACCTTACATCAGTTTTGAATTTCAGGTAGATAGTGACGAGCTACGCCGTAGATTCATCAGGGCTTGGGACAGAATTCACAAAGCTGACCCACATGAGTTGGGACCAAAGACTTCTCTGCCAATGGAATCCTACTACAAATGGGTCCGCATCCGTGCTCAGAAGTTAGGTATGCCATATGAAGCTGTCAGGCCTATCATTCTTGAATTTCCTGATAGAGACGGGGTTCCTCCAACTGTACTCCCTCCTCAGATACCCACTGATGTTGATACACTAAAGAGGTCTTGGGCGCAACTACAGGAAGAACGGGACTCTTACTGGGAAAGGTTCAATGAACAAGAACAGAAAATCCAGAAGCTGACCAAGCAATTGGAGAACGAGCGGATCCTGAATGATTATATCCGTACTGAGAAGAAGAGGCCGTGGGAGCAGTGATGAGCCTTGGATGTTTCCTTTACAGCTTTTATTTCCTTTTCAGTATTTTCATTCTTGTAACGCCTAAGGGCAATTTATTGAACCATTTGAATTCTAAAAGTTGAATCTAATAAAGTGTGTTCCTTTTTTGTCTACAAAGTTGAATCCCTATTGTCTTTGAAAACATAAATCATACGCATTCCATTCATCATATGCATAACAGGTACCCTTTTTCTACAGGTTTCTTATCTTCTTCGCTGTTTATTTCAGCAATCACCATGACTTCTGAACCTACTACCGAACAAGCTATCAAGGCCCTCCAGGCCCAGAACACCCAGTTTCAAGAGCTGGTCATGAGCTTAGCCCAGGGTCAACAGGAGTTGAAAACTGATTCTGAAGAAGAAGAAGAAGAGGACTGTGTTGTTCAATACCGGACGCAGATATGGGAATACACTGCAAAATGAGGTTGATCTGGCTACTTCCTTTGTAGGGAAGGACAGTCCCCAAGAAAGAAGGGTTCCTAGTCCCGTGGTCTCCGACAACGAGACAGATTACAATGATGAACAGTACCCTCCTGCTGAGGACAGGTACAAACAGCTGGAGGACCGCCTAAGTGCCATGGAGATTCAACATGTGCCCGGGTTGGACTTCGGAGATCTAGGTTCATCTTCTGGGGTGGTGATCCCACACAAGTTCAAGGCACCTGCCTTTGCGAAGTAGGACGGAGCTTTCTGTCCTAAGCTGCATCTCAGATCATATGTGAGGAAGATCCAACCATACACTGCTGACAAGAATTTATGGATCCATTTCTTCCAGGATAGTCATTCAGGGACTCAACTCTAATGGTTCTATCAGCTGGATGGAACCAGTATTCGTAACTGGGAGGATTTGGCTACTGCGGTTTACAAGCAGTATCAATATAATTCTGACCTCGCTCCTACGCGTACCCAACTCCAGGGTATGTCACTAGGGACGGGTGAAGGTTTTAAGGAGTATGCGCAAAAGTGGAGAGACCTGGCTGGAAGGGTGCAGCCACCTTTGACTGACCGAGAGCTCGTGGATATGTTCTTGGGGACCCTGTCTGGTCCGTTTTTCAACCATCTGATTGGGAATTCTTCTGCTGGGTTTACAGATCTGATCTTGACTGGTGAGAGGATAAAAGTTGGTATCAAGTCTGGGAAGATACAAAAGGGTGCCTCCTCGAGCTCTGAAAAGAAGCCCTTCAAGAAGGAATCTAGTGATGTTTATGGTTCAAGGAAACAGAATAAACCAGAACGCCGCCAAGCTGTTAACGCGGTGGTAATCTCAAAGCCTGCTGCTGCTCCTCAGCAATACAACCAACCAAGGGGTGAGAGACCCAAAAGGCAGTACACTCGTCTCAGTATGACCCTGTCTCAGATATTGCCACAACTACTGTCAACCAATCTGGTAACTATCAAAGAAGCTCCGAAGGTAGTGAACACAACATCTCCAAAGTACAACCCCAACGCCCGCTGCGCTTATCACTATGACAGCCCGGGGCATACTACGGATGATTGTTGGGCTCTGAGGAATAAGGTTCAGGACCTTATTGATGCTAAAGAAATATAGTTCAAGGCGCCCGAAAGGCCCAATGTTGTGACTGCCCCCATGCCCCAGCATGAAGCGAATGCTGTAGAGGAAGACCTGTATGTAGCCTCTGTGGATGACATTGTTACTCCGTTGTTGACTGTCAAAAGGAACCTGTTGCTAGCCGGTTTATTTCCGGGATGTAGTAAAGGTTTCCTTCTATGTTCTGTTTCACCTGCTGGTTGTCCTTTGTTGAAGTCAGGCGTCCAAAACCTGATGGATAACAAAGAGATCTTGTTCGAGAAAATTGTTGTTCCTGCTATCCCTGCTGAAGAAGTGTCCATTGTCACTATTTTTAACAACCCTCCTAAGGCTCCCTCAAAGAAGCCTGTCAAAATCATGTCTATTCAGAAGATTTCTCCTATCATCATCACTATTCCGGGGCCCCTCCCCTATACATCTGACAAAGTTGTCCCGTGGCACTATGGGGAAGATGTTTATGTGCTTGGAGTTAAACAAGAGTTTGATACTAGTACCGACGTCAGCAACATCACTGGGCCTGCTAAAGGCACTCGCAGTGGCAGGATCTTCTCACCAGATATTGCGCCACCAGCTATTCAGAGACCTCTTGTCATCACACCTGCAAGTGTGCCCACTTCCCTGCCTGACCAAGTTCCTCTTTCTACCCCTGTTGCCGAGTCATCTGACGCTCGGGGCAAAGGGATTGCTACTGATGTGCCTGCCCAGATGGAGGCACCGAAGACAATCAATGTTGAAGCTTCCAAGCAAGAGATGGAAGAGATTCTTAAGATTATCAAGAAGAGTGATTTCAATGTAGTTGAGCAGCTGGGGAACACCCCATCTAAGATTTCCATGCTATCATTGTTGTTGTGTTCAGAGGCCCATGCCAAGGCCCTGATTACCTTCCTGAAGACGGCCCACGTGCCACAAGAAACATCAGCTGATCAATTTACTGAGTGTGTATCCAACTTAACTGCTGATAATGGTTTGGGTTTCTCTGACGCTGATCTGACTGCTAAGGGGAAGAACCATAACGATGCCCTGCATGTCTCCATTGAATGCAGGGGCACTACTCTTGCTCATGTGCTGGTTGACACTGGTTCCTCGCTGAACGTATTACCCAAGAAAGCTCTAGACAGGCTGGATTGTGAGGGTTTAGAACTCAAGCCAAGTAACATTGTTGTTCGGGCCTTTGACGGGTCCAAAAGGATGGTGCATGGTGAGGTTGACATTCCAATCAGGGTTGGTTCTCAGTTCTTTGATTCAATGTTCTATGTTATGGACATCCGACCATCCTACTCTTGTTTACTGGGTCGTCCTTGGATCCACAAGGCTGGAGCTGTGACCTCCACACTACATCAGAAGCTGAAATACCCGGTCAGAGGGAAATTGTGACAGTTCAGGGGGAGGAAGAGTACATGGTCAGCCACCTTAACTCGTTTCGGTACATAGAAATGGATGGGGAGTTCATTGAGACCCCCTTTCAACATTTTGAAGAGGTTCCTGAGACATTGGCGTCAGCAGAGACTGTGACTGAAGAAGACTCTCCTTTGAAGATGGCTTCCTTAAAGGATGCCTGGGCTGTAGTTGAGAAGGGTGAGTGTGCAAACTGAGGCCGACTTCCTGATTTCACTCCGAAGACTGGCAAGTTTGGTTTGGGTTTCACTGCAGAAGCTCAGAGGGATGTTCGTAAGGCGAGGATTGGAAGACCTCCTGTGCTCATCACCAACCCGGAAGTGAATGCTATTGAAGACGACGCGGAGGAATCTGAATTCGACAGCTGGATCTACCCAACGACCAACGGTGGACCAAGCAACTGGACTGCGAAAGACTTCATACCTATTACTTTTGTCACTCAGTAATGAACTCCTTTGTTTTGAATTTGTAACAAACAATAATTTGAAACTTTATGGCCCGGTGTCTTACCCGGGGCACCGTGGCTTCATTTGTGAGGGCTATTATTTGTCATTTTCATATATCATGAATAAAAGCATTGGATGTTTTTTGCATTTCAAATCTTGCGCTCCTTTTCTTTCTTTATTATATATTGCAAAACAGCTATATTTACACACTCACCCATACAGGTTCCAATCCACTCTGGATCTCACTGGTAACGACTCTGCTACTGCCAGTTATGACTTCGAAAATCCGATCAACTTAGCCGAAGACGAAGGTGAAGATGATTGCGAAGTGCCTGGTGAGCTTGCAAGACTGTTACTCCAGGAAGAGAGGGCCATTCAGCCACATGAAGAGCCAGTGGAAACGGTAAATCTGGGTACTGAGACAGACAGAAAGGAAGTCAAGATTGGTGCCAATCTGGAGTCTAGTGTGAAACAGCGGTTGATTCAGATGCTGCATGATTATGTGTAAATCTTTGCCTGGTCCTACGAAGATATGCCTGGGTTGGATACCGACATTGTGGTTCATCACTTGCCTACCAAGGAAGAATGCCCTCCGATAAAACAGAAGGTTCGTCGTATGCGCCCAGAGATGTCCGAGAAAATCAAGGCTGAGGTTATGAAACAATTTAACGCCGGTTTTCTAGCAGTGACTTCTTACCCTCAGTGGGTTGCCAACGTGGTTCCAGTGCCGAAGAAAGATGGTAAGGTCAGAATGTGTGTGGATTACAGGGATTTGAACAGGGCGAGCCCCAAGGATGATTTCCCTCTGCCTCACATCGACGTTCTGGTTGACAACACTACTCAACACAAGGTATTCTCCTTCATGGACGGGTTCTCCGGTTATAATCAAATCAAGATGGCTCCTGAAGACATGGAGAAGACCACTTTTGTTACTCAGTGGGGCACCTTTTTCTACAAGGTCATGCCTTTTGGGTTGAAAAATGCTGGGGCAACCTACCAACGTGCCATGGTTGCTTTATTTCATGACATGATCCATCATGAGATTGAAGTATATGTCGACGATATGATTGCAAGGTCCCAAACTGAGGAGGAACACCTTGACCATCTACAGAATCGGTTTGACCGTCTGAAGTTGTACAAGCTGAGGTTGAACCCGAACAAGTGCACCTTCGGGGTGAGATCTGGAAAATTGCTAGGCTTCGTCGTAAGAGACAAAGGTATTTAAGTGGACCCTGCCAAGGTGAAGGTCATACAAGAGATGCCAGTTCCCAAGACAGAGAAAGAAGTCAGAGGCTTTTTAGGACGTTTGAACTACATTGCCCGATTCATCTCGCATCTAACTACTACCTGTGAACCAATCTTCAAGCTACTGAAGAAAGATCAAGTAGTACGTTGGAACGATGAATGTCAGGCTGCTTTCAAAAGAATCAAAGAGTATCTCCAAGAGCCACCCATTCTTATGCCACCGGTTGAAGGGAGACCTCTAATATTATACTTGACAGTACTTGACAGTTCAATGGGGTGTGTGTTGGGGTAGCATGACGAGTCTGGCCGAAAAGAGCACGCCATTTATTACCTTAGCAAAAAGTTTACCGACTGTGAGACCTGATACTCACTGCTCGAGAAAACTTGCTGCGCTTTGGTATGGGCTGCTCATCGGCTGAGACAGTATATGTTGACTCACACTACCCGTTTGATTTCAAAAATGGATCCAATCAAGTACATCTTCGAAAAGCCTGCCTTGTCCGGAAGAATAGCAAGATGGAAAATGATCTTGACTGAATACGACATCCAGTACACGACTCAAAAAGCAATCAAGGGAAGTGTGTTGGCAGACCATTTGGCACATCAGGCAGTGGATGACTACCAATCTATGAACTTTGAATTTCCGGACGAGAACATCATGGTAGTGACTGATTGTGAAGTACCTGGACCGGATGAAGGACCTGAGGAAGGGTCCCGATGGTCTATGCACTTTGACGGAGCCTCAAACGCTTTGGGTAACGATATTGGCGCTGTGATCATATCCCTAAAAGGCACTCATACTCCACTGACCGCCCGGCTATGTTTCAACTATACCAACAACATGGCGGAGTATGAGGCATGCATCATGGGTCTTCAAGCTGCAATTGACCTAAGGATCAAGTTTCTGAGTGTCTTCGGAGATTCCGCTCCCGTGATCAGCCAGATCAAAGGCGAGTGGGATACGAAACACCCAAATCTTATTCCTTACAAGGAGTATGTGTTGACATTGATTCCCCATTTCGAGGAGATAACCTTTGAACACTTCCCAAGAGAAGAGAATCATTTGGCGGACGCGCTAGCTATGATGTCTTCTATGTTCAAAGTCAAATGGGACAACGAGGCTCCCCAGATCATTATCTGGAAGTTGGATGAACCTGCACATTGCTGTGATCTTGAGGCTGAAGAGGTAACTGAAAAACCTTGGTATCATGAAGTGAAGAGGTACCTTGAAGCTCAAGAATACCCCGAAGGCGCATCTGTTAATGACAAGAAGTTTCTGAGAAGGTTTGTGGCAAAGTTCTTCCTCAGCAACGGCATTCTGTACAAGAGAAACCATGATTCGACCTTACTGCGTTGTGTGGATAAGACTGAAGCAGAAAGGATCATGGCAGAGCTGCATGAAGGTACCTTCGGAACGCATTCTAGTGGACATACCATGGCAAAGAAAATCCTTCGGGCAGGAAATTTCTGGTCCACAATGGAAGCTGACTGTTACCAACATTCTCGGACGTGTCACAAATGCCAGATCTATGCTGATAAGGTGCACATTCCTCCAGTTCCTCTGAACGTCTTGACAGCACCATGGCCTTTTGCAATGTGGGGCATTGATATGATCGGTGAGATCAGACCTACGGCATCCAACGAACATCGCTTCATCCTGGTAGCGATTGATTACTTCACGAAGTGGGTTGAAGCAGATTCCTATGCTACCGTAACCAAGAATGTCGTAGCATGGTTCATTCGGCATAACCTGATCTGTCGATACGGTGTACCTGAGAGGATCATTACGGACAATGGCACCAATCTTAACAACAAGATGATCACTGATCTCTGCAAGCAATTCAAGATACAGCACCACAACTCTTCTCCTTATCGACCGAAGATGAATGGGGCTGTAGAAGCGGCAAATAAGAATATCAAGAAGATTGTGCAGAAGATGACAGTGACCTACAAAGATTGGCACGAGAGGTTACCATTTTCTCTTCATGGGTATCGTACCTCAGCACGAACGTCAACAGGGGCAACACCCTTTTCCTTGGTCTATGGCATGGAGGCAGTCTTGCCCATCGAAGTTCAGATACCCTCTCTCTGGATAATGAAGGATGCAGGTTTGAGCGAAGATGACTGGATCCAGACTCAGCTGGATCAATTAAACCTAATTGACGAAAAGAGACTCACTGCTATCTGTCATGGTCAGACGTATCAAAAACGGATGATCAAGGCATTTAACAAGAAAGTCAGACGACAAGAATATCAAGTTGGGGACCTGGTAATCAAGCGCATCATTCTTCCTCAAGGTGATCCCAGGGGCAAATGGACCCCCACGTACGAAGGGCCATTTGTGGTTAAGAATATCTTCTCAGGAGGAGCGATGATTCTAACCACCATGGATGGTAACGACCTTCCTCACCCTGCCAATGCAGACATAGTAAAAAGATACTACGCATGATCAAAGACCCGCTAGGTTGACACACCTAGGCAAAAATAAGGGCTTCCCAGCGAACCAAAAGGGTTCGGGCAAAAATAAGGGATGAAATGAAAAAATCTGTACACCCGGCAAGTCGAAAACCTGAAAAGGTGGCTTGGGCAAAAATGGGTATCCCGGTGGACTGAAAACCCGAAAGGGCGGTCCAGGCAAAAGTTAGGGATAAGCGTAATACTATGTCTCATCGGATCACCCTGCATCCAGACTTTTGGTATCAACTATCAGGTTCAGACGGCATCGATCAATCAGCTTCAACTTCAACTAAGCAGCAAAGTGATGAGACGCTTGAAGACATAAAGGCGATAGCAGAGTTGGAACCCAGTGGGATTTTTCACATAGCTGTTTTGTTTTCCTTTTTGTATAAACTCTATGTTGTTCGGCAGCGTTCTCTTACTAGGACGTCAGCCTCTTGTATACAAAACACCTATTTACAGGCAAAATCCAAAATCAATACAAATTCATTTTTCAGACAAATTGCCAATTGTTTTTCCTTTATCTGTTTTGTTTTGCAAAGAACGTCCAATGTGCATTTTTGATATATGCATTTGACATTAATTGCTAATCATAAATATTTGCATGCGAAACAAAGGACTAATTACAGATGACGTCAGAAACAGGGGCAATAAAAATTGTCTAAGCGGTCTAGTTGCTCTGTCCACCGAGGTACCAAGGTAAGTTCGGCTGAAGAATTTGACCAAGATACCTTCACTCCCTGCAGAGTAAGACAAGGTTCAGCCATGCTCTCTCCCTAAACAGAGTTGGTTTCCCATCAGCCCCGAAAAGGCACAGTATCCCTAGCAAGTCAGCAACACTCTCCCCAAGCAGAGTTAGTCTACTGTCAACCCCAAGGAATTTGGACATTCCCAGAAGATCTCAATATTCCCCAGCGGAGTATACAGATATTCCTAAGCAAGCATCCCCGGCAGTCTTAGTATAAGATTGTTCCCCGGCGGAATACCAGACACCCCAGTGGAGCCATTCCCCAGTGCAGTCCAAAAGTTTCTCCAGGAGAGTTGAACCATCTCCCCAGTAGATTCTGGAAGCTTATCCCCAGTAGATTCTGGAAGCTTATCCTCAGTAGAGTCTGGAAGCTTGTCCCCTGCAGAGTACATATATCTCTCGAGCCATGTTCAGAGGTTATTCCCCACCAGGGTCTAACTGGGTTATCCTCAGCTAATTACCACGGAAAGATCGTCCTCGGCGAAGTTCTTCCTATCCCCAGCGGAGTTCATCAAAATCCTCAACAAAACTTATCAACGGTATCCCCAGCGGAGTTATCATCAAAATCTCAGCGAAGTATCTCTTCCCATAGAGTAATTCCCCGCAGAGTAATCTCTCCATCAGGTTTATTCCCCAACGGAGTCATCTTCTCCTACCAGTTTATTCTTGCAACCATCATCCCCAGCGGAAATGAAGAACTCTACCCTTCAACATCAGCCCAGGATTCAACGAACTTCCCAGCATTCGTCAAGGATTTATTTTCCTAAACAAAAATACATTCATAGACATTTCACACATCGTGCTTACATACATGATAAAGTGCATACGACACGATCTCATTTATTTTTGAGAACATCATGACATCATGCATTTCATACATCATGACACTGCATACAACTAATGTTTTGCCTTTTCAGGAAAAAAGTCAATCAAAAGACGATTATCATCAACTTTCGCAGTTCCAGATTCGATACCTGTATCTAGCCAGGGCATATCTGTGAGCGATTGATTGTAGATTCGATACCTGTATCTAGCCAGGGCATATCTGCATGAAGAGTTTGAAGTTCCAGATTCGATACCTGTATCTAGCCAGGGCATATCTGTGAGCGATTGATTGTGGATTCGATACTTGTATCTAGCCAGGGCATATCTGCATGAAGAGTTTGAATTTCCAGATTCGATACCTGTATCTAGCCAGGGCATATCTGTGAGCGATTGATTGTGGATTCGATACATGTATCTAGCCAGGGCATATCTGCATGAAGAGTTTGAAGTTCCAGATTTGATACCTGTATCTAGCCAGGGCATATCTGTGAGTGATTGATTGTGGATTCGATACCTGTATCTAGCCAGGGCATATCTGCATGAAGAGTTTGAAGTTCCAGATTCGATACTTGTATCTAGCCAGGGCATATCTGTGAGCGATTGATTGTAGATTTGATACCTGTATCTAGCCAGGGCATATCTGCATGAAGAGTTTGAAGATCAACCCTTGTAACAGGACAGGAAATTATCTTTCATTCTCAAGTCAGAGGTCTACGCCTGTATCCAGCCATGAAAGCTATCTCCACCAACCTTTTGAAGTTCCAGATTCGATACCTGTATCTAGCTAGGGCATATCTGTGGGCGACTAATTCCATATTCGATACCTGTATCCAGCCAGGGCATATCTGTAGACGACCAGTTCCAGATTCGATACCTGTATCTAGCCAGGGCATATCTGTGGGCGACTAATTCCAGATTCGATACCTGTATCTAGCCAGGGAATATCTGTAGACGACCAGTTCCGGATTCGATACCTGTATCTAGCCAGGGCATATCTGTGGACGACTAATTCCAGATTCGATACCTGTATCTAGCCAGGGCATATCTGTGGACGACTAATTCCGGATTCGATACCTGTATCTAGCCAGGGCATATCTGTGAGCAATTGATTGTAGATTCGATACCTGTATCTAGCCAGGGTATATCTGCATGAAGAGTTTGAAGATCAACCCCTGTAACATGCCAGGAAATTATCTTTCTTTCTCAGGTATGCAAGTTCTCGCTAAGGAATCTCTTACGCGATCGACACACAATTTCAAATGGCATCTATAAGCCCATTCCTGGCAAGATTCTGTCACACCTCCAGATGGCATCTATAAGCCCATCCTCATATCCATCATCTCTCCAAATGGCATCTGTAAGCCCATTCCCGACATCACATTGCTGATATTCTACTATGCGAGTGCAATTTCTGGGCACTTTAGTGTTCAATCATCTTCCACCTTCGGATCACGAAAGGCACGCAAGCCAATCTACATCCTCAGGTCTAAGAAGATTGAACAGGGGCAACTGTTGTACCCCAAAATTTTCCCTCCCATATTCCTCAAGATTTATCAAGAATCATCTTCAAATGATTCAAGACTTCTCAAGGGTTGCACAGTCCAACTACCTCCTAAGCCAGTCAAAATTAGGGTTTTGGTTCCTTCAATGAATTTAGGGTTTTCAATGATCCAATCAAGTCTCATAGGCCTCTATACATTGCCAAGCACCTACATGTCAAGTCTCAAGACTCACAATGTCAAATTGCACAGTCAAAAGCCCATTTGCTTCACAATCAACTGTAGGGGCAAAATGGTCATTTTGCAGTCAAAAGTCAGAATTTTTGGTCAACATCTTATTTTGAGCACACAATCATCATTTGATCAAGTCTTGATCATGATTCCTCAAGCATGGCTCAAAAATCATCAAAGATGCCAAAAGTTACTATTTTTGGACAGTAGAAAAGTCAACTGTATCTTGACCCAGGCATAACTTTTTCATGGTTCATCATAAAAATCCCATCCAATGCTCATTTTGAAGGGGATGACATTTCCTACAACTCATATTCACATTCCATGTCCAAGAAATGCTCTCACAAAAAGTTATCAATTTCTACATTATAGGTCAATTTCAAAAGTCAACAAAAATGCACTTTAAGTCAAAGACCATAACTTGAGATTGGTAAACCCAAATGACATGGGACCAAAGGCATTGGTTAGAGGACTTCAAGACCTTTCCAAAATGTACATGAACATGTTCATATGATCAAAATTGAGCAAGATATACATTGGAGAAGTTGGGAAATTTTTGTGAATTTGCAAAAGTCAACTTTGCTCAAAACACATCATTTTTGCTAATGGGCCTCAAATTCCTTCTTGAAACTTTGTCCAAGGCCTATGCACGAACCATTGAGATTAAATTGAATCATTTTCTTATTTTTTATTAATTAATTGAATTTTTAATCAATATTAATTCATTTAATTCATTTAATTGTAGGGAAATATCAAGATATGGTTTTGCAATCTTTTCATGAAGCAAATATGACCTACATGTGCTGGAGATTTCGTGTACACATCAAGGGGACAAGGATCTCTCAATTTGGCAAGATTTTTCAATCAAAAAGATGCAAAAAGATATGATTGAAAATCAAATATACAAACCATAATTCCATGGATCTTTGGTCAAAGATTTAACCTAAATCCATTCTATTATAAGTACTGAAGCTAAACCTAATGCATTACACGTGAGAATTGCTGCAGAAAGCCATATGCAACATTGAAAAAATCAAGAAAAACTTGAAAATTGTTTTCCATAATTTAACGTGATTCAAAGCTTTTTCTTGTTTCTAATATATTGCAGGAACTCTCAGAGACACGTTGCAATCAAAATCAAGTGCTAACACTCAAGGAATCCTAAGAAACAGAATCACGGTTTGTCCATTTTTTTCAGAATCGAAACTCACGATTCATGAGCATTTGATGTGATTTATGGTATGTTTTGTATTGCTTGCATCTATATAAAGCTATTGGTATTAATTAATTGGATTATAATGCACAGAATTGTGAATTGCCGTTAACGAATTTTAGGGTTCATGAGTTCTTGAAATAGGGCTTTACTATCCAGGCAAAATTGGAACCTCTAATGCCCATGGTTGAAACCGTTGCAACCAGACGAATTCAAATCACATATCGCGCCATATTTATATAGCCTAGGATTCTATTCGCTATTATTGGTAGTTCTGCTTTGTGGGGGTTAAAAACCCCCGCTATTTGATTTGTTTTTGTAGGTATTCAGCGAAGAAGACAATACGTGTTAGCATATGGTTGGAGCATTCAAATAGCGCGCGTGATTTTGGTTTGGTCCAGCATATTGATTATTTATTAATAATATATTTGTTTAGTATCATACTTACAAACGCGTGCAGGTGGTTGGAGTGGTTAGTGTGTTGGTATATTATCATTGGGACCTGGGTTCGATTCCCAGGTCCACCCCATATTTGTTTCTATTTTTTCATAACATAATCAGGTGCAGGCGCTGAAAAGTATTCCACCATATCCCTCAAACAATCAGGCGCCAGGTGGTTACGTGCTCAAATCCAATGGCCATGAAGTGCTGACTATGATGTTCCCCAGTCAACCAACGTGCAAACAAGTCAGAAAGTCAAACAGGCTTACGTGCTTATTGGGCCAGAATTTCCAAATGAACCTCCTATTGGGCCATCAACCCCCCCTGGTTTCTTTGTTCTTTCCTTTTTATTTTTTTTATTTTCTTTTATTAACTATTATAAATTATTATTATTAATTCATAAATTAATTATTTTTCATATTAAATTCAGAAACTTAAAATATTATTTATTTTTATTATTTATTAAATTCACTATTAATTATTTTGTAAATAAAATGCTAACAAACCAATTTAGTTTAAATTAGGTTTAATTTTGATTCTTTTCATAATAAATAAAATAAATTTAGAATTAGGGTTTTACTAACATTTGACTTGATTCCTTTTATTTTTATTTTCATTAAAACTTAAAAATATTTTTTCTTATAATTAATTAATTAATTAGTAAGTTAGGTTTAATATTTAATTAAATGCAAAAAAGGAACAAATTCAATTCTTTTCTCAAAAAGGGTCAAAACCCTAAGGACGTCCTGACTCAATTTCTTTGCGCGTACTTTGTTATTTTTGATCATATTTATGTATCTGTTTCCGAGGATGTAATAGATGATTAGGACTTTTATCGCTTTCTTTATTTTCTCGCATTTATTTTCCAAAGGGTTATGTTTTTGGCGATGTAAATACCCGACGCCTTGTAATAGCGTAGATTTACTTTCCGCAATTTATTTCCCGCAAATTATTAACTGTTAATTATGCATGCAAGACTTGTCTGAAAAATAAAACCAACTCGTAGCTCACAGCAATACATGTGCCAAGATAAAATTAATTGAAAAACAACACACATGCACATGCCACTCTTAGGGTACGCCTCACTTGGTTGCCTCGACGTGGTCATCAAGTATAGGGTGTTTTAGAGGTTGTCCTCCTGTCTAAAGATCAAAGTTGCCTCGAAATGGTTGCCTCGATAAAAGATAATCTAGGACACTAGGGTTACCGCTAAGGTGTCCTACTATTGCTTTGGTGACCACACATGTCCCTATAATCGAATTGATCCGACAAACTCCAACAACGGTGCTACCTACTTCTCAATAGTGGGATAGTACTGTCTTAATGACTCTTACACAGCTTAATTCCTTAGAGTAGGTAGATTTCTCCTGGGTACTTGCTCTTTCAAAAAAAAAAAAAAATACTTTTCACACCTACACTTTCGAAAAGTTTTCAAACAAACACTTCATACACTCTTGAGGACTGATACAAGAGTTACCTAGAAGTTTTTCAAACTAAACTTTTTCAAAACCCACAAACACAAGAAAAGCAAACAATTTTTGAAAACATAGTGAGCAAGTACCTAAGAGCCCATGGATAACCATGGATAGAAAGGGTGCTAACACCTTCCCTTTCTATAAATCTACCTCCCGAACCGAGAAACATCTTGAAAAGGAATTTTGCTGTGCTTTTGTCCTTTCCTTGTTGGAGAACATAAAAGACGGTGGCGACTCTTGCTTACCGCGACATTTTGCGAACCAGCTTTAAAACAGTCAGTTCTATTTCCACCGATCACAGCAAGGATTGGATGAGTTTTGATGCAAATAAGATCACACTTTTCTCGTGCATTAGGTTCACACGATTTCCCTCCAAACTTCATCATTTCACACGCTTGAACATTCCATTTAATTCCCTATAAATAGAGGGTCATCCCCCATTCATTTCCTCAAGCTTTGAGATCCAAAAATACTCTGTCAAAACCTCACGCGAACTTTAAATTTTTGAAATCAGTTTCTGAGATTCCAGCCTTTTCTTCCAAAATTCTTTGCACATTCATCTTCCTTAAGCATCATACAAACTCTCCAGCACTTAAACCAAGCAAAACGAGCTATAATCCAAGCTACAAAAGTCCAGTTTCAGAGCTTCTTTCTTAAACTTCTAAAAGGTAGAATTCTCCACCATTTGGATCCAAATAAAGCACTAACTTGTTTTACTCCTTCTCTGATTCTAGTGCTTCTTACAATTTTTAAATCCATTGAGAATTGAGAGAGAAATCTCTAATTGAAGGTGCTCACTATTTTCTGGGTTTTTTATTCATATCTCTTTGTATACTTTATATAAATTTGGCGCGATGGTGGTGTTAGGATCGTCTTGAAGAGACGAATCCAATGATACTGGTATGGGATCCTAATTTTTCCGTTTAAAAGATCTCACAAAATCTACATTGCAGGGTGGCTGGAGGTTGAAGACGATGACATGTCTCATCTCAGTCAATGATAGCGTGCCAAATGTTTTAATTTCATTTGTTACCTTTTTTCTGATTCCTTGTGCATCTTACTAAGGTCCATATCAAGCACAGCGCGTCTGGACCATTGGATTAGCTTACTAACGCGTTTTGACTATGATCTGATGGCCCATATCTTTTTGGTTTTATTTTATTTTCTGATTTTTATATTTTAATTCATTTAATTTTCAAAAATTCATAACTCTTTTATTTTTTATCCAAAAATCATAAAAGCATTCACAAAAATACTTTGAATTATCTCTGATCTCATGAATATTTTTTCATATTTTTATTTTGATAATTGATATTTTTTATATTTTTTGCATTGTTTGCTTTGTTTTAATTACCTTAAAAATACTTTCTGACATTCTTAATTCTAAAAAATTTCATAAATATCATTTTGCATATTTATGACTTTTTGAAAATTTTATGGACTTTTATATTGATGTTTACTATTTTTGATATGTTTTCTATTTGTTTAAACAATTTTAATTAGTTTTAAAATAGTTTCTGACTTTTAAAAATTTCCAAAAAATTTATAAAAATATTTGAGTCCTTTTCTGATTTTTCTATGGTCTTACCTAATTTTTCTTGATTAATTTGAATATAGTTGATATTTTTATTTCTTATTTCCATTTTAAAACATTTTTAAAACCTTTTTTTAATGTATATATTAAATGCAATATTATTTTGTGATTATTTTCTAGTTGAACTTGGGTTGAATTTTGATCATGAACTTTATTAACATCATTGGATCCATAGTGTTGAGTCTAACTCCATAAAAATGGATGAATGATTTTAATAATAGTTTTGATTTAAATTTAATTTAAATGTGATTTGTATATTCTTTCTCACCCCTCTTCATCTTGTCCCTTTCTTATTGCACTAAGTGTTATTGGAGCATAATCTCTATAATATGTCTCAAAAAAAATGGTGCATAGATTGTTATTGACCGACCTCAAAATAGGTGCGACTTCTATATAAGTTCACTTACGATTGCTTAACATAGTGCTAAATTTTGTCCCGATTCGAATAAATGATCATTCGTGGCCCAAACCTATGTTTGCAAGCCCAAGTATGTTCATTTGATCCCTTTGATCCAATAACCTTGAGATTCATTCTATGGAGGCTTTCGTTCTACCAATCCTCTAATGGATCTAAAACACTTTTAGTCAACGCGGATCACTTAAACATCGTTGATCATTAAATGGTACTTTTAAGGATTCCAAATGGATGATATACTTGACAAAAATCAAATGCAACTTGTTGTGTGGAGGCTTTGGTTCTACCAATCCTCTAATGAGTTCCAAATGCAAGTTTCAAGATGGTCATCCAATTAACCATTAATTATTAAATTGTTTTTACTTTATGCCCTTTTATTTTTTATGCTTTATGTACCATTTACTTTAAGCATTACATTTCATGTCATTTTTATTTTTCTCACTTGAGCCTTTTCTTTTCTCTCCTAAGACACCTAATAATCAACATGAACCAAAAAACCTTTTAAAATATTTGGACTATTTGGTTACTATCCTTGGCATTATGGAGTATTGGACTTCTTGGACTTAGGATTAGAAACCTTGGCCTATATTGGAGACCTTGTGACCTTAATTGATATTTTGTCTGGAGTTCTTGAGGTTTACCTCAAGACATTGGGTTTTTTGTTTGTTTTGTGTGCGGGTTATTATGATTACATTCTTTGTTTGTAATATGGAATTCACCCGTATACAGTCGTTACACTGCCCAATTTTTGTGAAGACTTAATACACTTGAAGTTTAGTTCTCTCAAGAGGTCTAGTATTTTTGCTTGCTTAGTTTCAAGTATTGGCTTCTTGTTAGTTAGATGTTTCCTATCCCTAGCTTTTACCTTATGCTTTAGGATAGACCCTTCTTCTCCTCCCATCTTCTTTAATTTCAAAAATCTTTTCCCTCCTTTTGAAAAACTCTTCTTGTTCTTTTTTAAACTTGAACCACTTTCATAATAAACTTGGACTTAGGTCCATGCATTTTCAAAACATTTTCACAAATAAACTTCAATCAACTTAATAATACCTTAACATTTTTTGTGAGAAAAACTAAAAGTCAATCAATCTCATTACAAACCATTTTGGCTTTTTGGCTTTTTACTTTAAAACCTTCTCAAAAGGTTGGACTCTTGTCAATCCTTGTAGTGATTCAAACAACTTTACTTCTACAATATGTAGTGAAGAGAGATATTTTCCACTTGGGTGTTGAGTGAGGCATTGTTTATTTTAAAATTCAAGCCATATCCTCCACTTTGAGATGATATAAATTCTCCTTTCTCATGATAGTGGGTAGTAAGTATGTTTTCCACACGGACAATGATGGTGATGTCTCATCTCATAAAATTAACCAACACATTTGTGTTTTAAAAAAAATATTTAAAAGAGGAACTACGTGTACCCTGATCCCCTATTGCACGAAAGGTGGTACATAGGCACTAAAGGTTCACAACCACGGCGGGTGCAAAAAACATAAAAAATATATTTCTTTTCTCACCTCCACCATCCATTTTTATACAACATTTTATAGCCAAAATATACAGATTTTACAAAGAGGTTCCTGCGGAGTACCGTATATGTTTAGGGTGCTAATACCTTCCCTTTGCATAACCAACCCCCTTACCTTGAATCTTTCCCCCTCTTTTTTGGTTTACTCGCTCTTTTCCCATTCCTTTGGAAACAATAAAGCACCATGGAGATTTTTATTTTTGATCTGTATAAGTCTAGTCAATCCAATGGCTTAGTCTTAAACATTTCTACCGCTACAGAAAAAAATGGCGACTTCACTGGGGAAAGATTGACCTCTTGATGGTACATCCCTAAGTGGGTTAAACCTATCTTTGTTTATATCTGTATATGTGCTATTATTTATTATATAGTATATGTTGTATATATGTTTGTTTGGATTTTCCTGGTTCTCAGGGTGCTTGGTGATTACTTATAAGTCCTATACCCGGACTTGGGAAAACTTTAAGATAGGATGAATGGTATAGTCATGTTAACTTTAAGGGAGTAATCCCCAAAAAGGAGGCATGATATCCCCCACTCAGTGGAGGCCCCTTTGACTGTAGTGTCGTTTACCGAGTAATCGGAAAGACGTACTGCTTTCGACCTGGGAGCCTGCTGAAGCTGAGGACCGTAGAATACCAAACCCATCTTGGCCTTTTAGGTGTAGTGTGGAAGCTATGATGGAGTAATACAGAAATAGTTGTCACGCGATGCTACGCTCGGACGAGTTTTTCTTGAGAATATTACTAATTACCGAGTTAATTAGGAAGTTGGTAATATTCGAAGGAAGGATGTAGACTCTGGGAACCTTTAGAACCTTGTTCGATAGGTGATAACTTTTAGACCAACGCCTTATGGGTAGTACCTTCGACCTCATGCTCGTGAAGCTGAACCTATGAACCCTATATGTGTGATCTTGTGTGTGATTGTTGCATCATGCATCCATGCATTCATAAGCATCTTTTGAAGAAATTTTATTTCAAGGGACTTAAAAGTTGACCATTTGTGAACATCTCATGTACTTTTTAACCATGGTTTCTGGAAAAAGAAAGACCGGGAGGTACAACTTCAAGGATCCCAAGATAAATGAGTTGATCAGTCTAATTCCCGAGATCGAGTGTTCTGCAGATTTTCGAAAGAAGTATGGATCCATCATTCCTCTTATGAACCTTAGGATGAAGGAGGGTATTCTCTCGACCTTGGTCCAGTTCTATGATCTGATGTATCATTGTTTTATTTTTCCCGACTATCAGTTGATGCCTACACTGGAGGAGTATTCTTATTTTCTAGATTTACCCGTTATCGATCATGTTCCTTTTACTAGTTTGAAGGGTGAGCCAAAATCACATGAGATTGTTGCTTTAATCCATCTGGGGAAGTCTAAGGTGGAAGCCCATATTACTACTAAAGGAGGGATTAGAGGATTACCGGCCTAGTTCTTGTTGGAGAAAGCTCATTACTTTGCCAAGATGAAGAGTACAGTCGCTTTTGAGGCCATCTTTGCTCTACTTGCTTACGGGTTGTTCTTATTTCCTAATGTGGACAAGTTTGTTGACGTTAATGCCATCAGGATCTTCATGATTGGAAACCCAGTTCCTACATTTTTGGGTGATGCTTATTACTCTATTCATCTTCCGAATTCTTATCATGGGGGGATGATTATCTATTGCACGCCTTTGTTGTACCGGTGGTTTATCTCTCATATGCCTCAGTCTGATTCTTTCTGGGATGTCAGGAAGGAACCCCGTTGGGCTCCTAAGATCATGGAACTTACTCACTCATATATTGATTGGTATCATCGAGTTTACCAGGATATAGAGATTGTTGACAGTTGTGGTAGTTTCCCCAATGTACCTCTTCTTGGTACAAAGGGAGGAATTAACTATAACACTGTTCTTGCATGACGACAGCTCGGTTATCCGATGAGGGATAAACCAAATAGTATTCATTTGAGTAGTTTCTTTCTGAAGGAGGGAGGAGACCATAAGGAAGCTAAGGAGCAGATTGCGAAGGCCTGGCGTCACATTCATAAGAAGAGTAGGAAAGACTTGGGACCTAGGGGGTTGTTTCTTTGGATCTATATCTTCAGTGGGTTCAAGCGAGAGCTATTCAGTTGAAGATGTCGTATTCCTGGGAAACACCTATGCTTGATTTGTTTGTGAAAACCACTCCTCCCTTATTGGATGATCTAGAAGAGTTGCAACTTGCTTTGGTCAGGATGTAGCAGGAAAAGGATGCTTGGAAGAATAAGTGCCAAACTTTAGAGATTTCCTATACACCTGACTTGAAGGAGAAAGACGACTTGATTGAGATCCTTGAGAGTCGAGCGGTAGAGACTATGGAGAGGCAAGGGGATTTATTTTCTCCTAAGCCTCAGTCAGATGCTGATTACTCACTTCCTGATTCAGGTGATTGGAAGGAGGTTGCCACCAGGTATGCGGAAGAAAACCAGAGGTTGAAGGCTCAGATTACTAGGCTTACAGGGAAGCGTCAGCGTATAGAGTGATCTCCGACAGCTTTACTTCTCAGGGTTTTAGACTTTGTTTTCATCTTGTACTTGGGATAGTTGAGACTTGTAACCTATTTTGAAGTTATTATTAAAAAAATTCAGTATTTCAAATGCGTTATTACTTTGATATTTGCATTGTGTCTATAAATCTTTAAATCCCTTGAAATATTAAATAGTAAAATAAATCATGTGAATTGCATATCATGCATCATATTTCATATATTTCTTGCATTTGTTATGTATATCCAGGTGTCTTACCAAACTTCTTTACTTTGTTCAGCAAGCTGACTCACAACTATAACACTCGGGCTAATTTCAGAAGGAAGATGGACAACTTAGAATAAGTGAATCGCAAGTTGCGCGAGGAGGTTTCTGCTTTGAAGGCCGGTATGGCTAATCTTACTGCTCTGATGGAATCTCTGGTGGCTGCTCAGAATCAGCCACCGAGTGTTCAACCTTAATCAACAAGGGAAATTGCTGAAGCTCTGATTGTTCTTGTATCTACTACCCCAACTGTTATTCAGAGTCGCATACCTCAAGGTTATCCATGGGGAATTCCAGAGAACTTTGCGCCTGAAGGTTTCAATCTTGGACCTCAAGATACTCCAGTTGTTTATATTACTATTACTCTTGTACCTCCTGTGGTGCATGTTGCTCCTGCTGCACCTCCTTCGGTGAATATGGTTCCAATTGTTAATGATGATATGTGTCGTCATTTTCCTCCACCAAGTGAAGACTTGGGTCTCTATGACATAATGGATGATTTTCAAGAGCAGTTTGACAAAATGCAGAGGGAGATGAAGGCCCTCATGAGAAAAGAGTTATTCGGGCAGAATGTGAATGAATTATGCTTGGTCCTGAATGTTAAGATACCTGCAAATTTTAAGGTCCTGGAGTTTGAAAAGTACAAGGGCAACACTTGTCCTCGTGCTCATCTGGTGATGTATATAAGAAGAATGTCTACTCATACTAATGATCAGCGTCTGCTAATTCACTTTTTTCAGGATAGTCTGACCGGTGTTGCGCTGAAGTGGTATATGAGCTTGGACAGTGTCAATATCCATACTTTCAATGACTTGGGAGAAGCATTTATCAGACAATACAAATACAACATGGACATGGCGCCTGACCGTGATCAACTCAGGGCCACGGTTCAGAAAGACAGAGAACCATTCAAAGAATATGCACAAAGATGGCGTGAGGTAGCCGCCCAAGTGATTCCTCCCATGGAAGAGAAGGAGATGAATAAGATTTTCTTTAAGACTCTGGGTGCTTTCTACTATGAAAGGATGGTAGCAAGTGCGCCAAGTGACTTTACTGAAATGGTAGGCATGGGTATCCGTTTAGAAGAGGCTGTAAGAGAGGGCCGTTTAATGAAGAGTGAAGGATCTGGAGGTGCGAAGAAGCCATCTTATGGTTTTACCAAGAAGAAGGAAGGGGATACAAATGTTGTTATGCAAGAGAGGAGGTCAATCCTCCTAGAAGAAATTATCAGTGTCATCAGCAAGTCGCCTCAGTTACTCCAGTTGTTGGTGTAGCTCTAACCACCATTACTTATCAGAGACCTTCCCAACAAGGGAATCAAGCGTATAATCAGAGAAGGGAGAGTTATGACCCTATTCCTATGAGTTATACGGAGTTACTACCGGCATTGATTCAGAAGAAGTTGGTTCAGACCCGACCGCCTCCCGTTGTACCATCACCATTACCTTGGTATTACAAAGCAGACCAAACATGTGCTTTTCATCAGGGAGCACCAGGGCATAATGTTGAGAATTGCTATCCTTTGAAGACTGAGGTGCAGAAATTGGTAAAGTCTGGTATTCTATATTTCAAAGATATGGGCCCTAATGTGAAAGATAATCCTCTACCCAAGCATGGAGGAGAAAACATTGTGAATATGGTAGCCGGTTTTCCAGGCGACTTCCGGATTTTTTATATTTATCTGGTTAGAGGAGATTTGGTAAAAATGCATGCAGACCTCTGTGAATTTAGCTACTATATGCATGACCATTCCGGTTGTGCTATTTGCAGTACACACATACAGGGTTGCGACAAGATAAAGGCTGATTTGCAGGAGATGATGGATGAGGGCCTCATCCACATAATCAGGCCTAGGGCAGAGTATGAAGAGTAGGTGAATATGGTTTCTGGATGTCCTGGAGAGTTCATAATTTTTTATGTGGAGTATATGAATGAAGACCTTGTGCAATTGCATGCTACTTTCTGCCACTTGGCTGGTCAGGTGGAACATCAGTATGGATCTTGCCAAATTTTCTGTCGAGACTCCTGAGGATGTTCAATTGTGAGGAAAGGTATTCAGTTGTTATTGGACAATGGAACTATCAAGGTTACAGGTCAAAGGGATGATTTCCATGAAGTTGATATAATTGAGGTTTGTTTGGCTGAAGAAGAGTCGGATGATGAGTATGCCTCAACATATGAGTTCTTCTTCTTAGATGAAGATTTTCTTTCCAGAGATGACTCTGTAATGACTAAATGTCTTGAAGAGGGAGTAAACGTTATTGTGCCTTGTTTTGGTGCACCCACCCATTTTGAAGTTGAATATCATAGCAAGCCGGCTATTATTCCATTGGTTATTAGTTTGCCGGGTCACGTCCCCTACAAGTCAGATAAGGTTGTACCCTACAAATATAACGCTACAATCTTGGAGGATGGTGTGGAAGTTCCCATCCAGCCAATGCCTAATGTTGGAAATATTGCTGAAACTAGTAGAGTGACCTGTGGCGGTCGTGTATTTGCACCAGTTGTTCGAGGAGATGTTAGCACTAGAAATAAAATTGCTGAGAATGTTGAACCCAAGAAGGTGACGGGTAAACTAGTGGAGCTACATTATAGAAATAAGTGGATGATATTTTAAAGATAATCAAGATGAGCGACTACAGAATTGTAAATCAGCTACTGCAGACTCCTTCAAAAATATCTATCTTGGCTTTATTGATGAACTCCTCTGCCCACAGAGAATCTTTGATGAGGGTATTGGACCAAGCTGTCGTGGAAAGTGACATGCCTATAGACCAAATCAGCAGCGTAGTAGGGAACATTACGTCATGTAATAACCTAAGTTTCTGCGATGATGAATTGCCAGATGAATGAAGGAATCACAACCTGGCCCTCCACATCTCTATGAACTGCAAGAATGATTCACTATCCAATGTGTTGATTGATAATGGATCCGCTTTGAATGTTATACCGAGGAGCACGCTTACGAAATTGAAATATCAGGGAATGCCCATGCGCCCAAGTGGCATTATTGTGAAAGCGTTTAATGGATCAAGGAAATCTGTTATTGGTGAAGTAGACTTGCCAATTCATATAGGCCCACATTTGTTTCAAATTACTTTCCAGGTCATGGATATTGTACCCTCTTATAGTTGTTTTCTAGGAAGGCCGTGGATACATGAGGCAGGGGCTGTCACTTCAACTTTACACCAGAAACTGAAGTTTGTACGTGAAGGAAAAGTGGTAATCATAAATGGAGAACAGGAATTATTGATATCTCATTTGTCCTCTTTCAGCATTGTGGAGGCGGATGAAGCTGTTGTTGGAACCCAGTTCTAAGCCTTATCCATTGATAATATAAGAGGAAATGAGAATTCTATGGTTTCGCTTAAGGATGCGCAACAAGTTGTGCGTAAGGGTCATAGTGAAGTATAGGGACAGATTGTGGATCCACCTGTAAACAAGAATAGAGCTGGCTTGGGGTTCTCTATGAAGAATAATAAGGGTAAGAGCATGAAGCTGAAGTCTGCGGTAGGCAAGTATCAAGACATCTTCTGAAGCGGGGGTTATCTTCATCCAACTGCCTCCAGGATTAATGCCATTGTGGAAGATGAAGCAGAACCAGAAATGCCAAATTACATGACACACAGAGTTAGGGTTCAGAACTGGATCACCATTGATGTTCCCTCTTGCATGCATGTTTCAAAGTAATTTGTTTTTGTTAATCTTTTTGAAAAAAAACTCACTCTGCCCAAGGTGAAAGTATTGATATTGTATGGGCTTATATGTTTGCTGTGACTTTTAAAATCAATAATAAAAGTTGTCTTTGTTTCCTAAATTGTGTCTTTATTTTCTGTTTTTTCTTGGAAAGTGGTAATCAGAAAAAAACTTTCAAAATAAATAATAACTGAAATCCAATTTGCATGATCACTTGTCATATGTGTCAATTTCTAAAAGCAATCATAAATCATATGTGCAGATTAATTAAAAAAACTCGTTGAATACAATGACCCTGCATCCTCTCCCAACTTTGAGTGTCATGTGTATGGGGCCGAAGAAGAAGACTATGATGAGATTCTAGCAGAGGTCTCACGGTTGCCTGAGCGCGAGGAAAATGCCATTCATCCATATAAAGAGCCATTGGAAGTAATCAATTTGGGTTCAGAAGAAGATCCGAAAGAAATCAAGATCGGAGCGTTGTTGCATCCTGATGTGAAGAGCAGGTTGATTGAGTTGTTGAAAGAGTATGTAGATATTTTTGCCTGTTCTTATCAAGATATGCCTGGTCTAGATACAGATATTGTAGAGCAGCGTTTACCGTTGAAGCCAGAGTGTCTGCCAATCAAACAGAAGTTGAGAAGAATTCACCCAGATATGGCAGTAAAGATCAAAGAGGAAGTTTTAAAGCAGATTAATGTCGGTTTTCTTGTGACATCAGTGTACCCTCAATGGATTACCAATATTGTCCCAGTACCTAAAAAAGACGGAAAAGTTTGCATGTGCTTTGATTACAGAGATCTAAATAAAGCTAGTCTAAAAGATGATTTTCCATTGCCACACATTGATATGTTAGTGGATAGCATAGAAAAATTCAAAGTATTCTCGTTCATGGATGAATTTTCCGGGTATAATCAAATAAGAATGGCTCCAGAGGACATGGAAAAAAACAATGTTTATCACACCCTGGGGAACATTCTGTTACAGAGTGATGCCCTTCGGGTTGAACAACGTCGGTGCAACGTACCAGAGGGTTATGACAACCCTATTCCATGATCTGATGCACAAGGAAATTTAGGTATATGTTGATGATATGATTGCTAAATCCCAGACTGAAGAAGGGCATGTAGAAGATTTGTTGAAGTTATTTCAGCATTTGAGGAAGTATCGTCTCCGCTTGAATCCAAATAAATGTACCTTCGGTGTTCGATTAGGGAAATTGTTGGGTTTCATTGTTAGCTAGAAAGGAATTAGGGATAACCCTGTTAAAGTCAAAGCAATTCAAGAGATGCCAGCGCCAAGAACTGAAAAGTAAGTCAGAGGGTTCCTTGGGAGTTTGAATTATATTTCCAGATTCATTTCTCACATGAATGCAACATGTGAACCGACCTTTAAGTTGTTAAATAAAGATCAAGGTTGTGTGTAGACAGATGACTGCCAAACGACATTTGAAAGTATTAAAGAATATATGCTTGAACCTCTTATCTTGCTCCATCCTGTCGAAGGAAGACCGTTGATTATATATCTGACAGTGTTAGATAATTCCATGGGTTGTATTCTGGGACAACAAGATGAAACAGGGAAGAAAGAGTACGACATTTATCATCTCAGTAAGAAGTGTACTGATTATGAGTCACGGTATTCCATGCTAGAAAAGACATGTTGTGCTCTGGCCTAGGAAGCAAAACGTTTGTGGAAGTATATGTTGAATCACACCACTTGGTTGATCTCCAAAATGGATCCAATCAAGTACATTTTTGAAAAGCCTTCTCTTACTGGGAGAATTTCCCCCTGGGAGATGTTGTTACTTGAATATGACATCGAATACCGCACTCAAAAGGCTATTAAGAGCAGCATGTTGGAAGATTATCTTGCTCACCAACCAGTTGATGATCATCAGTCTGTGAAGTATGACTTTCCCGATTAAGATGTGATGTTTCTGAAAGTGAAAGATTGTGATGAACCATTGCCTGAGGAAGATCCTGATCTTGATTCTCGTTGGAGTATCATATTTGATGGAGCTGTGAGTGCTTAAGGTAAAGGAATTAGTGTTGTGATTGTCACTCCACATGGACCACACATTCCTTTTACTGCAAGGTTGACATTTGATTGTACTAATAATATGGCAGAATATGAGGCTTGTATCATGGGTCTCGAGGAAGCTATTGATCTTAGAATTAAAATTCTAAATGTGTATGGTGATTTAGCTTTGGTAATAAATCAGATCAAAGGAGAATGGGATACTCGTCACCCCGACTTGATCCCTTACAAAGATTATGCTAGAAGGTTGTTACCCTTCTTTAATAAAGTTTAATTCCATCACATTCCTAAAGATGAAAATCAAATGGCGGACGCTCTGGAAACTCTGGCTTCTATGTATCAGGTGAGTACTTGGAATGATATACCTCGAATTATGGCTCGGCGACTGGATAGTCCCACTCATGTGTTTACAACAAAAGAGGTAGCAGATGAGAAACCTTGGTATAATGATATGGAGCATTTTCTCCAAACTCAGGAATACCCGATTGGTGCATCGAATAAAGATAGGAAGACACTGAGAAGATGGTTGGCAGTTTCTTCCTCAGTGAAAATGTGTTGTACAAGAGAATCTATGGCATGATCTTGCTCAGATGTATGGATTGACACGAAGCAGACATGTTGATGCATGAGGTTCATGAAGGTTCATTTGGCACTCATGCCAATGGACATTCGGTGGCTAAAAAGATGCTAAGGGCAGGCTACTATTGGCTGACAATGGAATCTGATTGTTACAAATTTGCAAAGAAGTGTCATAAATGTCAGATTTATGCGGACAAGGTTCATGTGCCTCCGAACTTCTTAATGTGATCTCTTCCCCATGGCCTTTCTTTATGTGGGGTATTAACATGATTGGAATGATAGAACCCAAAGCTTCGAATGGACACCATTTTATCTTGGTAGCAATTGATTACTTCACCAAGTGGGTGGAAGTTGCTTCATATGCTAACATCACCAAGCAGGTGGTTATGCGCTTCATTAAGAATAATCTCATATGTCGGTATGGTGTGCCGAGCAGAATTATCACTGACAATGGCTCGAATCTGAACAACAAGATGATGACAGAACTGTGTGAAGAATTCAAGATTGTCCATCACAATTCATCTCCGTACAGACCAAAGATGAATGGGGCAGTTGAAGCTGCTAATAAGAATATCAAGAAGATTATCCAGAAAATGGTCGTTACTTATAAGCATTGGCATGAAATTCTCCCTTTTGCTTTGAATGGATATCGAACATATGTCTGCACTTCAACGGGAGCAACCCCGTTCTCCCTTGTGTATGGAATGGAAGTGGTCCTCCCAACCGAGGTTGAGATTCCCTCTTTGCGTGTGATAATGGAAACCAATCTGTCAGAGGCTGAATGGGTCCAGAACGGGTTTGACCAATTGAATTTGATCGAAGAGAAGAGAATGACAGCTTTGTATCATGGCCAGTTATATCAAAAGAGAATGAAGAAAGCTTTTGATAAGAAGGTCAAACGTCGTGAATTCAGAGAACGCGACCTCGTTCTCAGGAAGATCATGTCTTTTAACGCTGATTCTAGGGGCAAGTGGACTCCCAATTTTGAAGGCCCGTATATTTTCAAGAAAGCCTTCTCTGGCGGTGCATTAATTATTGAAACTATGGATGGCGAGGAGTTCCCACGTCCCATGAATGTTGATGCAGTCAAGAAATACTTTGCCTAAAGAAATAAAAGAACAGCTCGCTAAGTTGAAAACTAAAAAGGGCGGCTTAGGCAAAAAAGAGCGTCTTGGTAGGCCGAAAACCCGAAAGGGTGGTCTAGGCAAAAATTAGAGACATAAATAGAATAAAATTTCCCGCTAAGTTGAAAACCCACAAGGGCAGCTTAGGCAAAAGTTAGGGACTTTCTTGGCAAGTAACTACATCAGACAAGACTTGATCGTTGGAGCAACAATCTTCTCGAATCCTCATCATACTTCAACAAAAGCTACTGCTCAGGATTTCAAAGGTTGTTAGAGGGGATAGTGGTCATTGTATCTCAATGTATCTTTTCCATTATATATTACCATTTTTCGAACTTTGTAATCATCCATGGAGTCTCTCCATTTGCAGACTACCATTCTATTAATGAAATTTGAGCTTTTACCCAATTCTTTGTATTTCTTATTTTTAGCTTGCAAAGACTCCATTTATTATTCATAATAACTTTCAAAGCCAAAATATTAAATAACAAAATTGATTTTCAAAAAGAATTTACAATTTGCTTTTACTTTAAAATTTGTGACGCAAGAGAAAAAAACAAAAGTGGTGATCCCAGGAATGGACGAACTCCAGTTGTTTTAAGAAGTTTTGTTTCCCCAGGAAGTTTTTCTTAAGATGTTTTTGCTGTATTGGGTTTGTGACTCCAGTGTCCTCGGTCAAGTTTTGGTTCATTTCTCCTCTTTTCTGAGTTTGCATGATATGAAGATTCAATCCAAGATTTCTCCAGTGAAGGTTTCATTTGTTTAACAGAAGTTCTTTCTTCCCAGAGAAGTTGGTACAATAATTACTCTCGAAGAACACGGGCCTTTGTTTTCTCCAGTGAAGAACGTATACTGGTTTTCCCTTTGTGAATGTGGTGTTGACCTCCCCAATGAAGTCGGCACGAATTCCTCAGTGAATGTTTTGATGATTTAATGTCCTCCCTCTGCTCTACTTGAAATTGATTTTGCAAATTCCCAGTAGAAGCGTTACTTTTGAAAATATTTGATTCCCCGTTGAAGTCGGAGTGTTATTCCATGGTAAAGCTTGGGAGAGGATGTGTATCTCTATATCTGTACTGTTTGGTCGCTATGTTTTGTTTACTTCTGAATTACGTTTCTCCCCAGTAAAGTTAAGCCAGGCAGTAGGTTTTGTTTCCTCAGTTGGCGCTTACTTTTTTCTTATGGAATGTTCATCTTGGATGTGATTTAGCCGAGTGTTGATTGTGCCCGAGTTGGTTTTGCCTGGTTACTCCCAGTGTTATATATCTGTTTTGTCAGCATATGCACGATAACACTCATACATTCATACATACATCGTGCATAGCTAAAATTGGAAAATCATTGCTCATTCACATTCGTTAATATTTTGTTGACATATTACCTTGTTTTGCATAGTTGTGTTGTCCTCTCTCCAATAGAGTGTCGGCCTTAATAAGAAAGTGTATATTCTTTCAATTTCCCCACTGAGTTATCCCTCGTGGAAGATTTTTACTTTAGCCTTCCTATACAGCTATTTGTCTGGATAGATTGGGTTTCCCTCTTGAGTTTATTTCTCAAAGAATATATTTTGGTAGACTGTTTTACTCCAGGTCATTTCTGGATTGAATCTTTGTTTCCCAATAATATTATCACTTTAGATTTCCACAAGCTTCGAGTTTTGGTTTGAGAATGTGCATTTATTTTGCACGAGAAGACCTTTATCTCCTCAGCAGGAATATCAGGAAGTCATGATTCATTCCCCAGGAGGTCATATTCCATTCCTAAGGAAGTCATATTTCTTTCCCCGAAAATCATTTTTTACAATCCTTCCTATAACAACAAGTAGCAGGTCTCTTTATTTGAGCAACTTGTACTTCCCTGTAAAAGTCGACGTAAATTTTTTTCTATCTTCTCTATGAGTGGATAGTTTGCAGTCTGTTGTCAAATTACTCCAGTGGATGGCAAGACTTTTAATATCGCAGAGACATTTCATTGTGAAATCTTTGCAAGTGGTAGTCTCTTTATTTGAGATAGCTTATATATTACCCTTTCCAGGCGGAGTGCCTTGGAAAAAGAAGAAGTTGAGACCCGTTCTAGGTGAAACGCCTGAATTTTGGGGAAACTTATTTTCTCTCTACCTTCAGTGAAAGTTGGTAGGTCACCATCAGTGAAAGTTGGTGATTGTTATCTTTTTTCTACCCTCAGTGAATGTTGGTAGTTCATCATCAATGAACGGCGGTGCCATGATATATTTTCTCTCCATCTTCAGTGAAAGTTGGTAGGTCACCTTCAGTGAAAGTTGGTGATTGTTATCTTTTTGCTACCCTCAGTGAACGTTGGTAGTTCATCATCAGTGAACGGCGGTGCTATGATATATTTTCTCTCTACCTTCAGTGAAAGTTGGTAGGTCACCGTCAGTGAAAATGGTGATTGTTATCTTTTTGCTACCCTCAGTGAACGTTGGTAGTTCACTGTCAGTGAACGGCAGTGTTATGATATTTTCTATTCTCTTCTACCTTCAGTTAAAGTTGGTAGGTCACCATCAGTGAACGTCGATGATTGTTATCTTTTTGCTACCCTCGGTGAACGTTGGTAGTTCACTGTCAGTGAACGGTAATGTTATGATATTTTCTTTTCTATCTACCTTTAGTGAAAGCTGGTAGTTCGTCGTTAGTAAACATCAATGATTTCTTCTCTCTACCTTCAGTGAATGTTGGTAGCTCACCGTAAATGAACGTCGATGTTGTTATTTCTTTCCTCTTGCTACCTTCAGTGAATGTTGGTAGCTTCGCCTTCAGTAGAAGTTGGTGTATCCTTTGACCATTTTACCATCCTCTCTGAGTCGGGTCTTCTGATCCACCAGTGATTTATTTTCCTGGTCGGGTTTCTCTTTTGTTCCTTTATTTCCTTTGCTACATCCCCAGTGGTGTTTTGCGTCTCTTTGGTTTTGTTCATATGCATTCATGCTCATAAGCATTGCATGGCATCTTAGGGACAAAAATAGGGTTCGTTTTATATTTAAGTATCTTCGATCGTGTTGACGCGATGATTTTTAACCATCGTATCTCCGGATAGAAGAAACTTAAATAAGGGCAGCTGTTGTACCCCAATTTTTTCCCCTAAGATCCCTTCATCATACCATATTGATTCAATCACAACAAGATCGCATTAGGGTTCTTGGTTCTCCTCCCTACTTTAGCTTTTCTCTTTGAGGAATCACCAAGCACCTTGACTTGTTTTCTTTTTTGATCATGAATATTTTGTCTTGATTTTTCCTTTTAATTAATAAAATGCAATGTTGGTTTGTCTTGCTTGTTACTAATGTAGGTAAAGGCAATGAGATTTATCAAGTTGCTCCACGGTTTCATGAGTTTATTTCTATGCCCTAAGCAATAAAGCTTGAGAATTCCAAACATCACCATTGAAGTTGTTTTGGAAGAGATGGAATGGCAAGTTTTATTTTGGTTCACTACATTCCCAATATATCAAGATTGATTCAAAAGTGCAAGGGATTGATTGAAGAAGTTGTCATGGTTTGACAAAGTTTTGTTGCCATTGATCACAAGTGCGTATTTCTCTCAATTATCAAGATATGGAAGTGGTTTTGGTGGCTATGAGTTCTTATTTTCATCCTCAACAACTTCTATTTACAAAATAATTGTGTTGGTACAAGAAGTTTGTTCAAAATTATCAAAGTTCCTCAAAGCATTTTCTTGATCTTGGAGCTAGGGTTTTGAACTTCAAAGAAGCATATCTTGCTCATCTTTTGGTATTTTTGAGTGATTCCAAAGACATCCTTATCTTCAAATGGTTATCAACAAATCACTTCAAAAGTTTCAAGGAGTTTTCATCTGGAATAAACTTGATGATGAAGAAAGATTACAAGTCCTCCAGATGAACCCCCATTTCCCCATGTGTGACTTTAAATGATCATAACTTGGTCAATTTTTATCACCTTGAGCCCAACCTTTTTCCATAATGATCTTGAGGATGTGAACTTTATGCCTTCTTTTATGTTCAAAGTGAGAAAATGGATGGAAGATGCCCTAAGGATACAAAAGATTATAGGTTATTTCATGATTTTTTGCCAAGTTCAACAATTCATAACACTCTCAATTTTTGGATATTTTGAATGGTTCAAGTTTCAAAATGTCTTTCAAGAGGTATATTTCATGCCATCTTTTTTGGTCAAGAGCAAATTCCAAGTGGAAGGCCATGTTTGGATGCAAAACATTATAGGTCACTTTTGAAGAAAAATTTGAAATATTTCTAAGTATGGAAAGTCAACCTTTTTCCCCAACTTTGACTCAATGCAACTTTCAGCTCAAGCATCCATTTGATTCCATTCTTTTTAAATTGCAAAGCTTGTAACCTCATCTTTCTAAAGCATCAAGAATCATGCCTTAAGACCCCTTGAGCTGAGATGCCATTGGATTGAACTTGGTAACTTGGAACTGAAGTTTCTTCATAAGTCAGAATTTGAAATTCATGTTTTGGCCTCTAAACATCAAATTAGCACGCGTTTATGATCTAAACATGTTTAACCAAGTTGCTAAAGTGGATTAGAGCCTTAAAACGCAAGGATTGGATGATTTTTGATGCAAATCAGATCACACTTTGCTCGTGCATCATGTTCACACGATTTCCCTTCAAACTTCATCATTTCACACGCTTGAACATTCCATTTGATTCCCTATAAATAAAGGGTCATCCCCCATTCATTTCCTCAAGCTTTGAGAGCCAAAAAAACTCTGTCAAAACCTCACTTAAACCAGCCTTTTCTTCAAAAATTATTTGCACATTCATCTTCCTTAAGCATCATTCAAACTCTCCAGCACTTAAACCAAGCAAAACGAGCAATAATCTAAGCTACAGAAGTCCAGTTTCAGAGCTTCTTTCTTGAACTTTAAAAAGGTAGAATTCTCCACCATTTGGATCCAAATAAAGTACTAACATGTTCTACTCCTTCTCCTGATTCTAGTGCTTCTTACAATTTTTAAATCCATTGAGAATTGAGAGAGAAATCTCAAATTGAAGGTGCTCGCTATTTTCTGAGTTTTTGATTCATATCTCTTTGTATACTTTATATAAATTTGGCGCGATGGTTGTGTTAGGATCGTATAGAAGAGACAAATCCAATGATACTGGTCTAGGATCCTAATTTTTCCGTTTGAAAGATCTCACAAAATCTCCATTGCAGGGTGGCTGGAGGTTGAAGATGATGACATGTCTCGTCTCAGCCAATGATAGCGTACCAAACGTTTTAATTTCATTGGTTACCTTTTTTCTGATTCCTTGCGCATCTTACTAAGGTCCATATCAAGCACAGCGCGTCTGGTCCATTAGATTAGCTTACTAACACATTTTGACTATGATCTGATGGCCCATATCTTTTTGGTTTTATTTTATTTTCTGATTTTTATATTTTAATTGATTTAATTTTCAAAAATTCATAACTCTTTTATTTTTTATCCAAAAATTATGAAAAAATTCACAAAAATACTTTAAATTATTTCTGATCCCATGAATATTTTTTTATATTTTTATTTTGACAATTGATATTTTTATATTTTTTGCATTGTTTGCTTTATTTTAATTACCTTAAAAATACTTTCTGACATTTCTTAATTTTAAAAAATTTCATAAATATCATTTTGCATATTACTGACTTTTTGAAAATTTTATAGAATTTCATATTGATGTTTACTATTTTTGATCTATTTTCTATTTATTTGAACAATTTTAATTAGTTTTAAAATAGTTTCTGACTTTTAAAAATTGCCAAAAAATTTATACAAATATTTGAGTCCTTTTCTGATTTTTCTATGGTCTTACCTAATTTTTCTTGATTAATTTGAATATAGTTGATATTTTTCTTTCTTATTTCCATTTTAAAACATTTTTAAAACCTTTTTTTTATTGTATATATTAAATGCAATATTATTATGTGATTATTTTCTGGCTGAACTTGGGTTGAATTTTGATCATGAACTTTATTAACATCATTGGATCCATAGTGTTGAGTCTAACTCCATAAAAATTGATGAATGATTTTAATAATAGTTTGATTTAAATTTAATTCAAATGTGGTTTGTATATTCTTTTCCACCCCTCTTCTTCTTGTCCCTTTCTTATTGCACTAAGTATTATTGGAGCATGATCTCTATATCATGTCTCAAAACAAATGGTGCATAGATTGCTATTGACCGGCCTCAAAATAGGTGTGACTTCTATATAAGTCCACTTAAGATTGCTTAACATAGCGCTAAATTTTGTTCTGATTCGAATAAATGATCATTTGTGGCCTAAACCTATGTTTGCAAGCCCAAGTATGTTAATTTGATCCCTTTGATCCAATAACCTTGAGATTCATTGTGTGGATGATTTGGTTCTACCAATCCTCTAATGGATCTACAACACTTTTGGTCAACGCGGATCACTTAAACATTGTTGATCATTAAATTGTACTTTTGAGGATTCCAAATGGATGATATACTTGACAAAAAGCAAATGCAACTTATTGTGTGGAGGCTTTGGTTCTACTAATCCCCTAATGAGTTCCAAATGCAAGTTTCAAGATGGTCATCCAACTAACCACTAATTACTAAATTGTTTTTACTTTATGCCCTTTTATTTTTTATACTTTATGTACCACTTACTTTAAGCATTATATTTCATGTCATTTTATTTTGCTCACTTGAGCCTTTTCTTTTCTCTCCTAAGACACCTAATAATCAACATGAACCATAAAAACCTTTTAAAATACTTGGACTATTTGGTTACTATCCTTGGTATTATGGAGTATTGGACTTCTTGGACTTAGGATTATAAACTTGGCCTATATTGGAGACCTTGTGACCTTAATAGATGTTTTGTTTGGAGTTCTTGAGGTTTACCTCAAGACATTGAGTTGTTTGTTTGTTTTGTATGCAGGTTATCGTGATTACATTCTTTGTTTGTAATTTGGAATTCAATCGTGTACAGTCGTTACTCTGTCCATTTTTTGTGAAAACTTAATACACTTGAAGTTTAGTTCTCTCAAGAGGTCTAGTATTTTTGCTTGCTTGGTTTTAATCCAAAGAATGGGAATTTTATCTTGACTCATAATGTCAAGTATTGACTTCTTGTAGGTTAGATGGTTCTTATCCCTAGCTTTTATCTTATGCTTTAGGATAGTATCTTCTTCTCCTCCCATCTTCTTTAATTTTAAAAATCTTCTCCCTCCTTTTGAAAAACTCTTCTTGTTCCTTTTTAAACTTGAACCACTTTCATAATAAACTTGGACTTAGGTCCGTGCATTTTCAAAAAAAATTCACAAATAAACTTCAATCAACTTAATAATACCTTGACATTTTTTGTGAGAAAGACTAAAAGTCAATCAATCTCATTACAAACCATTTTGCCATTTTGGCTTTTTACTTTAAAACCTTCTCAAAAGATTGGACTCTTGTCAATCCTTGTAGTGATGCAAACAATTATACTTCTACAATATGTAGTGAAGAGAGATATTTTCCACTTGGGTTTTGAGTGAGGCATTGTTGATTTTAAAATCTAAGCCATATCCTCCACTTTGAGATGATGCAAATTCTCCTTTCTCATTATTGTGGGTAGTAAGTATGTTTTCTACACAGACAATGACGGTGATGTCTCATCTCATAAAATTAACCAACACATTTGTGTTTTAAAAAATCTTTAAAAGAGGAACTACATGTACCCTGATCCCTTATTGCACGAAAGGTGGTACGTAGACACTAAAGGTTCGCAACCGCGGGGGGTGCAAAAACCATAAAAAATATATTTCTTTTCTCACCTCCACCATCCATTTTTATACAACATTTTATAGACAAAATATACATATTTTACAAAGAGGTTCCTGCGGAGTACCGTAGATGTTTAGGGTGTTAATACCTTCCCTTTGCATAACCAACCCCCTTACCTTGAATCTTTCCCCCTCTTTTTTGGGTTACTCGCTCTTTTCTCATTCCTTTGGAAACAATAAAGCGCGGTGGCGATTTTTATTTTTGATCTGTATAAGTCTAATCAATCCAATGGCTTAGTCTTAAACATTTCTACCGCTACAATAGTCCTTGTTAATTTCTATTACATCTCATGAGTAGGTGCAATAATATAAAAAATACTGACGAAGCAATAAACGCACGTAAAATTAAAAATAACGTCCGAAAATCCTTAGAAATAAAAAAAATTGTTTGTTTTTATTTATAAAATAAAGAAAAGCCTAAGTCTACTTAATTTTAATTTAAAGAAAAGGTTAAATTAATTAATTCATTCATTCATTTAATTAATTTAATTAGAAAAAATACTAACCTAATGTTTTTTGGATTTTTATTTAATTTAAAGTTAATTTAAAATCAATAAAGAAATGAATAAAGCAAAATTAAAGATATGAAGGCTCCTCCTTCGATTCAGGGGAAAACGTGGCTTTTTGATTCAGGGAAGAATGATGGTTTTTTCGATCCATGGGGAAAGTTGTTCTTCAATCCGTATCTACAAGACAAACATTAGAAACAATAAAGGTGCAGGACCTGGGTGTCGAACCCAAGTCCTTTTATCCTATGCGTGTTGGCTTTTTCATGCTTGATCTGTAGTACAAGCGTTAGGGAAAAAACAAATACAAACCTGGGGTTGAACCTAGGTCCTTAATCCTGAATACAAATTGAACTAAAAATGTTAATATGCCATGCAACAACCAGAATTTGCTTAGGATCAAAGGTTTGTTACCAATGGGATGCTTTGCTTTATATGGAGATTGCTTGCAAAGTGCTTGGAAAAGCCTCCTGCAAACTTCAAGGAGAGAATGGAGTGTTGTTAAGGATTCCTTCGATTTGGATTACTTAGGAGGTTTTTTTATAACTTTGGTGTGGCTTGGGAGGCAGCGTGTGCGTATATTTATTTCTTGTGTGTATGTATCTCCTCGGCTTGTGGAAGTGGCTTGTATTTATAGGAGATGGGGGTGCATGGAAATGGAAAGAGACGGCCATTAACCAAGCTTTGAAGTACATGAGACCAAAATCAGACACATTAAAATACTTCCATTTTTGAAATATTCATGCCTCTTTGAGCCTTAGGATAAACCTGGACACATTTGGCTCCTTTGAATGCCCTCCAGCATTGCTCTTCGATTGTCCTAGATTTTTGATTCGAAGTGTTCAGAAACTTCTTTTTTAGAGCTTCTTCGATCAGTCAGCTTCTGCATTGATTTCTTAATTTTGTTGATATGCTTATCTAAAGACATCTTGCTCTGATATGCTAATCGAAGGACACTTTGTTAACATGCATTCAAAGTACACCTTATCCTTACTCTTCGATTGGCCTAGAGTTGTCTCCTTTGAATGGACCACAGGTATATCCTTATAGCTCCTTCGATTGAGTCTATCTACATCAATTCGAATTGCTCAGATCTTTGATGACTCTGAATTCCAATTGTTAAGAGTCTTACCTTATCAGAGTTTCTTCAATTAGGTCACCATTTGCCTCAATTCGAATTGCCCAGAATTCTCTTCGTCAGAGCATTGTTCTTTTTTATGATTCTGAATTCGAATCTGTTCAAAGTTTCCCTTATCAGGGCTTCTTTGAAAGCCCCTCAGGTCTTTACTCTTCGATTGGCTATGACTTTCTCCTCATGGCTCCTTTGATCGGACCCATCTATTTTCCTTAGCTACTTGATTCAAATAACCCAAATGAAAACTTCATTTTGGCCAATCGAAGCCTCCTTTGTCACCTCATTCAAATGCCTTTGCACAAGAGGCCTTGGCCTGGCCACATGTAGGACCAAGACTCATCATAAGACAAACTTGCATTCAGTAAATATGTGTCTCCTTCGAATGGCCACCAATATGTGTCCTTTGAATGGACCTTTGGAGTGCTCTTTCGAAGGGGTCATATTATGTGTCATAGTGCAGAAATTGTGTTAAAGGGTCTTGGCCTTGAAAGCAAGAATAGAGGAAGTCTTTGCCTTATGCATTAAAGGCAATCATAGAAGAAGCCTTTGCCCTTGTGAATCGAAGGTTGCATGTAGAGGCCTTCTGCCTTGTGAATTAAAATAAACATACAGGAGGCCTCTGCTGGTGAATCGAAGGGAACTTATAGGGGGTTCTTTCTTAAATGAAACTTGGACCAAGGCTTGCTCGAAGGGGAACCAACATGCAATCGAAGTTGATGGGCCAATACCTAATCGAAGGGTTTTAGGAGCCCAGTCGAAGCTTGCGGGATAAATATCGCTCGAAGGGTTTTAGAAGCCCAGTCGAAGCTTGTTGATATGCCAATCGAAGGACACTTTGCTCTGATATGCCAATCGGCGGACATTGCTCATATGCCAATCAAAAGTCATTGTTGCCATACTAATCAAAGGACGTTATTCTGATATGCCAAACAAAGGATGTTGTTCAGATGCCAATCGAAAGACATTATTGACATGCCAATCGAAGGACATTATTCACCTGCCAATCGAAAGACACTTTGCTAGCATTCAAAAATCTTCATTTTCTTTTTGCAAGTGTTTCTAACCAACCATGTAAGAGAAAAACCTTGGGAAACATGAAAGGGTAAATTTTGGGGTACAACACAAGGCTTTATAACTTCCAAGAGCAATTTCATCCTCTTCTTTAGACCAATCTTCTTATGGCTTTAACTCAAAAGTGGGTTCTCCATTTTCTCTCAATTTGACAGGGTGTTTCCATCCTTTTAAGACAGCTTTCCAAGCCCTACTGTCTAGAGACTTTAGAAAGGCCACCATATGTGGTTTCCAATAGTCATAATTGCTTCCATCCAAAATGGGTGGTCTTCTCACAAATCCTCCTTCCTTGTCCATAGTACCAGAAAGTATCTTCCCTAGATCTCACCCAGATATAGAGCAGGATGCCTGCTCTGATACCAATTGAAATTCTGGTATCAGATATGTGATGTTGAAGAATATGTCACGACACAAATATATGAGGACAATATAAAATGCAACAATATTAAAATAATTAAAAACACAAGGGACTGTTAACTCAGTTCTGTGTACAACAATACCTACTCTTGGGGCTACCAAGCCAGGGACAAGTCTACTAAATAGTATCAATTCATAGACCCTCAGTAAACAACCAGTTTACAATCTAATCACTTAATCACTACCCGTTCTATACTTCTACCTAAGACACATCTAGGTATAAGGCCCTCCTCAAATCCCTTCAATCACTAACAGTGAAGAACAACAAAAATATTAAGTTTTAAAGACTTCAATCATTCAATACTTAAAAGCTTATGAATGATCCATAATTAACAACTCAAATTACAACTCAAGTATTAAACTAATACTTAGAGTGTATTACAATTAAAATACTTAGACTTCTAAAACAGAAAGAATATATTCTTCTTCAAAAGCTGCAATCCAACGAATAAGGATGCAAGTCCTTATAAAGGCGCAACAGCGGGCTTGGGCTGAAAAACAAATATTCCAATCCCTTGAATATTTCCATGAAAACAGGCCAAGATATAATCCATAAAGATAATACAGATCAAAAAATATTCCTCCATATTTTTCACAAGCTATGAGTCATAAATCCTGAATAATGGCGCGCATAAAAATAGGAAATAGAATATTGAAAACAAATATGAAGTCACATTCAGATCAAGAGGGAGATGTCAAGACATCTGCTTTGACATCATTCAAAACCAGTTTTCTTCAAATGTCAAGGCATTGAGCAAAACATTATTAAGTCATTGTTTTACCAAAATTGCTGCCAACAAACACTTACAGGATGAAGAAGAAGTTTGATTGAAATTATATTGTTTGAAACTTTGTGGAAGTAATTAGTCCCTTAGGTTTAGGCAAGTTTTTGTTTCGATTAGCTTTAGGACTTATCACTTGTTTGTTAACCAAGCCACATTACAACCTTGAAAACCCCTTGATATTCTTGCTTTTATATTTTCAATGTAAATTTTTGGATGAATGCATAATTTAGTCTATTGTTTTCAAGATTATTGGATGAGTGAAAATACCCTATTTTTGTGTTTTTCATCTATCGATGCTTGTGTTTGCTAGGTGCGATTCATTTGTGAACTAGTGTTGTTTTAGAATGTTTGACATAATTTTTGTATTTAGCATTTGTTTCATGTTTATGTTATTATTGTAGTTTAGTAGTAAGCATGTTTCTTCGTGTGTACCGTTTTTCATTTGAGCCATTACATTTGTTTTCTGTTTTCAAAAATTGTTGATTCATGATTCTTGGTTTATTACTTTTGGTTCTTTGAGTTGTTTGGCCTTGTTTGGGGACAAACAAGTTCAAGTTGAGGAGAGTTTGATAAGTGAAAATTGTAGTTATTTTTGTATATAACTTTTGTTGCACTTATCGACTCTTTGTTGTTAATATTAGTTGAATAACCCCGCTTTTTATTGTAAATACGTTTAGTTACGTTTTGAGTACATATTGTATCGGTTGATTAGTTTTGTATATGTATTCTAGGTATTTGAGCATGGTTGGAGCAATGAGGAATAAAGTTCCAAGATGCATTTTTGGATCAATAAAGGAATAAGGTCAAGATTGGAGGCCATTTGGAGTTATGTAGGAAAGCAATAAAAGTTGTTGGACTGTCATGGATCATCGGGCGAAAATTCCTGTCGTCGGGCGATATTTGAAGACAAGTTTCCATGTTGCTGCTGCCATGCGTCGCCAGGTGAAAGGAGATATTTTTTATCAGATGAGGACGTGGCTTATTCTGGGCCAAGTGTATAGAAGCCATCGTTGAGCGACGTGTTTGTATCGTCGGGCGACGGTTGCGGATCACAATTTTGTTATATTTTCCTTTTCATTTCATTTGGAGAGTTATGGTTTTGGATGGTGATTTTTGTTCTCCCAATTCCATCAACCTCATTTTTGTAGTGGATTAGCTTAGATAGTAACACTAGGGTTTTTCTTATGAATGATTGGAGGTAGATTTCTCATTGACCGGCTCTGACAAACTGGAAGATTTGTGGTTTATCTCTTCTCCTCTATATGTATTTCTCTTTTGTTAGGTTTTGTATGCATTTTACTCTGAACATATGTATATTTGTCGCCCATGGCATTATATTAAACTTGCTTTACAATTATTTATTGATTATTATCTTAGATTTTTGCTCTGTGCTAGGGATTTGCGTTGTTATAGACATATGCTGCTTAGATTCTTATCTAGGATGATTATCTATTAATTTCTGAACTCTAGAGATAGATTTAGAGATGCCATCTACTTGGGTATAAGAGCTTAATGCCTCTGTGTGGTTGTGATGTGCTGAGAGATCGTCAGTGCGATTACATAAGTTGTCTTCTGTGTTGTTGAGGAGGTAGAGAGATCATTTCCTTGGTGATACAGTCGGTCTCTCAATTTGGGTTAGAAATGACTTAGGTTTTGAGTGATACGTAGTGACATTGATGAGTATTGTTAGGTTGAATGTAACTGGTCGATATATTTAAGTCTGTAATGAGTAGATTATATGCAGGCTTGATAAGTTCTTCCTTAATTTTTACTTTTGTTTACATTTATTTTCTATTGATAACATTTTCTTTACAAATCCATTTATCCTCAAACTCATTAACGAGAGAATTATCGAACGACAATTCAATAACCAATCTATGTGGACACGATAAATTCTCGGATAAATATTTCCAAAAACTTTTGTAGCTTGCCGCTACACCGCTTCCAACATAAGTTCGAGGAAGGCACTTCTCAGATGACCACTCTACATGCCATCTTAGCAGAGACATGGTATGCATTACAGTACCGACGACATAGGAGGAATACAGGTGTCAGATATATGCAATAGTGACCTTTTATTTTGTATATTTTGTCATTTTTGTATAATGGTTTGTACTTGAATTGATTATGATATTTTGACATTTTAACATTCATGTATACACAATAGTTCTTCTATTTTAATTTTATTATTGAATGACAAATATGTATGGTTAATTGTGGAATTGATTTAAAAATTATTTATAATGTAAGTTTATTAAAAATTTGTAAAATTTCTTCTAACTTATTGTTTACTGGTTTTTTTAGTAAATCAAATCACAATTTTTTGTTCACTTAAGGGATTAAACTCGAAAAAATCCTATGGACAATTTTGTGTTGAAAGTTTGAGAAAATGTGTGTTTTCTTGAAGATTAGAACAAATGAATAAGATTGTTCAAAAGTAACATGTAGAATTATAAAATGACAAAGAATAGTAAATAACCATGAGTAAAATTGCTTAAACTAAAGATGGGACGCATATTCATAAATTTCTCAGAAACCCTTATCTCTGTAACTGGGATGTGTGAATTCTATATAGAATAACTATGAAAATTATGAACTCTTATTACATGAATGAAATCAACTTATATACTAAATACATCTATAATCATCGACAACAGTCAGTTCTCCAGTGTTCGACACGTACACTATTATATGCTCGTTTGCCCACTGCTTTGCTTCCACTCGTCTCAGTTCTTGAATTGCTGCAAATTGTTATCCATGTCGACAACTCCACTTAAATCTCATGTCTTTTTTTGTCGAAAACATTTTCAAGTCTTCTAACTGCACTTTCGAATATGCTAAATCATTGGTAACCTTTTCGAGGTCCTGAACATATTTTGAAAAGAGAGTGATCATAATCTTATGTGTCTCTTTCTGAGATTCCTCCAAACCAGGTTTATTAGGTCTCTAGATCATCTAATCTTTAAACTCAAGAATACACTAAATTTCAAAACATCTGGTAGACGAGTTGAACTCATCACCTCAGTCGAAGTAATCAATATGTCGAAACTTTTACTAGATCATTTTACACTTTGCAATATCATACCTTTATATCACACTTCCATATCGAAAAATACTAAACTAAAATTCTCAAACTAACTCCTAATGTCAAAGGATATAAAATATTGTCATGTAATTAATTTAGAAATTGAAATATGTACATATGAAATGAAAATTGAAATTCGGACCAATTTTTAACAAAGATGGGGTGCTTCAGTAATAAAATAATTTTATTATAGAATGAGTGTGTCCGAATTTTAAAATAAAAAATATATGAAATACATAATTTTGCGATTTTCATAACAATATATACGCCCCTAAAAAATTATTTTACTTTTTGGATTATTTTGCCCCCAAAGAATTACTTTATTAAGATTCTTTTTATTATATTATTTTATTTAAAGAAATCTTTGGGTGCGTTCACACGAGTACTGATGTAGTATGTATGATTTTATTTTTAAAATATAATAAAAATATAAATAAAAAATAAAATTGTTTTACCAAAAAAGTTTATAATTTAAAAAAAAACATATTCTTAAAAGAAAAACCAAATTTGTTCTACCAGAATTATTTTACATCAATAATATATATTTTAATTTTTCATATATTATCTTAAAAAATATTGTATTTTAAAATAAAAATAGTTTCAGAGTAAAAATATTAGCGACATAAATAATTTAAAAAGAACACATTTTCGCGTGTTTGGATTCATACACTATTTTAAATATTTTTATTTTTATTTTCTTTAATACAAAAAAATATAATAATCCATCGGTTCGCACGAATTGGGATATGATTATCCGTGCTTTCACACGATACTGATGTGTTATCAGTGCGCTTGCATGTGTATTGGTATGATATGCACACTTTTGTTTTCAAAATGTAATAAAAATGTAAATAAGAAAAACAAAATTATTTTACCAAGAGATTATTAGTTTTAAAATAAAGATATATTTTTAAAATAAAAATAAAATTATTTTACCAAAATTATTTTACATCAATATAATATATTTCAATTTTCCATATATTATCTTAAGAAATATTGTATCTTAAATTAAAAATAATTTTAAAATAAAAATATTAATAAAATAAATAATTAGAAAACAATTTATTTTTTCCGTGTTTGAATTCATGCATGATTTAAAATATTTTTATTTTTATTTTCTTTAAGTGTACATGAAATGCTAGAACTCGTGTGTTCGTACGCGTTTCCATAAGTATTGGTGTGTTACACACATTTATATTTAAAATATAATAAAAATGTAAAAAATAAAAATAAAATTATTTTGTCAAAAAAGTTTATTATTTTTAAAAGAAATACACATTTTGATTTATATATGGATCATAAATTTCATATATAAAAATATTTAGATGAACAATATATTTTCTTGTGTGTAATATTTTTTTTTGTTTTGACATTATTTATAAAAATATTTAGATTAAAAAAAACGTGTTTCCATTTACAAAAAAAATTAAGATTAATCCATTAATTTAAAAATAACATTTGCCATTAATAACATATATTAGTCTAATGATCATATTAATAATATATAGCTTACTTTTTAATATTTCATCTTAAAAAATATTATATCTTAAATAAAAAATAATTTTAAAATAAAAAATATTAGTAACATAAATAATAAAAAAATACATTTTTCTCGTGTTTGAATTTATATATTATTTTAAATATATTTGCTGTTAATTTCTCTAATTGTGAAAAAATATAATAATTCGTGGGTTCACATGAATTTTAATCTAGATGCTCGTGTGTTAGCACGAGTAATAATGCGTTACGTGCATATGTTTCTTAAATGTAATAAAAATGAAAAATAATAATAAGACAAAATTATTTAACAAAAAAATTTATTACTTTTAAAAGAAAAACATATTTTTTATTTAAATTTGAAGCATAAACATATTTCCATGTATAAATGAATATTAACATAAATAAATATATTTTATTCGTGTTTGAATTCATATATTATGTAAAATATATTTAATTTATTTTCTTTGATTATACCAAAAAATACGGCTTAGAACCCAATAATTTAACCACTCAATTTTGTTTTTTGTAGAACAAAATATTTATATGATCTAATTAATTTTGTATGGTTTATATTTTAAAAAAATTAATAAAAATCATTTATGATGCCTATAAATATTGGTATTAATTATTAATAAGTTCAATAAAATAAATTTCATGTTGCATCTTTCAATTTAATCTCTACTTGTTATCAATTTTAATCTCTATTTTTTTTTTAAATTTTATATTATTAAACAAAAAATTAAAAATTTATGCTATTCTCAAATCCACCTCACCTATAAATATGTTTTCAATCTCACTAAAATATTAGCACTTTTATTTTTAATCTAGATAAACTTATAAAATTATAAACTAAACATATAATAAATCTTTATTAATGATGTATCATAAAAAAAGTCATTAAACTATGAAACATAAAACTTAAAATAAAATAAAAAAGATTAAAATTAAAAGCAGAAGATTTAAAAAAAAAAATCAAAGTTTGAATTTTTTTCAAAATAAAACTCATATTCTGAAAAAGAAAAATGTATTAACAAATATAAAACTAAAATATAAAGTTATGCCAAAATATTTTCTTTATACCATTATTAATTTTTAGTTTTTATTTTTTAATTTTTTTAAAAAAATAAAAGAATTAAATTTAAAATTAATTGAAGTTGATTTCAATTTTTTTAGAAAATTTATTATTTAATCTAAATAATCCATTTCATTGTTATTATTTGACTGCAAACTTAAGTTGCTTTCTACATCATTTCATCCATCTTTTATTTCTCTCTCTCGACCCTTCATTATTCTATGCAAATGTTTTTTTTCACCCCTTCACTTTCTCTTTCTCTTCTCACCACCGATCTCTCTCTCTCGTCTTCTTTTACAAACTTTAATGTTGTTTCTGTTTTCTTCTTTAATATTTCAGGGCTTTTACTTCAAGATGTATGAATCTAAGTGAAGATATGTTTTTCTGTTTTGCTTTGTTGAATTTAAAGTTAAAGATTTAATTTTTATGCTTTGTTTCATATATGTATTGAAGGAATGAGAAGGAAGAATGTAGGTAGATTTGCAAACACAAGCCAACAATTATGGTCTTACTCTCCCATATATTTTCTTTTTATGTGCCATATGTAAATCACGAGCATAAGAATTTAAGATTTGTCTTGAAGAAGTTTATAAAGAATAATTCTCTCCTCATCTCACTACGCTAAAAATAAGTTTTAGCAGCACATAAAAGAAAACACTTTTGGAAAAAAGCGCTGCTGTAGGTTTTAAAAAAAATTCGTTTAAAAAAGCGCTTTCAAAGGGTGCCTTAAGAAAGTGCTTTTCAAAAGCGCTTCTAAAGGTCACCCTTAGAAAGCGCTTTTTGGGAAGCGCTGCTAAAGCTGACCTTTCAGAGGGTACTTTAAGAAAGCGCTTTTCAAAAGCGCTGCTAAAGGTCAGCCTTAGAAAGCGCTTTTCCAAAGCGCTGCTAAAGCTGGCCTTTAGAAAGCGCTTTTAAAAGCGCTGCTATAGGATATGCTACGAAAGCGCTTTTTGATGTAAAAGCGCTGTTATAGATGACCTTTAGAAAGCGCTTTTAAAAGCGCTTTTGTAGGTAGTTTTATAATAAATATCAAAACACAATTCGTATCACTTTTCTATTCTCAGTCAGATTTTCTTCACGAAAAAACCCTAAACCAGAGCTTCTACGGCGGTCAACGGTGCTCCACTTCTCCGGCCAACTGCAATTCGTATCAGGTTTCATTTTTGTCGTTTGTCTCCTACTCACGATATTAGCAGTAACTCTTTTCCTTCCTACATTCATCCTTTGTCCCTCATCTCTCACTCTCCGCTCCAAAACCCTTCTTTCGCCTCAATATTCTTCTTTGTTCGTTTTGTTTCTTATCTTCTCCTTCTCCGATCTACAGATCCATCACTTTTGAGCCATCACTTAGTCTCCACAAAAAGGATCCTTCTTAACATACTATATATGATTGGATTGGAAGAGAAAGCTAGGAACTCAAAAGTCCTGTGCACGTGCGAGCAAATTTCTGGAGGTAAAGTTAGGGTTTTGCTTTTATCTATTTTGATTGAAATCGCTCCTCTAACTTTTGAGCATTTGGTCTTGCGATTTGAGGAAAACATAATCTTATTTAACAAACCCTAAGATCAAATCCTCAATATATCTTTGGCAATTGATTTTGAACTTATTTTTCTATTTAGTACGTTGAGTTGTGAATTTTTTGGTCCACTGGTTTTGAAGAGTTATGGTTTTGACAATTTTGTTATATTTTCCTTTTCATTTCATTTGGAGAGTTATGGTTTTGGAGGGTGATTTCTTTGAGAATGAGAATCTTCATTCTGTTGGGAATATCAGGAATTCAGGTTGTATGCCACTTTGAGAATGAGAATATTCATTCTATTGGGTTAGGAGGTTGGGTGTATGTCAATCTACTGGGGAAGCCAAAATGAGAATCTTCATTCAGGTTTTGGGTCAGAAGGTTGGGTGTATGCCAATCTACTGGGGAGGCCAAAATGAGAATCTTCATTCAAGCCTTGGGTCAGAAGGTTGGGTGTATGACAATCTACTGGGGAAGCCAAAATGAGAATCTTCATTCAGATCTTGGGTCAGAAAGTTGGGTGTATGCCAATCTACTGGGGAAGCCAAAATGAGAATCTTCATTCAGGTCTTAGGTCAGAAGGTTGGGTGTATGCCAATCTACTGGGGAAGCCAACATGAGAATCTTCATTCAGGTCTTGGGTCAGAAGGTTGGGTGTATGCCAATCTACTAGGGTTTCAAGGATGAGAATCTTCATTCTTGAGAGAAACAGATTTTTAAGAGCTTCAGTTATCTGTTATTCTGTTGGTGGGTATCAGGAGCTTGGGAGTATACCAATCTCTTGAGGTTTCAAGGATGAGAATCTTTATTCTGTTAACGGTATCAGGAGGTTGAGAGTATACCAATCTCTTGAGGTTTCAAGGATGAGAATCTTCATTCTGTTAACGGTATCAGGAGCTTGGGAGTATACCAATCTCTTGAGGTTTCAAGGATGAGAATCTTCATTCTGTTAACGGTATCAGGAGGTTGGGAGTATACCAATATCTCGAGGTTTCAAGGATGAGAATCTTCATTCTGTTAACGGTATCAGGAGCTTGGGAGTATACCAATCTTCTGAGGTTTTAAGGATGAGAATCTTCATTTTGTTAACGGTATCAGGAGCTTGGGAGTATACCAATCTCTTGAGGTTTTAAGGATGAGAATCTTCATTCTGTTAACAGTATCAGGAGCTTGGGAGTATACCAATCTCTTGAGGTTTCAAGGATGAGAATCTTCATTCTGTTAACGGTATCAGGAGCTTTTGAGTATACCAATCTCTTAAGGTTTCAAGGATGAGAATCTTCATTCTGTTAACGGTATCAGGAGGTTGGGAGTATACCAATATCTTGAGGTTTCAAGGATGAGAATCTTCATTCTTGAGAGAAAACAGAATTTTAGGAGCTTTAATTGTCCATTATTCTGTTGGCGGGTTGTTTCTGTTGAAATTTAGGAATTCGTCCGTAATTCAACTGGAGAAAAGCTTTGTCACTTGAATTTGATTGTACCTTTCCTTTTTATGGGGAAAGTCAGGGGTTGGATTCTTCATTCCTGATAGTGAAGAAAATCAGAATAAATTGTTGAGAGATTTGTCTGAACTATCAAAAATCCGGAAGATCTTTCATTGGCATGAGAATCAGGGAGATCTTAGTGTTGATCTGACCAAAACAGAGAGGGTCTTGGATTAATTTTGACTCAATCGGGTGATGGAGGAATCTCTGACGACCGTAACTTCCAACAGGTGATGAAGAAATTTTTGACGACCGTAACTTCCAACAGGTGATGAAGGAATCTTTATCTGCCGATCAAACTGCGTATGTTATGAATGTTGTTGAAATGTAATTTGTTTAGGAGAATAAATCCTTGACAAATGTTGGGGAAATAAACCCACGACTGCTGGTCTACTAGAGAGGTGATGAACTTCTCGAGGACGCTTGAATTTCTTTTCAGAAAGATTTTGGAGAGATTCGCCATTGCCCCTAGTATCAGATATTGTGGCACTGCCAGGAAACTTGGATTGTGTGTAACCCTTTGGGCTTGACATTCAATGCCCCGAGTGATGGCGAGGGATACTTTCCCCAGGTTAATCTGCAAATGAGAGATTTCTTGAAATCTTGACTGGACTGCCCCAGGTTTACTGGGTTTTGAAAGATTTTTTGAAATATGGACTGCCCCAGGTTTGCTGGACAATACCAAACCAAGTCCCCTTTTTGTTGATGGGAGATTTTTGCAATGGGAGTATCATCCCACTTGAAAGTGATTTTTTATTCACTGAGAGAGCTTTCATTCCTCCGAACATTCACAGTATGAACTTCTTCGTTGTCAAACAAATAACCATGTGCAAACAACGATATTTAAATTTTGCAAAGTTTATGCTTGTCTCGAAGTTTTGAAAAAAATGCGTTTTTTTTAGCAGAAAACTTTTTATAAGACAAATTCAACACAAGATTTAGAGCAAAGCCTTATAGAAGTCAGGATACCTTTTGTAACAGTATGCTTTCGAACTAACCCATTCTTCAATTAGGACTTTTGAAGGGTTGTAACGTGGCTTGGTTCACGGTTTAAGAAACAAAGGATAAAGGCTCAAAGTATATTTGTACGCACCCGCTCTTCATGATGTTCTTCAATCCTAAACTCAGTTAATTGTGCATTGAACTCTATTCGAGTTTGGAACGACGTTTTGGTGATGGTCCACACAAGTTGAATTTTATGGGAAGGCAGTCGTCATTTTTTTTTTGCAACATTTTTCATGTTATTGAGGATTTGTAATGACCTCTTTCTTTTGATTCATTATCCCTAACTTTTGCCTGACTGTTCTTATTTTTGAGATTACAGTCAGCGGGATGCCCCAGTTTTCTTAAGCCTCCTTTGTAGGTTTTCGGCTCAGTGGGCTTTTTGAGAGATAATGACTGCCTATGAGATAAAGAACCATCACTGTCTTTTGGTTCCAAAGGATTGTTTTTGAGGTCATTCGTTGTATTATGAACAGAGAGTTTGCGACTTCAATGCGAATATTTTGAATTAACTGAGAGGCTACCCTGCCCCAGGTTTGATTAAAGGTTTCAACTTGTGTTTAAAACAGAAAAACTTCTACTTCTTTGGCTCAAAGGGGTTGACTAGGGATTATCTTCCTTATAACTCCAGTGTTTAGGATTTGAAAGAAACGCCTGTACATAGTCAGCAAGGTCTGTTCAAAAGCATACTGTATGAGATTATGGCATTGTTTTCGTCATCCTCCCTCTAAAGACTTTGTAAATTTTATCAAGAGTTAAATATCATAAAGAAAGTAGGAAGCATAATTCAAGAATAGTGAAAACGAATGGATGAATTCAAGACAAACATATGCAATGCATTAATGAAACAGAGTTTGACATCAACAGATAATTGTTTGAATAACAAAAGAAATTACAACTTGAAAATTCAAATGAAACAAAAGTCTCTTAGTTCGAACTTTGTCATTTCAGGTGGAGAACCCTCAGCCGAAAATTTTCATCTCGCCATCCGGCATGAATTTCAACACTCCATTGTCAATCAAATCTTGAATTTTGTTTTTCAAAGCCCAACAGTCATCGGTGTCATGTCCAGGACTATAGGAGTGGTATACACAAAATGCATCGGGGTGATAGCTAGGAGCAGAGGTATTGGACTTCCGAATAGGATCCTTTAAAGCAGTCAGATTAACCTCCAACGAGCGTTCCAGTATTAGAGATGATGGTATGTCGGTCTCAGTGAAATGTCTTCCAGACGTATTTTGTTTACGCCGATTACCCTGTTGACGCACGGGGTGAGTGAGATTGGTTATGCAGTGGATTTACCGGATACTAATGAGGTAGTTGGTTATTGAAATTAATTATTTAAAAAATATATACCTTAAATATATGATAATTTAAAAATATCATATAAATAAACTATTAAAAAAAGTAAAAAAAAATATATACCTTTAGATTATTTATGATTCAAGAAACAATATAAACACAAATTTAAAAGAGAAATAATTTTGATATTTAGATTTTAAGTAAATAGCAACTTATGAGACTGCTTTTCCCAATGAGGACACCCACCATTATCCTAAAGATAAAAACTTAGAAGCACCCCATTCCTCTGACTCCAATTGACCTCTAACTCATTCCATATTTCTCTCATATTTCCAATAATGCAATAATATGTAAACACAATAGTCACTAGAACTATTTTTAAACCCGTATTAGTGATGGATAATATTTTTCTTTAAGACTTCTGATATTTCATTTGTGCATTTAGTATTTTATATATATTAGAAGTTTATGAAAAAATATAAAACAAATAGGTCAAAAAATTGTTAGATGATATACATTCCTTGAAAAAAAAAAATATTCATTGTTGTTTTTCAAAAGAGGAGATATAATTATAAAGCATAAGCAATAATAACTTTAAAAAAAAAACACATTTTAAAGCAACTATTAACTTTTGTTTATCATAAAAAATAAATAATAAAAATATTCAATTAGGTTAATTCTTTTCCACCCAAGTCAATTGGTTTATTTATATATTAGATGTATATCCAAGTGATGCACGGATAAATAATATTAAATTAATATTTATAATTTAATGATTTTTCTTTGAATATATCAGTATAAAATTGTTTTTATTATTTCTTATTTTGATTATAATATATTAGTATAAAACTTTATCAACATAATTAAATATTTATATCTCAATGTTAAATAAAAACACAATTTAAACATTTTTTTATAAAAATTAAAATGAATATATGATTTAAAAGATAAAAAATAAAAATGGAAAAATTAAAACAATTTATAATAATAACGATCAACATAATGTCTTTCACATAATTGTTTTAATTCTATTTACTTCTCAAATTTTTTTGGTTGCAACAGTATATTTTAAAAAAAAATTTATGGGTGGTACTTTTCAAAAACCTACTAAACACTATGATGTTACTAATACTCTTTTCCATTATCATATTTTATCACTTTCTAAACCTGAGAAAAAGACAATGAAATCATTTATAAATGACATGTATTATTGTTTTAAGAGGAAAATAAAAACAAACATGAAAAGATATCTTTAAATTTATTATGTGTTTTCCATAATATTTTATGTATCAAAAAATGCATTATTTTATGCTGATGCAAATAAATATAGTTAACGAAGATTCAACTATTTAATATAAATAATTATAAAAAAAAATAAGATCAAATAAAATTAGTGGAAAAATGTTTGTTTTTTTGTTATTTAATAAAAAGAAAAAAATGATTAGACGTGGGAGGTAGAATGTTACTAAATAGTTATATGATAAATAATAATTTTGATGTTGAGAAGAAAAATAATGATGTTGCAACAACATGAGAATAAGAAAGAGTAGCATAAATATGAAATTGTGTATGATAATTAGGTGGAGTAGCATAAACATGAAAAATGTGAGAATAAAATTAATTTTTATAGTGTTGCAACTGCAACAACATAAGAATGAGATGGATTAGCATAAGTATGTTATGTGTGAGAATTAGATGTAGTAGAATAAATATGGAGTTAAGTGTGAGAATAAAATAAATTTTATTAAGAAAATAAATAAGTAATGTATAATTGAGATAATGGAGAATAACGTAATTAGACGGGGTGAGTGAGATTGGTTATGCAATGGATTTACCGGATAGTAATGAGGTAGTTTCTTATTGAAATTAATTATTTAAAAAATATATACCTTAAATATATGATAATTTAAAAATATCATATAAATAAACTGTTAAAAAAAAAGTAAAAAATATATACCTTTAGATTATTTATGATTCAAGAAACAATATAAACACAAATTTAAAAGAGAAATAATTTTGAAATTTAGATTTTAAGTAAATAGCAACTTGTGAGACTGCTTTTTCCAATGAGGACACCCACCACTATCCTAAAGATAAAAACTTAGGAGGAAATTAGCAAGTATCCCCTTCCTCTGACTCCTAATTGACCTCTAAGATACCATGCAATGCTTAGGATTATGGATGCATATGAACAGAACAAAAGAGACACAAAATAACACTGGGGTTGCTCCTTTGTTTCTTCATTTTTGTGGCATCCCCAGTGTTACTTTGTGTCTCTTTTGTTATGTTCATATGCATTCATAATCCTAAGCATTGCATGGCATCTTAGAGACAAAAATAGGTCTTGTTTTATATTTAAGTATCTTCAATCGCGTCGACACGAAGATTTGTAACCTTCGTATCTCCGGATAAAAGACACTTAAATAAGGGCAGCTGTTGTACCCCAATTTTTGCCCCTAAGATTCCTCTATCATATCATATCAACTCGATCATAACAAGATCACATTAGGTTTGGTTCTTCCTCTTTTTTCCTATCTTTAAGTTTTCTCTTGAGGAATCTCCAAGCACCTTGGTTGTGTATTTTGTATATGTGTTGTTGACTAACTTCTAATCAAAATACAAAAAATATTTGTCTTTGTCTTTGTATATTTTTGTTTTGTAGGTACCAAGTCGAAGCATCTGACAAATAAGGATTTCTGGTATTATTTTCCTAAAATCTCTATTTGCAAAGAAAAAAGAATTAAAATTTTTCATTTTTTTCACTGATGCAATCGATTGCACAGCGTGAAAATTAAAAAAAAAAAATCAGCATTTTAAACTTGTCAAATTTTTGGCTCCAATTTTCCTTCACTTTTGAAAGATGTATCATTAATTCAAATTTTAGTGTCAATCTTTCATTTTTAAAAAGAATTATCATTAATTCAAATTTTGGCTCTAATATTTGAAAGAATTATCATTAATTCAAATTTTGGCTCTAATTTTTGAAAGAATTCATTAATTCAAATTTTGGCTTCAAGAATCAATTACCAAATTACCACTAATCCCAATCCTAAAACTCTATAAATAGAGCTCTCATTTCATTTAAATTTCAAGCTTTTGATAGCCAAATCCACCTTGCTAAAAAATCTTTCAATTCTCTCCATCTACCAAATTCACTCAAAGCTCCATTTTCAAAAAGTTAGTAAGCTTTGCATTGAAGCTTACTAATCTTTGAGCTAAACCTTCATCCAAACACTTTTTCTCCATCAATTATCTACATCCAAGCTTGATCAATTGATTCTTGTGGTTGAATTGAAGCAAATTCTTGAAGTTGTTTTGATAATTCTCTAGATCTACCTTTGGTAAGTTTGGATAATTCATCTTTCACAATGTGATCTCTTGGTGATCTTTGGGATTGATTCTTTGAGCATTATTTTTTGATTTCAATGGTGTTATTTTCTCATAATTTGATGGAATTTTCGTGCTCAAGTGGATCCATGATCATAAGGTGTTTGATGGAAAGTTTGAACAAACAATTGCCCTTTTAAAATGCTGTTTTTGCTACTGCTTCTGTGTGCAATCGATTTACATAGTAGTGTAAATCGATTTACACAGCACAATTTTGCACAATTTTTTGAAAATTATACTGTGTAAATCGATTTACATAGTAGTGTAAATCGATTTACACCTGAACATAATGTATTTTTTGCCTTGTTTTGGGGCAGCTTTGATCCAAAATGCTTTTTCTACTCATTCCTTTTGATTGTTGGTTTGGATTGCAATTTTAAATGTCCAATTTATCTTTAAACTCAATGGACTTTGTGATGTAGATGAAGTTTGATAAATTTTCATCAATTCAAATCTACCTAAGAGTGAATTATTTAATTCATTTTTGGTGCTTTGAATTAATGATATGTTTAGTGCTTTAATCCATCTAGAGGAGTGGTTGAATTTAAAGATGAAAGAATTTTGAAATGGTGATCCAAATTAGCTTATCATTTCCCTCCCTCTTCATCTTATCCCTTTCTTTTTTAATTGTGCTACATGTTAAGGGATGGTGATCTCTATATCATTTATCCAAACATGAAGTACATAGATTGCTATTGACCGGCCTCAAAATAGGTGCGACTTCTACATAAGTCCACTTACGATTGCTTAACATAGCACTAAATTTTGTCCCGATTCGAATAAATGATCATTCGTGGCCCAAACTTATGATTTCAAGCCCAAGTATGTTAACTTGATCTCTTTGATCCAATAACCTTGAGATTCATTGTGTAGAGGATTTGGTTCTACCAATCCTCTGATGGATCTACAACACCTTTGGTCAACACGGATCACTTAAACATCGTTGATCATTACATGTTGCCTTATGAGAATTCCAAAATAGATGATATACTTGACAAAAAGAAAATGCAACTTGTTGTGTAGAGGCTTTGGTTCTACCAATCCCCTAATGAGTTCCAAATGGAAGTTTCAAGATGGTCATCCAACTAACCACTAATCACTAACAATTAACTTTACTTTACGCTTTTATTTTCACGCTTTATGTACCATTTACTTTTAGCATTTTACATTTCATGCTATTTTCATCTTTGCTCACTTGAGCATTTACTTTTATGTCATTTTTATTTTGCTCACTTGAGCTTTTCTTTCTTTTTAAAGACACCTAATAATCAACATGAACCATAAAAATTATTAATGATACTTGGACTACATGGTTACTATCCTTTGCATTATGGAGTGATGGACTTCTTGGACTTAGGATTAGAGACCTTGGCCTATCTTGGAGACTTTGTGACTTTATTTGATATTTTGTCTGGAGTTCTTGAGGTTTACCTCAAGACATTGGGTTGTTTGTTTGTTTTGTGTGCAGGTTATTGAGATTACGATCTTTGTTTGTAATCTGGAATTCACCTGTATACAACCGTTACTCTGCCCAATTTTTGCGAAGACTTAAAACACTTGAAATTTGGTTCTCTCAAGAGGTCTAGTATCTTTTCTTGCTTGGTTTCAATCCGAAGAATGGGAACTTTATATTGACTCATAATGTCAAGTATTGGCTTCTTGTTGGTTAGATTTTTATTATCCCTAGCTTTTACCTTATGCTTTAGGATAACCTCTTCTTCTCCTCTCATCTTCTTTAATTTCAAAAATCTTCTCCCTCCTTTAAAAAAAACTCTTCTTGTTTTGAAACTTGAAACATTTTCATAATAAACTTGGACTTAGGTCCATGCATCTTAGAAACATTTTCATAAATAAATTTCAATCAATTTAATAATATCTTGACCTTTTTTTGTGAGAAGACTAAAAGTCAATCAATCTCATTTCAAACCATTTTGCCACTTTGGCTTTTATCTTTAAACTTTTCTCAAAAGATTAGACTCTTGTCAATCCTTGTAGTGATGCAAACAACTATACTTCTACAATATGTAGTGAAGTGAGATATTTTCCACTTGGGTATTGAGTGAGGCATTGTTGATTTTAAAACCCAAGCCATATCCTCCACTTTGAGGTGACGCAAATTCTCCTTTCTCATGATTGTGGGTAGTAAGTATGTTTTTTCACACGGACAATTGCGATGATGTCTTATCTCATAAAATTAACCAACACACTTGTGTTTCAAATTTTTAAAAGAGGAACTACGTGTACCCTGATCCCCTATTGCACGAAAGGTGGTACGTAGTCACTAAAGATTCGCAACCGCGGCGGGTGCAAAAATCATAAAAATATTTCTTTTCTCACCTCCACCATCCATTTTATATATAACACATTTTATAGCCAAAATATACAGATTTTTCAAAGAGGTTCTTGCGGAGTACCGTAGATGTTTAGGGTGCTAATACCTTCTCTTTGCATAACTAACCCCCTTACCTTGAATCTTTCCCCCTTTTTTTGGGTTATTCGCTCTTTTCCCATTCCTTTGCAAACAATGAAGCGCGGTGGCGATTTTTATTTTGATTTGTATAAAGTCTAGTCAATCCAATGGCTTAGTCTTGCACATTTCTACCGCTACAGAAAAAATGGCGACTTCACTGGGGAAATGAGATATGACTTCCTGGAGAAATGAGATATGACTTCCTGGGGAAATGAGATATGACTTCCTGCTGAAGAGATAAAGTCTTCTCGTGCAAAATAAATGCACAAACCAAAACTCGAAGTTCTCAGAAATCCAAAGTAATGTAAATCCAAAGTAGTGTAAATCGATTTACACAGCACAATTTTGCACAATTTTTTGAAAATTATAATGTGTAAATCGATTTACATAGTAGTGTAAATCGATTTACACCTGAACAGAATGTATTTTTTGCCTTGTTTTGGGGCAGCTTTGATCCAAAATACTTTTTCTACTCACTCCTTTTGATTGTTGGTTTGGATTGAAATTTTAAATGTCCAATTTGTCTTTAAACTCAATGGACTTTGTGATGTAGATGAAGTTGGATAAATGTTCATCAAGTCAAATCTACCTAAGAGTGAATTATTTAATTCATTTTTGGTGCTTTGGATTAATGATATGTTTAGTGCTTTAATCCATCTAGAGGAGTGGTTGAATTTAAAGATGAAAGAATTTTGAAATGGTGATCCAAATTAGCTTATCATTTCCCTCCCTCTTCATCTTATCCCTTTCTTTTTTAATTGTGCTACATGTTAAGGGATGGTGATCTCTATATCATTTATCCAAACATGAAGTACATAGATTGCTATTGACTGGCCTCAAAATAGGTGTGACTTCTATATAAGTCCACTTACGATTGCTTAACATAGCGCTAAATTTTGTCCCGATTCGAATAAATGATCATTCGTGGCCCAAACTTATGATTGCAAGCCCAAGTATGTTAATTTGATCTCTTTGATCCAATAACCTTGAGATTCATTGTGTGGAGGCTTTGGTTCTACCAATCCTCTAATGGATCTACAACACCTTTGGTCAACGTGGATCACTTAAACATCGTTGATCATTACATGTTGCCTTGTGAGAATTCCAAAATGGATGATATACTTGACAAAAAGAAAATGCAACTTGTTGTGTGGAGGCTTTGGTTCTACCAATTCTCTAATGAGTTCCAAATGCAAGTTTCAAGATGGTCATCCAACTAACCACTAATTACTAACAATTAACTTTACTTTACGCTTTTATTTTCATGCTTTTTGTACCATTTACTTTTAGCATTTTACATTTCATGCTATTTTCATCTTTGCTCACTTGAGCATTTACTTTTATGTCATTTTTATTTTGCTCACTTTAGCTTTTCTTTCTTTTTAAAGACACCTAATAATCAACATGAACCATAAAAATCATTAATGATACTTGGACTACATGGTTACTATCCTTTGCATTATGGAGTGATGGACTTTTTGGACTTAGGATTAGAGACTTTGGCCTATCTTGGAGACTTTGTGACTTTATTTGATATTTTGTCTGGAGTTCTTGAGGTTTACCTCAAGACATTGGGTTGTTTGTTTGTTTTGTGTGCAGGTTATTGAGATTACGATATTTGTTTGTAATCTGGAATTCACCCGTATACAGCCGTTACTCTCCCCAATTTTTGTGAAGACTTAAAACACTTGAAGTTTGGTTCTCTCAAGAGGTCTAGTATCTTTGCTTGCTTGGTTCCAATCCAAAGAATGGGAATACTATATTGACTCATAATGTCAAGTATTGGCTTCTTATTGGTTAGATGGTTCTAATCCCTAGCTTTTACATTATGCTTTAGGATAGCCTCTTCTTCTCCTCCCATCTTCTTTAATTTCAAAAATCTTCTCCCTCCTTTTAAAAAAAACTCTTCTTGTTTTGAAACTTGAAACATTTTCATAATAAACTTGGACTTAGGTCCATGCATCTTAGAAACATTTTCATAAATAAATTTCAATCAATTTAATAATACTTTGACCTTTTTTTGTGAGAAGACTAAAAGTCAATCAATCTCATTTCAAACCATTTTGCCACTTTGGCTTTTATCTTTAAACTTTTTCTCAAAAAAAGATTAGACTTTTGTCAATCCTTGTAGTGACGCAAACAACTATACGTCTACAATATGTAGTGAAGTGAGATATTTTCCACTTGGGTGTTGAGTGAGGCATTGTTGATTTTAAAATCCAAGCCATATCCTCCACTTTGAGATGACGCAAATTCTCCTTTCTCATGATTGTGGGTAGTAAGTATGTTTTTTCACACGGACAATTGCGATGATGTCTTATCTCATAAAATTAACCAACACACTTGTGTTTCAAATTTTTAAAAGAGGAACTACGTGTACCCTGATCCCCTATTGCACGAAAGGTGGTACGTAGGCACTAAAGGTTCGCAACCGCGGCGGGTGCAAAAATCATAAAAATAATATATTTTCTCAACTCCACCATCCATTTTATATACAACACATTTTTATAGCCAAAATATACAGATTTTTTCAAAGAGGTTCCTGCGGAGTACCGTAGATGTTTAGGGTGCTAATACCTTCCCTTTGCATAACCGACCCCCTTACCTTGAATCTTTCCCCCTCTTTTTGGGTTATTCGCTCTTTTCCCATTCCTTTGGAAACAATAAAGCGCGGTGGCGATTTTTATTTTGATTTGTATAAAGTCTAGTCAATCCAATAGCTTAGTCTTGCACATTTCTACCGCTACAGAAAAAATGGCGACTTCACTGGGGAAAAATTTTGCACAATTTTTTGAAAATTATACTGTGTAAATCGATTTACATAGTAGTGTAAATCGATTTACACCTGAACATAATGTATTTTTTGCCTTGTTTTGGGGCAGCTTTTATCCAAAATGCTTTTGCTACTCACTCCTTTTGATTGTTGGTTTAGATTGCAATTTTAAATGTCCAATTTGTCTTTAAACTCAATGGACTTTGTGATGTAGATGAAGTTGGATAAATGTTCATCAATTCAAATCTACCTAAGAGTGAATTATTTAATTCATTTTTGGTGCTTTGGATTAATGATATGTTTAGTGCTTTAATCCATCTAGAGGAGTGGTTGAATTTAAAGATGAAAGAATTTTGAAATGGTGATCCAAATTAGCTTATCATTTCCCTCCCTCTTCATCTTATCCCTTTCTTTTTTAATTGTGCTACATTTTAAGGGATGGTGATCTCTATATCATTTATCCAAACATGAAGTACATAGATTGCTATTGACCGACCTCAAAATAGGTGCGACTTCTACATAAGTCCACTTACGATTGCTTAACATAGCGCTAAATTTTGTCCCGATTCGAATAAATGATCATTTGTGGCCCAAACTTATGATTGCAAGCCCAAGTATGTTAACTTGATCTCTTTGATCCAATAACCTTGAGATTCATTGTGTAGAGGCTTTGGTTCTACCAATCCTCTAATGGATCTACAACACCTTTGGTCAACGCGGATCACTTAAACATCATTGATCATTACATGTTGCCTTGTGAGAATTCCAAAATGGATGATATACTTGACAAAAAGCAAATGCAACTTGTTGCGTAGAGGCTTTGGTTCTACCAATCCTCTAATGAGTTCCAAATGCAAGTTTCAAGATGGTCATCCAACTAACCACTAATTACTAACAATTAACTTTACTTTACGCTTTTATTTTCATGCTTTATGTACCATTTACTTTTAGCATTTTACATTTCATGCTATTTTCATCTTTGCTCACTTGAGCATTTACTTTTATGTCATTTTTATTTTGCTCACTTGAGCTTTTCTTTCTTTTTAAAGACACCTAATAATCAACATGAACCATAAAAAATCATTAATGATACTTGGACTACATGGTTACTATCCTTTGCATTATGGAGTGATGGACTTCTTGGACTTAGGATTAGAGACCTTGGCCTATCTTGGAGACTTTGTGACTTTATTTGATATTTTGTCTGGAGTTCTTGAGGTTTACCTCAAGACATTGGGTTGTTTGTTTGTTTTGTGTGCAGGTTATTGAGATTACGATCTTTGTTTGTAATCTGGAATTCACCCGTATACAGCCGTTACTCTGCCCAATTTTTGCGAAGACTTAAAACACTTGAAGTTTGGTTCTCTCAAGAGGTCTAGTATCTTTGCTTGCTTGGTTTCAATCCAAAGAATGGGAATTCTATATTGACTCATAATGTCAAGTATTGGCTTCTTGTTGGTTAGATGGTTCTTATCCCTAGCTTTTACCTTATGCTTTAGGATAGCCTCTTCTTCTCCTCCCATCTTCTTTAATTTCAAAAATCTTCTCCCTCCTTTAAAAAAAAACTCTTCTTGTTTTGAAACTTGAAACATTTTCATAATAAACTTGGACTTAGGTCCATGCATCTTCGAAACATTTTCATAAATAAATTTCAATCAATTTAATAATACCTTGACCTTTTTTTTGTGAGAAGACTAAAAGTCAATCAATCTCATTTCAAACCATTTTGCCACTTTGGCTTTTGTCTTTAAACTTTTCTCAAAAGATTAGACTCTTGTCAATTCTTGTAGTGATGCAAACAACTATACTTCTACAATATGTAGTGAAGTGAGATATTTTCCACTTGGGTGTTGAGTGAGGCATTGTTGATTTTAAAATCCAAGCCATATCCTCCACTTTGAGATGATGCAAATTCTCCTTTCTCATGCTTGTGGATAGTAAGTATGTTTTTTCACATGGACAATTATGATGATGTCTTATCTCATAAAATCAACCAACACACTTGTGTTTCAAATTTTTAAAAGAGGAACTACGTGTACCCTGATCCCCTATTGCACGAAAGGTGGTACGTAGGCACTAAAGGTTCGCAACCGCGGCGGGTGCAAAAATCATAAAAAATATTTCTTTTCTCACCTCCACCATCCATTTTTATATACAACACATTTTTATAGCCAAAATATACAGATTTTTCAAAGAGGTTCCTGCGGAGTACCGTAGATGTTTAGGGTGCTAATACCTTCCCTTTGCATAACCAACCCCCTTACCTTGAATCTTTCCCCCTCTTTTTGGGTTATTCGCTCTTTTCCCATTCCTTTGGAAACAATAAAGCGCGGTGGCGATTTTTATTTTGATTTGTATAAAGTCTAGTCAATCCAATGGCTTAGTCTTGCACATTTCTACCACTACAGAAAAAATGGCGACTTCACTGGGGAAACCGGAGATACGTTCTTCACTGGGGAAACCGGAGATACGTTCTTCAAGAGTAACTTTTGCACCAACTTCTTTGGGGAGAAAGGACTTCTATCAAATAAACAAGGCCTTCACTGGAGAATATTGGATTGAGTCTTCATATCATACAAACCTGTTCCAACAAAAGATGCCCTGGTATAGTCTTCCTAGGAAATCAAGAAGTCAACACTAATGCCAATACTACAAAAAGAGCGATATCTTAGTACACCAAGGGAATAAAACCTTTCATCATATGAGGGAAAACTTCGCTGGGGAATCTGGGACAGAGGCTTCTGACCATGCAAACCCAAAATTAAAAGCGAATCGAGACTTGGCCGGGGATAATAGGATCACAAACCAAATGTTGTACCTTGCACCCACTGGTATCGTCTTTAATATACAAAAAATCACGCGCATTCCAGCGAAAATGACCTGAGAAAACCTTCCTGGGGAACCAAGAAGTTAACAGTACAGCAAGAAGTCAAAGTTATGGGGATTTTAAATCAAACTCAATGAAGTCGCCATCGAACGTCTTTTATCCTACATGTAGGGAAAGGTAAACATCGAGAAAACCTGAGAAGGGAGAAGTCACGGTCTTGCGACCGAGAGATCGGGTAAGGAAGTCTGTTACGCGAGGGGAAGGTATTAGCACCCCACACGCCCGTAGTACTCTACGGTATCCACTCTTGTTATCTATCTTATGGGTGTGTTTAATCTATGCTTACTGTTTATTACTGCTAAGGGAAAATGCATGCAAAAGAAAGGGGAAAGAATGTAGGGAAAATAAAATTGTGCTCGCCTGGGCCCTACCCCAATGCCTACGTATCCTTTTTGAGGAATCAGAGCTACTGTAGTTCGGCTCATATGTTTTTGTTTGTTTATGTTTTTTATGGACGAAGTTAATTCCGCCTTCTGTCGCAGCTCGACCTTTGGAGACTTATGCGTTGGCACGGAAGTAAATTAATCATGTCCTTACCTGAAAAGGGTTTTAGAGAAAGGTGCTCGAGCGCACAAAATGATTTGAATTTGTTTTGTATTTTTGTTACCTTGAAAAAGGGTTTAACTATGATTAGCATGTTTTTGATTTGCTAAGAAGAGAAGTTTTTGTTTTAGATGCACATGCAAAAGGGGAAGAAAAGAGTCTAAGGGAGACTAGCCTATTTCTAACCTAATGTTATCATACAATGGTGGTCCTAAGGTTTGTATTAACAAAAGGGAAACGTCTACCTAATGTTAGCATGCATGGTTTGCGACCTAAGGTCTAACTTGCGTCCGAACGGAGCAAGCGTATCCTAAGGGAACATGGTATGTACAAGAATAAAGTAAGCAAGCCAGCAAAAAAGCACACCTAAAGAGATCCTGCCTAGGTTAGCATGTCTAAGAAAAGTCTAAAAAACTATCCTATAGGGAGCATGCAATGAGAGCGAAGTCGTGATCTCAATTTCTAAATTGAGTGACTCATCGATCGGCAAGAAAGAATGGAAAGCGATAAAACCCTATAGGGAGCATGCACTGAGAGCGAAGTCGTGATCTCAACTTCTAAATTGAGTGACTCATCGATCGACAAGAAAGTAAACAAACACAAGCATAACACATATAGCAAATGAAGTGCGGAATGCCTGCTACAGGTCTTTAAACAGCGACTTCGAGCGCACGCTCTTTATTTCCTACATCTCATGGTATCTAGAAAGTGGTAAAGTGCAAGAATAAAATAGAATTACGACGATATCGAACGGAGAAGGTCCGTTGCCTCTTTATAACCATTCAAGCCATATGAAAACTCTACTGAGTGCTTCCTCGATTTTTCCTTGATGGAGATTGTGTTCTTAGTTAGCTTCAAAATTTCTCAAGCCCAAGTCCCCTTTTTTATTTCAAAGTCTCACACAAAATTGGCATCAAAATCTACTAAAACATGGCTAAGATAACAACAAAGCAAATTAGTAAAAGAATTAAGATTCTATTATAATATTTTTAAGTTTTTATCATGTATTACATTGGCAAAAATTAACAAAAGCGAAACAAAGAAAAAAGAAAAAAATCCTAAATCTAATGAAGAACTAATAAACTCAGGGGGTGATGATTTGAGTCCAGAGAGTGTGTGTTATACCCCAAAATTTGCCCTCCCATATTCTTCAAGAATTGCAAAGAGCATGCTTCAAAATCTCCCCAAGGGTTGCACAGTTCAAGGGGCTCATAACAGTCAAAAACTAGGGTTTTGGTTCTGGCAAAGAAGTTGAAGTTTCCAAGGGTCCAATCAAGTCCCACATGCCTACAAACATGTTCAAGCATCATCATACCAAGTTTCAAGACTTACAGCACAAAATTGCACAGTCAAAAACCCTAATTGCCCTACAGTCAACTGTAGGGGCAAAATGGTCATTTGACAGTCAAAAGTTCAAATTTTTGGTCAACATCTTATTTTGAAGCCACAAACATCATTTGATCAATTCTTGATCATGATTTTTAAGGCATGGCTCAAAAAGTCTCAAGATGCAAAAGTTTCCATATTTGGATAGTTGAAAAAGTCAACTGTAACTTGACCAAGGCATAACTTCCACATGGTTTATCAGAAAAATTCCATCCAAAGCTCATTTTGAAGAGAAATACATTTCCTACAACTCCTCTTCACACTTCAAGTCCAAGAAATGCTCACACAAAAAGTTATCAATTTTAACATTATAGGTCATTTTCAAAAGTCAACAAAAAGGGACTTTAAGTCAAAGACCATAACTTGAGATTGGTAAATAAAAATGACATGGGACCAAAGGCATTGGTTAGAGGACTTCAAGACCTTTCCAAAATGTCCAAGAACATGATCAAAGCTTAAAAATTGAGCAAGATATGCCTTGTGAAAGTTGGGAAATTTTTGGGAATTTTGAAAAGTCAACTTTACTTCAAATGCCTCAAATTTGCTAAAGGGCCACATTTTCTTCCAAGATTCATCATCCAATGGCTATGCACGACCATTTGGCCCAAGGGGAGTTATTTCATCATTTTTTATTATTTATTTGAATTTTTAATTACCATTAATTCATTTAATTAAATAAAATATGGGAAAATACTCATCCATGCTTTTCAAATCTTTTTATGCATAGAATACCTTCAAGATTTCGTGCACTATCTGATATGGAAAGAATCAAGGTGATTTGGACATGATTGGCACCAAAAGCACATGAAAAGATTGAAAAAAATATGCCATGAAAATCAAATATTTCTTTCATCAATGCAAGGATCTCTTGACTCAAATCTCAACCCTAATCCATCCCATACATATACTGATCAAACCCTAAAGCACAACACCCTGGAAGCTGCGCCCAAAGCTGAGCAAGAACTTTGCAAATTTTGTGAAAAAAGTGAAAACTGAAAACACCATTCCAAAGCGTTTCAAAGCAAAACATTGATTCCATTAGCTTGCAAAGGCCTCAAGGGACGTTCCTGGATCAAAACCACTGCTTTTAACGCCAAGAAACGGTAGAACCATGTCACACTTTTCATGAAAATATGCATAATCGTGTTTAAGTTTCTGGGCATCTCTCATACATTTTAATTGTTGTTTTATGCTAATATGGACATTCTGAGTCTATTGATGTTGTTGAATTGAGTTTTTATAGCCTATACGCGAAGTTGCCATTAAAACGTTTTAGGGTTCCTCAAGCTCCAAATTGGGCGTTTACATATACTGTAAAATCAAGACATCCCAGTACCATGACTAGAATCAGGACGCTTGGACGAATTTAATACACCAGTCGCGCCCAATTTATATGGCCTCACAAGCTAATCGCTATTTTGGAAAAGGATGCATTTTGGGGGGGTTTAAAACCCCCGCTACTTCTTTTTGTTTCAGGGACAAACGAGGAAGAAGATCATGTGGCAAGCTATGGTTGGACAATTTGAATTCAGCGCGCATTTTTTTGTTTATATGTCACTAACACCAATTTTCCTTTATATTATTTATTCTTTATTCAATATACAACGCGTTGAAGCAGCTCAGTTGGTGGAATGTTGTGTTGGCAAGCTTTGGGACATGGGTTCGATTCCCAGGTCCCCTTACTTTCTTCATATATTTTGTTTCAGCATAATTCCATGCAGTTTCAACCCCAGGGGTTCATCATGCACCCACAATCCCAGCGTGCCACATGGCTCAGAATCTCAATCTAAGGGCCCTGATCTGATGAGCATCATACTCGTTGGTCAATGAAGCTACACGCGCCCAGAAAAGTCAACAAGGCCAAGAACTAAATGGGCCTAATTGCTGGCCAGATACCTCCAGATTGGGGCAGAACCCCCCATTGCTTTGCATTGTTTTTCTTTCTTTTTATTCTTTTTCTATTTATTTGTTTTATTTCTTTTTTAGTTTAATTCATAAATTAATTGTTTATTTAACATAAAAAAAAATAATAAAAAAATCAGAAAAGACAAAATAAAAAATATATTTTATTTAATGTTATTTTTGTAAAAAATCTTATTAATTAATTTAGTTTTAAATTTAGGTTTAACTTTAGTGTTTTTTCTAATAAACTAAAAAATGTAGAATTAGGGTTTTAAGTATTTTTTTTTCTTTTTCTTTTCTTTCACCATAATTAATTATTAAATATTATTTTTGTAAATAAATCACCATGTAAATAATTAGGTTAATTTTAGGTTCAATTTTAACATGTTTTTTTTAATAAATTAAAAATAGTCCGAATTAGGTTTTAAATTTCGTTAAATCTCATTAAAATCCATAAATACCAAAACTCTCAAAAATAATTTCCTTTCACATTTAATTTAATTAATTTCGTAATTTTAATTCAATTTCTTTAAAAGGGTCCAACGCCCTCGCATTCCCGACTTTAATTCTCTTCGCATTTTTATTTCTTTTTTGTGAATATCCATGTAACTCTCCCAAAGCTATGTAATAGATTAATTAGGCATTTATATTTCTCGCACTTTATTTTATTTCAAATCGGGTCCTGGATTAATTTGGCGATGTGGACCCGCGCCTTTGTAATAGCGTAGGACCTTTTAATTCCGCATCTTTTAAACTATTAACTATTGCATGAAAGAATGAATGTCAAAATAAAAGCAACGCGTAGATCACCAATACATGACAAGACAAAATATCTGAAAACGACACACGAATCACACACCACCCCTAGGGTATGCCTCACTGTTTCCTTGCCCCTCGAAAGGTGATCGTCGAGTAGAGGACGTTTTAGTAAGTCCTCATGATCCAGGAACCTGGCATGAGGGTAGCTTCTAAGGTGTCTTCCTATTGCTCCGGTGATCACCATGTCCCGAACCTTCGAATTGACCCGAACACCTCCAACGGTGGTGCTACCTACCTCTCAATGGTGGGATGGCACTACTTTAAGGACATTTACACAGACGAATTCCTTAGGGTAGGTAGACGACTCTAGATACTTGCTCTAATTTCAAAACAAATCAAAAAAATACTTTTCACACCGACACCTTTTCAAAAAGCTTTCGAAAGCAACTTTTCAAACACTCTTGAGGACCGATACAAGAGTCGAACTAAAATTTTCAAAGAGACTTTTTAAAACCCACAGTTGAAAAGAAAACAAACCATTTTTGAAAACACAATGAGCAAGTATCTAAGAGCCCATGGATAACCATGGATAGAAAGGGTGCTAACACCTTCCCTTTCTATAATCTACCTCCCGAACCGAGAGCAATCTCTATAAGGAATTTTTATGTGCTTTTGTCCTTTCCATTTGGAGAAAATAAAAGACGGTGGCGACTCTTGCTTCCGCGACATTTCGCGAAACCAGCGTTAAACAGTCAGTTCCAGATCCACCGATCACAGAACTGGCGACTCTGCTGGGGATACTTAAAGTGAGGTATACCTTAGTATTAGTTCATAACTGTGTTTTCAATTGTATTGATTTGCTTGCTTTAAATTGTGGGACTGTCTTGGGAGTTCTATAGATCCTAACCTGGATCTGGGGATACCTTCTTAGAAAGTAGCAACAAGGTTGTGAGGGAACTGTGCGGGGTATACCGACATGGTTGAAACAGTCTGCTACGTTGATGTGGCACTTTGGTGTGTACCGGTAACCCTTGAGTTCAGTCAAGGAGAGTACGGGGCCTCCGCGTGGTGTCGTGAAGCATCAACAGACCTTAGGAACCTTAATTGAACTATCTTGGCCTCTCTAGGGTAGTGAGATAACTGACTTTGGTGCAGTCCGAGGTTGGTTGATACTCGATACTACACTCAATTGAGGGTTGCTTTCCTGGAATATTTCGGTCGCCAGTTCAGTGGCTAAATCGAAACGATGAACAATGAAAGCAATCCCGTGATATTGGGACCCTTAGAACCCGGTTACTTCTAATAGGACAGGTTGAGCCCACCAACTTCAAGAGGGTAATACCCAGACCCCATGCTGGCCTTAAACTCTAAGGGCTTGTCTTGTGTGACTTGTGTGCCTTACATGTTTGCCTTTGTAAATATCTGTGGTGTGTTTAATCATAGCATCATGACATCATCCAGCATCATATGCATTGACTAACCATTTCAGGGGTTCGAATTTTCATCTTTGTTCTTGTTTTGTAGGACATGGAAACTGTTCGCAGAAAGACAATTCAAATCAGCCTTGTAAGGATCCCTCCTCAGCTTAAGGAGCTTATATCCAGGATTCCTGAGAGCTCTTCATTCAGTGAAAGACATGGAAGACTCATCAGCTTGGTCAATACCAACATTGAGGAAGATATGATAAAGGTCCTGTTCCAGTTCTTTGACCCTCTGCATCACTGTTTCACTTTCCTGGATTATCAGCTGGTACCTACATTGGAGGAGTTCTCCCGGCTTCTGAAGATCCCTATCCTTGATCAACTACCCTACAACGGTACAGAAAAGGAACCCAAGCTTGAAGAGATTGCTAAAGCCTTACACCTACAATCATCTGACCTCAAGGGACATTGGGAAGTTAGAAGTGGTATCAAAGGGTTCTTAGCCAGGTTTCTGTTTGAAAAGGCCCATGAATGTTGGAACTCCCTTGATTTACAAGCTTTTGAAGAAGTTGTGGCCCTCCTTTTCTATGGTTTGGTGTTGTTCCCTAACCCATATCAGCTTATAGATATCAGTGCTGTCCAGATCTTCATGTCCAGGAATCCTATACCTACGTTGCTGGGGGACATCCTTCACTCATGTTACACTCGAACCATGAGAAAAAGAGGTGTCCTTATGTGCTGCACTCCCCTCCTGGGAAGGTGGTTTATTTCGCACCTTCCACAATCAGCTTTGAAGAACGAGCGGGGTTTGAGATGGTCACAACGGTTGATGACTCTTACACATGCAGATATACATTGGTGCCCTCGGTCCAGAGAGGATGTCACTATCATTGATCATTGCGGGGAGTACCCTAATGTTCCTTTACTTGGAATCAGAGGAGGTATTACTTACAACCCATGCCTGGCTTGGAGACAGTTTGGTTATGCTCGAAGGGATGGTCCTCATGACATGTTAATTCCTGACATATTTTTTGACTTCGACAACGATGCACAAGGACTTCGCCAGAGATTTATCAGAGCTTGGAGGATGCCAAGTAGGATAGACAGTAAGACACTGGGGCACAGGAACTCCATCCCGTTAGAACCTTATCTCAAGTGGGTACGCGCCCGCTCCTAGAAGTTAGTAATGCCTTATCCTCATATGCTCCCTGTGATCAAAGAGCCAGTCTTGGAAGGAGAAGTGTCCTACACTATTCAACATCCCGACATGCCCACATCCTGGGAAGAGATGCAGAAGAGCTGGATCCAGCTTAAGGAAGAACGGAATTCTCTTGAGACCAGTCTACATGCTAGTGAAAAGAAGGTCTTGGAGCTCACCCGCCTATTGCATGAGGAGAGGAATCTCAACACCTACATAGATCCAAAGAGGATGCGTAGTGTCTTTTGGGATTGATTTGCTTTGTAATATGTGCCCATGAGGCTTTGATATACTGAACAATTATTTCCTTAATAATAACGTGTGTTCCTTTTTGTCTACAACAAATTTGAACTTTCGAACCCTTGAATGCATTGCATAAACACATATCATTCATCATGTGCATAGCAGGTTTTCTTCTTTTCAGGTTGCTTACTGTTCCTCGCTGTTTATTTCAGCATCATGAATCCTGACTCATCATCAACCGACATGTCCATCAAGGCTCTTCAAGCGCAGAATGCGCAATTTCAGGAACTAATCATGGGTTTGGCTCAGGGCCAAGAAGAGCTGAAGGCTCTGCTCCTGAAGAAGGAGAAGAAGAAGAAGAAGAAGAAGAAGAGAACTGTTCTTTTCAACTCGGGCCGAAGGTTTGGCAACACTCTGCAGAATGAAGAGGCTGGTTCTTCTATAGGCAAGAGTAGTCCCCAAGGGGGAAAAGGTCCTAGTCCAGTAGTCTCTGACAACGAGACTGACTTCAATGAGGAACAGTATCCTTCGGCTGAAGACCGGTACAAGCAGTTGGAGGACAGACTGAATGCAATGGAGATCCAACAAGTGCCTGGGCTGGATTTCGGAGACTTGGGCTTATCTACTGGTGTGATTATTCCTCACAAGTTTAAGGCACCATCTTTCACCAAGTATGACGGGGCGTCTTGTCCCAAGCTACACCTCAGGTCTTATATGCGGAAGATTCAACTGTACTCAGTGGACAAGAATTTGTGGATCCACTTCTTCCAGGAGAGTCTTTCAGGGACTCATCTCGAATGGTTCTATCAGCTGGATGGGACCAAAGTTCGTAACTGGGAGGAGTTGGCTACTGCTTTTTATAAGCAGTATCAATATAATGCCGACCTTGCTCCTACACGTACCCAACTCCAGGGTATGTCGCTAGGTTCAAGCGAAGGTTTCAAAGAGTATGCACAGAAGTGGAGGGATCTGGCTGGCAGGGTGCAGCCTCCGTTGACTAACCGGGAGTTGGTAGACATGTTCTTGGGGACCCTATCTTGGCCATTTTTCAACCATCTCATTGGTAACTCATCTGCAGGGTTTACTGATCTTATTCTGACTGGAGAGAGAATAAAGGCTGGGATGAAGTCTGGCAAAATTCAGAAAGGTGCATCTGCAAGTTCTGAGAAGAAGCCCATCAAGAAGGAGGCCAGTGCTGTATATGGGTCTAGAAGACAAGAGAAACCTGAGCGCCGCCAATCTATCAACACGGTAATGATCGCTAAATCTGCTGCCGCTCCTCGGCAAACCAATCCTCAAAGGGGTGAAAGACCCAGAAGAGAGTTTACCCGTTTAAGCATGACTTTATCGCAAATCTTGCCGCAGTTGCTGTCCACTAACCTAGTGACTGTCAGGGAGGCCCCGAAAGTGGTGAATACTGCCTCTCCGAAATACAATCCAAATGCCCGCTGTGCTTATCACTCCGATAGCCCGGGGCATTCCACTGATGACTGTTGGGCATTAAGGAACAAGCTACAGGACCTTATTGATGCGAAGGAGGTACAGTTTGAGGCATCCGAGAAGCCTAATGTAGTGACAGCTCCCCTGCCTGCTCATGGAGCGAATGCTATTGGGGATGAGGATGAAGTGGATGAAGCCGAGTTCGACAGCTGGATTTACCCGGCAACCGACAGTGAACCTAGCAATTGGATTGCAAAGGACAACCTACTTGTTTCTCTTGTTACTGAGTAATGAATTCTTTTGTTTTTGTTATTTGTAATAAACGATTAAAGCTCTATGGCCTGGTGTCTTACCCGGGGCACCGTGGCTTCATTTGTGAGGGCATATTGATTGTCATTTCATATATCATGAATAAAGACCTTGGACGTTTTCTCGCATTTCAAATCTTATGCTCCTTTTCTTTCTTTCCTTTCTTTATATATTGCAAAACAGCTGTATTTACACACACTCACTCATACAGGTTCCAATCCACTCTGGATCTCACTGGTAACGACTATGCTACTGCCAGTTATGACTTCGAAAATCCGATCAACTTAGCCGAAGACGAAGGTGAAGATGATTGCGAAGTTCCTGGTGAGCTTGCAAGACTGTTACTTCAGGAAGATAGGGCAATTCAACCACATGAAGAGCCAGTGGAAACGATAAACCTGGGTACTGATACAGACAGAAAGGAGGTAAAGATTGGTGCCAACCTAGAGCTCAGCGTGAAGCAATGGTTGACTCAGATGCTACATGATTATGTGGAGATCTTTGCCTGGTCCTACGAAGACATGCCCGGGTTGGATACCGACATTGTGGTCCATCATTTGCCTACCAAGGAAGACTGCCCTCCGGTTAAGCAAAAGGTCTGCCGTATGCGTCCAGAGATGTCTGAAAAGATCAAAGCCGAGGTTATGAAACAGTTTGATGCCGGGTTCCTTGCAGTGACTTCTTACCCTCAGTGGGTTGCTAATGTGGTGCCGGTACCAAAGAAAGATGGAAAGGTCAGAATGTGTGTCGATTACAGGGATCTGAACAGGGCCAGCCCCAAGGATGACTTCCCTCTACCTCACATTGATGTCTTGGTTGACAATACTGCTCAGCACAAGGTGTTCTCTTTCATGGATGGTTTTTCAGGGTATAATCAGATCAAGATGGCTCCGGAAGACATGGAAAAAACTACCTTTGTTACTCAGTGGGGCACCTTCTGCTACAAGGTCATGCCTTTTGGACTAAAAAATGCTGGGGCAACCTACCAACGTGCCATGGTTGCTTTATTTCATGACATGATCCATCATGAGATAGAAGTGTATGTTGACGACATGATCTCAAGGTCCCGGACTGAGGAAGAACACCTAGATCATCTGCAGAAATTGTTTGACCGACTGAAGTTGTACAAGCTGAGGTTGAACCCGAACAAGTGCACCTTCGGGGTAAGATCTGGAAAGTTGCTAGGCTTTGTTGTAAGTGATAAGGGTATTCAAGTGGACCCTGCCAAGGTTAAAGCTATTCAAGAGATGCCAGTTCCTAAGACAGAGAAAGAGGTCAGAGGCTTTCTAGGACGCCTGAATTACATTGCTCGGTTCATCTCACACCTGACTGCCACTTGTGAACCAATCTTCAAGCTGCTGAAGAAAGATCAGGCAGTACGTTGGAATGATGAATGTCAGGCTGCTTTTGACAGAATCAAGGAGTATCTCCAAGAACCACCCATTCTTATGCCACCGGTTGAAGGGAGACCTCTGATACTATACCTAACAGTACTTGACAACTCAATGGGGTGTGTGTTGGGGCAGCATGACGAGTCTGGCCGAAAAGAGCATGCCATTTATTACCTTAGCAAAAAGTTTACCGACTGTGAGACCCGATACTCACTGCTTGAGAAAACTTGCTGCGCTTTGGTATGGGCTGCTCGCCGGCTGAGACAGTATATGCTGACTCACACTACCTTGTTGATCTCAAAGATGGATCCTATAAAGTACATATTTGAAAAGCCTGCTCTGTCTGGAAGAATAGCAAGATGGCAAATGATCTTGACAGAATACGACATTCAGTACACGACCCAGAAAGCCATCAAGGGAAGTGTATTGGCAGACCACTTGGCACATCAGGCAGTAGACGACTATCAGTCAATGAACTTCGAGTTTCCGGACGAGAGCATCATGATAGTGACTGATTGTGAAGTACCTGGATCGGATGAAGGACCTGAGGAAGGATCCCGATGGTCTATGCACTTTGACGGAGCCTCCAATGCTTTGGGTAACGGTATCGGCGCTGTGATCATATCTCCTCAAGGCACTCATACTCCACTCACTGCCCGGCTATGTTTTAACTGCACCAACAACATGGCGGAGTATGAGGCGTGCATCATGGGTCTCCAAGCTGCGATCGACTTAAGGATCAAGTTTCTGAGTGTATTCGGAGATTCCGCTCTTGTGATCAATCAGATCAAAGGGGAGTGTGATACGAAACATCCGAATCTTATTCCTTATAGAGAATGTGTGTTGACCTTGATCCCCCACTTCACAGAGATAACCTTTGAACACTTTCCGAGAGAGGAGAATCAGCTGGCGGACGCGTTAGCTACAATGTCTTCTATGTTCAAGGTCAAATGGGACAATGAGGCTCCCTGGATCATCATCTGGAAATTGGACGAACCGGCATACTGTTGTGATCTCGAGACTGAATTGGTGACTGAGAAGCCTTGGTACCATGAGGTGAAGAGATATTTGGAAGCTCAGGAATAACCTGAAGGTGCGTCTGTCAATGATAAAAAGTTTCTGAGAAGGTTCGCAGCGAAGTTCTTCCTTAGCAACGACATCCTGTATAAGCGAAACCATGATTCGACCTTACTGCGTTGTGTGGACAAGACAGAAGCAGAAAGGATTATGGAAGAGCTACATGAAGGGACCTTCGGAACACATTCCAGTGGACACACTATGGCAAAGAAAATCCTTCGAGCAGGGTATTTCTGGTCCACAATGGAAGCCGACTGTTACCAGCACTCTCGGACATGCCATAAATGCCAGATTTACGCAGACAAGGTGCATGTTCCTCCAGTTCCTCTAAATGTTCTGACAGCGCCTTGGCCGTTTGCAATGTGGGGCATAGATATGATCAGTGAGATTAAACCTACGGCATCCAATGGGCATCACTTCATCCTAGTGGCGATTGATTACTTCACGAAGTGGGTCGAAGCAGCTTCCTACGCTACAGTAACCAAGACTGTTGTGGCACGGTTCATTCGGCACAATCTGATCTGTCGATACGGCGTCCCTGAAAGAATTATTACAGACAACGATACCAATCTTAATAACAAGATGATCACTAAGCTCTGCGAGCAGTTTAAGATACAGCACCACAACTCTTCTCCTTATCGACCGAAGATGAATGGGGCTGTAGAAGCAGCAAATAAAAACATTAAGAAAATCGTGCAGAAGATGACAGTGACTTATAAAGATTGGCACGAGATGTTACCGTTCGCTCTACATGGGTACCGTACCTCAGCCAGGACGTCAACCGGGGCAACTCCTTTCTCCTTGGTCTACGGCATGGAGGCAGTCTTACCGATCGAAGTGCAGATACCCTCTCTCCGGATAATGAAGGATGCAGATCTGAACGAAGATGATTGGATTCAGACACGACTTGATCAGCTAAATCTTATTGATGAAAAGAGACTCGCTGCTATCTGTCATGGTCAGACGTACCAAAAACGAATGATCAGGGCATTTAACAAAAAGGTCAGACCGCAAGAATATCAAGTTGGGGATCTGGTAATCAAGCGAATCATCCTTCCTCAGAGTGATCCAAGGGGCAAATGGACCCCTACGTACGAAGGGCCATTTGTGGTTAAACATGTGTTCTCAGGAGGAGCCATGATTCTAACCAACATGGATGGTGACGACCTTCCTCACCCCGCCAATGCAGACATAGTAAAAAGATACTACGCATGAAAAAGACCCGCTAGGCTGACATGCCTAGGCAAAAATTAGGGCTTCCCGGCGAACCAAAAGGGTTCAGGAAAAATGAAGGGATGAAATAAAAAATCTGTACACCCGGCAAGTCGAAAACTTGAAAAGGCGGCTTGGGCAAAAATGGGTATCCCGGTGGACTGAAAACCCGAAAGGGCGGTCCAGGCAAAAGTTAGGGATAAAAGCGTAATACTATGTCTCATTGGATCACTTTGCATCCAGAATCCGGTATCTACATCAAGTTCAGACGGCATCGATCAATCAGCTTCATCTTCAACCAAGGTCATTAAGTGATGAGACGCTCGGAGATATAAAGGCAATAGCAGAGTTGAAACCCAGTGGATCACTCATTTCACACAGCTGTTTTATTTTCTCTTGTACAAATTTGTATAAACTCTTTTGTTCGGCGGTGTTCTCTTACTAGGACGTCAGCCTCTTGTACATAAACGCCTATTTACAGGCAAATTCAAAAATCAATACAAATATACTTTTTAGCTCAAATTGCCATTTGTTCTTCCTTTTCTGTTTGGTTTTGCGAAGAAACTCCAAGGTTCAATTTGTGATATATGCATTGACAATAATTTGCTAACTCATGAATATTTGCATACGAAACAAAGGATTAATTACAGGTAACATTAGAAACAGGGGCAATAAAGAGTTGTCTAAGCAATCTAACTGTTCTGTCCACCAAGGTACCAAGGTGAGTTCGGCTGAAGAACATAACCAGATATCTTAATTCCCCAGAGAGTGAGTCAGCAAGTCAATACACTCTCCCCAAGCAAAGCTATAATGTCATCCTTAAGGAAGTTGGGCATCCCCCGCAGATCTCAACATTCCCCAGCAATATACATGCATTCTTAACAAGCATCCCCGGCAGTCTTGGCCTAAAGATTGTTCCCCGGCGGTATATCAAACATTCATTGGAGTCACTTCCCCGATACAGTTCAAAACTTCCCCAGGAGAGTCCAATCCAGTTTCCCCAGGAAAAGTTGTAATCCATCTCCCCAAGCAGTAAGCTTATCCCCAGTAGATTCTGGAAGCTTATCCTCGCAGAGCACGAACGCGTCTCCCGGCTTTATTCAAAGAGTTATTTCCCTACCAGGATATAATTGGGTTATCCTCAGCCAAAAGCCATGAGAAGATCGTCCTCGGCAAAGTCTTCTTATCCCCAGCGAAGTCTATTAACACTTCCAACATAATAACGGTATCCCCAGCGAAGTTACCATCAACATTTCAGCAAAGTATCTCTCTCCCTACAGAGTATTACTTCCCAGCAAGATCGTTAGAGTACTTTTCTCCCCGCAGAGTAATTCATTCGCCAAGTTTATTCCCCAACGGAGTTATCTTCTCCTACTGGTATTCTTGCAACTATCATCCCCAGCGGAAGCAAAATCTATTCTTCAACATCAGCCCAGGATATGATTTCCCGGCACCCGTCAAGGATTTATTTTCCTAAGACGAAAACATACATTCATAAACATCACATACATCATTATAGCATGCATATACGCATCATATCTTACAAATCTCATTTATGTTGAGAACATCATTGCTTGATTCATATCATGCATTGCATATGACTGACCTTTACCTTTCAGGAAAGACCCAGTTAAGTTCTCAGATATATTTCAAGACCTAGACCGGTTCAGTTAAATCGACCCTAAGATTTTTATGTTTCTTATCCAGTCAAAGGCCTTCTCTGGTTCAGTCAGATCGACCCTAAGATCTCCCTGTTTCTTATCCAGTTGAAGATTTCAAGACCTAGACCGGTTTAGTTAAATCGACCCTAAGATTTTTCTGTTTCTTATCCAGTCAAAGGCCTTCTCTGGTTCAGTCAGATCGAGCCTAAGATCTCCCTGTTTCTTATCCAGTCGAAGATTTCAAGACCTAGACCGGTTCAGTTAAATCGACCCTAAGATTTTCCTGTTTCTTATCCAGTCAAAGGCCTTCTCTGGTTCAGTCAGATCGACCCTAAGATCTCCCTGTTTCTTATCCAGTTGAAGATTTCAAGACCTAGACCAGTTCAGTTAAATCGACCCTAAGATTTTCCTGTTTCTTATCCAGTCAAAGGCCTTCTCTGGTTCAGTCAGATCGACCCTAAGATCTCCCTGTTTCTTATCTAGTTGAAGATTTCAAGACCTAGACCGGTTCAGTTAAATCGACCCTAATATTTTCCTGTTTCTTATCCAGTCAAAGGCCTTCTCTAGTCCAGTTAAATCGATCCCTAACAGATTTTCCTGATAAAGACTCAGTAGAAGATACCCAAGATTCTCTCAGCGTTACTGTTGAGGTTGAAGTCGCCCAAGATTCTCTCAGCGTTACTGTTGAGGTTGAAGTCGCCCAAGATTCTCTCAGCGTTACTGTTGAGGTAGTAATCACCCCAGATTCTCTCCCCGTTACTGTGGAGGTAGTAATCGCCCCAGGTTCTCTCAGCGTTCCTGTTGAGGTAGTAATCATCCAAGGTTCTCTCACCGTCCCTGTTGAGGTAGTAACCATCCCTGGTTCATTCATCACCGTTTGAAGCTCCAGATTCAATTCCTGTAACCAGTCAGGGCGCATCTATACAAAGAGTTTGAAGACCAGCTCCTGTAACAGGCCAGGTAATCATTTTCTTTTGCAGGTACGCAAGTTCTCGCTAAGGAATCCCTTACGCGATCGACACCCAGATGGCATCTATAAGCCCATCCACCTATCCATCACCTCTCAGCATGGCATCTATAAGCCCATCATCCTATCTCCAAATGGCATCTATGAGCCCATTCCCACCATCACACTACTATGTGAGCACAAATTTCTGGGCACTCTAGTGTTCAATCATCTTCCACCTTCGGATTACGAAAGGCACGTCATCCAATCTGCATCCTCAGGTCTAAGAAGATTGAACAGGGGCAACTGTTATACCCCAAAATTTGCCCTCCCATATTCTTCAAGAATTGCAAAGAGCATGCTTCAAAATCTCCCCAAGGGTTGCACAGTTCAAGGGGCTCCTAACAGTCAAAAACTAGGGTTTTGGTTCTGGCAAAGAAGTTGAAGTTTCCAAGGGTCCAATCAAGTCCCACATGCCTACAAACATGGTCAAGCATCATCATACCAAGTTTCAAGACTTACAGCACAAAATTGCACAGTCAAAACCCCTAATTGCCCTACAGTCAACTGCAAGGGCAAAATGGTCATTTGACAGTCAAAAGTTCAAATTTTTTGTCAACATCTTATTTTTAAGCCACAAACATCATTTTATCAATTCTTGATCATGATTTTCAAGGCATGGCTCAAAAAGTCTCAAGATGCAAAAGTTTCCATATTTGGATAGTTGAAAAAGTCAACTGTAACTTGACCAAGGCATAACTTCCACATGGTTTATCAGAAAAATTCCATCCAAAGCTCATTTTGAAGAGAAAGACATTTCCTACAACTCCTCTTCACACTTCAAGTCCAAGAAATGCTCACACAATAAGTTATCAATTTCAACATTATAGGTCATTTTCAAAAGTCAACAAAAAGGGACTTTAAGTCAAAGACCATAACTTGAGATTGGTAAATCAAATTTACATGGGACCAAAGGCATTGGTTAGAGGACTTCAAGACCTTTCCAAAATGTCCAAGAACATGATCAAAGCTTAAAAATTGAGCAAGATATGCCTTGTAGAAGTTGGAAAATTTTTGGGAATTTTGAAAAGTCAACTTTACTTCAAATGCCTCAAATTTGCTAATGGGCCACATTTTCTTCCAAGATTCATCATCCAAAGGCTATGCACGACCATTTGGCCCAAGGGGAGTTATTTCATCATTTTTTATTATTTATTTGAATTTTTAATTACCATTAATTCATTTAATTAAATAAAATATGGGGAAAATACTCATCCATGCTTTTCAAATCTTTTTATGCATAGAATACCTTCAAGATTTCGTGCACTATCTGATATGGAAAGAATCAAGGTGATTTGGACATGATTGGCACCAAAAGCACATGAAAAGATTGAAAAAAATATGCCATGAAAATCAAATATTTCTTTCATCAATGCAAGGATCTCTTGACTCAAATCTCAACCCTAATCCATCCCATACATATACTGATCAAACCCTAAAGCACAACACCCTGGAAGCTGCGCCCAAAGCTGAGCAAGAACTTTGCAAATTTTGTGAAAAAAGTGAAAACTGAAAACACCATTCCAAAGCGTTTCAAAGCAAAACATTGATTCCATTAGCTTGCAAAGGCCTCAAGGGACGTTCCTGGATCAAAACCACTGCTTTTAACGCCAAGAAACGGTAGAACCATGTCACACTTTTCATGAAAATATGCATAATGGTGTTTAAGTTTCTAGGCATCTCTCATACATTTTAATTGTTGTTTTATGCTAATATGGACATTCTGAGTCTATTGATGTTGTTGAATTGAGTTTTTATAGCCTATACGCGAAGTTGCCATTAAAACGTTTTAGGGTTCCTCGAGCTCCAAATTGGGCGTTTACATATACTGTAAAATCAAGACATCCCAGTACCATGACTAGAATCAGGACGCTTGGACGAATTTAATACACTAGTCGCGCCCAATTTATATGGCCTCACAAGCTAATCGCTATTTTGGAAAAGGCTGCATTTTGGGGGGGTTTAAAACCCCCGCTACTTCTTTTTGTTTCAGGGACAAACGAGGAAGAAGATCATGTGGCAAGCTATGGTTGGACAATTTGAATTCAGCGCGCATTTTTTTGTTTATATGTCACTAACACCAATTTTCCTTTATATTATTTATTCTTTATTCAATATATAACGCGTTGAAGCAGCTCAGTTGGTGGAATGTTGTGTTGGCAAGCTTTGGGACCTGGGTTCGATTCCCAGGTCCCCTTACTTTCTTCATATATTTTGTTTCAGCATAATTCCATGCAGTTTCAACCCCGGGGGTTCATCATGCACCCACAATCCCAGCGTGCCACATGGCTCAGAATCTCAATCCAAGGGCCCTGATCTGATGAGCATCATACTCGTTGGTCAATGAAGCTACACGCGCCCAGAAAAGTCAACAAGGCCAAGAACTAAATGGGCCTAATTGCTGGCCAGATACCTCCAGATTGGGGCAGAACCCCCCATTGGTTTGCATTGTTTTTCTTTCTTTTTATTCTTTTTCTATTTATTTGTTTTATTTCTTTTTTAGTTTAATTCATAAATTAATTGTTTCTTTAACATAAAAAAAATAATAAAAAAATCAAAAAAGACAAAATAAAAAATATATTTTATTTAATGTTATTTTTGTAAAAAATCTTATTAATTAATTTAGTTTTAAATTTAGGTTTAACTTTAGTGTTTTTTCTAATAAACTAAAAAATGTAGAATTAGGGTTTTAAGTATTTTTTATTCTTTTTCTTTTCTTTCACCATAATTAATTATTAAATATTATTTTGGTAAATAAATCACCATGTAAATAATTAGGTTAATTTTAGGTTCAATTTTAACATGTTTTTTTTTAATAAATTAAAAATAGTCCGAATTAGGTTTTAAATTTCGTTAAATCTCATTAAAATCCATAAATACCAAAACTCTCAAAAATAATTTCCTTTCACATTTAATTTAATTAATTTCGTAATTTTAATTCAATTTCTTTAAAAGGGTCCAACGCCCTCGCATTCCCGACTTTAATTCTCTTCGCATTTTTATTTCTTTTTTGTGAATATCCATGTAACTCTCCCAAAGCTATGTAATAGATTAATTAGGCATTTATATTTCTCGCACTTTATTTTATTTCAAATCGGGTCCTGGATTAATTTGGCGATGTGGACCCGCGCCTTTGTAATAGCGTAGGACCTTTTAATTCCGCATCTTTTAAACTATTAACTATTGCATGAAAGAATGAATGTCAAAATAAAAGCAACGCGTAGATCACCAATACATGACAAGACAAAATATCTGAAAACGACACACGAATCACACACCACCCCTAGGGTACGCCTCACTATTGCCTTGCCCCTCGAAAGGTGATCGTCGAGTAGAGGACGTTTTAGTAAGTCCTCATGATCCAGGAACCTGGCATGAAGGTAGCTTCTAAGGTGTCTTCCTATTGCTCCGGTGATCACCATGTCCCGAACCTTCGAATTGACCCGAACACCTCCAACGGTGGTGCTACCTACCTCTCAATGGTGGGATGGCACTACTTTAAGGACATTTACACAGACGAATTCCTTAGGGTAGGTAGACGACTCTAGATACTTGCTCTAATTTCAAAACAAATCAAAAAAATACTTTTCACACCGACACCTTTTCAAAAAGCTTTCGAAAGCAACTTTTCAAACACTCTTGAGGACCGATACAAGAGTCGAACTGAAATTTTCAAAGAGACTTTTTAAAACCCACAGTTGAAAAGCAAACAAACCATTTTTGAAAACACAATGAGCAAGTATCTAAGAGCCCATGGATAACCATGGATAGAAAGGGTGCTAACACCTTCCCTTTCTATAATCTACCTCCCGAACCGAGAGCAATCTCTATAAGGAATTTTTCTGTGCTTTTGTCCTTTCCATTTGGAGAAAATAAAAGACGGTGGCGACTCTTGCTTTCGCGACATTTCGCGAAACCAGCGTTAAACAGTCAGTTCCAGATCCACCGATCACAGTGTGGCTCAATAAGTTGGGCGCTGGCCCGTTCACAATGAAGCCCATTAGAAACATATTTTTGTTTTTTATCATCAGGCTACAAACACATAGTAGCAGGCTTAGTTACTATCCATCATACAAAAAAATAGTAAAAAGAATCAAAAATAAATAATAAAAAAATTTAAAGGGATTAGGTTACAGAATGTGACGTTTAACCTCCTCACTTCCCTTCCTCTCTCGCGGCGCCGCTGATCTCTCTTCTAATCGTCGCCTCCGTCTTTCTCTGTTCTCTAGAAACCACAGTGGCACATGAATTCGGCCTCAGATTCTTCCAAACACTTTGCAATCTCTCCCCAAATCAAAGAAACCTAGAAATCTTGAAGCTTCATTCGGATGGTGTTGACACATCTACTCGAGTTACGACCATAGGAGAAGAAGTCCACGCGATGAAGGTCATTCTAAGGCACTGAGAATGCGATAAATCAGTGATGAACGGTTTTACCTTGAATCGGCGATGACGGAGAATTCGGTGTCAGGTATTCTGTTTATCACTTCTTTTTTCTATTTGTGTTCATCTTCTTCCCCGTCTTCACTTCTCTGAATTAGTGTGTTCTCTATGATGTGTTGATTCTGAAATTGTTGTTCTCGTTCGTTGAAGATCCATAATGTTGAAGATGATGATACCGTTGATGGATGCAGATTGTTGATGTAATTGAATGAAGATGCGTATTGAAGTGGTTGTTGCAAAGAGAAAGGGAGAAGATGAAGGATTGAAGGTGATTCTGATGGCGAAGAGTTTCTGTGAGGAAGATAAAGGTTGAGGGTGATGGAGTAGGGATCTGGAGAGAGAGCTCTTAGAGTTCGTTGGTGTGATTGTGCAAGAGAGTGAAGAAAAAATGCAAGTAAGTTTTTCTGTTATTACAGTATCGTGATTCCTCTCTCTTCTTTTGTGAACTCTCTCTCCCTCTTTTCTGTTACGTTTCTGTTGAGGACGTTGGGGGTTATGGTTAGACGATCAAAAATCTCATTTTAAAGGTTGGGATTCTATTATAAGTAAACTGTTTTTTTTTTGTTACAGGCAGTTAGAAACAGTTAGGAGGTTGGAAGAGTTAGTTACAGGTTTGGTTGGTTAGAAACTGTTATGGGAATTCTGGTAGCTGGACTGTTATTTCTCCTATTTTTGTTGAGAAGTTGTTATGGAATTTGCTGGAGTTTGTTGAGATGGTTGTTGTTGATAGTTCTGAATTTTTTTGGTGATATTGTGTGAATTCAGAGCGATGAAGAATTTGAGAGATGTATCAAGAATGAAGATGTATGAAGAAGGTTGAATTTGCAGAAGATCTTGCAATGATGAAGATGTTATCATTTGTTGCAGATGAAGGTTGACGAATCAATGAAGCGATTCTGGGAGATTGATGATTGGTGATGATGAAGATCCGGTTATGGAGAGTGGGATGGAGAGGATTGCAGAGAGAAGTTTGGAGAATTTCCGTCAGAGAGTTTTTGGGTGATTCTTCAGGATTGTTGAAGAATGAAAATCTCAGGTACTTTTTTCTATTCTTTGTAACTGTTTAGAAGTTATTTTTTAATCAGCTTTGTTCAGAAGTTCTGTTATGAACTGAATGGTGCAGTTAGAACCTTTTAATCTGTTAGCTGTTAGTTTGAAAGTTAGTTAGGATTGAAACAAATCTAAGCCCTTGATTTTAGTAGTTAGTTAGAAGAATCGATGGTTAGGATGAAAGATCTGAATATGCTAATAACTGTCATGAATTCTATTAGAAGCTGTTGAGCTGGGATTTTAACAGGGGCCTTTATTCTGTTATGGTTTAATCTCATTCCTGATTTTCTGATATTTTCATTGTTGCCTGATTTATTGAGTATGAACAAATGCAGGGCTGAACTGGTGGATAATTGATGCAGGCTGAATTATGTATTGTGGTTAGCTTAACGTGATTTTGAAGCCTGGGCATGGAAAGAATGAAGGAAGGGTGGAGGCGTATTGTTGTACCCCAAAATTTGCCCTCCCATATTCTTCAAGAAATTGCCAAGTCAAGCTTCAAAATTCCCCAAGGGTTGCACAGTGTAAGAGCCTCCTAAACAGTCAAAATTAGGGTTTTGGTTCTGATCAAGAAAATGAAGTTTCCAAGGGTCCAATCAAGTCCCACATGCCTACAAATATGGTCAAGCATACTCATACCAAGTTTCAAGGCTTTCAGCACAAAATTGCACAGTCAAAACCCTAATTGCACTACAGTCAACTGTAGGGGCAAAATGGTCATTTGGCAGTCAAAAGTTCAAATTTTTGGTCAACATCTCATTTTGAAGCCACAAACATCATTTGATCAATGCTTGATCATGATTCTCAAAGCTTGGCTCAAAAATCATCAAGATGCAAAAGTTTCCTTATTTGGACAGCTGAAAAAGTCAACTGTAAATTGACCAGGGCATAACTTTCACATGGATTATCAGAAAAATTCCATCCAAAGCTCATTTTGAAGAGAAAGACATTTCCCACAACTCATCTTCATATTCCAAGTCCAAGAAATGCTCTCACAAAAAGTTATCAATTTCAACATTATAGGTCATTTTCAAAAGTCAACAAAAAGGGACTTTAAGTCAAAGGCCATAACTTGAGATTGGTAAGTCAAAATGACATGGGACAAAAGACATTGGTTAGAGGACTCAAAGACCTTTCCAAAATGTCCAAGAACATGAGCAAAGCTTAAAAATTGAGCAAGTTATGCCTTGTGGAAGTTGGGAAATTTTTGGATATTTTGAAAAGTCAACATTGATTCAAATGACCTAAAATTGCTAATGGGCCCATTTTTCTTCCACAATTCATCATCCAAAGCATGTGCACGACCATTAGGCCCAAAGGGAAGTTTTTCTCCATTTTTATTTATTTATTTGGATTTTTTATCATTAATAATTCATTTAATTAAATAAAATACATGAAAAATACAAAACTAATGAAATAAAATCTTTTTGTGCAGAAATTATTCTCATTGGACACTCAAATTCGTGCATGACCAATTAGGGAAGGATTGGATATGATTTGGTATCAATTTGCATGAAAAAAGATTGAAAAACTAATGCTTGAAAAATCAAATCTCATAAACCATCAATGCATGGATTTTGATCAAAATTCTTGACCTAATTCACTCTATACTTAAGCCTGAACACAAATCTAATAAAGGAGACCATTAAGCTGCGCAAGAGACCAAGGCACAAACTTGAAATTTTGGCTTAAAAACTCAAAACTGAAAACCTAGTTCTAGGTCGTTTCAAGCCACAAAATTCATCCTATTGCCTTCCTAGGACGTCAAGCAACCTTCCTGGATCAAAAGCAGCAATTCTAACGCTTTGAAACATTGTACAGAAGCCAACTTTTCTCACTTTTTTTCATAATCGTGCATCTCAATTCATGCGCATTTAGCACTTTTTAATGTTTGATTCATGTCCCTTGTGTGATTCTAATGCTAACCATGTGAATTAATTGTGTTTTTGAGTATTGTATACAATTCTACCATTATCACGTTTTAGGGTTTATGAAGCTCTGAATTGGGGGTTTGTGAATAAGGCAAAATTGGGACACCACAGTGCCATGAACATGCTCAGCATACTTGGACGAAGAGTTTGAGACCCTCGCGCTCAATTTATGAGCATCACAGGGCTATTCGTTATTTTCCCAAAACATGCCTAAAAGAACGCTTAAAAAAACGTTGCCTAATGTGTTTATGTTTCAGGAATGAGGAAGAAGAAGATGCGTGGCCATCAATGATTGGCTGGTTTGAAACTTCGCGCGAAAAACAGCACTAACGCATCGTTTTGTTTTATTATATTCATTGTTTATTTAACTTACAGATGAACACAATAGCTCCACTAGCGAAGCGTTTGACTGGTAACACCTAGGACCTGGGTTCGATCCCAGGTCCCCACCCTTTCGTATTATTTTTATTTCAAACGTTATCCCATGCAGTTTCAAGGCTGAAGCGTACCATGCACCCACAAAATCAACCATCCACGCGTCCAGCTTCATCAATCCAAAGGCGTAGATTTGGAGAACACGATGCATTCCAGTCAACACGTATGCATGCTGGCACGAAAGTCAAACAGGCCTGAAGCATTGGGCCAGATTACTGGAAAAAAAACCTCCATGTTGGGGACTGCAACCCCCTTTGGTTTGCAAATTTTCTTCACTTTCTTTATTTTTCATAATTTTTGTTTTCTTTTAATTATTGTTTGTTTAATTAATTTATTATTTTCATAAATATAAAAAACACCATAAAAAATCAGAAAAAGAGAAAAAATATAATAAATATTTTATTTTAGTATTTTCATAAATAAATTGTATTAATTCATTTAGTTATTAAATTAGGGTTTAATTTAATATTTTCATAATAAAAATCTAAAAAATGTAGAAATAGGGTTTAATTAATGTTTTTTTATTCCTTTTTATTCTTTCTTTCATAATAATTAAAATAATTAAATATTTATTTTTGTAATTAAAATTGCATGTAAATTAATTAGGGTTAATTTTAGGGTAAAACTTTAATCTTCTTTTTAATAAATTAAAATTGTAGAATTAGGGTTAGCATTTATTGCATTTAATTCTTTTTTTCATTAAAATCATAAAATACCAAAAAATACCAAAAACAATTTCTTTCTTTTTTTTAATTAATTAATTCCATCTTTAATTTAATTTTGCAAAAAGGGGTCCAACGCCCTCGTTTAATTCTTATTAAATTCGCATGTTTATTTTTATTCTTTACAATTTTGATGTATCTCTCCCGAAGCCGTGTAACTAATTGCTCGCACTTTATTTTCTTTAATTCTTTATTCTTCTGTCAAATCGGGTCCTGGTTTAATTTTGGCGATGTGGACCCGCGCCTTTTGTAATAGCTTAGAATTTTTACTTTCTCGCAATATTTTAACTGTTAAATAATGGCATGAAAGAATGTATGGACATAAATAAAAACAAGCGTAGATCACCCATAACATGACAAGACAAAAATAACTGAACATGACACACAAATCACACACCACCCCTAGGGTACGCCTCACTGTTGCCTTGCCTCGAAAGGTGATCGTCGAGTAGAGGATGTCTTAGTAAGTCCTCATGATCCGGGAACCTGGCATGAGGGTAGCTTCTAAGGTGTCTTCCCATTGCTCTGGTGATCACCATGTCCCGAACCTTCGAATTGACCCGAACACCTCCAACGGTGGTGCTACCTACCTCTCAATGGTGGGATGGCACTACTTTAAAGGACATCTACACAGACGAATTCCTTAGGGTAGGTAGACGACTCTAGATACTTGCTCTAATTTCAAAACAAATCAAAAATACTTTTCACACCGACACCTTTTCAAAAAGCTTTCGAAAGCAATTTTTCAAACACTCTTGGGGACCGATACAAGAGTCGAACTGAAATTTTCAAAGAAACTTTTTAAAACCCACAGTTGAAAAGCAAAAAAACCATTTTTGAAAACACAAATGAGCAAGTATCTAAGAGCCCATGGATAACCATGGATAGAAAGGGTGCCAACACCTTCCCTTTCTATAATCTACCTCCCGAACCGAGAGCAATCTCTATAAGGAATTTTTATGTGCTTTTGTCCTTTCCATTTGGAGAAAATAAAAGACGGTGACGACTCTTGCTTCCGCGACATTTCGCGAACCAGCGTTAAACAGTCAGTTCCAGATCCACCGATCACACGTATCATGAGGTTTTGCACACGAGGCAGGATTCGAAGATTGGAGGAAACATGAAGGTGTATGGAGAAATGAGATTTGAAAATGTAATTTGATGTCATGAGGTTGTAGTTTCCTTGTAATTATCACTTAGAGTTCCGCTTGTAAAAGTATGAATGATGTAGAATTTGATGACATAAATTTGTAGAATTTGAATGATGAACGATGAATGATGTTTTTGAATTTTAAATCCTTGAATAATGAATTTTTGGCCTTGGATAAGTGGACTTGAAACTTGCACGGCGTATTCCTTTGCAACATTGTAACTAGTTCCAAAGCAAACATTGATCCAATCTAGAACTTGAATGAATACTTCAAATTAATCTTCCATTCTCCATGAAGCCCTATATTCAATTCAATTTTCCAATCTTAACCAAAATTTCATGACAAACAATCATCCCCATCTCTTGCGCCATAGCTCGCATTTTGCAATTCAATTCCACTATACCTCAACTTGATGAGTAACAAGATAGCCAATGCCTTGAATCATTTGATAAGGGTAGGACTTGGATCATAGTAGGATACCCTGACATGAAACTCAATGAATCTTAGTCGTTGAACATCAACAAGCTCAGATATGATGAGTAACAAACCCTAGTTCACTTGTCTTTGATAAAATATGATAATCAAGGTAGCTCGAGATGATGGGGGGAACCAAAACCTTAGCTTACAATTGAATTCTTGATGGAGAATAACAAGTTGAAAACCCTAGCATCCTTCCCAGAACAAGTTAAAACCCTAGCATCTTTCCTTGCCTGTTGAAGAAGCAGCTTGAATCTCTTGGATGAAGTTAAGAGCCTCAGAGCCTTAAAGAAACCCTAATTCTTTGAAATCTTCGATCACATGCCAAATTATGTTGTTAGCGAATGTATGCAATGTTAAATGACCTAATGGAGATAAGTACATGAGAAAAGCGCGACAATGCATAAACCAGATAAAAGTAGAAGGGTAGGACAAATTTGGGGTATTACAGCAATACATATCGATGCTGGAAGTCTGCAGTACCAAAGATCGATGGGGATACCGATAAAAATTTGCACTGGGGAGCCCATGATACTGAAGATTGTTGACGACTCTGCTGAAGACTGAATTGCTGACGAAGCGAGTCTTTAGGTACGCTGCTGAATCCTGAATTGTACCATTGGGGAAGAGATAATTTGGCCAAACTCCCATACATCCTGAACCATTGAGAGGATGACAGAACTGAATATGCCGAGGAATGGATACCGAACACCATGTGGATCTCTTTGAATACATGCTCCAAGTTTTCGCACACTGGGGAGTTGTTTCTTGAATCACTTGGGGAATAAGAGATGGGCGTGGACACTTACAAGTGCCCCGACTTAGCTCTACGAATGCCCCGATTGAGCTTTGCGAATGCCCCAGTTGAGCTCTACAAATGCCCCAGCTTATCTCCACTGGGGATGTTCTTGATTAACTCCACTGAGGATGCACTTGCGCGTGCTGAGTCAAACAACGACTCCGAATTTCCTGAATTCACTTGGGGAATCAGACCTGAAGTTGTCTGTAGAAGATGAAGGCAGCTTCGTGTGCTGGCTAGGTCAAGGTGACCGTTATGGTGCTTTTAGCTCGATCGTAGTCTCGTACAACATAATTGGCTTGAGCAACTTTGCAAGTACGGACAAGGAATGCCCCTGTCTGGGGGATCTCTAAGAAGAACTATGTTGAATACGAGACTAGAATATTCGTGCCACAATACGATATGGGTGGCATGCCCCAATGTCTTGAGTCACGAAATAAATTGCTCTTGATTACAGCTTTCTTGGAGAGATTTGTCGAATCTCGATATAACTGCCCCAGGTTGAATGAATTTTGAATAGATTTCTCAATGTGATAGCCCCTGATTGATGGTAACTTGAAGAGATTTATCGACGTGATAGGCTCTGATTGATCGAGCTCTGAGGGAATGCCCCAGATTTGGCTGAGCTTGGAGAGATCGATTCTTGACTTGACGGCCCCAGATTGGCTGAACTTGGAGAGATCGACTCTCGACTTGATTGCCCCAGATTGGCGGAATCTGCTAACTTTATCCCTAAAGGGTACTCAGATTGTGAAGCACCAAGACATTTTCTCTGGATAGAAACACTGGTTTAACATGCTGCTGGATAAGTCATTTCTCTTGTGGCAGCTGACTCTTGCTTTAACAGGGTATTCAAGCCTCTCTTCTCTGACAAGATTGAGCTCTTCACCGATTGTTCATTGTATAAACTTACTTGATGTTAATCAGTTGTTTTGTATGCAGAAGAATGTTTATTATGAGAATGATAATTCTAATGCAATACATATGTAAGTCTTGAAGTTTGAAAAAACTTTGAATGAAATGACGTCACAATTCTGTTGTGAACGAGTCATTAGCTAGAGAGAAACATTTGCAAATTCTTTTTTATGAAAGATAATGCAAGCATATGATGCCAAAACAGATATTCAAACATACCTCTTAGGAGTCAGTTAAACGCTATCTCGTTGTAGCACGCTTTCGAATTGACCCATGCTTCAGTTAAGACTTTTATGGGTTGTAACGTGGCCTGGTTCACGATTTTTAGAAAAAAGGATTTTAGGCTCAAAATTATTTGGTGCCCACCCATTCTCCATGATGTTCTCCATTCCTACGTTCAGTTAACCTGACACAAGCGTTCATCTCTCGAGAAGAGTTTGCGATGATTGAGGAACCACAGTGGTTTCTTGGACACGACAGTTACTTCACCTTTTGCTTTTGGTGTCTGATCACACGACTTTGTTCTTTGATGAGGATTTTCGTCGGTAATCCTTTTCTCGCTTTTTAGGCTTTTCAAATTCTTTCTTGCTTTCCCTAATTTTTGCCTGGACAAATTCTTTTGAATTTCGATTTGAAAGTCCAGCGGGGTGCCCCAATTTTTGCCTAAGCGACTTGTTTTCGAGTTTCGACTTAGCGGGGATTTCTTTCTTATTCGTATTTTCCATTTTGAACAAGTCGTTGACCTTTGCGTTGTTTTTGATTTGTCGGAAGTGATCGTGACTGCCTGAGTCTCTGGTAGATGATGGATAGCCATTATTGTATCGTCATTTGTTGACCTTTTGACGTGCGAGGGATACTCATTTGGGGTATCGTTAGTTGATGCACGTTGCTGATAGACAAAGGTTAACCATTGTGGTTTTGACTTCCCTCAACCTTTTGATGGATAACCATTGTTGTATCCTTGGATGCACACTCTTGATGAGTTCTGAATGCTTGATCAGATCGACTGAACACTACCTGCCCCAGGGTTAAAATGAAGGTTTTTTTCTGAACAGAAAGAAAAACTCCTACTTCGAAGGCTCAGAGGGGTTAACGAGGGTTTATCTCCCTTATATCTCTGATGTTTAGGAATTGAAACAAGGCCTGTACATCGTCAGCAGGGTCTTACTCAAAAACGTACCAACCGGAGATTTTTGCGATTTCAGATTATCATCATCCTCCTTTGAATCTTTACCTAAGCATAAGACTAGGAAATCTGGCATCAATATGCAAGTAAAACATTTAAAGAGTGATAACGAATGGATGAGTAAAAATGAAAGGAACACTTCAAGACAAGCATACTTATTGCATTAAGATTTCTATTCAAAAATAGACAAGTTTCTATATACAAGCGATGTTTAAACAAACAAGCAAGAATGCAAATGAAAATGCAGTAAAGAAACCAATGATTGCCACTGTTGAGGAGGCTTGACTCCGTATGGACTTGCTGATTCTGGCGAATTTCTGTAGTCTTGAAGCTCGAGTGTGCGAGAGAATCCCCTTTCAGATCTGATGTGAACACAGTAGTCTATGGATTGAGCCTGTCTTGGACATTGTCTTCGGATGACATATCATCTTCAATCGATTGTCCAGGTGCCCCAGTATAATATTCATAGAAGATCCTTTCAGGAGAACGAATGAATGCTTTACCAAGCGAATCGGTACAAACTTCTTGTTCGAAGAAATTTATGACTACGGGCCAAAGTATACCACACGGAGTCATTCCATAGCTGATCCCTGAACACGCGCGGTGAGAAACCAAGTTGAGTCTTTGAAGAGAACCCCAGGTCTAAATAAGAACCCCCAATCTTCGAGTACCTGTCATGAATGCATGAATATGCATGGGTTGCATGAATGAATGCCATGTCATGTTCTGTCATTTCAAAGGAATTTTCGTGCTTTGATTTTGATTTTATGCAAGTAAGGGGATGGAAGAGTTTAGCACAAGGCTTGCAAATGTGATTCCTTAGAAATAACAGAACATATATGTTAAGCATGTGGTTAGCCATGTTATGTATGCAAAGGCATGAGATCAAAGAGGATCAAGGTTCCATCATTCCTGGATAAGATTGCTACACTACTCTGAATCATGTGAGTATCATCAGATCAAAGGTCTGGCACAACTTCTACACATATAAGAACCAAGTACCATGTAGATCTCCTGTTGTATGGGGTCAAGGCTTCTGGAACATTGAATACTGTTGAGAATTTCTGAACATGTTGGGAATAACAAGATTGAAGGCTTGAATGAACCTCCAGGTAAACAAGTCAAAAACTCAGAAAATAAATCTGAGAACCATACGGTCACCAACAGGGTATAGCATCTGCATAAAGTCATAACAGAAATCCAGAATATAGCCATTAGAACCAATAGTCACCGTCTGATCATAGTCACCATCTGTACCTGTGATAAGAATTCCCTCCCCGCTCACGGGTGAAAACTAGGTCAGGGTAAGGCAATGGTAACTCAGAATCGATGGTACTCCTGAAAAACTATCGCCGTATCACCTAAGTGAAAACGATAGCCCCTCATTTGTACCTCATCTGAGCATGGACGACATGGCGGAGATAGTGAGACCTAAGTCAACTATCCGTTCATGTTCCACTCTATTCCTAGGGTTCCTATGGTATACAACTCTGGCCTGGGTATTGGGCCTTTTACCTCATAGTAACACCCACCCAATAAGAAGCAGATCCAGTACAACAATAATATATGGAAGATAGTAAAATGCAATGCATACGTATGCTCAAGTATATACAAAATGAATGAATAAACTAAAAGCGTAAAGATAAACACCCAAATGAAAGAAATCAAGAGTGTAAGTGTTTGGTTATTGGCGTGTATTTTTGGTAAAACCAGGTGTGTGAATGTCATGACTGATGTCATAACATTCTGGATTACTAGGTACTTTCTGCAGAAAAAGAATGGCATACAGTAGCTGCTCATTATGAGTGTGTAGCTGATCATTATGCAATGATCACATTTATTACATTCTACCAAAATCAGTAAACAGGATTCTTGTTGTCATAACCAATGTTAAGACATCCTGTACTGATCTAACAGTTATGCAGTTGTGTTAATTCTGAGATTTTTCAGGAATATGGTTCATACATTCCAGAACAGAATCTCACGTGGTCTTTAGGTTAACTTGGCTGAACCCTAAACTGGTTGATAAAGTCTTGTGACCAAGTCTTGAGGTTAACCCTAATTAACCCTAGCTATTTTCGTGGAAGCCCTAACTGAAGAACAACTGCCTATATATTCAACAGGAAGCCTGTTGGTGAAAGACACTTTTTAAGTCAGAAGATCAACAAGGAGCTGTATAGTTTTAACTACTGTAATCCAAGCAAGTATCATTGTGATAAGTGACTTGGAGTAGGTTTTGATTGTAAGGGTTGTGTATCACTCAAAGCTTTGAAGCAAGAGTGTTTGTGTCACTTGATTAAAGCTTTGAAGCAAGGTCAAGTTAGGTTTATGTATCACTCAAAGCTTTGAAGAACGAGTGTTTGTGTTGATTAAAAGCTGTGAAGCATAATCAAGTGTATGTTCTGAAGAGTGTCTTCATAATTTCATTAGTCAATTGTTTAGTATCACTGCTGTGATTGAGGGGGAGTGAGTAGGAACTCAGGTTTAAGTTGAACTTAGATTGAAGTTGCATTGGGTAGGTCTTAAGTGAAGGAGATAAACTGGTTGGTTTATTACTGAATTAATATCTCTTATAGTGAATTTCCTCCCTGGCTTGGTAGCCCCCAGAGTAGGTGTTGTTTCACACTAAACTGGGTAAACAATTGATTGTGTTCTTTACTGCTTTTTGATTTACTGTCTTATAGAAAGTCAGATACGGTGTCATAACATTCACTGTGACATTGAGTATCTGCTGCCAGAATTTCAATTGGTATCAGAGCAGGCACCCTGCCTGTCTTACTGGGTGAGATCTAGGGATATCACTTTCTGGCGCTATGGACAAAGAAGGAGTTTTTGGAAACAGACCACCCATTCTGGATGGATCAAATTATGACTACTGGAAACCTCGTATGATTGCCTTCTTAAAATCACTGGACAAAAAGGCTTGGAGAGCTACTGACAAAGGATGGAACCATCCCACCATAACTGAGAAAGATGGGACAATCAGTCTAAAACTTGAGGAAGAATGGAGCAAAGAAGAAGATGAGTTAGCCCTGGGTAATTCCAAAGCATTAAATGCCTTGTTCAATAGAATTGATAGAAACATATTCAGACTAGTACATCAATGTGAACTGGCCAAGGAAGTTTGGGACACTCTCAAAACTACCCATGAGGGCACATCCAAAGTAAAAATGTCAAGACTTCAGATGCTGACTACCAGATTTGAGAACCTAAGTATGATAGAAGATGAAACCATTCATGAGTTTCACATGAACATCTTGGAGATTGCCAACACCTCAGGAGCATTGGGAGAAAAGATGTCAGAAGAAAAACTGGTGAGAAAGATTCTCAGATCCTTGCCTAAAAGATTTGCAATGAAGGTAACTGCTATAGAGGAAGCCCAGGATATCGGCAATTTGAAGGTGGATGAACTCATTGGGTCTCTTCAGACCTTTGAGATGGGGATCAGTGACAATGTCGACAAGAAAAACAAGAGCATAGCACTTGTATCTAATACTGAAGATGAAAACAAGGAGGATGAAGAAGAAAATATTTCAGAAGCTATAGCCATGCTTGGAAGACAATTCAACAAACTCATCAAGAGAATGGATCCAAAGTCAAGGTCAAATGTTAAGAACATTCCTTCTGACATTAACAGATCTTATGACTCCAGCAGAAGACCAAAGTCTGAAGAGAAGGGAAATCAAAGCAGAGGAATTCAATGCCATGGATGTGAAGGATATGGACACATTCAAGCTGAATGTCCTACCTCTCTTAAGAAACAAAAGAAAGGAATGTCTGTTACTTGGTCTGACTGTGATTCAGAAAGTAACTCTGAAGAAGAATCTGCCAAACTAGTTACTGCACTAACTGGTATTTGTAACTCTGATAGTGACTCTAGTGATGAGGAAGTGACATTTGAAGAACTGGATGATTCCTACAAGAAATTATGTATCAGAAGTGCTGAAGTCTGTCAGCAAAATGAGAGACAAACAAAACTCATAATAAAGTTGGAGGCTGAAAAAAAGGCAGACATTGATACTATAAGTCATCTAGAAGGGGAAGTTCAAATGCTAAACTCAAAACTGGACCAGATGACCAAATCTGTCAAGATGCTGACAAATGGAACTGACAAATTGGAAGAAATCCTTCAGGTTGGACAAAATGTGGGAAACAAGTCTGGTCTAGGATTTGTGGCAGCAAAGAAATCTGGTATAGACAAGAAGATCAGGCCTGATAAACAAATGTCAAAGCAGATGTCACAACATAGCACTCAACATCGAGAACAGAGAAATATGAAGAAAACGTATCAAAGATGGAGATGTCATCATTGTGGGAGATTTGGTCACATAAAGCCATTCTGCTTCAGATTATATGGATATCCTAATAAGAACCCAGGTGTCAAACCTAAGTCTAACAAGGTACCATATACTCCACTGTGGAAGAAAAAGGCTACTGCCCTGATAGCTCACACTTCCCTTAGAGTCTCTGCAAAGGAAGACTGGTACTTTGACAGAGGATGTTCTAAGCACATGACTGGAATCAAGAATCTTCTCAACAATGTTAAACCTCACACCACTAGTTATGTGACCTTTGGAGATGGTGCTAGAGGAGAAATCAAAGGAGTTGGAAACTTGGACTGCCCTGGAGTTCCAAATCTAAATGAAGTATTGCTGGTAAAAGGATTGACTGCTAATCTCATAAGTATCAGCCAATTATGTGTTTACCTTGGTTTTTGGTAAACAACCGCTGATCCTCCAAATGGTTACTTATTTGGTTACTTGCAGGATCGATCAGATTGATCCTAGGACATAGGTTGATTTTGAAGTTTGATTAAATTGGATAAGGCTTTAAGTAAAGAAGTTTCAAGTAAATTGCATGAAGAAAGGACTTGGTAAAATAAACAAGGCTTAAAGTAAAAAGGCTTCGACAGGAATGTAAAGAGGAAAGCAAGTAAATTTCTGGAAAAGTAAATGACTTTGATTAATAAAATTGGTGTTTCACACATACATTTCTCAACAATTCTTTCTCACACGCTGGGTACTCGAATCTATATGAGTGACTTTGTATAGAATTGTGAACACACGCGAGAAACTACATGACTACTATTATTTATACTAAAACATCCCAAGTAACCGTCGGGCAGTTACACTGCTTCGAGATCAATCCACTTGGCACGTTCTCCACGTTCGATGCTCCAGATCCTTGCACGTTTGCACGTGGTAACTGCTGGAAACCGTTTTCCCTCCAAACGCTTAAATTTCAAACTGCTCCCTCTGAACCATCGAACATTTTCGTCGAGAGACATCTTCGACGAGAAACTCCTTCGACGTCGAAAGCAACCAACTTCTCCCTTGGAAGAAATCTTCTAAATACTTTGCCATCTTTCGACGGGCATTTCGACAGACTTAGCCAGTCGAAAACATCTTTCAGCTTTAATGGCTGACATCAACAAAACAAAGGTGTCGAATTTAGGAGCCAACAAATTGCCCCCCAAGAATGCCTTATTTCGACTCTGACAGAAAAAGGCATTCTTTGAAACGCCATTCGACACTTGTCTTCTCACGCTTAGTCACAAATTAACTTGTGCACTTTTCGTTGTTTTCTACCAACTATTGGCAATCCCAAGAAAACCATCATTGATTCGTACCTAGGACGTCACTTTCAGTACGGCGTGCAGTACCAAACGTCATTTCAGAATGTGTCATTATGACAATTCTCAAAAACGAGGACGCACGCTGCGTCCCTCTATTTCTGCAGAACGGCTAAAACAACAGGGGGCTGCCACGCGTCCCACTAACTCCTGCAGCATTAAATGGCATTTAATGTCCTCGTTTTTGGAGATTTTTCCCCACTACTATGAATAGCAGTAAGTACCCCATTGTGGGACTTTTTACGCCATCTAGCCTTTCAAACTTCTCTGTTTTCATACAAGCTTGCTATTTTTGCAGAAACTCTTCCTCTTTCACTTCGTCTTTAACCTCAACTCCAACAATGGCATCTGCTTCCAATGCTCCTGGCGCTACTGTACCATCTGAAAATGCTAAACCCAAGGTTTTCGTCACTGCTCCGGTAGTAAATTCTACAGGCAAACGAAGGGTTCCTGAACCCTCGGACATCGCCGTTCGCGATGCCTACTCACGCCACTTGATGATCCCGGTTGGATACTCCAACCAGATCTTTGCAATGTCTGGCCCCATGTATCCAAGTATCTCTGAGGCTCTGAAGATCAAGAGCTATTTCCCGGTGGTTGAGAAACTCAAACCGGTTGCATGCGCCAAGAAAGACGCAGAAGACAATGAGGATCCTACACATGAAAAAATCGATCTCCGCTTCTTCAACAGAGGTGTTAGGGCCTTCAGGTCCTGCCCTAGCCTTACCCCTGATTACGTTGCTTGGCTAGCAAAGATGGAGAAGCACCAAACTCCGATCTGGAAGGATATGGGGATCTTCGACCTAGTGATGCTGTCGAAGACAGGTTTGAACTATTCTCCGGAGATGCTGATAGCTTCTCTGTTGTTCTGGGACTACTCTCATTTTACTTTCCATCTTCCCTGTGGGATGCTAACCCCCACACTCTTCGATGTGGCCGCTATTACTGGCCTTCGACCCACCGGAGACTACTTCGATCCGGAAGAGATGTCAGAGGATCAAATTGGCTTCTCTGAGACCAAACCAACATACACCACTTTCATCAACCATTATCACAACAAGTCGACAGATACTGTGTCGGATGTCGAACACATAGCGTTTCTAGCCCTATGGCTGACTCGCTTTGTATTTTGCTCGAAGTCTTTACAGGTGACCAAAAAGATGGTCACTCTTGCTACTCAACTGCATCATCGCCAAAATGTCTATTTGGCAGAACTGATTCTGGCTAGCCTCTATGATTCGATCAGCAATGGGGCCACTCTTCTAAAAATTATTGAGAACAGGGCCAGCTTGCTACTTGCTGGGCCTTTTTGGCTGCTCCAACTGTGGCTCAATGCCACTTTCGAATCTTTCTTGCCTAAGAAGGTTCAGATAAACGAGCAGGCTCCAGCGATAGCGAACAGATGCGTCGAAGGAACCAGGCTGGCTCTGCTGACACCTATGGAAGATGGGCTGGAGTTTCAGCAAACCTTCACCAACTTCGTTCTAATGTTTGCTCGAAGGAAGGAGTTTGTTTCAACTATGGCTCCATTTGCTCGACGGCAGGTAGGCCCAGCATGGTTCACAAGGCCACATCCAAGGACGTCGAGTGGTCCCAATGTCGACGAACATACAATACTGTGGGAGGCGTTCCTTACACCAAGGATCATGCCTCTTCGATTCAGGAGCTCTAAGACTCATTTGAGTCTGATTGCATACCAACCAAACCTGGTATCTCGCCAGTTTGGTATTATCCAAACCCTACCTTCTCCGATTTTTCAAAGAGAGAAGTCCATGTTGTACTTCTGCAATGATTATACCGAAGAAGCGGCCATTAAGCATATCGGAAGATATGCTGGTCGAACAATTCTCTCGTTGTTTGACTACCAGCTCAATTTCCTTTGCTCACCATCCTTCGAGGAGTGGTGGAAAAGCTATTATGCTGAGTACTTCTTCGACGAGAAGGACTTCATGGATGAGCTGCAGAAGTCTTTTGTCCTTGTGTTGGACAAAATAAAGAAATGTAAGTTCATTCTCTCACATTACTTTATCTCTTTTCGACTGCTAGCCTGTTAATCTTTTCGTTTGCTTTCAGTTGTTCGAAAGCCTGTAGCCAAAAAGGCTACAGAAGGCCAACAGGGAGGGGGCCCTTCAACAAAACCTCCACCGCCGGCGAAGACTACGGCGCCGGCGAAGACCACAAGCAACCAACAAGGGGAAGGCTCTTCGAAGAAGCCTTCTATATCGGTAACCAGACTTTCATTATTTCCTCCTGGCTTTCGATTTTTGATTTTCGATGTAATTATTAAATCAAATTCCCATTGGTTTTCTAGGCACCTTCGCCCAAGAAACGGCCAGCACTGGTGGTCGAATCTGGGAGCGATGAAGAAAGCGATTCTCCTCCTGCCCCCTTAAAAAGGCGAAAGTTGACGAAGGATGCTCCTGTTCCTGCTCCTGCTCCTGAAGGTCGAACCATCAAAATAAAGGTTGCTGGGAGAAAGCCTAGGCCGCCTCCAGTGATCATTGAGGAGCCAACTGAGGAGGAACTAAACATTCTTCTTAACAAGCCTGTCGAAAGCGACAATTCCAGCCCTGGGGCTGAAGCTAATCCACAGGTAATCTCTTAGACCTTTTTATAATTTAGGTATAGATACCCATATTCGATTGTGTCTCTTTCGATCTCTGAAGATTTGTCTTCTTTCCTTTTTTAGGACACTACTGAAAGTTCTCCGCCAAGGACCTCTGAAACGCTGGAATCTGCTAAACTTAGCAGGCCTCAGGAAAAAGGCTTGGGAAATGACGAATCCCATACTGAGAATGAGGCCAATGCTGAAACGGTAGAAAAACCAACAGAGGAACCTCTGGTGGAGGAACAACAGCCAGAAGCGGTTCAGGTGGTGGATCTGTCAGAAGAGAATCATGAAGAAAGGGACCAAGGCAATGCTGGCGAAGAAAATCAAGGTGCTGCTGACGAAGAGAACCAAGGTGATACTATCGAAGGGCACCAGGGTGACGCAAGCGAAGAGCACCAAGGTGACGCTGGTACTGCCCCAGTCCGAGTCGAAGAGCAACAAGTCGAGGCACCTAACACTCAACAACCTCAAACCCAAGATAATGCTGTTGCAAGGGTTACCTCAACGAAGCACAGGTCTAAAGAGGACTTGGAACTCTTGAAACAAACTGACCCTGTTAGCTACCTCAACGCAATCATCGAGAGCAAGAGTTCGTCTGACGCTAGTCAGGAAGTTCCTACCCTGTCGGGGAAGTCTACTGAAACTTCTCCCCTTGATGATGCTTTGGCGAAGGTTAAGGCCCAGTTCTTCAAGAGGGACTTGATGAAGACTTTAGAGGGGGACCCCACTGCTCCATCATGCTTGAAGGATGTCTTGAATGCTGTCGACTTTGAAGCTGTAGCCCCAGAAGTTTCAAGCTTGATCATGGAGTTACACTCTATGATTGATCAAGTCTCAGCAGATTACAGGCGCCAAAGGGGGTTTAACAGTCAGCTTGAGGTGTTGTATGGCAAAAGCTCCTCTGCGTGGACTGCTGTTTCGGATACGACTTCTCGAATTGCGGAGTTGTCGAAGCAAAGAGCATCTACGCAGGAAGAAGTCGATGCCATTGATCGAGAGAACGCTTCCTTCCGGGCACAAATCGAAGAAATAGAGGCGAAGATAAACGCCAATACTGTACGCAAGGAGGAACTTCTTTCGACCATCTCAGACACCGAGAGCCAAACTGAGATCAAACAAGGCCTAGAATTCGCTGAGAGGGCCCAAAGCCTCGACGCTCAGATTGCCAAACTAGTGCAGGAGAATGCCTGGTGCAAGAAAAGGTTGGAGCTGCAGCAAGCCAAGTACATTCGACTCAAGGACTCTCTTCCCTTTTGATTGATTCTCTTTTGTAACCATATTTTGTAATCCATATTCGACAACAATTGCCATCTTGGCTGAAATTTATAAAATTTCCATTTTGGCATTTTTATGGTTAATTTAGTCTTGTTCTTTTATTATTTTATTTTTATCTCTTGAAGTATAGGTTTGTATTTTTTCAAATATTTACCATTTACTCTCAAGAGCCTTTTATCTCCACCTAACTCTTCGACTTCATAGGCTCCACCAGAAAAAGTTTGGACAACTCTGAAGGGTCCTTCCCATTTGGGTGACCATTTCCCCATGCTTCGATCCCTTCGATCCATGGGAAGAATTACCTTCCAAACTAGTTCTTCAGGCAAAAATACCTTAGGTTTTACCTTTTTATTATAAGAGTCCTCTACTCTTTTCTTCTGAAGCCTGAGTAGGTCGAGAGCGCGTAATCTCTCTTCGTCTAAATCCACCAGTTCGTCTAACATCATGTTCCAATAGACTTCAGAAGGAATATCATAATGCCTCTGAACCCTTGCAGATTGAAGACAAATTTCTGCTGGCAACACTGCATCATGGCCAAAAGTTAGCCTATACGGTGTTGTACCAGTGGCTTCTTTTGGGGACGTTCGACAAGCCCATAAAATCTGGTCTAACGTCTTATGCCAATTCTTTGGTTTCTTCCCAACATGTTTCTTTATCAAGCCAATCACCACTTTGTTAGCTGCTTCGACTTGACCATTCGCCTGTGCATAATAAGGCGTGGATGTTAGGAGTTTGAAACCTGTTTCCTGAGCAAATTCCTGCATCTTTCGACCAGTGAAAACTGACCCTTGATCAGTTGTTATCGTCTCAGGGATTCCATACCTAAAGATAATGTTCTTTTGAATAAATTCAATGACATTTTCTTGGTCTACATTGACTAAAGGGATAGCTTCGATCCACTTAGTAAAATAATCAATGCCTACCAATATGTATTTCTGACTCTTTGATGATGCTGGTCGAATCTCTCCAATGAGATCCAACGCCCATCCTCTAAAAGGCCAAGGCTTCACTATCGAGTGAAGTTCGCTTGCTGGCACATGTTGGATGCCTGTATGAACTTGACATTCTTGACAACCCTTGGCGAACTCAACACAATCTTTCAGCATAGTGGGCCAATATAGTCATTGTCGAAACAACAACCATTTCATCTTATGGCCTGCTTGGTGAGCCCCACATGCTCCAGCATGCGTAGTCGAAAGGGCTATGTATGCTTCAGTTTCACTTAAACATTTCAGTAACACCCCTTCAGGCGTCTTCTTGAATAACTCATTACCCATGAGTACATAACTCAACGCCCTGTATTTTGTTTTTCGTTCTGTCGAAGCTCCTGGATTTTGAAGATAGTCCACAATGGGTTTCCTCCAATCTTGCTCTGACAAATTGTCAATGAACGAAATCTCGAAGTTACTGTGATCAGCATATCCTAGTCTCTTCGATTCCAAGTCTGTTGGTGATAGACAATTTGCTTTTATCTTTTCTCGAACTTCGATTGCTCTTTGTAATCTCGTTTTTGAAATCTTATACCCAGATGCAATCTGTGCCAAGTCGTTGGCTATTTGATTTTCGACTCTGGGTATGTGTCGAATATTGACCGCTTCAAATTTTTTCAATAAACGATTTGCTATCACAAAGTACATAATGAGATTTTCTCTTATGCATTTATATTCCTTTGTGACTTGCTTAATGACTAACTCTGAGTCTCCCATTATTTCGACTCGAGTTGCCCCCAATTCCAACAATATCTCAAGGCCAGTAATTAGAGCTTCATACTCTGCCTCATTGTTCGAACAAGAACCTGCTATTTTGTACTTGAATGTTGTTGGAATTTTATCTGGAGAAATAATCAAGACTCCTACCCCTGTTCCATCTTTATGGCTGGAACCATCGAAGTAGAATTTCCAAGGCTCTATCTCCACATAATTAATATCCTCAACTTGAATTGAGTGGTCGACTATAAAGTCTGCCACCACTTGTCCTTTTACTGCCTTAAGAGGCATAAAGGTCAAGGAGTATTCAGTTAATGCTAATGCCCACTTGCCAATTCGACTATGCAAGATAGGTTTCGACAACATATATTTGAAAACATCAAAATGAGACGAAACATAAACATCAACCGGTTTTATATATTGCTTGAGTTTTGTACAAGAAAAATACAGACATAGACACAATTTTTCAACTTCGCTATATCTAGTTTCTGCATCGTTCAACACTCTACTGAGATAATAAATGGGTCTTTCGACTCCATTCTCATCCTCTTGGGCTAACATGCTTCCCAGAGTTTTGTCGGATGCAGCTATGTACAATCTCATACTCCTATTGCTACAAGGAGGCACCAAAATAGGTGGCTTAGTGAGGTACCCTTTGATTTTGTCGAAGGCTTCTTGTTGCTCCTGCCCCCATTCGAACCCCTCTTTATTCAGTCGAAGTAAGGGTGAAAAGGCCTGAGCTTTCCCACTTAGATTAAATATAAACCTCCTTAAGAAATTTATCTTGCCTAAGAGAGATTGCAATTCCTTCTTATTCGATGGCGCTTTCGCTTCCAGAATTGCCTTCGTCTTGTTCTGGTTGATTTCGATTCCTTTCTTGTGGACAACGAAGCCCAAGAAATCTCCAGCTTTCACGCAGAACGCACACTTCAAAGGGTTCATCTTCAGACCATGTTCTCTCATTCTTTCGAATGATTGTCGAAGGTGGTCAATATGATTCTTCCTGGAAACAGATTTTATAACAATATCATCAATATATACTTGCATAAACGTGTTAATAAAATCATGGAAGATAGTATTCATTGCTCGCTGGTACGTTGCCCCAGCGTTCTTTAGGCCAAAAGGCATCACTACCCATTCGTAAGTGCCTAAGGCCCCAGGGCATCGAAAAGCTGTTTTCGACACATCCTCTTCAGCAATGAATATTTGATTATATCCTGAATAACCATCGAGCATACTCAGGTATTCATAACCAGCGGCAGAATCGACTAGCATTTCCGCCACAGGCATAGGATATTCATCTTTGGGGGTGGCAGCATTCAAATCTCTGAAATCTATGCACACCCTTAACGTACCATTTTTCTTAATTACTGGCACAATATTTGCAATCCATTCGACATACCTTGTAACACGGATGAATTTGCATTTCAGAAGTCTTTCGACCTCCGTTTTGATCTTCGACAGTATTTCTGGAGCGAAGCGCCTTGGATTTTGCTTGATTGGCTTCTTCCCAGGTTTGATTGGCAACTGAAGTTCTACCAATCCTCTGTCGAGACCAGGCATTTCGTCATAATCCCATGCAAAACAGTCTTTAAACTCTTTCAGCAATTGGATTACTTCCAACCTAAGTTCTGGATCGATTTTGGCGCTGATGTAAGTTGGCCTTTTCTCTGATCCTTCGCCTAAGTTGATTTCTTCTAAAGGGTCTTGTGCTAACATTTTAATGTTGTTCGCCAAGGGGTCCTTTTCGAAGCCCAAAGGCTCATCGTCATAGATGGCGTCGAGCCTCTGTTCCTGCATTTCTTCTGGCACGATATCAGGAGGTTTTGGATCGAAATCCTTTCCTGGGCCTACAGCAGATAGTTGTTGATCATTGGCCTGTGTGGCCATGTACTTTACTTTGGCTTCGAGAGCCGTTATCATCTTGGTTTCGGCTACATAAGCCGAAATTCGCTTCAAAGATTGTGACTCAGTCATTATCACTGAATTCACTTCCCCAACCAGTTGGTTGGATATCAGTTAACCCACTGAAGTCTATGTGGGACAAGTCTTCTCTGTTCCATTGGAAACCATGCTCAGGATGCAGGTATAGGGAACAAAAGGTGTTTGGCGCTGGCGCCATGTCGAAGTCAGGTGTTGGACATGGCCCTATGTGAGCCAAGTTCTTGTCGAAATCTGCCAAACCCAGGTGATTCACTTCGCCAAGGTAGTAGCTTTGATCTGCCTCTATGTTTTTGACCATCCCATCTGGACGCCATAGCAGCAGCCTTTGGTGCATTGATGAAGGCACAGCGCCAACACCATGAATCCATTCACGGCCTAACAAAAGATTGTAGTTAGGTTTGGCCGATATGACCATGAACATCGTTGGTCGAAGGATAGACCCTACTTTGATATCTAGCTGGATCACTCCCATGGTGGTCCCTATGCCGCCCTCATAGTTCGACAAGACCATGTTGTGAGGCTTAATTTCCTCATCCCTTTTGCCAATTTTCCTTAGCATAGAGTGAGGGATAATATTGATGGTTGCCCCACAATCGACCAATATTTTATTCACAGTAGTTTCTTCGAGTTTAGCCCTTATGAATAAAGGCTTGAGGTGATTTTTCATTGCCTCTGTAGGTGGCTCGAAGAAGCCATTTTGTTCCTCAGTAGTGCCATTGTCCATGACAAAATAGCACACTGGCCTATGTTTGGCCATTTCTTGCTCCACTTCCCAGTCACTTGCTTCGACTTCTACCTGTCGATTGAATTCTCTGGGCAGCACTGAAACTATATTCACCATTATGTCCAAAGTATCATCAGACTCAGCATCGTCTTCGTCTTCGACTTCACTTTGGTTAGGCCAAACTAGCCTGTTGGTTATTGGCTCCCTTTCTAAAGGTTTCCTTTGCTTCCTTTGAGGAACATTCGAACTAGTTTCTGCCTTAGGTTCGTTGGCAGCCTCCCTTTCAGCTTTTCGTCTCCTTTGATACCTCCTCCATTGAGATCGAGACATGGGATTTTTACCCTTGTAGTTGCTGGACACTTGTGTAACCTTAGGTGCAGCAACTTGAGGCTCTTTCCTTTGAGTCAAAGAGGAACCTCTTGGCACATCGAAAGAATGCCATTTCTCCTCACTTGGCCTTTTCCGACCAGAGGTTTTGTACCAAGTATCTACTGGCACATTTGTTGGAGGCCTAAAAGTCAATGGCCTCTTGTCTTGGTTAGAACCTCTTCTGGGATCATGTCGAAGGTCAACATTCTCCCTTCTCTTATTCGCTGCTCTTACGCCTTGAATGTGCTCAGCAGCTTTTTTATCAAAGATCGAACTGCATCTTGGACACAGCATCACCTCTGATTTCTTTTTCTGGCACCTTTGTAGAAAATCTGCCAAGTTTTCGTTTTCCCGAGGGAAAGCAGTCTTATTAGCCTGTTCTTGCCTCATGGCCTCTTCTGATGCTTTTGGGTCAGAAAGTTCAACCATGTTGATATTCATTGTATCTTTGTTAGCAAGAGTTAACTGCTTCATTTGTACCTCCAGATTCTCCGTCTGGCCTTGAACGGTGGCCAAGTGGGAACTGGCTTTTGATCCAGTTTTTTGTGCTTCAGCGGTCTCCGACTTCGGGTTTTCGACCGCTTTCTGGACAGCTTCAATTGTCTTCCTGGATAAATTTCCAGAAAAACTGCCAAAGATTGGCATGTTGATGTGGTCCTTTGAGACTTCGACCATGGTAATTCCTGGCTTCTTCGACTGGACCCTGGTTGCCTCTATCACATTCACCTCAGAGGGTTCAGCATAGTGGGCTTCAGCCTGCAATGGATTTGAGTCGACAGCCATGGGGGATTTGTCAGCAAACTTTAATCTCCCTTCTTCGATAGCGTCTTGCACAAGATTCCTGAAAAGAAAACATTGAGAAGTTTTATGGCCCAAAAAATTATGATATTTGCAGAAACCTCTCTTCTTTCTTTGATCAAGAGGAGGCAGTTTTACCCCTGGGGGTACTATCATTTGGCCATCTTTAATCAATAAGTCGAATATTTCATCACATTTTGTGATGTCAAAACTATAAGTCTTTTTTGGGAACCTATCGTTGGTCCTTTCTGGACCAATGGGATTTTTCCCATTTGAGGGGACTAACAGTTTACAAGAGTATGGTGGCCCTTGTTTTAGTTCTGCTAAATCGACTTCTCCTTCTTCGACAGTTAAAGTATCGTCGAAGGATTCTAGATCTTCGTCATCCATCTCAACGTACGCTATTCTCTCTCTCTTGTGAGTTTTCGTTGCCTTAGCTTTTTCAGCTTTGAGGCGTTCTACCTGTCGAACTCTATCGGCCAGTTGGGCCATGTCTCTTAGGTACTGGGTGTCTAGCTTCTTCCTAATGGAATAATCTAAACCGCCTGCGGATATTTCGACCAACTCATGTTCTGGCACTTGTGTAAAACATCTCGCCTTGAGCAACCTAAACCTATTCAGATATTCGTCTATAGGTTCAGTGAAACGTCTCTTCACACTGGCCAGTTCTTTCAGGCTTATCTTGGTTTGCCCCATGTAGAATTGTTCATGGAACAATCTTTCCAACTGGGTCCAATGATGGATCGAATTGGGGGGGAGAGTTGTAAACCAAGTAAAAGCGTTCTTGGTCAAAGAACTTGGGAAGTACTTGATCCTTAGGTTTTCGTTATTCGAAATGTCTCCTGCTTCGATCAAGTATCTCGCCACATGTTCGACAGTAGATTCTGTCGTGTCCCCAGAGAACTTGGTAAATTTGGGGACTTTGCATCTAGGAGGTAAGTCTGTTTGTAACACATATTCTGACAATGGAGACGTAAAGTTGGGCCTTCGAAAGCCCATGTTCATCCCATTCTGAGTCATGATCCTTTCAATCATGGTTGCCAGATTGTTTTCCAAACCCATGTTTTGGTATTGGATATGCTGAACCACTTCGTCAGCATTTTGGTTTCTGTTGACTAACCTTACCTCTGGGGTTATTACCCTAGGTTCCTCGACAGGTTGTTCCAATCGTGCCCTAAGGTTTTCTTCAACAGGCTGTTGAGCCTGGTTAATGGTGGTTTCTTCCTCTAAAAATGTCCCCTGGTTTCCCCTTACTTGCGCCCTTTGGGGCTGTCGAATAGGTTGGGGTACTCCAAAGAAGTCAGCCAAACGCGTCATTTGCGCTATCACTTGCTGATTCGATTGAGTAGTGTTTTGTATTAGAGGGTTTAGCACCGTACTCAAAGTATGTGCCAACATTTGCACCATATCATGGTTGCTTTCGTCCATTTGTTGCCTCAAGACTGTTGTCGAGGCGTTTGTAAGGCCATGGGCTACTTGGGACGTTCCTCCTAAGAGTTGGGTCCTATTTCTATTCGCCATGCCTACTCCAGAGCCTTGGAGTGGCGAAGAGGCGCTCACAAAAGGGTCTGAAAAAGTGGACGCAGCATTCGTCAGGCTTGCCACTTCAGAAGTTGGCATACCATAAAATGGAATAAATCCTGGGGGAACCAAAGGCCTTGTGCCTAAATTTCCCCTTGGTGGGGGGGTTCCCAAAGGCATCCTGGGGCCTGTTAACGAAGTTATTGGCCCCGTGGTTGTGACCGATACTGCTGGTATCGAACCAACATTTGTCGCTTCACTTACGGTCGTACTAACCGTTGCTCCCACACTCGTTTGTGGGATTTCGTTAGTGTTTGGCGGATTCGCCATCTCTTCCCTTCTTCTGGCAGTATTGTTATCGTTAGTGTATATTCTACCACTTCTCAATAACATACAACTCGAAAAGATGAGATTATTTTCAACAATCAACACATAGTCCCACCAGGTGTGCCAACTTGTTTACCTTGGTTTTTGGTAAACAACCGCTGATCCTCCAAATGGTTACTTATTTGGTTACTCGCAGGATCGATCAGATTGATCCTAGGACATAGGTTGATTTTGAAGTTTGATTAAATTGGATAAGGCTTTAAGTAAAGAAGTTTCAAGTAAATTGCATGAAGAAAGGACTTGGTAAAATAAACAAGGCTTAAAGTAAAAAGGCTTCGACAGGAATGTAAAGAGGAAAGCAAGTAAATTTCTGGAAAAGTAAATGACTTTGATTAATAAAATTGGTGTTTCACACATACATTTCTCAACAATTCTTTCTCACACGCTGGGTACTCGAATCTATATGAGTGACTTTGTATAGAATTGTGAACACACGCGAGAAACTACATGACTACTATTATTTATACTAAAACATCCCAAGTAACCGTCGGGCAGTTACACTGCTTCGAGATCAATCCACTTGGCACGTTCTCCACGTTCGACGCTCCAGATCCTTGCACGTTTGCACGTGGTAACTGCTGGAAACCGTTTTCCCTCCAAACGCTTGAATTTCAAACTGCTCCACTCTGAACCATCGAACATTTTCGTCGAGAGACATCTTCGACGAGAAACTCCTTCGACGTCGAAAGCAACCAACTTCTCCCTTGGAAGAAATCTTCTAAATACTTTGCCATCTTTCGACGGGCATTTCGACAGACTTAGCCAGTCGAAAACATCTTTCAGCTTTAATGGCTGACATCAACAAAACAGAGGTGTCGAATTTAGGAGCCAACATTATGCGACCTAGGATTCAAGGTCAACTTCTCCAAATCTGAATGTCTTGTAACTAATGAGAAACAAGAAGTTGTAATGAAAGGAGTCAGATCTAAAGATAACTGCTACTTGTGGGAGCCTGAGAACACTAATTACTCTACTGTATGTTCTATTGCCAAAGAAGAAAAAGAAGTGAAACTGTGGCACCAAAAACTTGGTCATTTACATCTAAGAGGAATGAAAAGGATTATATCCATGGAGGCAGTCAGAGGGATTCCAAGACTGCAAATTGATGAAGGGAGAGTCTGTGGTGAATGTCAGGTTAGTTAGCAGACTAGGATGTCACATCCAAAGTCAAGACATCTGACCACCTCTAAGGTTCTAGAACTTCTACATATGGATCTGATGGGACCAATGCAGGTGGAAAGTCTTGGTGGAAAAAGATATGCCTATGTTGTTGTGGATGATTTTTCCAGATTCACCTGGATTAACTTCATTAAGGAAAAATCTGATGTATTTGAAGTTTTTAAAGAACTGTGCAAAAGAATTCAAAGAGAAAAAGAAGGGTGCATTGTCAGAATCAGAAGTGATCATGGAAAGGAATTTGAAAACAGTAAGTTTAATGAGTTCTATTCCTCAGAAGGAATTAATCATGAATTCTCTTCACCTATAACTCCTCAACAAAATGGAGTTGTAGAAAGGAAAAACAGGACCATACAGGAATCTGCCAGAGCAATGATACATGCCAAAAGACTTCCTATTCATTTTTGGGCTGAAGCTATGAATACAGCCTGTTATGTCCATAACAGGGTCACCTTGAGAAAAGGAACCTCATCCACCATTTATGAACTCTGGAAAGGAAGAAAGCCAACAGTGAAGTACTTCCATGTATTTGGTAGCAAATGCTATATTCTGGCAGATCGTGAACAAAGGAGAAATCTGGACCCTAAAAGTGATGAAGGAATATTTCTAGGATACTCCACCAATAGCAGAGCTTATAGGGTATTCAATTCCAGGACCAAAGTCATGATGGAATCAATAAATGTCATAGTTGATGATTATCATGAGGAAGCAGATGTCCCTTGTAATGTTGAGACATTCTTTGAGACTTCAACTCAACAAAATGATCTACCTAACACTACTGCACCAGACTCTGAATCAAAGGAAGCTAACAAAAACCCTTCCATCAGGATTCAGAAAGATCATCCTAAAGAACTCATCATAGGAGATCCTAACAGTGGAGTCATTACAAGATCTAGAGAAATCATCTCAAACTCTTGCTTTGTGTCTAAAATTGAACCAAGAAATGTTAAGGAGGCTTTAACTGATGAATATTGGATTGGAGCAATGCAAGATGAATTGAACCAATTCAAGCAACATGAAGTATGGGAGTTAGTTCCTAGACCAGAAGGAACAAACATCATTGGCACAAAATGGATCTACAAGAACAAATCAGATGCTGAAGGAGTTGTCACCAGGAATAAGGCAAGACTTGTTGCTCAAGGATACACTCAAGTTGAAGGGGTTGATTTTGATAAGACCTTTGCCCCTGTAGCCAGACTGGAATCAATCAGACTCCTATTGGGAATTGCTTGTCTCATGAAGTTCAAGTTATTTCAGATGGATGTAAAAAGTGCCTTCCTAAATGGGTACTTAAATGAGGAAGTTTATGTGGAACATCCTAAAGGATTTGTGGATCCAAACTACCCTGATCATGTCTACAAATTGAGGAAAGCTTTATATGGCCTGAAACAAGCTCCTAGAGCATGGTATGACAGGTTGACAAAATTTCTCTCTGACAAAGGATACAGAAAAGGAGGCTTGGATAAAACCCTTTTTGTCAAAAATGAAGGAGGAAAGATAATGGTAGCTCAAATCTATGTTGATGACATAGTGTTTGGGGGAATGTCAGATAAAATGGTTAAACATTTTGCTGACCAGATGCAGGCTGAATTCGAAATGAGCCTCATGGGAGAATTGACCTAATTGCAAATATCAACCCTAGCATAGTTAGAAGGATGATGAACAGAAAAGGAAAGCAGGATGCTGCAAAATGTCTGACCAAAGAGAAGACTGCTGATGTTGGTCATAAGAAAACCAGGTCTGAAGACAAGACTGGTGTAGAAACTGTGAAGACTGGATTGTCCAAAGAGAAGGTGAAAACCCGAGTACCTGCTGGTAGTCTCTCAAAGCCTGTGAGACAACCAATAGCAAAGAAAAGGAAAGAGCCTGAACCTTCTGATTCTGATGAGGAATCAGAATTTGAAGTTGATGCTGAAGAAATTCCTCTCAGAAGGAAACTCCTATCAAGCAAAATGGCTAAAGTTCCTGAAGTCCCCACTGACAACATTTCTTTTCACCACCCTGAAAATGCTAACAGATGGAAGTATGTTTGTTTGAAAAGAATAGCTTTGGAAAGAGAACTGAACAATGGTGCCATGGAATGTAAGGAGATCATGGACCTAATCAAAACTGCTGGTCTAATGAATACTGTGGTAAAGTTTACCAACTGCTATGAAAATCTTGTCAAAGAATTCATAGTGAATTTATCTGATGGATGTGCTGATGGAAGGTCAGCTGACTTTAAGTGTGTCTATGTGAGAGGAAGAAAGGTAAATTTCTATCCCTCTTAAATAAACAAATTCCTTGGAAGACCAGATGAGGCTTGCCCTGAACTAGAGGTTACTGACAACCAAGTATGCCAAACCATCACTGCAAATCAAGTCAAGAGCTGGCCCTTAAAAGGCAAGCTGAATGCAAGCAAGCTAAGCATGAAATTTGCCATCCTGCACAAGATTGGTGCAGCCAACTGGGTTCCCACCAACCATAAATCAACCATCTCCACAGGATTGGGAAGATTCATTTATGCTGTTGGAACCAGGACAGAATTTGACTATGGCAGGTATATCTTTGATCAGACTTTAAAACATGCTGGAAGCTATGCTGTTAAAGGCCCTATTGCCTTTCCCTCCCTCCTATGTGGTATTGTCCTTGCTCAGTATCCTGACATTCTAGTGGAAAGAGATACTGTATGCAAAAGAACCCCTGCTCTTGGGTTGCACTATAAGCTATTTCAGGGAACTCATGTTCCTGACATTGTCATGACATCAGCTGAGACATCAACTGTCAAAACTCAGTCCAAGAAATCTGATGTTATAGTTGTGCTGAAGGAAACCTGCAAAGAGCCGGAGACAAGGAAAAGGACTCTTGAGAACCTAATTGCTAGACTAGAACAGGAGGAGACTGAAGGACAAAGAAAGGAAGAGGATGTTGTTGAAGATCGGCTTAATGCTGAAGATAGTGCCTCCTCTGAAGATGACAGTGCTTGAAGATCAGTGGGGTTGTCAAGCTTGCTGCTGGTACCTGTTGCTGCAAGTGATTTCATACTTTTTGTTTTTATTATTCATTTTGGATGACTGTATAACCTAAAAGTACATGTATCTTTGGCCTATTTATGGCTAAAGAGGGGGAGAAGATTTTGTGTTAATTATACTTGGTAGACAATTTTTTTCTGCAGACATATTATTTCTGCTGCTCTCTATTCTCTGATTGTTTAGGGGTTTTAGCCAAAAATTTGCCAAAGGGGGAGTTTGTAAGTGTTTGGTTATTGGCGTGTATTTTTGGTAAAACCAGGTGTGTGAATATCATGACTGATGTCATAACATTCTGGGTTACTAGGTACTTTCTGCAGAAAAAGAATGGCATACAGTAGTTGCTCATTATTAGTGTGTAGCTGATCATTATGCAATGATCACATTTATTACATTCTACCAAAATCAGTAAACAGGATTCTTGTTGTCATAACCAATGTTAAGACATCCTGTACTGATCTAACAGTTATGCAGTTGTGTTAATTCTGAGATTTTTCAGGAATATAGTTCATACATTCCAGAACAGAATCTCACGTGGTCTTTAGGTTAAATTGGCTGAACCCTAAACTGGTTGATAAAGTCTTGTGACTAAGTCTTGAGGTTAACCCTAATTAACCCTAGCTATTTTTGTGGAAGCCCTAACTGAAGAACAACTGCCTATATATTCAACAGGAAGCCTGTTGGTGAAAGACACTTTTTAAGTCAGAAGATCAACAAGGAGCTGTATAGTTTTAACTACTGTAATCCAAGCAAGTATCATTGTGATAAGTGACTTGGAGTAGGTTTTGATTGTAAGGGTTGTGTATCACTCAAAGCTTTTAAGCAATAGTGTTTGTGTCACTTGATTAAAGCTTTGAAGCAAGGTCAAGTTAGGTTTATGTATCACTCAAAGCTTTGAAGCACGAGTGTTTGTGTTACTTGATTAAAAGCTGTGAAGCATAATCAAGTGTATGTTCTGAAGAGTGTCTTCACAATTTCATTAGTCAATTATTTAGTAGCACTGTTGTGATTGAGGGGGAGTGAGTAAGAACTCAGGTTTAAGTTGAACTTAGATTGAAGTTGCATTGGGTAGGTCTTAAGTGAAGGAGATAAACTGGTTGGTTTATTCCTGAATTAATATCTCTTATAGTGAATTTCCTCCCTGGCTTGGTAGCCCCCAGAGTAGGTGTTGTTTCACACTGAACTGGGTAAACAATTGACTGTGTTCTTTACTGCTTTTTGATTTACTGTCTTATAGAAAGTCAGATACGGTGTCATAACATTCACTGTGACATTGAGTATCTGCTGCCAGAATTTCAAAGAGCTAGGAGCGACTCCGGGATGGACCAGCATTTGGTCGACCTATCCCCAGTGAAGTCGTCAGCTGAAACAACCGGCTAAAAATCATCAAACAATGAAGTCGCCATCGAACGTCTTTTATCCCACATGTAGGGAAAGGTAAACATCGAGAAAACCTGAGAAGGGAGAAGTCACGGTCTTGCGACCGAGAGATCGGGTAAGGGAGTCTGTTACGCGAGGGGAAGGTATTAGCACCCCACACGCCCATAGTAATCTACGGTATCCACTCTTGTTATCTATCTTATGGGTGTGTTTAATCTATGCTTACTGTCTATTATACTACTGAAGAGAGAATGCATGCAAAATAAAGGAGAAAAGAATGTAGGGAAAATAAAATTGTGCTCGCCTGGGCCCTACCCCAATGCATATGTATCCTTTCTGAGGAATCAGAGCTACCGTAGTTCGGCTCATATGTTTTTGTTTGTTTGTGTTTTTTATGGAGAATGTTAATTCCGCCTTCTGTCGCAGCTCGACCTTTGGAGACTTATGCGTTGGAACATAAGTAAATTAATCATGTCCTTACCTGAAAAGGGTTTTAGAGAGAAGGTGCTCGAGCGCACAAAATAGTTGGAATTTGTTTTGTATTTTGTTACCTTGAAAAAGGGTTTAACTATGATTAACATGTTTTTGATTTGCTAAGAAGAGAAGTTTTTGTTTTGAATGCACATGCAAAAGGGAAGAAAAGAGTCTAAGGGAGACTAGCCTATTTCTAAACCTAATGTTATCATACAATGGTAGTCCTATGTCAAGGATAAAGGGGAAGTTTCTACCTACTGTTAGCATGCATGGTTTACAACCTAAGGTCTAACTTGCGTCCTAACAGAGCAAGTGTATCCTAAGGGAACATGGTATGTACAAGGATAGAGCAGACAAGCCAGCAAAAAGGAAGCACACCTAAAGGGATCCTGCCTAGGTTAGCATGTCGAAAAAAAGTATAAAAAACTATCCTATAGGGAGCATGCGATGAGAGCGAAGTCGTGATCTCAATTTCTAAATTGAGTGACTCATCGATCGGCAAGAAATAAAGGAAAGTGGTAAAATCCTATAGGGAGCATGCACTGAGAGCGAAGTCGTGATCTCAATTGCTAAATTGAGTGACTCGTCGATCAACAAGAACGTAAACAAACACAAGCACAACACATATAGAAAATGAAGTGCGGAATGCCTGCTACAGGTCTTTAAACAACGACTTTGAGCACACACTCTTTATTTCCTACTTCACATGATATCTAGAGAGCGGTAAAGTGCGGAAATGAAGAATAAAATAGATTTGTGACGATACCGAACGGAGAAGGTCCGTTGCCTCTTCGAAGCCACGCAAGTGATAAGAAAACTCTACAGAAGTTGCCCCGCATGAGTGATCAAAAATTAATCTCCAAATATTCCCAATCGCGAAAGATTACATCGATACTATCACGGACTCTTAGCAAAACATGACAACAAAATGATTATTAAACATGAAAATAATAGAAAACTCTAATGAAAATTCTAAAAGAGGTCCTAAAGAATTCTACTATTTTTGTATCATTTTTATTATCAATTAAAAAGAAGAATTAAACTAGAATAAAATTGAGATGATAATAAAAAGGAAAAATTAGAAGAATCAGGGGGTACAAACTGAATTCAGGATGCTGTAGAAGCAAATCGGTGCCGAGCCCAATCCAAAAATAGTCCGATAAGCAAATTTTTGTTGGATTCTTTTCATGCTACAAAAAAACAATTCCCATGGGTCCAAAAGGTTGATGGTTCAGTCCATATTTACCCTAATTCAAACCAAGATGTTCATTATTATATTTTTTTATTTACCAGAAAATTAATAAAAATGAAAAACATATAAAAATTGAAAATCAATATATCAGAGAGAAAAAGGATTGAAAAGGGACACTTCAGCTTCTTGCAAATGCATGAACGTTCATCTTCATCTCTCTCATGGCGGCGCCTCCGATGACCTCAACGCAGTGTCGCCACCATTTTCCTTGCGATCGCTGCTGACTCTCAAACTTTGAACTCGTCTCTCTCTCTCTTCTTCGCGGACTCAAACGCAGCGCGATCTTTTTTCTTCTTCACCTCCCATTCTGCATCGACACCCTGACACCACCATCTGCGTAGTTATCTTATCATCCATATTTTCTTTGATTCGTTGTGCTTCCATCTCTTCACTTCACGAACTCAGCTCCCAGGAAATTCTCCGGCCACGAATCTTCCTCTGTCTCACTTTCAGCTTCTTCAAACCCTCAGGTTAAATTCAATCCTTCTGAATCTTCTCCTCAAACTTCTTCTTTTTCTTCCTCTTTGATCCTCTTTCCGAGTTGTTGTGTCGAAATTATTGTGTTGATGAAGCAGGATCTGTACCTACTTTTTCATAAGATGAAGCGAACTACGGTATCTCTGATTCCTCAAAACGGATACGTAGGCATTGGGGTAGGGCCCAAGCCAGCACAATTTTATTTTCCCTACATTCTTTTCCCTTTTCGTTTGCATGCATTCCCTTCAGTAGTATAAACAGTAAGCATAGATTAAACACACCCATAAGATAGATAACAAGAGTGGATACCGTAGAGTACTACGGGCGTGTGGGGTGCTAATACCTTCCCCTCATGTAACAGACTCCCTTACCCAATCCCTCGATCTGAGGAAGAACCTAGCCTACGGGCGATCTCAGGTTCGACGATGATCTATGGGAAGAACCTGAGATCGCCTGTAGGCTAGGTTCTTCCTCAGATCATCTTAGAACCTGAGATCGCCCGTAGGCTAGGTTCTTCCCATATATCATCGTCGAACCTAAGATCGCCCGTAGGCTAGGTTCTTCCTCAGATTATCTTAGAACCTGAGATCGCCCGTAGGCTAGGTTCTTCCCATAGATCATCGTCGAACCTGAGATCGCCCGTAGGCTAGGTTCTTCCTCAAATCACCGTCGAACCTGAGATCGCCTCTAGGCTAGGTTCTTCCCATAGATCATCGTCGAACCTGAGATTGCCTCTAGGCTAGGTTCTTCCCATAGATCGTCTTCGAACCTGAGATCGCCATCGAACGTCTTTTATCCCACATGTAGGGAAAGGTAAACATCAACGACGGTCAACGGTGCTCCACTTCTCCGGCCAACTGCAATTCGTATCAGGTTTCATTTTTGTCGTTCGTCTCCTACTCACGATATTAGCAGTAACTCGTTTCCTTCCTACATTCATCCTTTGTCCCTCATCTCTCTCTCTCTCCGCTCCAAAACCCTTCTTTCGCCTCAATATTCTTCTTTGTTCGTTTTGTTTCTTATCTTCTCCTTCTCCGATCTACAGATCCATCACTTTTGAGCCATCACTTAGTCTCCACAAAAACGAGCCTTCTTAACATACTATATATGATTGGATTGGAAGAGAAAGCTAGGAACTCAAAAGTCATGTGCACGTGCGAGCAAATTTCTGGAGGTAAAGTTAGGGTTTTGCTTTTATCTATTTTGATTGAAATTGCTCCTCTAACTTTTGAGCATTTGGTCTTGCGATTTGAGGAAAACATAATCTTATTTAACAAACCCTAAGATCAAATCCTCAATATATCTTTGGCAATTGATTTTGAACTTGTTTTCCTATTTAGTACGTTGAGTTGTGAATTTTTTGGTCCACTGGTTTTGAAGAGTTATGGTTTTGACAATTTTGTTATATTTTCCTTTTCATTTCATTTGGAGAGTTATGGTTTTGTGTGATACGGTGGGAGAACTGACTTGAGGTTTGCGTTTGTATTCGCAAATGTTGCGGTTAGCAAGAGTCGCCACCGACTTTTTATTTTATCCTAAGGAAAGGTTAAAAAGCACAGCAAAAACCTTTTGAGATGTTTCGTGGGTTCGGGGAGTAGATTATAGAAAGGGAAGGTATTAGCACCCTTTCTATCCATGGTTATCCATGGGCTCTTAGTTACTTGCTTAGATCACTTGCCTTTTGTTTTCAATTGTTTTAAATGGTGCTTGAGTGTGTGGGTTTTGAAAATGTTTTGAAAAGATGCCAATATGGTGGCAACCTTTGTAATGATCCATGTGGGGATGTATACAAAGATGTATTTCTTTTGAAAAGGTTTTCATTTGTTTTTGAAAGTTGTTTTGAAAGTGTAGTGTTGTGTGGTTTTGAAATTAGGCAAGTGTTTTGTTTTGCAAGTTGATTCAAGTAACTAAGAGATTATCTACTCCTAAATTTTCTCAAAAGATCATTGCTATGTTTTAACCCTTTTAACAAGTTTGCACCACCATTGTATTTGGTGGGCAACCTTGTGTTAGGATGTGAAAAGGGACAGGCGCGGGTCATTGTTTAGACCATAATTGTAACGACGTTAAATGTCTTTGGGCAATTTCTCTAAGGGACTTGATCATTTGCTTTGTTTGTTTTGAAAGAGTTTTATCGAGGGACTATGATCATTCAAACTGTTTGCTTTGCCCAAAGATGTTCAACATACAATATGGCCCATTTATTTGAAGGCAACAAGTGGAATACCCTAGGGGGTGCAAGTGTGATTTGTGTGTCCATTTTCATGCTTGTTTGTCTCGTATTAGGTCAAACTATTTTTTATCGTTTTTTCGCATACAAACCCTAATTCTAGCATGTTATTATTTAGAAAGCAATAAAGTGCGAAATTAAAATTACTAAGCTATTACACAACCAAATATGGGAAGGGGGGTACAAATGTTCAAATGGGGATATTGACAAGAATTTAAATATAAATTATTACAACAATTGGATATTTGCATAGTAAATAAATTGCATAATTTAAATGTAAATAAAATAAATATGTGAAATGTAAAAAAGAAGTTTTTATGTGTATGAGAAAATATTTATGTAAAAGAAGAAAAAAAGAAAATAAAAATGTATTTATTTTTAGTATTTTGAAACTTAGGGTAAAAAACCCTAATTTTTATATAAAAAGTATTATTATCTAATTTAATTCTACTATTTATTTATTATGTTCAAAAATAAAATAAATGAAGTATTTTGTGAAAAAAAGTATTTTTGTATTAAATATTGATAAAAATGAAGAAAATCAAGTATTTATATTTTTATCTTAAATATATTAATAAACATGTATATATATATATATATTAAACCCTAAATGAGTATTTATACAAAATAAATATTTATTTAATATTTTAATAAAATAAATAAAAGTATTTTTTTGTGTGAATATTTTCAGAAAGTAAAAATAAAAATAAAAATGTATTTACATTGTTTTTCTATTTATTTTAATAATAGTGTATATATATATATATTTGTATATAAATAAAAGAAATGAACAAACAAACATGCCATAAATACAAAAAATGATGGAAAAAATATTTTAAAAATTTTAATGGTATGAGAAAAAATAAACAAAGTCAACCCAAAAAGAAAAAGTCAAAAATGTTGAAAAATAAACAAATGGGCTCAGGGGGGTGAGAAAATGGAAATGTGGTGCAAAAAGAAGAAACCACACAGGCCCAGCCCATGTAGCTTCATCTTCAACCTCAGAACACTTCTTTGTTCAAAACACGCGTTTTCTAACTCCTCATTCCTTGATCTTTTGCCAAATCTTCCAACATGAAACCTGTAGAGCTTGAAACCACGGTTCTAGACATATAAAGAAGTCAAGCTAACTCTCAGAAATGAGAGAGAATTTCTTCTCTCCCAAATCCTGACCTAATTTTTTAACCATGTTCAGACATAAAATTCTCTAAGCACACGAAATATAAATGAAATCTAAACATATGAGCATGTTCAGGGCTATGATTGTGACATGTTTTCTTCACAAACCTAAAGCTAACAATGCCTAACAAGAGAGATAGAACTCCATGAATATACCTGTTCAGTTGGAATCGAGTTGGGCAATGGAGGATGTTTCAGAGTGAAATGAGGACTTGTACAGCTTCCTTGAAGTGTAAGGAAGCTTTTCCAGTTCCTTCTTTGCCTTGAAACTTCCTGAATCGAGCTGATGAACTTCAACTGCAAAACAAAAATTTGAAAATGGTGAAGGGGCTTGGAGGTGTTACAGGTCAGGTTTAAGGACAGGGTTAGCTTGCATATGTTGTGAGGAAGGTAGAGGAACAAGTTTGGACAAGAATGCTCGAAGGGATTGAGAGATAGCACTCAAACTGCAGAGCTTGCTCTGTTTGTGCAGTTTTGAGGTGATTTTGAGATGGAGGGTGTTTGAAAGGCAAATAGCTCGTGCAAAAGCTTGGTTGGGTAGTTTGAAATGTGTTTTATCAGTTCTTTCTTGTGTCCCTAAGCTGATATGAGAGATAGCATGTGTTATGGACCTTTCTTCACACTTAAGCTACAACAGCAAGTTGGTGGTTTTAGGTTAGTAGGGAGCCTCCTAATGTGCTGCATAAGCCTCTCTTGATCAGTGTGTTATGCCCATAACCTTGTGTAAAGCAGATCTTTCATGTACTTGTTGGATTACAAACTTGACATAAAGCTAAACTTTTCAAAAATGGCAATTTCACTTTATCCAAAAATGGATCAATCTTGTGTATAATGCTTGAATTCATGGAACAACACTTAGACACAATGAACAAGCATTAAATTAAGGAGTGTAATGTGGTTTAAGGACCTGCAAAGTAGCACAAACTATGCTGAGTTCAAATTTGCCAAGTTTATGAACATGTTAAGATGAAGAACAAAAGTGAATTTTTGCCAACTTGTGAAATTCGAATCTCTCAAGTTATGAGGTTGTTTGATGAGTTCTTGGACATTTTGGAAAGCTTGGAATGTGTACTACAATCCATCTTTGAAATGCAATTTGAAATTCCAAGTGGAAGGGTATGAAAAGTGGCCTTGAAGTAGGGTAGAAAACCTTGTCAAAATAGGTCAAATTTCACTAAGTTAAAAGATGGTTTAGTGCCCTTATTCAAAAAATCATAACTTGAGATACAAGCTTCAAATGAGAAAACTTTGTGAATCAAAGTTGTAGATTTTGCAACAAGCTACAACTTTCATGTTTTGACTTTTGTTTGAATCCAAATGGATCATGGTGAAAAGATGGGGCAAAGTTGGGAAAAAATTAGGGTTTTTCATAACTTAGAAAAATTCTAAGTTATGAAAAATTCCATTTTCAAACCCTAATTTGCATTTTGTGATTTCTTGGTGAACAAGTTTCATGATTTGTAATGTTTTGATGAAAAATGAACCTTGACTCTTGATTTTGACCAAAAAGTCAAAGTTTGACTTTTCAGTATACAGTCAAAATTGATCAATTGACTGGGAAATTCAACTGTCAATCTTGTGTACTTGGGATCTTTTGAGCTTGATGAACATGTCAAGATAATTCCATGGGGTCCTTGAGTCCATATGTGAGCTTGGTTTGCCATTGGCTAGGTCAAACAGTCAAAAATTGCCCTTGTGCAGTCAAAACCCTAAAAATGACCATTTTGCCCTTTTGGTGATCTGATCAAATTTCTTGGGGAATTGTGATTCAAACTTGATCAAATGGTCCATATGAGTTCATAATGTTGATGTGGATCAAATTTCATGAGGTTTGACTGTCAATTGGCCACAGTTGACTTTTTCCCCCATACAGCTGATTTCTAGGTCAACTGTCCAATTGACTGGGTAAAACTTGGGATCAAGACTTGAAACTTGGTATAGGTAAACTTGGGAGTCCAACATGAAGCATGAAAGTCATCTTAGGCATTTTAGGTCAAAACATCTTTAGGCAAACACAAACCCTAATTTGAGTCCACAGTGCAAGGAGAAGTCTTGAGTAGGGGAAACCCTAATTGGATCTTGATCTCCAAAGGTCTTGTGATGAAAAAATGTTGAGGAAATGGGAGGGCAAATTTTGGGGTACAACAGTTGCCCCTGTTCAATCTTCTTGGACCTGAAGAGTTAGATTGGCAAGTTTGCCTTTCGTGACTCGAGGGTAAAAGGAGATTGGACACTAGAGTGCCCGGAAATTTGCACTCGCATGCTGGAGTCTCAACAATGTGGTGTCGGGAATGGGCTTATAGATGCCATCTGGAAAGGTGACAGAATTTTGTCGGGAATGGGCTTATAGATGCCATTTGGAAGTGTTGATCGCATAAGAGGTTCCTTAGCGAGAACTTGTGTGTTTTAAGAAAGACAGATGTTTTCCTGGCTTGTTACAGGTGTTTGATCTTCAGTCTCCTTATGCAGATATGCCCTGGCTAGATACAGGAGTCGAATCTGGAAATGGTCGTCAATAGATATGCCCTGGCTGGATACAGGAATCGAATCTTTGAATTCTTCAGACGTGCCCTGGCTAGATACAGGAATCGAGTCTGGGAATGTGGTCAACAGATATGCCCTGGCTGGATACAGGAATCGAATCTGGAAATGTTGTAGTTGATAGATGTGCCCTGGCTAGATACAGGAATCGAATCTTTGAATTCTTCAGACGTGCCCTGGCTAGATACAGGAATCGAGTCTGGAAACTGATCACTCTCAGATGTGCCCTGGCTAGATACAGGTATCGAATCTGGAATTGTGACAGTTGAAAGTAGTCGTTTTTTGAGATTGTCTTTTTCCTGAAAAGGCAAAGACGTAAGCTGCATGCAATGTCATGATGTATGATATGCATGATGTCATGATGTTCAACATTTGATGTTGTATGTGTCTCATCATGTATGTAAGCAAGATGTATGAAAATGTGAAATGTTTATGGGTGTAATTTCATCTTAGGAAAATAAATCCTTGACGAATGGCCGGGAAGCTGCTTTGCGGAAGAGATACTTGGCCGAAGCTCTGATGAGAGGCCTGCCGAGGACTCTAACAATGGATTCCGCTAAGGATAGTGATGATAAACTTCGCTGGGGAAACCCCAAAGATAAACTCTGCCTGGGAATACCAAAGGTAGACTTTGCTGGGGATTGTAGGAACTTTTGCCGAGAACGGTCTTCCGTGGCTTTTAGCTGAGGATAACCCAGTTATAAGTCCTTGTGAGGAAATAACTCTAAATAAAACTTGGCGTGACGTTCGTACTTCGCCGGGGATAAGCTCGCAGAATCTACTGGGGATGAGCTTTTAGGACCTGCCGGGGAACGTTGTGCCTTTTTCAGGATCGACGGGGAATCGACTCCTGCTTGGGGAAAGTGCTGCTGAATTTTGCTTTACTCTGCGGGGAGTTGAGATGATTTGGCCATATTTTCAGTTGAACCTACCTTGGTGCCTTGGTGGACAAAGCAACTAGACCGCATTAAACAACTTCACATTGCCCTTGCCTCTGATGTCACTTGTAATTAATCTCTTTTTCGTATGCAAACATTTATGAATCAGCAATTTAATGTCAAATGCATATATCAAAAATGAACATTGGACGTTCTTCGCAAGACAAAACAACAAAAGAAAAGAAAAAACAACGGCAATTTGTATGGACAAGTGAATTTTCATTGATTAAACTTTGCCTGTGAATAGGCGTTTTTTTTGTACAAGAGACTGACATCCTAGTAAGAGGACATCGCCAAACAACATAGAGTTTACAATTTGAAAAACAAAACAGCTATGTGAACAATCCCACTGGGTTCCAACTCTGCTATTGCCTTTATGTCTCCGAACGTCTCATCGCTTTGCTGCCTGGTTGAAGATGAAGCTGATTGGTCGATGCCGTAATCTGAGCCAGATAGTTGATGCCAAATTCCGGGTGCGAAATGATCCAATGAGACATAGTGTTACGCTTTTATCCCTAACTTTTGCCTGGACCGCCCTTTCGGGTTTTCAGTCCACCGGGATACCCATTTTTGCCCAAGCCGCCCTTTCAGGTTTTCGACTTGCCGGGTGTACAGATTTTGATTCATTTCATCCCTTATTTTTGCCCGAACCCTTTTGGTTCGCCGGGAAGCCCTAATTTTTTTTTGCCTAGGTATGTCAACCTAGCGGGTCTTTTATTTATGCGTAGTATTTTTTCACTATGTCCGCATTGGCGGGGTGAGGAAGGTCGTCACCATCCATGGTGGTTAGGATCATGGCCCCTCCTGAGAACACACGTTTAACCACAAATGGCCCTTCATAAGTAGGGGTCCATTTGCCCCGGGGATCACTTTGAGGAAGGATGATGCGCTTGATTACCAGATCCCCAACTTGATACCCTTGCGGTCTGACTTTCTTGTTAAATGCCCTGATCATCCGTTTCTGATACGTTTGACCGTGACAGATAGCAGTGAGCCTTTTCTCGTCAATCAGATTTAGTTGATCAAGTCGAGTCTGGATCCAATCGTCTTCATTCAAGTCTGCATCCTTCATTATCCGGAGAGAGGGTATCTGGATTTCGATCGGCAAGACTGCCTCCATGCCATAGACTAGGGAGAAGGGAGTTGCCCCAGTTGATGTCCTTGCTGAGGTGCGGTACCCATGAAGAGCGAACGGTAGCATCTCGTGCCAATCTTTATAGGTCACTGTCATCTTCTGCACAATTTTCTTGATATTCTTATTGGCTGCCTCTACAGCCCCATTCATCTTCGGCCGATAGGGGGAAGAGTTGTGGTGCTGTATCTTGAATTGTTCGCAGAGTTCAGTGATCATTTTGTTATTGAGATTGGTACCATTGTCCGTAATGATTCTTTCTGGGACTCCGTACCGACAGATCAGATTATGCCGGATGAAACGTGCCACGACGCTCTTGGTTACTGTGGCATAGGAAGCTGCCTCGACCCATTTCGTGAAGTAATCGATTGCCACCAAGATGAAGCGGTGCCCGTTGGATGCCGTCGGTCGGATCTCACCGATCATATCGATGCCCCACATTGCGAAAGGCCAAGGTGCCGTCAAGACATTCAAAGGAACCGGAGGGATATGCACCTTGTCAGCATAGATCTGGCATTTATGACAAGTTCGGGAGTGCTGATAACAATCGGCTTCCATCGTGGACCAGAAATATCCTGCCCGAAGGATTTTCTTAGCCATGGTGTGTCCACTGGAATGGGTCCCAAATGTACCTTCATGTAGTTCCATCATAATTTTCTCTGCTTCAGCCTTATCCACACAACGTAACAAAGTTGAATCATGATTCCGTTTGTAGAGAATGCCGTTGCTGAGGAAGAATTTTGCAGCAAATCTCCTCATGAACTTCTTATCATTGACAGATGCACCTTCCGGGTATTCCTGGGCTTCCAAATACCTCTTCACCTCGTGATACCAGGGTTTTTCAGTCACCTTTTCAGCCTCGAGCTCGCAGCAGTATGCCGGTTCATCCAACTTCCAGATTAGGATTTGGGGAGCCTCATTGTCCCATTTAACTTTAAACATTGAAGACATCGTGGCTAGTGCGTCCGCTAGCTGATTTTCCTCTCTGGGGAAATGTTCAAAAGTTATCTCTTCAAAGTGAGGGAGCAAGGTCGACACATACTCCTTGTAAGGAATGAGATTCGGGTGTTTCGTATCCCACTCGCCTTTGATCTGATTGATCACGAGAGCGGAATCTCCGAAGACACTTAGGAATTTGATCCTCAAATCGATCGCAGCTTGTAAACCCATGATACACGCCTCATATTCTGCCATGTTGTTGGTGCAGCTGAAACATAATCGGGCGGTGAGTGGAGTATGAGTCCCCTTGGGAGATATGATTACAGCGCCGACGCCGTTACCCAAAGCATTGGAGGCTCCATCAAAATGCATAGACCATCGGGATCCTTCCTCAGGTCCTTCATCCGGTCCAGGTACTTCACAGTCAGTTACCACCATGATGTCTTCGTCCGGAAAATCAAAGTTCAATGATTGATAATCGTCCACAGGTTGGTGTGCCAAATGATCAGCCAGTACACTCCCCTTAATTGCTTTCTGAGTTGTATACTGGATATCATATTCTGTTAAGATCATTTGCCATCTCGCTATCCTCCCAGACAGAGCGGGCTTTTCAAATATGTACTTGATGGGATCCATCTTTGAAATCAATAAAGTAGTGTGAGTCAGCATATACTGTCTCAGCCGGCGAGCAGCCCATACAAGAGCGCAGCAAGTTTTCTCAAGCAGTGAGTAACGAGACTCACAGTCGGTAAACTTTTTGCTCAAGTAATAAATAGCGTGCTCTTTTCGGCCAGACTCGTCATGCTGCCCCAGCACACACCCCATTGAATTATCAAGCACTGTCAAGTATAGTATCAGAGGTCTTCCTTCCACTGGTGGCATAAGAATGGGTGGCTCTTGGAGGTATTCCTTTATTCTTTCAAAGGCGGCCTGACATTCATCATTCCAGCGTACCACTTGATCTTTCTTCAGTAATTTGAAGATTGGCTCACAAGTAGCAGTCAGATGTGAGATGAGTCGGGCAATGTAATTCAATCGTCCTAGGAAACCTCTGACTTCTTTCTCTGTTTTTGGGGTTGGCATCTCTTGAATAGCTTTAACCTTGGCAGGGTCCACCTGGATACCTTTATCACTTACAATGAAACCTAGCAATTTTCCGGACCTCACCCCGAAGGTGCATTTGTTGGGATTCAATCTCAATTTGTACCACTTGAGTCGGTCAAACAACTTCCTTAGATGATCAAGGTGCTCCTCCTCAGTTTGAGACCTTGCAATCATGTCATCAACGTATACTTCAATCTCATGATGGATCATATCATGAAATAAAGCAACCATGGCACGCTGATAGGTTGCCCCAGCATTTTTTAATCCGAATGGCATGACCTTATAACAGAAGGTGCCCCACTGGGTCACAAAGGTAGTCTTTTCCATATCTTCTGGAGCCATCTTGATCTGGTTATACCCTGAAAAACCATCCATGAAGGAGAACACCTTGTGTTGTGCTGTATTGTCAACAAGGACATCAATGTGAGGTAGGGGGAAGTCATCCTTGGGGCTGGCCCTGTTCAGATCCCTGTAGTCAACACACATTCTGACCTTGCCGTCCTTCTTCGGCACTGGCACAACATTGGCAACCCACTGAGGGTAAGAAGTTACTGCAAGGAAACCTGCATCAAACTGTTTCATCACCTCAGCTTTAATCTTCTCAGACATCTCTGGACGCATTCGTCGAACTTTTTGCTTTACTGGAGGGCAATCTTCCTTGGTTGGCAAATGGTGAACTACAATGTCGGCATCCAAACCAGGCATATCTTCATAAGACCAGGCAAAGATCTCCATGTAGTCTTGTAGCATCTGGATCAACCGTTGCTTCACGCTGAGCTCTAGATTGGCACCAATTTTGACCTCTTTCCTATCTGTCTCAGTACCCAGGTTAATTGTCTCCACAGGCTCTTCATGTGGTTGAATAGCCCTCTCTTCCTGTAGTAGCAGTCTTGCGAGTTCACCAGGCACTTCGCAATCATCTTCACCTTCGTCTTCGGCCAAGTTGATCGGATTTTCGAAGTCATAACTGGCGGTAGCAGAGCTGTTGCCAGTGAGATCCAGAGTGGATTGAAACCTGTATAAGTGAGTGTGTGTAAATATAGCTGTTTTGCAATATGTATAACACAGAAAGAAAAGGAGCACAAGATTTGAAATGCAACAAACGTCCAATGTTTTGATTGATGATATATGAAAATGTCATACAAAAAGCCCTCACAAATGGAGCTACGATGCCCCGGGCAGGACATCGAGCCAACAGAGTTTTAACATATTGTTTGTTACAAATTTGGAAATCAAAAGAAATCAATTACTGCGTGACAAATGTGATAGGGGTAAAATCCTTTGCTGTCCAGTTGCTTGGTCCGTCGCTGGCAGTCGGGTAGATCCAATTATCAAACTCAGCTTCCTCCACATCCTCCTCGATAGCATTCACCCTTGAACTGGAAATAAACACCGGAGCCTTTCCAATCTTCTCTTTGCGCATTGCCTTCTGAGCCTCTGCAGTAAAGCCTAGCCCAAACTTGTCGTTCTTCTGAGTGAAGTCAGGAAGCTGACCCCAGTGTGCACCATCGCCTTTCTGAACCACAGCCCGGGCATCCCTTAGGGAAACCATCTTCAAGGAATCATTCTCTTCGGCCATTGTCTCCGCAGCTGCTGAAATTGGATGTACCTCCTCGAAATGTTGGAAGGGAGTTTCAATAAATTCTCCGTCCATCTCGATGTACCTGAAGGAATTCAAATGGCTCACCATATACTCCTCTTCTCCTTGCACAGTGACAATTTTCCCCCTGACGGGATACTTCAGCTTTTGGTGTAAGGTGGAGGTCACTGCCCCAGCTTTGTGGATCCAAGGTCTACCCAACAGACAGGAGTACGATGGACGTATATCCATCACGTAAAAGGTAGAGTCAAACACTTGAGAGCCCACACGAATAGGGATGTTAACCTCTCCATGAACCATCCTCTTGGAACCGTCAAAGGCTCTGACGATGATATTGCTGGGTTTCAACTCCAAGCCCTCATAATCCAGACGATCCAAAGCCTTTTTCGGAAGAACATTCAAGGAAGAACCAGTGTCCACCAATACATGTGCCAGAGTAGTGCCCCTGCATTCAATAGAGACATGCAGGGCATCATTATGGTTTCTCCCTTTAGCGGTTAAGTCAGCATCTGAAAAGCCCAAGCCGTTGTCCGCCGTCAAATTGGCTATGCAGTCAGTGAACTGAACTGCAGACGTCTCCTGCGGCACATGGGCCGTCTTGAGAAATGAGATCAAGGCTTTTGCATGGGCCTCGGAACATAGTAATAAGGAAAGCAGGGAGATCTTGGAGGGTGTATGCCCTAATTGTTCGACAACATTAAAATCACTTTTCTTTATTATTTTCAGAATCTCCTCCATTTCTTGTCGGGAGGCCTCAGCATTCACGGGTATTGGTGCCTCCATCCGGGCAGGCTCTTCTTCAATCCCTTTGCCCCGAGCATTTGATGACTCGGCAGCAGGGGACACAATTTGATCAGCAACAGGACTTGGTAAACTTGCAGGTTTTATGAGGAGGGGTTTTCGAATAGCGGGTGGCGCAATGTCAGGCGAGAAGAGCCTGCCACTGCGGGTGACTTTAGCTGGACCGGTGATGTCGCAAATACTGGCACTAGCATCAAATTCTTGCTTGATTCCATTTACATACACGTCTGCCCCATAATGCCAGGGGACAGCTCTATCAGACACGTAGGAGAGGGGTCCTGGAACAGTAATGATCACAGGCGCAACTGTCAAGATTTGAATAGGCTTCTTTGGGGGAGCCTTGATTGGATTTTTGAAGATGGTAATCACGGAAACTTCTTTTATTGGAACCAAATGAACAGCAGTCTTTTTGAATAAAATCTCCTTGCTATCCATTAGGCCTTGGATGCCTAACCTTAGCAAGGGACAATCGGATAGGGAAATAGCACAGAATGGGCAACCTTCGCCGCAACCCGGAAATAAACCGGCCCGCAGTAGGTTCTTCTTAACAGTCTTCAAAGGGGTAACAACTTCATCTATCGAAACAGCATACACTTCTTCCTCAATGGCACTTACCCTATGCTGGGGCATAGGGGCCGTTACAACATTCGGTCTTTCCGGCGCTTCAAACTGAATTTCTTTTGCGTCAATTAGATCTTGCACTTTGTTTCTCAAGGCCCAACAATCATCAGTAGTGTGCCCGGGACTATCAGAATGATAAGCGCACCGGGCGTTCGGGTTGTATTTAGGGGACGCAGTGTTGACGACCTTAGGAGCTTCTTTGAGGGTCACCAGGTTGGTGGATAACAGTTGGGGTAAAACTTGAGATAATGTCATACTCAATCGGGTATACTGCCTCTTGGGTCTTTCACTTCTTTGCTGATTGTACTGCTGAGGAGCAGCAACAGGTTTAGAGATGACCAAAGCATTAACGGCTTGGCGACCTTCGGGCTTGACTTGTCTCCTAGGGCCATAGACGGCGCTTGCTTCTTTCTTAAACGGCCTCTTCTCAGCACTTGTAGAGGCAGCTTTCTGTATCTTGCCTGACCTGATACCAGCCTCAATTCTTTCTCCTGTTAATATCAGATCTGTGAACCCAGCGGAGGAGTTACCAACCAAATGATTAAAAAACGGTCCAGACAACGTTCCCAAAAACATATCCACCAGCTCTCGATCAGTTAATGGAGGCTGCACCCTGCCAGCCAAATCTCTCCATTTTTGAGCGTACTCTTTGAATCCTTCACCCGTCCCTAGAGACATACCCTGAAGTTGGGTACGCGTAGGGGCGAGATCAGAATTATATTGGTATTGTCTGTAGAAAGCAGTCGCTAAATCCTCCCAGTGCCGGATGCTAGCTCCGTCTAATTGGTAGAACCATTCAAGCTGAGACCCCGAGAGGCTGTCTTGGAAGAAGTGAATCCAGAGGTTTTTATCTGCCGTGTAAGGTTGGATTTTCCTTACATACGACCTCAGATGCAGCTTTGGGCAGGAGACCCCATCATACTTGGCGAAGGCAGGCGCCTTAAACTTGTGTGGAATTACTACTCCAGAAGATAATCCCAAATCCCCAAAATCCAGTCCCGGCACGTTCTGAATTTCCATAGCGCTCAAACGGTCCTCCAGTTGTTTGTATCTGTCAGCAGCAGGTGGGTATTGTTCCTCGTTATAGTCCGTCTCGTTGTCGGAGACTGCGGGACTAGGAGCTTCTCCCCCTTGGGGACTGTTTTTCTCTGCGGAAGAAGTGGTCGGATCAGCTTCATTGTGGAGAGTGTTCCCAAATCTGCGTCCGGCGTTGAACATTGCCGTCCTCTTTTTCTTCTTCTTTTTCAAGAGCAGAGTCTTCAACTCTTGCTGTCCCTGGGCTAGGCTTAAGACCATTTCTTGAAACTGTGCACTTTGGGCCTGGAGGGCCTTGATTGCTTGTTCACTGGATGACTCCGAATTCATGATGACTGTTCACATAAACAGCGAAGAAAATTAAGCAACCTGTGAAATAGGGTACCTGCTATGCATATGGTGTAATGGAATGCGTATGTTTTATGTTTTCAAAGACAAATAAGATTCAACTTTGTAGACAAAAAGGGAAACACACTTCATTAGATTAAAATTTTTCAATTGTTCAACAATTTGCCCTTAGGCATTACAGGAATGAAAAATACGGAAAAGGAAATAAAACTACAAAAGGGAATGATCAAAGCTCAACAATGCTCCCATGGCCTTCTTCTCTCAGTGCTGATGTAGTTGTTCAGGACACGTTCTTCTTCCAATTGCTTAGTCAGCCTTTGGACCTTCCTTTCCTGCTCGTTGAACTTCTCCCGATAGAAATCCCGTTCTTCCTTTAGCTGTGCCCAAGATCTCTTCATGGTGTCAAAATCAGTAGGTATCTGAGGAGGGAGGACAGTTGGAGGAATCCCATCTTCCTCGGGAGATTCAAGGATGATTGGTCTGACAGCTTCGTATGGCATACCTAGCCTCTGAGCACGGATGCGGACCCATTTGCAATAGGGCTCCAATGGTAAAGAAGTTTTTGGTCCTAGCTCATGTGGGTCAGCTTTGTGGATTCTGTCCCAAGCTCTAATGAATCCCTGGCGTAGTTTGTCACTACCTGCCTGAAACTCAAAATGGAAGTGAGGAACCAGCATTTCATGGGGCCCATCTCCTCTGGCTCTTCCAAACTGACGGAGAGCTAAACATGGGTTGTAAGAGATTCCTCCTTGGATACCAATCAACGGGACATTAGGGTATTCTCCGCAACGGTCGATAACAGCTACCTCATCCAAGCCTCTGAGAGTCCAAGTGATGTCCTTATCTGTGAGAGACATTAACCTTCGAGCCCAACCTTTTCCTTCTTCATTCTTCAGCACGGACTTAGGAAGGTGCGAAATAAACCACCTTACCATCAAAGGAGCACAACACCACGGAGTTCCCCGTTTTCGAGCAGTACGAGCATGGAGTTGTTGTAGAATGTCACCCAAGAGAGTGGGTACCGGATTTCGAGACATGAAGATTCTTATGACATGGATACTGATGAAAGTGTCAGGGTTGGGAAACAATACCAGACCATAGATCAAAAGAGCCAGAATATCCTCATATGCTTTGAAGTCCAAGTCATTCCAGAAATCATTAGCCTTGCCAACCAGAAATTTGACCAAAAAGCCCTTGATCCCATTTCTAGTTTCCCAGTTGGACAATACCTCTTCTTTGGTCAAGGGGAGAATTGCAGCAATTTCTTCAGGCCTAGGAGTCTTTTCTAAACCAGTGAATGGAGTTTGTTCCAGGACAGGGATCCCAAGCAGATAAGAGAACTCTTCCAGGGTAGGAACCAGCTGGAAGTCTTGAAAGGTGAAACAATGATGCAGAGGGTCATAAAACTGGGTCAGAACACTTATCAGTTGTTGGTCCCATTTTGCAGTGATCAAGCCAAGGAGGGAACCATGTTTGTTGATGAAGGAGGTAGTGTTTGGAATTCTTTCAACCAGATCTTTGAGTAAAACTGGTGGTTGAACAAAGTTGAGCCGGACAGTATTTCTACGCACGGGCATCATGATGTCCTACAAAACAGAACAAAGATGAAACCTTTTTGTCTTTGAAATGGGTTAGCTTTTTATGCATGCAATGGTATGATGGCATGATGCTATGATGAAGCACATCACAAGTATTCACATAGGCAGATAAAACACACAAGTCACACAAGACACCCTTAGGTTTCAGGCCAGCATGAGTTTCAGGTATTACCCTCTTTTGGTTTTGTTGGTTAAAACCTGTCCTATCAAAAGTAACCGGGTTCTAGAGGATCTCAAATCATTGGCTACCCTCAATCGGTCATAACTCCAGCATCGCAATCTTTTCTTGCGGCCAGAACCATCTCGAGAGTTTAGCCTCAATGAGTGTAGCATACTGCTACTGTCCTAATAGCCAAGTTGGTCAATTTAGGGTTCTAGGGTTGGTTGGTGTTTAATGACCCCTTAGAAGACCTATATTCTCCCCGTTACAACACAAGGGATATAGGTACAGACTAAGATGCCACACCAACGTAGCCACTGCTTCACCCATGTCGGTCTACGCCGGACAGGTCCCTCACAGATTATGCTACCTAAAAAGGGTATTTCCCAGATCCGGGTTAGGATCCATAAAACTCCGATGCAAAGCCCACAAATATAAAAGCAAACAAAGCAAACAATTGAAAACAAAGGTGATCTAAACCCTAAGGTTACTCCACTTTTATTAAAGTCCCCAGCAGAGTCGCCAGTTCTGTGATACGGTGGGAGAACTGACTTGAGGTTTGCGTTTGTATTCGCAAATGTTGCGGTTAGCAAGAGTCGCCACCGACTTTTTATTTTATCCTAAGGAAAGGTTAAAAAGCACAGCAAAAACCTTTTGAGATGTTTCGTGGGTTCGGGGAGTAGATTATAGAAAGGGAAGGTATTAGCACCCTTTCTATCCATGGTTATCCATGGGCTCTTAGTTACTTGCTTAGATCACTTGCCTTTTGTTTTCAATTGTTTTAAATGGTGCTTGAGTGTGTGGGTTTTGAAAATGTTTTGAAAAGATGCCAATATGGTGGCAACCTTTGTAATGATCCATGTGGGGATGTATACAAAGATGTATTTCTTTTGAAAAGGTTTTCATTTGTTTTTGAAAGTTGTTTTGAAAGTGTAGTGTTGTGTGGTTTTGAAATTAGGCAAGTGTTTTGTTTTGCAAGTTGATTCAAGTAACTAAGAGATTATCTACTCCTAAATTTTCTCAAAAGATCATTGCTATGTTTTAACCCTTTTAACAAGTTTGCACCACCATTGTATTTGGTGGGCAACCTTGTGTTAGGATGTGAAAAGGGACAGGCGCGGGTCATTGTTTAGACCATAATTGTAACGACGTTAAATGTCTTTGGGCAATTTCTCTAAGGGACTTGATCATTTGCTTTGTTTGTTTTGAAAGAGTTTTATCGAGGGACTATGATCATTCAAACTGTTTGCTTTGCCCAAAGATGTTCAACATACAATATGGCCCATTTATTTGAAGGCAACAAGTGGAATACCCTAGGGGGTGCAAGTGTGATTTGTGTGTCCATTTTCATGCTTGTTTGTCTCGTATTAGGTCAAACTATTTTTTATCGTTTTTTCGCATACAAACCCTAATTCTAGCATGTTATTATTTAGAAAGCAATAAAGTGCGAAATTAAAATTACTAAGCTATTACACAACCAAATATGGGAAGGGGGGTACAAATGTTCAAATGGGGATATTGACAAGAATTTAAATATAAATTATTACAACAATTGGATATTTGCATAGTAAATAAATTGCATAATTTAAATGTAAATAAAATAAATATGTGAAATGTAAAAAAGAAGTTTTTATGTGTATGAGAAAATATTTATGTAAAAGAAGAAAAAAAGAAAATAAAAATGTATTTATTTTTAGTATTTTGAAACTTAGGGTAAAAAACCCTAATTTTTATATAAAAAGTATTATTATCTAATTTAATTCTACTATTTATTTATTATGTTCAAAAATAAAATAAATGAAGTATTTTGTGAAAAAAAGTATTTTTGTATTAAATATTGATAAAAATGAAGAAAATCAAGTATTTATATTTTTATCTTAAATATATTAATAAACATGTATATATATATATATTAAACCCTAAATGAGTATTTATACAAAATAAATATTTATTTAATATTTTAATAAAATAAATAAAAGTATTTTTTTGTGTGAATATTTTCAGAAAGTAAAAATAAAAATAAAAATGTATTTACATTGTTTTTCTATTTATTTTAATAATAGTGTATATATATATATTTGTATATAAATAAAAGAAATGAACAAACAAACATGCCATAAATACAAAAAATGATGGAAAAAATATTTTAAAAATTTTAATGGTATGAGAAAAAATAAACAAAGTCAACCCAAAAAGAAAAAGTCAAAAATGTTGAAAAATAAACAAATGGGCTCAGGGGGGTGAGAAAATGGAAATGTGGTGCAAAAAGAAGAAACCACACAGGCCCAGCCCATGTAGCTTCATCTTCAACCTCAGAACACTTCTTTGTTCAAAACACGCGTTTTCTAACTCCTCATTCCTTGATCTTTTGCCAAATCTTCCAACATGAAACCTGTAGAGCTTGAAACCACGGTTCTAGACATATAAAGAAGTCAAGCTAACTCTCAGAAATGAGAGAGAATTTCTTCTCTCCCAAATCCTGACCTAATTTTTTAACCATGTTCAGACATAAAATTCTCTAAGCACACGAAATATAAATGAAATCTAAACATATGAGCATGTTCAGGGCTATGATTGTGACATGTTTTCTTCACAAACCTAAAGCTAACAATGCCTAACAAGAGAGATAGAACTCCATGAATATACCTGTTCAGTTGGAATCGAGTTGGGCAATGGAGGATGTTTCAGAGTGAAATGAGGACTTGTACAGCTTCCTTGAAGTGTAAGGAAGCTTTTCCAGTTCCTTCTTTGCCTTGAAACTTCCTGAATCGAGCTGATGAACTTCAACTGCAAAACAAAAATTTGAAAATGGTGAAGGGGCTTGGAGGTGTTACAGGTCAGGTTTAAGGACAGGGTTAGCTTGCATATGTTGTGAGGAAGGTAGAGGAACAAGTTTGGACAAGAATGCTCGAAGGGATTGAGAGATAGCACTCAAACTGCAGAGCTTGCTCTGTTTGTGCAGTTTTGAGGTGATTTTGAGATGGAGGGTGTTTGAAAGGCAAATAGCTCGTGCAAAAGCTTGGTTGGGTAGTTTGAAATGTGTTTTATCAGTTCTTTCTTGTGTCCCTAAGCTGATATGAGAGATAGCATGTGTTATGGACCTTTCTTCACACTTAAGCTACAACAGCAAGTTGGTGGTTTTAGGTTAGTAGGGAGCCTCCTAATGTGCTGCATAAGCCTCTCTTGATCAGTGTGTTATGCCCATAACCTTGTGTAAAGCAGATCTTTCATGTACTTGTTGGATTACAAACTTGACATAAAGCTAAACTTTTCAAAAATGGCAATTTCACTTTATCCAAAAATGGATCAATCTTGTGTATAATGCTTGAATTCATGGAACAACACTTAGACACAATGAACAAGCATTAAATTAAGGAGTGTAATGTGGTTTAAGGACCTGCAAAGTAGCACAAACTATGCTGAGTTCAAATTTGCCAAGTTTATGAACATGTTAAGATGAAGAACAAAAGTGAATTTTTGCCAACTTGTGAAATTCGAATCTCTCAAGTTATGAGGTTGTTTGATGAGTTCTTGGACATTTTGGAAAGCTTGGAATGTGTACTACAATCCATCTTTGAAATGCAATTTGAAATTCCAAGTGGAAGGGTATGAAAAGTGGCCTTGAAGTAGGGTAGAAAACCTTGTCAAAATAGGTCAAATTTCACTAAGTTAAAAGATGGTTTAGTGCCCTTATTCAAAAAATCATAACTTGAGATACAAGCTTCAAATGAGAAAACTTTGTGAATCAAAGTTGTAGATTTTGCAACAAGCTACAACTTTCATGTTTTGACTTTTGTTTGAATCCAAATGGATCATGGTGAAAAGATGGGGCAAAGTTGGGAAAAAATTAGGGTTTTTCATAACTTAGAAAAATTCTAAGTTATGAAAAATTCCATTTTCAAACCCTAATTTGCATTTTGTGATTTCTTGGTGAACAAGTTTCATGATTTGTAATGTTTTGATGAAAAATGAACCTTGACTCTTGATTTTGACCAAAAAGTCAAAGTTTGACTTTTCAGTATACAGTCAAAATTGATCAATTGACTGGGAAATTCAACTGTCAATCTTGTGTACTTGGGATCTTTTGAGCTTGATGAACATGTCAAGATAATTCCATGGGGTCCTTGAGTCCATATGTGAGCTTGGTTTGCCATTGGCTAGGTCAAACAGTCAAAAATTGCCCTTGTGCAGTCAAAACCCTAAAAATGACCATTTTGCCCTTTTGGTGATCTGATCAAATTTCTTGGGGAATTGTGATTCAAACTTGATCAAATGGTCCATATGAGTTCATAATGTTGATGTGGATCAAATTTCATGAGGTTTGACTGTCAATTGGCCACAGTTGACTTTTTCCCCCATACAGCTGATTTCTAGGTCAACTGTCCAATTGACTGGGTAAAACTTGGGATCAAGACTTGAAACTTGGTATAGGTAAACTTGGGAGTCCAACATGAAGCATGAAAGTCATCTTAGGCATTTTAGGTCAAAACATCTTTAGGCAAACACAAACCCTAATTTGAGTCCACAGTGCAAGGAGAAGTCTTGAGTAGGGGAAACCCTAATTGGATCTTGATCTCCAAAGGTCTTGTGATGAAAAAATGTTGAGGAAATGGGAGGGCAAATTTTGGGGTACAACATTTTGGATGGTGATTTTTGTTCTCCCAATTCCATCAACCTCATTTTTGTAGTGGATTAGCTTAGATAGTAACACTAGGGTTTTGCTTATGAATGATTGGAGGTAGATTTCTCATTGACCGGCTCTGACAAACTGGAAGATTTGTGGTTTATCTCTTCTCCTCTATATGTATTTCTCTTTTGTTAGGTTTTGTATGTATTTTACTCTAAACATATGTATATTTGTCGCCCATGGCATTATATTAAACTTGCTTTACAATTATTTATTGATTATTATCTTAGATTTTTGCTCTGTGCTAGGGATTTGCGTTGTTATAGACATATGCTGCTTAGATTCTTATCTAGGATGATTATCTATTAATTTCTGAACTCTAAAGATAGATTTAGAGATGACATCTACTTGGGTATAAGAGCTTAATGCCTCTATGTGGTTGTGCTGTGCTGAGAGATCGTCAGTGCGATTACATAAGTTGTCTTTTGTGTTGTTAAGGAGGTAGAGAGATCATTTCCTTGGTGATACAGTCGGTCTCTCAATTTGGGTTAGAAATGACTTAGGTTTTGAGTGATACGTAGTGACATTGATGAGTATTGTTAGGTTGAATGTAACTGGTCGATATATTTAAGTCTGTAATGAGTAGATTATATGCAGGCTTGATAAGTTCTTCCTTAATTTTTACTTTTGTTTACATTTATTTTCTATTGATAACATTTTCTTTACAAATCCATTTATCCTCAAACTCATTAACGAGAGAATTATCGAACGACAATTCAATAACCAATCTATGTGGACACGATAAATTCTCGGATAAATATTTCCAAAAACTTTTGTAGCTTGCCGCTACACCGCTTCCAACACAAGTTCGAGGAAGGCACTTCTCAGATGACCACTCTACATGCCATCTTAGCAGAGACATGGTATGCATTACAGTACCGACGACATAGGAGGAATACAGGTGTCAGATATATGCAATAGTGACCTTTTATTTTGTATATTTTGTCATTTTTGTATAATGGTTTGTACTTGAATTGATTATGATATTTTGACATTTTAACATTCATGTATACACAATAGTTCTTCTATTTTAATTTTATTATTGAATGACAAATATGTATGGTTAATTGTGGAATTGATTTAAAAATTATTTATAATGTAAGTTTATTAAAAATTTGTAAAATTTCTTCTAACTTATTGTTTACTGGTTTTTTTAGTAAATCAAATCACAATTTTTTGTTCACTTATAGGATTAAACTCGAAAAAATCCTATGGACAATTTTGTGTTGAAAGTTTGAGAAAATGTGTGTTTTCTTGAAGATTAGAACAAATGAATAAGATTGTTCAAAAGTAACATGTAGAATTATAAAATGACAAAGAATAGTAAATAACCATGAGTAAAATTGCTTAAACTAAAGATGGGACGCATATTCATAAATTTCTCACAAACCCTTATCTCTGTAACTGGGATGTGTGAATTCTATATAGAATAACTATGAAAATTATGAACCCTTATTACATGAGTGAAATCAACTTATATACTAAATACATCTATAATCATCGACAACAGTCAGTTCTCCAGTGTTCGACACGTACACTATTATATGCTCTTTTGCCCACTGCTTTGCTTCCACTCGTCTTCAGTTCTTGAATTGCTGCAAATTGTTATCCATGTCGACAACTCCACTTAAATCTCATGTCTTTTTTTGTCGAAAACATTTTTAAGTCTTCTAACTGCACTTTCGAATATGCTAAATCATTGGTAACCTTTTCGAGGTCCTGAACATATTTTGAAAAGAGAGTGATCATAATCTTATGTGTCTCTTTATGAGATTCCTCCAAATCAGGTTTATTGGGTCTCTAGATCATCTAATCTTTAAACTCAAGAATATACTAAATTCTAAAACACCTGGTAGACGAGTTGAACTCATCACCTCAGTCGAAGTAATCAATATGTCAAAACTTTTACTAGATCATTTTACACTTTGCAATATCATACCTTTATATCACACTTCCATATCGAAAAATACTAAACTAAAATTCTCAAACTAACTCCTACTGTCAAAGGATATAAAATATTGTCATGTAATTAATTTAGAAATTGAAATATGTACATATGAAATGGAAATTGAATTTCGGACCAATTTTTAACATATGAAATGGAAATTGAATTTCGGACCAATTTTTAACAAAGATGGGGTGCTTCAGTAATAAAATAATTTTATTATAGAATGAGTGTGTCCGAATTTTAAAATAAAAAATATATGAAATACATAATTTTGCGATTTTCATAGCAATATATACGCCCCTAAAAAATTATTTTACTTTTTGGATTATTTTGCCCCCAAAGAATTACTTTATTAAGATTCTTTTTATTATATTATTTTATTTAAAGAAATCTTTGGGTGCGTTCGCACGAGTACTGATGTAGTATGTATGATTTTATTTTTAAAATATAATAAAAATATAAATAAAAAAATAAAATTGTTTTACCAAAAAAGTTTATAATTTAACAAAAAAACATATTCTTAAAAGAAAAACCAAATTTGTTCTACCAGAATTATTTTACATCAATAATATATATTTTAATTTTTCATATATTATCTTTAAAAATATTGTATTTTAAAATAAAAATAGTTTCAGAGTAAAAATATTAGCAACATAAATAATTTAAAAAGAACACATTTTCGCGTGTTTGGATTCATACACTATTTTAAATATATCTATTTTTATTTTCTTTAATACAAAAAAATATAATAATCCATCGGTTCGTACGAATTGGGATATGGTTATCCGTGCTTTCACACGACACTGATGTGTTATCAGTGCGCTTGCATGTGTATTGGTATGATATGCACACTTTTATTTTCAAAATGTAATAAAAATGTAAATAAGAAAAACAAAATTATTTTACCAAGAGATTATTATTTTTAAAATAAAGATATATTTTTAAAATAAAAATAAAATTATTTTACCAAAATTATTTTACATCAATATAATATATTTCAATTTTCCATATATTATCTTAAGAAATATTGTATCTTAAATTAAAAGTAATTTTAAAATAAAAATATTAATAAAATAAATAATTAGAAAACAATTTATTTTTTCCGTGTTTGAATTCATGCATGATTTAAAATATTTTTATTTTTATTTTCTTTAAGTGTACATGAAATGCTAGAACCCGTGTGTTCGTACGCGTTTCCATAAGTATTGGTGTGTTACACACATTTATTTTTAAAATATAATAAAAATGTAAAAAATAAAAATAAAATTATTTTGTCAAAAAAGTTTATTATTTTTAAAAGAAATACACATTTTGATTTATATATGGATCATAAATTTCATATATAAAAATATTTAGATGAATAATATATTTTCTTGTGTGTAATATTTTTTTTGTTTTGACATTATTTATAAAAATATTTAGAATAAAAAAAACGTGTTTCCATTTACAAAAAAAATTAAGATTAACTCATTAATTTAAAAATAACATTTGCCATTAATAACATATATTAGTCTAATGATCATATTAATAATATATAGCTTACTTTTTAATATTTCATCTTAAAAAATATTATATCTTAAATAATAAATAATTTTAAAATAAAAAATATTAGTAACATAAATAATAAAAAAATACATTTTTCACGTGTTTGAATTTATATATTATTTTAAATATATTTACTGTTAATTTCTCTAATTGTGCACAAATATAATAATTCGTGGGTTCACATGAATTTTAATCTGGATGCTCGTGTGTTAGCACGAGTAATAATGCGTTGCGTGCATATGTTTTTTAAATGTAATAAGAATGAAAAAAAATAATAAGACAAAAGTATTTAACCAAAAAAATTTATTACTTTTAAAAGAAAAACATATTTTTTATTTAAATTTGAAGCATAAACATATTTCCATATATAAATGAATATTAACATAAATAAATATATTTTATTCGTGTTTGAATTCATATATTATGTAAAATATATTTAATTTATTTTCTTTGATTATACCAAAAAATACGGCTTAGAACCCAATAATTTAACCACTCAATTTTGTTTTTTGTAGAACAAAATATTTATATGATCTAATTAATTTTGTATGGTTTATATTTTAAAAAAATTAATAAAAATCATTTATGATGCCTATAAATATTGGTATTAATTATTAATAAGTTCAATAAAATAAATTTCATGTTGCATCTTTCAATTTAATCTCTACTTGTTATCAATTTTAATCTCTATTTTTTTTTTTATAAATTTTATATTATTAAACAAAAAATTAAAAATTTATGCTATTCTCAAATCCACCTCACCTATAAATATGTTTTCAATCTCGCTAAAATATTAGAACTTTTATTTTTAATCTACATAAACTTATAAAATTATAAACTAAACATATAATAAATCTTTATTAATGATGTATCATAAAAAACGTCATTAAACTATGAAACATAAAACTTAAAATAAAAAAAAAAAAGAGATTAAAATTAAAAGCAGAAGATTTAAAAAAAAAATCAAAGTTTGAATTTTTTTCAAAATAAAACTCATATTCTGAAAAAGAAAAATGTATTAACAAATATAAAACTAAAATATAAAGTTATGCCAAAATATTTTCTTTATACCATTATTAATTTTTAGTTTTTATTTTTTAATTTTTTTTTTTAAAATAAAAGAATTAAATTTAAAATTAATTGAAGTTGATTTCAATTTTTTTAGAAAATTTATTATTTAATCTAAATAATCCATTTCATTGTTATTATTTGACTGCAAATTTAAGTTGCTTTCTACATCATTTCATCCATCTTTTATTTCTCTCTCTCAACCCTTCATTATTCTATGCAAATGTTTTTTTCACCCCTTCACTTTCTCTTTCTCTTCTCACCACCGATCTCTCTCTCTCTCGTCTTCTTTTACAAACTTTAATGTTGTTTCTGTTTTCTTCTTTAATATTTCAGGGCTTTTACTTCAAGATGTATGAATCTAAGTGAAGATATGTTTTTCTGTTTTGCTTTGTTGAATTTAAAGTTAAAGATTTAATTTTTATGCTTTGTTTCATATATGTATTGAAGGAATGAGAAGGAAGAATGTAGGTAGATTTGCAAACACAAGCCAACAATTATGGTCTTACTCTCCCATATATTTTCTTTTTATGTGCCATATGTAAATCACGAGCATAAGAATTTAAGATTTGTCTTGAAGAAGTTTATAAAGAATAATTCTCTCCTCATCTCACTGCGCCAAAAATAAGTTTTAGCAGCACATAAAAGAAAGCGCTTTTGGAAAAAAGCGCTGCTGTAGGTTTTAAAAAAAATTCGCTTAAAAAAGCGCTTTCAAAGGGTGCCTTAAGAAAGTGCTTTTCAAAAGCGCTTCTAAAGGTCACCCTTAGAAAGCGCTTTTTGGGAAGCGCTGCTAAAGCTGGCCTTTCAGAGGGTACCTTAAGAAAGCGCTTTTCAAAAGCGCTGCTAAAGGTCAGCCTTAGAAAGCGCTTTTCCAAAGCGCTGCTAAAACTGACCTTTAGAAAGCGCTTTTAAAAGCGCTGCTATAGGATATGCTACGAAAGCGCTTTTTGATGTAAAAGCGCTGTTATAGATGACTTTTAGAAAGTGCTTTTAAAAGCGCTTTCGTAGGTAGTTTTATAATAAATATCAAAACACAATTTGTATCACTTTTCTATTCTCAGTCAGATTTTCTTCACGAAAAAACCCTAAACCAGAGCTTCTACGGCGGTCAACGGTGCTCCACTTCTCCGGCCAACTGCAATTCGTATCAGGTTTCATTTTTTTCGTTTGTCTCCTACTCACGATATTAGCAGTAACTCTTTTCCTTCCTACATTCATCCTTTGTCCGTCATCTCTCTCTCTCCGCTCCAAAACCCTTCTTTCGCCTCAATATTCTTCTTTGTTTGTTTTGTTTCTTATCTTCTCCTTCTCCGATCTACAGATCCATCACTTTTGAGCCATCACTTAGTCTCCACAAAAAGGAGCCTTCTTAACATATTATATATGATTGGATTGGAAGAGAAAGCTAGGAACTCAAAAGTCCTGTGCACGTGCGAGCAAATTTCTGGAGGTAAAGTTAGGGTTTTGCTTTTATCTATTTTGATTGAAATCGCTCCTCTAACTTTTGAGCATTTGGTCTTGCGATTTGAGGAAAACATAATCTTATTTAACAAACCCTAAGATCAAATCCTCAATATATCTTTGGCAATTGATTTTGAACTTGTTTTTCTATTTAGTACGTTGAGTTGTGAATTTTTTGGTCCACTGGTTTTGAATTGCAATGTTAAGTTTGTATGTTGTGGTATAATCTACCATGGAATAGCTTAGAATGTATGAATATTTAAAGTGCACATAGTATTAATGTACGTTTAGATACTTTCATAGATATTTTAAACATTATTTCTGTAGTTTAATTTAGGGGTGTGTCTTCTTTTTCTGTTGAGATCTGTAGCCACTTTTGTTTCCAGTTCCTAAAAGGCTCTATTCTTTAATAACAAAAGAAATTGTATTGAGGCATATTTAGAGTTTGTTTTTTAACTTCATCTAATTTTTTAAGTATTTTACTAAGTTATTTTTTGGGGATCGGTTGTTATATTATGTTTTAAACGGGAGAGTTTCAATTCAAGAGCTGGCTTTAAAAGTGGCATTTAGATTGTGTGGAACATCCAAAGAGGCTAAAAAAGTATCAGTTGATGCCAATTTTATGGCATATTTTGTTAAGTTTTTGAACGTAATGATTCCTTAATGCTTATCTTCTTTTTCAGCATACACATGTCAAAGGATACCTCGATGCTTATAATCCAAATTGCTTTGATTCACCTCTTGGAATATACATCAATCGAATTAAGGTGAGGATATGTTTGTAATATATTGTTGGATAGTCATACTAAAGTTAACATTAAACCCGCGATTGAAAATTTGTGTGTGTACTGTATTGTTTAACTTGATTTTTCTAAATTTTCCTTTTATGATCAGCACCTGACATAATGTTTCATTTTTACAAAAAAAGATTACAAGGATTATTGTGAAATAAAATTTCCTTGATGTAATTATCAAACTATCTCTATCCCATGAAATTAATTGATCTTATTCTCCATGTTGTATACGGAATCAAAACTACATTGAATGTGGACCTATATCCAACAAAGCCTTTTTGATGGTACACTTGCTTGCTGATGCATAGAAGTACAATTAGTAGTTACTATGAAGACTTTTATTTTTATATTAGATTCTTACTGCCCTTAAAAAAAAGGATTCATGATTTTTTCTATTCAAAATCCTTTGGCCTTTAATTCTTAAATTGCATATCCCTTGGTTATTGTTGTTGTATTGTATATATACTTTGATGTATCACAAAAAGAGGTACGTTTAAAGTGTTAATTATATGATCCGAATAAAAAACTGCATAATTTTATAATTTAACTGAGTCTATATGATTTTTAGGTACCTTTTCAAGGGTCACAACAAGTGAGTCAGAAAATCATTGGCGTACCACCCAAGAAAAGGGTTCCTACTAGATTTTTCCCTCGATACCGGCAGTGTCTTGAAACAATAGTAGGAACAACAGATTTGATGGATGGTGGTATTCGTCAAATGGATATGGATCAAGGTATCTTTGGTTTTCCTTACACCGAAATAATTGGACATGAGAACGTGGAAGAGATTTTCCGTCATAAAGAATTAGGCGTCAGTATTATGCACGCATACATCCGGTAACCCCATCTTTATATTATGTAATTAGTTGAATTTTTTTTAAACATTTCAATGAATATAGTCTAATATTAATTATGTTTTTATTTAAGGTTGTTATATGAAAAATTGATGCGCGAGAATCAATTGTCAAACAGATACCATTTCGTGTCTTCCTCCCGTGTCAGCAGAGCGACAATTGGTAGGGAATCGGATTCAGTAAGAGAGCACTTAGTCGAAAGATTCATGACAACTGGCAGTACAGAAACTTTATATCTTTGGGCGTATAATACTATTCCTACAGGGTTAGATTTTCATTCTAAGTTCATTTTAATATTTGTAATTTTTGCATAGAAAATTTTCTTCTAAACTGTTGTTTTAATTTATAGACGTCACTGGTTGTTGGTTGTTATCGATCCTATAAAAGAAGTGGTCTATTATCTGAATTCGATTGACGGTGATTGGACAAATTATTCGGATATGAAGTTAATGATTGATACGTAAGTGAGATTATTCTAAATATTTGTGTGTATTTATATATTTAATTATTTCTGTGACATTGTTCTAAATATATATTTTTATTTTGTTAGAGCGATACAAGTATTCCAGTGTCAAAGAGAAGCTCGGGTACGACGGTCTAAATCAAACAACATTAATTGGATCAAAGTGCAGGTATATTAATTTCCACTATTTTGCTTATAATATTTATGCTATTTGATAGGGTTGATTTTGTAAGACTGGTTTAGTTGTTGTTAGGGTTGATTTTGTAAGACTGATTTTGAGTTACAATGCTGATAACAATGGTTTTTATATATTTTGAGGTACAAAAATGGTGTATATATATTTTGGATTACAATGGTATACAATGCATTACCGCGGTTTATGAATTACAGGTTATGGCAACTGGTTTATATAAATAATATGCTGCAAACAATGCAGGTATATGAATTATATAAATTATACCTCTAAAAAAACACCCTATGAAAGCGCTTTTTCAAGAAAAATGTTGCCTTAGATAACCCATGAAAGCGCTTTTTCACAAAAAGCGCTGTCTAAGGTAAACATATGACAGCGCTTTTCCAGGAAAAAGCGCTGCTAAAAGACCACCTATGAAAGCGCTTTTCCAGAAAAAAGTGTTGCTAAAAGCCTACCTAAGACAGCGCTTTTCCAGAAAAAAGCGCTGCTAAAAGAAAACTTATGAGAGCGCTTTTCCATAAAAAAGCGCTGCCTTAGGTAGACCTATGAAAGCGCTTCTTCATAAAAAAGCGCTGCCAAAAGCCTACTTAAGAGAGCACTTTTCATTAAACAAAAAGCGCTGCTAAAACCTATAGCAGCGCCACCTTAGAAAGCGCTTTTAAGCGCTTTTAAAGGCAAAAAAAAAGCGCTTTCGTAAGTCTTTTTTGGCGTAGTGTCTACAATCAAACTTAATAATGGTTTATTTAATTGTGAGTAAATTGTTGCAGGAGTCCATTAACGTGGCTGCAAAAAGTTGGAGTCTAGAATGTCTTCGATATGAAATAAGTGAGTTTTTGGAAATGTGATGATAAAGTTTCTTTAGCTTAATTATCCAATTGTTTCAGGAATGGGAAACAATACAATACAATGCATACTGTGTTTCTCAATATTTACAAGTGTGACTACAGACAAAATTCAAAGGAATGCACCAAAGATCGGGGAACTTGACTATGTCAACAGAGGTATATAGATTCAATTGAATACACTAGCACCCATTTCAGCTGAACAAATCAACCAAGCATTGGTATCTTATCGATTGGAAATTTTGGTATGATGTTAACTTCGAGAGGGAGTTGGAGTGGTTTATTGATATTAAATGGGCAATAAATGAGCATAAATAAGAACTAGTATGAAAATAAATTTGTAAATGATTCATTTTAGTCTCACATGAGAGGGAATACAAATATTAGTAGTGTATATATATTTCAACTTGGCCAATTGGGTTGGGCCCCAAGGGGCACCCCAATTTTGTAAAGGAGTGAGGACACACCCATAAACCATCTAGACAAACACGCGTGTGCTCCGTCGTCTGTCCGGTCGGCTGGGCTTGATTTGGTTCGGTCTAGATGAATTAACTTTTAAAATCCGAATTAGTGGAAATTAATTATCATTAGTTAATTAATTCGGTGAAAATTAAAAACAAGAAATTAATTAATATTAATTAATTACTAAATGGTGATGTGTCTTGCACAGAAACCAAGTCTTAACCTATTTTTTTTGACTAGTTATGCTTGCCCTCCAAGAGTCATATGTGTACGTGTGACTCGCTGGCCAAGTAAAAAAAAACAGCTACATTTGACTGGGCCGATTCCACTATCTCCCACGATTTTCTCCCACGATACTTGTTCCGTTCAGTTGGATTCTTTGCCTATAAATAGAATTCTTCAGTTCATTTGTAAGTATTCCATAATTTACAATTCGAATTCTCTCTTCTCTCTCTACTCTGTTTCATCTACAAAATTTTCTTTTCTGTTTTCGACTGACTTACTAAGCGATCAACGACTGGAAAATTCCAGATACTACGGCTGGTTTTATACCATCTGAAGGTGTAATTCTTCGAACGGTTTATTACAATGCAAGTAATAATCGTATTTCTGAATGGACTGTTTTATCCTGGAGACGTCGTCGAAACTCGACTGCTTTGCATAACTATTGGCAGTACGACGAAACGTCTTAAAGAAAGTGACCTAGTACGCGACTCGTCCCGATAATTTTTCTTTATGGCTTTTTCCCAGAACCGGAAATAACAATTTTAAGACGTATTCTTAACTGCCATGGCTACTGAGGAAATTATCGGTACTACTGTGGCCGCTTCTGTCTCTGACAAGCCATTTAAGTTTGAGGGTTACAATTTCAAATGTTGGCATGCTAAGATGAAATTTTTCTTAACTTTAAAGAAGGTTGCCCACGTTCTGACTGAGAATATCTCTGTTGCTCCTTCTGGATCAAATGAACTAAATAATGGTAAGACAATTATGGAATCAGACGGGACTTCTAAAATGTCTGACTTAGACTCTGCTGCTAAAGCTGCGACAGATAACTTACAGCTCAGAAAAGAAATCACCATATGGCAAGAGAATGACTACCTATGCAAAAATCACATTCTGAACAGTCTTGCTGATGATCTCTACGATTACTACAGTAATTACAAGACTGCTAAACAGGTATGGGAGGCTCTGCAAAAGAAATATGATACTGAAGAAGCAAGTGCAAAGAAATATGCTGTCAGCCGCTACTTGAATTACAAAATGGTGGATGAAAGGTCTGTGGAAGCTCAAAGCCACGAAATTCATAAAATTGCTCATGAAATCATAATTGAAGGTATGCCCCTCGATGAACAATTTCATATTGCTGTTATAATTGACAAGTTGCCCCCTGGTTGGAAAGATTTCAAAAATTTGCTTCGACATAAAACTAAAGAATTTTCAATCGAGAGTTTGATTACTCGCCTCCAAATTGAAGAGGAAGCTCGAAGACAAGATTGGAAAGATGAAATCTTAGTTGTTTCAAACAACAAAAAGAAATTTGGCGCGGTTCTGAAGCCTACCGGCAGACCTTTAAAGAATCAGAACCGTAATACTGTGAAGCGAATTAAGAATGGGAATCCCTCTAGGGCCCCATATGCTCCAATTGCTAGGCAGCAACCACCACCTCAGAGAAATGATGCTCCGGGTTTCACTTGCTACAATTGTGGGAAACCGGCTCATATGGCTAAGAAATGTAAGAGCGGGCCTAAACCTGCTACTGGCTCAAATGCACAGGTTAACCTGACTGATGAGCAATTCATTGCTATGATCACTGAAGTCAACATGGTTGGTGGAAGTGATGGTTAGTGGATAGACACTGGCGCCTCTCGTCATGTTTGTTATGATCGTGTAATATTCAAGACATACATGAATGCTGAAGATAAGAAAATGTTGTTGGGAGATGCTCACACCACTAATGTTGCTGGAATTGGAGATGTTGAGCTGAAGTTTACCTCAGGAAAGACTTTGATCTTGAAGGACCTCACGCATATTCCCAAAATTAGGAAGAATCTTGTTTATGGTTTTTCTTTTAAATAAGGTTGGGTTTAGTCAAACTATATGGGCAGATTTATACACCATCACTAAGAATGGTATTTTTGTTGGGAAAGGATACGCCACTGATGGCATGTTTAAGTTGAATGTTGATTTGAATAAGATTTGTCCTTCTGTTTATTTTTTGCGTGATCTTAATATTTGGCATGTTAGACTTTGTCACGTTAATAAGCGAATCATGTATAATGCAAGCAAATTAGGCTTGATCCCTAAATTAAATGTCAATGATTTAAATAAACGTGAATATTGTAGTCAAGCTAAAATAACTAAGACATCACATAAATCAATTATTAGAGAATCTGATCCCCTAGATCTTATATACTCTAATATATGTGAATCCGATGGAACTTTAACTAGAAACAGTAAACGTTATTTTATCACTTTTATTGATGATTGTTCTGATTATACTTATGTATACTTAATGAAGAATAAAAGTGAAGCACTTGATATATTTAAGTTGTATGTAATTGAAATTAGGAATCAACTTAGTAAGAAGATTAAGAGACTTCGTAGTGATAGGGGAACTGAATATGACTCTGGTCTATTTAATGATTTTTATAAAGAACATGGAATTCTACATGAAACGACTGCTCCATATTCTCCTGAAATGAATGGTAAAGCAGAAAGAAAGAATAGAACTCTTACTGAACTTGTTGTTGCAATTATGATAATTCTGGTGTTGTATCTCACTGGTGGGGGGAAATTTTATTGACTGTTTGCTATCTCCTGAATAGAGTCCCCAAGTCAAAATGTAAGATCTCTCCTTATGACATATTAAATAAAATACAACCAAACTTGTCTTATTTGAGAACTTGGGGCTGTCTGGCTTATGTTAGAATTCTGGATCCAAAATGAGTTAAACTCGCTAGTAGAGCATATGAATGTGTTTTCATTGGGTATGCAGCAAACAATAAAGCATATAGGTTTTGTGACCTAAAGGAAAAATTGATCATAGAATCAAATGATACTGAATTCTATGAAGACAAATTTCCTTTCAAATTAAGAAATAGTGGAGGCACACAATCGAGTTACATTCATGTGATAAGAAGCACAGAAAGCAACGACAACGTAGAAACAGAACTTCGACGAAGTAAACGAGTAAGAGTTGTTAAAGACTATGGACCTAATTATGTGGCTTATAATATAGAAGAATATCCAATGAATATTCAAGAAGCCTTGTCATCTCTGGATGCTGATTTATGGCAAGAAGCTATCAATGATGAGATAGAATCTCTAGAATCTAACAAGACCTGACACTTAGTAGACTTGCCTCCTGGTTGTAAACCAATCGGTTGTAAATGAGTTTTGAAAAAGAAACTAAAACTTGATGGAAATATTGATAAATACAAGGCTCGCCTTGTTGCCAAGGGTTTTAGACAAAGAGAAAATATAGATTTCTTCGACACATTTTCTCCTGTCACTAGAATTACATCCATTAGGGTACATATTTCAATAGCTGCTATTTATAACTTAATAGTACATCAAATGAATGTTAAAACAACTTTTTTAAATGGTGACTTAGAAGAAGAAATATATATGAAACAACCAGAAGGGTTTGTGATTTATGGACAAGAAAACAAGGTCTGTAAGTTAGATAAGTCTTTGTATGGACTAAAACAAGCTCCTAAGCAATGGCATGAAAAATTTGATAACTTAATGATATCAAATGGGTACAAAGTGAATGAAAGTGACAAATGCGTTTACTATAAATCTGAGAATCACATATGCACTATCATATGTCTCTATGTAGACGATCTACTCATATTTGGATCAAACATTCAGACTATTAATAATGTGAAATCACTGTTGTGCAAAAACTTTGATATGAAAGACCTCAGAGAAGCAAGTGCGATCCTTGGTATCAAGATTATGAGATCCGAACAAGGAATTTCTTTGGATCAATCGCACTATATGGAGAAGATCTTAAAGAAATATAAATACTTTGACTGTAAACATGCATGCACACCATATGATCCAAGTGTGAAACTGTTTAAGAACACTGGAGAAAGTGTCAGACAATTAGAATATGCGAGCATCATTGGCTATCTTAGGTATGCCACTGATTGTACTAGACCCGACATTGCATATGTCGTAGGATTTTTATGAAGGTTTACGAGTAGGCCGAGTAAAGAGCATTGATAAGCTATTGAATGAGTCATGAGGTACCTCAAAAGGACCATGGATCTCGGCCTACATTATCAGAAGTTTCCTGCTACACTAGAAGGGTACAATGATGCAGATTGGAATACTTTTCAAGATGATTTCAAAGCTACTAGTGGCTATATATTTAGTATAGCTAAAGGAGATGTATCTTGGAAATCAAAGAAACAAACTATCCTAACTCAATCTACAATGGAATCTGAGATGATAGCACTAGCCACAGCTAGTGAAGAAGCAAGTTGGTTGAGATGCTTGCTAGCTGAGATCCCTTTATGGGAAAAACCTATGTCAGTTGTGTTGATCCACTATAATAGTACAGCGGCTATTGCAAAAATTGAGAACTGTTATTATAATGGTAAAAGACGTCAAATAAGAAGAAATCACAACACTATCAGAGACTGTATCTCTAAAGGAGCTGTAAGAATGGGTCATGTATGCACTGACGAAAACTTAGCAGATCCTTTGATGAAAGGATTAACTAGAGAGAAAGTCCATAATACATCCAAGAAGATGGGACTAATTCCTATAAAGAAATGAGTTGCTCATGATGGTAACCCGACCTAGATGATTGGAGATCCCAAGAAATAGGTTCAATGGGTAAAAAAAAGTTGTGAGTAATATGAGATGATCATGCAAGTAAAGCATGAATCCTGAAGTAATAAGAGGATGAGATAATAGAAGCTCGTAATGAGATATATACTCTATATGAGGGAGTACCTAGGCTACAGGAGTACTCTTGATAGACTCACCTTTGTGATTGTGGAACTTGGGTCAGTTCCTATGGAATTGCGAGACAAAATTCCTAGAGCCTTCACTAAACTGGGATATACGTGCATGGCCATTAAATCACGGGCTATTAGAATACACCTTAAGAAAAGACTGTGTGAGGGTCTGATGTCTGAGATAGAGTTCAAGACAATAATGTCACTCTTGTTGAATTGGAATCCTACTTGCGATGCAAAGGTTCAAGTCGTAGGCACCTTTGTTTATGCACAATCTCAGAAACGTTTGATGTACTTCTAAAATTACCTTTTAAATTCAAGTGGGGGATTATTGGAAATCTTGGTATGATGTTAACTTGGAGTGGGAGTTGGAATGGTTTATTGACATTAAATGGACAATAAATGAGTATAAGTAAGAACTAATATGGAAGTGAATTTGAAAGGATTCATTTTAGTCCTACATAGGAGGGAATGCAAATATTAGTAGTGTATATATATTCCAACTTGACCAATTGGGTTGGGCCCCAAGGAACACCCCAATTTTGTAAACGAGTGCGCGTGCGCCGCTGCCGTCGTCCAATCGGCCGGTTCGACTCGGTTCAGTTCGGTCTAGATGAATTAATTTTTGGAACCCAAATTAGTAGAAATTAATTATTATTAGTTAATTAATTCGGTGGAAATTAAAAATAAGAAATTAATTAATATTAATATTAATTAATTACGAAATGGTGACGTGTCATGCACAAAAACCAAGTCTTAACATATTTTTTGACTGAGTATGCTTTCCCTCCAAGAGTCATACGTGTATGTGTGACATGCTGACCAAGTAAAAAACGGCTACATTTGACTGGACCGATTCCACTATCTCGTACAATTTTCTCCCACGATACGTGTTCCATTCAGTTGAATTCTTTACCTATAAATAGGATTCTTCAGTTCATTTGTAAGTATTCCAGAATTTACAATTCGAATTCTCTCTTCTCTCTCTCTACTCTGCTTCATCTATAAAATTTACTTTTCTGTTTTCGACTGGCTTACTAAGCGATCAACGACTGAAAAATTTCAGATACTACGACTGATTTTATACCATTTGGAGGTGTAATTCTTCGAATGGTTTACGGTGCAAGTAATAATCGTATTTCTGAACAGACTGTTTTATCCTAGAGAAGTCGTCGAAACTCGACTGCTTTACATAACTATTGACAGTACGACGAAACGTCTTAAAGAAAGCGACCTAATACGCGACTCCTCCCGATAATTTTTCTTTATGGCATTTTTTCAAAACCGGAAACAACATTATCTCTAAGCACTGCAATTTTGTATTCATTGTTAAGTGATAACATTCTTACCTAAGAATCTTTGTGGTTGAGTGACATCTTAATGCTTAATTAAATGGTTGGTATATTGACTTTGAGATATTGTATTGATATATAGTTGATACTTGACTTTGATTAGATTATCATAGTTCTGAAATGGTTGGTCATAATGGAACTTTTATTCGTACGTACTGGCGGCAATGAAGAGGATGTCTCATTCGTGATCTTGAGGAGAAGGATGATGATGATGATATACATGCAAGTTATAAGAACACATCATGTTCTAATTCTTCCACAAAAGACACCGAAATTGTGTTTAATTAGGTAGAAGTTCACTTAACTCTAAATGAATGTTTAAATTTGTTATGCACATCCTACAGGAAATATATGATGTTTAAAAGGTAAAGTAGAAGTATTATTTGTTCAAAGTATATTCATAGTTTCTTTTACCTTAGCTATTATCATACAAGGATGTTTTCTTCACCCTGTTATATAATTTTTTTGGTGTTTTCACCTTGATCTATGGTTGCAGCATTACAATTGTGGCTGCGACGTTACAATCATTGTGATAGCAACGTTACAATTTTGATTGTTTTCATTACAGTTGCGGCATTATAATTGTGGTTGCAACGTCTCAAGTATTGTGGTAGCAACATTACAATTCTGAATGTTGTTGCTGCAGTTACGGATTACATTTCAGTATTATAATTCAGCATCATCTAATATTATTACATTTGATGGATGACAGTTAATCAGATGTTACATGCTACAAGATAGATTAATTGACAACAAATTTTCCCTTCCCTTTGTCCTTTGATTAAATTAAATCCTTCAGTTTTTCAAGGTAACTGGGAATTAGATTTGTACAGTTAATGGCGAGGGTTCAAGTGATGTTTTGTATTTGTAAATATGTTGAGAGGTCATGGCCAAAGTTGATATTCCTTAGGTCATGTTCACTACATAACATTTAAACTATTGAATTGTACAGAGGACTTTCCAAGACTTATCCATTGGATATGCTTCATGGCATTTTCTATGATTATAGTTCACCTATAAACCTTTTATTGTACTAAAAATAGCTGCTGGTTGGAATGTCCATTATATTATTGGGATGTATAGATTTTATTTGTGTTTAATATATGAATTATAATAAACTTTATTAATTGATTTATGTTAAAAATTTACTATCACATTAAATGTATAGTTAAAATTTGGATTGTTAGATAATTATTGTCAACTAAGAGAATTGAATGAAGTTTAGTTATTTTTTTGTGATGCTACTTGTAGAATGAGAATAAAAATATTTAGATTATCATCGGTAGTAAAGTAAAAAATGAATAATAGAAACATTGGGAAGAAATATTTTGAAATTTAGAGGCGTCAAATAAGTTAATTTATATATATATATATATATATATATATATATATATATATATATATATATATATATATATATATATATATATATATATATATATATATATATATATATATATATATATATATATATATATATATATATATATATATATATATATATATATATATATATATATATATATATATATATATATATATATATATATATATATTATGTATATATATATATATATATATATATATATATATTATGTATATATATATATTATGTATAAATTTTATTTGTGACATATATATGAATTATATTAAACTTTATTAATTGATTTAAGTTAAAATTTTAAGAAATTTAATTTAAAAAAGAAGATTTAAAACATTTTTTGATCAATAACATTATAATTTAATATTCAAATCAATTTAATTTTAAAAAATAATTTATTGTCTAACAAAGGGTTAGAAATCATAGAAATTTATACGTAACTCAATAATAAGTTATTGTATCGTTAAATTAAATAGTGAAAAATACAAAAAAAAAAAATAATAACAAGTGAAAAATGTAATTTAAAATTTTTTAATGAGACAAAATACAAATTTATTTATAGAAGTAATAGGAATTGAATTTTTTTTAATATAACACTAATGGTAGAGTTAGAAATAGTATAATAATTTTCAATAAATAATATTAATTAATAGTGTCAATTTTTAATATCACAATAAATGTACATATAAAAATTGAATTTGTTAAATAATTATTGTCAATTAAGAGAGTTGAATGAAGTTTTATGATCCGCTTAAATAATCCATCTACAATTCTCAATTTTTTAAACAATCAATTTACAATTTTCAAATATCCACGTAACTCATCAAAAAATCTAAAATAAGTCCCACAATTAAAACAAATCAACTACATTCTTGCAATTTTATTTATTAATTTATTATCATGACTCACTTAATTGGAGTGTAGAAGCGTGCTTTAGTAGGTGACGTCCTTTAGTTCAGGAACGTGAAAACAAGTGAAATATCCATTTATTATTGACACAATTTCTTTAATAAATATGTAGGAACTCTCAAAGAACACCGATAATCATGCTGTAACAAAAATATTTTATGGAAAGTGATCTGACCTGATCAGAAGGTTTGGACCGTCACGGCTTACTCCGAGCTGAAGGCTTTTTGAACGAGGAGGGGGGGGGTACCTGCAAGGCACTCCGATGCTAAAGTCAGTGGGAGTACTAGCAGATAATAGAGTTGAGGTTAGAATGATGAATACCTGACCCTCTGGAAGCAGAGGGTATTTATAGCCCCCAGCGCTGGGCCAAGGTTCCTTCATTGGGCCGGGCGGATTTGGCCCAATGGAGGAACTGCCAGGTTCTACGTGGGTAGTGGGGACCAGCACGTGGTCCCCTTCCTGGATATGCTGCATGAAGTGCGGGCGGACGGAGACGCGGTCTTTCCGGAGTATCGTTGGGGCAATGGAGGACTAAGTCTGCCCTAGCAAGTCAGCTCGAGACCATGTCGAGCTACGCGACACGGTGCCGAGCTCGACGCTAAGACCTCGAGCTGGACAGTGAGGGTCGAGCTGGAAGCCAGGACGTAGAGCTGGACGGCAGGCTGTCGAGCATGACTTCATCGTGGGGCTGGACACCGAGATGTCGAGGTGGACATCAGGGTGTCGAGCATGGACGTGACCCCCTTTGCCCAGTGTGGTCCTTAGTGAGTCCCTTTGGACTGGGCCTTAGTAATGCTTTTGGGCCTGTCGGGCCCAGTCCAGAACAGGAGCCCCCCAAGTCGTGGTTCCTTTGCGAGGAGCCATGACTTGAAACAAAGTTGTTCCGTCGCTGAGGTCTCGTGCCCGGGATGGAGGCGTGGACCCTCGAGGGGTCTCCTCGTGCCGTGCTCGGAGATGTCCTCGGTGGTGGATGCGCGGAGGATCCGTGCCGGGCGCGTCAGTCGAGCACACGAGGCATCTTTCGGGAGTTGTGCCGCCACCCTAGGGGGGTAGGGCCATCATTGCGTTGGGAGCAGTGCGTCGAGGAGATGGAGTCCGTGGCTGAACGAGGTGACGTTTGGTATTCCACGTCCTCACTATAAATAGGGTCCTTGGGCCCCATAATTCGTTTTCCGTTCTCCGTGCTCTCTCCGTTGCCGCTCTCAACACTCTCTCCAATCGTGACTTCCCGTCTCAGATTCTTCATTTCTTAGCCAAATCCCAACTTTGATCCAAGTAAGTGATCTATTTTCTTCATTTTTCTGTTTTAGAATGCATGATTCTTGGAAATTGTAGATGTTTTAGGACCGTTAATGTTGGATTAGCCCGGTAAACTTGCGTTTTGCCCGACAGATTCATGTCTAGGGCCGGCAAACGCATACTTGTGGCTGACACATTCATAGTTTTAGGTGAAAAACTTCAGAGCTGCCCGGGGTCTTCATGATCCTGGGCGCCTGATTCATGACGGTGCCCGGTATGTTTATGGTCGTGGCCGTGGGCTTCATAGTGCGGCTCGCCATGTTCATACCTCGGGTCGACATGTTTGAAGAATGGCCGCGCAGTTGGTTTGAGGAAGAACATTGGGTTCAGGAGAGTCGGGGAGGCATCCACTTGTGAAAATGGACTTGTGTAGTAGTGTATGGACGACATGATTATGTCGAGCATAGGACTTCATGCTCAATCTGATTGGTTTCCCGTGCTCTGCAGGTAACCATGGCGGATGAGCCGAGCTCCTCCGGTCGTCGTGATAGCGAAGAACAGAGTGCCGACGAGTCGGCCAACCTTATAGACACCGTGACCGACCCATCGCTGGAATGGGTGGGCGCCGAGCCTCGGGGGACGGCATCGATATACAGTCGGGATGACCGACATCCATTCACCGCTATCGAAGAGGGGCAGGACCAGCCCGACTTCCAACAGAATTTCGTGGTCATGCTGCCATCGACCAACGCCAGAATTTGTTCAATGTACCCGGACTACAGCTTTGCGATGTACGAGATCACGTTTAAAGACTTGGGGCTGCGGCTGCCGTTCACAGACTTTGAGACCGGGGTCTTTACGCATTTGGAGCTGGCCCCGTCCCAGCTACACCCAAACTCTCTCGCCTTCATCCGGGCGTTTGAGCTGACGTGTCGTTACTTAAGGATAGGGGCGACGATCCCTCTCTTCTTTCGGGTATTCCACCTACAGCGTCAGTCCCGAGGAGGGAAGCACAGCTGGGTGTCCCTGAAGCAGTCGAGGAGACTGTTCAGGATGTACATGGATTCTGTGAGGGGGTTCAAGGATAAGTGGTATGTGGTACGCCCTACTACCGACTCTGCTGTAGATTCCCTCTTCGAGGAGGAAGGGCCGGTCAGCGATGATGACGGGGAAGCAATGTTGGCCGACGACGGGAGCCCCGTGTTAGGGCGTCGGGCTAAATTCCCGGTGTACTGGATGTCCCGACACTTCGGGCATGGAACAGGTTATTTCCATACCGCAGTCGGGGACATGTGCACGGAGGATAAGCGGGCGTATGAGGCTCTCTGCAACTTTGTCGACAGTTTTCATCCCGCCCAATGGGTTACGCGGGAAGGGAATGATATCCTCGACAAGGACGGTTACCCGACATTCGAGGCTCGCCCGATCGACACCAAGGCGCTGGTGGAATGTTCGACATATAGGCAGGCAGCCCGCCTGTTAGGTTGTTTGTTTGAAATTCTTTACTCGTCATTTATTTACGCGTTTTGCTCGATACTGACTTTTCCTTTACTTCGTGCAGGTACGATGGCCAGCCGACATGAGAGGCTCCTGAAATTGTCAACCGGCCAGAGGCGAGGCAAGAAGGTCGTGCCGGCCCCGCAAGCGACGAGAATGGGACCACCGCCAAGCACGAACGTTCCTCAGCCGATGAGGGTGGATTCGACGTCGAGCTCGGGAGCAGCGTCAGATCCAGAGGTCGAGGAGATTGACGCCAGCGTCGTTTTGACCCAGAGGAAGAGGACCCGCGTGGAAGGCGGTTCGACTGTCGGGGAGGATGCCGGTGCTGTTCAATCCTTTGCCTTCCCCCCTTGCTTCGAGGAGGAGGGCTTTTTCGAGCGGTTCCCTCCGACCGTGGTCGCTCATGAAGCCGAGGCCATAAAGAGGATGACTAAAGAGGAGAGGAAGTCGCGGCTGGTCGCCAGCGTGGACGGGCTGGTTAAAATGGCCGAAATGGCTCTGGTGTTATCTGAGGATGCAGGGGATGCTGCTCGTGTTGAAGAGCTCGAGCAGGAGAAGGCGGCCTTGACTGCGAGCTCGCGGAAGTTGAAGGTCGCTCTGGAACGCTCCGAGGGGAAGTTCCAAGAGCAGACCGCGATACTTGATGCCGAGAGGGAGATGCCGACCTTGGAAAAGGAGAAGTCGGGGAGGTTGACTGAGGAGGGGGAGTTGCTCCGGACCGACAGGGATCGTTTGGCTGCTGAAGTCGAACGCCTGGGCAAGCAGGTTGAGGAACTGAATGCTGTTCAGCAACCCGCCGAAGATGAGCCCGAGGACCTAGTGGTTTTGAAGAGTCGGGCTGAGCTTATTGCCCATATCCGGCTCCTCGAGGCGGACGCAGTCGGTGCTCTGGAAGACGGGTTCAATTCTGCAGTCGACCAGCTCTCATTGCTAAATCCCGGCCTGGTCACCGAGGGCATCGGGCACACCCACCGGGTTGTAGGTGGCGCGATCATTCCCCCGCCCGACTCTCCCAGCGTCGACAATGATGATGACGTGGAAGTTTGATATTTGTATTCTTTGGATAGCGGGCCTGCGTGCCCTTGATATTTGAATTTGTATTCTTTGGGCCTGCGTGCCCGTTCATTGTATGTTTTGAACATCGCCGGCCTTCTTGGTCGGTTTAATATTGCTTTGTTGCCTTCGGGCGTTTATACCTTGTTATTTATTTTGGATTTTCTGCCCTTGTATGAACTCACATGCTTGTATGAATTTAGCTCAAGTCCCGGGACCGAGGAGTGCCCGTAGGTGGCTTTGATTTGGCGAGCGAATATGCTCGTCTCCATTTGTGTGCAATCTCGGCCTTATTTTGGTTGGCCGGGGTTGCTTAAGTGTTTCGCTCGAGGGGAGAGATTTTCTTTTGACCCTTGTAGATGTCCCGTTATTCTTGATAGAATGTCGGGCATTACGGAGCGAGGTTGCTCAGTCGGGCGTGGAACCCGTAGGGACGATTCGCCCTTGGCGTGAACTGCCCATCGCGAGCTGGGTGTTCTGCCTTATGGGTACGACGACGGTGGAGCTCGGTACAGCTGTCCACGTCGGGCACTCTCGATCGTCAACGTTCACCGCGCGATGCCGTGCCAATTTGGTCGTGTGTCGGGCCTGTACCTTAGCCTTAAACGAAATTGGACGTTTCTCCTCGTTGCTTGAGCGTGGTTGCTTCTGGTCGAGGGTCCTATGTGTTGACAGTTTCTAACTGTAGTACTGCTTCAACTTAGCAGCATTCCAGGGTCTTGGTAATGGCTCTCCGTCTAACTGTTCGAGGTAGTACGCCCCGGTACCCGTGGTGCCGTGGACGCGGTAAGGTCCTTCCCAGTTCGCGGCCAACTTCCCTTCGCGGGAGTCTTTCTGGTTTCTGCGTAGTACCAGGCTGCCTATGTCGAACTCGCGCTTGATGACCTTGTCGTTGTGGCGTAGAGCCACTCGTTGTTTTAGGGTTGCTTCGCGCAGGTCAGCCCCCGATCGGATTTCCTCGACTAGGTCGAGTTCATCCCTTAGTGCTTCGTCATTCATTTCTTCGTCGAGAGGTTCCTCTGTTCGTCGGGATGGTTCCATGATTTCGACTGGGATGACAGCTTCGGTGCCGTACGTTAGTCGGAATGGAGTTTCACCCGTTGTTGAGTGGGGTGTGGTGCGGTATGCCCACAGGACGCTGTGGAGCTCCTCGACCCATCCTCTTTTGGCTTCGCCGAGTCGACGTTTGAGCCCTCGGAGGATGACTCTGTTCGCGGCTTCGGCTTGCCCGTTGGTCTGAGGGTGCTCGACCGATGTGAAGTGATGTTTGGTCCCCAGTTTGGTGACGAAGTCTCGGAATCCGTGGTCGGTGAACTGGGTGCCGTTGTCGGTCACCAGTGCCTGCGGAATTCCGAACCTGGCGAGCACGTTTCTTTTGTAGAAACGGAGGATGTTATGTGAGGTGATTTTCGCGAGGGCCTCGGCCTCGATCCATTTTGTGAAGTAATCCACGGCGACGATTAGGAACTTGTTCTGATAGGTCCCTTGCACGAAGGGCCCGAGGATGTCCATGCCCCACCAGGCGAACGGCCATGGGGATGACAATGTGTTCAGCTCGTTTGGTGGGGCGAGGTGCATATCTCCGTGCTTCTGGCACTTGTCACATTTTTTCACGTGTTCCTTAGCGTCCTGTTGCATCGTCGGCCAGTAGTACCCTGCCCGAAGGGCTTTCCTTGCCAAGGATTTACCGCCCATGTGCTGGGGGTTGATACCTTCGTGTATCTCCCGCAGTACGTCGGGGATGGCGGACTCGTCAATGCATTTCAGGAGGGGAATGGAGAATCCCCTTCTGTACAGTTTCTGCTCGAGAACAACATAGGAACACGCTCGCCGCTTTATTGTGGCTGCGTCGGCCTGGTTCGTCGGGAGTTCTCCCTTTGTAAGGAAATTATAGACAGGGGTCATCCAAGACGTGGCGTCCCCGATGGCGTGGACCTCGACCGTGGTCGAGGGTGGTTCGATGCTCGGCCGTGCCAGAGATTCCTGGATGACGGATTTATTCCCGCCTTTCTTTCGTGTGCTCGCGAGTTTGGACAGTATGTCCGCCCTCGTGTTTTGCTCGCGGGGAACGTGAGAGATTTCTGCTCGTACGAACTTTGCCATGTGTTTTTTGACTAAGTTCAAGTACTCAATGAGGTTGTCATTCTTTGCCTGGTAGCTTCCCTGTACCTGGGAAGCGACGAGCTGGGAGTCGGTGTAAATTTGAACTTCACGGGCTCCTAGGTCCTCGGCTAGTCTCAGTCCTGCGAGCAGGGCTTCGTATTCTGCCTGGTTGTTTGACGTCGGGAAGGAGAGAGCCAAGGAGTGCTCGATTACCACCCCTTCTTCGTTCTCCAGGAGGATCCCTGCGCCGCTTCCGGACGAGCTCGAGGCTCCGTCGACGAAGATGGTCCACTTGTGTCCCTTTCCCGGGGGAATGTCGTTAGTGGTCATCTCGGCGACGAAGTCGGCCAAGGCTTGTGCTTTCAGGGCTTTCCTGCTCTCGTACTGAATGTCGAATTCAGAGAGTTCCAGGGACCACTTAAGCATTCTGCCCGCCATATCTGGCCGACCCAGGAGTTGTCTCACCGGTTGATCGGTTCGTACGATGATGGTGTGTGCTAGAAAGTAGTGTCTGAGCCTCCTCGCAGCGTTGACGAGGGCCAGTGCAACCTTTTCTATTTGTTGATACCTGCTCTCGGGGCCTTGTAAGGCTTTGCTCGTGAAGTAGACAGGTTTCTGCCCGTCGGGAGTCTCGCGGACAAGAGCTGCATTGATGGCTTCGTTTGAAACTGCCAAGTATAGGTAAAGTGGCTCGTTGTCATCTGGTCGAGACAACACGGGCGGTTGAGACAGGCTCTGCTTCAGATGGCGAAGTGCGTGTTCGCATTCCTCGGTCCATTCGAAGGCTGCTTCCTTTCGAAGGAGTTTGAAAAAAGGAAGGGCGTGCTGAGCGGACTTCGCGATGAAGCGTGAAAGTGATGTCAACATGCCGTTCATTATCTGTATCGACTTCTTCGACGTTGGAGTCGGGAGGTCGGCGAATGCTTGGCACTTGTCGGGGTTGGCTTCAATGCCTCGTTCTGTTAGGTAGAATCCGAGGAACTTTCCTGCCTTAACCCCAAATGTGCACTTCTCCGGGTTGAACCTCATTTTGCATTGTCTTGCTTGGGCGAAGACAGTCTTGAGGTGAGCTGCGTGATCGGTGTCTGCTCGAGATTTGACGATCATGTCGTCCATGTACACCTCGAGCATGTCGCCGATCTGTTTGTTGAACACTTTGTTCATCATGCGTTGGTATGTCGCGCCGGCGTTCTTTAGTCCGAAGGGCATTACGTTGTAGTAATAGTTGCCCGAGCTGGTCATGAACGCCGTGCAGCGTTTGTCGCCCGGAGCCATTGGGATTTGATTGTATCCCGAGTAAGCGTCCATGAACGACAAAGTTTTGTAGCCGGCCGAGTTGTCGACCAGCATATCAATGTTTGGTAGAGGAAAAGCATCCTTCGGGCAAGCCCGATTGAGATCGGTATAATCAACACACATGCGCCATTTTCCATTATTCTTTTTAACAAGTACAACATTTGACAGCCAGGTGGAGTACCGGGCTTCGGAAATAAAATTTGCCTCTAGGAGGTCTTTTACAGCTTTTTCAGCAGCCTCCGTTTTTTCTGGAGACTGCCTACGCCTACGTTGTACTACTGCCTTGGCGGCTGGATCAATGGCGAGGTGATGACAGGCGACCTCAGGGTCGAGTCCGGGCATCTCTGCAGCGCTCCAGGCGAAGAGATCAGCATTCTCGCGCAGACAGGCCTTGATTTGCTTCCTGGCCAAGTCGGGGAGGTCCTTGCCAATCTTCACTCCCTTGGTCGGGTCTGCTCCGAGGGGAACGAGTTCGAAATCGCCGTCCGGAATGGGTCGGAGGGGGATTTGCTCGCTGCTGGCCGGCTCGTCTTGGTCAAAACGGGCGTCGAGCGCAATGGAGTCGACCTTTGGTGGAGCCTTCTGAACTTCTACCTCAGGAGATGCTCTGTCGGGCTCTTGCTTTGTCTTCTTGATGGGCCTAGTGCTGGGACCCACGTCGACAGTATCCCGACCCCTTGAAGCGGCGTTGAAGCACCTGCGGGCAGCAGCGAGGTCGCCCTGGATGGTGGCTACCCTTGCCCGTTTGGTGTAGAACTTCATTTTGAGATGGACAGTTGAGGGAACCGCTGTCAGCTCTGCCAATGTCGGCCTCCCCAAGATGCAATTGTACAGGGACGGGCAGTCAATGACGAGGAAGCGGACCTTCACCTGTCTTGTAGCAGTTCCTTCCCCGAACGTCACGAGGAGCTCGACATATCCCCAAGGTTTGGACGTCGAGCCGTTGAAGCCTTGAAGGTCCGAACCTATATATGGAGACAGATGTGAGTCGTCCAGTTGTAAGGTCCGGAACAGCTGAGTGTACATCACGTCGACGGAACTCCCTTCGTCGACCAGGATGCGATGCACGTCAAAATTGGCCATCTTTGCCCTTATCAGCAAGGGGATGACTGCGTTCGGTGCTCCGCCGGGGAGCTCTTCCAAGTAGAAGGTGATAGGCTCTGATCTGCCCCTCACCATTTCAAAAGTCACAGTTTGAGGAGGAGCTTTGTCGACCAGTTCGTCCAACTTCCTCTTGGCTGAGTTGATGGTGAGGTCGTTGAACCCGCCCCCGTTGATGACCATGGCGGAGGGGAAGTATTCCCACCTGCTGTGTGTCGTCAGGGGCTCCTGCAGGAGCTCGGGAAGTTCGAAATCCTCGGGCCTGGTTACCGAGAAGGCGGTCTGGATTGGCACCGACTCGTCAGATGGTCGGGCATCTTCTTCGGGCTCCTTTGCCTCGCGGGCTTCACGACGGGGAGCGTCGTTTCGCCTGTACTGTGCAAGTCTCCCTCCTTTGATGAGGGTTTCAATAGCATCCTTCAGGTGGACGCAGTCCTCTGTCAAGTGACCATGACTCCTATGGTACTGACAGTACTTGTTTTTGTCTACTCCTGGCTTGGCAGGAGCTGGTCGGGGACGCTTGACGCCACCGTCTTTAAAATCTGTGCTTGCACACTCCGCCAGAATACGCTCGCGGGAAGCCGTGAGCGGAGTGTACTCAGTAAACCTGCCCGAGGGGCCCCTTTGTTCCCGGACCTCCCGGGGTCTGTCTTCCTTCCTCTTCTCTCCGGTGCGTCGGGGAGGAGGGTCTTGTCTCGAGCTGCTGCCATGATTGCGAGCCCTGGAGTCTCGTGCCCTGTTGGCAGCTTCTCTCTCCTCGTAGTCCATGTATGCTCGGGCTTTGTCGAGGAGAGCATCAAAAGTTGCAGGTGGCTCAATGCCCACAGCTTTCCTGAATTCTGTGCCGGGGAGGAGGCCCCTCTCCAGCAAGTACCTCTTCATGTGGTCCGCGCAGGGGACCTGGATTGCTTCCCGGTTGAAGCGGTTGATGAATTCCCTCAAGGTCTCATCATGTCTTTGGATGATGGCCTCGAGGGCTGCCTCGGTCTTCGGGTGGCGACGAGATGCCGTGAAGGAACTGATGAACTGGTTCTTCAAGTTCCGCCACGAGGTGATGGAGCCCGGGGCAAGTCCTTTGTACCAATCCATGGCCGCCTTCCTGAGAGTTGTTGGGAAGAGACGACACTTGATTGGCCCCCCGACATTGTGATAATGGAGCATGGCTTCGAACCCGTCAATATGGTCGACTGGGTCCGCCACTCCATCATACTCCTTTAGGTGTGGGGGCTTCTCCATGCCCGGGGGGATGGGTGCGTCCATGATGGCCTGCGACAGGGGACCGCGGGGGTCGTCCTCGTCGCTCCTTTCTGGAGAAAGAGAAGGGGTCCTGTAGTGATGTCTGGCACGCTGGTCGTGCTGAGATTCCCTCGAGCGTGATGCTCGGTGGGTGAAGGTCACACGCCCGTCTCTGTTGTGCCTCCTGTCGCGCCTTGATGGGTCGCGACTGGGCTCTTCGGCAGGGATGACGGGCTGTCTTTCATACTGGGGCCGCCTCTGCCTTGGTGGGGGAGAGGGGCTCCTAGAGTTCTCCCTGTAATGTCTCCGCGGGGGAGTAGGGTGTCGAACTTCTTCGACCCGAGGAGGTGGAGATGGTGGCCTTTGATGTCTCCTCGGGGGGCGTCGATCATTTTCAAGTGCCCTTAGCCTTTCTCCTTGGGCGAACAGGAGATAGTTCGTCTGGTTGATGGCCGCAAACAGTGCCTGAGTCGTGGCATCTGCCCCGGGAGGGACTTGGACTTCATGGAACCGGGCAGCTTGGCGATAGGCGAGAGCCTCCGGGTCGTCTTCGAGTCTTGGAGGAGGTGTCGAGGACGACGCAGTGTTCCCGTCCCTGCGAGTGGAAGGTCCAGGGGCGGTTGTCACGGGGATGGTATTGTGGCCGGCATCAGTGGGATTGTCCAGATGCCCATTCTTGTCCGCGAGACCGTTGTTGGTGTCGAGGACGCGGGTGTGTTGTTCTTCACGAGTTGGGGTAGCCATGACAGTGAATGGATTGAGCTTTGGTCTTTGAAACTGTTCGTTAGACGGGGAAGCTGTTTCCCACAGACGGCGCCACTGATCTGACCTGATCAGAAGGTTTGGACCGTCACGGCTTACTCCGAGCTGAAGGCTTTTTGAACGAGGAGGGGGGGGGGGGTACCTGCAAGGCACTCCGATGCTAAAGTCAGTGGGAGTACTAGCAGATAATAGAGTTGAGGTTAGAATGATGAATACCTGACCCTCTGGAAGCAGAGGGTATTTATAGCCCCCAGCGCTGGGCCAAGGTTCCTTCATTGGGCCGGGCGGATTTGGCCCAATGGAGGAACTGCCAGGTTCTACGTGGGTAGTGGGGACCAGCACGTGGTCCCCTTCCTGGATATGCTGCATGAAGTGCGGGCGGACGGAGACGCGGTCTTTCCGGAGTATCGTTGGGGCAATGGAGGACTAAGTCTGCCCTAGCAAGTCAGCTCGAGACCATGTCGAGCTACGCGACACGGTGCCGAGCTCGACGCTAAGACCTCGAGCTGGACAGTGAGGGTCGAGCTGGAAGCCAGGACGTAGAGCTGGACGGCAGGCTGTCGAGCATGACTTCATCGTGGGGCTGGACACCGAGATGTCGAGGTGGACATCAGGGTGTCGAGCATGGACGTGACCCCCTTTGCCCAGTGTGGTCCTTAGTGAGTCCCTTTGGACTGGGCCTTAGTAATGCTTTTGGGCCTGTCGGGCCCAGTCCAGAACAGAAAGGTTAATTATTTCAATTTTTGATGCATTAAATACGAAAAAAATTTATAATTGATCAAAATATTTTAATAACGAAAAAATTGTATTTAAATGACAAAAAATATATATTTATGATACAAATATTATTCTTAACTATTGTCTTTTTTTTCTTCCAATAAATTATACTTATTATAATTTGCAATTTGCAAAAACAAAATCGCGTCCAAAACTACATTATATTTAATTTATAAATTTTAAAAATATAAAATATTACATACAATTAAAAAAAATTATATATTATTGATGTAAAATAATTTTTATAAAATAATTTTGTTATATTTTTTGTACAGGAAGATAAAAATAAAAACAATATATTAATTCAAACACAAGAAAAATGTGTTGTTTTTTAATTATTTATGTATTTAATATTTTTTTAAAAAAATTATTTTGAATTTAAAATACAAAATATTTTAAGACAATATATAAAAAACTGAAATATATATTATTGATGTAAAATAATTTTTGTAAAATAAATTTGTTTTTATTTTATTAATATATCTTTCTTTTTTTTTAAAATGATAAACTATTTTGGTAAAATCATTTTATTTTTCTTAACAAATGTTCGTAATATGTTAATGTCCATATGAATTCACGTGTATTCATACCAAAATTCTTGTGAAGCCACAAGTTATTATATTTTTTGTATAATTAAAAAAAATAAAAGTAAATATATTTTAAATAATGTATGAATTCGAACACGGAAAAAATGTATTTCTTTATGTTATTAATATTTATTTATACAATTTAGTAACATATGCAAATAACGCACAAGTACCCGTACGAACGCACATGTGTACAAATCAGAATTCGTACAAATTCACGAGTTATTACATTTTTTTATAAAATTAAAGAAAATAAAAGTAAATATATTTAAGATAATGTATGAATCCAAACACGAGAAAAATATGTTATTTTTTAATTATTTATATTATTAATATTTTTATTTTGAAATAATTTTTAATTTAAAATAAAATATATTTAAATATTATTTATGAAAAATTGAAATATATATTACAGATGTAAAAAAAATTTATTTTTATGTTAAAATATGTTTTTCTTTTAAAAATAGTAAATTATCTTGGAAAAACAATTTTGTTTTTGTTATTTACATTTTTATTATACTTTGAAAACATGTATAATGCGTACCAAAACAGTACATATGCGAACACACGAGTATTGATATGGTACACACATGTACTGATATTAAATTATTGATTTAAATATTTAATAATAACGGGGACAAATTTATTATTGATTTAAATAAAGTAATTTCAAAACAAAAATATTTATATATAGAAATAATTACACTATTGAGTCAAATATTTTTATATACGAAAGAAATTATAGAAATTGATTTATTATCTCTTTTAAAAATATTAAACTATTTTGGTTAGATATATTAAATATTAAACTGATTTATTAACATTTTTATTATATTTTGAAAATAAAAATGTATGTACAATACATACTAAAATATGTGTGAATGCAAGGTAACTATATTAAAATATGTGTGAATGCAAGGGTAATTATATAAGAATTATTGATGTAGAAGATTTTTTGTAAAACAATTTGGTTTTTATTTTAAAAATATATTTTTCTTTTAAAAATAATAAATTATTTTGATAAAATAATTTTATTATTTTTATTTATATTTTTATTATATTTTAAAAATAAAAGCGTACTATCCACACTAATATCTATGCGAACGTACATAGTTATTTAGTATGAGAATATAATTATCATAATAAAGTTTCTATTTTTGTTAAAAATAAGTTGTAATAATGATGGTTTTGAATCCTTTGGAGTTTGGAAAGACTCAGAGGTGCCTCCATGGGGAACCATGATCCTATCATAGAATGTAAGGGGGCTGAACAGGGTAGTCAAGAATAAAGAGGTTAGCTCACACCTCTTTAGGCTAAACTCATAAATTGCTATTATTTTGGAAACTCGAGTTAGACAACATAACTTTGATAAGTGTCAGAGGAATGTGGTACAGAAATGGCGGGTTATAGAAAACTATAGTCATCATGTTAACGGCAGGATTTGGATACTTTAGAATGACAAAAGAGTAGAGGCGAGGAAGATATCTTGTACTGATCAACTAATCCACTGTGGTGTGTACAGTCCAGATGGAAGGTTCATATAATGGCTAAGAGAGAAAAATGTTGTGGCTTAACATTGAAGACATTGGCAAAAACGAGCAAGGCGCTTGGAGTGTCATGAGAGATTTCAATAATGTATTAAACATTGAGGATAAAATTGGTGGAAAAGAAGTGCAGGAAGCAGAATTTGTAGACCTTAGAATCATGATGGATAATACGGGCATGTTCGATGTGGATAAAAAAGGAGATAGATATATGTGGTTCAAGAAACACACCGAGGGGACTATTTATTCTTGCATTGATAGAGTGCTTGCAAACATTGAATGGATGCAACATAACATTAACATGAACTTGTATGTGTTAGAGCCGGGAGTCTCAAATCGTGCTATCTTATGTGTTAAAGATGATGAGGATACGAGAGTGAAAAGGAGCAACTTCAAATTCATCAACCAAGTGACTGAAGTGGAAGGCTATCATACTAAGGTTACCAATAACTGGAAGCAACCTACGGGAGGAGACCAAACAAGTAGCCTGTGGAAAAAGTTGAGTAGATTGAAGCCACTGCTGAGAAAAATGAGCAAACCCCTGGTTAGAATAAAACAGCAGATAGAGAGTACAAGGGATAAACTGACAGAGGCACAAAACCTTTTGAACCAGGATCATATGAATGAACAGCTTATCAAGGAAGTGAAGACATACAATGAGGATCTCCTCAATCTTCATGAAACTGAAGAGAAGTTACTGAGGCATAAGGCAAAAGTAGACTGGATTCAGCTAGGAGATGACAACAATGCGGTTTTTCATGCTACTCTCAAAAGTAAACATAAGAAGTGCGGTATGACTAGGATCACACAGGAAGATGGTACTATTCTGCATACCCATGAAGAAATAACTGAGGATATCCTTGATTTTTATGGGAAACTCTTGGTGAAGCTCATGAAAATTTGCAGGGTGTGGATATTGTTGCAATTAGGAAGGGTAATCAGCTAAACAGGGGTCAGAGAACAGACTTGTTACACCTCTGATTGTTGAGGAAATAGAGAATGCTCTTAAAAGTATTGGAGACTTTAAAGCATCGGGGTGTTGATGGTTTTGGGGCAAAATTCTTCAAGGCATCTTGGAGCACTGTTAAGAATGATGTTATAAAGGTTGTGTACAATTTTTCACAAATGGTGGATTTGATACAAAGTTCAATCGAACTTTGATTACCTTAATCCCAAAAGCATGATCAGGCAACAACAGTTAAGGATTACAGGCCCATTTCCTGTTGCACCACGATACACAAAATTATTTCCAAAATCATTGCAAATAGACTGAGCAAGGTTCTGTGTAACATTATTAGTAGCAGTCAGGCTGCGTTTGTACCAAGACAGAAGATTCATGATCACATCTTACTTGCATATGAGCTAATTAAAGGATATAGTAGGAAGAGTGGTATGCCACGATGTATGATCCAGATGGATACACAAAAGGCGTACGACACAGTGGATTGGAATTCTTTGCAAACTATTCTTACAGAGGTTGGTTTTCCCAGGAGGTTTGTTGGATGGATAATGACTGCAGTTAAAGCTGTAACCTACCAGTTTAATGTAAATGGGAGCTATACAAAAGAGATGGCAGCTAGAAGAGGACTTAGGCAAGGGGATCCCATATCCCCCTTGCTCTATGTCATCATTATGGAGTATTTACATAGGAAATTAAATGATCTTTGCATGGTTTCCACTTCAATTTTCATGGAAAATGTGAGAATATCCAGCTTATTGATGTGAGTTTTGCGGATGATCTTCTGTTATTCTCAAGGGGAGATGTAACATCGGTTCAACTTGTAATGGGAAAATTCAAGGAGCTCTCCCAATCTACAGGTTTGTTTGTTAATCCTAAAAAATGTAAGCTGTACTGTGGTGGCATGGATGCAGATATGGAACCTCAAATAGCTGGTTTAACAGGTTTTGGGAAAGGTCCCTTGCCCTTTAGATACCTGGGAATCCCGTTGAAAAGCAAAAAACTTAATAATTCGCACTGTGCTTGTGGACAAGATTATGGCACAAATTAATCATTGGAGCGCCCATATACTGAGCTACCCTGGTCGGGTCCAGTTTTTGCGAAGCGTGGTGTTTGCAACTACTAATTATTGGCTGCAATGTATGCCCCTTCCGAAAGATGTTATAAGGAGAGTTGCGGTTGTTTGCAGGTCGTTCCTCTGGACAGGAAAGAGTAGTATCGCAAGGAAGAGTCCTGTTGCATGGAATAAGGTGTGTTCTCCCAAAAATCAAGGTGGTTTAAATGTGATCAATTTTCAGTTGTGGAACCAGTCATGTTTAATTAAGCTTCTTTGGAATCTCTGTAAAAAGGAAGACAGCTTGTGGATCCAATGGGTCCATACTTATTACACCAAGGAAGAGGACATTATGACAGTGGCAATAAAGGTTTCATGTTCCTGGATACTAAAAGGTATCTTGAAATAGAGAATTAAGGTGCAAGTGATGTCGTAGTGGAGTGAATTGAATTAAACAAGGAACTTTAGTACCAACAGGTTTTATTATGCGTTGATGGACCAACAACCGACTGTACCGTGGAGGAAAATCTTTTTCAATACTGAAGCTCGTCTCAGGGCCCTATTTATCTTATGGCTGGCTTGTCACAATAAACTGGCCACTAAAGAAAGATTGCTTAAGTTTGGAATGTTGGAGAATGCTCGTTGTAGTTTTTGTGATGAAGTTGAAAACCTGCAACATTTACTATTTGAGATTGAGACCATGAAAAGTATTTGGAAGAAAGTGCTAGAATGGCTGAATATTAAGCATGACCCTTATGGTTGGATGCAAGAGTTGGCTTGGATAAAAGATATGAGCAAGAGTAAGAGTTGGAGGATGAGATTCCTCAAAACAACTTTTGCAGAAACGATGTACAGTTGCTGGAAGTACATAAATAATAAAATTCACAATAGAATGGATAACACTACATGTATAGTTGAAGAAACCATAGACATCATTTTGCATAGAATTTAGATGAATAAAAAACATAGAGAGCATATTGCTCACTTACTTATAATTTAATTTTTGGATTATTTTTGTGCAATAAGTTGGATCCTAGAGGTAGCTTGTACTGTTTTGGTTTTTGGAATATATATATATATATAACAATTTTGTCTTATTGATCATAAAATAATTATAAATTATTTATATTAATATATAATTTTAATTTTATTTAATTCATATATTACTTATGTTTTTTTCTAGTATCGTTTACCTTATAAAAATGGGTATGATGTGATTGGTGCATGTTAATAAATTACATCTTAAGTTTATAGAAACTAATCTTATAAATTTTCATTGTTTTAGGTTAAAAAAAAAGAAGTATACAAATAATTGAATGTAAATAACCACGTATAATATTGTGAGCCACATTTCACCAATTGTTTCGAACTCTGCATGGCTTAAGGGGGACAAATGATGGCCCAGATGTTTCATAACAACTAGATATGGATGTTGCTATGTTAAGGTTAAATAAATAAATAAAGAAAAAAATATCGTATAAAAATAGAGTCTAAAGATAGTACACTCTCACTATAAAACAATATTACACACAAAATCTTTAAATTTGTAAGTCATGTCAATATTTTAAAAATAAAAGTGTGCTTAAACGGAATAAACTCATTACTGACAATGAAAGCCTTTAGTGTTAAATGTTTCAATTAAGAGAAAATCAGATCAAGTCAAATAAAGCCACTTAACGTAGAGAAAACCACGTAGCATGTGAATACATGGCTTAACTTAAACATCTGTACAATTATAGCATTCCATATGATGATAGAATTTTATTGAAGTTGATGGCCTGGAAAGAAAGAAACAACTCACCAACCAGTCTTAACTAGAGTTCTAAACTGACCACAGAACAGTTGTTAGCATTAATATAGAGAACATGTCTGGTTTCTTATATCATCTAGTATAGTCATCAAAATGGAGTGTCTATCCCAAGCTTGCTACAGTTAGTTCAAGAATCACCATGAAATCACTTCAAGTGGCCCAAACACCAGACCCTGAAAATCAGCCTGACAAAACTGATCAAGTTTCAGATAAAAGCATAGTTATTCCAAACAAACATGTAACTATAGCTGATAGCATCAAAAGTGAACATTCAAGGTACTGTCAAACATATAATCCTTTATATTTTGTGCAGCTAAAAAGTCAGTAAAAGTATATATGAACTTAAGATGGGTTCTCCACGGCTCTTACTCCCATGCTTTGAGGCTAATTACCACTAGTTCTTTTGTTCTTTGTAGGTTTGCTGCACCTCGAATCCCAACTGACTATTCGATTGAAGTCCAGGAAACCACTTATAATATACACAAGGTATCGATAAACATCATAGTATAAAGCCTTATAAATGCAGAACACCGTTGATCTTCTGATTTATCTCAGTAAAATTCTTCCAAATAGTATCATCAACAGTGTACATGAAGGACAGGATAGTGATATCATCATAACACTGTCTGAATTAGTAATCTCTCATATCAATGATTGATACTGACTGATGAATAGCACAATTCTGTTAATAGAGCATAAACCTTTTATTCTTTTCTTCCTAGTGCGCGTGTGTGTATGTGTGGTGTGTCCTTGTGTCTTTTCCCTACCACCCCTTTTGATAGGGAAAGAGGAGGGGAAAAGTCCCTCAAGGAGGTAGACAGAACATTAGACATGAATTGGGAATCCTTCATAAAAGCAAGCAAAACAGAAGGAAAAAAACCGGGTCACTGTTTTAACTTGGTTTAATGTTTTCACGATTTTGTAAAAATAAAAAAACTACTAAAGATAAAAAGAAGTCCTCCATAGTTTGCACAGTTCAACTTAATTTTTCATATGTTGCCTACTTTTTTGTGTAACAGTACCCCTTGATATCAAAATGCGGCTACATAGGAAGGTTGGAAGCTCAGCCTCAGCACTCAAATTCTGGCAATGTGCTCAAGCTTGAAAGCTTTCCTGGTGGAACAGAAACATTTGAAAGAATTCTAAAATTCTGTTATGGTCTCCCAATAGACTTCAACTCAGATAATGTAGCCGCACTAAGATGTGCTTCAGAATTCCTAGAGATGACTGAAGAACTAGAAGACGGCAATCTCATTTCCAAGACTGAAGCTTTCCTCACATTTGTCGTGCTTTCTTCATGGAAAGACACTGTTACTGTTCTGAAGTCTTGCGAAAATCTCTCTCCGTGGGCTGAAAACATTCAAGTTGTTAGAAGATGCTGCGACTCTTTAGCTTGGAAGGCTTCTAAAAATGAGCCCACGGATGAGGATGCAGCATCCAATCAAGATAGCTGGTGGTTCGATGATATGGCCACCCTCCGCATTGATCATTTTATGCGGATAATTTCAGCAATAAGAGCAAAGGGAATCAAGTCAGAGACCATTGGTAAATGTATTATGCAATATGCCAAGAGATGGCTACCAGGAATGCATGAGGAGTTGGAAGGGGTGAGAGGATATGGGTATGGAAAAAGTAATCTACAGTTCACGATATTTAGTATGAATAAACAAGAGAGCACTAGACATAGCAAGGAACAAACAACTATTATTGAAAGCCTAGTAAGCATCATTCCTCCTCAACAAGAAGCTGTGCCATGTAAGTTCTTGTTGCAGATGTTAAAGATGGCAATGATGTATTCGGTATCACCAGCTCTCATTTCTGACCTTGAAAAAAGAGTTGGCATGGTGTTAGAAGATGCTGAGGTCAATGATCTTTTAATTCCTAGATATCAATATGGAGATCAAGGAATCATGCTCAAGTGAGTATGTCGCAATTCATTTTTTCTATTCTTCGAGGCTAATGAAAATTACTAAAGACAGTAATATCTATCTTTTTCTTTGTTCTATTCTTTTCTTTTCTTTTTCATTTGCAGCATGCCTAATTCACCTGAAGACTGCACTATGCAAGACATAGATGTAGTGCAACGGATTGTTGAATACTTCTTGATGCATGAAAAACAGCATATGCAACAGCAACAAAAGTCGGGAAAATTCAATATTAGCAGGCTCTTGGATAATTACCTAGCTGAAGTTGCAACAGATCCAAATCTTTCAATTACAAAATTTCATGTCTTAGCTGAACTGCTACCAGAACATACTCGATCATTTGATGATGGTCTCTATAGAGCCATTGACACTTACCTAAAGGTTAGCCTTTCAATTCTTATTTTCTCGTGTTCCAGGTTTTGAAGTGTTATAAAAGGGATTTCAAAACAAAGTTTTGACATTTGATATTGGCGTTTCTCTAGACCCATCCGTCACTGACTGACCATGACCGTAGAAGACTCAGCAAAATAATGAACTGTGAAAAACTTTCTCTTGATGCATGCCTACATGCTGCACAGAATGATAGATTGCCTCTAAGAACTGTTGTCCAGGTAACGTTTCCTGGATCTCTGGACATTATAAATTCAGTTTAAAAGTTGTCACCTGAACCAAAGTATACAATGCAGGTTTTGTTTGCAGAGCAAGTAAAGATGAGGGCAGCAATGCAAGAGAAGGAACCAGCCCAAAGTGGAATCAACTCAGAACAGGAAGGAAACCAAACATCTGCAACTATTGACATTAAAACACTCAAAACAGAACTCGAGAATGTAAAGTCCAAGATGGTTGAACTACAGAATGACTACTTTGAGTTGCAAGAAGAGTATAAAAAGTTAAGCAACAAAGAAAAGCCAAAGAATTCATTAAGCTTGGGTTTAAATTGGCGGAAGATCAAGAACTCCTTTCATGTAAAACCCACAGGAGGAGAAACTAGAGATGGACAAGATACACCCGCATCGCCAAGCCACTCTCGACGTAGATCAGCCCCGAGAAGAAGGGTCTCCACGTCTTAACAGTATTTCAACTTATAAAATCCTGTTGCAAGAGACATCCATATACTATTTTTTTCATATGAAGCATATAGTATAAATTTTTTATCCAAATTATGTTGTTTGTTTAGTTCATAGAAAGAAAAGTTTCTTATACACTCAAGAGTTTTCCAAATGCTGCAATACAAATAATACATACTAAGTTACCATAAGTCCTAATTTTCTAGATCCACTTCAAAATTGCCTTGAGTTTGAGATACTCCTTATCTCAACCAATTTATTCAAAATCCTCAAGTCTTCTTCATTGTAGCAATTCTTCTAATTATTCCTAAATTCACTTGATCATGAATTCTTGAACGGAGTTATATCTAAAAAAACTCCCTATTTTCAACTTGAAGAAGAAACGCCTTCTGTTTGCTAGGATATTCACTATCAAGAATTCCAACAGATTTTTCTAGACAAATTAAAACAAACATTAGCAACTAATGAGAACCTCACAATTGTGTGAATTTATGTGCTTGCAGGTATTTAGTTGTTTGCTTAATCATGGTGGTTTTGATGATGACAACATCTGGTGGCGTGAAGTTGATGGCAATAACTTATTAACTCCCTTGATGATGAGATCAATTTGAAGTTATCTCAAGTCTCATCAATAAGAAGATTTAAGGCTCTAATTCATTTGATAAGAGATCACTGTATCGAACAAAGAACTTGAAGCATCGGAGTTGTGAAAAAGAGAAAGTGTAAAAACTTATTTGATCGTGTTTGTTTAAGTGACTAGAGTATTGAATTATAAGAGACTAAGAGACATTTATGTTAAACCGTGTGTTATGAAAGCACTACGAAGACTTTATTATATATATAGAGATTACAACTAATTACACTATATAATCGATGTGAGACTATTATACATATAAATATTCTTAACATTATATATTTACAAATATCAACACTCCACCTCAAGTTGGAGCATTTAAGTCAAATGCACCAAGCTTGCCACATATATAATTAGTTCTGGGGCTTTGCATAGATTTTGTAAACACATTTGTCAATTGATCATTAGAGTTGACAAAGCTTGTGACGATGTCGCCAGATTCAATCTTCTCTCTGAAAAAGTGACAATCTATCTCAATATGTTTGGTCCTCTCATGGAAGACTGAATTTGAAGCAATGTGCAATGCAGCTTGATTATCACATACAAGTGTCATTGGTCTTGCTTCTTCAATTTTAAGTTCTTTGAGCAACTGTTTTAACCAAATGAGTTCACATGTTGCCATTGCCATGGCCCTATACTCTGCCTCGGCGCTTGATCTTGCAACTACATTTTATTTCTTACTTTTCCAGGATATAAGATTTCCTCCAACAAGTACACAATACCCAGAGGTGGATCGTCTATCAATTGGTGACCCTGCCCAATCAGCATCAGAGTATCCAACTATCTGAGTATGTCCTTTATCTTCATACACTAAATCTTTTTCTGGAGCACATTTGATGTATCTTAGAATCCGGATAACAACATCCATGTGTTCCTGACAAGGGGAATTTAAGAACTGGCTTACCACACTGACTGCAAAAGAAATGTCTGAACCAGTGACTGTGAGATAATTCAACTTTCCAACCAATCTCCTATACCTTCCCGAGTCTGATAGAGGCTCCCCCTGATTGTGTAGTAGTTTGACACTTGGATCTATAGGAGTATCAACTGGTTTAGCGTTCAACAAACCTGTTTCTTCTAAAATATCCATAGCATATTTCCGCTGAGAAATCACCAAATCATCTTTAGATTGGGCTACCTCAATACCCAAGAAATACCGGAGTTTACCAAGATCCTTTGTCTAAAATTGATTTGAAAGATGTTGTTTCAACTGGAGTATTCCCGACTCATCATTACCAGTTATGACAATATCATCTACATACACAATAAGATAAATACACCCTTGGACTGAGTGACGATAAAAGACAGAATGGTCAGCTTCACTACGGACCATACCAAATTGTTGTACTACAGTGCTGAATCTGCCAAACCAAGCTCTCGGAGATTGCTTAAGACCATAAAGAGACATGTGTAGCCTACAAACCATATTCGATGACTCCTCCTGAGCAACAAACCCAGGTGGTTGCTCCATATATACTCCCTCTTCAAGATCACCATGTAAAAATGCATTTTTGATGTCAAGTTGATGAAAAGGCCAATGTCGAATGGCTGCAATGGCTAGAAGAAGTCTAACAGATGCCATCTTGGCTACAGGAGAGAAGGTATCACTATAATCCAACCCAAAAATCTGAGTGTATCCCTTGGGTACCAAGCGAGCTTTAAAACGATCAATCTTATCATATGGACCAACCTTCACTATATAAAGCCAACGACAACCTACTAAAGATTTTCCAGTGGGTAGAGGAACCAGTTCCCAGGTACCACTGCTTTGAAGAGCACACATTTCATCAATCATTGCTTGCCTCCACTCAGAGTGAGATAATGTTTCACCTGGAGATTTATGAACAGAAACAGAAGACAAAGAGGACAAACAAGTATATTGCAAAGGGGAAAGACGATGATAACATAAATCAATATAATGTGGAGAAGGATTTCGTGTTTGACGTATACCTTTGCGAAGGACAATCGAAAGATCAGACTCAGGTTGCAGGATAGAATCCGGTGATGGCGATAGCATCAGAAGAGAGTCTGCAATGAACTCAGGGACATGTACGACCTCAGGGACATGTACAACCTTAGGGACATGTATGACAAACGTTGGTTTACGATGCTGATATGTTTGAAGTTGGCAAGAAGTGGGGGGGGGGGGTCAACCGTAGGGGTTTCACGTGGGACAAGTTCCCTAGAATGATGGGGAATAATGGGAAATGGGACGTCCGGAAGAGGTGTGGAAGTACTTTCTTGAAGGGGTTCCGGAGTGACTTGGGTGGACGCAAAATATGGCACAGACTCGAAGAAGGTAACATCGGCCGATATCAAGTATCGTTGTAGAGTGTGTGAATAGCAACGATAACCCTTTTGGGATCGATGATAACCAAGAAAGACACACTTTAGTGATCGAGCTGATAGTTTATCAAGACCAGGGGAGAGATTATGCACAAAACATGTAGACCCGAAGACTCGAGGAGGAATTGGGTGAAGAGGAGAGTTTGGAAACAAGATTGAATGAGGGATTTTATTATTAAGGACATATGAGGGCATGCGATTTATGAGATAATGCGCCGTGAGCACAGCATCCCCCCAAAATCTGAGAGGGACATTACCATGGAGAAGTAGAGTCCGAGTGGTTTCTACGAGATGCCGGTTTTTGCATTCGGCTATCCCGTTTTGTTTAGGTGTATGAGGACAAGATGTTTGGTGTAGAATACCATTGGATGACATAAAAGTTTGAAATTGTTGGGATAAATATTCACGTGCATTGTCACTTCTTAAGGTACGAATGGACAAACCAAATTGGGTTCTTATTTCTCGATAAAATTGTTCAAAAATAGAAAATAATTCAGATCTGTTTTTCATTAAAAATAGTCACGTGCAACGTGAAAAATCATCAATAAATGTTATAAAATACCTAGACTCAAAAGTAGACACAGTACGCGATGGACCTCAAACATCGGAGTGAACTAAAGTAAAAGGAGACGCAGCCCGTTTATTGACTCGATCAGGAAAGTGACTACGAGTATGTTTTCCTAATTGACAAGACTCACACTGTAAAGTGGATAATTTAGATAAATTGGGCATCAACTTTTGTAGCTTGGGAAGACTTGGATGACCTAACTGCGCATGTATAATGAGTGGAGAATCTGTGATGGAGCATGTGGTAGATGACGTAGAGAAGTAGTAGAGGCCTTAAGACTCACATCCGATGCCAATCGTCTGTCCCGAACTTCGATCCTGCAGAATAACATCACTGTTAGTAAAAGTGATAGAACAGAAGTAAACGATTGACTGACAGTAGATTAAATGGGCAATTAGGTACATATATGACAAAAGTAACAAAGAGAGATGGTAGAATTTGAACAGTACCTATCCCTTGGGATCAGGTTTGAGAATCATTTGCGGCAGTTATACTCGGTAAGAAACCAGAGGTAGAAAGGGAAGAGAAAAGATTTTTATTACCGGTAACATGATCAGACGCACCAGAGTCGAGGACCCAAGGACCAAGAGGAGATGATTGAGAGACGCAAATAGATGAATTACCAGTGTATGCAATCGAAGCCGTGGAATCAGAGGTTGGTTGGTCTGCCACCACCTGAGAAAATCCTCGTAGCTTGGCGTAGGGTTCTGAAGAGAAGGTGAAGTCTGCATAGTATCTGGGTTATCAATTTGAGTTGCATTTACCTGCCATGGAGGTTTGCCATGCAACTTCCAGCAACGATAGATAGTATGTCCAAGCCGGTTACAATGGTCACACTTAGGACGAGGTTTGGAGTTGGATGACCCTCCTCGACGGAGATTCTGATTGTTGCCAAGAGATGCAAGAGCAGCAGTGTCACCTGGTGTTGGAATAGCAATAGATGAAGAAGAAACCGGGCCAAACGCATGAGGTGTAGCCAAGCGCAACAATTGTTCACTAACTGTATCATAGTTAGGAACAGTAGTACCTTATAAAATCTGGTTACGAACAGATTCGAGTTCTGATGGTAGTCCTTTAAGTGCCATGACCATGAAATATTTACTTTGTTGTTCGGCATGAGCTATTGCATCTTTTGCGTAAGGCATGAGGGTTGCGTTACTTGCTTTCAAGGCATCAAGCTTACTCAGATAAGCTTGCACATCCATATTTTCCAACTTCAGTGTGTTGAGTTTGTGGATGACACTGTATAGAGAATGAACGTCGTTGGAAAAGACTTTCTTTGCCTTTTGCCACACCTCATAACAAGTGGAGAATGCTTGGTACTGCGCTTGGAGGTTAGGTGCTATGGAAAACCACAACACAGTATACAAAGAGGCATCCGTTTTCTTTCATTTAGCGAGTTTGTCGGCTGCAACGTCACTCAATTGAATGGTTAGATGCTCTTCATATCCTTGACCGTGAAACCACATCTCGACAACACGAGCCCATATGTTATAGTTGGCTGATCCGGTTAGTTTTTCACATGGGATAAGCGGAACTTTAATAAACGAGATAGAATCAGCATCTCCCATGGCTTAAAACACAACAATCGGGACTGTTTGAACAAGAGTACGACTTTCTGTGAGTCGAAAACGAAAACTGAGGGCGGATCTGAAACCGGAGGAGGAAGGCGATTTTCCGAGAGAGAGAAAAAAATTCGTGAACAGTAGCGGCGGTGGTGAACAGTGCGGCGGCGGTGAACAGTGACAACGGCGGTGAACAGTAGTCCTCCAAAAAAGAAAAAAAAATTTGTGGACTCTGCTTGGCGGAGGTCGCTGGAAAAAAAAAGGTGAAGCAAACAGGAATGATGACACGGTTTGCATAAGAAAATTTCTCACCGTAAGACAGTGGGTCAACCGGGTAAAGCACGACGAACAATTGCCTCTTAGAAGGCTCTAGATACCATATTGAATTATGAGAGACTAAGAGACATTTAGGTTAAACCGTGTGTTATGAAAGCACTACGAAGACTTTATTATATATAGAGAGATTACAACTAATTACACTATATAATCGATGTGGGACTATTCTACATACAAATATTCTTAACATTATATATTTACAAATCTCAACATAGAATTTTATAAAAGTACAAGAGTAACTCTTCAGTTACTAAGGCAGCAAACATTCTCTCACACACAAAAACATTAAAACTGTTTGAATCAAATAACAGAAAACATTTTAGACACTTAATAAATGGATTAGGGATGTTTTTTAATCAATGAGAAGCATTTTTATATAGTATAATGGATTATTCCATTATGGTTAATCGATTATCACTTTGTAACACCTACAATCGATTGAAGGTGCCCATAATCGATTAGTAGCATTGTTGAATCAAAAGTTTCAATTTGAGTTTAGCTAATCTATTATGAGTATTAAGAAGTCCGATGATCATTTTTCTTTATGAGATGTATTTCTACCTATAAATAGAGGGTTTTTCCTCTCTAAATTTGTTTCTTTATTTTTTGTTGTTTATTTTTCCTGTTTTTTATTTTTACTTCCTTTCTATTTTTTGTTATATTTGTCTATTCAAACTATTATACCAACACATTTTGTTGTTTTAAGTAAACAAAATTAATTAATTATGAAATTTAAATAACTACTCACAAAGCCAAGCTTAAACACAAAAATATATTATCTTGCCCTAACAGAAATAATTCATTTATCATTATTTCTAAACCACTAGGCTTTTCTGTTGATATGCAATTTCACCATTTGGGCCTTCGCTCTTCAATTGGGTTCTATCATAGGGGGTATGCTAATTTAACTACATTTCACAAGGTGGTTAGTTGGAGGAGAGTGACAACAGATCTACTAAGTTATGCATCTGCAAAGATGTGAGCATGAATTGACCCCAACATAATATTTCCACCTGTAGAAAATAGCACCAAACCACGTCACTATAATGAACCAGCAAACTATTGTTCATGTGTAACTCAAAAGGTCTGTACTAGGCTGTTTTGTCTCATGTAGATATGTTTCAATCAGATAACAACAAACACGACACCTTATATTTATACAACATATTGAGAACGAAACAGATACTATTACTAAAACTTCAACAACAAAAATAGTGAGATAAGTGGATAACATGGAAAAGAAGTGGGTGTGACGGGATTATAGCAATCATTAAGTTGTTAGAATGAGCTCACCTCTGCTTCGCTAGCAAGATTAATTTTCTTCATGAGGTACTTATGAATAAACGAGATGGGCACAGTACCATCCCTGTTATTAAGGTAAATATCCCAAATATGTCAGAAGATAGCATAATCTTCTAAGACTTTTCAAGATAATCCCACTAGTAAACCAGTATGATGATAACCATAAAATCAGCTTCCACAAATGTTTGGCATTTCTGTTAAAGAATTAATATCCTTTACATCCATTGAGTAAATATGAGAGGGGACAAAATAAATAAAAAAACTAAACTAAACGAAAAAACTAAAACAACAATTAAAAAGAGACAGGGAGGTGGTTGATGTGAAAATCCGGAGTTTGTGCCCATCAACCTGTTGTAGGCGCAAGGCCCAACAGAAATGGGTCCATAAGAAGAAAAAAAATTGCTCTACATTATTCAGCATATCAAAAAAACAATAAGACTGGGCTCAATATGGTGATATGAACATGGAAGGCCCATCGAAATCCAACCAGTTTTCATTTTATTTTTAAAACTTCATCAAACTGTTGTCCACCACTTATCTGGAAAAAAAATGCAACACTAAAATTGAGACGATGTCGTTTTGTCTTTTTAGAGTTCAAAGGGGTTTTTCTTCATCTTCTTCCCTCAAACAGAACTGTGGCCAAACTATCTTCATCTCTGATTCACCAAATTTTCTTATCCACTCACGATTACTCAACCTTCGCGATATCTGGTCTCAAATCGTTTCGCCACCATAAACATTGTTAGTGCAAGGTGATGAATTTGAGGAAGAAGAGAGAAAAGAATAAATGCTAAAAGCTGCCACTAATGATTGAAGGAATTAGATTGATATAAATGTAAACCTAATACACCTATTTATACACAAATAAGAATGTCACATAGGCCCTAATAAAAAATATTTACAAATGACAAATACTAAATTACCCTCTAATACCATCCCGTAATTTAGTAACTTATCAGAAGTTAACAACACCAATTTCATCTCTCAAACGAAGAAATTGGTCTGTTTTTATCGCCTTTGTCAGAACATCTGCCAGCTGCTTCTGAGTGCTACAGTGCAGAACTTCTAACACTCCTTTCTGCACTTGAGTTCTGAGAAAGTGATACTTCGTCTCAATGTGCTTGCTTCTTCCATGTAGCACTGGATTCTTTGCAAGATTAATTGCAGACTTATTATCAATCATCAGCTTCAGAGGTTCCTCAACTTCAACCTTCAGATCATGCAGCAAATTCAGAAGCCAAATTGATTAACACGCAGCTACAGCACCTGCAATGTATTCAGCTTCACATGTTGACAAAGCCACAACCGGCTGTTTCTTGGAACTCCAAGAAATTGGACCTCCCAGAAACTTGAACAAGTACCCAGAAGTACTTCTTCTATCAACTCTATCTCCACACCAATCAGAATCAGAATAACTCAGAAGTTCTGATTTGATCTTTCCTCCAGAAGGAAATAACACTCCATATTTCAGAGTTCCTTTTATATACCTCAGAATCCTGACAGCAGCTTGGTAATGAGACCACTTTGGTTTGCTCATGTATCTGCTGACCATTCCAACTGCATGACAAATATCAGGTCTGGTATTACACAAATACCTTAGAGAACCAACCATCTGTTTGAAGGTTGTAGCATCCATATTCTCTCCATCAGAACCAGAATCCAACTTCTGATTCGTATCAGCAGGTGTGATAGCAATCTTACAATTTGCTAGCTCAAATCTTTTCAGAAGCTCCAGTTCATACTTCTTCTGATGTAAGATGATTCCTTTCTCAGAGTATATAAATTCCATTCCTAGAAAGAAACTCATTTTTCCAAGATCTGTCATCTCAAATGCATTCATCAGAACTTTCTTGAACTCAACTGTTTCTTGTTCAGAACTTCCTGTGAGTAATATGTCATCAACATACAAACAGACCATAATCATATTACCTTCTGAAGTATGTTGAACATAAACACCATACTCCATCTCACACTTCTGAAACCCTTGTTCCTTGAAAAACGAATCAATCTTCAAATTTCAAGCTCTGGGCGCTTGCTTCAGTCCATACAGAGCTTTATTTAACCTGTATACCATCCCTTCCTGATTCTTTTTCACAAATCCAGGAGGTTGTGACACATAAACTTCTTCCTGTAATAGACCGTTCAGAAATGCAGACTTCACATCCAGATGTATCAAAGGCCAATTTTTGTTTGCAGCTAAAGCAATCACCAGTCTGATTGTTTCGTGTCTAGCTACTGGCGCAAACACCTCAAAGTAATCTAGTCAAGGTTTCTGAAGAAAACCTCTGGCCACTAGTCTCGCTTTGTGTTTGCCAATTGATCCATCTGGCTTTAGCTTCTGCTTGAAAACCCATCTGACGCTGATGGCTTTCTTGCCTTTTGGAAGTTCTGTCAGCTTCCAAGTCTTGTTTCTTTCAATAGCCTCAAGTTCTTCTTTCATGGCATTAAACCATACTTTCTTCTTGAGTGCTTCTTCAATACCCACTGGTTCAGAATCTACTAGCATGGCACACTGAACGATTTCTCCTTCAGAATCTACTTCAGTATCATGCAACATGCTAAAATCTGCAAACCTACTTGGTATTCGTCTGATTCTCTGTGGCCTCTGATCTTGTTCTGAAGCTTCTCCAGAACTCGGAACTATGATGGCTTCTGGACTTTGTCCAGAATTATTTTCTTCAGAATTACCACCTTCAGAGTTACTTCTGGAAACTTGTTCTCCAGACACCATGTCTTCAGAGTTTTCCCTTCCAGAAGTATAATCACCACCAGATTCTGGATCATCATCAGAATCTGGATCAGAATCAGATCCACTATCAGAATCTCCCTGAGATTCTGACTCATCTTCAGAGTCTTCATCTTCTGCCTCTGACTCGTCTTCAGAACTTTCAGAAACTAACCCTGGTGTTGGCACTACACCAGAATCTGATTGAAGCTTGTTCCAATCCCATGTTTCTGACTCTTTCACAATGACGTCTCTGCTGATTTCAACTTTGTTGGTTTCTGGACAATAAAGCTTATAGGCACTTGTACTGTGGTACCCCACCAGTAACATTGTTTTGCTTCTATCATCCAGTTTTCGTCTTCTAGCATCTGGAACGTGTTTGTAGCATACAGAACCAAACACCTTCAGATGGCTAACACTTTGCTTGTCTCCAGTCCATTTTTCTAAAGGAACAGTTTCCTTCAGCTTCTTTGTTGGACACCTATTCAGAACATATGCTGATGTGGCAACAGCTTCTCCCCATAACATGTGAGGTAACTTCTTCTCTTTCAGCATACTTCTGGGCATATCAAGCAAAGTTCTGTTTCTTCTTTCAGCAAGACCGTTGTGCTGAGGAGTATATGGAGCAGTAACCTCATGTTCTATTCCATTCTCCTCACATAACTTCTGGAACTCTGTAGAGTTATACTCACCTCCACCATCTGTTCTCAGAATCTTCAGCTTCTGACCACTCTGCTTCTCAGCCTTCACCTTGAACTTCTGAAACTCAGTAAACACTTCATGCTTGAACTTGATGAGTGTTACCCATGTCATTCTTGTGAACTCATCCACAAAAGACACAAAATATTTGTTTCCTCCAAGTGAAGGTACTGAAAATGGTCCACACACATCAGAATATACTACTCCCAGAGCATGCTTTGCTCTGGGGGCTACTTCTGATGCAAATGGCAATCTGGGTTGCTTGCCTTTCATGCATATCTCACATGACTTATGAGGCTTCACAGTCTTCGAAATGCCATGTACGGGCTTCTTAGAACTTAGATGCCTTAAGCTTCTATAGTTCAAGTGCCCCAACCTCTTGTGCCACAGCTTACTGTCAGCTTCAGCGCCTTCTGCACTAAGACACTCCGCTTCAGAAGTTTCTACATTCACCTTGAATATTTTGTTGCTTCCATGCTCAGACTTCATAATCAACTTCTGATTAGAATCATACAACGTCAAGAGATTGTGCTTCATAACCACTGAGAAACCTTTCTCAATAAGCTGACCCACACTCATCAGATTGCTTTTAATTCCAGGAACATACCAAACGTCTTTGATCAGAATGTTTCTTCCATTCTTCACTCTGACTCTAACATTTCCCATACCTTCTGCATTAAGGTACTTATCATCAGCACATCTGATCTTTGTTCTCCTTCTGAAGTCAAAGTCTATCAGCCATTGTTTGTTCCCAGTCAAGTGGTTTGAACAGCCAATGTCCATATACCACCAATCTCCTGAACAATTTCCATCAGAATCAGAAGCCATCAGTAGCACAGGTTCATCATCAGAGTCTTCTCTGGTTATATTTGCTTCTTCTGATTTTCTTCCTCTGTTTCTACAGTCTCTGGAAAAATGGCCAAACTGTTTACAACAGTAACATTGAACCTTCTTCTTGTCATACCTTTCATTTCCCTTCTGATATTTCTTTTCATCAGAAGTTGAGGTTTCTGACTTCTGGAATTTATCACCATGTCTATTCTACTTCTGGTCCTTCTTGACAAAAGAAGACTTCAGATCTTGCTCCACTTCCCTCTCAGAAGTTCTTTCAGTCAGACGCAACTCTTGCGCTTCTAGACTGCTTTGCAACTCTTCTATTCTCATGGTTTCCAGATTTTTAGAATGTTCAATAGAAACAACAATGTAATCAAACTGAGGAGTAAGTGACCTCAGAATCTTTTCTATGATTACCTGTTCAGAAAGTGTTTCTCCACAAGCCTTCATCTCATTAGTGATCAGAATCATTCTGGAGATGTACTTAGAAACTTTCTCACTGTTCTTCATGCTGAGATTTTCATATTGTTTTCGCAAGGACTGAAGCTTTACCTTATTTACTGACACGTCACCACCATAACATCTGGTCAGTATATCCCATGCCCCTTTCGACGTCGTCGAATCAACAATCTTCTCAAACACATTTTCATCCACACACTGATGGATAAAGAACAGAGCTTTCTGATCCCTCTTCCTCGTAGCTCTTTCTTCTGATTTTTGTTCTTCAGTAGCACCTGCTGCAGCTGGAACATAACCTTCAGAAACAAGATCCAGAACATCATGAGCACCAAACAGCACACATATTTGTATCTTCCATCTGTTCCAGTTTTTGCCATCAAAAACTGGAAGTTTAGTGTTCAAACTACTGCCTCCATTCATCTTAAACCTTGCACAAAAACTCAGATCTCAGATTTCTCACTCAGTGTTTCCCAAACCCACAAAATCAGTGTGATTTTGTTTCAGATTTTTGTTCAAGATTCAAAAATCAAACACACAGCTCACTATCACTCGTGTTTCCCAGAATTTTAGAATAAACCAAGAAGCTCTAGATACCAATTTGTTAGTGCAAGGTGATGAATTTGAGGAAGAAGAGAGAAAGGAATAAATGCTAAAAGCTGCCACTAATGATTGAAGGAATTGGATTGATATAAATGTAAACCTAGTACACCTATTTATACACAAATAAGAATGCCACATAGGCCCTAATCAAAAATATTTACAAATGACAAATACTAAATTACCCTCTAATAAACACCATGACGCATGCACCAGACACTCACCATCTCCGACCTCCACTCAAACAGAAATCAATTCGGAGAATCAACACGTTCATAGAAAGTAATTTGCGAATCTAAGTGAAGTGAAAGAAGGTACACTTTGAAATTAATAGAATCCAGTCGCGATTCACAAACATCCAAACAATTATTCATGCAAAATTGATGAGTGAGATAGAGAAATCGAAGCCTACCTATCAGAGTTCGTCCGATGCGTCTCAGTGGAGGTGCATAAAAGTAGAAAATTGGCGATGCATAAGGTATTCACGGTAGGTATCACTCTTCTCTATTTTCTTTGTTTCTGTAAATTCTGATTCTTCATCTTTTCCCAAATTTGTGTGATGATGCGTTGCGGTTGTGTTGTGTTGCCTTTGGTTTTAATGATGCAGCGATAATGAAGGTGATACTGTGCGAATGATGATGATGAAGGTTCTGAATGGAGAAAGAGGCTCAGTTGTAGAGCATGGCCAAGTTTGTTGAAGCAGTTCCATAGGAAGAGCTTGAAGATGCAAATTGAAAAAAAAGTTGAAGGTTGAAGATGGAATAGAGAGTGAAGGTTGAATCTGAAAATTTTCTGTTATTCTTGTTGTAAAATCAATCATGGAAAAAGTGAATCCCCTTTTTTTGGAGGGAGAAGAGTACATATACTGGAGGGAGTATTCATCTGAACCATTGGATTAAAAGGAGTTGGTTAGAAGATAAAGGGTGAGGATGAGTCAGTTAGTCATTCTCTCCAAGTTAGTTAAGACTTTGAATTCAGTTAGCTATTCTGTAAGTGACTTTAATTTCTGTTATAACAGTTTGTTTTGAGTGTGAGAACTTCCAGAGAAGACTTGAGAAGTGTGACCAGGAGCTGGTGCTGACGGATAAGGCTGAAAATGAGCATTGTGACTGTTATACATATTCCTAAACTACTGAGGTGGATGAATGGATTGATTTGAAATTTGATGATCCTGACGGAGATGATCCCGATTCTTCTTCAACACCGCTGCGAAGATAAGAACTCCAATGGTAAGCTCTTCACTCTTTTCCTCTTCTTCCCCATTCTGTTACCAATCTGTTAGCCGTTAGAAATTAGTTAGGAAAACAGTTAGAGGTGTTAGAGAGTTAGTTATATGTTGATGAGCTGACCAATTTCTGTTATAACAGTTTGTTTTGGGAACTCTATGATATTTGAGTGTTAGTAAGTCCTCATGATTTTCCTCCCTTTTTCTACTTTGATTTCGCACTCAACTTGTGTCCTGCTATTTTCTGACTTCTAATTTCGTATTCAAAAACTTTCATCCGCATTTTTTCTTCTATTTTGCTTCAAACCCTCATTTTGTTAAACTCTTGTTTGTTAACATACAGGTTCAATATACGAATAAGTTTCGAATTGAAGCATAAATGCAACGATGCTGGTTCCAGAATAGGTGTGCCAAAGTGCTTACCGTAATCTTATTTGGATAGTATCTTCCCTTATAGCATGCTTTCTGGTAAGAGTGATTTCTTGGCATGGAAAGAACTCATACTCAGGTTGGTAGGCCGTAAGCACGGAAGCGGAAGCATTCAGGGTGCTTGAATGAATGCACTCTGGAATTTTAAATATCGCTCACAACCAATCCCAGTATTGCAACTGTTCATTTTTTTATTCTCTTTTGCCAGTGGCAACACAATAGCGCGATCTATATCTCCATTCTCATTCTCAGTTTCATCTGACTTTTGGATTATTTTATGGAACAGGCCTTGGTGTTGGTAGCAGCCGCGAGTTAGCTTCATATAGAGTGAGTCTTTGCTAGTTTGAAATTGGTTTATCTGATTTAGTATAGTAGTAATTAGGTGAACCCCTTTTTTATGAATTTAACACATGCTCCAAAAGAATGTTGCTTCTTTAGTTACTGCAGGTATGTACATATTGTTTAACCTGTCTTGACAGTGATTTTTTTTGGCATAATTCGAAATGAAAGAATTTAACACGTGACTATCTTTTTTCAATTTCTTCTAACAATCAATTGGACATTGATTCGGTTTATGCAAGTTCGGAAGGTAAGGACTTATAGAGTCATAACTTCTTTAGCCATGAAGAAAAGAACTTCAAAACAATCCAGAATCGATCTTGAGTCTAGCTGGAAAACGCAGTTAGGAATGAATGGTTTGGGATTTACAGTGTGCAACAAAATTAGTCATGGATTTTAAACGTGCGAGGCTTGTTTCTTGATTGTAACATCTTGAGGATTTAATTTGACATAGGCTTTCGGACTTAGGAATTCATGTCACTCTTTTTGTGTATTCTATAATTAATTTTGGGATGGATTCTGAACAAGCATTCCTTGACATTTTGAATGAAATTATAACTTTTGATGAATATCGTCTGGAATCTTTTGATTTCAATATCAATCTCCCCCATTATTCAAAAAAATGTTTGCTTTTTCTCTTCAAAATTGATTTTGAATTCCTCTTGATCGCTTTTGAACTTGTAATTGAATACTCATTTCTTTGCTCCTGGAATATTGTTGGTAGAATAGTGATGGATATCATGGACTTTGATGATGAATGTTGAGATATTAAACTTAAATGACGTAAACGGATAATGATATGCAAGATTCGCATAACGATGATGAATTGCGAATGAAACAACGATGTATGTTGAACTGCGCAACTTGTAACTTCAACTCCAAGTAATTCAGGCGCTTTTGCTTTCCAATCATTTTGAATTGGCTTCCCCCGCCTTTTTTTTGACGATTTAATAACCAAAATGATTGATGACATTCGATTAGTCTTGAAGTCCACTCCATTTACCAACGAACATACCCGAATCAAACAACCCAAACCGTTTTATTTCAAAGAAATCGCAAGTCCATTTCTCAAGTCGTAGTTTGCACCTTTAATTTTAAATGACTTTATCTTCGAGCCTCGCTCAATAGGTAACATGTAATAAAACTCTTTGAACGATAGAATTCAATGATATGCCAAATTCTTAAAGAGCCCAACTCGAATGTCACCCTATTCCAGGGCAACCTCTGATGAAGCCTTGATGAAACCCCAAACACTCGATGCGCTCAAGAAATCTTGACAAAGGAAAGCTTTGTAGCTTGATGAGACGAAGCCCATAATGTCCATGAACACAAAACCCTAATCTTATACCAAGAATGACAAGAGCACCAGTTGAATCAACTTTGAGTAAGATAGAAAACTCAATTCATAGAGAGAAACCCTAATGTCAAAGCTCTTCGATCCTGTAACCATGAGACCAATGCTATGTGTGAAATGTACAAAGTATGATGAGGGATCTTAAGGGCAAAAATTGGGGTATAACACACGACTCAACTAAAACTCTCTTATAAAGTAGATATTTTCTCTTGAAGTGTCGTCTTCACAAAAGAGATTGCCTCTTAAGTAGAAACACAAAGTCCAACTAAAAAGCCCAACAAGATTTGGATTTGAAAGTGACTGAACCTCTGAAAAATACATGAGATTGATCTTCAATGATGTTGATTGTTAATTTTGATTGGTCAAATCTTGAATAAATCTGAATTTCTTAATTATAACAAATTCAATCTTGCTGAAAACAGATTCAGAGTAAAAATTTCTTAAAACCAAAAACATGTTATAACAATAATACCTTTGATTTGGACAGAAAAGGAAACAAATATAAAAAAATGTGAGATATATTTTAAGTAACCATGCATGCCAAGAAAATAGTTCAAGGCAAGATGTCTCATAAAATGTAAGATATTTTGCTTAACATGTTGCTTTCCACATATCTCCACAAATATAATTTTGAACCTTGACTAAAACAAATCCAATAATATCTTTACTTGGTATAATTAAGAATTATAAATTCTCAAGTAAAGGATTCAGAACAAAATCTCTTGCAAAACATAAATGAGCTATAAATTGTCTTTATGAAAGAATGAACATCTTCTGATTAAATGCAAATCTCAATCTTATGATTAATGAAAATCCAATAAGATCTATTCAGGAAATATTTATTTGATTAGACTATTTTTCAATCAAAATCTTTCCTAAACATTATAGCAAAATCTTGTAACAAAACCGAACCACATCTTGTAATAAACTCTCTAATCAAACGTAAGATCGAATTAGGCAAAATCAAACTTTCCAAAAAAAGTGCAGTAGAGAAACATGTAGCCAAGGTGTAATAAGAAACTCCTCTGTTGGCTATTTTTTTGGAAAAGCTCAGATAAAACACTTCTTTGAGAACACACAAACATCATAGCTCAGCAGAGCACACCACATATTGTACATGCAAATATTTAAGCAATATCCCGAAAAATATTCGTAAAAAGAAGCGTGTATGTGTGTGTATGTTTTTTTCTTCCCTTATTTGCCTAAAAGGAGACAAAGGACAGATAACAACCATCAAACAATCAGTGGAGAAACAATCAAAACTCAGCCGATTCATCCAACAAGGAAGTTGTTACACATATTCTTACACACAAACTTATAAACTAGATCACAAGAACATAGATAAATCACATACCACAAAATATAGGAAATCAGAGCAGATAACATGCAATGGTCAAACCATATTTGGGAGACCACACACCTTTTTTTTGCATAAGTCGAGACTATGATTTCTTGAAAAGCCTCTCATGAATCAAATCCTGTGAGAATATGACTTCTCATATGCCTTAAAGGCGAAGCAACATCTAGCATTTCTTTATCAAAAACCATAGCAATTTCATCAACAAGAGAAATAATAGGTATCTCAATGTCATCAACATGTTCCATAGCAACCAACTTGTAACTAAAAGGCAATGCACATGAAGTAGCACCAATCTTATCATCACAATTAACAACAACATTCTTTTGAACACTCAAGTCATCATAAAATAAAGAGAGAATTGATGGCATGAGATTCATGATTTTTAATATTAAAAATCATGACATTCTCCACATTTCAAAGCAGCATGAGTTTCTACCTGGTACAGAAACTAGTTATGCTAGGAGAGATACAATATCCATGACATGAGGTAGCCCAGCTAGTCGCATAAATCTTGTAATGTTGTTTCTTTTAGATTGACTACATTGATCAAAACAACAACATGAATACGTTTTCAAGTTTGCCAAGATACTTCAAGATGTTTTTCCGGTGCAGAAGGGACACATGTTCGACGCGATGTCACAACATGTGGGTACAACATTTTGGCCTTGCTTAACAGGCCAGATTGTTGTATTTTGGAAGGAATTTTCTGTTGAAGATTCAATTAGATTTTAAATAACATAATTCATTCCCCCTCTGTGCTTGGAGTCACTTGTCCAACACTTACCCCAAAGGTGCATTTCTATATTGAGCTTAATATTGTACTATAAAACTCTCTTGAATACTCAACTGAGGTGTTGGTTATGTGATTATTCTTGGTCGGACCTTACCATCATATCGTCCATGTACATGTCTATTATCTCACATATCTCCTTCCAACAGACCTTGTTCATCATCCTTTGATAGGTCGTACCAGTGTTCTTTAACCCGGAGGGAATCACATTATATTGGTAGTCGGCTCGCTCAATCATGAATGTGTTTTTCTTTCTAACAGGCCCAAACATAGGTATTTGGTTATATCCATAATAAGCATTGATAAATGATAATAGTTTGTATTCAGATGAATTATCCACAAATTTACATATGTTAAAAAGTGGAGAAAATAATCTTTCAGGCATGCCTAATTGAGGTTGGTATAATCGACAGACGTCCTCCGCTTTCCAGAGGCTTTTCAGACAAACTCAATGATGGAGAGCTATTTGGTGTACCGTGCTAGTCGTAGACTCAACTTTCTCTAGATATTGCCTTCTCCTTCTTAGAGATACATACAAGGAATTAGGGTTGATGTTCAATTAATGACTGCCCATGGCGATGTCATAAATCTCATGAGGAGAAATGGCAACGAGGTCTGAGTTGGATCTAAGACATTGAATTATTGAATTTTTTACCTAGAATGGGAGTCTTGCTCCTATATTCACTAAGCAAGTATGACTATCGTCAAGTTGAACGACTTCAAAGTCTCCTTCCAAAATCGGCCTCATCTCATCTTCAAGCATGTCAAGATCAACCATATTAACTCCTCTTAAAGCTTTTTTCGCTCTTGTTGTGGTGGCTAGACGGTGTTTTAATATATCATTACGGGTGTGCCTTGTCATTCTTAAGTCGACATCAAGAATGATTGTTTATTGGCATCGTTGTGATATGTTAATTTAAGGTGAGCGGGGAATCTAACGCCACTAAGAAGGACCTCCCAAAGATGTCGGTGAAAGCACTTTTACATGTAAATATTAGGAAGCAGAGAGTTACCATCCTTTCATCTTCTCCTTCTCTAATGAACAACAGTAGTTTCGCTACTCCTCAGGGACGATTTATGGAATCATTGAATGTGAGGAAACTTTTGTCTTCACATAGATCTAGATCTTGTTGGTAAAGTCCTAATTGCTTGAGTGTGTCGAAGTAAATAACTTCGCACGTACTCCCATCACCTATAATAAACCCAAATACAATACTATTCACTACGGTAGCTAGTATAACCAATGGTAACACCACATTAAAGATTCCATCTACCTTCTCACAAACCTGAAATTCTAGTATCGACTTGGTTTTGCTTCGTGATCCGGTATCAATCTTTGTTTGAAAGAGGTTTTGCAACGGAGAAAAAAAAGCTAAATATATTTCTAGAAAAAATCCAGAAGTATAAGTTCTTCAATTCTTAAGATTTATTATTTGGCTACATCCGTCTTGGATTGTATTTGTGTCGTGTCACTATAGTTGTCAAACTCTCTCTTATGAAACTTATACTGTTTGGTTTTATTATAAAATTTGATGGCTCTGCTTGCCTCTGCATATATTTAGGTTTCTTTCCTCTTACAAGTTTAGGATTACTTTAATATTCATCTTCTTTTTATAGTTGTGGATCTATGACATATGTTTCCAAGGAATCCATGAAAGACCATAGAAAGTAGGAGCAAAACATACAAACAAGCACATTGTTGCAGATGAAAAGGTAGAAAATTTTGAGCTTTACTATGATGGAAAACGAGATAGATGAAATGTATATGATGTGTCAACCTATGCCCAAGTCATCAATTCTAAAGATGATACTCGAAAGAAATAAAATAAGTGATCACCAATTCTAAAGAGATAATAATCTATTACATACCAGAACAGAAGAATACCAGGGACCTCGAGGCTTACCATTACGATGACTGAGTCATGCAGCAACTGCTAGTTGAGAACCATGAATAGAGTGGGAAGGACCTTGCCGCATTTAGGCATGTTGTCCACCCTACTGAAACATGGGAAGAAGCTGCTGTGGGTGCTGTATTTTAAGACGCTTGGCATTTTCTTCATTTTGCCATTGTCGCTGACGCTTTTTTTTGGTTTGAAACTCATGTGAGGACTCATACTTGAGTAAACTAAGGAAAAAAAAAGAGGGTAATGATGAGTTAAAATGCGTAAAAAATGATTAATTGACGGAAACAAGTAGTTTTAGATAAATTAAATAATGGCCGTTTATCTCATGAAGATCGCAAGGTAAAATTTTATCTTCAAAATGAAAAACTAAGTATATGAAAGTCCATACCTCTTAGGATCACATGGTAAAGGATCAGTCCAGAAGTACTCAACATCAAGTGCGTCATTCACAGAAATTCTCTGTTAATAAATCAAAATGAATAACAAATTATATGATGTAGATCAAGAAGTTAACTGTTTCATCGTAAAAACATGTTGAATAGTAATGTCATTTGCTTACACTTCAAAACAATACAAACCAATTTTGTGTCACCAACATTATGTCATCAACTTTTTATTAAATTTTGATCACATTAAAGAGTTGTCAACAACAACAACCAAGTATTATTCCACCAAGTAGAGTCGTCTACATAAATCACATTAAAGAGTCACTCGACTAAAACTAGATCATAAGCTCCAAAAATATCACCGAGTCAAATGTGTGGTATTACTAAAGAATAATAGTAGACAAACTACCAATAAACACGGTCAAATTAAAAGAGATTGAATAATGCACAATAAATGATATGTCCAACTACTAATTTACTAGTTAATTTCTTACATTAATTCAAATATTCCACTTCAATATATATTTTTTAAAATTATTGAAATTTGACTTCAATTATTTTATTCATAAATATTTTCTCAAAGTTTTTCATTTTTTTCAATAAAAAAAGAGTTTTAATAATAATTAAATTAAACTCGGGGAAACTAGGGTTGTTTATATTTATCCAAAGAAAGTAAAAATCAAGTAGGTTAGAAAACGAAAGAAAATAAGGGTTTTCAGTTTTGAGAAGAGAAACACATATTCAGAAGGCGACGAAATCGAATTTGCGTTAGTAATGACATTCTAACAACGGACTCAGATCTAATGCAACTCTTATTGTTTCTTCTGAAGCCTCCGTATAAAATAACAATTATACATTTATAGAATGGACCTACAAGTGATGAAGTGATATACCTGAGCTGGATCGAGTGTGAGCATCTTATCCAACAACTCCAATGCATGAGGATCAAAGCTTGAATATAATGAAAGAGAATACATTTTCATTAAAAAAATGTATATATGAATAATGATGTTTGCAATCTGATACTTACTGTTTGAAAACATCCCTCAGACACCTTTTCATCATTTTTGTTGGCTTAAAGTGATTGTACCAAGGAGTCTCCTGAACTCCTGGCCAGTTCACCTCGTTCGGTGTTCCACAAAGCTTAAAAATCTTAATTAATTGCTCAGGCTACAATAGTAAAAAAGAAAACATGCATAACCCCCAAGCTGTATTAAAGACAATTAGCATAAGCATACACAGTAAGCCTTGCATTGTAAAAGCAAAAAAGAAAGATATCTAGCCATGTGAACAATGTACTAAGTATAGAATGGAAACACATTCTTATAAAGAAACCATTATTAGGAATGACACCATAACTATAAAAGCCACTAAGACAAAGACAGAACAGCTGAGTAAGTGATATTAAAAATATTTTCCTCGTGCAATAATGCATAGCTGAAGGGAGTTTTAGAAATATAAAGGATTAAACCAAACCTGGCCAATAAAGTTCCTAAAAAAAACATTTAACAGTACCCCTATCTCTGCTCAAGATTATATATAAAGTATCACTAACCTCATCTTTTCAGGAAAGATGGACTTCCCATGAAGAAGCTCGACGAAAATGCACCCAACGGACCACATGTCTACAGCTAGTCCATACCTTGTAGTCCGAAATAGTAACTCGGGGGTCTAAATATATGTAGAAATAAACTTAGGCAAGCTAAAGTTAAAATCCAACACTAGTGATCGGATAAACTCAAGATCAATTACCTGTTGATATGTGGTATTTACACAATGATTTATCGTTAATTACAATTATCTTTTCTTTTGTTGTCGAGTGTTTTATTTCATTTTACTGCATTTGACGCTTTAGTTGTGTGTTTTAGTGTTTTCAGGGTCAGAGGAACAGGGAAATTTTGGAGAAAGTCAAAAATCCACCTACAGGAGGCCTGACACGGCCACTCAGGGGTGCAACACGGGCGACTGTGTTGCCTGACACAGACCGTGTTGCAACCCCTGGGACCTTAAAAGAAGATTTGGGAGTTTAGGGGCCAACACGGGCGACCGTGTTGCCTGACACGGGCCGTGTTGGCTTGTGACATTGATTTCCTGATTTTTTTTCATTATTTCTCCATATGTTAAGTTGTGAGGGCGTTTTTGATACTTTCAAACGACCTGGATGAATGATGACTATTTAAATGAGTTTTCAGAAGGAATAAGGGAACTTTTTTTTACAGCGAAGAATAGTTTACACGACTGAAGATTGGAGAAGTCAAGGTTTTCAGTGAGTGGGAGATTTTCATGCGCGGAAGCAATTGAAGATGTCTATATTTTGTCTTGTGATTATTTTGAATGATATGAGTAGCTAAACGCTAGGGGGTGTCCCTGTTTTGCATCTGTAATGATTTTGAATTCCTAATTTGATAATACAATAGTTTTTCTCTTCAATTTTGCACGATTAAGCTATAGTAGATATCACTTAGGACTAGGGATACCCTATAGTTACCAGATAACTCTTGATAAAACAAAGACTCGACTCCATCAAAAATCTTTAAGGACTTAGGATTTAGAGTGAATGGTCAAAGATTTTCTCACAAATAACCTAAAGGGCTGGTAATTGAATGTGATGAACTTGTTGAAGAGATCAGAATTCAAATTTATTACAGGGTAGATTATACACCTTTCCTAGCATGTTATTCATACATGAACTTTGCTCATTATTACTGAGGAATGAGGAGGGAAAATAGTACACTTGCTAAAAGTAAGATTAGACAGCACACCTTAGGCAACGCTTCTTATCAAAAGCGCTGCTAAAAGTCCATTTTAAAAACACAGGAATTTGATCGCATACCTTAGACAAGACTTTCTAAAAAATAATGCCTATGGGAGGTGAAAGTGGTTTGATAAAGCGCTGCTAAAGGGGGTTTTAGAAAACGCTTTCAATAAACGCTGCTAAATGGGGTAGGTACTGTAGCGCTTTGGAAAAGCACTTCCTAAAGGGTGGAATTACAAAGCGCTATCTAAAGGGTGGACTTATGCAGCGCTTTGTAGAAGCGCTGCCTAAAAGAGGGAATTGCCCATCGCTTTCTACTAAAAGCGCTGGCTAAGGGTGGGATTATGCAGCGCTTTTAAAAAGCGCTTTCTAAAGTCCTGTTATAAAAAAAATAAAACATGGCCAACACACATAAACATTATTATTTCCAGAATCCCATTCTCACGCCCAACACAGTATGAACCCTCTCACGCAGCGCTTAAGTTCCGTTTTTTTCCGTTTGATTCTAAACAAAAATCGGTTCTATTTATTCCACATTATTCAAGGTTCTCATCCTTCTTCCATTCAAGACCGTTTCATCCTTTCTTCCATTCACAATCAAGGTTCTCTTCTCCTCTAGGTATGATTTTTGATATATTTGATAATGTTGATATATAATGTTGCATTTGGTTTAGTTGATAGTGTTAATAGTGTTGATTTAGTGTTGATAATATTGCATTATGTTGTGTTTCGTGTGGCATGTGGTTTTTACATGTAAGGTGTTTGTGAAAATGTCACAATGAGTATTGCATGTATTGATTGAGAGAAAATATGTTCCTATACAAATTAATCGAGCTATAAATTTTGGTTTGTGAGGTTGTTGTAATAACACTTATAGTGTTGAAATTGAAATTGAAAGAACTCATATAGTTGGTGGTGTATAGTTGATAATATAAGTGATTATTTGATGATATTGTAAAGTTGAAACGATAATATAAATATTAGTGATAATATAGAATAGAAACAATAATATATATTCTTGATGGTGTATAAATATTAGTGATAATATATATATATATATATATATATATATATATATATATATATATATATATATATATATATATATATATATATATATATATATTTGATGGTCATCGATAATATAAATATTCTTGATGCATGGTGTATAAATATTAGTAATTATTTACTGTTATTTTATTAGTTTAATATTTTTTTATTAGTAAAATATATGTTAAAAAGAATATACAAGATACCCCGGTTCTTACATACGTCAAACTAAATTACTTTATGATTTCATTTTTTTAAAATAGTTTTAAAAATATGATAAATTTTAGAGTTAGTTCTAAATATTAATTGCTACATAATTAATATACATTTTTGTAAAAATAAAATTTGATTTTTTTAAAATAATTAATAATAATATAATAATAATAATAATAATAATAATATTATATTATTATTATTATGTTATTATAATTAAAAAGGGTAGTTATAATATTTATATTCTAATGTAATTCTTATTCTATAGATTTTTTTTATTATAATGAAATTAATTGATCATTTATATAGGTTACTTGTGAAGAGTGGAATTTTTGAGCGTTTCCAAGAATATTACACTGTGTAGTTTCAGAAGTTGCTGACTTCTCTATAGGTATTACGCTTTTTCTATGATTTTCTATGAATATGCCTAATTGGTATTAAGCTTTTTAGTCTCTGTCCTTTTTTTAGTATTGTTTTTGTTTAGCTTACTTAATAGTAAGACCATGAATAAAAAAATGGATGTCTGCCAATCGATTGTCCAAAGAGTACGAGAATGAGGTATTGGAATTTGTTAAGTTTGCTGTTGAACACGCCGAAGATGCCAATCGAATGAAATGTCCTTGCTTAAGTTGTTGTTTTGTGGGTCGGATTGACGCAGTTGGGTTTCAATTGCATTTATTGAGGCGTGGAATTGATCGAAGTTACCCATGTTGGATATTCCATGGTGAGAAAAGTAACGAGAATGTTGAACTGCGGGATAGTACGACATATGCTTCAGACGATAATGGCACAGATACATACGATTGTGATCGAGTCGAAGAGATTGCATAAGCACTTGAATAAGATCTTCAGGATTGTCCCAAAATGTTTGAGAGATTGGTAAGCGATGCAGAGAAACCATTGTATAAAGGTTGCACTAAATTCACAAGACTGTCTGCGGTATTAAAGTTGTACAACTTAAAGGCGGGCAATGGATGGTCGGATAAAAGTTTCACAGAGTTATTAGCCATTATGAGAGATATGCTTCTGGAGGATAATATTCTTCCTAATCGAACCTACGAGGCCAAAAAAATATTATGCTCTATTGGCATGACTTATGATAAGATACATGCTTGTCCAAATGATTGCATTTTGTTTCGTAACGAATATGCATCATTAAATGAGTGTCCTAAATGCGGTTTATATCGATATAAAAAAATTGTCTCCAGCAAAAGTCTTATGGTATTTTCCTATAATTCCGAGATTTAGACGCATGTTTCATAGTGAAAATGATGCAAGACACTTGACTTGGCATGCAGATGAAAGAATTGTTGATGGAAAGTATCGATATCCAGCAGATTCACCACAGTGGTCGAAAATTGATAATGATTTTCCTGATTTTGGAGAAGAAGCAAGAAACCTTCGCTTGACATTATCTACAGATCCCACATGGTCTTTGTGATACGGTGGGAGAACTGACTTAAGGTTTTGCGTTTGTGTTCGCAATTGTGCGGTTTAATAAGAGTCGCCACCGACTTTTTATTTTATCCTAAGGAAAGGTCAAAAAGCACAGGAAAGACCTTTGAGATGTTTTCTTGGGTTCGGGAGGTAGATTATGAAAAGGGAAGGTGCAAGCACCCTTTTCATCCATGGTTTTCCATGGGCTCTTAGTTACTTGTTTAGATCACTTGCTTTTGCTTTTTAATTGTTTGAAATGGTGCTTTGTGTGTGTGGTTTTGAAAATGCTTTGGAAAAGAGGCCATCGTTGTGGCAACCTTTGTAATGATTCTTGTTTGAATATATACAAAGGTGTTTGTCTTTTTGAAAAGATATTTCAATGTTTGAAAGTTTGTTTTTGGGAAATGTTTTGAAATTGTGTTGTGAAGTGTGTTTGAAAATAGCAAGGATGTTTTGCAAGCTTTTGATCAAGTAACTAAGAGTTATCCACCCTATTTTACTCAAAGATCTTTCCTATATGTTTTTAACCCTTTTGACAGTGTTGTTTTACCATTGCATTTGGTAAACAACCTTGTATTAGGATGTTTAAACGGGACAGACACGGGTCATCGCATACAATCATTGAAAGCAACTTGTGAGACGCTCTAGCAATTTTGTAAGGGACGAGATCGTTTTATCGAAGGCAACATCGAGGGACTACGATCTTTGTTTATCGAAGGGGCCTTTGCTAGAGTGTCTCATATTCGAGGGACATGATTGCATTTCCAAGGCAACAAGCGAGGTTACCCTAGAGGTGCACGTGTGAATTGTGTTAGTTATTTTCATGCATTTAGGTTTTGTATTAGGTCATCTAGCGATTGATTTCAGATTTTCGCATACAAACCCTAATCTCTAATCATGGCATATTTGAAAGCATAAAGTGCGAGAATTAAAATTCTAAGCTATTACAAAAGTATCCGGAGATGGGGGTACAATTATTTACAAATGAGGATGAGTCTCACAAGAATAATAATGTCCAAATATCAAGTGTTACAACCAAATCGAATTGTCGCAATTCAATGTAAAGCCATAACAAATTATAAAATAAGAAAAATCAATCAATTACGAAATGCATGTATTTACTTGAAAATAAATAAATAAAATCTATTCTAAAAAAGAAAGATCAAATATTTTATTATTATTATTCTATTTGTATTTTATTAATAAAAAAAAGGTTTAAAGAAAACAAAATTAACTAAATCAATTTAAATGCTTTTTTTTTGGTATTTTCAATATGTGAAATAAGATTAATTAAGAAAATAAAACTAAAAAAGTTTCAAATATTATTAATGTTATTATCAACTAAAAAATAAAATGAATTAAAATAAAATGGATTAATTAACAAAACATGAGTATTTGTTAGGAAAAGAGAATAAATGAAGAATGGGCTTAGGGTGCTGAAATGTGTTTGAGGACCAAATGAAAATAAAAGAAGTGAGGTAGAAGAAGGGGTCAGAATGGAGTAAGGGGGGGGGGGGGGGGGGGTAAGCCAGCATTTTCATATGGGCTAATGTTGTTTGGGGCCAGAAAGGCCCAGAGGCGAGTTTGTTCACATTTTTTTGTTAGGGTTCATTGATTTCTTGCACAGCAGCGTCGTTTCTCTCGTTTTCACTTCATCTTTCTCAATCTCACGCGTTCGTTCTGATGCTCCCCCTAAACCCTAGCCGCCGGAGCGCTACCCCTCACTCTCTTCCTCTTCCTAACATTCAATGGCCTTGTTCTAAAATGGTACATTTCGTTCTTCTTCTGATTTTAACAGTTTGCTTATGTTGTTCTAGTTTGATTTTACAGTTTGACTAATCTAATGCATTGCATGGTTTATTGAGGTGAAGAAACGTGCCTTGGGGTTTTCTACGTGACAAAAGAGAGTGGTGAGGCTTGAGGCGCTCCATGGTGGCTAGAGGCGGAGGGGAAGAGATGACGACAAGGCGCGCTTTTCTGGTATCTCTTTCCTTTATTGATGATGATACTATTCTGAAACTGTATTTTGAAACTTCTGAAACTCTTTTCCTCTCTCTTGATTTGTTGATGATGATTCAACTGAAACTTGTTCTTGATTGTAAAACCTTTTGCCTTTTCCCTCTCTCTTTGAATCTGAAACCCTGTTGTTGATATGTTTAGATTTTGTTATTCTGAAACTTGTTTTTTTGGTTGATGGTGAAGATTTCTGGAACTTTTGGTTGATTGTTTATGATGATGCCTGTTCTGCAAGTTTCTGAAACTTTTGTTGGTTTGTTGGATAATAGTTTTTGGCTTTTGTGGTTAGAAACTGTTAGCAGATTTGTGTTGCTATGCAGGTTGTGTAGTTGTTAGCAGGCTTGTGTTTGAACTGCTTATATAGTTTTGCTGTTGCTATGCCATTTGACAGCTTGGTTAAGCTTTATAGTTTGGCAAACTTTTGCAGCTTTGGTGCTATGCAGGTTGTGTAGTTGTTGTGAAACTGTTTGGTTGTTTGGAACTTGTTTTGCAGCCTTTACAGTTTTTGCAGTTTGGGCAAGCTTGTTACAGTTTGGCAAGCTTTACAGGGCTTGGAGATTTTATGAGTAGCAGGTTTTGGATGTTTTTTGTTTTGCAGTTTGGAACTGCAGGTTTGGTTATGGTTCACAGGGTTGGCTAGCTTGTGCAGGTTTGGGAGCTTTGTATTTTTTACAGGCTTGGCTAGCTTGTGCAGGTTTGGAGATTTTTGTGGTTTTGACCAAGTGTTTTTTGGTTCATTATGTAGGTTGGAGAGTTGTGGAATTGCTTTTGTATATTTTTCAGCTTGGTTTCTTGTTCAAAAGTTTAACAGGTTTTTTAACTTGTGTTTTGGCTTGGCTTTCAGTTTTGTCTTATAACCACCCTCTACTTTTGGTTAGCAGGCTGGGACTTATGGTTTGTGTTTGAAACCACTGGGTTTTTCCTTCTTGCTGTTTTTATGGTATTATATCTTGATCCATTTTTTTAGCCAACTGTACAAATACCAAAAAGGTGCTCCCTTTTCTCTCTTTCTCTCTCAATGACAAAAGAAATTTGCTTTTTGTCTTTTTTATATTTTCTGAAAAGTTTGCCCTTTGACTGGAAAATGATGAACAACTGTGACAAGTTTTGACTTGTGATTTTGGATTACCTCTTGCCTTTTACTGCCATCCCGCTGCATTTTTCTGCTATCATGCTGCATTGCTACATTTGTATCCAATCTGTTTTGTTCAGTTTGCTTATGCAGTTTGGCGCCTGTTTGCCTTTGTAACTTTGTAACTCAGTTTGGTTTTATTTGCTATGCAGTACAATTGGCACCTTGTTGCATTTAGTTGTTGCATTGTTTGGTTGGCTGACTTTGTAATGTTGTGCAACTTGCCTTTGTATGCTGCCATGTTTGCATTCAGCTTGCCTTGTTTTGCAGTTTTGGCGCCTTGCTATGTTTTTGAATAATTGCTTTTGTATGCTTGTATTTGCATTTTTTACTTTTCTCTCTGTGAACCAAGAAGAGCAATCTTCTTGTGATTTGCAAAGAGAAAAATAAAAACATGATGAACAATAGCACTCTGATTCCAGACGGCAAACTTTAATGATGAATTTTTCCTTTCTTTTTCTGTTTGAAAAATTAACTGTACTAATCCTCTTTTCTTTGTCTTTTTTCATGTGAGCACAAATTGGGTGATAGAGGAAGCAGGAGACTTTGAGCATAGGAGAAATGGAGCTTATGCTTAGATTAGATCTTCCATTTAATTGTAATCATTTATTTTTTCAAATACTATAAGTTGTAAAACATACAGTATTCAAATAATAAATTATTTTTGTAACAACATTTGGAATGAATGAAGAAAGCTTTTATGAGATCATCTGATAATCCAATAAAACCTTCTATTGTCAATATCTTGCAGTTCTTTCTTCAAGTCTTCACTGATTATTTAAGATTCCCAAATCAAAATAATTGAAATTGCATTCCAACAATTCTAATCCAGATAACTTAAATTCCAAGTAATCCAAAAACTTTGCAGTCTCGTAACCTTGCAACAACATTCCAATCAAAATACGCATTGTGTATTCCAATAAACAAACAAACATTCCATTAACAAGCAAACGTTTCAATCCATTAACAAGCAAATATCTTAATATTCCAAATAACAGTCTCAGCTCCTATCTCTTATCCCAGATAATCAGGCCTTGAGGACAACCAGTTAACCTTTCAGCAAACTTGAAAGAGTGTGAAAACCTGTGACAGTTAATTGAATTTCTGAGAATTCAGTTTCTTTCTGAGAAATGCGAGAGAATCCCTAATTCTTGATCTGCTGCCAAAGAAAAGTCTGTTTGATCGATTCTTGTAAATCTTAAAAATCTGAGAAAACCCTAGTGTTGTACCCCAAAATTTGCCCTCTCATGTTTTCAAAGGTCTCCCCTTACATGGTTGGTCACAAACCCTTGCCTAAGAAAAATAAAGTTTTTTGAAGATGAACAAAATGTCTTTCGATTGGCATCTGGGAAAAGTATTCGATTGGGTATCCAGAATCCTTCGATCAGGCTTGGTTCACCAGTCTTCGATTGGGCATTTGGCACTCTTCGACCAGGCTCTGATTAGTAAGCTTTGATTAGGTGTTTGGAACCCTTCGATCAAGCTTTGGTCTGAAAGTCTTCGATTGAGCGCTGGACCTCCTTCGATCAAGCTTTGGTGTGCAAGCACTTCGATTGGCATTCTGAAAGACCCTTCGATTGGTATTCTGAAGGAGCATTTCGATTGGCATTATGGACAAGCACTTCGATTAGCATTGTGTCAAGGCAGCTTCGACATGCATGTGAACCATGTCCTTCGATTAGCATGAACAACACCTTTCGATTGGCCTGTTAACAAAGCCATCAAGAGGGCACTAAAAAAAACGTGTCCAGGTACACTGAACATGAGAAGATAGCATGTTTTCCTTGCAAATATGGCAATAATTAAATGCTGATTGTGGATTTAATTCCTGAGTTAAAGGCCAGATTCTTGCCTTTTCTGTTCCTAAAGAGCTGGTTCGACCAGAGTGATTCTGTGCAACTCAAGACCATTCGAAGAAGCATTCAGAAGGCCCATTCGAAGGGTACATAAGAAGTCCATTCGAAGGAGGCAAATCAAGACCAATCGAAGAGTAGGGCCTGAAGGCATTTGAAATTCAAAAGCGTCCAGGTTCATTCAAGAGACATAAATATTTCAAAAAAGGAAATTATTTAATGTGTCTGATTCTTGTCTCCTGGCTTTAATGGCCTGATTAAATGCTGTCTCTTGCCGTTACTAGACCCCCACACTCCTATAAATACAAGGGCCAGTGGCACATTTCAAAGGGTGAACAACAACACACGAAAGAATACACAACAGGAGAACAAAAAACATTGGAGAGGCGCTGCAAATACAATCCTTCAAAGGTTGTCAGAATTTTCCAAGCCACACCAGTCCTTCAGATCAAAGGTGCCCACGCCCAGAAGCCCTCAGATCAAAAGTGCCTACATCCAGGAAGTGCCCAGATCGAAGGTGCCTACATCTAGGAAACGCCCAAATTAAAAGTCCAATCTGCTGGTAAGAAAGGGTAAACTATCCAGCCTCATATTTGCATAATACATCCATACTGGTTGTTACCTTCGATTTTCTATCCTAGACAGGATCAAGAGGCCTGGGTTTGGCACCCAGGCCATGTCCATCGTTTGCTAATATTTGCTACAGACATATCCTGAAGAGACCCAGCAAGCGCAGGATCGAAGGGCCTGGGGTTTAATACCTAGGCCCTGCATTTTATTATTCTAACATACTTTTGCAGGTATAACATCCCAGATCGAAGGAGACACCTTCTCTGGGTCAAACCCATTAGCATGCTGGATCGAAGGAGGCATCTCATTCCTGGATCGAAAGCCATGACCTCCATGATCAAAAGACAATCCTCTTCCCTGGATCGAAGGCTACTCACGCCTTACTGTCTGGCCCAATCGAAAGGACCAGGACCCTCTCTGGATCGAAGCTTCCATTCCCTCCTTGGGTCGAAACTCCTTTTTTTTTCCTGGATCAAAGGATCCCCCTTGTATTTTATTTTTGTTTTCATTGACATCTTTTTATCTTCCTTAATTAACATTAAAATCAAAAAACCACAAAAAACATTAGGCTAGTGTTTTCTATTAAAATTAACGTTGTTAATTAATCTCTTAATTATCTTAACATTTTCTCAAAACTAAAATTAAGTAGATTTAGATCATTTTCTCAAAATAAAATAAAACAACAAAAAAAGATTTTATTCTTAGGATTTTTAGAGTTTATTTTCAGATTCGCGCGCATTTATTTTATTATAACTGTCTACTGGTTTGTGATAGCTTAGCTAAGACTTTTACTTTACTGCTTTATTCCCCCAATTTTTGGACATGTAAATAATCCCCCTCCCCGAAGCGTTGTAATAGCGTAGGATTTACAATTCCCGCACTTTAAATTCTTGTACATATATTAACTGTTTAGATGTATGCTAACTAGGATTGCATGACAAGATTAACCTTTAAATCAACAGTAGCTCACCATGATGTGCAAAGATAATATAACTGAATATTGACACACTTGCACATGCCACTCCTAGGGTACACCTCACTTGGTTGCCTCGAACGTGGTCATTGAGTATAGGATGTTTTAGAGGTCGCCCTCCTGTCCAAAGATCAAAGTTTCCTCGAAATGGTCGCCTCGATAAAAATGATCTAAGACATTAGGGTTACCACTAAGGCGTCCTAACATTGCTTTAGTGACCACACGTCCTTTAAACTGAATTGACCTGAAAACTCCAACGATGGTGCTACTTACTCCTCAATAGTGGGCTAGCACTGTCTAAAGGACATTTGCACAGTTTAATTCCTTTTTGAGTAGGTAGAGGTTCTTAAGTACTTGCTCATTTTAAAAACAAAACAAAACTTTTCACACTTACACTTTTCGAACAAAGTTTTCAAAACACTTCATTACACTCTTGAGGACAGAAACAAGAGTTAAATCGAAGTTTCAAACAAAAACTCTTTTCAAAACCCACAAACATAAAGAAAAGAAAACTTTTGAAAACATAGTGAGCAAGTACCTAAGAGCCCGTGGATAACCACAGATAGAAAGGGTGCTAACACCTTCCCTTTCTATAATCTACCTCCCGAACCCGAGAAACATCTCGAAAAGGAATTTTTCTGTGCTTTTGTCCTTTCCTTGTTGGATAAAATAAAAGACGGTGGCGACTCTTGCTTACCGCGACACTTTGCGAAAACAAACGCAAACGCAAACCAGCATTCTAAAAAACAGTCGGTTCTCATTCCCACCGATCACAGAACTGGCGACTCTGCTGGGGACATTATAAGTGAGGTGTACCTTAGGATTAGATCACTTGTGTTTTCAATTGTATGCTTTGTATGCTTTAAATTTTGTGGGTTTGTATCAGAGTTCTATAGATCCTAACCCGGATCTGGGGATACCCTTTAAGTAAGTAGCAACAAACTGTGAGGGAACTGTGCGGGGTATACCGACATGGTTGAAACAGTAGCTACGTTGATGTGGCACTTTGGTGAGTACCGGTAACCCTTGAGTTAAGTCAAGGAGAGTACGGGGCCGCCGCGTGGTGTCGTGAAGCATCAATTGACCTTAGAACCTTACTTGACCATCTTGGCCTTTTTTAGGGGTAGTGAGATGACCGACTTTGGCACAATCCGAAGGCCTATGCTAGGATCAGCCCCGCATTATGGAATAAAGCCGATGAACATTGAATTTTGCTTCAACACTAGCTTTATAGGGAATCTTGGGCCAGATGAATTTGAGCTGTTAATTAATCATGAGATTGTTCACCAGTTTATGCTCCCAAACCCTATCACTAGTGTCCACAATAGAGAAAACTGGCTTTTCGACCTCCACCATCCTGCTACACCGCCTTCGTCTCCTTCCACAGTTGATATCTACGAAGTACCCAACACCTCTCACGATGCTGAAGACCCTGCCACACCACCGAGATACCACCAATTTCCCGATCCATGGGAGCAATAGGTACTTTCTACTGAGACCACCACCCAGGCTCCAGAGACCCCACCACCGCCTCCACCTACTGTTACCCTGCACTCTTTGCATGAAGAAATTACTGAAATGCGGGGCGAGCTTACATCTCTCCAAGTGGACTTCATCGCTTTCATGGATTTGGTGACCGACCAGCTGGATTTCATGCACCAGCATATGTTCCCTACTCCCTGTGGCTAGAGTTGCCGTTGTTATCTTCATTTGTTCTTCTCTCGCATTTGTACATACAGTGAGGTCACTGTTTAGTTTTAGTGTGGGGAGGATTCTAGTTGTTCTAGCATTTTATAATTTATTTATTTAAGTTATTTCTATTTCGAAACAATTCTTATGGATTAATTCAATTATTTATTAAGTACCAAGTTTTTATTATTTTATTTTCATTCATTTTCATTTTCAGTATATTCTTTATTTCTTTTAATTTACTGTTTATATTTTCCGCAAATATTATTTCATTAGTTTGGTAAATAATATGTCAACATTATTATTATTAGAATATTTCAAACTTAGAATATTAAGAAAATAATAAAAAAATTATATAAACATATGCAACGGTCTTCTCATTAATGACATTGAACGTGTTACGCTCGTCACACCCTCGTGACGACCGTAACACGCATTTTTTCTGTGTTACGCCCGTCACACCCTCGTGACGACCGTCACGCGCACAATATATCAGAACGACTATTACAGAACCGTTCCAACCATTGCCTTCAAAAACCACAATTCCTCCATTGCTGCAAAATCACGAAACATACCCACTCCACTCCATTTTTTTCAAACTTCCAACCCACTACTCCATTCTCAATCTTTCTCAATCCGTTTAAAAACACCATGGCCAACAATCAACAGGCTCCCGCTCTCACTTTCAGATCCGGCGAACAAGGAGAAACCCAACGGGTCAAATTTCAGAAGTTTCAACGTCGCGGTCTCCAACCTACACGGTATGTTGATCTTAACTGTTTGAGGAGTTTGGGACTACTTGACAGTGTCCGCCAATTGTTGTAGAGTGTAGATTTGTGGAACCTATGCCGCGAACCGAGACCGATTTATGAAACTCTAACCCTTGAGTTTTTGAGTTCTTTTGTATACATCACTCCGCCGGGTGCCACGAACCAACTGTCAGGCCTGGCCAAATTTCGCATATTTGGCATAGAGCACGAGCTGCCCCAAACCGACATCCCGCGGCTTTTAGGCTTCTGTTCTGATGAAGGTGTCCATCTCCGGGTGCTGGATAATTTTGGTGAGGAAGCCTCCAACTTATGGCACAGTATGACGAATATTCGTGCCGGATCCTAGGACCACCTAAATGCCACCCAAATTCATAATCCGGCCATCCGCTATTTCCACCGCATCCTCAGCAACACAATCTTTGCCCGTGACAACAACCACAACCTCAACTCCAAGGAGCTCTTCTTTATGCATTGCGTGTTCACTGGGCAAAAGATCAACGCCGCCCCATTCTTACTGGCTCATATCCATTCTATTTGTGCTAGAGGCGGAAAACCCTTTTATTTCGAAGGGCTGGTCACTTCACTTGCCATAGCTCTGAACTATGGTGCTTCTCTCGCGACTATGCCTTCTATGGAACCGGCTCTGCTGACCTTGGATCACTGCAAGGCCTCACATCTCATTTATGAGCGGGAGGATGGCAGATTCCACCCTGTGATCAGGAACACTGTTTATCAGAACATCATTTTGCCTTGCAAGGACCAAATCGATCCATGAAACCGCGCTAACTGGTTGTTCGATCCTGCAGCTCCCGCGGGGCGTGCTCCCACTCATGAAGACCAGCCTGCAGCCCCCGCAGAAGAAATGCAAGAAGAGCTGGATAGTGCTCCTCCCGCCCACGACATTCCAGGACCCTCATCTGCACCACCTCCTATTACTCTTGAAGAGGTCCTCCGCGCCATTCATATGCAAAATCAAATGAGCGCAGCGCTTGAAAGAAGACAACATGAGCAATATGAGTATCTATGCGCTCAAAACGCTCAGATCTTGACTGGACAGCGGAACATGAATGAGAGGTTGGATGAGGCCCTGTCAGAGCTCAACGCCTTAAGGCTGGACGTCAGCACCCTTGGTTTCCAGGATACTGACACAGAAGCCACTCCTACCAGACGCTCTCGCACCAGGAGTAGAGGACGTGGTCACCAGTAGTTTTTCTTTATTTTCTATGTAGTTTATTATTTTTTCTGTTTCATTTCCTTTCCGTTTGTTTTTGTATTTTTACTTCCCCGCCTATATACCACAACATTGAGGACAATGTCGGATTTAGTGTGGGAGAGGTACCTTTCCATCTTTTATAAACTAGTAATTTTTATGATATGTCTCGATTTAAATTCTTCACTTTATTTAGCCATACCAAAAATTTTTTTTTTTTATCTTCGCATTAGCCCGACATACCTATTTTAACGAAATCCCAGTTAGGGAAGCCGAAAATGACATAACAAGATCGATACGGTTATGACACCATAGACTTCCTACTTACGCGATCCGTTTCAATAACCATTATACCGATATCTGGAGTTTTTAGTTCTACAGTAACCCCTAGTAGTTTATACTAGCAGTCAGCACCGTCTTGACACAAACCACGTGGAGAATCGATGAATATAAGTGTTTGATGCCTGATCATTAAAATATCCTTCTTATCTCGCTGCTAAAAGAAAAGAAATTTTATGCACCAAAATATACGGTCACATATAAGAGTTGAGAAAATAACGAAGGAATCCAATGTTGGTTGGTTTAGAGGTATCTGGTTCTGAACTCGGTAGGACGTGTTACGGACCGATCCCCCACAACCTCCAAATTGGATAACATATGTAGGGTTGCGACATTCGTGTACCAGACCCCGTGCTAAAGGATCAAAGTCACTAACCGGTTACTCCACCACGTGCGTGCTAAGACAAAGGGCTTAATGTGATTGCGCCTGAACGAAACCGGGTGAAATAGATACGAAGAACTCTGGGCAGAGTTATAACGGAACTGTTGGATAGCTCGTTTGAAATGGAAGCCTACGACTAAGCTTATTGCTTGTGTCATTAGCGTATCTTTAGTGTTTCAGTCAAGTATTGGCCGAACCGACGAGGATTTCCCGAAATTGCTTTAAAAATCCAAGGTATGTCATGCATATGCGCTTGACAAAACTTGTCCGACCTTTCGAATGACTATTTGCTTGAGGACAAGCAAAGGTTTAAGTATGGGGGAATTTGATAACGAGAAATCATATCATATAATTACTATGCTTTTTACCGATTTTATAATACATTGAGTCGTTTAACTCCCGATTATCCCGAGTTTTTGTGTCTTTTCACAGGTATAACATTTGTCAACTCAAGCCAGTGAAAAAGGACCACATGAAGAAAGCTAGACAAGAAACAGAAGAGAAAAGAAGCAAATCTGCAAAATACAGATTTTGTAACGGTGACGACCGTCACACCCTGTGACGACCGTAACACCTCCTCACCTAGAAAGAACGCTCATCATACATCATTGACGAGCGTAATGCGCTATTTAAATGAATTACTACCGTCACCCACCTGTGACGATCGTCACACGCGTAAAGAGGAACGTTATGAATTAGTGGAGACGTGGGCAACGTGAGGGAAAAATTCTTCCCCTATATTTCCTCCACTCAATAACCATGCATCCTGGTTTTACTCCACTTAAGCCTTTTCCAAGATTTTCTCAACTGCAATATTTTTCCTCTATATATATGTGGTAGTTCAAGGAGTGATGGTCGAAGAAATTTTCCCATAACCAAATTTTTACTTTCTGCAATTATTTCTATTTCCTTGCTTTTGAGCTTTTTCTACACTACTGTAATTTCTATTTCCAAAACAGACAGGACTAGGTTTCACGGCCTAGAGATATTCACAGGGTATCGTTCACAAGAAACAAAGCTCAATCCAGGAATAAACTGGAGAGAAAATAGTCAAACAAGACTCCACCCAATGAGGAAATAACTCAAATGGGGATTTATCCTATCCAGAGATGGAAAAGGAAAGCTAAAGCAAGATTCTTCCACGAGAGTTAACTCAGTGGGGAATTAGAAAAGAGGCGCACTTTCTGCTTAAGTTGACACTCTATTTGGAAAGATCAAATACACTATTTGAATAGACATAACCAAGGTATACGTACTCAAAGACATCAACAAATACAACTGTGTATGCATGATGCAAGTGTGAATGAATAAATGAATGTCATGTATTTATGCTGACAAAACAGACAGGGGAGATAGACAGAAAATGATAAGACATCACAGTACAACTCGACGCTCAGCTAATCTCAACAAGATGGGAACATTACTGGAGATAGAACACAGGCCATCATTGGAGCAAGGTCTTTTTACAAGGCTTAAATCTCTTTGGAGAGGAAGATATTTTCAGATAGAAAATCCAAAGTCTAGTCTTCTATCGCAAACAATCCATTGAAAGGATAACAACACAAACAAAGTTTCAGCTGGAAAGAAGTCTTGCTTAGCTGGAGATACTGGGAACACCACCCTCTGATAATGTATGAAAAACATATCTTGACAAATCTGGATTGCCCCTGGGATCAATTTTGGATGCCACAAGTTTACTGCTGATGAGCTGCATGTTCGACGATTCTTGCGAATAACTTCACTTCTAAAATGCCCCAAGCTATATGGTTGATGAGAAGAAATCGTCTCAAGAGGATTTTACAAAAGACCTGGCATCCACCGTGCTCTGGTGTCTTCAAACTCTTAGAGAGATTCATCAAATCTCTACGTGATTGCCCCGGATTGACTGTAGTCGGCACAACAAAGTCTTCGAATTTTTGCCTCAAACGAACAAACAAGTTGGGAAAGCATTAATTAGGGGAAGCAACATGTTCGTGCTTAAGGTCTTCAGGTGACATGCCCATGGATATGATTTTTTTCTTGACGTGATCCGCCAATTACTCAACATAGTTTCAGGCCTTAAAAGAATAAACTCATCACCAATGCTTATGTGAGCCTCCTTGATATCAAACAAATGTTTTGCAGTTAGAAAAAGTTTACAATGAGAATGAAAATTCTAATGCAACAGTTATGTAAGTCTTGAAGATTTTGAAAGATATCGCACAAATTTTGCGAGTTAAAGCGCCATTTATTTTTGTATAGAAAAATCATATGATACCAACATAACTATTTAACAAACATTCATGGGAGTCATGAACACTGTCTCATGGAAGTGTGCTTTCAAAATAACCTTGCTTCAATTAGGACTTTTGAAGGTTGTAATGTGGTCTGGTTCATGGTTTTAGAAAAAATATTTTAAGGCTCAAAATATTTGGTGCCCACCCCCTTCATAATGTTCTCCAATCCTATGTTCAGTTAATTCAACATGAGCGTTCATCTCTCAAAAGGATTTTGTGACGATTAAGGAAATGACGAGGTTTTCGGAGTAGAAACCACCCTCATGTCTTCGTGTTTGTAGTCACCAATTTGTTCTTTGTTGATGACTTTTCTTTGCAGTCCTTTCTTTGCAATTTTTATTTTCCCTAACTTTTGCCTGAACTAATTCTTTTGAATTGATAGTCTAGCGGGATGCCTTAATTTTGTCCTAAGTCACACGTTTTCATGTTTTTTGACTTAGCAGGCTTTTTCTTTTTCTCGATTCTTGACTTTTTGAACAAAATGTGTGACATTAGCTTGTCTTTGCTTGTTGAGAGGATTGTGATTGCCTCGTTTCTTGATGAATGAGGGATAACATTGTGGTTCCACATCCTCTAGATTCATTATACATGAAGGATATCCCTCGTAGTTTCTCTTCAAAAAACATCTTCCTTATGAATTTTGAACACTCAGTCAGATTAACTAAAAACTACCCTGCCACAGGTTAAAATTCAAGGTTTTTTTCGTATAGAAAAGAAACTTCTACTTCAAAGGCTCAAAAGGGGTTAGAAAGGGATTATCTTCCTTATTTCTCCGGTGTTTAGGGATTTGAAATAATGCCTGTACATCATCAGCAAGATTTTATCCAAAAGCATGCAACCAGAGATTTTGTGTTCTTTAGATCATCATCCTCCCTTCAATCTCTGCCTAGGCAAGAGAATGAGTAACAATTTGGTATCATAGTGCAAAAAGCAATTTAAAATTTAAAAACAAACATGAGTGAAACGAATGAATTTCTTCAAGACAAACATACTCATTGTATTAAGATAATCATTCAGATGAAAACAAGTTATTACATGCAAACAATGTTTTGATAAACAAGAAAAATTACAAAAAGCAGGAATAAGTTAATAATCTGGGAAGGCTTTCCATCTGGACTTGAATCACCGAAAACATCCTTCAAAACTCAAAGTGACCATCAATCGTGTTTACTCTTCGGCACATGCTTGATTTGAACTTCAAAACCAACGTCCTTGAATGACAAGATACCACTTCTGACCAACTTCTGAACCTCAATCTTCAAAGCAAAGCAACCCTCCAAGTCATGCCCAGGAGCACCTTGATGAAAGGTACAAGCCAAATCAGCTTTGTAGTACCAATGTATCTTCTCAGGAACCTTCGATGGAGGTCGGGTCTGAACCAAATTCCTCTGCATCAGGATAGGGAACAACTCTGTATAGGTAATTGGAATTGGATCACACTGGGTTTTCCTCTGATTAGGAACTTGCTGATTCTGTTGATGAATAGGAGAAACATGATGATTCTGACGATGATTATTTCTTCCTCTGGTTCTCTTCTTGGAAAAGTTATTATCAAACTTCTTCACACCATTAGCTGGGCTACCATCTTAATATGAACATCCCTTCCCAACATCTTCTTCTAGAGGCACTCCCACATTCACCTTGTCAGGAAAGTCAATAGGTGCATTAACCATCACCTTCTCATGAGAGAATGATTTTAGAGTTTCAGTGAAGACTTTTATCATCGCTTCTTCCCTTCTAGAAGGATTGACTTGGGCGGCAACCAGAATTTCAACCAAACCAGTTAAGTGCTCCATACTAGCTTTCAAAATATTCATCTCTCTACGGAGTTTAGAAATCTCTTGCTTGATATTCTCCATTGTTTTCTTAGCGCGAGTGTTGTACTGGTGAGACCAAAGGAAAAATAAGACTTGGAAAAAGACCTTTGAAAGTGAAACAAAAAATGTAGAATGATGCATGATATGCGAAAGAGAGTTTTTATTTTATTTTCAAGGAACTCAAGATATTAAGTTATAAACATCAAAGTATGAAGATAGAAGATGAATTTTAAATTGGCTCCAAACATTGATCAAGTTATCATCAAGATCAATCATCCATTTTGGTGGATTAGGGTTTTCGCCCTATCAACACCCAAGATCCATTGAGCTTGACGAAACTTGTGATGTTTACAAAGAAAGACCTCCAAATTCCTTCAAAGTCAAGTGAAAAGGGTTTTATGGATGCATGAATGCATGGCTATGCAACAACCACAAGCGAGGTCACAAATAAAGTTGAAAGGTTCAACGTCACGAGCATGGAGTCAAGGTAAGGAACACCCCCAAGGTATGTACTAACGGTTTAATCACACCTGTAGAACAAGGTTCTAAGAGTTCCCGGAGTCTACATTCCTCCTTCGGATATTACCAACGTCTTGATTACTCAATAATCAGCAATATTCTCAAGAGAAACTCATCCGAGCGTAGCATCGCGTAACAATTACTTCCGGATTACTCCGTTATAATCTCCGCACTACACCTAAAAGGCCAAGATGGATTAGGGTTCTACAGTTCTCAGCTTCTCTGGCTCCCAGGTCGAAAATAATAATGTCTTCCCGATTACTCGGTAAACAAATATTACGTTCAAAAGGGCCTTCCACTGAGTGGGGGATCTCATGCCTCCTTCTTCGGGATTACTCCCTCAAAGTTAACATGACTATACCGCCCGTCCTATTCCTAAGTGTAACTTAGTCCGGGTATAGGACTTGTCCTTTGTAAATATTATCAACACCCAAATAATCATAATATATACATATAATCAAACAATCAAATAATGATAAAACAGATAAAACAAATTAGGCTTAACCCACTTAGGGATGGACCAGCAAGAGGTCAACCTATCCCCAACAGAGTCGCCAATTCTGTAGCGGTGAAAATCGGAGATCGAGCTATTAATTAACTTGACTCACAAAAGCAAGAGTCGCCACCGCACTTTATTATTTCCAAGGGAAAAGGGAAAAGAGCGAAATAAAACCCTAAAATATGCAATGTAAAATAATACTTAAAAGTGATAAAAATACAATGCGTTTTTGAAAGAGATCGAGAATTCGGGGGTTGGTTATACAATGGGAAGGTATTAGCACCCAATGCATCTGCGGTACTCCACAGGAACCTTTTGAAATATCTGTTTTTGGTTAAAATTGTTTGTTTGATTAGAATGGTTCGTTTGGCTAAAAATCGGTGTTGGAGAGATTTTGAAGAGACAGCGACCTAATGTCGAAGTTTTGACTTAAAAGGTGTGAGTTTAAAAATTGAATCTTTTGGGAAAATTATCTTAGGTTTAACAAAATAGTTAACGAACAAAAATGAAAAAAAAAGGTATTCGCACGATCGGATGAGATGTATTTGATGATGTGAAGTCAACAAATTTAAATCTTTTCCTTGGAGTTAAAGCCACAGACAGATAAGTAAACTAAGAGTGTACCAAACCTTAGGTGAAAATAAATCACAAGTCGACAGCGTCAAAAAAAACCAGATGTAAGATAATACTCCCAGCAGCGAATAAAGCGCAATGAACCACAAGCGAGAAGTGTAACGCGTGAAAATAAATCACGGAAAAAAAGATATCGTGGATGACGCTCGCGGTATAAGACTCCCTACATCACATGAAAAACTCCAACAAACAGATAAACAGGATAACAGAGAAATAATATGAACATCTCATGTGAAATAAAGAATCAAGCTATGGGACCGGAATGCGTCGAATCGAAGTCCATAAAAAACTGGTCAGTGAAGTTTATACATTCATTATATATTCGAAAATTAAATCGAGCTCAAAATTTGAAATTACAATGAAATGATATAAAATAGACAACACAATTTAAATTTATTTACAAGATAAAATTCCAACTAAATCTAAAACTCAAAAGTTTCTATTAAATAAAACAATAAGAAAATTAAATCACAAATTGAATTTTATTTACAAATAAATTCTACTTAGATTTTTAATATTTATCAAATACTAAATTAAAATAAAAACAAAAAGAACAAAACATGAATGCAAAATTTAAATGGGGTATATAAGAAATAACAATTGGGCTTAGAGACCAAAGTAAATGTCAAGCCCAATTTACTTGAAATAACACTTAATAAAATCTTCTAAATAAAAAACTAAAAGTAAAATAGAATAGTAAAATAGAATATTAAATAATAGTCACCGTAGAGTGGAATGTTATGGTTTATGCAGAAGTTTTTTCACATTGTCACAAATTGGAGTCCAACCCACATGGTCTTCTCCATACTGTCCCACAAATCCAACGGCTATGGCTGGTGCACATCCAGCTATCAACAACACCGTCATTACCAAATCAAACAAAAATAGGAAGAAGTAGTGGTCTTTTAGTTGATGTGTTTGTTGCCTCCTCCTCAAAAGATTGAATAACAGTAACGACACCGACAAGAAACAAACCACACTATTTGCAGCAACAAAGAACTTGAGAGATGAAGAATAATAAAAGTGAGCTTCAAACTGAAAAGTATAGAGCGTAACGGTTTGGTTGTTGGTTGTTAGAAGGGTTGGAAAATGGTTGACCCTGAACTTGACCAGAGGAACCGGCATTCGCCATATTCGCTTGTACATATGAGGATGGAGAAGTAGTGAAGCTCGATCCATTGCCAACACTAGAAAATTGGCCTGCTTCAGCTCTACTTTCAATCCCTCCATGTTGGCTACTTCCTTGACCCGTGAGCCCGTGATTCGGAACTCCATTTGAGAAAGATTGATTCAGCATAGAAGTCATATTAGATATATTCCCTAGAATGTTCATGTTGCCGAACTAAGTACGAGGAGACACAAGCGAAGGGAAAGACGACGGTAAAGACATGGGTGAGGTTACGGTGAGGATGGTTGGGAGGTTCGGTGGATTGATGGAGGGATTGAAGGGTTAACGGAGAAGGGGAGGTTGAACCAACTGGTGTTGATCTGTACAGTGGGAATATGCGATGGAAATCGGTGTGGAAGATCCGGACGGAAAATTGAAGTGTTGAACGAAGGTAAGTTGTTGTTGCTCTGTGTTGTAGAAGAAAAGACGAAAGGAGAGATGAGAGGGGTTTTTAAGGAAATGGAGAGAAGAAGGGAGTTGTATGTTGTCGCCGGAAATTGCAGAAGCAGAAAATTGATGGTGGATAGCATGTTGCGGAGAGAGTATGCGGTGTGTTGCTGCTGTTGTGGTGGTGTTTGTGTGTGCAGTAGGTGGAGCGGAAAGAGTGAGAAGGTCGGAAGATTGACGAAGAGGAATATGAAGAGGAAAATGGGTTTGCTGGTTTGTGAGAGCCAAATGGAGTGAAGGGTGTTTGGTAGTTTGTTTGATTTGCACATTGAGGATATGCAGATGTTCATGAATTTTGTTGATAATCGAGTAACCATGATTTGTAATGATTGAGTGAAGAAACAAGAGTTGGGAAGAAAAGGTGAGTGATACGAGATTGAAAATTGAGTGGACTATTTGGGTGACGGAAAGAGGCATTTAGGCCTTTGGGTTTTACTGAAACGAGTTGTTGAAGGTTAGTGAAGACAAGTGTTGGTGTGAATGTGTCTGTCCATGAAGAACAACAGAGTGAGGTTGTGTGTGAATGAAATAGAAAGTGAGGTTGAAGTGGTGACAGTATCGATCCTCAATTTCATCCAGCAGCCAATGAAAATCAAGCATAATATATTTAATATTTTTTGTGACTAAAAGGCCCTTTAATGACAAAAATAAAAATAAAACTTGAAAGTATATAAAAAAACTCAATTTAAAATGATTTTTTTGAATATTTTATGAATAAAAAATAAAGACCTAAAACGACCGAAAATGATAAAAAACGGACGAAAATTTATCCGAAAAAATAAAATGAACACATTAAAATAATCTACATGTCACAAAGATTAAAGAAAAAATATTCAAGAAGTCAAAATTCAAAAATAAAATAATAATAAAAATATCAGACTAAACAGACGTTTAAGGTTAAAAACGAGACTTCGAACTGTACCGAAAAAATAAAGCGAGCATACCGTCATAGTCTACGCGAAACGCAGATTCATAAAATGATCGGTAAAAGGTGAAAACTTGAAATATTTTTCTCGCTAATTTTCCGCACAGTGTCGAACCGCTTTTAAGTTTGTCTATAAAACCGAAATATTTTTATTATCGACATATAAACAACTTGGAGCAATGCAAGAAAATAATAAACAGGTAAAAATGAATGATGTGAAACGCCGGGTATTTTACAACTGAAAGACGATGCAAACTTTGATTTAAACTGACTTTTTCTGGTCAACTTAAATACGACTAATGATGCAAAATGTGATGAATGAAGATATTTACTAATGATCGTGACCAAATAACAAAATATGATCTGAAAGTGCGACTAAAACATATTAGGGGCGAAATTTAGGGTGCAACAGTTGTGCCTTGATGAATCAGTCTTCGAGAATCCACAATCAACCGTACTTCTGGCTTGGGAGACTCAAAACCTTAATTGAGGCGTGACACTTGACGATCTTGATACAGACCTGTCTCTGCACATGACACAAAAGAAAACATGAACATACACCTTTGTATGCGATTAGAAATTAGTGATACATATGCTAAAAATGTTCAAAACACTTGACAATCTTCGCATAGTCAAAGCTCGAAGGTGAGACGTTAAAACCGACCGTATTTCGTGACCTTGACTTATCTTAAAAATGCAAAAAATAAAAATGGGATCTTAGGTCAAAAATTGGGGTACAACAACACGAGAGTGTATGTCTCAGGTTTTTAAACAATTCTTTTTTACCGAAATACTTTTTAGGCCAAGCGATTCACCGAATTCCCGAAGTCCGACTATCACATACCGGTATAACTATTACTATTATTTTTAATTAAACTATTTCCCCCCTAAAACCAAATATTCATCGCTTAGTTAAACAAATTGTAGAATTAGATCGTATGCGATTGATCCTCAGTCTCTGTGGGTTCGATAATCATTTAAAACTAGAACGACTAAACTGTATACTTGCAGTTAGTATCCCAATAGACTCATAAAGTCCCGATAAGAATGTCATTCCGCTTTCGAAAGGATCAAAGAATATCTCCAAGAGCCACCTATTCTGATGCCTCCAGTTGAAGGGAGACCTTTGATTTTATACTTGACAGTACTGGATAGTTCAATGGGGTGCGTGCTGGGGCAGCATGACGAGTATGGACGAAAAGAGCATACTATTTATTACCTTAGAAAAAAGTTTGCCGACTGTGAGACCCGATACTCGTTGCTTGAGAAAACTTGATGTGCTTTGGCATGGGCTGCTCGTCGGTTGAGATAGTATATGCTGACTCACACTACTCTATTGATATCAAAGATGGATCCAATCAAGTATATCTTCGAGAAGCCTGCCTTATCCGGAAGAATAGCAAGATGGCAGATGATCTTGACTGAATACGACATCCAATACACGACCCAAAAGGCAATTATAGGAAGTGTGTTAGCAGATCATCTGGCACATCAGGAAGTGGATGATTACCAGTCTGTGAACTTCGAGTTTCCAGATGAGAATATCATGTTGGTGACGGACTGTGAAATACCTGGACCAGATGAAAGACCTGAGGAAGAATCCCGATGGTCTATGTACTTTGATGGAGCTTCAAACGCTTTGGGTAATGGCATTGGCGCCATGATCATATCTCTTGAAGGATGTCATACTCCGTTCACCGCCCGATTATGTTTTAACTGCACCAATAACATGGCGGAGTATGAAGCGTGCATTATGGGCCTTCGAGCAGCTATTGACCTAAGGATTAAGTTCTTAAGTGTATTCGGAGATTCCGCTCTCGTGATCAGTCAGATCAAAGGCGAGTGGGATACAAAGCACCCAAATCTTATTCCTTACAAGGAGTGTGTATTAACATTGCTTCCACACTTCGAGGAGATAACCTTTGAACACTTCTCCAGAGAGGAGAATCAGTTAGCGGATGCGCTAGCTACGACGTCTTCTATGTTCAAAGTCAGGTGGGACAATGAGGCTCCCCAGATTACCATTGAGAGGTTGGATGAAGCTGCACATTGCTGTGACATTGAGACTGAAGAGGTAACAGAAAAACCCTAGTTTCACGAGGTAAAGAGGTATCTTGAGGCTCAAGAATACCCCGAGGGTGCATCTGTTAATGATAAGAAGTTCTTGAGGAGGTTCACAGCGAAGTTCTTCATCAGTAATGGTATCCTTTACAAGCGTAACCATGATTCAACCTTACTGCGTTGTATGGATAAGAATGAGGCAAAAAGGATTATGGTAGAGTTACATGAAGGTACTTTCGGAACTCATTCCAGTGGACACACCATGGCAAAGAAAATCCTATGGGCAGGATATTATTGGTCTACTATGGAAGCCGACTGTTATCAGCATTCTCGGACTTGTCATAAGTGCCAAGTCTATGCTGATAAGGTGCATATACCTCTAGTTCCTCTGAATGTATTGACAGCTCTGTGGCCTTTTGCAATGTGGGGCATCGATATGATTGGAGAGATCAGACCTACTGCATCCAACAGACATCGTTTCATCTTGGTAGCGATTGATTACTTTACAAAGTGGGTTGAAGCAGCTTCCTTTGCTACTGTAACTAAGAACGTCGTGGCACGGTTTATTCGGCACAATCTGATCTGTCGATACGATGTACTAGAGAGGATCATTACGGACAATGGTACAAATCTCAACAATACAATGATCACCAAGCTCTACAAACAGTTCAAGATACAACATCACAACTCTTCTCCTTACCGGCCGAAGATGAATGGGGTTGTTGAAGCGGATAATAAGAATATCAAGAAGATTGTGCAGAAGATGACAGTGACATATAAAGATTGGCACGAGATGTTACCATTTGCTCTTCACAGGTACCGTACTTCAGCACGGGCTTCAACAGGGGCAACACCCTATTCCTTGGTATATGGCAAGGAGGCCGTCTTGCCCATTGAAGTTCAGATACCCTCTCTTCGGATTATGAAGGATGCAGGTTTGAGCAAAGACGACTGGATCCAGACCCGACTTGATCAGCTGAACTTAATCAACGAAAAGAGACTTATTGCTATTTGTCATGGTCAAACGTATCAAAAGCGGATGATCAAGGTATTTAACAAGAAAGTTAAACTACAAGAGTATTAAGTTGGGGATCTGGTGATCAAACGCATCATCCTACCACAAGGTGATCCCAGGGGCAAATGGACCCCTACGTACGAAGGGCCATTTGTGGTTAAGAACATTTTCTCAGGAGGATCTATGATTCTGACCACCATGGATGGTGATGACATTCCTCACCCCGTCAATGCAGACATAGGGAAAAAAATACTACGCATAATCAAAGACCTACTAGGTTGACTGGCCTAGGAAAAAATAAGGGCTTCCCGGTGAACCAAAAGGGTTCGGGCAAAAATAAGGGATGAAAATGAAAAAAATCTGTACACCTGGCAAGTCGAAAACCTGAAAAGGCAGCTTGGGCAAAAAAGGGTATCCCGGTGGACTGAAAACCCGAAAGGGCGGTCCGGGCAAAAATTAGGGATTAAAGCGTAATACTATGTCTCATTGGATCACCTTGCAACCATACTTCGGTATCAACTACCAGGCTCGAACGATGCCAAACAATCTGATCTACCTTCAACCAAGTAGAGAAGTGATGAGATGCTCGAGGACATAAAGGCAATAGCAGAGTTGGAACCCAATGGGATTATTCACATAGCTGTTTTTCTTTGTTTTTCACAAATTGTATAAATTCTATTGTTCGACGGCGTTCTCTTACTAGGACGTCAGCCTCTTGTACAAAAAACGTCTATTTTCAGGCCGACTTCAAAATCAATACGATTTATTTTCACAAAGAAATTTCAAATTGTTTCCTTTTTCTGTTTTGTTTTGCAAGAACATCCAATGTTCATTTTTGATATATGCATCTGACAATAATTGCCGCTCATGAATATTTACATGCGAAACAAAAGGCGATTACTCGTAATATCAGGAACAAGAGCAAACAAGAAATTCCCAAACCGTACAGCTGCTCTATCCACCAGGTATAGGGATATACCTAGTTGGAGAAATCCATTAAAGGTATATTCACTCCCCGCAGAGTAGGAGAAAGACAGTGGTGTTAATTCTCCCCATCTGAGGCTCGCAACCGCGAATGAGTCGGCAATATTCTGCCCAAGCAGAGTTTATCTACCATCAGCACTATAAAATTGTCCCCAGTGGAGTTTAGAGAGTTATCCCCAGTAGAAGCTGAAGGATTGTCCCCAGTAGAGCCTAAAAGAGTTATCCCCAATGAAGTCGCAACTGGAAAATCATCCCCAGCGGAGTTCATTCCTTTCCCAAACAGAAATTCAATCTCCAACAGGTTCATTATCACCGACAATGGAAATTCACCCCTGACTGAGGTTATTCTTCCAAATCAACAGGTCCTCTAGCAAAATATGACCTCTCCATAGAGTCATTTCCTCATCAGTTTATTCCCTAGCGGAGTTATCCTCTCCTGCAGGATCATTCTCACAATCATCTTCATTCACTATTATGGTACGGTGGGAGAACTGACTTGAGGTTTTGCGTTTGTTTTCGCACTTGTCCGGTTTAGCAAGAGTCGCCACCGACTTTTTATTTTATCCAAAGGAAAGGTCAAAAAGTACAGGAAATACCTTTGAGATGTTTTCTTGGGTTCGGGGGGTAGATTATGAAAAGGGAAGGTGCTAGCACCCTTTTCATCCATGGTTATCCATGGGCTCTTAGTTACTTGTTTTAGATCACTTGCCTTTGCTTTTTAATTTCTTGAAATGGTGCTTTGTGTGTGTAGTTTTGAAAATGCTTTGAAAAAGATGCCTTGTCTAGGCAACCTTTGTAATGATTCTTGTTTGAATATATACAAAGGTGTGTGTCTTTTTGAAAAGATATTTCAATGTTTTGAAAGTTGTTTTAAAATTGTTTTGAAGTTGTGTTGTGAAGTGTGTTTGAAAAATGGCAAGGATGTTTTGCAAGATTTTGGGTCAAGTAACTAAGAGTTGTCTACCCTATTTTTACTCAATGATTTTTCTTATGTTTTTAACCCTTTTTAACAGTGTTGTTTCACCATTGTGTTTGGTTAACAACCTTGTGTTAGGATGTTAAACGGGACAGGCGCGGGTCATCGTACACAATCATTGAAAGCAACTTCTGAGACGCTCTAGCAATTTTGTAAGGGACGAGATCGTTTTATTGGAGGCAACATCGAGGGTCATCGAGGGACTTACGATCTTTGTTTATCGAAGGGGCATTTGCTAGAGTGTCTCATACTCGAGGGACATGATTGCATTTTCTGAGGCAACAAGCGAGGTTACCCTAGAGGTGCAAGTGTAAATTGTGTATTGATTTTCATGCATTTTATCTTGTATTAGGTTATCTAGCGATTGATTTTGAATCTTCGCATACAAACCCAAATTACTATACAGTATATTGAAAGCGATAAATTGCGGGAATTTAAAGTCTAAGTTATTACAGATGAGTATCTGGGGATGGGGGTACAATTATTTATAAATGGGGATGAGTCTTTATCAGAATAGTAATGTCCAAGTATATGTTACAACCAAATCGAACCGTCGCAATTCAATGTAAAAATTATAACAAAGTATAAGATAAAGAAAATCGAAGAAATATGAGATGCATGTATTTATTTACAAATGAACAAATGAAATTTTAACTTTGTTATTTTTGTATTTTTTAGGAATTTATGTGGAGAAAAAGTTTTAAAGAAAGAAAATTATTTAAATTAAATCTTCTATTATATTTATGTTCTTTTATTAATTAAAAGGTTAAAGAAAATTGCAAAATTGATTAGATCAAATTAACTATTCTTTTTTGTATTTTTATTATATTAAACAAGATTAATAAAGAAAAACAAAATTATCTTAAAAAGAAAGTAGAACAAAATTAATTAGTGTTTGCATTAACCAAAAGAAAGAAAGTAAATTAATTAAAATGATATTAGTAAAGAAAAAAAAAGAATATTAGTTTGAAAATTAAAAAAAGATAAAGATGATGGGCCTAGGATTCTTGGCCCAAATGAAGGAGAATAAACTATAAGTCAGAAAGAGTAAGGGGGGGTATGTGCTGGAAAATGCTTGGGCTTAGGCGTTTTGTTTGGGCGAAGGCCCATTATCCAATTGGCATACTTTTTGTTAGGGTTTCAATCAGAACTAGGGTTTGTGATTTTGGCCTCAACGGCGCCGCTTCTCTCATCTCTTCTCCGTTTTCTCTCATCTTTCTCAGGCGCTGACTCTCTCTATCCCCTAGGTTTCCAGAGCGCCGCCCTCTCTCACTTCCTCTCCTCTCACAGCGGCCCACAGTTGTGGTTTGAATGGTACGAGTTTTTATCTTTCTCTCTCGCGCTTTTTATAGTTTTGTTCATTTGTTTGCATGTTCGTGTTTTACAGTTTTAATCTCTTTAACCTATGATGTTTCACGCAGCAAAGGTTTAAGGGAATGTTACCTTGAGGAAAATGGAGAGGAAAAATAGAGGAAAGGAGAGGGAAATGGTGGCGCTTCTGGTGGCCGGAATGGAGGACGGAGATGATGGTTGCTTGCTTTGGCTTCTGTTACTTTTGTATTTCTTTTGAATGTTTGATGATGAGTTTTCTGAGAACTGTTTATGTTGACTTGATCTTCGTTGATGATGAAAATATATTCTGAAACTTTTGCTCCTTTGTTTGTTTTTGTTGGCTTGATGATTCGTTGATGATGAAAATATATTCTGAAAACTTCTTTATTGTTTTGCCTCTAAACTCTTCCTCTCTCCTTGTTCACCCTGATTATCTGATGATGATGTTATTCTGAGAACTGCTTTGGTTGCTTCTTCTTTGTCTTTCTAGATTGTTAATGTTAATGATGATGAAAAAGAAAATCTGAAACTTGTTGGTTCCTTGTTGTCTTGGCCAGCTTGTTTTGAATCTATAGTTTGAACAGATTCGAGTAAGTTGCAATTTTGCTATTTGATTTGCAGTTGGTATTTCAGGCTTGATTTGTTGGTGACTGGTTTGTTGAGCTTGAGTAAGCTTGGCATCTGGAACTGTGATTTGCAGTTTTACAGGTTTTGTGCTGTTTGTGGCTTACAGTTCTGGTAAGTTGCAGTTTGTGATGCAGGTTTTTTTTGAGATGCAGTTTTGCAGATTTGTGAGTTTGGCTTGCAGGTTTGTTGTGTTTACTGCAGTTTATCTTGGGCTTGGCCTGGGTGTTTGTTGAGCTTGAGATGCAGATTTGTGAGTTTGGCTTGCAAGTTTGTTGTGTCTTGGCCTGGACTGTATGTTCGTAATGCAGGTTTGAGTAGTTTGGATTTGGTTCTGAGATGCAGGCTGTTTGTTGTTTTGAGAGGCATTTTGGCCTGTGTGTTTTGTAGTTTATGCAGGTTTGGGATTTTGATATGCAGGCTTGCTGGTCTGTTATGTTTTGGGAGGCAGGCTTGATGTTAGTTTTGTGCTTACAAGTTTTTGACTTGCAGGTTTTGGTTTTTCTCAATGTTTTCTCCCTCTCTTGACTGAATTGGCTGTTGGACTGTTATATCTTTTTTTTTGTTCCTCTTACTGCCTTTTACAGCCTGCCTTTAGCCAAAACTGCAAACATTCACTAGGTCTTCTCTTTCTCTCTCTCTTAAAAGCACTTTTAATTGCTTATTATATTTAAATTCTGAAAAGTTTGTCTAGTGGTGGAAAGTGATGCTGGCTCTAGCAATCCTCTTGCATGTAACTTGGTTCATCTCTGCATTGTTGTACTTTGTTTCCATACTTTCTCCATTGTGTACTTTGCTCCCATATTTTCTGCATTGTATACTTTGCTTTGACAGTTTTGTAACTCAGTTTGACATTCAGTTTGCATTTGTTAGTTAGCTTTCCATGCTTGCTCATGCTGACTTGGTTGACTAGTTTGAAACTCAGTTTGCAGTACCCTTTGCTTTGCCTTACAACTTGCCTATGTTTTTGCATTTTTAATTAATTGTATGCTTGCAATTTATATCTTTTATTTTTCTCTCTTTGAACCGAGAAGAGCGATCTTCTTGTGATTTGTAGAGGGGAAAATAACATGTGATGAACATAGCATTCTGATTCCAGCCGACAGACTTTAATGATGATTTTTTTTCTGCTTGAAAATTCTTTTCAGTTAATTGCGTTGATTTCTTTTTCTTCTGTCTTTTGCAGGTAAGTACCAGTTGGATGATAGAGGAAGCAGTAGAAGTAGAAGTCAAAGATCTTAGGAGATTAGGCTTAGATTTATTTTTCCATTTATTGTAAACAAATATTATTGTAAATACTGTAAGTTGTAAATTTACAATATTCAGATAAATTTTGTAACAATATTTGAAACGAATAAATAAAAAAAGGTCTTTGTCAAATATCTTCCAATCTTTCTTTGCATTGTTTATTTAATTATTTAAGACTCTCAAAATCAAAATAATTGGAACTGTATCCCAATAATTTTAATCCAGATAAAATAAATAATCAACAAACTTTGCAGTCTCGTAACCTTGCATCAATCACAATACGCATAGTATTCCAATTAACATATGCGTTGTACAGTTAAACAAACAAGCATTCCATAAACCTTTCACTCCACAAATCAAGCAAATGCCTTAAGGTTCCAAACAAAAGTCTCAGCTCTTATCCCAGATAATTAGGTTTTGAGAAGCAAGCGGTAAATTTGAACAAACAATTTCTGATGATTCAATCTCTTATGAGAGATGTGAGAGAAAAACCCTAATCCTGAATTACTGCCAAAGAAAAATCTTCTTGATCAATTCCTGAGTCAATCTCAACAAAATCGGTGAAAACCTTAATTCTGGATTGACTGATAAAGAAAAGTCTATTTGACCGATTCTTGAGTCAATCTCAACAAAATCAGTGAAAACCCTAATTCTGGATTGACTGATAAAGAAAAGTCTGTTTGACCGATTCTTGAGTCAATCTCAACAAAATCAGTGGAAACCCTAATTATGGACCGACTGATAAAGAAAAGTCTGTTTGACCGATTCTTGAGCCAATCTGAAAAAATCAGAGAAAACCCTGAGGCTGTGATTTCTTGTGAAAAAAAGGGAGGGCAAATTTTGGGGTACAACAGTTGCCCATGTTCAATCTTCTTGAACCTGAAGAGTTAGATTGACAATTTTGCTGTTCGCGACTCGAAGGTAAAAGATGATTGGACACTAGAGTGCCCATAAATTTGCACTCGTCAAAGCATAGTTGAGGGAATGGGCTTATAGATGCCATTTGGAGATGTGACAGAATCTTATCGGAGATGGGCTTAAAGATGCCATCCGAGAATGTTTGTTGAACTGTATGTTGTAGGTGAAAGAATGAGTATCAGAAAAGTATTCGTGTTTGGAACATCTTTGAGCTGGGGATCTGAATAAGCAATAGATTAGCATCCGTGTCGGGAGGCATCCGTGAACTGTTTTCAGAAATCCTTGAAGTTTGAAACTTGATAAACTTATCCTGCGACTGATGAAATATTAGCTGAAACACAAAGCTATGTTGTATGATGCAATGTATGTGTTATATCAATGCTTATGATATATGAATGTAATGAATGCGCATGTAAGCTGATTAGGCATCTTGCTGAGGAAGATAAATCCTGGATAGCTGGGGAAAATAAAATCTTTGACCGCTGTCGGGGAAAATAAAACCTTGACTGCCGCTGGGGATTGAAAATCCTTTTATCAATGAAAATAAGAAGTTCTGGGACCACTGTTGAAGAGTATGTGTGTCTTCAAGCTTTTTGACAACCTCTGTGGGGAGAAGTTATATTGCTGGGGAATGTCAGGAGTTTGGGTTGTATGCCAATCTACTGGGGATTCCTGTTTTGAGGAGATCTTCGCCGGGGGATATCTGAAAACTCTGTGGAGAATTGAGAATGAGAATCTTCATTCTGCTTGGGGAATTGGTGTTGAGGAGCCAAGAACGAGAATCTTAGATCTTCAGGGGATTAAAAACTCCGACAAATTATGCTGAGAGTAAAGAAAGCTCCGGAGAATCAAGGACGAGAGTCTTGATTTTGTTGGGGAGTAAGAACTCTGTGGGGAATAGCCATACTGTTGAAAAGTAGCTATCCGGTTGGAGGGGCTTATTCCTGTTTGGAAGAAGTTCAGAAGTCAAGTTGTATGCCACTTTGAGAATGAGAATCTTCATTCTGTCAGGAATATCAGGAAGTTGAATTGTATACCACTTTGAGAATGAGAATCTTCATTCTGTCGGGGAAAATCAGGAGGTTGGGTGTATGCCAATCTACTGGGGAAGCCAAAATGGGAATCTTCATTCAGGTCTTGGGTCAGAAGGTTGGGTGTATGCCAATCTACTGGGGTTTTAAGGATGAGAATCTTCATTCTTTAACAGTATCAAGAGTTTGGGAGTATACCAACCTTCTGAGGTTTCAAGGATGAGAATCTTCATTCTGTTAACGGTATCAGGAGCTTTAGAGTATACCAATCTCTTCAGGTTTCAAGGATGAGAATCTTCATTCTGTTAAGGGTATCAGGAGCTTGGGAGTATACCAATCTCTTGAGGTTTCAAGGATTAGAATCTTCATTCTATTAACGGTATCAGGAGCTTGGGAGTATACCAATCTCTTGAGGTTTCAAGGATGAGAATTTTCATTCTGTTAACGGTATCAGGAGCTTGGGAGTATACCAATCTACTGGGGAAGCCAAAATGAGAATCTTCATTCAGGTCTTGGGTCAGAAGGTTGGGTGTATGCCAATCTACTGGGGTTTTAAGGATGAGAATCTTCATTCTGTTAACAATATCAAGAGTTTGGGAGTATACCAACCTTCTGAGGTTTCAAGGATGAGAATCTTCATTCTGTTAACGGTATCAGGAGATTGGGAGTATACCAATATCTTGAGGTTTCAAGGATGAGAATCTTCATTCTTGAGAGAAACAGAATTTTAGGAGCCTCGATTGTCCATTATTCTACTAGTGGGTTGTTTCTGATGAAATTTAGGAAGTCGTCCTTAATTAAATTGAAGTAAAAGTTTTGTCGCTTGAAAATTTTTTTTGTGAGGATCCTTCCTGAAAGGAAAAGGTTAGTGGCATATATCAAACAATAATGTTCTCAAAATAGATGAGATCGCGTTGCATGATGTCCTGATGCACGGAGGTGTAATGTTTTTCAAGACGACCTTTCGCTGGGGAAAATAAATCCCGAGCTGATGAAGGATAAAAGAGTTGGATTCTTCATCTCTGATAGTGAATAAAATCAGAATAAATCGCTGAGAGATTTATCTGAAACATCAAAAACCCGGAATATCTTCCACTGGCATAAGAAAACAGGGAGATCTTAGTGTCGATCTGACCAAAACAGAGAGGGTCCTGGATTAATTTTGATTCAACCGGATGATGGAAGAATTTTCGATGACCGTAACTTCCAACAGGTGATGAAGTAATTTTTGACGACCGTAACTTCCAACAGGTGATGAAGGAATTCTTGACGACCGTAACTTCCAACAGGTGATGAAGGAATCTTGGACGTTCAATCTGAGTACGTTATGAATGTTATTGAAATGTAATTTGTTTCGGAGAATAAATCCTTGACAAATGTTTGGTAAATAAACCCATGACTGCTGGTCTGCTAGAGAGGTGATGAACTTCTCGAGGACGCTTGAATTCCTTTTCAGAAGGACTTTGGAGAGATTCGTCACTGCCCCTAGTATCAAATGTATGTGGCACTGCCAGGAAACTTGGACTGTACGTAACCCTTTGATGAGATTGACGTTTAAATTCCCCAAGTGATGGTGAGGGAGACTTTCCCCAGGTTAATCTGCAATTGAGAGATTTCTTGAAATCTTGACTGGACTGCTCCAGGTTTAGTGGACTTCGAAAGATTTGTTGAAATCTTGACAAGACTGTCCCAGATTTGTTGGACAATACCAAACCAAGTCCCCTTTTTGTTGATGGGAGATTCTTGCAATGGGAGTATCATCCCACTTGAAGTGATTTTTATTCACTGAGAGAGCTTTCGTTCCTCCGAACATTCACAGTATGAACTTCTTCGCTGTCAAACAAATAACCATGTGCAAACAACGATATTCAAATAATGCAAAGTTTATGCTTGTCTCGAAGTTTTGAAAAAAATTCATTTTTTAGCAGAAAACTTTTTATAAGACAAATTCAGCGCAAGATTTAGAGCAAAGCCTTACAGGAGTCAGGATACCTTTTGTAACAATATGCTTTCAAACTAATCCATGCTTCAATTAGGACTTTTTAAGGGTTATAACATGGCCTGGTTCACGGTTTAAGAAACAAAGGATAAAGGCTCAAAGTATATTTGTACCCACCCGCTCTTCATGATGTTCTTCGATCCTAAACTCAGTTAATTGTGCGTTGAACTCTATTCGAGTTTGGAACAACGTTTTGGTGATGGTTCACACCAGTTGAATTTTATGGGAAGGCAGTCATTTTTGCAACATTTTTCATGTTGTTGAGGATTTATAATGACCTCTTTCTTTTGATTCATTATCCCTAACTTTTGCCTGACTGTTTTTGTTTTTGAGATTACAGTCAGCGGGATGCCCCAACTTTCTTAAGCCTCCTTTGTAGGTTTTGGCTCAGTGGGCTTTTCTCTTTTGAGAGATAATGACTGCCTATGAGATAAGGAACCATCACTGTCTTTCGATTCCCAAGGAATGTTTTTGATGTCATTCGTTATATTACGAACTGAGAGTTTGCGACTTCGACGCGCATTTTTTTTAATTAACTGAGAGACTACCTTGCCCCAGGTTTAATCAAAGGTTTCAATTTATGTAAAAAACGAAAAACTTCTACTTCTTTGGCTCAAAGGGGTTGACTAGGGATTATCTTCCTTATAACTCCAGTGTTTAGGATTTGAAAGAAACACCTGTACATCGTCAGCAAGGTCTGTTCAAAAGCATATTGTATGAGATTATGGTATTGTTTCGTCATCCTCCCTCTAAAGACTTGTAACTTTTATCAAGAGTTAAATATCATAAAGAAAGTAGGAAGCATAATTCAAGAATAGTGAAAACGAATGGATGAATTCAAGACAAACATATGCAATGCATTAATGAAACAAAGTTTGACATCAACAGATAATTGTTTGAATTAACAAAAGAAATTACAACTTGAAAATTCAAATGAAACAAAAGTCTCTTAGTTCGAACTTTGTCACTTCAGGTGGAGAACCCTCAGCGGAAGATTTTCATCTCCCCATCTGGCATGAATTTCAACACTCCATTGTCAATCAAATCTTGAATTTTGTTTTTCAAAGCCCAACAATCGTCGGTGTCATGTCCAGGACTATAGGAGTGGTATACACAAAATGCGTCGGGGTGATAGCTAGGAGCAGAGGTATTGGGCTTCCGAATAGGATCCTTTAAAGCAGTCAGATTGACCTCCAACAAGCGTTCCAGTATTAGAGATGATGGTATATCAGTCTCAGTAAAATGTCTTCCAGATGTATTTTGCTTACGCCGATTACCCCGTTGACGCTGGCGAGGTTGTTGTTGGGCTTGTGACCCTGAAGCAAGTTGAGGAGCCTTTCCCTTGTCTTCTTATCTCAAAGGAGGTTGAATGACAACTTGATCTTCAACCCTAGTTGTTTGCCCCATTTGGTTATCTTGAAGCAGTTTGTTGACGAGGACCCTGAGCTCCTCTTGTCTTTGAGCCAGGTCTTGAATGAGAGCCATCTGGCCCACCAGCTGTCCCATCATCTGGATCTTCATTGTTGCCAGCTCAATCTGTAGTCCTTCCAATTGGTCATTCCTGACGCCGCCTGGATTCCCTAGGACCATGCCCCTTGTGAGGAGAGCTTTCACCTCTTCTTGCTCCTGGGACATGTTCAAGAACATTTCTTGAAGTTGAGAGTTTTGAGTCTGGATATCTTCGATAGTCCTCTCTAGAGCCATCTCTACTGAAATAAACAGTAGGAGAATAAGGAAACCTGAAAGGGAAAACCTATCATGATACAATTCATGATATGTGGATGCATGTTTTCAAGGATCTCGCGGGGTAAACACAAGAAAATGTTAGAGATTGAACTTCGGTCAACATCTTTGATTGGAGAACTTTGTATCGGTGGATATCTTTCCATGAGAATCAAGCTCACCATGTCAAATGGGTCATAGCCCTTGATTCAAGTTGTTGTACTTGATCTTTGACGGCGTTTGTTTAGAGGAGAATGAAACCTCTTGCCCTTTGGTAGACGTCTGGTTCAACGTGACCCTGCATCAAAGACCCTTGAGATCCTTGAAATGGTTATTGAAAATGCTATGGTATGATGTTATGATGTTATGTACAGGTAAGTGTATATACAGATAATCACATTCACACAAAGCAGACAAGTCCTTAGGTTTAGGCTTGCATGGGGTTTGTAGGTAAGTACCCTCTTGAAGTTAGTTGGCTCAACCTGTCCTAAAATAGAAACCGGGTTCTAAGGAGCTCAATATCACTGGATTATTTTATGTGTTCATTGTTTTGGTTTAGCCACTTAACTGGCGACCAAAATATTCCAAGAAAACAATCCTCAATGAGTGTAGTATCGAGTATCTACCAACTTCGGACTGCACCGAAGCCGGTCACCTCACTACCCCTAATAAGGCCAAGATAGTCAAGTAAGGTTCTAAAGTCAATTGATGCTTCACGACACCACGCGGCGGCCCCGTACTCTCCTTGATTTAACTCAAGGGTTACCGATACCAACCAATGTGCCACATCAACGTAGCTACTGTTTCAACCATGTCGATATACCCCACACAGTTCCCTCACAGTTTATTACTACTTACCTAAAAGGTGCCCCCGAATCCGGGTGTAGGATTTATAACAAACCCAAGCAAGGACCCAAAAAGTAAAGCAATCAAAGCAATCAAGGTAAGCATGTAAAGGTGATCTAAAACCCTAAGGTAACCCCACTTTTAGAAATTTCCCCAGCAGAATCGCCAGTTCTGTGGTGCGGTGGGAGAACTGACTTGAGGTTTTGCGTTTGTTTTCGCACTTGTTCGGTTTAGCAAGAGTCGCCACCGACTTTTTATTTTATCCAAAGGAAAGGTCAAAAAGCACAAGAAAGACCTTTGAGATGTTTTATTGCGTTCGGGGGGTAGATTATGAAAAGGAAAGGTGCTAGCACCCTTTTCATCCATGGTTATCCATGGGCTCTTAGTTACTTGTTTTAGATCACTTGCCTTAGCTTTTTAATTGCTTGAAATAGTGCTTTGTGTGTGTAGTTTTGAAAATGCTTTGAAAAAGATGCATTGTCTAGGCAACCTTTGTAATGATTCTTGTTTGAATAGATACACAGGTGTGTGTCTTTTTGAAAAGATATTTCAATGTTTTGAGAGTTGTTTTGAAATTGTTTTAAAGTTGTGTTTGAAATATGGCAAGGATGTTTTGCAAGATTTTGGGTCAAGTAACTAAGAGTTGTCTACCCTATTTTTACTCAAAGATTTTTCTTATATTTTTAACCCTTTTTAACAGTGTTGTTTCACCATTGTGTTTGGTGAACAACCTTGTGTTAGGATGTTAAACGGGACAGGTGCGGGTCATCGTACACAATCATTGAAAGCAACTTGTGAGACGCTCTAGCAATTTTGTAAGGGACGAGATAATTTTATCGGAGGCAACATCGAGGGTCATCGAGGGACTTACAATCTTTGTTTATCGAAGGGGCATTTGCTAGAGTGTCTCATACTCGAGGGACATGATTGCATTTTCCGAGGCAACAAGCGAGGTTACACTAGAGGTGCAAGTGTGAATTGTGTATAGATTTTCATGCATTTTATCTTGTATTAGGTTATCTAGCGATTGATTTTGAATCTTCGCATACAAAACCTAATTACTATACAGTATATTGAAAGCGATAAATTGCGGGAATTTAAAGTTTAAGTTATTACAGATGAGTATCTGGGGATGGGGGTACAATTATTTACAAATGGGGATGAGTCTTTATCAGAATAGTAATGTCCAAGTATATGTTACAACCAAATCGAACTATCGCAATTCAATGTAAAAATTATAACAAAGTATAAGATAAAGAAAATCGAAGAAATATGAGATGCATGTATTTATTTACAAATGAACAAATGAAATTTTAACTTTGTTATTTTTGTATTTTTTTAGGAATTTATGTGAAGAAAAAGTTTTAAAGAAAGAAAATTATTTAAATTAAATCTTCTATTATATTTATGTTCTTTTATTAATTAAAAGGTTAAAGAAAATTGCAAAATTGATTAGATCAAATTAACTATTCTTTTTTGTATTTTTATTATATTAAACAAGATTAATAAAGAAAAATAAAATTATCTTAAAAAGAAAGTAGAACAAAATTAATTAGTGTTTGCATTAACCAAAAGAAAGAAAGTAAATTGATTAAAATGATATTAGTAAAGAAAAAAAAAGAATATTAGTTTGAAAATTAAAAAAAAAGATAAAGATGATGGGCCTAGGAATCTTGGCCCAAATGAAGGAGAATAAACTATAAGTCAGAAAGAGTAAGGGGGGGTATGTGCTGGAAAATGCTTAGGCTTAGGCGTTTTGTTTGGGCGAAGGCCCATTATCCAATTGGCATACTTTTTGTTAGGGTTTCAATCAGAACTAGTGTTTGTGATTTTGGCCTCAACGGCGTCGCTTCTCTCATCTCTTCTCCGTTTTCTCTCATCTTTCTCAGGCACTGAATCTCTCTATCCCCTAGGTTGCCAGAGCGCCACCCTCTCTCACTTCCTCTCCTCTCACAGCGGCCCACAGTTGTGGTTTGAATGGTACGAGTTTTTATCTTTCTCTCTCGCGCTTTTTACAGTTTTGTTCATTTGTTTGCATGTTCGTGTTTTACAGTTTTAATCTCTTTAACCTATGATGTTTCACGCAGCAAAGGTTTAAGGGAATGTTACCTTGAGGAAAATGGAGAGGAATAATGGAGAAAAGGAGAGGGAAATGGTGGCGCTTCTGGTGACCGGAATGGAGGACGGAGATGATGGTTGCTTGCTTTGGCTTCTGGTACTTTTGTATTTCTTTTGAATGTTTGATGATGAGTGTTCTGAGAACTGTTTATGTTGACTTGATCTTCGTTGATGATGAAAATATATTCTAAAACTTTTGCTCCTTTGTTTGTTTTTGTTGGCTTGATGATTCGTTGATGATGAAAATATATTCTGAAAACTTCTTTGTTGTTTTGCCTCTAAACTCTTCCTCTCTCCTTGTTGACCCTGATTATCTGATGATGATGTTGTTCTGAGAACTGCTTTGGTTGCTTCTTCTTTGTATTTCTAGCTTGTTAATGTTAATGATGATGAAAAATAAAATCTGAAAATTGTTGGTTCCTTGTTGTCTTGGCCAGCTTGTTTTGAATCTATAGTTTGGACAGATTCGAGTAAGTTGCAGTTTTGCTATTTGATTTGCAGTTGGTATTTCAGGCTTGATTTGTTGGTGACAGGTTTGTTGAGCTTGAGTAAGCTTGGCATCTGGAACTGTGATTTGCAGTTTTACAAGTTTTGTGCTGTTTGTGGCTTGCAGTTCTGGTGAGTTGCAGTTTGTGATGCAGGTTTTTTTTTAGATGCAGTTTTGCAGATTTGTGAGTTTGGCTTGCAAGTTTGTTGTGTTTACTGCGGTTTGTCTTGGGCTTGGCCTGGGTGTTTGTTGAGCTTGAGATGCAGATTTGTGAGTTTGGCTTGCAAGTTTATTGTGTTTTGGCCTGGACTGTATGTTTGTAATGCAGGTTTGAGTAGTTTGGATTTGGTTCTGAGATGCAGGCTGTTTGTTGTTTTGAGAGGCATTTTGGCCTATGTGTTTGTAGTTTATGCAGGTTTGGGATTTTGATATGAATGCTTGCTGGTCTGTTGTGTTTTGGGAGGAAGGCTTGATGTTAGTTTTGTGCTTGCAAGTTTTTGACTTGCAGGTTGTGGTTTTTCTCAATGTTTTCTCCCTTTCTTGACCGAATTGGCTGTTGGACTGTTATATCTTTTTTTTTGTTCCTCTTACTTCCTTTTACAGCCTGCCTTTAGCCAAAACTGCAAACTTTCACTAGGTCTTCTCTTTTTCTCTCTCTCAAAAGCACTTTTAATTGCTTATTATATTTAAATTCTGAAAAGTTTGTCTAGTGCTGGAAAGTGATGATGGCTCTAGCAAGCCTCTTGCTTGTAACTTGGTTCATCTCTGCATTGTTGTACTTTGTTTCCATATTTTCTGCATTGTGTACTTTGCTCCCATATTTTCTGCATTGTATACTTTGCTTTGACAGTTTTGTAACTCAGTTTGACATTCAGTTTGCATTTGTTAGTTAGCTTGCCATGCTTGCTCATGCTGACTTGGTTGACTAGTTTGAAACTCAGTTTGCAATACCCTTTGCTTTGCCTTGCAACTTGCCTATGTTTTTGCATTTTGAATTAATTGTATGCTTGCAATTTATATCTTTTACTTTTCTCTCTGTGAACCGAGAAGAGCGATCTTCTTGTGATTTGCAGAGGGGAAAATAACATGTGATGAACATAGCATTCTGATTCCAGCCGGAAGACTTTAATGATGATTTTTTTCTGCTTGAAAATTCTTTTCAGTTAATTGCGCTGATTTCTTTTTCTTCTGTCTTTTGCAGGTAAGTACCAGTTGGGTGATAAAGGAAGCAGTAGAAGTAGAAGTCAAAAATCTTAGGAGATTAGGCTTTGATTTATTTTTCCATTTATTGTAAACAAATATTATTGTAAATACTGTAAGTTATAAATTTACAATATTCAGATAAATTTTGTAACAATATTTGAAACGAATAAATAAAAAAAGGTCTTTGTCAAATATCTTCCAATCTTTCTTTGCATTGTTTATTTAATTATTTAAGACTCTCAAAATCAAAATAATTGGAACTGTATCCCAATAATTTTAATCCAGATAAAATAAATAATCAACAAACTTTGCAGTCTCGTAACCTTGCATCAATCACAATACGCATAGTATTCCAATTAACATATGCATTGTACAATTAAACAAACAAGCATTCCATAAACCTTTCACTCCACAGATCAAGCAAATGCCTTAAGGTTCCAAACAAAAGTCTCAGCTCTTATCCCAGATAATTAGGTTTTGAGAAGCAAGCGGTAAATTAGAACAAGAAATTTCTGATGATTCAATCTCTTATGAGAGATGTGAGAGAAAAACCCTAATCCTGGATTACTTCCAAAGAAAAATATTCTTGATCACTTCCTGAGTCAATCTCAACAAAATTAGTGAAAACCCTAATTCTGAATTGACTGATAAAGAAAAGTCTGTTTGACCGATTCTTGAGTTAATCTCAACAAAATCAGTGAAAACCCAAATTCTGGATTGACTGATAAAGAAAAGTCTGTTTGACAGATTCTTGAGTCAATCTCAACAAAATCAGTGGAAACCCTAATTATGGACCGACTGATAAAGAAAAGTCTGTTTGACCGATTCTTGAGCCAATCTAAAAAAATCAGAGAAAACCTTGAGGCTGTGATTTCTTGTGAAAAAAAGGGAGGGCAAATTTTGGGGTACAACAACTATCCCCAGCGGAAACGAAGAATTCAACTCTTTTCCCCAGCAGCAAGCCGGGATTTATTTTCCCCATCCAGAGGATGTCATACAAACATTTGCATATCCGTGCATAATGACACATGCATATACGCACCATACAAACACAATCTAATTTATTTTGAGAATATCATTGCTTGATACATATCATGCATTACATACAGCTAACCTTTACCTTTCAGGAAGGATACAATCAAATTCTCACAAAATTCAAGTTGTGAAGCCCGAGTACGATTGGATAATAGTTTAATCCCCAGTAAGTCGCTGTAAAGCCTGGATTACGACCAGATAGCAGTCGGTCTTATCACTATGAAGCCTGGACCACGACCAGATAGCAGTTCAAATTCAACTTTCCTTTTCAATAGAGATGATTCCTCAGTCGAATACAGACGGTCGAAGTTCCTAAAATTCAATAGAGATGATTCCTCGGTCGAATACGGACGACCGAAGTTCCTAATATTCAACAGAGATGATTCCTCAGTAGAATACGGATGATCGAAGTTCCTAAAATTCAACAGAGATGTTTCCTCAGTAGAATACAGACGATTGAAGTTCCTAAAATTCAACAGAGATGTTTCCTCGGTAGAATACGGACGATCGAAGTTCCTAAAATTCAACAAAGATGATTCCTCAGTCGAATACGGACAATCGAAGTTCCTAAAATTCAACAGAGATGATTCCTCAGTCGAATACGGACAACCGAAGTTCCTAAAATTCAACAGAGATGATTCCTCAGTAGAATACGGATGATCGAAGTTCCTAAAATTCAACAGAGATGGTTCCTCAGTAGAATACGGATGACCGAAGTTCCTAAAATTCAACAGAGATGATTCCTCAATCGAATACGGATGACCGAAGTTCCTAAAACTCAACAGAGATGTTTCCTCAGTCGAATACGGACGACCGAAGTTCATAAAATTCAACAGAGATGATTCCTCAGTAGAATACGAACGATCGAAGTTCCTAAAATTCAACAGAGATGGTTCCTCAGTAGAATACGGATGATCTAAGTTCCTAAAATTCAACAGAGATGATTCCTCAATAGAATACGGATGATCGAAGTTCCTAAAATTCAACAGAGATGGTTCCTCAGTAGAATACGGACAACCGAAGTTCCTAAAATTCAAACAGAGATGATTCACCAGCAGAATAACGGACGACCAAAGCTCCTAAAATTCTGCTTTTCTTAACAAAGATCAGACTTCCCCCAGCGGAATCTTCCTCAACGACAGGTATACAGGCTCTCGCTAAGGAATCTCTTATGCGATCGACACTCCTTCAGATGGAATCTTTAAGCCTATCCCCTCGTCAGCAAACTCCAAATGGCATTTGTAAGCCCATCCTCGACATCGCTGGACAGACACCACTTCATGCGAGTGCAAATTTCTGGGCACTCTAGTGTTCAATCATCTTCCACCTTCGGATCACGAACGGCACGAAAGCCAATCTACATCCTTAGGTTTAAGAAGATTGAACAGGGGCAGATGTTGTACCCAAAAATTTGCCCTCCCATATTTCTCAAAACATTTCAAGAATGATACTCAAGTTGCTCAGGGTAGTCCAAGGGTTGGCCAGACAAGCTCTCTCCTAAGGAAGTCTACCTCAAATTAGGGTTTCATGTTGCATCAAGATACTTGAGTCCAAGGGATTCCAAATGATCACCAATGTCCTAATATGTTCTCAAGATCATCCATGTCAAGTTTCAAGCCTTGCAGAGGAAGTTTGCTCAGTCAATTGCTCAAAGGCCCAAAAATCGACTGTGCTAGGGCAAAAGTCAACGGTGGCCCACATACAGTCAATCTTCAAGATTTTTGGTCAACATCCTCATTTTGAAGTATATTTCATCATTTGATCAAGGGTTGATCATGATTCCTCAAGGATTGCTCATAATTCATCAAGACTCAAAAGTTGCTAAATTAGGGTTTTGCAGGAAAAGTCAACTCAACTTTGACCAAGCATAACTTTCTCATACTTTATGAGAAATGGCCCATCCAAAGCTCATTTTGAAGAGGATGCAATTCCCTAAAATCCAACTTCAGTTACCAAGTTCAAAATATGCACTCACAAGAAGTTATGAATTTGGACATTATAGGTCATTTTGAAAAGTCAACAAAAACACATTTTTTGTCAAAGCTTCATACATGAGCATGGAATATAAAATTGAGATGAGACCAAAAGGGTTGATTAGAGGGCATCTCAAGCTTTCTAAAAAGTTCAAGAACACCTCCAAAGAGTCAAAATTGAGGATGTTATACATTGTTGAAGTTGACCTTTTTTGCAAAATTGCCAAAAGTCAACTTTGCTTAAAACTTCAATTTTTGCCAAATGGGCCCAATCTTTTTCACTTGTTTTGAGTTGGCAACATAGCCCACGAGCTCTAGCCCTTACCACTTGTCCTTATCATGTTTTTATTATTTATTTTGATTTTTATTTGAATTAATTCAATTTAAATCAAAATAAATCATATAAAATCCAAAATATTGAAAACAAAAGATTTTGTGCTTGTTTCAGGTTTCAAATTACAGCTAGCATAAAATCAAAATCGTGCAAGGCATTAAGGTGGACAAAAAGATTGATTTTAGGCCAATTTTGGAATGATATTCAAGGGAATCAAATCACAATCAAATTCAATAACGGAAGAAGATTGAGTACATTCTATCAACCCTAATCCATTCCTTGATACATATAGAACAGAGGCAGACCAAAAACTAGGAGAAGGAGGCGCAGCATCAAGAACACAAACTTGGAAAATCAAGAAAAAGTGCAAACACGAATTCCCATTTAGAGGCAATTTCAGGACCTTTGAACCATTCCAATTGTTTCCTGAGGTCATCAGCAAGCCAAAGCAATCCAAAGCAAGCGTTTCCAGGCCTTATTTCGCATTGTAAGTCACCCACAACATGGATTCTTTGTTGAAATCGAATAGAATTATTCTTGCACTTATAGCATAAAATAATTGTATATTCTTGATCACCATCATGTTTGCAAGCTTCCTGTAATATTTGATTGCATTTTCATGGCTTGTACTGGATTTCACCATAGCTAGGGTTCTAGGCTTCAAATTAGGATCTTCGTTTGCAGGAAAAATTAGGCCATGAAAGGGCCACCTTTGTATTCAGCAAGGCCAGACGAAGCCATCCATGGCTTTCGTTTTCATTTATAGCGCTTGTGTTGAGTTTGTAGATTTACAGGTGCTATAGCTACGGACAAACGTCCGTAGGTAAAAGTGTTTCACTTTTACCAACGGTGCAAGGAGGGAGAAGAAGACGTGGCAACCCATCATTCGCTCATTTGAAAATTCGCGCTAATATCTGGTTATTTCGCTTGTTTATTTTATATTATTCCTTGTTTATATTACATACAACAAAAACAATTGGCCTAGTGGTAGCCAGGCAAGCTTTAAGGCGTTAGGAGGCTTGTTAGGGGTTCGACCCCTGCCTCCAACGTTTGTGTTTTTCTTAATTCCTTTCAGGTGATCTCATGCGTATACAAACCCAATGACCACCATACGTCCTCATAATCCAGCGTGCCAAGTGTCTTGAGACCCATATCTGATGGCTAGCAAGGGAGGGGCATCATAAGCCAAGTCAAACGCAGAGCATGTGATCTGGGAAGTCAAACGTGGACACTCTTCTTGGGCCCAGAAAATGCTTCTCACACCCCCATATTGCAGGCACAATATCTTTTTCTCTATTCTTTTTTATATTTGTTTTATTTAATTTTATTTATTTATTTACTAACCAATCAACTATTTTCTTTTTTATCAAAAAATCACAAAAATATTATTTTTCATAAATTAGGTCTAGATATTATTTTTATTAAAAATTAATTAATTTAATTAGGTTTGTTAATTTAGATAACTTTAATTTCTTTTTTGTACATAATTAAAATTAATTAGAACAAATAGGTTTTTATTTCTAATATTAATTATTTTCTTTTCTTAAAAATAATAAAAACCCAAAAATAGGTCATATAATTATTTTTATTAATTAATTTAATCACTAATTATTTTTATACTTAATTTTAAAACCTAATTCTTTTCTTTAAAAAATATTAAAAAACAACAAAAAACATTTTTTCTTTTGATTAGGTTCGAAGGGTCAAAACCCTAAATTTCTTCCCGATCTTAATTTTTCTCGCGCGCTCTATTTTATTATTTATCATATTGATGTAATTGCCTACAGTTTGTAATAGTTTAATTAAGAAGTTTATTTCCATTTATCGCTTTATTTTCAAAGGGTTTGTTTTTGGCTATGTAAATACCCGAAGCCTTGTAATAGTGTAGTTTAATTTCCGCATTTTAAATTCCGCAGATTATTAATTGTTAGACGTATTATATTAGGATGCATGACAAGAATGTGTGATTAATTTTAAAACAGTTAGATCACCCTAAATGTGCAAAGATAAATAAGCTGAAATTGAATCACTCGCACATGCGCACTCCTAGGGTACACTCCCACTTGGTTGCCTTCGGTAAACGGTCATTGAGTATAGGATGCTTTAGTGGTCGTCCTTTTGTCTAAACAAAGATCAAAGTCCCGATTCGGAAAAGTTACCTCGGAATGGTTGCCTCGATATTGTTGCCTCGAATAATGGATCTAAGACATTAGGGTTACTACTAAGACGTCCTAACATTGCTTTAGTGACCGTACGTCCGTTTCGAATTGACCCTCAAAACTCCAACGACGGTGCTACCCACTCACTAATAGTGGGATGGCATTGTCTAAAGGAAACAAACATAGAACGATTCTTTTTTTTGAGTAGGTAGATTAGTTCTTAAGTACTTGCTCAATCCAAACAAAAATTTTCACACTTACACTCCTTTCAAAACAAAGTTTTCAAAAAAACTTCATTACACTCTTGAAGACAGAAGCAAGAGTTAAATCGAAGTCAAAACAAAAGCTTTTCAAAAAAAACACAAAGAAAACAATTTTGAAAATGATGAGCAAGTACTTAAGAGCCCGTAGATAACTACAGATAGAAAGGGTGCTAATACCTTCCCTTTCTATAATCTACCCCCCCGTACTCAGAAATATCTCGAAAAAGGAATTTTTCTGTGCTTTTTTCCTTTCCTTGTTGGATAAAATAAATGTCGGTGGCGACTCTTGCTTACCGCGACATTTTGCGAATACAAAACACAAACCAGTATTAACAGTCGGTTCTGGCCACCGTATCACAGAACTGTACGTCCCGTTGAATGTCCCTCAAACATCTAACGATAGGGCTATCTACTCACTAATAGTAGGATAACACTGTCTAAAGGATAGGAGGAAAAGAATAACCTTTTCGAGTACAAGTAGATAGCTGTTAGATGCTATGATAAAAAAAATTAACTTGTAACACTTACACAAAACATTTCAAAACACTTTCAAAAACATTCACTTTGTCAACACTCTTGAGGACTGATACAAGAGTTATCATAAAGCGAATCGCCACACTAAGGAATTTCAAAACATTTTTCAAAACACACAAAGCACAAGGTACTTTTAAATGAGATAAGAATCTAAGAGCCCATATAAAACTAAGGATGGAAAGGGTGCTAGCACCTTCCCTTTCCATAATCTACCCCTCTTACTCAGAAAACTCTCGAAAAGGTATTTTCTGTTCTTTTCACCCTTTCCTTTATTGGATAAAAGAAAAGTCGGTGGTGACTCTTGCTTACTATAACGTTTGCAAAAACAAACGAAAAACCAGTACAATAGTCGATTCTTCCACCGTATTACAGGTACCAATCTCAACAACATTATAATCACAGAACTCTGCATGCAGTTCAAGATCAAGCATCACAACTCTTCTCCGTATGATTGAAGATGAATGGCGCAGTGGAAGGCGCCAATAAGAACATTAAGAAGATTATATTATAGATGACAGTGACATATAAAGATTGGCACGAGATGTTACCATTTTCTCTTCATGGTTATCACACTTCAGCTCGGACATCAACTGAGACAACCCCATTCTCTCTAGTGTACATTATGGAAGCTGTCCTACCTGTTGAAGTTCAGATTTCTTCCCTGAGGATCATGAAAAATGCAATTTTAGATGAAGATGAATGGGTTCAGACTAGGTTGGATCAGTTGAATTTGATTGACGAGAAAAGGCTGGCAGCTGTCTGTCACGGTCAGATGTATCATAAGCGTATGATTAAAGCTTTCAACATGAAGATCAAGCATTGGGTATATCAAACTGGCGACTTGGTGATAAAGCATATTATCTTACTGTAGTGTGATCTCAGGGGAAAATGTACTCCCACCTATGAAGGGCCATTTGTGATCAATAAGATATTTTTGGGCGGTGCCATGATACTTACCACCATAGACAGTGAAGATCTCCCACATCCTGTGAACGTGGACATAATTAAAAGATAATACGAATGAAAAACGACCCACTAGGTTGACTGGTGTGATGCGGTGGGAGAACTGACTTGAGGGTTTTGCCTTTGATCGCAAATGTTGCGGTTATCAAGAGTCGCCACCGACTTTTCTTTTATCCAAAAGGAAATGTGAAAAAGCACAGGAAAGACCTTTGAGATTGTTTCTTGAGTTCGAAGGGTAGATTATGAAAAGGGAAGGTATTAGTATCCTTTTCATCCATGGTTTTCCATGGGATCTTAGTTACTTGCTAGATCACTTGTTTTTTGTTTGAAATTGTGCTTGATGTGGTTTTTGAAAGTATTTTGTAAAGAGACCATTGTTTAGGCAATCTTTGTAATGATTCTCGTTCGTAAGAATGTATACAAAGATGTTGATCTTTTGAAAATGTTTTCAATTTTGTAAGATGTTTGAAAGTGTATGTGATTGTTTTGAAAATAGCAAGGATATTTGTTTTGAAATGGAGCAAGTAATTAGGAGCAATCTACCTACTCAAATGTCTTTCTTGTTCATTTTATTTTCCTTTGACATTTTTGTCTTACCATTGATTTGGTAAGCAACCCTATCTTTGGATGTTAACGGGACGGACGTGGATCATCGTATAACCATGATTAGAAATTTTGAAAGGCATCTTAGCATTCTTTTTGAGGGACTAAGATCATTTTGTAAGGCAACTTTGAATAGCGTCATCGAGGGACTATGATCTTGTATTTGCTTGTTTTTTTTTTGCTAAGACACCTTACATGCGTAATATGGCCATTTTTGTAAGGCAACCAAGTGGGATAACCCTAGGGGTGCTTGTGTGCAAGTGTGTTATTTTCATGCTTGTTTTTTGTCTTGGATTAGGGTTTTCTATTTGATTGATTTTATCTTTCCATACAAACCCTAATTACTAGCATGTTATGTAAAAGCGATAAATTGTGAAATTTAAAGTTACTACGCTAGGAGTGCGCATGTGCGAGTGTGTTGATTTCAGTTATTTTTATCTTTGCATATGTTAAGGGTGATCTAATTTGGATTTTAAGATTAAACATTCAGTCTTGTCATGCAAACCCTATTATCAAACATCTAGCAGTTATAATTAGCAGAATTTAAAGTGCGAAAATTAAATTACAAGGCATTGGGTATTTACATCGCCAAAAGCAACCCTTTGAAAATAAAATAAAGCGATAAAATATATAAATGTCCTATTTAACTATTACAAACCAGGAGCAGATACATCAATAATTAAATAAAGAAGAATAAACCGCGCGAGTGAAATTATATCGAATACGAATTAGGGTTTTGACCCTTTTAAAAGAAAATGCTTTTTTTGTTGTTTTTATTTTACGAAAAGAAATTAAATCCTAAATTAAATACTAAATTAGAAATTAAATAAATTAATCAAATGAAAAATAATTAATGACATATTTTTGGAGTTTTTGTTAATTTAAGAAAGAAATTAAAATGATTAAATTAGAGTTAAAACCTAATGATTTCTAATTGATTTTATTTATTTAAAAAAATAAATTAAAGTTTCCTAGAATTAAAAACCTAATTAATTAATTAAAATTTATTAAAGAAAAATAAAGTTCTTAATTTTTATTGGGGTTAAACTATTTTTGTGATTTTTTGATAAAAAAGAAATTAATTTTATTGGTTAGAAATTAATTAAACAAAATCAAATAAAAAAAAAATAGAGAGTTAAAGGAATGGGCCTGATTTAGAGGGTGTGGAAAGCAGTTTTGCTGGCCCATTAAGGCTGATCCATTTGGACTTTTTGGGATACCATACACGCGCGTTGACTGGATTATGGTATGCCTTGGATGCTTGGCCACCAGATCTGGCCACCTGGCCATCTGGCGCTTTGATAATGATTGTCCATGGTGAACCTCCATCTTGAATATGCACATGATTTCCTGAAAGCAATTGAAAAAATAACAAATGCTGGAGGCAGAGATCGAACCCCTAACCTCCAGCCCCATATGCCTTGGAATCAAGCGTGGCAACCACTAGGCCAAGTGGTTTTTGTTGTTAATAAAGCACAAAGTAATAATAATATAGAAAACAAAATTCAATGGTCAGCAAAAAGAAAAAAAACGCGCATAATTATTTGAATGGGCAAATGGGTGGACGACACGTCTTCGTCCCTGTCCTCTAAAACTGTAACTTTTACCTGCGGATTTTTATCCGCAGCTAAAAGCGCAACTTTGTTCTAAAATCTTCTCCAGGCCATGGAAATGCATTCTAAAACCATGATTGAGTTCGTCTCAACCTGTTGATCACAACCATAGCCATTATCATGGCCAATTTTTCCTGAAACGAAAAAACCCAAAAACAAGAACCAAACCCTAGCCATGGTGGATCTCCATATAGGTCAGATAAATGCAATTGGTTATTACAAAAATCTTGCAAATGACTTATAGATTCAAAATATACTATCAATTCATGCCAACTATGCCTAATTTTAGAGATACGAAATCAAGAACAGGGCCATGTTACGAATGACTTACAGTGCAAATGAGGGTCTGAAAATGTGTGGTTTGGATTGGTTTCGCTTGTGGAGGTTGCCAGGAAGAGATTGAGACAAGTCTCAAGTCTTGAAATTTCCTCTAGACTTGATTTCGATCTCCCACTTTTTTGTGTTTTTGCCAATTTTTGTTCTGCCTCTAGAACTGCTCTCCCACCCTTGAAATTGTCTGAACACGACCTTTATGTATTGCTCAATGTATTAGGGTAACAAACTTTGTCCAAATCTTCCTACATTGATGATTGAATATTTGATTTGATCCTCCTTTCAAAGCTTTCCAAATTTGATCCAAATCACATCTTTTTGTGCATAATGACCTTGATACGAGTTTGATTGCAATGCTAGCTATAGTTGGAGCCTGAAACAACCAAAAAATCCTTTGTTATCGCTACTTTAGATTTTATTTGATTTTATTTGATTTAAATCAAATTAATTCAAATAAAAATCAAAATAATTAATAAAAATATGACATGGACACATGGACAAGGCTAGAGCACGTGGGAAATAATGCAAACTCAAAACAAGTGGAAAAGAATGGGCCCATTTGGCAAAATTTGATGTTTTGGGGATAGTTGACTTTTGGCAATTTTGCAAAAAGGTCCAACTTCAACAATGCATAACTTCCTCAATTTTTAACTTTTAGAGGTGTTCTTGGACTTTTTAGAAATATTGAGATGTCCTCTAGTCAACACTTTTGGTCTCATCTCATTTTGATATTCCATTCTCAAGTTAGAAGCTTTTAGAAAAAAGGTGTTTTTGTTGACTTTCAAAAATGACCTATAATGTCAAAATTCATAACTTCTTGTGAGTGCATATTTTGATCTTGGGGTATGAAGATGGATTGTGGGAAATTTCATCCTCTTAAAAATGAGATTTGTATGGGTCATTTCTCATAAATTATGAGAAAGTTATGCTTGGTCAAAGTTGAGTTGACTTTTCCTACAAAACCCTAATTTAGCAACTTTTGAATCTTGATGAATTTTGAGCAATCCTTGATGAATCATGATCAACTCTTTATAAAATGATGAAATATCTTTAAAAATGAGAATGTTGACAAAAAAGATTGAAGTTTGACTGTATTTGGGTCACAGTTGACTTTTGCCCTAGCAGAGTCAATTTTTGGACCTTTGAGCAATTGACTGAGCAAACTTCCTCTACAAGGCTTGAAACTTGTCATGGATGATCTTTAGAACATATTAGGACAATGTTGAGAACTTGGGGTCACTTGGACTCAAGGATCTTGATGCAATGTGAAACCCTAATTTGGGGAAGACTACCTTAGGAGAGGGCTTGTCTGATCAACTCTTGGGCTATCTTGAGCAACTTGGAGATTTTTCTTGCAATGTTTTGAGAAATATGGGAGGGAAAATTTTGGGGTACAACATTAAAAATGTATACAAAGATGTTGATCTTTTGAAAATGTTTTCAATTTTGTAAGATGTTTGAAAGTGTGTGTGATTGTTTTGAAAATAGCAAGGATGTTTGTTTTGAAATGGAGCAAGTAATTAAGAGAAATCTACCTACTCAAATGTATTTATTGTTAATTTTATTTTACTTTGACATTGTTGTCTTACCATTGATTTGGTAAGCAACCCTATCTTTGGATGTTAACGGGACGGGCGTGGGTCATCGTATAACCATGATTAGCAATGTTGCAAGGCATCTTAGCATTCTTTTTTAGGGACTAATATAATTTTGTAAGGCAACTTTGAATAACGTCATCGAGGGACTATGATCTTGTATTTGCTTGTTTTTTTTTGCTAAGACACCTTACATGCGTAATATGGCCATTTTTGTAAGGCAACCAAGTGGGATAACCCTAGGGGTGCTTGTGTGCAAGTGTGTTATTTTCATGCTTGTTTTTTGTCTTGGATTAGGGTTTTCTATTTGATTGATTTTATCTTTCCATACAAACCCTAATTACCAGCATGTTATGTAAATGCGAAAAATTGCGAAATTTAAAGTTACTACGCTATTACAACATTTATGGGAGGGGAGTATACAATTTATGAATGGGGATTGCAATAATGTAAACCTAATTAATCTATTACAACCAAATTGAATATTGTACAAATAATTTTAAGGAATATATAAAGTACAAAATGCAAATTGAAAGAAATGATTTTTGTGTTTGGACTTTTGTATAAAAGAGGTTTTAACCTAAACCCAATTAAAGAAAAGAGTAATTAAGTTAAATTAACTTAAGTTAATAAAATAAATTATTTAAGAAAAGATTTTAATTAAGAAGAGAATTTTTGAATAAAACCCTAAATCTATTTTAGTTGATTAAAAGAAAATAAGTTTGAAGAAAAAAAGTATTTTTTGTATTTTTTATATTTTTGTCTTGAAAATAATATGTGGTGTCATGAAATATTTTTTGGTCCTTTTTATATTAAAAATAAGTGTATTTAAATAAGTAATAATCTAGTTTTAATTTTTAAATAAATTAATAAGAGTAAATAAAGTATAATGAAATTTTTTTTATTTATGTGAAAAAATATTTAAATTATGTCAAAATGTAAATCTATTATTTTTATACATTTTATGATTTTTTTGGTATTTTAGAAAATATATTTAAAAGAAAAAGAAATAAATAAATAAATAAAATAAAATGGGCCAGGGTGGTGTCACAAGTAAACAGGGCGTATGCTTAGTAAAAACAAAAAAAGAATGCCAGGCCCAAAGGGCCCAGCGCCTGCAAACAAACATAAAAAAATGTCAAAAATTTGGAAAAAGGCAAAATGGACTCTCTGGGGCTTGAACCCAGGACCATAGGGTGAACAGGCGCGCGCTTTACCGCTGGGGTGGCTATACATCCGTTTATATAGGCAAAACCATAAATATATAAGGAAAATTCAGTCCTGACAACTTCATCTTCAACCTCCAGCCGGTGTACCTGTAACTTCTTCATTTCTCAACAAAAATGGAAAGTGACAAAATGAAAGTTGTTGCATTCTTCCTCACGATTCTAACCATGTAAATAACTAAGGATGAAAGTCAAAGATAAGTGAGAATTTCTCTGGCCCTAATTTAAACCCTAAAAATTTCAGAAACTTCAACTCTAAAATTCTTTAAGCTCAAGCCATATAAATGCAAACTATGGATATGTACAGCTTCGTGGCAATGAGGTCTACATTTTATCTTCACAAATGAAAGCCTAACAATGCCTAAGTAATGAGATAGAAGTTCAAGAAAAATACCTCAAAACTGGAAATCGTGAAATGCAAATGAGCTTGTTTCAGTCAGTGCTGATGATTAGGTTAGCTTTCTTGGACCTCTAGGAAGCTAATGCAATGGATGGCTTGAGCTGAGGATGGCTGGAATGGCCTGGAGAAGTCCAACTGTGATGCTCTGTTTTTGGTTATGGAAGATATGGAAAATGGTGTTACAGAAATGAAACAGGTACAAGGATGAGTTAGTCTTGATGCAAGGAAGCTTTAGAAACTAAAAGGCCAAGAAACACACGAGGGAAATGTGAGTTTGGTATGAAAAGTCAGAACTTGCACAACAATGGTGTTTTGGGATAATTTCTGGCTAGAGGGAGTTTGAGTGAGTTTTAGGGGCTTCTTGCTCATCTGTCAACTTGAAAATAGTGTGTATACTTATAATCAAGAGGTTTTGAGGCTTGTAACAACTCAGATTTTGAATTTGCATCCTTAAGCCAAACATGTGATTTTTGAGAAAACAAGTTTCAATGCTTGTGTACTTGCTAAGATAGAGTAGTTTATGCTTTAAAAAAGTTTGTTTCTAACTTTGTGGATGGAGTGTGATCAGAGGGAACAATTAGAGGCTCAAGAATGACTTTATGCTAAAAGCTTGCTTTACAAGAATGGAAATGTTCACTTTATGCCATTAATGGAAATGCAAGTTGGATAATAGCTCATTTGCTTGGATCAAAGCCTTAACAGCTGTGTAAGAATTTAATTAAGGAGTTACAAACAAGTTTGAGGCCTGTAAAGTAAATATTATGCAGCCTAGCATTGATTTGCATTTGTGTTCATCATGAAAATGACCTAAATTCAAGTGATAAAATCCTAATTTCATCTCTTCGATTCTCCTTGCTAAAGAACGATCTCAAGGAGTTCTTGGACATTTTGGAAATATTGTAACATGGTCTATAACCTCTATTTGAATTACTTTTGAAGATTCCCCTTGTAACTATGTGAAAAATTGCCATGAAGTTAGGTCAAAAATCTGCCTAACTAGGGTAAAATTTCACTAAGTCATTTTTAGTTCATGAGCATGTATTCACAAAATTATAACTTGATATCCAAGCATTTTTAGGATAAGTTGTGTGAATCAAAGTTGTAGATTTCATGGATATCTACAACTTTCATGTTGGAAGTTTCTCTTGAATCATCTTGCATCATGGTTAAAATTTGGCTCAAAGTTATGAAAAAATAAGAAATTTTCTATACTTAGAAAAATTTCTAAGTTAAGAAATTTCATCTTTTCAAAATAAAATCTTGAATTCTTGGTTTCTTGATGAACAAGTTTCATATTTTGATGTGCTTTGATGAATTATGATCTTTGGCATTTGATTTTGACCAAAAAGTCAAAGTTTGACTTTTTAGTATACAATTGACTTTTGATCAGTTGACTGAAAAATTTATCTGTCAATCCAATGGACTTGTAGTGTTTTAAACCATGTAATTAGGTCAAAGTGATGCAATTGGACTCTTGATATCATGCCCTAACCCAATTGATCATTTTCTAGGTCAAAAACTAGAAATTGCCCTTTCCTAGTCAAAACCCTAATTTTGACCATTTTGCCCTTTTGATGATTTGATCAAATTTCTTGAGGAATTATGGTCCAAACTTGATCAAATGATACATATGAGTTTAAAATGTTAGTGTGGATAAAAAATTATGAAGTTTGACTGTAAATTGGCCATGGTTTACTTTTTCCTCAATACAACTAATTTTTAGGTCAACTATTCAATTGACTGATCAAAAGTGTGATCCAAGGTTTGAAACTTGACATGAGTAATATTGGGGGTCCCTAATGATCCTTGAAAGTCATATGAAGCATTTATAGTCCAAAAATACTTGTGCAAACTCAAACCCTAATTTTGGTCATTAGTGCATGAGGAGGTGTCTTGAGCTGATCAAATCCTAGTGTAGTCTTGAACCCAATGAGATCTTGTGAGCAAATTCTTGATAAGTGAGAGGGAAAATTTTGGGGTACAACAACTGGCCTAGGCAAAAATAAGGGCATCCCAGCGAACTAAAAGGGTTCGGGAAAAAAACAGGGATATATATAAAAGACTGTACACCCGATAAGTCGAAAACTTGAAAAGGCAGCTTGGGAAAAAAAGGGTATCCTAGTGGGCTGGAAACCCGAAAGGGAGGTCCAGGAAAAAGTTAAGAATTAAAGTGTACGACTATGTCCCGTTTGATCACTCACAACCAGATTTATTACTAAGACAAGTTCAAATGGTACAGATCGATTCAGTCAACTTCTTCCGACAACAAGAGATGAGATGCTCAAAGACATAGGGGCAATAATAGAGTTGAAACCAGACGATATCATTTACACATAACTATATATTTTGTACTCCTTTCATTTCATGACGATTTTCTCTTACTAGGATTTTTGTCTCTTTGTACAACAATCGCCTGTTTATAGGCAAACTATCAATATACACATAATTTCAAAATTTAAGTTTTGTTTTGCTTTTTCTGTTTTGTTAGCAAAGACGTCCAATCACTAAATTGAATGAACATATGCATATGAATATGATTACTGTTAACAAATATATGCATAAAAAATGAATAAGCATTTACTCACGACTCTAGGAGACGGGATAACGTTCAAGTCATCCGTAATCCCCACAGAGCGGTTCCCATAAGATTTCCCCCGCGGATTCATCTTCACAAAACTTGATGCTTTCCCTGCAAGTTTGAAATATCCTAATCATACTCTCCGGCAGATCCCCCTAGCAGACAAGGAGTATGATCTTTCCCCGACAATGTCACCAACCTACAGAGTCACCATCTTCGTCAGAGAGTATGTCACCAGCATAGTTCACAAAATTCTCTTCACCGGCTGAGTTTATTTCTCGAGCACTGTAAAATCCCATGCAGAACTCTCTTCTCCAGCAGGGCTCATTTCCTCAATAGAATATATTCCTCCAACAGAGTTTATTTCCCAAACAAGGTTTATTTCCTCAATAGGATTTATTTACCCAACAGGATACAGTCTCTCCAGCTTGAGTCTATTACTTTGACTATTACAAAGCACCGGAAAAATTTCTCTCTCCAGTAAAGGGTAGTCCAGATTTCCATCTCCAGAGAGTTGATACGAAATCTGAAATCAGACCATATATAAGTTAATCTTATCTTCCCCAGACGAGTCGGCATCCATATAGAAAACTCGGTCAGACAACACCTCAGAAGGTTATCCATCTCTTTTATCCCCAGTCAGGGTATATAAGAATCAAGCTCCCCAGTAGAGCGATGAACGACCAATGTTCTTAAACTCTTCTCCCCAAACATAAATCAACATTCCCCAGCGGAGTTTCCTCGAACAGCAAGCAGGAGTCCCCAACAGAGACATTCTAAAGAAGATTAAAGAATCACTTTCGCCATTCCCAACAATAGTCTGAGATTTATTTTCCCAATAAAAAATGTTATATAAAGCTACCTATACACTTCAACGACATCTCACATTCATACATCATTTATCATAGCATATTCATATGAAACACATAAATCACACTCGCATTTGCTTTAAGGACATCATTACGCAATGCACTACATACATCATGACATTGCATAAATACCGACTCTATCTTTTTAGGTAAACTTCACAAACAGACGAACATCATCAACAATTTTCTAACAGGTCGCAGAGTAATTCCTGAAACATGACGGGGCGACTATCTATATGACCAGACAATTTCCTTCAGAAACTGAATTCTGACAAGCATTTCCCTCAGAGACTAAATCTGACAAGTAGCTACTTAAGCACTTTCCCTAGAGAGTCATTATGAAAAATATATCTTCTAGATGAAGTCAGGTGTAGACATCTTCTAGTTCATCATTTAGATGAAATCAGGCGTAGATTCATTCTGAAACTATTTTGGAAAAAGTCAGGGGTATACTCTTTCCAATACCTCTTCTAGTTGAAATCGGGCGTAGACATCTTCTAGTTCAGATGAAATCAAGCGTAGATTACTTCTGAAACTCTTTTGGACAAAGTCGAGCGTAGACTCATTCCAAACGTATCTTCTAGACAAAGTCGAGCGTAGACTCATTCTAGTGCATCATTCAGATGAAATCAAGCATAGATTCACTCTGATATTCTTTTGGACAAAGTCAGGCATAGACTCATTCCAAACGTATCTTCTAGACAAACTCGAGCGTAGACTCATTCTAGTGCATCATTCAGATAAAATTAAGCGTAGATTCACTCTGATATTCTTTTGGATAAAGTCGGACATAGACTCATCCAAAATACATCTTCTAAGACAAAGTCAGGCGTAGACTTATTCTGATAATCCTATCAATATTTGCTCTGGATGGCATCTTTAAGCCTATTCCCGGTATAATCAACCAACTGTGTTACTTCCTGTACAGGCAAGTGCAAATTTCTGGGCACTTAAGTGTTCAATCATCTTCTACCTTCAAGTCACGAATGGCGGATGTTGTACCCCAAAATTTCCCTCTCTTTTCTCAAGACATTTCTCACAAGATCTTCAAATAGCTCAAGTCTTCACAAGTGTTGACTAGGTCAAACCATCTCCTAAACACCGATGCCCCAAATTAGGGTTTTGATTTTTACAAGGACAAATGGACTTATAATGCCTCAATTTAATTTCGTGGATCATTATAGACATCTAAGAATACTCATGTCAAGTTTCAAGTCTTGAATCACAATTTTGCTAAGTCAACTAATCAGATGACTGAAAAATCAATTGCATTGGTTAAAAAGTCAGTTGTGGTCAACTTACAGTCAAACTTCAAGATTTTTGACCAATATCAACAATTTGAAGTCATATTCATCAATAGATCAAGTTTGGATCACAATTCATCAAGAAAGATGTCCAATTCATCAAAAGGGTAAAATGGTCAAAATTAGGGTTTTTTATTAGAATGACTGATTTTTGACTTTTGACCTAATACATGACTTATTGGTTGGAAACATGATTTTAAGGATTCAATTACATCATTTTGACCTAATTGTATGATTCAATTCATCCCTCAAGATCAAACAACTGATAGATGAAATTTGGTTAATTGCTGAAAAAGTCAACTGATACATCAAAAGTCAAACTTCAATTTTTTAGTCAAAATTAAGTTTCAAAGATAAAAGTTCATCAAGACATTCAAAAATATGAAGCTTTATCACCAAGAAATCAAGAAATTCAAAAGCCAATTTGAAAAGTCAAACTTTTCAAGACTTAGAAATTTTTCTAAGTGTTTTTGTACATGATAATTTCACTACTTCATGCCAATTTTTCACCAAGATCCAAGATGATTCAAAGAAAACTTTCAACATGAAAGTTGTAGATCTAGATGATATCTACAACTTTGTACTAGATGACTCATATCCAAAAAATTCTTAGATTTTGAGTTATAGGTCCATGAAGTCATGCACTTTTTCTTAAACACTGAAATTTTGACCTAGTTTAGGAAGATTTTTGTCGCAACTTCTTGACCATTTTTCACATAGCTCCAATTTGATTTAGAAAAAGTGAAAAACATGAAAGTTTTAGAGGATGTTTCAAGCTTTCCAAAATATCCAAGAACTTGAAGAGATCATTTTTGAGCTAAGAGAATCAAAGAGAGGAAGTTGGGCACCCATTCTTGAATTACAAGGCATTTTTGTGATGAACACTTGAGCAAAACCCTAGCCTATGTTGCATAACTACAATTTGTAGGATTCTAACTTGTGTTTCACTCTATAATTAATTAATTAATTACACAAATGATAAAGCCATTGTCCAAGCATTTTAGCCCTTATCCAAGTTGCATTTCCATTAATGGCACAAAGTAACATTACCATTCTAATAAAGTGGCTTTAATCACAAAGTAAACTTGTCTTGAGCAATGCACTTCTTCTTTCCGCATTATCATCCTATACATAATAATATAAGCATGTTTAAAGTGTCTAACCAATTTAGATAGCCTTGTACCTTGCCTTGGAACAATGCTTGTCAAGCTTGCTTCAAAACAAGTCAAATGGCCATAACATGTGAACTCTTGCTTCTGACCCCTCCAAGCTTCCAAACCTTCTCCTAGAAATTGAAACACTATTATGCAACTTAGGACACAAAATTAGAAGCCTTGAAACTCCCTCAAACCATAAATTTCTCTAAAAACACATAACTTGTCATTTCTGCCCAAGAATTTCCATCTCATAAACCACTTGTGTGTTTCTTCTCCAAATCAATCCTAAAGATTCCTTACATCAAATATAACTCACACCCTCCCTGTTTCACAGTTGTAACACCTCCGTCACCATTTTCCAAACCTCACTTTGCACCTCTGTAACTTGACTTCTCAAAAACATTCCAGGCACTCTTAGCTCAAGCTAAGTATTGCATTAGCTTCCTAGAGGTTCAAGGAAGCTAACCAGATTATTGTAGCACCTTGAAGTGAGCTCTAACTCAAAACACGGTCTCCATCTGCAAGGTAAGTTTTATGGAATTCTAAATCTTCATACAAGCATTATTTGGCTTCCATTTTAAAAGATAAAATGTAGACATCATAGCCCTGAAACTAACCATGTCCTTAGAATTCATTTATGTTGCCTGAGTAGTATGAATTTGGAGTTTGAACTTCCTGAAAAATTAGGTTAGAATTTGGTACCATTTAAAATTAGTGCTCATCTTTGATCTATTGCTTAAGTTAGTTACATATTTGAAATCGTGGTGAAATTTCTAACAAGTTTGATGTTTACACTTTTCAGAATGATTGAGAAATGAGCAAGATACAAAATTTGAAAATCTTGTCCATGGATGCTGGTGCGAGGAAGAAGAAGACAATGTGTTCAGGACTTGTTTTAAAATATAATATGTTTTTTGTATATAAATGAACGGATTTATAGCCACTCCAATGGTAGGGAGCGCGCGCGTAAGGCATACATATAGAAGGTCCTGGAATAGAGCACCAGCGAGACCTTTTGTCATTTTTATAACATTTTCCTTGTTTCTTTTTTTTGTTCAAAAACACGCCTGGGCTATCCAGATATTGGGGCTTTTTTTTTTATTTCTCTCACCCTCCATTTCATTTTTACCACGCATCCCAACATTTTATTTTATTTTGGTTTTATTTTCTGATTATACATAAAATCTGTTTGGGCCTAAGTCAATAAAAACTGTTTTACTTTCTAACACCCTTTTCATTTTCAAACCCCCTGACCCAACATTTATATTTTTATCTTATTTTATTTTCTTTTAATAATAGTATTATTATTATTATTATTATTATTTCTAATAAAAAATACAAGAAAATATATTTTTTATTATTAAATACTTAGACAAAAATTATCATTTTATTTTTACTTTAATTTTATTTCTTTTAAATAAAAAGACCAAAAATCATTTCTTAATATATTAATTTCCTTTCTTAATTAATTTAGACATTAGAATTATTATTTCTTTTCAATTAGGTTAAAACCTTTTCATAACAAAACCATAAAAAACCATTTTCTTTTCTTTTACATTATCTTTATATTCTTGTACATTTTATTTGGCATTATTCAATATGGTTGTAATAGTAATTAGGTTTTAATTTCTTTCATCCCCATTGGTAATTTGTATCCCTATCCCCTAAAGTATTGTAATAGCGTAAGACTTTAAATTTCCGCAATTTATCGCTTTCAATATTATTGCTAGTAATTAGGTTTTGTATGATAAGACATAAAATCAAACAAGTAGACAACCTTAATTCAAGACAAAAATGCATCAAAACAAAAACACTTTGCACACTTGCACCTCTAGGGTTAACCCACACTTGTTGCCTTAGAATAAAACAATCATGTCCCTTGAACGTGGGATACTTTATCAAAGACCCTCGATTACAAAGATCGTAGTCCCTCGATGACCCTTTGATGTTGTCTGATCTTAGATCCTTATGACAAATTGCTAAGGTATTCTACAACCTCTCCTTCTATGAATGTACGATGACCCACGCCTGTCCCTTCACATCGAAGGATAGGGCTTCTTACCAATCAATGGTAGGATAGCAATATCTAAAGGACGAGGAAAAGAATAAAGACTTTTTGAGTAGGTAGAACGCTCGTAGTTGCTTGCTCACAAACAAAACCATTTTTACACCTCACACTTTCAAAACATTCTTCAAAACAAACATCTCTTTGAACTATTTTCAAAACCAACACTTTTTATACATTCTTATAGAGACGAGAATCATTACAAAGTTTCCTGAAACAAAGGCGTTTTCAAAATATTTTCAAACTTACACCAAACACAAAAAACATTTCACAAAGCATTTTAAAGTGAGCTAGCAACTAAGAGCCCGCAGATAACTACGTATGAAAAGGGTGCTAACACCTTCCCTTTTCATAACCTACCCCCCGAGCTCAAGAAAATTCTCAAAAGGTCTTTCTTGTTCTTTTCACCATTTCCTTTATTTGATAAAAGAAAAGTCAGTGGCGACTCTTGCTATCTGCAACGATTGCGATAAAACGCAAAATACCCAAGTCAGTTCTCTCACCGTATTACAGAAATGACGAATCTGCTGGGGATATATACTTAAAATTGGGGTTACCTTATGTTTCACCCCAAAATTTTCCCTCTCATTTTTATTCAAGACATACTCCTAGAGGTCCCCATGTGCTCAAGGTTGACCAAGAATTGACCAGACAAATTCTCCTCCTAAGCAATGGACTTCCAACTAGGGTTTCAATTTTCACAAATAATTTTAGGTTTCAAAAGTATCAAGTGATTTCCTGGTTCCTAATATGTCACCAAGTATGCTCATGCCAATTTTCATGCCTTGCATCACAAGTTTGCTCAGTCAATGGCTCAAATATTTGTAAATCAACTGTATTGGTCAAAAAGTCAACTATGATCAACATACAGTCAAACTTCAAGATTTTTGGTCAACATCAACATTTTAAAGTGATATACATCACTTGATCAAGGGTAGCTCATGATTCCTCAAGGAATGCTCTCAAATCATCAAGAATCCAAAAGTGCAAAATTAGGGTTTCCTAGGAAAAGTCAACTGGAATTTGACCAAGCATAACTTTCACATGCTTCATCCATTATTCCCCAACCAAATATCATTGTGAAGAAAACTCAATTCCCTACAACTTTTCTTTTGTCCTCAAGTTAAAAAATGCATCATTGGAAATATATGAGCCAATACATTACGAGTCTTTTTGAAAGTCAACAAAAATACATTTCTTGTCAAGGCAAGTTACATTAAGATGATTTCTCCAAATGAAAAAATGGTCAACATATAGATTGTATGGGGCATATTTAGATTTCTAAAAAGTCCTAGATCATCTCCAAAGGATAAAAATTGAGTAAGTTATGACTAGCACAAATTAGGCAAATTGGTGAAAATGCAAAAAAGTCAACTTTGAGCAAAAATGCATTTTTAAGTTCATAGATGTATTTTGTGGGATTCAAATATGTTTATGACTTACTCAAGGACCCCTAAATTAACTCTCACCTTGATTTACATTTTTTCTCTATTTTATTCATATTTATTTTGTTTTTATTCAAATAAACACAAACTAAATTGTATAAAATAATAAATAAAAATTATGCGCACATGGGATGATGATTTGGGTTTATATTAGGCCATATAATTCGTTCAAGGAATGAGGAAAAAGACCAGGTTCATTGCATCTCAAGAAGGGCAAGTTTTTCACAATTTTGGAAGTATTTTAATATGTTTGATATTGCTTTGAAAGGGGGCCATTATGTGTGGATTCTTGCCATGTTTATTCACCATTCCATCCCTCTATAAATACAAAACAAAATCATAATTCAAGACCACAAAATTTTGCACCAAATCTCTCCAAAAAAAATTCTCCAAATTCGAAGAAATTCTGAATATCATATCTCACATCTCCGACGGTTTTCAAACCGATCCAAACCTTTCATTGTCCTCCTGAAGGCCAGGAGTCAGAATCAATCGTTATCCTTTGAAAATCAACCCCATAAAACTCCCTCACAACGATTCCGGTTGGCAAGTTGGTAGGTTTTTTGTTCTCAAGATTTTCACACTTTAAATCTATGTAAACATGTTTGTTTCATTTATATGCATTTTCTGCAATTTTCTAACATTTTACATGTAAGCATGGAGGCAGAAATAACAATCATGACCATAGTGCACCCCAAGGCGCGTTCCTCACTGGATCGGAACAAAGCTCCTGGACTCATCCGTTTTGGGCCCATTGTTCTCCTTCCTCACACCCCCTCCACTTACTTTTTCTCAACAGGCTCATTTTCATTTCTTTTTTGTGTTTTAATTAACTACTTTCTTTTTTAATCAATCTTATTTTAATTAAAAAATCACAAAAATATTAGACTTAGGTTTTTATTAATTAAATTAATTTTAATTAATTACTTTAATCACTTTTTTAATTAATTAACTAATTAGAATTAGGGTTTTATAATTAATTTATTTTCATAAATCAAATTCAAATTATTATTAACACCAAATTCTTTTTTCTCATAAAAAGACCAAAAACATTTTTTCTTGCTTATAATTTTAGTTTTTTTATTTTATCCTTTAATTTCTTTTTTAATTATTCCTTTGCTATTTAAATTCTAGAAAATAAATGTATAGGTCGCACATGTAAATTTGTAATAGTTGTAGTTTACATTTCCTCACATTTTTTCTATTATGTAACTGCTTATGGGATGTAATAGTTGTAGGCATTTACTTTCTCGCATTTTATTTTCTGCACTTAAAGTTATGCATGTATATATATAACTGTGTAGTAGCTAGGACGTGTATGGCAAGATCTAAAAACAAAACGTTAGAAAACCTTAACATCAAAGATAAATAATAATTGAAACATAAAATACTTCGCACATGAGAACCTCTAAGGTACCTCCACTTTTTGCCTTTGAAAAACAGTCATGTCCCTCGAATATGGGACAGTTTAGCAAAGACCCTCGGTTAAAAAGATCGCAGTCCCTTGATGACCCTCCGATGCTGCCTTCGGTAAACGATCTAGTCCCTTACGATAAAATTTCTAAAGTACCCTATGAGTTGCCTTTATGATTGTACGATGACCCTTGCCCGTCCCTCAAACATCCAATGATGGGGCTACCTACTCACTAATAGTAGGATAGCACTATCTAAAGTAAAAGAGGAAAACAACAAACATTTTCAAGTAGGTAGATAGTTCTTAGATGCTTGCTCAAAACAAAACATTTTCCCCACCTACACTGCTTTCCAAAAATATTTTTAAAAACACTTTGTATACGTTCTCAACAATACAAGAAACATTATAAAGTTCACTTAACTAAGGCGTCTTTTTAAAATACTTTTTTTCAAACACACAAACACAAGGTATTTTCAAATGAGCTAGCATCTAAGAGCCCGTAGATAACTACGGATGGAAAGGGTGCTAACACCTTCCCTTTCCATAAGCTAACCCCCTTACTCAGAAATTATCTCGAAAGGTATTTTTCTATTCTTTTCACCCTTTCCTTTGTTGGATAAAATAAAAGTCGGTGGCGACTCTTGCTTATTGAAACATTTGCGAATACAAACGCAAAACTAGTATAACAGTCAGTTCTCCCACTGTATTACAGAACTGACGACTCTGCTGGGGAGAAGTAAAAAGTGGGGTTACCTTAGAGTTAGATCATTTTAAATTTCTTTCCTTGTTTGCTTTGTCTGCTTTATTTTTAAAGGGTTTGCTGGGGTTATTGTTAAAGATCCTATACCTGGATCTGGGGCACCTTTTTAGGTAAGTAGCAATAATTCATGGAGGTTGTACGGTTTAGACTGATACAGACGAAGTGATGGCTACGTTAGCGTGATACTCTGGCTTGTACTAATGTTCCTTGAGTCAGTCAAGGATAACATTAGGCTTCCTCATAGTGTCATTAAGCGCTAACTTACCTTTAGAACCTTTAATTGACTCATCCTAGCCATTAGAAAGTAGTGAGATAGTCGGCTTTGGTTCCGACCGAAGATTGGTTGATACTCAATGCTACACTCATTGAGATTGGAATTTCAGGATATTTCGGCTGCAATATTTCGATGCTTGAGCTGAAACAATGGCTGAGAGAAAGGTCAATGATATGAGACTCCTTAGAACCCGGTTACTATTTCTAGGACCAGTTAAACCAACTAAAACTTCAAGAGGGTACTTACCTACAAACCCCATACAAGCCTGCACCTAAGGCTACTTGTGTGACTTGTTTGCTTTCATTATCTAACAACTTGAAATCCTTGTAGGGCTTGTTTGTTTTCATTACCTAACGATGTGAGTTCCTTCCAGGACCTATTTGTATCCATTATCCAATAACCTAAATTTTTTGCATGATTTACTTGTTTACGTCACCTTACACTTTTGCTTGGTGCATAGCATACACATCATAACATCATGCCACAACATTTCCTTAACCATTTCAAGGATCTCAAGGGCCTGTGATGCAGGTTGTGATGAACCAAATGTCTAGCAAGGGGCAAGGGGATTTATTTTCCTCTAGCCAATGTCGTCAAAATACCAAAGCACGATAACTTGAGTTAGAGGCTAATACCCACTCGACATGGTGAGCTTTATTATTGTAGAAGGACATTCAATGTTACGGGGTTCTTCCGTCAAAGATGTAATCAAAATTCAAACATATTCTCGTGTTTACCCCGCGAGATCCTTGAAAACATTGCATGCATATCATTACATAACAGGTATTCTCAAGACAAGTTTCTCATTTTCTCGCCGTTTATTTCAACAAGGAAAATGGATCTCAAACAGAACGACAGAGATCTCCAAACTCAAGATGCTTAGTTCAAGGAAATGTTCCTAAATCTATCCAAGGGGCAAGAAGAATTGAAAGCACTCCTCGCTGGGAACTTGGCCAAGAAAAATCCCGACGACAACAAGGATGACCAGTTGGAACAACTGCAAGCTGAGATGGAAAGGATGAGAGTCCAAATGAATAGTCAGATGGCTCTTATCCAAAATTTAGTTCGGGGACAAGAAGAGTTGAGGATTTTCATCAGTAAGCTTCATCAGGCCAGATACGACCGTCTGGGGCAAACTGCTAGAATTTGGGGCCTAATTAACGATCAATCTCTCTTGGCATACGGGGAATCGGGTGACATGTTCATGCGGGAACATGTTAAAAATAAACTCAGGAGTGGTGAAATCCATGGGACTGCATCTTCAAGTACTCAAAAGAGATCATACAACGGATATAAGGAGTCTGGTACCGTGTACGACCAAAAGGGTTGTAATAAGAGTGATCTCAACCAATCTGTGGGGGCAGTGCGGATCTCTAATCCAGCACCGATGCAACAACAACGACAAGGCAATCAACATAAGCAGGACGCGCCCAAAAGGCAATTCACCAAAATTAACATGTCCTCGACTCAAGTATTGCAACACATGTTAAAGATGGAGTTGATAAAATTGAAGGATCCTCCTCAGAATCCTAACACCGCCTTTCCTCGGTACAACCCTAATGTGAGACGCACTTATCATTCCAATAGTATGGGGTATGACACTAATAGCTGTTGGACATTGAAAAATAAGATTCAGGACTTGATCGATGAAAAGGAGCTGGAGTTCACACAAGATGGTCAGACTGAATTCTTCTACCATCCCTCAAAGGCACACCATATGAAGTGACAAGTTCAAACGAAAAGGCTTTTTGTTCATTAGAATTTTCAAATTGTAATTTTCTTTTGATAGTTCGAACACTTATTTTATGTAAAACTTTGCTATTCCATTAATACATTGTATATGTTTGTCTTGAGGTAATCCATTCGTTTTCACTCTACTATGTTTTTACTTTTGGGACATTCAACTCTCGATTAAAAAACTATAAGCCTTTAGAGGGAGGATGATGAAAATAATTCCATAATCTCTACAGTATGCTTTAGAACAGGCCTTGCTGACGATGTACATGCGTTGTTTCAAATCCTAAACAGTGGAGTTATAAGGAAGATAATCCCTAGTCAACCCCTTTGATCCTAATAAGTAGTAGTTTTCTTTTTCACACAAATTGAAACCTTTAATCATAACCTGGGGAGAGGTAGTTTCTTAGTTAATTCAATGGTACATTCAATCGCAAGCTTTCCCTTCGTACATGACGAGTAGTGTCAGAGGTATCCTTCCAAAACAAAATATGGTGATGGTTCCACATAATCATTAAAGCAGGAAGTCATTATCTCTCAAAAGAAAATCCCGCTAAGTCAAAACCTATGAAGGAGACTTAAGAAAAAAATTGGGGCATCTCGCTGACTGTAATCACAAAAGAAACAGTTCAGGAAAAAGGTAGGGATAATAAAATAAAAAAAAAGGTCACTACGAATCCTCAATAAAAAATATTACAAAAACAATGATGACTGCCTTCTCAAATAAATTTCAGTATCCGAACCATCACCGGAATATCAGGGAAAAGATTCCAGACTCAATTGGGATCTAAGCACATAATTAACTGAGTATAGGACTGAAGAACATCACGAAGAACGGGTTGGATACAAATAAAGTTTGAGCCTTTATCCTTTGTTTCTTAAACTGTGAACCAGGTCACGCTACAACCCTTAAAAGTCCTAGCTGAAGTGTGGGTTAGTTCGAAAGTATACTGTTACAAAAGGTATCTTGACTTCTGTAAGGTTTACTATAAATCCTGAGTTGAATTCATATTCTTACAAAATTCTATTTGTTTACTAAAAATGAATTCTTAAAACTTCAAGACAGACATAAGCTTTGCATTCTTTAAATTCCATTGTTTGCATATGACTAATCGTTTGACAGCAGAGAAATTCGCACGACGAAAATTCAATGAACAGAAATCCTCTCAATGGAAAAAATCACCTCAGCTGGAAAGATATTTCCAGTAACAGGCCTTTCATAATCAAGGGGCATGACATGATATCTAACTGATCTGGGGGCAATCGAGTCAAGATTCGAGGAATCTCTCAAAAAGGGCCGAATATCAGGGGGCAGACCTCCGTCTGAATCACAAGGGGCATGACATGGTGTCTTACTGATCTGGGGGCAGTCGAGTCAAGATTTGAGGAATCTCTCAAAAGCGCTGAATAGCCAGGGGCAGATTTCCATCTGAATCACTTGAGGCATTCAACATGAATTCTAGCAAAGGATCATGTAATATCGAGCAAACATTTTTCTAGCAGTGCTACAACACTTACTACTATGGACAATGATAATTCTCCACACCCCGTGAACACGGACATAGTCGAAAAATACTTTGCATGAAAAAAGACCCGCTAGGTTGTCTGGCCTAGGCAAAAATAAGGGCATCCCGGCGAACCAAAAGAGTTCGGGCAAAAATTAGGGATATATAAATAAAATTGTACACCCGACAAGTCGAAAACCTGAAAAGGCGGCTTGGGCAAAAAAGGGTATCCCGGTGGACTGAAAATCTGAAAGGACAATCCAGGAAAAAGTTTGGGATTAAAGCATACGACTATGTCCCGTCATCTCGTCACTTGTCTATCAGTAGAAGACTTATCGCCCTGATCAACATTCACCAAGGGCTCTAGAAGTTGAGGTATGTTCAAGTCTCCACGGATCCCCACAGAGCCAATTCCATGATATTATATCCATAAAGTAATCTTCACAAAGTCATACATTCCCCACAATTTCCCCGGCAGATTGCTCTGGAGGATAAAGGAGTATGATCTTTTTCCTGGAAATATCACCAACCTACGGAGTTTCAATCAGTACAATTCATGGAGTCTCTCTTCCCCAGCTGAGCTTGTTCCTCCAAGGTTGTAAAACCCCCTTCAGACTTCTGCTCTCTAGCAGAGTTCATTTCCTTAACAAGGGTGTTTCCTCAGCAAGAGTACTTCTCCACCAATAGGGTTTATTTCCCCAAGTAGTTTATCATCTTCTAGATACAGTGCATATACAATCAAGACACAGATTAATTATGGAACTCATTCCATATTTCTCTTCTAGATACAATACATATACAATCAAGACACAAATTCATTCTGGCACTCATTCCAGATTTCTCTTCCAGATACAGTTCAGATACGATCCAGATATGGATGTCATTCTGATACTCATTCAGTACATCTTTCAGATATGGTTCAGATACAGTCCAGATATGGATATTATTCTGATACCCATTCAATACATCTTTAGATACAATCAAGGCATGGATTTATTCTGACACTCCCCAGCTTTAGTGTGCTTATACCCCAAATCACTGGCAAATCCCTTTCTCCAATGAAGTCGTCACTATTCACAGAGAGTTGCTATGGAACCTGGAAACTGTACCAGATGTCAGTCAACTTTATCCTCCCCAAGCGAGCCGGAAGGTTATCCATCTCTTCTACTCCCAGTCAGGGTATAAACTCCCCAGTTGAACAATGAACATCCAATGTTATTAAACTCTTCTACCCAAGCAAGAATTAACACGATCCAATAAAGTTTCCTCAAGCAAAGAGCAAAAATCAATGTTCCCTAACGGAGTTTCCTAGAAACAAGAAAGCAGGGATCCCTATAGGAAACAATTCCTAGAAGATCAAATATACAGATACTCTTCATCCCCAGCAACAATCAAAGATTTATTTTCCTTAGACAAAGATGCTCGAGTTTACAAATGCACCTCAATAACATTTCACATTCATACATCATTTACAAATGACATAGCATATGCATACAAAATGCATATAGCATAATCTCGTTTATTTTGAGAGCATCATTACGCAATACAATACCTACATCATGCCATTGCATAAAACTAACTTTGTCTTTTCAAGTTAGTTCCCGAACAGATAGAGATTGTCAATTGTTTATCATCTTCCAGATAAGATTCAGAATAGCTCCAAATACAGATGTCATTCTGATACTCATCCCAGATAATCTTTCAGATACAGTTCAGATATGCTCCAGATATAGATGTCATTCTGATACTCATCTAATACATCTTTCAGTTCAGATACGATCAAGACATAGATTCGTTCTGATACTCATACTCAATACATCTCCATATACAATCACGACATATATTCATTCTGACACTCCCCAACACATCTTCTAGATACAATCAGACACAAACTAATTCTACTATACTTCTCATACGAAGTCAGATACAAAGACCTCTTCTGGCTTAGATAAAATAAATCATAGATTTATCCTGATACTTTTTCCAGTTTGGAGTCAACATTTACTTTGATGGCATCTATAAGCCCATCTCTGACGACTCTCAGTCATCTTCTCCAAATGGCATCTATAAGCCTATTCTAGATATCATCAACCAACAACGTTACTTCATGCGCAAGCGATTGCATATTTCTGGTCACTCTAGTGTTCAATCATCTTCCACCTTCAGAGTACGAATGGAAGACAAGTCAATCCAACTCTTCAGGTTTAAGAAGATTGAATAGGGGAAGCTATTGTACTCCAAAATTTTCCCTCTCATTTTTATTCAAAACATACTCCTAGAGGTCCCCAAGTGCTCAAGGTTAACCCAGAATTGACCAGACAAATTCTCCTCCTAAGCAATGGACTTCCAACTAGGGTTTCACTTTTCACAAAGAAGTTTGGGTTTCAAAGGTCTCAAGTGATTTCCATGGTTCCTAATATGTCATCAAGAATGCTCATGCCAAGTTTCATTCTTTGCATCATAAGTTTTCCCAGTCAATGTCTCAAATGTTTGAAAATCAACTGTATTGGTCAAAAAGTCAACTATGGTCAACATACAGTCAAACTTCAAGATTTTTAGGGTTTTCATAGGAAAAGTCAACTAAACTTTGACCAAGCATAACTTTCACATGCTTTATCCATTTTTCCCCAACCAAAGTTCATTGTAAATAAAATTCAATTCCCTACAACTTTTCCTTTATCCCCACGTTCAAAAAATGCATCATTGGAAAGATATTAGCCAATACATTACAGGTCTTTTTGAAAGTCAACAACTAATAAAGCCATTGTCCAAGAATTTGAGCCCTTATCTTAGTTGCATTTCCATTAATGGCACAAAGTAACATTTCCATTCTAGTAAAGTGGCTTTAATCACAAAGTCAACCTGTCTTGAGAATTTCACTTGTTCTTTCTGCACATGCATCCTCTACAAAATCAGATAAGCATGTTTAAAGTGCCTAACCATTTTAGATAGCCTTGTACCTTGCCTTGGAACAATGCTTGTCAAGCTTGCTTAAAAAACAAGTCAAAAGGCCATAACATGTGAACTCTTGCTTCTGACCCCTCCGAGCTTCCAAAACTTCTCCTATAAATTGAGACACTATTATGCAACTTAGGACACGAAATTAGAAGCCTTGAAACTCCTTCAAACCAAAAATTGCTCTAAAAGCACCATAACTTATCATTTCGGCCCAAGAATTTCCATCTCATAAACCACTCATGCGTTTCTTCTCCAAATCAATCCTAAAGGTTCCTTACATCAAATATAACTCATACCCCTCCCTGTTTCACAACTGTAACACCTCCATCACCATTGTCTAAACCTTACTTTGCACCTCTGCAACTTGACTTCTCCAGAAGATTCTAGGAAATCTTAGCTCAAGCTAAGCATTGTATTAGCTTCCTAGAGGTTCAAGGAAGCTAACCAGATCACTGCAACACCTTGAAGTGAGCTCTAACTTAAAACATGATCTCCATCTGCAAGGTGAGTTTTCTGCAATTCTAAATCTTCATACAAGCATCAATTGGCTTCCATTTTAAAAGATAAAATGTAGACATCATAGCCCTGAAATTAACCATGTCCTTAGAATTCATTTATGTTGCCTGAGTAGTGTGAATTTTGAGTTTGAACTTCCTGAAAATTTTAGTTAGAATTTGGTACCATTTAAAATGCATGCTCATATTTGATATATTGCTTAAGTTAGTTACATATTTGACATCATGGTGAAATTTATAACAAGTTTGATGTTTACACTTTTGAGAATGGTTGAGAAATGAGCAAGATACAAAATTTGAAAATCTTGTCCATGGATGTTGGCACGAGGAAGAAGAAGACAATGTGTTCAGGACTTGTTTTAAAATATAATATGTTGGTTGTGTATAAATGAGCGGATGTATATCTACCCCAATGGTAGAGAGTGCACGCGTAAGGCATACCTATAGAAGGTCTTGGGTTCGAGCCCCAACGAGACCTTTTGTCATTTTTACAACATTTTCCTTATCTCTTTTTTTTGTTCAAAAACGCGCCTGGGCCGTCCAGATATTGGGCCTTTCTTTTTTTTCTTTCTCTCACCCTCCATTTCATTTTTACCATGCAACCCAACATTTTATTTTATTTTGGTTTTATTTTCTGATTATACAAAAAATTTGTTTGGGCCTAAGTCAATAAAAATTGTTTTGCTTTCTAACACCCTTTTCATTTTCAAGCCCCCTGACCCAACATTTATATTTTTATCTTATTTTCTTTTCTTCACTTTTAATATTATTATTATTATTATTATTATTATTATTATTTCTAATAAAAAAATAGAAGAAAAAATATTTTTTTATTATTAGATACTTAGACAAAAATTATTATTTCATTTTTACTTTTATTTTATTTCCTTTAAATAAAAAGACCAAAAAACATTTTCTTGCACACTTGCACCTCTAGGGTTAACCCACACTTGTTGTCTTAGAATAAAACATTCATGTCCCTCGAATGTGGGATACTTTAGCAAAGACCCTTGATTATAAAGATCTTAGACCCTCGATGATCCTACGACGTTGGCTTCGGTAAACGATCTTAGATCCTTACGAAAAATTTCTAAGGTATCCTACAATGTCGCCTTCTATGACTGTATAATTACCCACGCATGTCCTTTCACATCCAAGGATAGGGCTTCTTACCAATCAATGGTAGGATAGCAATATCTAAAGGAGGAGGAAAAGAATAATGACTTTTTGAGTAGGTAGAACGCTCGTAGTTGCTTGCTCAGAAACAAAACCGTTTTTGCACCTCACACTTTCAAAACATTCTTCAAAACAAACATCTCTTTGAACTATTTTCAAAACCAACACTTTGTATACATTATTATAGAGACGAGAACCATTACAAAGTTTTCCGAAACAAAGGCGTTTTCAAAAAAATTTCAAAATTACACCAAACACAAAAACATTTCACAAAGCATTTTAAAGTGAGCTAGCAACTAAGAGTCTGTAGATAACTATGGATGAAAAGGGTGCTAACACCTTCCCTTTTCATAACCTACCCCCTGAACTCAAGAAAATTCTCAAAAGTTCTTTCCTGTTCTTTTCACCCTTTCCTTTATTGGATAAAAGAAAATTCAGTGGCGACTCTTACTATCCCTAACAATTGCGATAAAACACAAAACACCCAAGTCAGTTCTCCCACCGTATTACAACTGACATGCCAATCTAACCCTTCAGGTTTAAGAAGATTGAAAAGGGGAAGCTGTTGTAGCCCAAAATTTTCCCTCCTATTTTTCTTCAAGACATTCTCAAAAGGTCCTCAAATGCTCAAGGTGGCTCAAGAATTGATCAGACAAATTATTCTCCTAAGCAATGGACTCAAAACTAGGGTTTTGTGTTTCACAAGGAAGTTTGGGTTTTAAAGGCCCCAAGTGGTTTTCATGGTTCTTCATATGTATTCAATAGTGCTCATGTCAAATTTCAAGTCTTGCATCACAAGTTTGCTCAGTCAATTGCTCATATGACTGAAAATCAACTGTATTGGGCAAAAAGTCAATTGTGGTCAACATATAGTCAAACTTCAAGATTTTTGGCCAACATCAACTTTTTGAAGTCATATCCATAATTTAATCAAATGTTGATCATGATTCCTCAAGAAAAGCCCTCAAATCATCAAAAGTCAAAAGTTGCCAAATTAGGGTTTCCTTATAAGAAGTAAACTGAACTTTGACCAAGCATAACTTTCACATGCTTCATCAGCTTTCCCCCAACCAAAGCTCATTTTTAAGGGAATTCAACTCTCTACAACTTTGTCTTCTAAGATCAAGTCCAAAAAATGCTTCATTTGAGAGAAACGGGTCAATACATTACAAGTCATCTCAAAAGTCAACAAAAAGATACTTTTTGTCAAGGCAACTTACATCAAGATAATATCTTTAAAAGAAAAAAATGATCAACATAGAGTTTGTAGAAGAAATCTTGAGATTTATAAAAAGTCAAAGATCATCTTCAAAAGATAAAAATTGAGTGAGTTATGACCATTGCAATTTTGGAAATTTTTGAGAATTGCATGAAATCTCAATTGAGTAAATTTGTAATTTTGGGCTATTGGGCCATGGTTTAAGAGACCAAACGTGTATTATACTCTTCATACACCTAAAACCTTATCCTTACACCCCTTGACCTATTTATGTTTTAATTATTTTTATTATTTTTGATTTATTCATTAGCAATATAAAATAAATAAGATAAAAACATATCTTTTTACACAAGGTCCAAGCCCACATGACTTTGACCTAATATTTCACTATATAATCTCATTCATTCTCATACAAGGTGACACACGAAAACCCTTGCCACAAACTTGCCAAAAAAAGACATCAATTTTTTCAAGAACCCTAGAGTTTCAAAACTCTTGTTACCAACCCTTTCACTACAAAACCTCCATTCCATTCTCTTCCAGCAAGCATATAGAGTAAGTTTGGACCAAATTTGATGGTACAAAACATATGAATCGCATTACATGGCATCACCAATTTTCATAATGTGCATGATGTTCATATCTTGATTTTTTTTGTTTGCTTTAACATGTACTAACGTCCCTAATGTGTTTATGAGGTTTGATAGTGCATGTTAGGACAGTCATGGAGGTCCCATGCATACTGAATCATGAACCACCATGCTAGCACTGATTTCACATGTTTTCATTATAGATCTTAATCCCTTGCGTTTTAGCCTTCAAAAATTCTCCCATTGGATTCACATCCTCTGTTTTAGGGGATTAGGATATTGTAGGATCATTAACGATTTTGTTTTGGTAGCATTTGAAGAACAGGTCGCCGAAGAAGACGGCTGGAGCTAGGGCTCTGACGCTTCTCTGGTAAATATATTTGTTTATATATTATATATTAATTGTTTTATTTATATAAACGGATGTATAGCCATCCCAGTGGTAGAAACACGCGCGCTAAGTCACTCCTCTCCCAGGTCCTAGGTTTGATCCCCGGTTTTTCCAAATTCTTTCATGTTTTCATTATTTTTGCAGGTTTGTTATAAAACACATTGGAGGCGTATCTTGACACAACCAGCACGTTGGCTGGTGGTAGGCTTGCTGCGTGAAGGTCTTGAGGGTGTGGGTTCAACACCCACCCCTACTCATTTAGTTATTTCTTTTTCCAATTATATATTTCTCACTCTTTTCTTCCTTTTTTTTCCTATTCTTCACCAAACATTTTTCAAAATCTTTTTTTTAACAAAAACCCTAATTTTATTTTTATTTTAGGTTTTTAATTTTATTTAGGTTTCTAATTTAATTTTAGATTTCTAATTTAATTTTAGGTTTTAGCTTAATATTAGGTTTTTAATCAATAAACCCTAATTTAAATTTTTAGGTTTTCTCAATTGAATAAAAATCAACCTAGATTTTAGGATTTGCTTAATTAATAAATTCTTTTTAATCAATCAATTCTTTTTCTAAATTAAAATTAATTAGGTTTTTTTAGATTAATCATAAAACGATCATAAAATGATTTTCAATTTTCTTTTTCCCTTTGTTTTACAATCTTCGCGCACTTTATTACTTTCACATTAGTTTTTCCCAATTATGTATCTGCTACAATATGTAATAGTTAATTAGGGTTTACTTTCTTTTTCCTCGATTTTATGGTTTTGTACCCACTTACCTGAAACTTTGTAATAGCGTAGGACCTTTATTTTCTACAATTTACTGCTTTTCTTATAACTGCTAGTAATTAGGGCATGTATGGCAAGATCTAAAAGCAATCGCAGAAAACCTTAAATACAAGACAAATAACTGAATTGAATCAATTTTGATACACTCACCTCTAGGGTAATCCCACTTGTTGCCTTCGAATAAAAGCAGCCATGGCCCTCGAACGTGGGGACGTTTTAGCAAAGACCCTCGGTTAAAAAGATCGTAGTCCCTCGATGACCCTTACGATGCAGCCGTCAGTAAACGATCTTAGTCCCTTACGATAAATTGCTAAAGCGCCCCTACAAGTTGCCTTTATGACTGTACGATGACCCATGTCTGTCCCTTCACATCCAATGATAGGGCTTCCTACTAACTAATGGTAGGATATCACTATCTAAGAAGGAGGAAAATAACACGAAAGACTTTTGAGTAGGTAGATAGTTCGTAATCTCTTGCTCGCAAAAAACAAAACAAATATCTTTTTCACAAACAATTTTTTTGAAATGTTAAAAAATAAACACTTTATATGCATTCTTAACTTACACAAGAATCGTTACAAAGTTTTCGTACTTAGGCATTTTTCAAAATATTTTCAAACACACAAACACAAAGCATTTTCAAACAAAAGTGAGCTAGCGATTAAGAGCCCATAGATAACTACAGATGAAAAGGGTGCTAACACCTTCCCTTTTCATAATCTACCCCCCGAACACAAAAAAAATTTGAAAGGTCTTTCTTGTTCTTTTCACCCTTTCCTTTTGGATAAAAGAAAAGTAGGTGGCGACTCTTGTTATCCACACATTTGCGATAAAATGCAAAACTAAGCCAGTTCTCCCAAAATGTTACAATTAGCATCTAGATATAAAGTACCTAAAGAGAGCATAGATGAATTCATTTAGGTTAGAGATAAATTGGTGTGTGAGAACATGCAAATGAGAAAAACTTGGGGGGCAGAGCCTGAAGTGATTTCTGATCTCCTGAATTATGATTATTTTGGAAATTTTGAAGTGGTAGAGGAAGTTTTTTCCATTGATGCGTTAGCTCAGAATGACTGGATGAAACCTATAGTCGACAACTTGAAAAATCCAGTTGGGATGACAGAGCGCAAAGTTAAGTACAGGGTGTTAATTTACATATTAATGGGAAACAAATTGTTCAGGAAAAAAACTGAAGGAGTGTTGTTAAAATGCTTAAAATGAAGCATATGTAGCAACATATGAAGTACATAGTGGAGCTTATGGTACACATCAGGCAGGACAAAAATGAAATGGTTGTTGTGTCGAATAGGAGTATATTGGTCAACCATGTTAAAAAATTTCATTGAGTTCGCCAAAAGCTGCCAAGAATGCCAAAAACATTATGGAATTCAATATGTACCAGCTTCATCGAAAGGCCATAACTGTATCTTAGTGGGTATTGATTATTTTTCAAAATGGGTAGAGGCCGTCGCTTTGGTTAAAGTGTATCAAGAGGAAGTAATGGCTTTCATTCAAAACCAAATCATACATAGGTTTGGAATACTAGAAACAATAACAGTGGACCAAGGGACCGTGTTCATAGGTTGAAAGGTAACTAAGTTCGCTGCAGAGATGGGGTTCATATTATTAACATCAACATCGTATTACACCCAGGCAAATGGGCAAGTTGAAGCAGCAAACAAGGTCATTATAAGTTTGATCAAAATACATGTTGGCCAAAATCCTAGAAGCTGGCATATATCTATAGACCAAGCAATGTAGGCATGTCGAAACTCACCCAAAGAGTCGACTAATACAACGCCTTTCAACTTAGTTTATGGGCACATAGCAATATTGCCTCTAGAGACTCATCTACAATCAGTTAGAGTGCAAAGGCAATTAGATATTCCTACTGAATAACTGGGGAATTATGTATGATGCATTGGTAGATGTTGAAGAACATAGGCTAGAAGCATAAGATACTTTGTTCAGACAGAAGGAACAAGTAGAAAGGGCCTATAACAAAAGAGTGAATGCAAAGGCGTTCGTCTTTGGAGATATGGTCTGGAAAGTGATCCTGTCTATGGATATGAGGGATAGAATCCTTGGAAAATGGTCACAAAACTGGGAAGGACCATTTCGAGTAGTGCAAGTTTTTTCCAACAATGCTTATAAGATTGAGGAGCTCACACCAGAAGGTCGAATACTACGAGTAAATGGAAAATACTTAAAGAGGTATTGGCCTATATTGCAAGAAATTATGATAAACAAAGAATACAATTCATTGCATAATAAGGAGGCCACCAAGGGGCCTGAAATGTGAATTAAGCATTACAAAGAATTATGGAAAGAACAAATTCAGATTACATGTAAAATTGAAAGGCTAAAAAGGAACATTATTCTTGAGGGTTGTATAGCGTTCTCGGGAAAGTTCCAGAAGTGAATTGGTTAACGAGATATAGGTGTCAAGGTCGGCTAGCTCAACATCTAACACGCTAACACACTCCAGATGAGAGATCCCAACCAGAACTTCATTATTCAATGCCTATTCAGCTGCGTAAAACCCAGCATCTTGCAAAGTTTTTGCCTCATCAATTTGTTTCTCCAGCCTTTCAATTTGTTGCTTCAACACTACGATCTGCTGTTGACATTGGGAAATATTTGTGGCCCTAGTGTTAAAGTTTGCTCTTTATTTTTTAAGAGTTTCCTTCAGTCCTTAACTAACAGCCATGGAAGACTTCACGAAAGCCAATTCAAAAGTGCACTCTTTCTCCTTGGGAAGGCGTATTTCTTGGATCTCTTTATTTTCAGCCAAGTCGACCAAAAGTTGGTCAAAGAAGGTAGACGCTTCAGTCACAAATTTTAGGACTAAAGGAGAAGCAACTTGAACATCAACTTTCTTCAACATTTCTTTAATCTTAATGCCATCCGAGGGATAGGCCTCTAAATGAGTGATGAAATCAACATGAAAGAGCATGGTTTTGAGACGATTAATAAATCCTTCTTGAGTCCCAAGAGAAGAGATACCTCTAGATGCAGTAGAAGTACTGGAGCCTCTATCAGTCGAACGGTTCCTGGCATTCACCAAAAATTTTAAATACTCAAAGGGGCTGGTTTGCCTCAAAGCAGCAACTTGTTGGGGAGACATGTTGTTGGTCATAGGAATCACGTTGGGAGGGGTTGAGATGGTGCCAAAAAGGCTGGTGCCTGAAGAGTCACTTCCTCCATTTGGAAGGGATTTTGGTTGGCAGTTGTGGTGACATCAACAACAACAACAACATGTTAAGGATCCTTTAAGCTATTATCTCCAATACCCTCCCCCAAGCTATCATTATTGGCGTCATCCTCCAATCACTCACTGTTGGGAAAATACTCAAAAGTACCATGGATGATAGGAGAGTTGAGGTCTCTCTCAGAAGGCTCGCTATCAGTCAAGACCACATTTAGTTTCCTTTTGGTCTTGGGAGATTTAAAGACAATCTTAGTGGGGCATTTTTTAGTTTTATTTGCTAGTCGCTGAAACAATAAAGGCAGGTGAGAACATAATCATCAAAAGGAAAAACGATTTCTAAGATAAAGAGTCTTTGAAGAAGAAGGTACTTGATGGTCTCCTTCAGGACTAGAGTTAACTCTTTCTGGTCGAGTTGGAAAGGGCTTCAAAACTCATTCTCTTACTACCACCGGAGCAGGCACGATGGCAGAAGTGGCCTTTATTGAGGCAACCTCGGATCGAGTCGACTGGGACTTTTTGGATTTTTTGGAGATGGCAGGCGAAGACGCGTCGTCAGCTTATTTCTCTTGATTAGAAGAGTGTTTCCATCTCTTTGGGGACGGTTCAGGAGGGACGACGAAGTTAGCTTCAGGGACCTACAAACGTGTCAACATAATCAGTGGGTTCGAAAGAGAACGCAAACAACTTGTGAACTATCAAGTTAGCAGATTACTTGAGAAGAAGTTCAAAAGGCCTCATTAGCTGAGGGAAAAACAGTCGCACCACTGATAGCTTCCCTGGCACGTAACATAAGACAAAGCGTTAGAAGTCAAAACATAAAAAAGAAGGCGACTGACGGTTAAAATAGTAAGCCATACCTTTCCTAAACTTTTTCTGCATGGCTTCAAAAGCATGGTTCAATCGAGCTTTGAAGCACTTAAGAGTCCCATTACTTTGCACAAAGTCCACAGTCCACCAATCATATAACTCCTTAGTGGTGTAGAAGAGGGGTTCTAAGGCGACATAAGTTATCTTAGGGACATCAGCAGCAAAATGTTTAATTCATTGAGCATATTCTCCCTTACTGCAGCTGGTAGATGAAAGACACAATTCATCTGATGACTTATAAAAGCTGCGAGGAAAAGGTTGGCACAAGCCAAACTGTCTAGCCACCAGATTAGGCTGATAACATAGGAGTGTCACTCCATCATTAGCTCCTACCCTAGATGTTATGAGCCTAGGGATTAAGAAAGATTTCCAAATGGCTTTAGATTCAGGGACATGCACATGATCGATAGGAGGAAATGGTTGAGTGAACCACTCAAGACCATGTGGTCTAGAGGCAAAAGGTTCCATGCTTGGCTGAAAAGAAGTGAACCTAAAGAAAAAATTCAAGTATTTCTCAAGCGACTCCTCTCGAGTAATTTCATTGTTAGAAGGCGTCATTGCAGAAAGATGAAGGCTTTCGTTGGCACGTTGGAAGAAGGCAGTCTCCTGTGCTTCTGAGAGGCGCAGTTTGAGCTGGCTCGCAAAAGTGGCATTTAACCATAATTGAAGTAGCTAGAAAGGCTCAATAAGAAGATAGCTTGCATTATATGAAAGTGAGGTCATATGATTGATCCCCACGCTGAGTGATTCATAGAGCAACCCCAAAATAATTTCGCTCAGGAATATGTGTCGACCCAGATGGAGGTGACGAGCTAACGCAATGAATCATTTAGCTACCTTCAGAGATCTACTATAGAAAACATACTTGGAAAGCCACAAGGCCAAGAAGGAAATGTGTTCTTCATCAGACACAATGTCGACACCTTTGGCATTAAAACTCTCCATATATTTGGTGAACCCAACAATGTCCTTTTCAAAAGGAATAACATTTTTGTCTGCTTCAGTGGGAAGAAACGCTTCACCTGTGGGGCGGAGACTAGTGATGGCCGCAATGTCAAACAAGGTGGGAGTAAGCATCCCAGTTGCAAAATGGAAGATGCTTGTAGATCCTTCCCAGAATTAGAGTGCGGAAATCAGCATGTGATTGCAATAACTTGGGCCAACTCTAGAAAGCTGAATCAAGTAAAAAAATCCTTGAGCCTTTCAAATGTTACCCTTCACTCTCTCTACTTTATTCAACCATGCAATGTAATATTGGTTGACAGCAGGGGCAGAACAGAAGACTTTAGACGCACGATAGATGTCTGAAAAATCTATAGAGCAATCTCTGTTGATAGGGGGTTTGGTGGTTTTGTGAGTAGGGAAACAGCCTTCCAAGTGTTTAGGTACCCTAACCTCGTCAGGAATATGCCCCAATAGAGCGTAAACAATGTTGTTATATATGAAGGAAAGCAACAACTGGGAGCAAAAAGTTTGAAGATTGCGTGTTGGCGTTGGTTCTAAGACAAAAGTGTTTTGATCATGAACGAAGAACTCACTCATGTTGGAAACCAGTTCAATTTCATGGGGAGTTTGAATGTGTTTAGAGATTTGGCTTGAAGTGGAAATAAAGATGATGGAAAGTTTTTCTGGGTAAAAATGAAAATGAAAGTTTATGTGGTGTACGAAATCAAAGAGCTGGAGTATGCAAATAAATATAAAGAGGAAATTGTCGAGATGAAAGAGGTATTTATACCATCAAGGAGACCAAACATTGGGGAGAAAGTGAAAGAAAATTATGACTACGTGACTGACACATGTCAAATAGTTGGCAACTGAGTTGAAGAAGTTGGTGAGTTAGAGGCCACGATTATCCTAGGAAGTTAAAACTAGAAAATAGGGAAGTAGCTGTGTGATCATTGATGTAACGTTTGAGGGAAAAGGTCATGATTACAATGACGTCACTTCACACTAAGAGAAAAGGATTAAAATATCCATTTATGTTTGTGATACGGTGGGAAAGAACTGACTGTTTTTTGGAATACTGGTTTGCGTTCTGCGTTTGTATTCGCAAAATGTCACGGTAAGCAAGAGTCTCCACCAACTTTTATTTTATCCAACAAGGAAAGGAAAAAAGCACACAAAAATTCCTTTTTCGAGATATTTCTCGGGTTCGGGGGGTAGATTATAGAAAGGGAAGGTGTTAGCACCCTTTCTATCCGTGGTTATCCACGGGCTCTTAGGTACTTGCTCAATTGTTTTTAAAAATTGCTTTCTTTGTGCTTGTGGGTTTGAAAAAGTTTTTATTTGAAAACTTCGATTTAACTCTTGCTTCTGTCCTCAAGAGCGTATGAAGTGTTTTTGAAAACTTTATTCGAAAAGTGTAAGTGTGAAAAAGATTTTGTTTTTTGAAAGAGCAAGTACTTAAGAGCCATCTACCTATTCGAAAACGGAATCGTTCCATGCTATCTTCCTTTAGGCAATGCTATCCCACTATTGATGAGTAGGTAGCACCGTCGTTGGAGTTTTAAGGGTCAATTCGAATGCGGGACTTACGGTCACCAAAGCAATGTTAGGACGCCTTAGCGGTAACCCTAATATCTTAGATCATTTGTTTTGAGGCAACAATATCCGAGGCAGCCATTTCGAGGTGACTGTGATCTTTTAGACAAGAGGGCGACCTCTAAAGTGACATGTACTCAATGACCGGTACGAAGGCAACCAAGTGGGGTATACCCTAAGAGTGCGCATGTGCGGGTGTGTCGTTTTCAGTTATTTTTATCTTTGTACATGTTAAAGGTGATATAAGTTGATTTTAGGTTAAAACATTCAGTCTTGTCATGCCATCCTATTATCAAACATATAACAGTTATAAATTGCGGAAAATAAATTGCGGAATTTAAATTACAAGGCGTCGGGTATTTACATCGCCAAAGACAAACCCTTTAAAAATAAATAAAGCGATAAAAAATAATAAAAGTCCTATTAAACTATTACAAACCGGAAGCAAGTACATTATTGGATAAAGAAAATAAATCGCATGCGGGAAATTAAATTGGGTGCCAGATTAGGGTTATGACCTTTTTTTGTTAAAGAAATGATTTTTTTGTTGTTTTTGAATTAAGAAAGAAATTACCTAAGTTAATTATTAAGTTAATAAATAAATTGATTAATTAATGAAAATATATTATTTTTGGATTTTTGGTATTTTAAGAAAGAAATGAAAATTAATTCAATTAGTAAAAGACCTAATTAAGTCTAATTGTTTTAATTATTTACAAAAAATATATTAAAGTTACTTATAATTAATAGCCTAAATTAATTAATGGATTTGTTAAAAAAAAATAAAATACTAAAATTTAATTTGATAAAGAAAATATTTTTTTGTGGTTTTAATTTTATAAAGAAAAAAAATTTGATTGGTTAGTTAATTAAATAAAATATAATAAAACAATTAAAACAAAATAAATGAAATAGAGAGAGATAGGGGGTTTGGGCCTGAAAAGGGGGTCAGAATAGCAAGCTGAGGCTCATTAACACACTGGCCTTGTTGACCTTCCTGGATTTGGTGTGTGCGCATTGACTGGATCTATGATGGACCCTCACTTCTGGATCACCAGATTTGGCCTTGGGCCATCTGGCACTTTGATACATGAAGGCACATGGTGAGCTGTAAGCCTAGATTTGCACCTGATTGTATGAAAAAACAAGAGAAAATGCAAAGCGCTGGAGGCAGGGATCGAACCCCTGACCTCCAGCCATCAACGCCTTGGAAGTATACACACTGACCACTGAGCCACTTCGCTTCAATTGTTAATAAAATATGAATAATATATAATAAAAAGAATCAACGCTTATGGATCAGAAAAAAAAAACGCGCGAAAAATCAATTGAACTGGCCAATTGGAAACTGACACGCACCCGTCCCCTACCTCCAGCCCATGTAATTTTACCTGCGGATTTGAATCTGCAGCTAAAAGCGCAGTTCGATCTAAAAATCAACTCCAGGCCATAAAAACGACCTTCTAAGACATGGTTAGGTTCGTCTCCCTCTCCTGAGTGCAACCATGCCTATTATAGGAACCAATTTCATCTGCAACAAAAATCCCTAAAAACCAAAACGTAACCCTAGCCATGATATTATGAGGTTACAGTCCATATAAACCAAATTGAATATTGCCAAAAGTTTAGAAATGCTGTAAGGATTGTAAATATGCCAAGAATTTGTTCAAATGATGCAAGAACGAGGATTTACAGTTTCAAGAACAAAGCTTGGCATCGTGATACTTACAGAGCTTTTAAAGGCTTGAGAATGCGTGCTTTGGATCCAGGAGGGTTATGTGATCACCCAGGAATCGATTGGGATGCTTCTTGGCTTCTGAGATTGCCTCTAAGTATGAATTCGAATTCAAGCTTTTTCACCACTTTTTCAAGTTTTGTTTTGCTTGTTCTTGCAGCCTCTAACCCTATTTTTCGTGCCTTTGCCTTCCTTATGTATTGTGGAATGTGCTAGGGTAACAAATATGACTTGAATCTTTCACATCAATGCATTGCATATTTGATTTGATTCACTTTTGAAAGCTTGCCAAATTTGTCAAAAATCCATCCTTTTGCACATGATCTTGATGTCATTTGGACTCAAGGATCTTGATGCAACACAAAACCCTAATTTGGGGAAGACTGCCTTAGGAGATGATTGTCTGTCCAACTTTTGAGCAAGCTTGAGCCACTTGGAGATTTTTATTGCAATGCTTTGAGAAAAATGAGAGGGAAAATTTTGGGGTACAACAACTGCCCCTTTTCAATCTTCTTAAAACTGAGGATGTAGATTGGCTTTCGTGCCTTTCGTGATCCGGAGGTGGAAGATGATTGAACACTAGAGTGCCTAGAAATTTGCACTCGCATGAAGTGGTATCAGCCTGGTGATGTCGGGAATGGGCTTATAGATGCCATTTGGAGATTGTTGGTAGGAGGATGGGATTACAGATGCCATCTGCAGGAGCGTCGATCACATAAGAGATTCCTTAGCGAGAACTTGCATACCTATTGTTATAGAAGATTTCGTTGGGGAAGTCTAACCTTTGTTGAGATTTAGGAACTTGCCTGTACCTTAGCTGAGAGAACATCTCTGCTGAGTTTTAAGAACTTGTCCGTACTTCAACTGGGGGGAAACATCTTCATCAAGATCCAGGGACTGTCTGGTCTTCAACGGAGTATAATTCTGTTGAGATTGTAGAACTCGCCCACACTTTGACGAAGGAAAATTGTCGAGATTGAGAACCTTATCTGAAATTCAACCGAGGATAATTCAGTTGAGATTTAAGAACCGGTCAGGTCTTCGACTGAGGGAAACATCTTCATCAAGATCTAGGAACTGTCTGGTCTTCAACGGAGTATAATTCTATTGAGATTGTAGAACTCGTTCACACTTTGACGGAGGAAAATTATCGAGATTGAGAACCTTATCTGAAATCCAACCGAGGATAATTCAGTTGAGATTTAAGAACCGGTCAGGTCTTCGACTGAGGGAAACATCTTCATCAAGATCTAGGAACTGTCTGGTCTTCAACGGAGTATAATTCTGTTGAGATTGTAGCACTCGTCCACATTTTGACAGAGGAAAATTGTCGAGATTGAGAACCTTATCTGAAATTCAACCGATGATAATTCAGTTGAGATTTAAGAGCCGGTCAGGTCTTCGACTGAGGGAAACATCTTCATCAAGATCTAGGAACTGTCTGGTCTTCAATGGAGTATAATTCTGTTGAGATTGTAGAACTCATCCACACTTCGACGGAGGAAAATTGTCGAGATTGAGAACCTTATCTGAAATTCAACCGAGGATAATTCAGTTGAGATTTAAGAACCAGTAAGGTCTTCGACTAAGGGAAACATCTTCATCAAGATCTAGGAACTATCTAGTCTTCAACGGAGTATAATTCTGTTGAGCTTGTAGAACTCGTCCACACTTTGACGGAGGAAAATTGTCAAGATTGAGAACCTTATCTGAAATTCAACCGAGGATAATTCAGTTGAGATTTAAGAACCGGTCAGGTCTTCGACTAAGGGAAACATCTTCAGAAAGATCTAGGAACTGTCTGGTCTTCAACGGAGTATAATTCTGTTGAGATTGTAGAACTCGCCCACACTTTGACGGAGGAAAATTGTCGAGATTGAGAACCTTATCTGAAATTCAACCGAGGATAATTCAGTTGAGATTTAAGAACCGGTCAGGTCTTCGACTGAGAGAAACATCTTCATCAAGATCTAGGAACTGTCTGGTCTTCAACGGAGTATAATTCTATTGAGATTGTAGAACTCGTTCACACTTTGACGGAGGAAAATTATCGAGATTGAGAACCTTATCTGAAATCCAACCGAGGATAATTCAGTTGAGATTTAAGAACCGGTCAGGTCTTCGACTGAGGGAAACATCTTCATCAAGATCTAGGAACTGTCTGGTCTTCAACGGAGTATAATTCTGTTGAGATTGTAGCACTCGTCCACATTTTGACAGAGGAAAATTGTCGAGATTGAGAACCTTATCTGAAATTCAACCGATGATAATTCAGTTGAGATTTAAGAGTCGGTCAGGTCTTCGACTGAGGGAAACATCTTCATCAAGATCTAGGAACTGTCTGGTCTTCAATGGAGTATAATTCTGTTGAGATTGTAGAACTCATCCACACTTCGACGGAGGAAAATTGTCGAGATTGAGAACCTTATCTGAAATTCAACCGAGGATAATTCAGTTGAGATTTAAGAACCAGTCAGGTCTTCGACTAAGGGAAACATCTTCATCAAGATCTAGGAACTATCTAGTCTTCAACGGAGTATAATTCTGTTGAGTTTGTAGAACTCGTCCACACTTTGACGGAGGAAAATTGTCGAGATTGAGAACCTTATCTGAAATTCAACCGAGGATAATTCAGTTGAGATTTAAGAACCGGTCAGGTCTTCGACTAAGGGAAACATCTTCAGAAAGATCTAGGAATTGTCTGGTCTTCAACGGAGTATAATTCTGTTGAGATTGTAGAACTCGTCCACACTTTGATGGAGGAAAATTGTCGAGATTGAGAACCTTATCTGAAATTCGACTGAGGATAATTCAGTTGAGATTTAAGAACCGGTCAGGTCTTCGACTAAGGAAAATATCTTCATCAAGATCTAGGAACTGTCTGGTCTTCAACAGAGTATAATTCTGTTGAGATTGTAGAACTCGTCCACACTTTGACGGAGGAAAATTGTCGAGATTGAGAACCTTATCTGAAATTCAACCGAGGATAATTCAGTTGAGATTTAAGAACATGTCAGGTCTTCGACTAAGGGAGACATCTTCATCAAGATTTAGGAACTTCCTGGTCTTAAACGAAGTATAATTCTATTGAGATTGTAGAACTCGTCCACACTTTGACGTAGGAAAATTGTCGAGATTGAGAACCTTATCTGAAATTCAATCGAGGATAATTCAGTTAAGATTTAAGAACCGGTCAGGTCTTCGACATAGTTGAGAACTTAACTGCCTCCTTCCTGAAAGGTAAAGTTCAATCGTATCCAATGCATGATATATATATCAAGAAATGATGTTCTCAAAATAAATGAGATTGTGTTGTATGATGCGTATATGCATATGTCATGATGTATGGAAATGTAATGCTTTTAGCTGAGGAAAATAAATCCCGGATAGCTGCTGGAGAATAGAGTTGAATTCTTCGTTTCCGCTGGGGATGGCGAACGAAGGTGATTGCGAGAATAAACCTGCAGGAGAGTATAATTCCGTTGGGTAATAAACTGATGAGGAGATTACTCTGTGGGGAAGAGATGTTCTACTGAGGATTCCACTGATAAATTCTGTTGGGATGAATTATCGCTGCTGGTGATATTGAATCTATTGGGGATTGAATTCCCGTTTGTGAAAGGAAAGAACTCCACCGGGGACGAACTTCCAGAGCGGCTTCACTGGGGATAACCTGTTAGACTCTTGTGGGGATAATTCTTTGAACTTTGTTGGGTACAATCTTCCTTTGAACTCGGATGGGGATATTTATTTTTATACTCCGCCGGGGACGAACTTCCAGAGTCTACTGGGGATGATTCTTCAACTCCACTGGGGAAGCTTTTTTAGACTGCGCTGGAAAATTTTTAACTCCACTGGGGATATCTTGTATTCTGCCGGGGAATATTCTTATACTCCGCTGGGGAATATTAAGACTGTCGGGGATATTAAGCCTTTTCAGTGTTGATGGTAGATAAATTCTGCTTGGGGAGAATATTACCGATTCATTTACAGTTGCAAGTCTCAGCTGGGGAGAGCCATCATTACTGTCTGGCTCTGCGGGGAGTGAAAGTACCTTGGCCACATTCTTCAGCTGAATTTACCTTTGTACCTTGGTGGATAGAGCAACTGTAAAGTTTGGACAAATCTTATAGCCCCTCTTTCTGATATTACCAGTAATCATCTTTTGTTTCGTATGTAAACATTCATGAGCAGCAATTAATGTCAAATGTATATATCAAAAATTAACATTGGACGTTCTTTGCAAAACAAAACAGAAAAAGGAAAAACAGTTTGAAATTTTTTCTGAAAATGAATTTGTATTGATTTTGAAGTTTGGCCTGTAAATAGGCGTTTTTGTACAAGAGGCCGACATCCTAGTAGGAGAGCGCCGCCGAATAATAGAATTTACACAATTTGTGAAAAACTATACAAAACAACTATGTGAATAATCCCACTGAGTTCCAACTCTGCTATTGCCTTTATATCTTCGAGCATCTCATCACTTTGCTACTTGGTTGAAGGTAGATCAGATTGATTAGTGTCGTCTGAGCTTGATAGTCGATACTGAAGTCTGGTTGCAAGGTGATCCAATGAGACATAACGTTACGCTTTGATCCCTAATTTTTTCCTGGACCGCCTTTTCGGGTTTTCAATCCACCGGGATACCCTTTTTTGCCCAAGCCGCCTTTTCAGGTTTTTGACTTGCCGGGTGTACAAATTTTTTCATTTTCATCCCTTATTTTTCCTGAACCCTTTTGGTTCGCCGGGAAGCCCTTATTTTTGCCTAGGCCAGTCAACCTAGCAGGTCATTAATTATGCGTAGTATCTTTTCACTATGTCTGCATTGACGGGGTGAGGAAGGTCGTCACCATCCATGGTGGTTAGAATCATAGCTCCTCTTGAGAAAATGTTCTTAACCACAAATGGCCCTTCGTAAGTAGGGGTCCATTTTCCCCTGGGATCACCTTGAGGTAGAATGATGCGCTTGATCACCAGATCCCCGACTTGATACTCTTGTCGTCTAACTTTCTTGTTAAATGCCTTGATCATTCGCTTTTGATACGTCTGACCATGACAAATAGCAGTAAGTCTTTTTTCGTCAATTAAGTTCAGCTGATCAAGCCGGGTCTGAATCCAGTCATCTTCGCTCAAACCTGCATGCTTCATAATCCGAAGAGAGGGTATCTGAACTTCAATGGGCAATACGGCCTCCATACCATATACCAAGGAATATGGTGCTTCCCCTGGTGACGTCCGTGCTGAGGTACGGTACCCATGAAGAGCAAATGGTAACATCTTGTGCCAGTCTTTGTATGTCACCGTCATCTTCTGCACAATATTCTTAATGTTCTTATTAGCCGCTTCTACAGCCCCATTCATCTTCAGCCGGTAGGGAGAAGAGTTGTGATGATGTATCCTGAACTACTTGCAGAGCTCGGTGATCATTTTATTGTTGAGATTCGTACCATTATCCGTAATGATCCTCTCTGGTACACCATATCGACAGATCAGATTGTGCCGAATGAACCGTGCCACGACATTCTTGGTTACAGTAGGAAAAGAAGCTGCTTCAACCCACTTTGTAAAGTAATCAATTGCTACCAGGATGAAACGATGCCCATTGGATGCTGTAGGTCTGATCTCGCCGATCATATCAATGCCCCACATTGCAAAAGGCCAAGGTGCCGTCAAGACGTTCAGAGGAACTGGAGGTATGTGCACCTTATCAGCATAGACTTGGCACTTGTGACAGGTCCGAGAATACTGATAACAGTCGGCTTCCATTGTGGACCAATAATATCCTGCCCGAAAGATTTTCTTTGCCATGGTATGTCCACTAGAATGAGTTCCGAAAGTACCTTCATGTAAATCTACCATGATCCTTTCTGCCTCATTCTTATCCACACATCGTAGTAAGGTTGAATCATGGTTACGCTTGTAAAGGGTACCATTGCTGATGAAGAACTTCACCGCGAACCTCCTCAGAAACTTCTTGTCATTAACAGATGCACCCTCGGGGTACTCCTGAGCTTCAAGATATCTCTTCACCTCATGAAACTAGGGTTTATCCGCTACCTCTTCAGTCTCAATATCACAGCAATGTGCAGGTTCGCCCAACTTTTCAATGATAATTCGGGGAGCCTCATTGTCCCAATTGACCTTGAACATAGAAGACATCGTAGCTAACGCATCCTCCAACTGATTCTCCTCTCTAGGGAAGTGTTCAAAGTTTATCTCCTCGAAATGGGGAAGCAACATCAATACATACTCCTTGTAAGGAATGAGATTTGGGTGTTTCGTATCCCACTCGCCTTTGATCTGACTGATCACGAGAGAGGAATCTCCGAAGACACTTAGAAACTTAATCCTTAGGTCAATTGCTGCTCGAAGACCCATGATGCATGCTTCATACTCTTCCATATTGTTGGTGCAGTTGAAACATAGTCGGGCCGTGAACAGAGTATGAGAGCCTTTAGGAGATATGATCACGGCGCCAATGCCATTGCCCAAAGCATTCGAAGCTCCATCAAAGTACATAGACCATCGGGATCCTTCCTCATGTCCTTCATCCGGTCCAGGTTCTTCACAGTCGGTTACTAACATGATACTCTCATCCGGGAATTCAAAGTTCATAGACTGGTAATCATCCACTGCCTGATGTGCCAGATGATCTGCCAACACACTTCCTTTGATTTCCTTTTGGGTTGTGTATTGGATGTCATACTCAGTCAAGATCATCTGCCATCTTGCTATTCTTCCGGATAAGGAAGGCTTCTCGAAGATATACTTGATTGGATCCATTTTTGAAATCAATAGAGTAGTGTGAGTCAGTATATACTGTCTCAGCCGGCGAGCAGCCCATGCCAAAGCGCAACAAGTCTTCTCGAGCAGTGAGTATCGGGTCTCACAGTCGGTAAACTTTTTTCTAAGGTAATAAATAGCATGCTCTTTTCGGCCGGACTCGTCATGCTGACCCAGCACACACTCCATTGAGTTGTCGAGTACTGTCAAGTATAAGATCAACGGTCTCCCTTCAACTGGTGGAATCATAATGGGTGGCTCTTGGAGATATTCCTTGATCCTTTCGAAAGCGGCCTGACATTCGTCGTTCCATCTTACCACTTGATCTTTCTTCAGTAGCTTGAAGATTGGCTCACAAGTAGTAGTCAGGTGCGAGATGAATCGGGCAATATAGTTCAGATGTCCCAGAAAGCCTCTGACTTCTTTTTCTGTTCTAGGAGCCGGCATTTCCTATATAGCCTTCACCTTTGCAGGATCCACCTGAATACCTTTATCACTTACGATAAAACCCAGCAGCTTACCAGATCTCACCCCGAAGGTGCACTTGTTCGGGTTTAACCTCAGCTTGTACAACTTCAACCTGTCAAATAACTTCTGAAGATGGTCGAGATGCTCCTCCTCAGTCTGAGATCTTGCAATCATGTCATCGACGTATATCTCGATCTCATGATGGATCATATCATGGAACAAAGCAACCATGGCGCGCTGATATGTTGCCCCAACATTCTTCAATCTGAAGGGCATGACCTTGTAGCAAAAGGTACCCCACTGAGTGACAAAAGTTGTCTTCTCCATGTCTTCGGGAGCCATTTTAATCTGATTATAACTGGAGAAACCATCCATAAAGGAGAAGACCTTATGTTGTGCGGTGTTGTCAACCAGAACGTCAATATGAGGCAGAGGGAAATCATCCTTTGGGCTTTCCCTGTTTAGATCCCTATAGTCAACACACATTCGAACCTTACCATCCTTTTTCAGCACTGGAACCATGTTGGCCACCCACTGAGGGTAAAAAGTAACTGCTAGAAAACCGGCGTCAAACTGTTTCATAACTTCAGCCTTGATTTTCTCAGACATATCTGGGCGCATTCGGAGGACCTTCTGTTTCACTGGAGGACATTCTTCCTTGGTAGGAAATCGGTGAACCACAATATCGGTGTCCAACCCAGGCATATCTTCATAAGACCAGGCAAAGATCTCAACATAGTCACGCAGCATCTGAATCAACCGTTGCTTCACACTAGCTTCCAGATTTTCATCGATCTTAACTTCTTTCTTGTCTACCTCTGTACCCAGATTCACTATTTCCACTGACTCTTCATGTGGCTGTATAGCCCTCTCTTCCTGGAGTAGCAGTCTAGCAAGTTCACCAGGCACTTCGCAATCATCTTCACCTTGGTCTTCGGCTAAGTTGATCGGACTTTCGAAGTCATAACTGGCAGTAGCAGAGTTATTACCAATGAGATCCAGAGTGGATGTAGACCTGTATATGTGAGTGTGTGTAAAATAGCTATTTTTCAATATATAATAAAAGAAAACAAGGAGCGCAAAATTTGAAATGCAAGAAACGTCCAATTCTTTTATTAATGATATATGTAGATGACACACATAAAGCCCTCACAAAATAAAGCCACGGTGCCCCGGGTAAGACACCGGGCCATAAATTTTAAAACATTGTTTGTTACAAATTCAAAACAAAAGTCTCATTACTGGGTAACAAAAGAAATTGGGATGAAGTCCTTTGTTGTCCAGTTGCTTAGTCCTCCATCAGTAGTAGGATAGATCCAACTGTCGAACTCAGACTCTTCAACATCGTCTTCAATGGCATTCACTCCTAAATTACTGATGAACAAGGGAGGTCTTCCGATCTGTGTATTCCGAACAGCCCTTTGAGCAGTGAAACCCAAACCAAACTTGTTAGTCTTCTGTGCAAAATCAGGGAGTTGGCCCCAATTTGCACACCCACCTTTCTCGACAACAACCCGGGCATCCTTGAAGGAAGCCATCTTTATTGGAGGATCTTCAACAACAGTCTCAGTTGATGCCAGCGTCTGGGGAACCTCTTCAAAATGTTGGAACGGGGTCTCAATGAACTCCCTATCCATCTCTACATATCGGAAAGAGTTGAGGTCGCTCACCATGTACTCCTCTTCTCCTTGCACTGTCACAATTTTCCCTTTCACCGGGTACTTTAGCTTCTGGTGGAGCGTAGACGTCACTGCCCCAGCTTTGTGGATCCATGGATGACCCAGCAAACATGAATAAGATGTCCGAATGTCGATCACATAGAATGTAGAGGTAAAAACCTGAGAACCAACCTTAATCGGAATATCCACTTCTCCATGCACCATCCTCTTAGACCCATCAAAGGCCCTGACGACAATGTTGCTTGGTTTCAGCTCCAACCCTTCACAGTCCAACTGGTCTAGAACTTTCTTAGGCAAAACGTTCAATGAGGAACCAGTATCCACCAATACATGAGCAAGAGTAGTGCCCTTGCATTCAATGGAGACATGCAAGGCATCGTTGTGATTCTTCCCCTTAGCAGTCAAGTCAGCGTCAGAGAAACCCAAACCATTATCAGCAGTCAGACTAGCCATGCAATCTTTAAACTGATCAGCTGATGTTTCTTGAGGTACGTGTGCAGTCCTCAGGAATGAAATCAGAGCCTTGGCATGGGCCTCTGAGCATAGAAACAGGGACAACATAGAGATTTTGGATGGGGTTTTCCCCACCTGCTCGACTACATTGTAGTCGCTCTTTCTGATGATTTTAAAAATTTCCTCCATCTCTTGTCTAGAGGCTTCAACAATAATCTTCCTTGGTGCCTCCGTCTGGGCAGGCTCGTCAGTGGTCCCTTTGCCCCGAGCGTCGGATGACTCGGCAACAGGGGTAAGAATGGGAACTTGAACAGGAATAGTAGAAGGTACACTGGCAGGTGTAATAACAACAGGTTTCCGAACAGTTGGTGGAGAGATCTCAGGGGAGAAAAGTCTTCCACTGCGGGTGACTTTGGCAGGTCCAACAATATTGCTGACGTCAGTATCAGCATCCAAATCTTGTTTAACTCCGTGATAATAAATATCATCCTCGTAATGCCAAGGGACAACTTTATTAGATGTATAGGGGATAGGCCCAGGAACAGTGATGATCAACGGCGCGATTCTTGGAACAAAGGTAATTCTAACAGGATTTCTCGAGGAAGCCTTGGAAGAATTGTCAAAAATGGTGATAATAGCAACTTCTTCAGCAGGGATCAAAGGAACAAGATTATTCTCAAACATAATTTCTTTATTATCCATCAGGTGTTGGACACCTGATTTCAAAAGATGGCAACCGGTAGGTAGGACAAAACATATACGACAACCTTCATCACAGCCCGGAAATAGACCGACTAACAAAAGTTTCTTCTTTACAGTCATTAAAGGGGTAACAATGTCGTTCACATAAACCACAAACGAGTCTTCATCTACAGCATTTACTCCATGCTTGGGCATGGGAGCAGTCATAACATTAGGTCTATCAGGCGCCTCGAACTCAATCTCCTTAGCATCAATCAAGTCATGTATTTTGTTCTTCAAAACCCAACAATCATCTGTATCATGCCCCGGGCTATCAGAGTGAAAAGCATAGCGGGCATTAGGGTTGTACTTTGGTGATGTAGTGTTGGGATTCTGTGGGGCCTCCCTTGGAATCACTAGATTGGTTTTCAATAACTGTGGCAGAATCTGAGATAAAGTCATGTTGAGCGGAGTGAATTTTCTTCGAGGTTTCTCGGGCCTTGGCTGATTGTTGCACTGAGGAGCACCAGCAGGTCTTGAAATAACAACCGCATTAACAGCTTGGCGGTGTTCAGGTCTATTATGGCTTTTCGAACTGTAAACAGCACTGGACTCCTTCTTAAAAGGATTCTTCTCGGTGCCTGATGAAACACCCTTCTATATTTTACCAGACTTAATACCAGCCTCAATCATTTCCCCGGTCATAATCAGCTCCATAAACCCGGACGAAGAACTTCCAATGAGATGGTTGAAATACGGACCAGACAAGGTCCCCAGAAACATATCTACTAGCTCCATATCAGCCAAGGGTGGTTACACTCTTCTAGCGAGGTCCCTCCACTTCTGAGCATAATCTTTGAAACCTTCGCCCGTACCCATTGACATACCCTGGAGTTGGGTACGCGTGGGAGCGAGGTCGGCATTGTATTGGTACTGCTTGTAGAAAGCAGCGGTCAAATCTTCCCAATTACGGATTCTAGTTCCTTCCAACTGGTAAAACCAGTCAAGTTCAGTCCCTGAAAGACTGTCTTGAAAGAAGTGGACCCATAGGTTCTTGTCAGCGGTGTACGGCTGAATCTTCCTAACATACGAACAGAGGTGCATTTTCAGACAAGAAACTCTGTCATACTTAGAAAAGGCTGGTGCTTTGAACTTGTGGGGAATCACCACCCCAGATGATAAACCCAAATCACCAAAGTCCAGACCAGGCACTTTCTGTACTTCCATCGCACTCAAACGGTCTTCTAGTTGCTTGTATCTATCCTCAGCCGGAGGATACTGGTCTTCGTCAAAGTCTGTCTCGTTGTCTGAAACCACAGGGCTAAGAGCCCTCCTTTCTTCCTGACTATCTTTCCCTCCAGATGAGGGGGTCAAATCAACTTCATCTCGTAGCCTGTTTCCAAACCTGTGGCCCATGTTAAACATGACCGTCTTCTTCTTCTTCTTCTTCTTCTTCTTCTTCTTCTTCTCTTTCAAGATAAGGGCCTTCAGATCTTGCTGACCCTTAGCCAAATTCATGAACAATTCCTGGAACTGGGCATTTTGAGCCTGCAGAGCCTTGATTGCTTGTTCAGTTGATGGTTCAGAAGACATGATGCTGAAATAAACAGCGAAGAAGATAAGAGACCTGTAAGGGCACCTGCTATGAGGTGCATGGAATGAAATACGTATGCTATAATTTCAAAGACATCGAGAGATTCAAATTCGTAAACCAAACATGAAACACACTTTTATTAGATAAACTTGAAATTCAATTGTTCCACAAATTGACCTGAAGGCGTTACAAGAAAAGAAATACTGAAAAGTAAATAAAAACTGGAAGTAATCAAAGGACATCAGCGCTCCCATGGTCGTTTGCCTTTAGTGCTAACATAGTCGTGGATGATATGCTCATTCTCCAACTTCCTTGTCAACTTCTGGATATTTCGCTCTTGCTCGTGATACTTTTCTCTATAAGTATCCCGCTCTTCCCTTAGCTGCATCCAGGACCTCTTCAATTCCCCAATGTCAGTAGGCATGTAAGGGTGTAAGATAGTAGGAGGAACCCCTTCCTCATCAGCAACTTCAACAATAATAGGCAAGACGACTTCATAGGGCATTCCCAGCTTTTGGGAACGTATGCGAACCCATCAGAGATATGGTTCCATTGGTAGAGAAGTCTTCGCACCCAACTCGTGTGGATCAGATCTGTGTACTCTACCCCAATCCCTTATGAATCTGCGGCGTTGCTCGTCACTATCCCCTTGGAAATCAAAGATTATACTAGGCATTAGCAGCTCATGAGGTCCTTCCCTTCTGGCTCGCCCAAACTGACGTAAGGCCAAGCATGGATTGTAAGTAATTCCTCCATTGGTTCCTATCAGTGGAACATTGGGGTATTCCCCACAGCGATCAATAATGGCCACCTCGTCCATACCCTTAATAGTCCAAATGATGTCATTGTGAGAGAGAGACATAACCCTATAAGCCCAGCCCATGCCTTCCTTGTTCTTTAAAACTGATTTGGAGAGGTGAGAAATAAACCACCTCGCCAATAACGGAGCACAACACATCAAGGTTCCCCGCTTCCGAGCAGTACGGGCATAAAGTTGATGAAGAATGTCACCCAAGAGAGTGGGTACAGGATTACCAGAGATGAAGATTTTTACCGCATTCACATCAACAAAGGAGTCAGAGTTAGGAAACAATACTAAGCCATATATCAGAAGAGCCAGAATATCTTCGAATGCCTGGAAGTCTAGACTATCCCAGAAATGATTAGCCTTACCAACCAAGAACTTAGTCAAAAAGCCCTTTGCTCCACTACGAGTTTCCCAATTAGCCATTACCTCAGCCTTTGTCAGATGAAGGGCTGAAGCAATCTCTTCCGGCCTAAGGATCTTCTCCCAACCTGTAAACGGGGTCTGCTCCAGAATAGAGATACCGAGCAGATCAGAGAACTCATCCAAGGTAGGGACCAACTGGTAGTCCTGAAAAGTAAAGCAATGGTACAGTTGATCAAAAAACTGGACTAGGACACTCATCATCTGCTCGTCCAATTTGGAGGTGACCAAACCAAGAAGATGCCCATGTCTTCTGATAAAGGAAGTAGTATCTGACATCTTTGCAACCAACTCTTTAAGCATAGTGGGAACCTAGACAAAGTTGATCCGGATGGTGTTCCTACGCATAGGTGCCATGACCTACAAAACAGAACAAAGATGAATCCCTCTTGTCTTTGAAATAGGTTAGTCCAATGCAAGATGTATGCAATGTTATGATGTCATGATGTCATGATAGAAAGCACACCACAAGTATCCACAAATAGCAAACATGGTAAAGGCACACAAGTCACACAGAGAGCCATTAGATTTCAGGCTGGCAAAGAGCTTAGGTACTACCCTCTTTCAGTTCAATTGGTTCAAACCTGTCCTAAAAATAGTAACCGGGTTCTAGAGATCTCAATATCACTGACTACCCTCGATCGGTCATAATTCCAGTTTAGCAACCTTTTCTTGCGGCCGGAATCATCGCGAGAGTTTAGTCTCAATGAGTGTAGCATACTGCTACTGTTCTATGGCCAAGTTGGTCAATTTAAAGGTTCTAAGGTCAGTTGGTGCTTAATGACCCCTTAGCAGACCCATATTCTCCTCGTTACGCCACAAGGGATATCAGTACATACTAAAGTGCCACACCAACATAGCTACTGATTCAACCGTATCGGTCTATGCCGTACAGTTCCCTCACAGTTTATTGCTACTTACCTAAAGGGTATCCCCAGATCCAGGTTAGGATCTATAATATCTCCGATACAAACCCACAAATATAAAGCATACAAAGCAAGCAATTGAAAACATTATGAACTATTCCTAAGGTACACCCCACTTATAATATCCCCAGCAGAGTCGCCAGTTCTGTGATACGGTGGGAAAGAACTGACTGTTTTTTGGAATGCTGGTTTGCGTTCTGCATTTGTATTCGCAAAATGTCGCGGTAAGCAAGAGTCGCCACCGACTTTTATTTTATCCAACAATGAAAGGAAAAAAGCACAGAAAAATTCCTTTTTCGAGATATTTCTCGGGTTCGGGGGGTAGATTATAGAAAGGGAAGGTGTTAGCACCCTTTCTATCCGTGGTTATCCACGGGCTCTTAGGTACTTGCTCAATTGTTTTCAAAAATTGCTTTCTTTGTGCTTGTGGGTTTGAAAAAGTTTTTATTTGAAAACTTCGATTTAACTCTTGCTTCTGTCCTCAAGAGCGTATGAAGTGTTTTTGAAAACTTTGTTCGAAAAGTGTAAGTGTGAAAAAGATTTTGATTTTTGAAAGAGCAAGTACTTAAGAACCATCTACCTACTCGAAAAAGGAATCGTTCCATGCTATCTTCCTTTAGGCAATGCTATCCCACTATTGATGAGTAGGTAGCACCGTCGTTGGAGTTTTAAGGGTCAATTCGAATGCGGGACTTACGGTCACCAAAGCAATGTTAGGACGCCTTAGCGGTAACCCTAATGTCTTAGATCATTTGTTTTGAGGCAACAATATCCGAGGCAACCATTTCGAGGCGACTGTGATCTTTTAGACAAGAGGGCGACCTCTAAAGTGACCTATACTCAATGACCGCGTACGAAGGCAACCAAGTTGGGTGTACCCTAAGAGTGCGCATGTGCGAGTGTGTCATTTTCAGTTATTTTTATCTTTGTACATGTTAAAGGTGATCTAAGTTGATTTTAGGTTAAAACAGTCAGTCTTGTCATGCCATCCTATTATCAAACATCTAACAGTTATAAATTGCAGAAAATAAATTGTGGAATTTAAATTACAAGGCGTCGGGTATTTACATCGCCAAAGACAAACCCTTTAAAAATAAATAAAGCGATAAAAAATAATAAAAGTCCTATTAAACTATTACAAACCGGGAGCAAGTACATTATTGGATAAAGAAAATAAATCGCATGCGGGAAATTAAATCGGGCGCAAGATTATGGTTATGACCTTTTTTTGTTAAAGAAATGATTTTTTTGTTGTTTTTGAATTAAGAAAGAAATTACCTAAGTTAATTATTAAGTTAATAAATAAATTGATTAATTAATGAAAATATATTATTTTTGGATTTTTGGCATTTTAAGAAAGAAATAAAAATTAATTGAATTAGTAAAAGACCTAATTAAGTATAATTGATTTTAATTATTTACAAAAAATATATTAAAGTTACTTCTAATTAATAGCCTAAATTAATTAATGGATTTGTTAATAAAAAATAAAATACTAAAATTTAATTTGATAAAGAAAATATTTTTTTGTGGTTTTAATTTTATAAAGAAAAAAAATTTGATTGGTTAGTTAATTAAATAAAATATAATAAAACAATTAAAACAAAATAAATGAAATAGAGAGAGATTGGGGGTTTGGGCCTGAAAAGGGGGTCAGAATAGCAAGCTGAGGCCCATTAACACGCTGGCCTTGTTGACCATCCTGGATTTGGTGTGTGCGCATTGACTGGATCTATGATGGACCCTCACTCCTGGATCACCAGACTTGGCCTTGGGCCATCTGGCACTTTGATACGTGAAGGCACATGGTGAGCTGCAAGCCTAGATTTGCACTTGATTGTATGAAAAAACAAGAGAAAATGCAAAGCGCTGGAGGCAGGGATCGAACCCCTGACCTCCAGCCATCAACGCCTTGGAAGTATACACACTGACCACTGGGCCACTTCGCTTCAATTGTTAATAAAATATGAATAATATATAATAAAAAGAATCAACGCTTATGGATCAGAAAAACAAAACGCGCGAAAAATCAATTGAAGTGGCCAATTGGAAACTGACACGCACTCGTCCCCTACCTCCAGCCACTGTAATTTTACCTGCGGATTTGAATCCGCAACTAAAAGCGCAGTTCGATCTAAAAATCAACTCCAGGCCATAAAAACGACCTTCTAAGACATGGTTAGGTTCGTCTCCCTCTCATGAGTGCAACCATGCCTATTATAGAAACCAATTTCATCTGCAACAAAAATCCCTAAAAACCAAAACGTAACCCTAGCCTTGATATTATGAGGTTACAGTCCATATAAACCAAATTGAATATTGCCAAAAGTTTAGAAATGTTGTAAGGATTATAAATATGCCAAGAATTTGTTCAAATGATGCAAGAACGAGGATTTACAGTTTCAAGAACAGAGCTTAGCATCGTGATACTTACAGAGCTTTTGAAGGCTTGAGAATGCGTGCTTTGGATCCAGGAGGGTTATGTGATCACCCAAGAATCGATTGGGATGCTTCATGGCTTCTAAGATTGCCTCTAAGTATGAATTCGAATTCAAGCTTTTTCACCACTTTTTCAAGTTTTGTTTTGCTTGTTCTTGCAGCCTCCAACCCTATTTTTCGTGCCTTTTCCTTCCTTATGTATTGTGGAATGTGCTAGGGTAACAAATATGGCTTGAATCTTTCACATCAATGCATTGCATTTTTTATTTGATTCACTTTTGAAAGCTTGCCAAATTTGTCAAAAATCCATCCTTTTTCACATGATCTTGTGTGATACAAATTTTATGCTCTTAATGATGATGATTCAATCCTGAAATAGCCAAAAGATATCATGTAATCAAAGCTTTGGATTTTTTATGATTTAATTTGATTTAAAATGAAATAATTCAATAAAAAATCAAATAAAATAATAAAAATAAGATATGATCTCAAGGCTGAAGCTAGGACACGTGGACAATGATGCAAGCTCAAATCAAGTGGAAACGAATGGGCCCATTTGACAAAATTTGAAGTTGTGGGGATAGTTGACTTTTTGCAATTTTGCAAAAATGCCCAACTTCAACAATGCATAACTTCTTCAATTTTGAACTTTTGGAAGTGTTCTGGGAATTTTTAGAAAGCTTGATATGTCCTATAACCAACCCTTTTTGTCTCATCTCAAATTGATGTTCCATGCTCAAGTTATAAGCTTTGGAAAAAAAGGTGTTTTTGTTGACTTTCAAAAATGACCTATAATGTCCAAATTTATAACTTCTTGTGAGTGCATTTTTTGATATTGGGGTATGAAGATAGATTGTAGGAAATTTAATCCTCTTCAAAATGAGCTTTGGATGGGTCATTTATCATAAAGTATGAGAAAGTTATGCTTGGTCAAAGTTGAGTTGACTTATCCTACAAAACCCTAATTTAGCAACTTTTGAGTCTTGATGAATTTTGAGCAATCCTTGGTGAATCATGATCAACCCTTGATAAAATGATGAAATATCCTTCAAAATGAGAATGTTGACAAAAAATCTTGAAGTTTAACTGTTTGTAGGTCACAGTTGACTTTTGCGCTAGCATAGTCGATTTTTGAACCTTTTGAGCATTTGACTGAGCAAACTTCCTCTGCAAGGCTTGAAATTTGACATGGATGATCTTGAGAGCATATTAGGTCAATGGAGATAACTTGAGGTAATTTGGACTCAAGGATCTTGATGCAACACAAAACCCTAATTTGGGGAAGACTGCCTTAGGAGATGATTGTCTGTCCAACTTTTGAGCAAGCTTGAGCCACTTGGAGATTTTTCTTGCAATGCTTTGAGAAATATGAGAGGGCAAATTTTGGGGTACAACAATGTTCTTTCATTCGAAAAGGACATATTGGGGGGAAATTTTTTGGCTAGGATTTTCACAAAGGGTTAAAATCCAACCAAAAGCAAAAAAGGTTCTTTGAAGACTTTGAATTATAGGAAATCGACCACAGAAGCAGTCGACCGGAAGAGGTTTCATAAAAGGCCAATTTGGGCTTGTGGATGCAGTCGATCAGAAAATAGACCTCATGAGGAATGGATTAGGCCCAAGATTGTTAAAAATCCCAAAAGAGGGCATAAATAGCAAAGCAAAGCGTTGTGAATGGAGAACATGGGTTCGATAGTAGGAATGGAGAACATGGGTTTGATAGCAGGGATGGAGAACATGGGTTCATCAAGGGAAGTTACAAGAGACATGTGGCTCATAAAGAAGCGAAGACCACTGAAAAGTAGTTATTTTCATGTATTATAAATAAAGCACTTAGTGCATAGTGTAAGGGGTTAAAACTTTCACATTCCTACATGCTAGTCACTCAGAGTACCCAAGCGAACAAGCGAAATGAGTCAAGCAAGGGAAATGTATGTTTAAATCAACCCATTTTCAATTATTTTGATGTTATGTCATCTATTTTTATAATTTAAAACGTCTTTGTTTTATTTTACAATTCCTGCTTTATTGCTTTTAAATTTGTTTCGGCTTAGTCGAACGAACCCTTTTGAACATACTTTGTGAAAACACTCAAAAACTAAAGCATTTTAAAAATATTCCCTGGTCGATCTCGCCAGTAAACTTTCTGTTAAGACCAGCGTTGTTTACCAAAACCAGAGGTAAACAAAAGGGAAAGTGAATCAACTGTTGCGAAGATGACTAGTGATAAGGGTATTCTGAATTATCTTCCAATGCTTGATGGAATAAATTGGATTCGATGGAAAAAAACAAATGTAATCCTTGTTTGGATGCAGATGCAATCGAAGCACAGAAAACTGCCCGCAATGAAGTCAAGAAGAAAGATTGCAAGGCTGGTTATTGCATTCAGACGGCAGTCGATGCTGTTAACTTCAACAAAATCTCTCATGCTCGAACAACGAAGGAGGCATGGGATATTATGGTCAAGTATTATGAAGGAGGTGAAAAAGTCAATGTTGTCAAGTTGCATACCTTGCGTCGACAATATGAATTGTTATCGATGGGAGAAGATGAAAAAGTTTTAAAATATGTGTCGAAGGTCTAGAAACTCGTCCACCTCATGAAGGGTTATGGTGAAACCATAATTGATAAGAGGATACTTGAGAAGGTAAAGCAAACATTGACCTCTCACTTTGATCACATTATCATAGATATTCAAGAATCCAATCAACTTGAAACCCTAAAACGGGAAGATTTGGTTAGTTCGTTGGAAATGCATGAGATTAGGATTGTTGAAAGGAAATGTGTTCACAAAATTGATACAAGCTCTGCAATTTTAGTCATGGAAAAGGAATGTTGATTCCAAAAAATTCAAAGGCAAAGTTGATAAGATTCAAGGAAAGAAGTCTTGGTCAAACCCTCACAAGAATCGGGTCGAAGATAGAGCTTATGAATCCTCGAAAAGAGAAGGAAGAAAGTATCGAAAGGACAAAGAAGATAAGAAATGTATACAGTGTTATAACTGTGAAAAGTGGGGTCATTTGGCCAAGAATTATTGGTACAGGAAATACAAGAGATCAACAGGCAAGGACGAAGGAGAGAACCTTGCACGCCAAGAAGCAGATGATTCTAAAGGTATGATGGTTATGGCTACAGTAGCAGATAAGCATGTCGAATCCAAGATTAGGTTCCTCGACTCAGGTTGTTCGAATCACATGACTGGTAAAAAGGTGTGGTTGGGAGATTTCAACGAGTCAAAGAAGAGCAAGGTAAAAGTTGCTGATAATAGTTCATTGCAAGCAGAAGGTATTGGAAACATAGTTTTTTAAATGAGTAATGGAGGGAAATATATGATCAAAGATGTGCTTGGAATGAAGTGCAACCTGCTAAGTGTTGAATAACTTATTGAAAAAGGTTTCTCAGTTGTCATGAAAGATGGAGTTTTGAGATTGTTCGACACCAAGAACAATTTGGTCTTGAAATCCCCTATGTCGAAGAACAAGACATTTAAGACCATGATTAGTTCGGATGAAGTTCAATGTATGAAAACGGTTCTCAACCACAAGGATAATTGGTTGTGGCTTTTGAGGTTTGGACATTTGAATTTTTGGTCACTCAATTAACTGTTACTCAAGATATGGTAACTGGTATCCTAAGCCTTGAGATGCCCAACAAACTCTATGAAGGTTATTTGGTTGGAAAGTAATCCATAAATTCTTTTGTTTCATATATGCCAATGAGATCATCCTGCATACTCGAAGTGGTATATTCAGATCCAGTTGAAGAACATACCATTGGTGGAAACAAATATTTTGTTTCATTTGTCGATGAGTACATTTGAAAGTTGTGGATCTATGTGATTGAGAGAAAGGACAAAGTATTCAAAATCTTTAAGAGATTCAAGATACTTGTCGAAAACCAGGGTGAGAAGAGGATCAAAGTTCTGCGAACACATAGAGGTGGTGAATACACATCCAAGATGTTTAGAAATTTTTATGTAGAACATGGTGTCGATCATGAGGTAATTTCTCCTTATGCGACTTAACATAATGGAATTACAGAACAAAGAAACAGAACCATATTAGATATGGAGAGATGCATGCTGAAGCATGAGAATTTGCAAAAATCCTTATGGGCAGAAGCTCTTTTGACCGCGGTTTATATTTTGAACAGGTGACCTACCAAGATTTTATAGAACAAGGTTCGTGAAGAAGTGTGGAGTTGAAAACAACCATCAGTGAGTCATCTGAAGGTGTTTGGCTCTATGTGTTACAAACACGTTCCTGATGCAAGAAGAAGGAAGCTTGATGACAAGAGTGAACATATGATTCTGGTGGGATATAATAAAACTTGTGCATATAGACTATTAAATTCCAATTGTTGTACCCCAAAATTTCCCCTCCAATTTTCACTCAAGACATGCTTCTAGAGGTCCTCAATTGCCCTAGGATGACTAAGAATTGACCAGACAAATTCTCCTCCTAAGGCAATAAACCTCTAACTAGGGTTTCAATTTTAAGCAAGATGTGAGAGTCCCAAGAATCCCAAATGTTCTCCATTGTCCTAATATGTCCTCAAGATCATCCATTCCAAATTTCATGCCTTGAATAACAAGTTTGCTCAGTCAACTGCTCAAATGCCTGGAAATCAACTGTACTATGTCAAAAGTCAACTATGGCCTAAATACAGTCAAACTTCAAGATTTTTGGTCAACATCAACATTTTTAAGTAATATCCATCATTTTATCAAGGGTTGATCATGATTCCTCAAGAAATACTCCTAACTCATCAAAAGTCAAAAATGGTAAATTAGGGTTTCTATAGGAAAAGTCAACCAAAATTTTAACCAGGCATAACTTTATAATAATTTATCAGAAAGTTTTCCACCAAGGCTCATTTTGAATAAAATCCAATTCCCTACAACTTCTCTTCAGCCCTCAAGTTCAAGAAATTCCCCAATCAAAAGATACGAGCTCAAACATTACATGTCATTTTCAGAAAGTCAACAAAAGCCACTTTTTGCCAAAACCTTTTACATCAAGATACCATCTTCAAACTCAAAAGTGATCACAAGAGGGATTGAAGTAGACATCTTGGGATTTTCAAAAAGTCCAAGATCATCATCATGAGATAAAAATTGAGCAAGTTATGGCTTGTCCAAGTTGGGAAAATTTTGGAAATTTCAAGAATGGTGCATTGAGCAAATTTGAACTTTTAGGGCAATGACCTAACTTTTTGGACTTCAAACACTCTCATGATCTTATGAAGGACCTCTAAATCCATTTTTGTATGAATTTGATTTTATTTTCATTTATTTTTATTTATTTTTTAATTTTAAAATAAAATAAATACAAAATAAATGCATAAAATAATATGTTAATATTTTGGACACGTGGGCTAGTGTTTTGGGTCAGTCTTGAGGCCCATTTTTCGTGCAAACCTGACCAGATTCATTGAACATGATAAAATGGCATGAAATCTCAAGTTTGGTAATTTTTCAAATTTGTGATAATGGCTTCAAACCATGGCTTTATGGGTTTGATTCTTTCCTTATCTTGTACCCTCCTTCTATACTATAAGTACATCACCTTGGAAAGCCAAACACACGCATATATACTGCTTGGCAAGCCACACGAATTTCACAAACATCCAAAAATTATCAAAAACTCAAATCACTTGATCTAGCTGTTCCCAGGCCAAACCAAGCGCCTTATCCATTTCTTGAAGGTCCTAGGAGCATACCCTGAGCCTCCTTGAATCCCAACACACGCCAGAACCACCACTTTCAATCGTCACAGTTTTGGTAAAATTCTAAAATTCAAATTCTTATTTCTACGTGTTTTTGAATGCTCTGACATATATGTATGAGTTGATAGGCATCGTTAGAACAGGTTAAAGGCCTAGCATGAAGTTCATGATGCATGGATCATAAAATTCCATGATCAAACTGTATTAGGGTTTTTGATCTGTAACTCAAGATGCAGGAGCTTTCTGGCCAATATAAGGCCAAATTCGTGATCAGGGTGAAATTCTAAATGGAATAGGGTCTTGTTCCAGTCTTAAAATTAACAAATTTGCAGGTTTCATATTTTGATATCCTGGAGAAGACGATCGGAGTATGACTCCGGTGTCCCTCCGGTCAGTTGACTCAGGAAGGGGCTGGCGTGGCAAGATCGCGTGTCCTAATTGGCCCATTCAAATGCAAAGGGCATCAACGCGCATGTATCATTTTTTAATATATTTGGAATCATTTTTACATATAATACTATGGTTATATATTGATAAATAAATTGTAAGGTAGCCTAGTGCTAAGGTATCCTTACATGTTTCCTTCAATAACCATAAGCATCCCTTTCAATAGTCCCTTAACATCCAATGATAGGGCTACCTACTCACTAATAGTAGGATAGCATTATCTAAAGGAAAGGAGGAAAAGAAAATCCTTTTTCGAGTAGGTAGACAGTTCTTAAGTACTTGCTCAAGCCTAATTTTTTACACTTACACACTTTTAAACTTCATTTCAAAAACACTTTATCACACTCTTGAGGACCGATACAAGAGTTATCATAAAGCAAACAAAAACCTTTTCAAAACACACAAACACGAAAGCAATTTTCAAAAATGAGCAAGTACCTAAGAGCCCGTGGAAAACCACAGATGGAAAGGGTTATAACACCTTCCCTTTCCATAATCTACCCCCTTACTCAGAAAACTCGAAAAAGGTCTTTTTCTGTTATTTTCACCCTTTCCTTTATTGGATAAAAGAAAATTCGGCGGCGACTCTTGCGTACCGCAACATTTACAAACAAAAAATGCAAACTAGTATTAATAGTCGGTTCTACCACCGTATCACAGAACTAACGAATCTGGTGGGGATCATAAAACTGGGGTTTACCTTAGGGTATAGATCATTTCTAAACAGTTTTCTTTGTCTGTTTGTTTGCTTTACTTTTAAGGGTATTGTTTGGGTTACTATAGATCCTACACCCGGATCTGGGGAAACCTTTTAGGTAAGTAGAAATAGATCATGGAAACTGTGCGGGATATACCAACACGGTTGAAGAGATGGATACGTTGATGCAACACTTTGGTTGGTATCGGTAGCCCTTGAGTTAATCAAGGAGAATACAGGGCTGTTGCATGGTGTCATGAAGCGTCAACTGACCTTAGAACCTTTAAATGAACAACTTGGCCATTAGGATGCATTGAGATGGTCGTCTTTGATGTATTCCCAAAGTCGGCAGATGCTTGACGCTACACGCATTGAGATTTGACTCCCAAGTTTTGTTTGGTTACAAGTCAGTTTCTTATCGGAATGAAACTTGTGGGAATGATCAGTGATATTGAGATCCCTTAGAACCCAGTTACTATTTATAGGACAGGTTAAACCAATCCAAACTTCAAGAGGGTATTACCTTAAAACCCATGCAAGCTTTAAACCTAAGGTCTTAGTGTGATTTTCTTGTGCTTGCTATATATGTGATTTCTTAGCATAATCATGACATCATAACATGGCATATCATACTAACCATTTCAAGAATTTTCTAGGGCTTATCTTTGTCTTGTTTTTGTAGGACATGACATTCGCTCGCAGGAACACTATCCAAGTCAACCTTGTGAAAGTAACTCCTCAACTCAAGGAATTAAAATCAAGGATTCCTGAAAGCTCTCCCTTCACTGAAAAACATGGTCGACTTCTCAACTTGGTCACTTCAAACCCTGATGAAGAAATGTTAAAGGTGCTCTTCCAGTTATTCGACCCGTTACACCATTGTTTCATTTTTCCTGATTACCAGTTAGTGCCTACTATGGAGGAGTTTTCTCAGTTATTGGGGGTACCTATCCTTAATCAGCTACCATTCAATGGTATGGAAAAAAACCCAAAGCCTGAAGACATTGCTCAAGCTCTATCTTTACAACGGTCTGATGTAGTGGCAAATTAGGAAACCAGAAGAGCTGTCCAAGGATTTCCAGTTAAGTTTCTATTTGAGAAAGCCCACTATTTTCGGGATAGCCTGGATTACAAGATTTTGAAGAAGTGCTGGACCTTCTCATCTATGGGATGGTACTATTCCCTAACATGGACCAATTCATATATGTGAATGCGGTTAAGATTTTTCTGTCTCATAATATGGTGCCAACTTTACTTGGGGATATTCTACACTCTCTGCACACTCGCACTCTAAAGAGAAGAGGGACCCTTCTGTGTTGCACTCCCCTATTGGCTAGGTTGTTTATTTCGCACCTACCTCAGTCTATTTTGAGAAATGAGCAGGGTATGATATGGTCTCATAGGTTGATGTCCCTTACACATTCAGACATCCACTGGTGTTCTCGATTCTCGAAGAATGTTACCATCATTGATCGCTGTGGGGAATTCCCTAATGTCCCTCTCTTAGGCATTAGCGGAGGAATCACTTATAACCCTTGTTTGGTGTTGCAACAGTTTGGTTATGCTATAAGGGATGGTCCTCACGACACACTCTTCCAAGGAATCACATTTGACTATGAGAATGATGTTCAGGGTTATCGTAAGAGGTTCATTCGAGCTTGGGGAATGATAAACAGAGTTGATAGCAAGTCACTGGGGCACTAGAATTCCATCCCTCTTGGGCCTTACCTCAAATGGGTGTGAGCCCATGCTCAATGTCTTATGATGCCTTACCCTGTCATCTTACCTATGATTATGGAGTCAATTTTTGAGGGAGGCACTCCTTATATTGTTCTTCATCCTGACATGCCAACTGATTTTGAGGAGCTACGAAAATCCTGGATCCAACTCAAAGAAGAACAGGATACCTTTGAAACCCAATTCTACGCAAGCGAGAAGAAGGCTTTAGAGCTCACCAGGTTACTTCATGAAGAGAAGAGTATAAATGCTTACATTGAACCAAAGAGGATGCGCCTGTGGGAAGCTTGAGTCTTCCTTTGCTTGGAGAGTTTTATTTTTGCTTTGTTCCCTTGTGAGCCCAAGAGGCATTATTGTGATTAATAAAACATCTTAATACAATTAATGTTTGTTCTCTTTCTGTTTAAGCAAATTTGAGTCTTAGAAATCCTTGAAAACATTGCATACATATATCATACATATCATTGCATAAGCAGGTTTCTCATCCTCTTAGCTGTTTATTTCAGCAATGGCTCTAGAAAAAATAGTGAAGGATCTACAGACTCAGAATGCTCAGCTTCAACAGATGATCATGGCTATGGCCAAGGGGAAAGAATAATTGAAAGCCCTAATTGTCAAAGAGAAGACTAAGAAGCCAAGGAAGACAGCTGATGTGGTGAATCTGGGAAGGAGGTTCAAAACTACCGCTAAGGCAAGTTGTAGAGATGACTTCTTCATCAAAAGAAGGAGATAATCAAGAAGGGGAGACAAGAGAGGAAGACTCTAGTATAAAATAATCTAATGATGAATCTAACTATGATGAGGAGTAGTATCCTCCTGCTGATGAAAAATACAAACAACTGGAGGATCGTTTGAATGCAATGGAGGTCCGGAAGGTATCGGGTCTGGATTTTAAAGAACCGGGTTTGGTTTCTGGGGTTATTATCCTGCAGAAGTTCAAGGATTCGGTGTTTGCAAAACATGATGGGGTCTCATGTCCCAAAATGCATCTCCAATCTTATGTGAGGAAGATTCAACCTTACACTACATACAAGGACTTATGGGTCCACTTCTTTCAAGATAGTCTATCAGGAACTCAATTAGAGTGGTTCTACCAGCTGGAAAGGACCAACATTCGTAATTGGCATGACCTGGCTGCTGCTTTCTACAAGCAGTATCAATATAATACTGACCTTGCTCCTACCCGTACACAACTCCAAAGTACGTCTATGGGCTCGAGCGAAGGCTTTAAAGACTATGCTTAGAAGTGGAGGGACTTAGCAAGAAGAGTCCAACCCCCTGTTTGATAGGGAGCTAGTGGATATGTTTTTGGGTACCTTATTTGGCCTGTTCTTCAATCATCTGATTGGAAGCTCTTCAGTCGGATTTACTGAATTGATTCTGACAGGAGAAAGAGTGGAAGCTGGGATTAGGAGTGGTAAGATTCAAAAAGATGCATCCTCTAGTACAGTAAAGAAGCCATTTTCTGGGAAAAAGGAAGTAAGTGCCACTTATAGCCAAAGGAATCAGGACATAATTGAACGCCGTCCAACAGTAGGGGCCGTTATGATCTCTAAACCTGCACCTACTCAACAAAGGAACAATCAACCTAGAGCAGAAAGACCTGTAAGGCAGTTTACCCGGATAAACATGACTCTGTCTCAAGTTTTGCCATAATTATTAAAATCCAACCTGGTAACTTTGAGGGAAGCTCCGAATAATCCTAATACTGCCTCTTCCCGCTACAATCCAAATGCTCGATGTGCCTACCATTCTAAGACTCTGGGGCATGACACGAACGACTGTTGGACTTTGAAGAACAAGGTGCAGGATCTGATCGAGGCAAAGGAGATTGAATTCGATGCTCCGGAAACTCCCAACATCATAACTGCACCCATGCCCAAGCATGGCTCGAGAATCAATGTTATTGATGTTGTCTCTACCACAGAAGATGCTGACAGTAGCTACGACATGGATAGTTGGATCTTCCCTACAACCAACGATGGACCCAGTAACTGGACAACAAAAGACTTTGTACCAATTACTTTTATTCAGAAGTAATTGTCTTTCTTGTTTTGGATATGTAATAAACAATATAAACTTTACGACCATGTGTCTTACCCGGGGCACAATGGTTTATTTGTGAGGGTTATCATGTTTCAATTTCATATGGCATTAATAAAGCATTGGACGTTTTGCATACAAATTTTGCGCTCTCTGTTTTTCTTTTCTACTTTTTACTTTGTCTATATAGCTAGGCTCTTACACACACTCACGTGTCAAACTGCGGATCCATATCCACTCTGGATCCCATTGATAACAGTTCTGCTATTGCCGGTTATGACTTTGAAAATCCGATCAACCAAGCTGAGGACGAAGGTGAGGAAGATTGTGAGGTACCCAGAGAACTTGCTAGACTGTTGCAGCAGGAAGAAAGGGCTATACAACCTCATGAAGAGCCAGTTGAGACAATAAACTTGGTCACATAAGAGGACATAAAAGAAGTCAAGATAGGTGCAAATCTGGAGCTTAGTGTCAAACAACAATTGATACAGATGTTGCATGATTGTGTCGAGATCTTTGCCTGGTCATATGAAGACATGCCAGGACTAGACACTGATATTGTGGTTCATCATCTACCAACTAAAGAAGATTTCCCTCCAGTAAAGCAGAAGGTCCTTTGTATGCGCCCTGAAATGTCAGAGAAGATCAAAACAGAGGTTATGAAACAGTTCTACGCTGGGTTCTTAGCTGTCACCTCTTATCCCCAATGGGTTGCTAACGTAGTCCCGGTGCCTAAAATGGACGGCAAGGTACAGATGTGTGTGGATTACAGATATTTGAATAGGACAATCCCCAAGGATGACTTTCCGCTTCCCCACGTTGACGTTATGGCTGACAACATCATGCAACACAAGATCTTTTCCTTCATGGACGGTTTCTCTTGTTACAATCAGATCAAGATGGCACCCGAAGACATGGAGAAGACAACCTTCGCCATGCAATGGGGCACTTTCTGCTACAAAGTGATGTTGTTTGGGTTAAAGAATGTTGGGGCAACCTATCAGCGAGCCATGGTAGCTTTGTTCCACGACATGATTCACCACGAGATAGAGGTTTATGTTGATGACATGATAGCCAGGTCTCAAACTGAGGAAGAGCATCTTAATAATCTACAAAAGCTATTTGATAGGTTGAAGACGTACAAGCTGAGGTTAAATCCGAACAAGTGCACCTTCGGGGTAAGGTCTGGAAAACTGCTAGGTTTCATTGTCCGTGACAAGGGTATTTAGGTAGACCCTGCAAAGGTGAAGGCTATACAAGAGATGTCGGCTCCTCGCACTGAGAGGGAGGTTAGAGGTTTCATGGGATGCCTAAATTACATTGCCAGATTCATTTCCCATTTAACTGCTACTTGTGAGCCAATCTTCAAACTCCTGAAGAAAGATCAATTGGTAAAGTGGAATGACGAATGCCAGAGTTCCTTTGAAAGAATCAAGGAATACCTTCAAGAGCCTCCAATTCTGATGCCTCCGATTGAAGGAATACCTTTGATAATGTACTTAATAGTGTTAGATAATTCAATGGGGTGTGTGCTGGGGCAACATGACGAGTCCGGTCGAAAAGAGCACGTAATATACTACCTTAGCAAAAAGTTTACCGACTGTGAAACAAGATACTCACTGCTCGAGAAAACTTGCTGCGCTTTGGCATGGGCTGCTCGCCGACTGAGACAGTATATGTTGACCCACACCACTTTGTTGATATCTAAGATGGATCCAATAAAGTACATCTTCGAGAAGCTCGCTCTCTCTGGAAGAATAGCAAGATGGAAAATGATCTTGAACGAATACGATATCCAATACACGACCCAGAAAGCGATCAAGGGAAGTGTACTAGCTGATCATTTGGCTCATCAGGATGTGAATGACTACCAGTCCATGAATTTTAAATTCTCGAATGAGGATCACAAGCTACTATATCATCCATGTTCAAGGTCAAGTGGGACAACGAGGCTCATCAGATTACTATTGAGAGGTTGGATGAACTGACATACTGCTATGAAATTGATACTGAAGAAGTAACAGACAAACCTTGGTTCCACGAAGTGAAAAGGTATCTTGAGGCTCAAGAATATCCTGGGGGGCGTCTGTCAATGATAAGAAGTTTCTGAGGAGGTTCTCCGCAAAGTTCTTCTTTAGTAATGGAATCCTCTACAAGCACAACCATGACTCTACTTTACTTAGGTGCATAGACAAGAATGAAGCAGAGAGGATTATGGCAGATCTACACGAAGGTACCTTTGGCACCCATTCTAGTGGACATACCATGGCTAAAAATATCCTATGGGCAGGATACTATTGGTCCACTATGGAAGCAGATTGTTATCAGCATTCCCGAACTTGTCACAAATTCTAGATATATGCTGATAAAGTACATGTACCTCCGCTTCCCTTGAATGTCTTGACAGATCCCTGGCCCTTTGCGACGTGGGGCATTGACATGATCGGAGAAATTATACCTACCGCTTCCAATGGGCATTGCTTCATCCTAGTGGCCATAGATTACTTCACGAAGTGGGTTGAGGCTGCCTCTTTTGCTACTGTTACCAAGAATGTTGTGGCGTGGTTTATCAAGCATAACCTGATTTGTCGATATGGTGTTCCAGAGAGAATCATCATAGACAATGGTACAAATCTCAACAATACAATGATCACCGAACTCTGTAAACAATTCAAGATCCAACGTCATAATTCTTCTCCTTACCGGCCGAAGATGAATGGTGCTGTGGAGGTTGCTAATAAGAATATTAAGAAAATCGTACAGAAGATGACGGTGACATACAAAGACTGGCATGAGATGCTACCATTTTCTCTTCATGGTTACCGCACCTCAGCACGTATGTTAACAGGGGAAACACCTTATTCCCTGGTATATGGTATGAAGGCTGTCCTACCCATTGAGGTCCAGATTCCTTCTTTAAGGATCTTGAAGGATGCGGGTTTGAACGAAGACGATTGGATTCAGACTCGACTCGATCAATTGAATCTGATTGATGAGAAAAGGCTTGCTGCTGTCTATCATGGTCAGATATACCAAAAGCGAATGATCAAAGCTTTCAACAAAAAGGTCATACGTCAAGTATATCAAGTGGGTGATCTAGTAATCAAGTGCATCATACTGCCACAAGGTGATCCCAGGGGAAAATGGAATCCCACGTGCGAAGGTCCATTTGTAATCAAAAGCATATTTTTCGGTGGAGCCATGATTCTAACCACCATGGATGGTGACGACCTTCCTCACCCTGTTAATGCGGACATAGTGAAAAGATACTACGCATGAATAAAGACCCGTTGGGTTGACTGGCCTAGGCAAAAATAAGGGAATCCCGACGAACCAAAAGGGTTCGGGCAAAAATTAGAGATAAATACAAAAAAAACTTGTACACCCGGCAAGTCGAAAACCTGAGAAGGAGGCTTGGGCAAAAAAGGGTATTCCGGTGGACCGAAAACCCGAAAGGGAGGTCTAGGAAAAAGTTAGGGATTTAAAGCGTACAACTATGTCCCATTGGACCGCCTTGCAACTAGACTTCAGTATCAACTACCAAGCTCAAACGGTACCAATCAATCCAGTCAACTTCAGACAAGTAACAAAGTGATGAGATGCTCAAGGACATAGGGGAAAAAGCATAATTAAAACTCAATGGGTTTATTACACATAGCTATTTTCTCTTTGTACACTATTTTGTGTAGTTTTCATCTTTTTACGACGGTGTTCTCCTAATAGAACGTCAGTCTCTTTGTACAAAATTCCTGTTATAGGCGAACTTCAGAAATCAATATAAATCATTTCTTTGAAAGTACAAAACTATTTGTTTTAGTTTTCTATTTTGTTTTGCAAAAATATCCAATGATTATTTTTTACATATGCATTTAAGTATGATTACTGTTCATAAATACTTGCATAAAAAACAGAAAGACAATTGCTAATGACTTTAAGAAGCAGGGCTTAGTCTAAAAAACATTCGTAGTCCCGACAGTTACTCCTTCCAGCAGGTACAAGGAAAAAGACAGTTTAAGACGAAGTCGCCATTACAATACAACCCCGCGATGTCTATGTTTTCCACAGAGTAGAAACAACCAGAGTTTTAATCTCTTCGTCCCCAAGCAGGAATTATCTCCTCCAACAAAGTTCCTTCAGGGAGCTGAAATTTGTATTCCCCAGCCAGGTTTCATAATTGCAAACATTTTATAAAACCTCCTCCCGGGTAGAGTTTACTTCTCTAACTGCGGAAGTGTATTCCCTAACAGAGTTTATCTCTCTCCACAGAGTCAATCCCCGACAGAATATCCTCAAACAGAAAGAGGAAATCCCCAAAAAATCATATCCTTTCATCATCCTCAGTGGAAATGAAGGATTCGGCTTCCCAATACTCTTCAACATGCAGTCAGGGATTTACTTTCCTAGACTGGAAAATATCACAATAGCATCCCATATTCATACATCATGGCATGCGCATACACATCGCATACAGTATAATCTCATTTATTTTGAGAACATTATCACATAATGCATTTCATACATCATGACATTGCATACGACTAACTCTTTACCTTTTTCAGGGAAAGATCAAATTAACAAACAACATTGATTACTTATGTGACCTGGTAGTCTTCTCAAAAGCTACGTCTGATGAAGGGCTATTTCAGTATTTTCCGCAGAAAGATGTCCTCACATGACCTTCTCTGGTTTAGTTAGATCGATACTAAGATCTCTCTGATTTCTATTCCAGTTGAAGATGTTCCAAGACTTTTGTTTGGTTCAGTTGAATCGATACTAAGGTTCTTCTGATTTCCATTCCAGTCAAACTTAATTAAAGACCTTCTCTGGTTCAGTTAGATCGATACTAAGATCTTTTTTATTTCTATTCCAGTTGAAGATGTTCCAAGACTTTTTTCTAGTTCAGTTGAGTCGATGCTAAGGTTCTTCTGATTTCCATTCCAGTCAAAGTTAACTCAAGACCTTCTCTGGTTCAGTTAGATCGATACTAAGATCTTTCTGATTTCTATTCTAGTTGAAGATATTCCAAGACTTTTGTCTGGTTCAGTTAAATCGATACTAAGATTTTCCTGATTTCTATTCCAGTCAAAGTTAATTCAAGACCTTCCTCTGGTTAAATTAAATTGATACTAAGATTTTATTGATTTCTATTCCAGTTGAAGACAACTCAAGACCTTTCTCTAGTTCAGTTAAATCGACACTAAGATTTTTCTGATTTCTATTCCAATTAAAGAAACTGCAAAGCCTGGAATACGACCAGATATCAGTTCACCATACTGTGAAGCCTAGACCCGACCAGATAACAGTTAACATCATGGATAAAGCCTGAAATCCAATCGGATAATATTCAACCAAAATTTCAAGACACTGTGTGAATCCTGGAATTCGAACATATAAAAGTTACTCTGTCAATTACAATGAAGCCTGGACTCGACCAGATAATAATACACCTCAAATTCAAGTTGAAGCCTGGATCCAATCAGATAACAGCTTAATTTCTTCAAGTTGAAGCCCGAATCCGACCGAATAACATCTTAATTTCTTCAAACCACTGAAGCCTGGACGCGACCAGATAAAAGTTCAAGTCATTGAAGCCTGGATTCCGACCAGATAACAGTTTAAGAAACTGCAAAGCCTGGAGTACGACCAGATAACAGTTTAATCTCATTTCCCCAGTAAGTCACTGTGAAGCCTGGAATACGAACAGATAACAGTCAACCTTATTATCCTCAACAAGTCACGGTGAAGCCTGGATCTCGACCAAATAGCAGTTCAATTTCGCCTCTTCAATCAAGAAATGATTCCTCAGTAGAGTAATGGATAATTGAAGCTCCCAAACTCTATTTCCCAAACAGAGACTGACATTTCTTAGTGGAGTCCTCCTCAACAACAGGAATAGGGATTCCCACAAAGGAATATCTCATGAAGTCAACGTTGTTCTAGATGACATCTTTAAGCCCATCTCCGACGACTCTCCGTCATATCCTCCGGAAAGCCCATCTCCGACGATCTTTTGTTGTCTTCTCCAAATGGCATTTATAATCCCATTCCCGACATTATCTACACAGTCAAGCATCATTTCAGACGACTGCAAATTTCTGGGCACTCTAGTGTTCAATCATCTTCCACCTTCAGATCACTAAAGGCAGACCAGCCAATCTACATCCTCAGGTTTAAACAGATTGAACAAGGGTAGATGTTGTACCCCAAAATTTACCCTCCCATTTTCACTCAAGACATGCTTCTAGAGGTCCTCAATTGCCCTAGGATGACTAAGAATTGACCAGACAAATTCTCCTCCTAAGGCAATAAACCTCTAACTAAGGTTTCAATTTTAAGAAAGATATGTGAGTCCCAAGGATCCCAAATGTTCTACATTGTCCTAATATGTCCTCAAGATCATCCATGCCAAATTTCATGCCTTGAACAACAAGTTTGCTCAGTCAACTACTCAAATGCTTGGAAATCAACTATACTAGGTCAAAAGTCAATTGTGGCCCAAATACAGTCAAACTTCAAGATTTTTGGTCAACATCAACATTTTTAAGTAATATCCATCATTTGATCAAGGGTTGATCTTGATTCCTCAAGAAATGCTCCTAACTCATCAAAATTCAAAAATGGAAAATTAGGGTTTCTATAAGAAAAGTCAACCAAACTTTGACCAGGCATAACTTTCTCATACTTTATCAGAAATTTTTCTACCAAGGCTAATTTTGAAGAAAATCCAATTCATACAGCTTCTCTTCAGCCCTCAAGTTCAAGAAATTCCCCAATCAAAAGATATGAGCTCAAACATTACAGGTCATTTTCAGAAAGTCATCAAAAGCCACTTTTTGCCAAAACCTTTTACATCAAGATAACATCTTCAAATGCAAAAGGTTATCAAAAGAGGGATTGAATTAGACATATGGGGATTTCCAAAAAGTCCAAGATCATCATCATGAGATAAAAATTGAGCAAGTTATGACTTGTCCAAGTTGGGAAATTTTGGAAAAATCAAGAATGGTGTATTGAGCAAATTTGAAATTTTAGGGAAATGGCCTAAATTTTTGGACTTCAAACACTCTCATGATCTTATGAAGGACCTCTAAATCCATTTTTGTATGCCTTTGATTTTTATTTTAATTTATTTTAATTTTTGATAAATTTAAAAATTAAATAAATACAAAATAAATGCATAAAATAATAGGTTAATATTTTGGACATATGGGCTAGTGTTTTAGGTCAGTCTTGAGGCCCATTTTTCATGCAAACCTGATCAGATTCATTGAACATGAAAAAATGGCATGAAATCTCAAGTTTGGTAATTTTTCAAATTTATGATAATGGCTTCTGTGATCGGTGGATCTGGAACTGACTGTTTTTAGCTGGTTCGCGAAATGTCGCGGTAAGCAAGAGTCGCCACCGTCTTTTATTTTCTCCAACATGGAAAGGACAAAAGCACAGAAAAATTCCTTATTGAGATTAGTTCTCGGTTCGGGAGGTAGATTTATAGAAAGGGAAGGTGCTAGCACCCTTTCTATCCATGGTTATCCATGGGCTCTTAGATACTTGCTCATTTGTGTTTTCAAAATGTTTGTTTGCTTTTCAAGGTGAGTGGGTTTGAAAAAGTTTCTTTGAAAGTTTCAGATCGACTCTTGTATCAGTCCTCAAGAGTGTTTGAAAAGTTGTTTTGAAAGCTTTTTGAAAAGTGTAAGGTGTGAAAAGTATTTTGATTTGTTTTTGAAAAGAGAAAGTATCCATGAGTCATCTACCTACCCTAAGGAATTAAGCTGTGTAATTGTCCTTTAGGTAGTGCCATCCCACCATTGAGAGATAGGTAGCACCACCGTTGGAGGTGTTCGGGTCAATTCGAGGGTTAGGGACAATATGGTCACCGAGCGATAGTAAGATACCTTAGAAGCTACCCTTATGCCATTGATCTTTTTATTCCGAGGCAAATATTCCGAGGCAACTTATTTTGAGGCAACCAGATCAATGGGACATAAGGACTTACTAAGACGTCCTATAGTCGATGGCCACGTTTCGAGGGACAAGGCAACAGTGTGATCACCGGAGTAATGGGAAGACACCTTAGAAGCTACCCTCATGCCAGGTTCCTGGAACATGAGGACTTACTAAAACGTCCTCTACTCGACGATCACCTTTCGAGGCAAGGCAACAGTGAGGCGTACCCTAGGGGTGGTGTGTGATTTGTGTGTCGTTTTCAGATATTTTTGTCTTTTGTCATGTCATTGGTGATCTAGCATTTGTTTTTATTTTTGGGCATTCATTCTTTCATGTTATTGTTTAACAGTTAAAGGTGCGGGAATTTAAAGTGCGGAAAAGATAAAAGGTCCTACGCTATTACAAGGGCGCAGGTCTACAACGCCAAATTAATCCAGACCCGATTTAAAATAAAGTGCAGAAAATAAATGTCTAATTAACTATTATAGGGCTTTGGAGCAAGTACATGATATTCACAAAAAGAAATAAATAAAACGCGCGAAACAAAAATGTAATCGAAGGCGAGGGCGTTGAACCCTTTAAAGGAATTAAAATAAAATTATTAAAATAATTAAGTTAAATAAAAAGAAAGAACTTATTTTTTATGTTTTTGTATTTATGACATTAAAGAAAATTAAATTAAAAAAAGGTCAAATAATTCTAATTCTAATTGTTTTTTAATTTATTAAAGAAAATGCATTAAAGTTAAAACCTAGAATTAAAACTAAATTTATTATGGGATTTATTTACAAAATTAATGGTTAATGATACTTATGATAAAAATATTTAATTAATTAAAAAAAAGATAAAAAGTGCTAAAGGTCTATTTTTTTTGTTATTTTTGGTTATTGAGAAAAAGAATTAAATTAACAACCTAAAATTAAAACTAAATTTATTATGGGATTTATTTACAAAATTAATACTAAAATAAAATATTTATTATTTTTATCTTTTCTGATTTTTTTGTGTTTTTTTTTATATGTCATGAAAATATTAATTAATTAAAAAAAAGGCAATAATTAAAAGAATATAAAAATAATAAAAACAAAGAATGTAAAGAAAATTGCAAAACCTAAGAGGGGTTTGCCCCTAGTTTGGAGGGTGAGGTCCAGCAATCTGAGCCCAATAAGCCTTAGCTTCTTTGACTTCTCCACTCACGTATTCCAGCGTTGACTCATGTGTACCGTGCTCCTCAGATCTGGGCCCTTGAATTGTTGAGATTGAACGCGTGGCAGGTTTGATTTGGGGGATGCATGGTGTGCTTGAGTACTGAAGCTGCATGGGAATATTAATTGAAAAATAATATTGAAAGGGGTGAGGACCTGGGGCTCGAACCCAGGTCCTGTAGTTTGCCAATGTTTGTGCCTGCCACTGAGCCATTTTGTTTCTTTGTTAATTAAATAAACAACAATCAATAAAAAATAAAACAACACGCTAGTGGATTTTTAGCGCGCGTTTTTGAACCAGCCAACCATTGCCTTACAACTCAGCATCTTCTTCCTTGCTTTGCTTATTTCCTGAAACATGAAAAGAAGAAGCAACGGTTTTTTGACCGTTTCCAAAGGTGATATTATAAGAAATAGCGATTAGAGCTCTATCGCTCATAAATTGAGCGCGAGGCATGGAAACAACTGGCCATGAGCTGCTGATTCTGATGATGCGGGTCTTATAGGCCAATTTTTCCAGAACAAGGAAACCCTCTTTTTGAACCTCTGAAAACCTAGAATATGTCAATGGCAAATTCTTGTATGATGCACGAAAACAAAATTAAACTGTTTGGTTAGCATTAGAATTGAATAAGGAACACAAATCATATATCAAAAATGGCTAAATGCGCATGAATTGAGATGTAAGAGTTTCAAGTATTTTATGCACAGGGTGAGGTCGTTCTTACGTTTCTGGGGATGGAAGCTTGTGGTTTTGATCCAAATGCGTTGCTTGATGTCCCAGGAATGTGATAGAATACGTCTCTTTGCTTGAATCAACCTCTAACCTTGTTTCCAGTTTTCAAAAATGTGGCCAAAAATGTGAGTTTGATGGTTGGTCTCTTGCGCAGCCTAGGTCTCAATTTCGTTCTGTATCACTTGTATAGGCATTAGGTCATGTGAATCAAGAGGAATTATGGCCTCTTAATGCAAAGCAATCAATTTTCAAAATCTTCCATAAACCTCCATAACCAAACTTCCATTTTTGAACTATTTTTGAATTCTTGCCTTATTTGGCCCTTTGCACGAATTTGGTATTGGCTTAATGGTAGTTCAAGGTTAGTTAAGGCCAAATATTCCATTTAATTAAGCTTTTTGATTTTCTTTTGATTTTAAAAGATTTAAAATTAATTAAATCCAATAAAATCAATTAAAAATGGAAAAATTAATTAAAAAATATGAAATAAAAGGTGGGACACGTGGGAAGCATGGCCAAGTTAATTCAAGTGGAAAAAGTGGGCCCCTTTTGTCAAAAAATGAAATTTCAAGGATAAATGATTTTGGCCATTTCACAAAAATTTCCCAACTTCTCCAATGCATATCTTGCTCAATTTTTAAGCTTTGATCATGTTCTTGGACATTTTAGAAAGGTCTTTAAGTCCTCTAAACAATGTCCTTGGTCCCATGTCATTTTGATTTACCAATCTCAAGTTATGGTCTTTGACTTAAAGTCCCTTTTTGTTGACTTTTGAAAATGACCTATAATGTTGAAATTGATAACTTTTTGTGAGAGCATTTCTTGGACTTGGAGTGTGAAGATGAGTTGTAGGAAATGTCTCCCCCTTCAAGATGAGCATTGGATGGGATTTTTATGATGAACCATGAAAAAGTTATGCCTTGGTCAAGTTACAGTTGACTTTTCAGCTGTCCAAATAAGGAAACCTTTGCATCTTGATGATTTTTGAGCCAAGCTTTTGAGAATCATGATCAAGTATTGATCAAATGATGTTTGTGGCTTCAAAATGAGATGTTGACCAAAAATTTGAACTTTTGACTGCCAAATGACCATTTTGCCCCTACAGTTGACTGTAGTGCAATTAGGGTTTTGACTGTGCAATTTTGTGCTGAAAGTCTTGAAACTTGATATGTAGGTGCTTGACAATGTTTATAGGCATAGGAGACTTGATTAAGCTCTTGAAAACTTCAACTTCCTTGCAAGAACCAAAACCCTAGTTTGACTGGCTTAGGAGGATAGTTGACTGTGTAGCCTTTGAGTAGACTTTGAACCATTTGCTTGTCATAACTTTGAAGATTATGGGAGGGTAAATTTTGAGGTACAACAGTTGCCCCTGTTCAATCTTCTTAGACCTGAGGATGCAGATTGGCTGACATGCCTTTCGTAATCCGAGGGTAGAATATGATTGAACACTAGAGTGCCCAGAAATTTGCGCTCACATAGTAGCAGTGTGATGATGGGAATGGGCTTACAGATGCCATGCTGAGAGATGCTGGAAGGTGGATGGGCTTATAGATGCCATCTGGATGTCGATCGCGTAAGAGATTCTTTAGCGAGAACTTGTGTACCTGCAAAAGAAAAATGAGTACCTGACATGTTGCAGGAGCTGGTCTTCAGATGCTTTGTATAGATGTGTCCTGACTGGTTACAGGAGCTGGATCTGGATCTTCAAACGGTGATGAATGAACCAGGGGTGGTTACTACCTCAACAGGAACGGTGAGAGAACCTTGGGCGACTTCAACTTCAACAGCAATTGTTGAGAGAATCTTGGAATGGAATTATCATCTCCGCAGGATCGGGGAGAGAACCATAGGCAATTACAGTCTCAATAGCAATCATTGAGAAAACCTGGAATGGGATTATCGTCTCCGCAGGATCGGGGAGAGAACCATAGGCAATTATAATCTCAAAAGCAATCATTGAGAAAAACCTAGAATGGAATTATCGTCTCCGCAGGATCGGGGAGAGAACCATAGGCAATTATAATCTCAATAGCAATTATTGGGAAAACCTTGGATGGAATTATCAGCTCCGCAGGATTGGGGAGAGAACCATAGGAAATTATAATCTCAATAACATTCATTGAGAAAACCTGGAATGGAATTATCATCTCCGCAGCATTGGGGAGAGAACCATAGGAAATTATAATCTCAATAACATTCATTGAGAAAAACCTGGAATGGAATTATCATCTCCGCAGCATTGGGGAGAGAACCATAGGAAATTATAATCTCAATAACATTCATTGAGAAAAACCTGGAATGGAATTATCATCTCCGCAGCATTGGGGAGAGAACCATAGGAAATTATAATCTCAATAACATTCATTGAGAAAAACCTGGAATGGAATTATCATCTCCGCAGCATTGGGGAGAGAACCATAGGAAATTATAATCTCAATAACATTCATTGAGAAAAACCTGGAATGGAATTATCATCTCCGCAGCATTGGGGAGAGAACCATAGGAAATTATAATCTCAATAACATTCATTGAGAAAAACCTGGAATGGAATTATCATCTCCGCAGCATTGGGGAGAGAACCATAGGTGATTACAATCTCAATAGCAATCATTGAGAAAACCTGGAATGGAATTATCATCTCCGCAGCATTGGGGAGAGAACCATAGGAAATTATAATCTCAATAACATTCATTGAGAAAAACCTGGAATGGAATTATCATCTCCGCAGCATTGGGGAGAGAACCATAGGAAATTATAATCTCAATAACATTCATTGAGAAAAACCTTGAATGGAATTATCATCTCCGCAGCATTGGGGAGAGAACCATAGGAAATTATAATCTCAATAACATTCATTGAGAAAAACCTGGAATGGAATTATCATCTCCGCAGCATTGGGGAGAGAACCATAGGAAATTATAATCTCAATAACATTCATTGAGAAAAACCTGGAATGGAATTATCATCTCCGCAGCATTGGGGAGAGAACCATAGGAAATTATAATCTCAATAACATTCATTGAGAAAAACATGGAATGGAATTATCATCTCCGCAACATTGGGGAGAGAACCATAGGAAATTACAATCTCAATAGCAATCATTGAGAAAACCTGGAATGGAATTATCATCTCCGCAGGATCGGGGAGAGAACCATAGGCAATTACAGTCTCAATAGCAATCATTGAGAAAACCTGGAATGGAATTATCATCTCCGCAGGATCGGGGAGAGAACCATAGGCAATTACAGTTTCAATAGCAATCATTGAGAAAACCTTGGATAACTTCTACTGAGTCTTCATCAGAAAAATCTGTTTGGGGTCAATTTAGCTGGACTAGAGAAGGCCTTTGACTGGATAAGAAATCTTTGGAGTCGATTAACTGAACCGGTCTAGGTCTTGAAATATGATTGAGAATTTAGCTGAATCCTTCCTGAAAGATAAAGGTCAGTCATATGCAATGCATGATATGGATCAAGCGATGATGTTCTTAACATAAATGAGATTTGTATGATGCGTCTATGCATGCTATAATGATGTATGTGATGTTTAGGAATGTATGTTTTCGTCTAGGAAAGTAATTCCTCGACGGGTGCCGGGAAGTCATATCCTGGGCTGATGTTGGAGAATAGATTTTGCTTCCGCTGGGGATGATAGTTGCAAGAATACCGGTAGGAGAAGATAACTCCGTTGGGGAATAAACTTGGCGAATGGAATAACTCTGCGGGGGGAAAAGTACTCTAGCGACCTTGCTGGGGGGCAATACTCTGGTGAGAGAAAGATGCTTTGCCGAATTGTTGATGGTAATTTGCTGGGGATATCTTGGTTGTGTTGGAAGTGTTAATAGACTTCGCTGGGGATAAGGATATTTCGTCGAGGATGCTCTTTCCGTGGCTTTTGGCTGAGGATAACCCAGTTATATCCTGGTAAGGAAATAACTCTTTGAATAAAGCCGGACGACGCGTTCGTGTTCTGCGAGGATAAGCTTCCAGAATCTACTGGGGATAAGCTTACTGCTTGGGGAGATGAATTCCAACTTTCCCGGGGAAACTGGATTGGACTCTCCTGGGGAAGTTTTGAGATGTATCGGGGGAAGTGACACCACTGAATGTTTGATATACCTCCGGGGAACAATCTTTAGACCAAGACTGCCAGGGATGTTTGTTAAGAATATATGTGTATATGCTGCTGGGGAATGTTGAGATCTGCTGGAGGATACCCAAATTCCTTAAGTTTGATAATATAGCTTGGATGAAGAGCGTGTACTGACTTGCTGACTTACTCTCTGGGGAACTAGGATATCTGGTTGTATTCTTTAGCTGAACCTACCTTGATACCTTGGAGGATAGAACAATTGGATTGCTTGGACAGCTCATCATTGCCCATGTTTTTATGGGAGAAGGCACCTGTGGGGGGCTGGTAGTTGTTGATAGACCAAGCTTCTTCTGGTAGGCAAGTGACGAGATGCCAGGACATAGTCGTACGCTTTGATCCCTAACTTTTGCCTGGACCGCCCTTTCGGGTTTTCAGTCCACCGGGATACCCATTTTTGCCCAAGCCGCCTTTTCAGGTTTTCGACTTGCCGGGTGTACAGATTTTTTCATTTCATCCCTTCATTTTTCCCGAACCCTTTTGGTTCGCCGGGAAGCCCTTATTTTTGCCTAGGTGTGTCAACCTAGCGGGTCTTTGATTATGCGTAGTATCTTTTCGACTATGTCCATACTCTCGGAAAGTAGGGAGTTGCCCCTGTTAGAAGTGTTTTGTCATGGCACCAGAAGGTATTTGATCAGGCAAGATTCGTTGTTGGAATTCCCCAAGTGACTCAGGTGGAGGTTTGCCCCAGGCTATTTGGCCTTTGAGAGATTCTCCGAATCTTGATTGGACTGCCCCAGATGATGGACCACGATCATATCATGCCCCTTGATGGGAAGTGCTTCTGTTCATTAGGCATTTGTCGTGCGAATTTCCCTGCTGTTCAAACAAAAAGTCATATGCAAACAAAGTTATGTTAAAAATGCAAAGCCTATGTCTGTCTTGAAGATTTTGAAAATGCATTCTTTTCATAAAACAAGTGATTGTTTGTAAAACGTGATGTCAACTCCGTATTGTACCGTAGGCCTTAAGGAGTCAGGATACCTTTCGTAACAGTATGCTTTCGAACTAACCCATGCTTCAGCTAGGACTTTTGAGGGTTATAACGTGGCCTGGTTCACGGTTTAAGAAACAAAGGATAAAGGCTCAAATTATTTGTACCCACCCGCTCTTCGTGATGTTCTTCAATCCTAAACTCAGCTGATCGCGCGTTAGACCTTATTTGAGTTTTTGTCCTGATGTTCCAATGATGGTCCAGATTTTGATGATTTATTCTGGATAGGCAGTCATTCCTTTGTTTTTGTTGAGGATGTATAGGACCTCTTTCTTTTTTTTGATTTTATTGTTATCCCTTTCTTTTTTTTTGCCTGAACTGTTTCCTTTTTTGGAATCGCAGTCAGCGGGATGTCTCAGTTTTGTAAGTCTCCTTCATGGGTTTTGACTTAATGGTTTTTTTATTTTTTAAGATAATGACTGCCTTTCTTTATTGATTATTCGGAACCATCACTGTCTTTCTTTTTTTGTTGTAAGGACCTCTTTGGTGCCATTTGTTATGCACTTATATCAACTGAGAGAACTACCCTGCCCCAGGTTATGATAAAGGGTTTTAAATTTCGAAAAGAAAAACTCCTACTTCTTTGGCTCAGATGGGTTGACGAGGGATTATCATCCTTATAACTCCAGTGTTTAGGAATTGAAACAATGCCTGTACCTCATCAGCGAGGTCTGTTCAAAAGCATACTGTAAAGATAGCGGTATCGTTTTCGTCATCCTCCCTCAAGAGGCTTAGAATTTTAGATCCAGAGTTGACATCAGAAAAAATATGAAAATAATTTGCATTTAGTGAATACGAATATATTGTTTCAAAACAGACATATGCGATGCATTAATGAAATAACAAAGTTTAACATGAGTAAATGTTTGAACACAAGAAAATTGCAACTTGAACATTCGAATGAACAAAAATTTCCCAATCTTAGCCATGATTGGGCAAGGGAGCAGTGATTATGTTCGGAGTCTCAGGTACTTCAAACTGAATCTCTCCAGCGTCGATCATGTCTTGAATCTTGTTTTTGAGAGGCCAGCAGTTGTCCGTAGTATGCCCCGGGCTATCAGAATGGTATGCGCACCTATCGTTGGGATTATAGTTAGGAGCAGAAGTGTTTGGATTCCGGAGAGGAGCCCTTAAGGTGATCAACCCTGCCTCCAACATTTGTTGTAGTGCTTGATCCAGCGACATGTTGATCTTGGTGAACTGCCATTTAGGCTTGTCTGGTTTGCTCTGATCAACCCGTTGTTCTGGGCGAGGTCGTTGTTGGACCTGTGAAGTAGTAGCAACTCAGAGAAGTCTATTCATTGGACCCGACCTTTGCCTTCTTGGAAGCTGTTCCATGACCTGGTCCCTGATTTGGGCTGGTTGCTTCATGACTTGAGGAAGCTGGCTGATCATGGCTCTCAGCTCTCCTTGCTCCTGAGCTAAACCTTGAATAAGGGCCCTTTGCCCCAGCATTTGGGTTTTCAATGTGTCTACCTCAGCTTGTAGACGTTTCAGCTGCTCGTCCTTGTCATCTTCAGGACTCTTTCTGATCAGATTCCCCATGAGGAGTGTCCTCAACTCTTCCTGCCCCTTGTATAGGCTTAGGAAGATCTCCTTGAACTGATTCTCTTGAGTGTGGAGGTCCTGGTTATCTTGTTGTGAAGCCATTGCTGAAATGAACAGCGAGAAAGGTAAGTGACCTGCAACAAGGATACCTGTTATGCAATGATGAGTATGTCATGCATGTAATGTTTTCAAGGACCTCGCGGGGTAAACAAGAAATTTGTTAGAGCTGGGATCCGGTAGCTTGATTGAAGGAACTTCATGTTGTTGAGAATTCTTCTTCAAGGGTCAAAGGCTCACCATATCCAGTGGGTCATAGCCCCTGACTTTAGTCGTCATGTTTAGTTTTGGTTTCCAGACAACCTTGGTTAGGGGAACCTTCCCCAGGAGTCAAAGCTCACCATATCAAGTGGGTCATAGCCTCTGACAACCTTGGCTAGAGGAAAATAAATCCTCTTTGCCCCTTGCTGGGATAGTTGATTCACCATGACCTGCATCACAAGCCCTTGAGATCCTTGAAATGGGTTAGGATGTATGCAATGGTATGATGTTATGTTATGCATGGGGTAATGTAGGTAAACCCTGTTATGAGTCCCAATTAAGGACTGCAAACCAAAACCTGCAAGAAACTCAAGTAAAACCTGTCATGAGTCCTAATTAAGGACTAAACACAACACCTGCAAGAAACTCGGTAAACCTTGTTATGAGTCCTAATTAAGGACTATAAACAAAACCTGCAAGTAAGTTCATGTGTCAGCTAACAAGCATGCAAGTAGGCAAGTACAAAGGCACACAAGTCACACAAGGGAAGCCCTTAGAGTTTAGGCCAGCATGAGGTCTAGGTATTACCCTCTTGAAGTTGGTGGGCTCAAACCTGTCCTATCAAAGTAACCGGGTTCTAAGGATCTCAATATCATTGGATTGCTTTCATTGTTCATCGTTTCGATTTAGCCACTGACTGGCGATCAAAATATCCCAAGAAAACAACCCTCAATTGAGTGTAGTATCGAGTATCAACCGACTTCGGAGTACACCAAAGTAGTTATCTCACTACCCTAAAGAGGCCAAGATGGTTCAATTAAGGTTCCTAAGGTCTGTTGATGCTTCACGACACCACGCGGAGGCCCCGTACTCTCCTTGATTGACTCAAGGGTTACCGGTACACACCAAAGTGCCACATCAACGTAGCAGACTGCTTCAACCATGTCGGTATACCCCGCACAGTTCCCTCACAGTCTTGTTGCTACTTTCTAAGAAGGTATCCCCAGATCCGGGTTAGGATCTATAGAACTCCCAAGACAGTCCCACAATTTAAAGCAAGCAAAGAAAGCAATTGAAAACACAGTGATCTTAGTCCTAAGGTACACCTCACTTTAAAAGTCTCCCCAGCAGAGTCGCCAGTTCTGTGATCGGTGGATCTGGAACTGACTGTTTAACGCTGGTTCGCGAAATGTCGCGGTAAGCAAGAGTCGCCACCGTCTTTTATTTTCTCCAACATGGAAAGGACAAAAGCACAGAAAAATTCCTTATTGAGATTAGTTCTCGGTTCGGGAGGTAGATTTATAGAAAGGGAAGGTGTTAGCACCCTTTCTATCCATGGTTATCCATGGGCTCTTAGATACTTGCTCATTTGTGTTTTCAAAATGTTTGTTTGCTTTTCAAGGTGAGTGGGTTTGAAAAAGTTTCTTTGAAAGTTTCAGATCGACTCTTGTATAAGTCCTCAAGAGTGTTTGAAAAGTTGTTTTGAAAGCTTTTTGAAAAGTGTAAGGTGTGAAAAGTATTTTGATTTGTTTTTGAAAAGAGCAAGTATCCATGAGTCATCTACCTACCCTAAGGAATTAAGCTGTGTAATTGTCCTTTAGATAGTGCCATCCCACCATTGAGAGATAGGTAGCACCACCGTTGGAGGTGTTCGGGTCAATTCGAGGGTTAGGGACAATATGGTCACCGAGCGATAGTAAGATACCTTAGAAGCTACCCTTATGCCATTGATCTTTTTATTCTGAGGCAACTATTCCGAGGCAACTTATTTTGAGGCAACCAGATCAATGGGACATAAGGACTTACTAAGACGTCCTATAGTCGATGGCCACGTTTGAGGGACAAGGCAACAGTGTGATCACCGGAGTAATGGGAAGACACCTTAGAAGCTACCCTCATGCCAGGTTCCTGGAACATGAGGACTTACTAAAACGTCCTCTACTCGACGATCACCTTTCGAGGCAAGGCAACAATGAGGCGTACCCTAGGGGTGGTGTGTGATTTGTGTGTCGTTTTCAGATATTTTTGTCTTTTGTCATGTCATTGGTGATCTAGCATTTTTTTTTATTTTTGGGCATTCATTCTTTCATGTTATTGTTTAACAGTTAAAGGTGCGGGAATTTAAAGTGCGGAAAAGATAAAAGGTCCTACGCTATTACAAGGGCGCAGGTCTACAACGCCAAATTAATCCAGACCCGATTTAAAATAAAGTGCAGAAAATAAATGTCTAATTAACTATTACAGGGCTTTGGAGCAAGTACATGATATTCACAAAAAGAAATAAATAAAACGCGCGAAACAAAAATGTAATCGAAGGCGAGGGCGTTGAACCCTTTAAAGGAATTAAAATAAAATTATTAAAATAATTAAGTTAAATAAAAAGAAAGAACTTATTTTTTATGTTTTTGTATTTATGACATTAAAGAAAATTAAATTAAAAAAAGGTCAAATAATTCTAATTCTAATTGTTTTTTAATTTATTAAAGAAAATGCATTAAAGTTAAAACCTAGAATTAAAACTAAATTTATTATGGGATTTATTTACAAAATTAATGGTTAATGATACTTATGATAAAAATATTTAATTAATTAAAAAAAAGATAAAAAGTGCTAAAGGTCTATTTTTTTGTTATTTTTGGTTATTGAGAAAAAGAATTAAATTAACAACCTAAAATTAAAACTAAATTTATTATGGGATTTATTTACAAAATTAATACTAAAATAAAATATTTATTATTTTTATCTTTTCTGATTTTTTTGTGTTTTTTTTTATATGTCATGAAAATATTAATTAATTAAAAAAAAGGCAATAATTAAAAGAATATAAAAATAATAAAAACAAAGAATGTAAAGAAAATTGCAAAACCTAAGGGGGGTTTGCCCCTAGTTTGGAGGGTGAGGTCCAGCAATCTGAGCCCAATAAGCCTTAGCCTCTTTGACTTCTCCACTCACGTATTCCAGCGTTGACTCATGTGTACCGTGCTCCTCAGATCTGGGCCCTTGAATTGTTGAGATTGAACGCGTGGCAGGTTTGATTTGGGGGATGCATGGTGTGCTTGAGTACTGAAGCTGCATGAGAATATTAATTGAAAAATAATATTGAAAGGGGTGAGGACCTGGGGCTCGAACCCAGGTCCTGTAGTTTGGCAATGTTGTGCCTGCCACTGAGCCATTTTGTTTCTTTGTTAATTAAATAAACAACAATCAATAAAAAATAAAACAACACGCTAGTGGATTTTTAGCGCGCGTTTTTGAACCAGCCAACCATTGCCTTACAACTCAGCATCTTCTTCCTCGCTTTGCTTATTTCCTGAAACATGAAAAGAAGAAGCAACGGTTTTTTGACCGTTTCCAAAGGTGACATTACAAGAAATAGCGATTAGAGCTCTATCGCTCATAAATTGAGCGCGAGGCATGGAAACAACTGGCCATGAGCTGCTGATTCTGATGATGTGGGTCTTATAGGCCAATTTTTCCAGAACAAGGAAACCCTCTTTTTGAACCTCTGAAAACCTAGAATATGTCAATGGCAAATTCTTGTATGATGCACGAAAACAAAATTAAACTGTTTGGTTAGCATTAGAATTGAATAAGGAACACAAATCATATATCAAAAATGGCTAAATGCGCATGAATTGAGATGTAAGAGTTTCAAGTATTTTATGCATAGGGTGAGGTCGTTCTTACGTTTCTGGGGATGGAAGCTTGTGGTTTTGATCCAAATGCGTTGCTTGATGTCCCAGGAATGTGATAGAATACGTCTCTTTGCTTGAATCAACCTCTAACCTTGTTTTCAGTTTTCAAAAATGTGGCCAAAAATGTGAGTTTGATGGTTGGTCTCTTGCGCAGCCTAGGTCTCAATTTCGTTCTGTATCACTTGTATAGGCATTAGGTCATGTGAATCAAGAGGAATTATGGCCTCTTAATGCAAAGCAATCAATTTTCAAAATCTTCCATAAACCTCCATAACCAAACTTCCATTTTTGAACTATTTTTGAATTCTTGCCTTATTTGGCCCTTTGCACGAATTTGGTATTGGCTTAATGGTAGTTCAAGGTTAGTTAAGGCCAAATATTCCATTTAATTAAGCTTTTTGATTTTCTTTTGATTTTAAAAGATTTAAAATTAATTAAATCCAATAAAATCAATTAAAAATGGAAAAATTAATTAAAAAATATGAAATAAAAGGTGGGACACGTGGGAAGCATGGCCAAGTTAATTCAAGTGGAAAAAGTGGGCCCCTTTTGTCAAAAAATGAAATTTCAAGGATAAATGATTTTGGCCATTTCACAAAAATTTCCCAACTTCTCCAATGCATATCTTGCTCAATTTTTAAGATTTGATCATGTTATTGGACATTTTAGAAAGGTCTTGAAGTCCTCTAAACAATGTCCTTGGTCCCATGTCATTTTGATTTACCAATCTCAAGTTATGGTCTTTGACTTAAAGTCCCTTTTTGTTGACTTTTGAAAATGACCTATAATGTTGAAATTGATAACTTTTTGTGAGAGCATTTATTGGACTTGGAGTGTGAAGATGAGTTGTAGGAAATGTCTCCCCCTTCAAGATGAGCATTGGATGGGATTTTTCTGATGAACCATGAAAAAGTTATGCCTTGGTCAAGTTACAGTTGACTTTTCAGCTGTCCAAATAAGGAAACCTTTGCATCTTGATGATTTTTGAGCCAAGCTTTTGAGAATCATGATCAAGTATTGATCAAATGATTTTTGTGGCTTCAAAATGAGATGTTGACCAAAAATTTGAACTTTTGACTGCCAAATGACCATTTTGCCCCTACAGTTGACTGTAGTGCAATTAGGGTTTTGACTGTGCAATTTTGTGCTGAAAGTCTTGAAACTTGATATGTAGGTGCTTGACAATGTTTATAGGCATAGGAGACTTGATTAAGCTCTTGAAAACTTCAACTTCCTTGCAAGAACCAAAACCCTAGTTTGACTGGCTTAGGAGGATAGTTGACTGTGTAGCCTTTGAGTAGACTTTGAACCATTTGCTTGTCATAACTTTGAAGATTATGGGAGGGTAAATTTTGGGGTACAACAGTTGCCCCTGTTAAATCTTCTTAGACCTGAGGATGCAGGTTGGCTGACGTGCCTTTCGTAATCCGAGGGTAGAAGATGATTGAACACTAGAGTGCCCAGAAATTTGCGCTCACATAGTAGCAGTGTGATGATGGGAATGGGCTTACAGATGCCATGCTGAGAGATGCTGGAAGGTGGATGGGCTTATAGATGCCATCTGGATGTCGATCGCGTAAGAGATTCTTTAGCGAGAACTTGTGTACCTGCAAAAGAAAAATGAGTACCTGACATGTTGCAGGAGCTGGTCTTCAGATGCTTTGTATAGATGTGTCCTGACTGGTTACAGGAGCTGGATCTGGATCTTCAAACGGTGATGAATGAACCAGGGGTGGTTACTACCTCAACAGGAACGGTGAGAGAACCTTGGGCGACTTCAACTTCAACAACAATTGTTGAGAGAATCTTGGAATGGAATTATCATCTCCGCAGGATCAGGGAGAGAACCATAGGCAATTACAGTCTCAATAGCAATCATTGAGAAAACCTGGAATGGGATTATCGTCTCCGCAGGATCGGGGAGAGAACCATAGGCAATTATAATCTCAAAAGCAATCATTGAGAAAAACCTAGAATGGAATTATCGTCTCCGCAGGATCATGGAGAGAACCATAGGCAATTATAATCTCAATAGAAATTATTGGGAAAACCTTGGATGGAATTATCAGCTCCGCAGGATCGGGGAGAGAACCATAGGAAATTATAATCTCAATAACATTCATTGAGAAAACCTGGAATGGAATTATCATCTCCGCAGCATTGGGGAGAGAACCATAGGAAATTATAATCTCAATAACATTCATTGAGAAAAACCTGGAATGGAATTATCATCTCCGCAACATTGGGGAGAGAACCATAGGAAATTATAATCTCAATAACATTCATTGAGAAAAACCTGGAATGGAATTATCATCTCCGCAGCATTGGGGAGAGAATCATAGGAAATTATAATCTCAATAACATTCATTGAGAAAAACCTGGAATGGAATTATCATCTCCGCAGCATTGGGGAGAGAACCATAGGAAATTATAATCTCAATAACATTCATTGAGAAAAACCTGGAATGGAATTATCATCTCCGCAGCATTGGGGAGAGAACCATAGGTGATTACAATCTCAATAGCAATCATTGAGAAAACCTGGAATGGAATTATCATCTCCGCAGCATTGGGGAGAGAACCATAGGAAATTATAATCTCAATAACATTCATTGAGAAAAACCTGGAATGGAATTATCATCTCCGCAGCATTGGGGAGAGAACCATAGGAAATTATAATCTCAATAACATTCATTGAGAAAAACCTGGAATGGAATTATCATCTCCGCAGCATTGGGGAGAGAACCATAGGAAATTATAATCTCAATAACATTCATTGAGAAAAACCTGGAATGGAATTATCATCTCCGCAGCATTGGGGAGAGAACCATAGGAAATTATAATCTCAATAACATTCATTGAGAAAAACCTGGAATGGAATTATCATCTCCGCAGCATTGGGGAGAGAACCATAGGAAATTATAATCTCAATAACATTCATTGAGAAAAACCTGGAATGGAATTATCATCTCCGCAGCATTGGGGAGAGAACCATAGGAAATTACAATCTCAATAGCAATCATTGAGAAAACCTGGAATGGAATTATCATCTCCGCAGGATCGGGGAGAGAACCATAGGCAATTACAGTCTCAATAGCAATCATTGAGAAAACCTGGAATGGAATTATCATCTCCGCAGGATCGGGGAGAGAACCATATATGGTATGTTGTTTTATTGTTTTATTAATGCAGTTTTGTATTGCAATTTTGATGCAATATTTGGATGTTTGTGACATGTTTTGGAGCAGAAACACAAGGGCTGGTTTTGGGATAACATCATACCAGATTATGGAGTGTTTTGTTTGGTTTTATGCAGCAGGACAAATAGGACAGGCACTGGTTTTATGGACTGATATGCAGAGGAAAACAATAGTAGGCAGCAAGTTTGTCTTGGAGCAGGGACAAATTTGGATGGAGACAACACTTTAAGAGAACTTAGGATTAGGTCTAAGGCAAAATTTCTTGATAGGTTTAAGTCTTGTGTACTTTGTGTAATCTTTATGTAAACAATAAAGTTGTAATGGTGATGATTTGAAATTGATCAAAGAACTTGGATGGTTCATGTAGTATTGTGAAGCTTTGTGATTCTTTAGAATTCAAACTTGAAATATCAAAAGAAAACTTCTAATACTCGAATTTGATTATTATTAGAATGTGTGTTGAAAATTGTCTTTGAATTTGAACTTTGAGAGAAGTCTTGGGTAATGCTTGAAATCTTGAACAATTTTATGAACTTGCACTCTTGAAATAATCTTTGATAAATTGGAGCACTTTTACTCAAAACACCAAATTCATTATCCTTCTTGAATCACTCTTTTCATTACAAACACACGTGTGATTTAAGAATCCTGTTTTTTTTTAATTTCAAACAAATATCTTGATGATTTTGACACAGACAAATCCTTGAGGAACCTCTAAACTTTAATTCTCAAAACCCATGTTAACTTGTGATTGAAGTCACGAGCATTTGATGAGAATTAATAGTTGTATTGATCAAATGAAACCATAAGTCAATCTCTTACGCCTTTTTTTCACTTGTATCTGACTTCTAAGAAACTAAATATGAAAGAATCCTTTTAATCCACATGTTTTCCTCAACTACAATGAAAGCCCTTATCCATCTAGTCTTGAAAAATCTGCACCTTTTGGTTTAACCACCTGTCTTGTAAGAGAGAAACATACATACAAGGCATGTCCTTTGCATTTCCATGAGGTTAGTAAAATAAACATAAAGGTAAAACCCACACAAAGGGTGTTTGACAACTTTTGTAAAGATAAACCCAAAGATGAAAGGGTTAAGAGCCGAACATAACTTGTGATTTTGATGTTATGTGAAGATGCGAATGAAGGTGGGATCTTAGGTAAAAACTTTGGGTATGACAAGTAGCTCGAAGTTTTATTTAAAGAACAAGACTCGACTACTCTGAAGTATTTGCTCCAGTAGCAAGTTTGGAGACTTCTCAACTAGTGGTAGCCTTGGCATGCAACCAAGGTTGGTCGACATTTAATTTAGATGTGAAATCAGAATTTTTGAATGGTCCTTTAGATGAAGAGGTCTATGTCACACAACCTCCTGGGTTTATGATTCAGACGCAAGCGAGTAAAGCATGAAATTCTGGCACACATACAAACAGAAGTCAAGACTGATATCTTAACAATACACAATGTTACAACAGTTGTTATGACATCTGTTGACAAAACAACAAACAATATAATAACACAACATAATTATAACTTTAAGAAACTAAAGAACACAATGATATGTTAACCCAATTTGGTAAAAAATCACCTACTTTAGGGGCTACTAAGCCAGGAAAGAAATCCGCTATCAGGAGTATTAATTCTAAGCTAAACTCCCCCATTTACAACTTATCACTTAATCACTACCCAATGCAAATTCTACCTAGGAATCTCCTGCATAAGAGAACCCACTTACTTCCAATCACCGCAGTGATATTAAACTCCCAATAACAGGGGAAAATTCCAGTCCCAGGAACTATTAGGAAGTACACACTCCCCAATTACAACTACTTAGTTTGCTTAAAAGCTTCACTAAGAATAATACTCAACTCGTGCCTATGGGCTTTTAGTGAAAACAATAACTTGAGAAATTGTCAAGCACAATTAGTCAACTCAAATGTATTAGAGATATATGAGGACATACAAACAAAATAGAAACTTCCTTGAAGATCCCTCAGACCGCAAGAGTAAGAAAATAAAGATTCCACTTATTTTCATATTTCTTGCTCATATTAGGTCTAGGTTATTTCTTTAACTACTCCTCAACAATTCTTTGGCTTTGCAGTTGCACCCAGATATTCCTTGTTATCCATGTTGAGGGCTGCACAAATCTGTGCAGGAAAATTACCTTGAATCTTGGAAAAAACACAAGGCTTCCTAATTAGTCTCAATCAACCAATTATAGAAACTTGTGTACAACTGGATATATTATTTGTTCCAGATTTAAATATCCTCAACATGCGAAAAGTCAGTGAGATAAACCAAAAGGAATCTCAAAGAATCATTTTAAATTTGTCAAGAAAAAATCAAACAGCATAGCCTGCGGCACCAGACCAAGATGTCATGACATTTTCTTTGACATATGGATAAAAATCACATAACAAAAAACCTATTATGGCAAAACATGTTTTTGACAAAAGTTATCCAATTTCGAAATCATGGTATTAACAATATCCAAGAGAGAGGAATAAAACCACAAACAAAACAAACTGCATAAAAGTATATGTATTAGAGTACAAATGCTACATATCAGACATGTACAATACTCCCCCTATCACACATAACAAGTTCTCCGCCTCAAGGGAAAAACGCACACCATAGCACCTGCAGCGGATCAACAGAAGCAACAACAACTTTAGCACACACAAGCATGAATAAGCATGCTCCACCTCAATGATTGCATGAGAAACCATACACATAACTAATCTCATAGAAGTAGTAGCACAGAGTACTATCACAATGCTAAATCAACATGTCTAGACATGTGATGTAACATCAGGACATAACACTCTACTCCCCTTTTTTATCCAAAATATTGACAAAAAGAAAGAGAGTAAATGTACACAGTGGAAACACAGAAAACATCATGACATATTGTATTCAGGAAACAACACAACTAGAAACACAACTATAGAAACATGTTGCACACAAACAACAACACATAGCAGTTAGACATGCACATATGCAGATACACAAATGGAACCACAGATGGAAACACACAACTTCTTGGCCAGCTTCAGGTGGTATTCCACCTCTTTTCTATGTCAAAGAGCCTCCTTCCACTATCAAAGATCCTTCTAAATTCCTTGGTGTTGTAGCCAGCCCCACTGTCTTGCAGAACACCATTCTTCTAGTCCTTCTCAGTAGCAATTAGTCTAGGCATGTCATGCCTCAGAACATAGAGGAAAGATGTAGTATAAGTTGCATTCCCTTTTTTTGTAATTTCTATAACTCTTCAATAGTACAAGTTCCAATCTCGCGGTTTTTCATAATAATAAGTTGTTCCTTGTTGTCCATATAGTTAAGAGTGTCATCATTTCCTTCAACAAGATTCCCGCTCAGTTGTTTGCAACTACCAAGATCCTTGTACCAATCATGTTAAATAAGATATATGAAGGAACTGAGATCTTAATTGTGAGATATCATGACATATCTCTTGACATCATACCTCTTCAACATTAATTCAGTGAAACTTCCCCTTGTTTCTCTCAAGGCAACACATATATCTGTATTTGATATCTTCTATTTAAATTTAGTGATGGTACCTTTATCAGGATGACCTGCAGTCAAATCCCTGGTTTGTTCTATTTGTCCCTCGGTATAAAGACTTGTTCTATATTGAGAATTCATGGGCTCAGTGTTTGTGAATTCACAAGTCTCCTCTCCTAGTTCTTTATCAGTTTGCATATAGGAAGTTCCAGCATCATCTCTGACTTCCTCCTTTTCTTCAATAACTGAATCATAAACTATTATATTGATAAGTTGTAAAGACATTTCAGTTCTAAAGCTAAAAACTCTATAAGTCCTTATTGTTATTCTTCATTCTTGTCCATAGCTCATAAGGAGTAGTTGAAGTATTTCTTGTAAGAGAAACTCTCTTATGGATACAACACACAGTATTCACAGATTCTACCCAAAAGTAAAAAGGTAAACACTTAGCATGAAGCATGAATCTAGCTGATTCTAGAATATCCTTGGTTACTTGTTTAACACTTCCCCATTCCTGAGAGCACTCATAATGAATATTTAGAGAATTTTACATTCCCAAATTCTTTGTCATGGTCACTTCTAATTTTCACAATATCATCATTCTTCTCTTCTTGAATTATTTGACACAAGTCTTTGAAGACCTTAAATGCATTTGACTTTTCTCTAAGAAAGTTTATCCAGGTATATCCAGAAAAATCATCTATGAGCACATAAACATACCTCTTACCACACACACTTTTAACCTGCATTGGTCCCATTAAGTCCATATGAAGAAGTTCTAACCTTTTAGAAGTAGTCTGAAGTTTTAACATTTTGTGTGACATCACGAATTGAGATCTAGAATCACACTCCACAAAGACTAACCCTTCTTCAATATCTAGCTTTGGCAAGTCTCTAATGGCTCCTTTAGATATGACTTCCTTCATTCCTTTGAAATGAAGATGTCCAAGTTTCTCATGCCATAACTTCAATTCATCCTTACTGGCCTTTGAACCTGAGGGAGAATAAGAACTTGATTGAGATTCCTTTAGAGAACATTTGTTCTTCGATTTTCTACCCTGACTCATGTTAACCCTTTCTAAAATAGGGGCACCTTTACCCATCAGTTTCCCAACTCCTTCAATTTTACTACTGACACTGTCATAAAAACTTGCAGATCCAGTGGAATGAGACCTATTACTCAGTTCTAACTTCTGCACTCCTATCATACGCCTAGCACACCAAATGTCAAAATTCCTATCTTCTCCATTTGAGTTTCTTAAGAATGTATGAGTATTTAAGTTTACACCCATATTATAAGTCCCTTTCTTTTTGCTCACTTTCTCACCCTTAGAAAGAATTGAAGATTTTTTATCTCCATATAGTTTATAGCAGAAGGGCTTTATATGACCATGCTCACCATAAGAATGGCATGTCCAAGTTGATCACTGACTTGTTGGCCATATTTGATCAAGTTTGCTAGAATGTTGTAACATGTGATTTGACATGTTAATTATTTCCTTTCTTTCAGCGAGAAGAAACTTTACCACATACACTCCTCTTTGATCATTCTCAACTTGATAGTTACCTTCTAATTCTCCATTCTCTTTTATCATAGCCACTCCATCCTCTAAATTTTTAACTAAGTATGACATTTTATTAATCTTGGAATTTAGAAGAGTTACCTCACTTTGAAGATAAGATATAATACATAGAAGATTATTCTTCTCACTTTCCAAGTCAGCTATGATCTTTCTATGATCTTCCTCTGTTTTGACATTTGCTTCACACTTGTCACAAGTATCTTTGTAGGATATATCAGGATCTTCATGGAGAACACTATCATCATCAACTTTTACTTCACCTACCCATCTTCCAAACAAAGCTACCACAAGTTTTGTAGATTCATCATTAGCCCCATTTTTTGATTCATCATCAACAGACCATGACACATTAAATCCCTTTTTCTTCCTCTTGAGAAAAGTGGGGCATTCTGGTTTGATGTGACCAAAACATTCACACTCATAACATTGAATGCCTTTGCTTTGATTGGTCTTTTCTTCAGACATGGAATTCTTCTAAAAATTTTCTTCATTACTGATGTCAGATGAGATATTCATGGCATCCAGTCTCCCTCTTCTGTCCAATCTTTTTAATACCATATTGAATTGTTTTCCATGTAGAACAATGGTATTAGATAAATCCTTATTTGTAAGCAGCTCCACTTGACCTTTATCTTCAACATTGGACACAAAAGCTATGCTTTTGTTCTTTTTCTCAGCTTTGTCACCAATAGCCAGGTTAATTGTTTGAAGTGACCCAATAAGTTTATTAACTCTCAAGTTGTTGATGTCTTGAGCTTCTTCAACTGATGTGACCTTCATGAAAAATATCCTAGGTAAGGACCTAAGGATCTTTCTGACTAGTTTGGCTTCCGACATCTTTTCTTCCAATTCACTTGACGAACTATAAATTTCAAGAATCTTCATTTGATATTCTTGAATTGTCTCATCATCATTCATTGTTAAGTTCTCAAATTTGGAAGTGAGAAGCTGAAGTCTTAAAATCTTCACCTTAGAGGTACCTTCATAAGTTGTCTTGAGAATTTCCCAAGCCTCCTTGGCAACGATATACATATTAATTAGTCTGAAAACTTTTTTGTCTACTTTGTTGAATAGAGAATTTAAAGCCTTGGAATTTACAATGGCTTCTTTATCATCATATTCATTCCACTATTCTTCAGGTTTGATTGTGTAAGTTTCAATCTCTTTCCCATATTTGTCAATGATCTTCATAATAGGATGCTTCCATCCTTTCAAAACAGCCTTCCAAGCTTTGTTGTCCATAGCTTTCAGAAAAGCTATCATACGAACTTCCCACCAGTCATTGTTAGAACCATCCAACATGGGTAATTTGTTGTTATAACCTCCTTCTTTCTCCATAGTGACAAGAAATATATCCTTGAATCTCACCCAATAACCAAAAAAGGGTGCCGGCTCTTGATACCAATTGGAATTCTTGCACGCATACAAACAAAAGTCAAGATTGATGTCTTAACAACACACAATGTCACAACAAATGTTATAACATATGCTAACAGAACAACAAACAATTTAATAACATAGCCGAATTATAAATTATAGAAACTAAAGAACACAATAATATGTTAACCCACTTTGGTTCTAACTCACTTACTCTGGGGGCTACCAGGCCAGGAAGGAAATCCACTATCAGCAATATTAATTCTAAGCTAAACTCCCCCGTTTACAACTTATCACTTAATGACTACCCAGTGGAATTTCTACCTAGGCACCTCCTAGATATGAGAACCCACTCACTTCCAATCACCACAGTGATATAAAACTCCCAATTATAAAGAAAAACAATTCCAATTCCATGAACTACTAGGAAGTACACACTCCCCAATTACAACTACTTAGTTTGCTTAAAAGCTTCACTAAGAACAATACTCAACTCATGGCTACGGGCTTTGAGTGAGAACAATAACTTGAAAAACTATCAAGAACAATCAGTCAACTCAAATGTATCAGAGATATATGAGGACATATAAATAAAACATAAACTTCCTTTAAGAACCCTCAGACCCAAAGAGTGAGAAAATATGAATTCCCCTTATTTTCATAGTTTTTACCGATATTAGGTCTAGGTTGTTTCTTTAAATACTCCTCAAAAACTCTTGGGCCTTGCAGCTGCAACCAAATATTCCTTGTTGTCCATGCTGAGGGATACACAAATATGTGCAACAAAATCACCTCGAATCTTGGAAAAAATTACAAGGTTTCCTAATTAGTCTAAATAAACCAGTTATAACAACTTGTGTATAGTTGGGGATATTATTTATTCCATATTTTAATATCCTTGACTTGTGAAAAATCAGTGAGATAAACCAAAAGGAATCTCAGAGAATCATTCTAAATCCGTCAAGAAAAAATCAAATAGCATAACCTGTTACACTAGACCAAGAGATCATGACATTGTCTTCGACATTTGGATAAAAGTCACATGACAACAAACCTGTTATGGCAAACCATGTTTTTGGAAAAATTTAGCCAATCTTAAAACTATGGTATTAACAAAGTATATAAGTTTCACAAAGCGCTCTGTGGCCTCAAGCATGCACCTAGGTCATGCAACAAGAAGATCGACTCATACTTAGTCGAATTGGGATTTATCAAATGCATATCAGAGTATGGTGTCTATGTTCAAGTTATAGCACAAGATATAACAATCACCTGCTTATATGTCGATGACTTGCTAGTAACTTGAAATACTTTGGATAACTTATCAAAGTTCAAAGAGTTGATGATGAAGGAATTTGAATTGTCAGATCTAGGAAAGTTGTCTTATTTCCTAGGCATAGAATTTAAAATGCCGAAGCAAGGTATGGTGATACATCAAAGGGAGCATGTCAAAGAGATACTCAAGAGATTCACAATGGATGATTCAAATCTTGCATCCTCACCTATCTAACCAAATGTGAAGTTGAAGAAGAATGGAGAGGAAGACAAAGTTGATGTAACTTTGTTCAAGCAAATTGTGGGATCTCTGAGGTATGTGTGCAATAGTCGACCTGATATAGGTTTCACAGTAAGATTAGTGAACATATATATGATTTAACCAAGGCTTTCACACATGAAGGCTGCAAGAAGTATCCTAATATACTTAAAATGATCGATAAACTGCGGAATAATATTTCGACAAGACTTTGAAACAAAAAAGCTACAATTAATTGTTTTTCAGATGCTGATTGGTGTGGATACAAGGAAGATCAAAGAAGAACAATTGGATATTTCTGTCAAGTATTTCATGCTCTAATCTCATGGTGCTCAAAAAAGAAACCTCTGGTGGGATTATCATTGTGTGAAGATGAATATATAGCAAGATTCTATGCTGCATGTCAAGAAATTTGAATCAGATCGGTACTTGAAGAAATGGAGGTCGAAGTAAAGAAACCTCTTGTTTTACATGGAAGAAGTAAGCATATCGAAGTTAGACATTGCTCAAGTGAAGCACAATTGGTCGACATTTTCACCAAAGGAATGAAGATCGACAGGATCCTGAATTTGAGAAAGAAATTAGGAATAGTTTAGATTGACTCTGATTAGCATAAGTTCGACGACTTGGATTATAGGGGGGTATGTTGAAATACACAAGTATCATGAATTATTTATAGTGTGCACAACTTTCGACCTAGTTCCTTTTGGTATAACAAGTAGAATTTACATAAAATCACCCCCAAAACCACAAATTTACCATAAAATGGAGTTTTCAAATTACCTTAATCAAAGACCAAAGAATTTCTATAAAATTTCTATTAACAACTTCAAAATAATGTTTGTGCATCACTGGAGCTTCATCCCATATAAGTAACTTTGTCTTTCCTTTTAAATAGGCTAACACAAATTTCAGTTTTAAAAAAATTGAATATTGAGATTTGAAATAAAAAATTAATGTGTTTAAAACTAATCACGTTGATATTAAATTCTTGTAGTATGCTATATACTTCATCTCGACTCAATTGATATAGTTATGGTTATCACATGTTGAAAATGAATCTAAAGGCCTTGAAACACAATAAACATTTTGATATATAGGTTAGACACAAAATGCTTTGATATAAACATCTAGAAATTAACAAATTATGGTTCTCATGAATAAGGTTTTAAAATCAAACCTCTAAGGTATTAAAGTGCAAGAGTTTCTTCATCGTTAGAAGTATACATTACAAACTGACAAAAAGTAAACAAATTGAATATGAAATGTAATCAAATTGTAACAATGTCAGTGATAACAACTTTATGTACAACAAATGCGATATAACAGACACGGTTACATTATCTATAACAAACTATATTCGATTTCCTTATAATGTCTACACATTACAAGAAAAAAATTTATTTGTCAGGGGATAACCCCCTCATAAATGGCAAAACCTCCTCATAAATACAAGATTTGCGAGGGGACTGATCCCTAGTAAAGTAGGAGGTCACAAATGTATTTGAGAGGGGATTCCAACGTTGCCATTTTTCCAGGGGCATACCCCATCGCAAAATGCAAAATATATTTTGCACGCTGCCACACGCAAACGTAGCTGCATGCTAGGGGATCAGCTAGTGCGGCAGCGCGTCAGAACTTTTGCTTGGGGTTATGCCCCTAGCAAAGTGAAAATGCTTTTTTGTTTGCTAGGGGTTTAGCCCGTGGAAAAATGCAATCATTGAAATTTACCGTGGAGTTTATCCCCTTACAAATTGTAGTTTATAATTATAAAAAAAAATCTTAACAGAATAAAAAAAATTCAATAATTATAATATATTTTAACAATTCTGTTTTTAAAAATATAATATTGTTTAGGATATAATGTTTTTAATAATATTATTTTTAATATAACTATTTTTAATAATATTTTTTTAATAATATTATTTTTAATAACATTGTTTTAATATATATGTTTTTAATAATATCTTTTTAAAAATATTGTTTTTAATAATATTGCTTTTAAATATATTATTTAAAAAAAAATAGTTTTATAATGTTTTTAATTCTTTTTTTCTTTAAAAATAACTGATTTTTTAATTAATTATATCTACTAACTTATAAAAATGTTTTTTAAATAAATATTTAAAAAAAGTTCGTATTAAAAAGTATTATTTTTAAACTATATATTTAAATGCTTTTTTAACTACTAACATGTAATACAAAACATTGCTACAACATCTAACACAATGACCACACAAAACAGAATATTAATCCAACTAATGACGTCAATCCAACACAAAACACAATAATATCATAAAAACAGAAAAGAGTAAAAAAATAAAAGAAGTTAGAAGAAGAACCGGATCAGATCTGAAATACCTTTTTTGCATCGACGATTCAACTTTCACACACCATCTATAGATCTGGAACACTCTTCCTCCATTTTTCCATGTTCTTCATTTATTTTTCTGTTTTCATGTAGTTGAGAAAGAGAAAGTGTGTTTGTGAGAGAGAGAGAGAGAGATAGATAGAGAAGATGAGTTAAAGAGAAAGTGAGAAAGAGAAAAAGTAAGAAAGAGAAATAGAAAGTGAGAAAGAAAAGAGAAAGTGAGAGAAAGAGTGATGTACGTTATGTTTTTCAAAAAATTATTTGCTAGGGGTTACCCATGGAAAATGAAAAAGCATTAAAGACAAAAAAAATTTGCTAGGGGCTACCAGTGGCAAATGACAAAGCAATAATGACAAAAATAATTTGCTAGAGGCTGCCCCTAGCAAATGAAAAAGAAATAATGACAAAAAAAATTGCTAGGGGTTGCCCCTGGAAAATGCTTGTCATATTTTTGTTTTTGTTTTTGTTTTTTGTGTTGGGAGGTGATTAACCCCAAGCAACATATTAAATTAGTGAGGGGCTTTATCCCTGGCAAATATCCCCTGGCTAAATAAGGTTTTTCTTGTAGTGACATTACAAACTGATTATCTAGATTTGAATGATTAAGACATGGAAAAACTTAAAAGACGATAAAATTGATTATCTCGATGCATCAAATTTCATAATTCATAATGATGACACATTTAAGTTTCTATTTGTTTTATAACTTTAATAATTTAGTTAAGTTTTATAAAACATTTGAAAATAGAACCTCATTAATTGTATTTTTTGTTAAATATGCAAACATTATTATAGTACACAATACATATTCTTGAGGTAAAAATCGTGCATCATTGTAGTTAAGATATATTTGTTTTGAAATTCAAACCTTATTAATTGATTTTATTATAAATTCTACATTGAAAATCGAAAATTTGGATATGAATGATTCAGACAAGGAAAAACTAAAAAGACGGAAAAATTGAATAGTCTACACTTTATTTCCATCGAGAAACACTTAATGTCATTGACAATCGTGCCATTGATTATCTAAATGCACCAAGTTTCATAATTTATAATGACAATACATTTTAATAGATGTGTGCTTTATGGCTTCAATGATATAGTTAAGTTTTATACGAGTTTTGAAAATTGAACATCATTAATTATATTTTTGGTTGAATGTGTAAACACTATTGGAATACAAAAATAAATATTCTCAAGGTCATAATCATTTATAACTTTAGTTTATATATTTATTGTTGGAACAAAGGATTCAAGAAAGACAATTTTGTAAAAAACAAGAAGAAGAAGAGAAGAGAGAGAGAGAGAGAGAGATAAATTGTGAGTTAGTTAAGTGTAACTAACTTTCTAACTGAATGAATTATTATTTCAGCTATATGATTACAAACATAGTGGCCCTTTATATATGAAAAGTCCCCAGGCCCAAATACACAAGATAAAAAGCCCAAATAACTATATAACAAGAATCAACCAACTAACACACCCCCTAATTCATGTTATCAAGACTTTTCATCCCAATGACTTTCTTTAACTCTTCGAACCTCACTTTCTTCAGAGGTTTGATAAATATGTGTTGTACCCCAATTTTTGCCCCTAAGATTCCTATATTATTTCATACCATCAATACACAATATCGTACATTAGGGTTTGGATGTTTCTTCTGCGGTGTCTTATCTTTAAGTTTGCTCTTGAGAGATCACCCAAGCACTTTGAATCGTGTGCCTTGTATACCTGTATTTTATATTCTACTGACCTCTAACCGAAATCCAAAAATAGATTTTGTTTATTTTGTTTCTTGTAAGACAGGGTTTGCGATCAAGAAATTCAGGTGATGACTCTCCGATTAGGGTTATGGTTTGTTCAGGCCAAAAATAGTTCCCAAAAAAGCCTATGGCTCAAAGTGGTGATCTATAATATTAGGCCACGCTATCTTTGAGTTTCATTCAGCATAGTTAAGGCGAGTCTGGTTGCTTAATTCTCAAGATTCTTCGAGATAGGTTCATGTGATTATTTCCATGCCTTCTTCAACATCTCAAGTTCATATGTGATTAATGGTATCTTGGGTTGTGAAAAAGATCAAGTTCGCGAGTTGATTTAAAGTTGTCGGACCTTGCAGTTTTGAGTTTGAATGATCATAAAGTCCTTATTATTCAATTTTTTTGAGATATTCTTTGAGCATATGAATCTCCTTGACTCCATCTCCAACTTATCTTGACAACTCAAGAGCTAATTATGTGTAGAAGGCCATCAAAAGTTCGATTACGTTAAAGGTCATTTTGTGACCTTGACCTAGTTTTAAGTGACTTTTGTCCAACTTTCGAGGGTCATAATTCTTTAAATTTTCATCGTTTTGGGACGATTATTTTTGCACAATACTCTTTAAGATGTTATCTACAAGTATGCTTCAAAGAGTGAGAATGATTGGCGCTTAAAAAGCCACGAGGTTTAATAAAATATTGCAGGTCCTTTGTTGGATTTATAACATTTTTAATCTCTAATTCTTCGTATATCTTTCTTATGATCGCTCAAATTAAGGGCCGTGTTTATTTGTCAAGATATCCTTTTTCAAGGCCATTTTTTTTCAAAATTTAAAGATTCATGTTCCATGAAATTTAAGGTGTTCATCAAAGATTTCAAGCATTTTTATTTCAAGCATCAAGGTCTCAAAACTTCTCATTCTTTAAGGCTTCTTCAATGACATTCAAGATTTGATTTATTATTCTAAATATCTTAAGTGCATCAAGAGGAATTTAGTTGAACTTCAAGCTTCCAACTTGAGTTAGATTCATACAAAATTCAAGAAGGATTCAAAGAGACATTTAGATCATTCAAGTTCAATTTTTAAGACTAAATGATTCAAGTGCAAAATTGGAGAATTCATGATTCTAAAGAAAATTAACTAAGATATTCATCAAGGTCTCAAGCGCTTTTCATTTATGTTCAACTTCTCCCATGATTCATTCAAATCCCATAAACCAAATTTCAAGTTGCAACTACATATTACAATTTTGAGTCCAAGATTTCAAAGAGAAGATATACCGGTTGTGATTTAATTTCTAAGCTATTACATTTGAAACTCACAAATGTTTACCAAATTACAAAGATTACATGTCATAAGAATTCAAAACACTCCAAAATCTAAACTCCAAAGTTCCTTGAATCGATCTTTTGGCTACAATAATTTCTTCAAGGATTCACCACCTTCTTCAAAGAGTGAGCCATGGCTCTCATCTTGTCCACCAACATCATTCAACAACACATGGAAAAGGAAAAAAGAGACATAGTTAGTAAGCAATCATCAAGAGCATAAGCACTTAAACATAAAGAAAGAAGTCTCTTTTGCAAATCTCATAATTAGGGCTGTAAAGGGAATCAGAATTAGGGGTTATCCAATCATGTTCATGAAACCAACGAGAAGGCCACATATTTTTCTTGACAAATAATCAAAAATTTTGGTCCAGTCATTGGCCCGTGACCTCTATTCCAAATCACAAATGCAAGCTTTGGTTCATAATAGAGTTTGAAAAATAAATTTGCTACAAGTTCAGAAACAGTCATCATGGTATAGAAATATTCAAATCCTCATACTTGAATCATAGGCCATTTCAAAGTCAGAATCATTACTCCTATTAAAAATCACAAAAGAAACATCTTTTTTTTTTGTTCTCAAAAGGAGGTAAAGAAAGAAGTACAAAGTTACAACATGACAGTAACAAGTACAAACACATCAGCCCAAAGAAGTACAAAGTTACAACAGGATAGTAATAAGTACAAACACATCAGCCTAAAATAACAAAACAGAGCCCACATAAATTTAGTTCAAGAGTAGAATTCATAACTGGCCAAAAAATGCAAGCAAGCCTGTAAAGAGATTAGCTCAGGGTCGAAAACGCACAACAAAACAGAATTCCCAATCACTATAAAGCCAGTCAGTTTGCATTCAGAAAGGGGGAGATCAGGAAAAAAAAGCTATGCATCATTCAATCACAAAAAACCAATTATCACCCTTCTCCCATAAAAAAGGTTGTTATCAGAGTCATAAAAAAGAAACAGAATCGTGAAAAAGCCAACAGAACCCAAAGGTTGTGGAAAACAGCAAGACCCTATAAGTGTCATCATTTTCCAATATCATAAGCCCTTCAGTTATCAGAAATTTTAAAGGAAAAGAGATACCGATTTCCGTCACTATCGCAAGGTAACAAGAGAAAGAATAAGAGAAATACCATCATCGTCGCGAAGCCGAGAGAAAGAAGAAGAGAAATACCATCATCGTCGCGAAGCCGGGAGAAAGAAGAAGAGAGATACTGATTTCCATCATGATCGGAGCGTATAGGGTTTCAAAACCCCTTTTCAGATCTACAGCAAGCCATCGAGTTCTTGCAAGATCTAACCACAGATCAGTAACGGGGAGAAGAAGACGATTCAAAAAATGCAAAAAAATTAGCAATCTGAGAAGTCTGCGGTGGAGCCTCCGTGGAGTTCATGAGCGCCACCGAACATTCGTAGAAACCACCGCGTGTTCTTACACAACCACCGTGTGTGATCTATTTTTCCTAGTTTTTAGTTATAATGGTTCTGTTTGTAAGGCAGAGAGAAGAGAGTAAAAAAAACAAGCGTTAATGAAAGAGAGACAAAAGTCTCTTTGATTAATTTTTTGTTTTATTGATGTGTTTTGATTAATAAAATTATTGATTAGCATACTAATCCGGCGGTGACAAGTGTCACCACCTTGTGGCTTTCTTTCTCAAATTGTATGTAGGTCCTCTACCATAGCAACTATGGTCTTCATCATTATTGCCACTGGATCTTACTATCATTAGATCAAACGCACCAGAAGCAAGTGTCACACTGCACCCCCCCTGAGTCGCCTCACATAGAATCAACGGACCCCTCAGCCAGCACCTAGGCTTATTGTACATGGGCCCAGTGAATTATTTTCAGCACCCCCTACAAACCGCTGATTCCAGGCCCATTTCACATATGTTTTCTTTTTTTTTTTAAATTATTTTATTTTGAATTGTTTTCTTTTGTTAAATAATTTTTTATATATCAAATAAAAAATACGCATACTTTTCTTATTTTTAATAAATAACTAAAACTAAAAAAAATATTATTACTAACTTTTTTTGCTTAATTAATTTTATTAACTAAAAAAATGATTTAGTTTATTTTAGTTACTTAATTAATTTCAGTCGAGTTGGATATTATCAATTTGTTTCATCCCCTCCCTCTTCATCTTATTCCCCTTTCTTATTGTATTACATGTTATGGGATAATGATCTCTATATCATTTATCCAAACATGAAATACATATATTGCTATTGACCGACCTCAAAATAGGTGCGACTTCTATATAAGTCCACTTACAATTGCTTAACATAGCACTAAATTTTGTCCCGATTCGAATAAATGATCATTCGTGGCCCAAACCTATGTTTGTAAGCCCAAGTATGTTAATTTGATCTCTTTGATCCAATAACCTTGAGATTCATTGTGTGGAGGCTTTGGTTCTACCAATCCTCTAATGGATCTACAACACTTTTGGTCAACGCGGATCACTTAAACATCGTTGATCATTAAATGGTACTTTTGAGGATCCCAAATGGATGATATACTTGAGAAAAAGCAAATGAAACTTGTTATGTGGAGGCTTTGGTTCTACCAATCCTCTAATGAGTTCCAAATGCAAGTTTCAATATGGTCATCCAACTAACCACTAATTATTAAATTGTTTTTACTTTAGGCCCTATTATTTTTTATGCTTTATGTACCATTTTCTTTAAGCATTACATTTCATTTCATGTCATTTTTATTTTTCTCACTTGAGTTTTCTTTTCTCTTCTAAGACACTTAATAATCAACATGAACCATAAAAAACCCTTTAATGATACTTGGAATACTTGGTTACTATCCTTGGCATTATGGAGCATTGGACTTCTTGGACTTAGGAATAGAAACCTTGGCCTATTTTGGAGACCTTGTGACCTTGATTGATATTTTGTCTGGAGTTCTTGAGGTTTACCTCAAGACATTGGGTTGTTTATTTGTTTTGTGTGCAGGTTATTGTGATTACATACTTTGTTTGTAATATGGAATTCACCCGTATACATCCGTTACTCTGCCCAATTTTTATGAAGACTTAATACACTTGAAGTTTGGTTCTCTTAAGAGGTCTAGTATCTTTGCTTGCTTGGTTTCAATCCAAAGAATGTTAAATCTATCTTGGCTTATAATGTCAAGTATTGGCTTCTTGTTGGTTAGATGGTTCTTATCCCTAGCTTTTACCTTATGCTTTAGGATAGTCTCTTCTTCTCCTCCCATCTTCTTTAATTTCAAAAATCTTCTCTCTCCTTTTGAAAATTCTTCTTGTTTCTTTTGAACTTGAACCACTTTCATAATAAACTTGGACTTAGGTCCATGCATTTTCAAAACCTTTTCATAAATAAACTTCAATCAACTTAATGATACGTTGACATTTTTTTGAGAAGAGTAAAAGTCAATCCATCTCATTTCAAGCCATTTTGCCACTTTGGCTTTTAAAACCTTTCCCAAAAGATTAGACTCTTGTCAATCCTTGTAGTGATGCAAACAACTATACTTCTATAATATGTAGCGAAGTGAGATATTTTCCACTTGGGTGTTGAGTGAGGCATTGTTGATTTTAAAATCCAAGCTATATCCTCCACTTTGAGATGATGCAAATTCTCCTTTCTCATGATTGAGGGTAGTAAGTATGTTTTCCACACGGACAATGATGATGATGTCTTATCTCATAAAATTAACCAACACACTTGTGTTTTAAAATTTTAAAAGAGGAACTACGTGTACCCTGATCCCCTATTGCATGAAATGTGGTACGTAGGCACTAGAGGTTCGCAACTACGGCGGGTGCAAAAACTATAAAAATATATTTCTTTTCTCACCTCCACCATCCATTTTTATACAACATTTTATAGCTAAAATATAAAGATTTTTCAAAGAGGTTCTTGTGGAGTACCATAGATGTTTAGGGTGCTAATACCTTCCCTTTGCATAACCAAACCCCTTACCTTGAATCTTTCCCCCTCTTTTTGGGTTACTAGCTCTTTTCCCAATCCTTTGGAAACAATAAAGTGCAGTTGCAATTTTTATTTTGATTTGTATAAGTCTAGTCAATCCAATGACTTAGTCTTACACATTTCTACGACTACAATATGTCAGCTAGTTGCACTTCTGTCTTGCAATGTTTTATTTCAAGCTTCCCTTTGTTGACTTGATCCCTCAGAAAATGATACCTTCTTTCAATGTTCTTACTTAGACCATGACACACTGGGTGATTCGCAAGGTTTATATATGACTTGTTATCAACAAATAGCTTCATCTTCGATTCCATTATTCTGAGTTCTTCAAGTAGCACTTCGATCCATGCTTCTTGGCATGCAACATATAATGCAACCATATATTCTGCTTTTCATGATGAAAAATACATAATGCATTACCTCCTCGAACTCCAGGAGATTGGAGCTCCTTCGATCATGAAAATGTATCCTACAATACTCGTCTTTTTGTCTTGATCTCCACTGAAGTCTGAGTCAGTGTATCCATGAACTTCGACATCTGAGTTGTTCTTAGATTTCTTTGGTAACAACACACCATGATCAATAGTTACCTTTATGTATCTTGTTGTACCCCAAAATTTTCCCTCCCATTTTACTCAACATATGTTCATTGAGATCCTCAACTTGCTCATGGATGCCCAAGAGTTGACCAAACAAACTCTCTCCTAAAGCAATGAACCTCCAACTAGGGTTTCCATTTTCATCAATATGGGTGAGCTCCAAAGGCCTCATATTCTCTCCATAGTCCTAAAATTTCCTCAAGATCATCCGTGCAAATTTTCATGCCTTGCACAAGAAGTTTGCTTAGTCAACTGCTCAAATGCCTAAAAATCAATTGTACTAGGTCAAAAGTCAATTGTGACCCACATACAGTCAAACTTCAAGATTTTTGGTCAACATCAAGATTTTGAAGTTATATCCATCATTTGATCAAGGGTTGACCATGATTCACCAAGGAATGCTCCTAATTCATCAAAACTCAAATGTTGCTAAATTAGGGTTTCTTAGGAAAAGTCAACCAAACTTTGACCAGGCATAACTTTATCATACTTTATCAAACATTTCTCATACAAGGCTCATTTTTAAGATAATACAATTCCCTACAACTCATCTTCATCCCTCAAGTTCAAGAAATGCACTCATCAAGAGATATGGATTCAGACATTATAGGTCATTCCAAAAAGTCAACAAAAACACCTTGTGGGTCAAAGCTCCATACATGAACATGGAAGATCCAATTGAGATGAAACCAAAGTGGTTTTTTAGAGGACATCCCAAGCTTTCTAAAAAGTCCAAAAACACCCTCTTAGGGTCAAGATTGAAGGAGATATGCATTATCAAAGTTGGCCATTTTTGGAAATTTGCCCAAAGTCAACAATGCCCAAAATTGCATTTTTTCTCAAATGGGCCTAACTTTTTATGCTTGCATCTTACTCCTAGCCTAGTCCACGACCCATGAACCATCCCATGTCTCACTTACTTATTTATTTAATTTATTTTGATTTTATTTATTTAAAATTCAAATTAAATCAAATTAAATCAAAATTAAATCAAATAAATGGGATAAGATTTGTTTTGGCATTAATTGAATATCTTATGAACTGTCCAATGAAGAGCAAATCACATCAAGACATAGAAGGGAGGAAATCTCCAAATTTGAAAAGATTTGAAGAGATTTAAAATGCATTCATATCTTTGGATTCTTGCCAAAACTATTAACCTAATGGATTCACATACATATAGAAGATCATTCTAACCCTAAAGGAGAGAATTCACGTGCGCAGCCTGCCTCAAAAACCAGAATCAAAGCTCAAATTTTTGCTCAAAAGTGAGATACCTATCTTATTCCACAGGCCAGTTCAAGACGTGCTGAAGGTCAAATCGTGTCCCTGGGCATCCTCTAAAGTGATTGCAATCATCACCAAGTCTCGACAAGCCTAAAAATATGCTGTACGATCATCATAGTTTGTCTTTCTTTCCAAAATCGGTTACCATGATTCTTGCAGCATAAACATGTTTTAATTGTATGTTTGTGCTTATTATCGTATTTGAAATATGCTGGATTGGTTTGATTGAAGTTTGAGTGTAGGAATAGACATTTTCCATGGCTAGGGTTCTAGAGCTCCAATTTGGGGAAACCTAGTTAGAAGAAAAATTATGCCAAATTAAGGACCTCTTCATGTGCAGAGACTGATTTGCAATCAATCCATGGTGTTGGATGGGATTTATATTGCTTGGGTTGTATTTTTTATGTTTGCAGGTTTGTAGCCACGCTTAAAAACCGTTACTATATCCTATAGTGACGAGTTTGGCCGTAGGTAAAAGTTCCCTCAAAGACAACAATCTATGGGGAAGAGGATGAAGGCGTGTCAGTGCATGAGTGGATGATTTGAAATTCGCGCATTTTCTTAGGCCAAGTGATCAGTTTGTATGATATTTATTTGATTTGATTATGTACATGAATAACTTATGAGCGCAGTTGGCAAATGGGAAAGTCTGTGAGGTGCACGTCCTGGGTTCGATCCCAGGCGTGTGCTTTTGCATTTTCTTAATATTTCCTACAGGTTCCAATACACAATATCCAAAGATGTCCACCGTGCGCCCCAGATCTCATCCCTGAGATACATCATCATACAAATCTCACGCTCCAACTTTGAAGGACCACCATGAACCATCAGGAGAGAGGTGCACTAGACCAAACGCCAGACCCTAGGCCATCCTTGGGCCTAACAGGATATTTGGCAACATACCCCCCAAATTGCTCAACACTAGGCCCAATTCTAATTCTTTTCTTTATTTTTTTATTTATTTTCCTTTAATTATATCTTACCACAAAATCATTTTTTTAACTATTATTTAATCAGAAAAAATCACAAAAATAGGTAGAATTAGGTTTTTATTAAAATTAGTTTTATTTTGGATAATTGGTTAATTTTGATTTGATTGTTTTCATAATTAAAATTAATTAGACAAATTAGGTTTAATTCATAAATATTTAATTTTCTCAATAAAATACCAAAAAATGTTTTTTTAATTAATTAGATTTAGGTTAAGATTTAAAATATTTTTCTCAATAATAAAATACAAAAAGTATTTTCTCTTTAATTGATTAGATATTTTAGGACTTAGACTTTATTCTCGTATTTACTTCGTCGCGCGCGTCCTTATTTTCTTTATTCTTATTAATTATTTCAACTGTTCCAAAGTTGTAATAGTTAATTAGGTTTAATATTTCGCTTATCATTTTTCCTGGGTTTTTGAATATGCAATCCCCTCCCCAAAGCCTTGTAATAGTTAGGGTCTTAATTTCTTGCTTTTACTTTCCGCAACTATTTAACTGTTAGATGTATTGATAATAGGCTTGCATGTGAAAGATAAATCAAATTAAAATAGTAGAAAACCCTAATTGTGCAAAGATAATTAACTGAAAAAACACACTCGCACATGTTCACTCCTAGGGTTTCCCCCACTTGGTTGCCTTGGAAATAATGGTCGTGTCCCTCGAATGTAGGGATACCTTAGCAATGAACCCGATTCAAAATCACCATAAAGATCATAGTCCCTACTTGTCCCTCGAGTTGACTACAAATTGATCTTATGATGATAGTCCCTTTGAAACACTAAGGTATCTTTACTTGTTGCCTTCAGAGACCATTTCGTCCCCTCGAACGTCCCTTTACAAATCCAACGATAGGGCTACCCACTCCTTAATAGTAGGATAACATTGTCTAAAGGAAACGAAAACGAACAAACTTTTTTCGAGTAGGTAGAAATCTTAAGTACTTGCTCAAGATAAAAACTTTTCATACAAACACTTTTCAAAACAATTTTCAAAACAACTTTGTCACACTCTTGAGGATCGATACAAGGGTTATCACGAAGTAAACAAAACTTTTTCAAAACAAGCACACACAAGCAATTTTAAAAATGAGCAAGTACCTAAGAGCCCATGGAAAACTATGGATAGAAAGGGTGCTAACACCTTCCCTTTCTATAATCTACCCCCCGTACTCAGAAATATCTCAAAAAAAGGTTTTTTATGTTCTTTTTCCTTTTCCTTTGTTGGATGAAATGAAAGTCGATGGCGACTCTTGCTTACCGCGACATTTGCGAACAAAAAATGCAAACCAGTATAATAGTCGGTTCTGCCACCATATCACAGAACTGGAGACTCTGCTGGGGAAAAATAAGTGGGGTATACCTTAGGATCTAGGTCATTTTTTAACTTGCTTGCTTGTCTTTTACTTTGCCTGCTTTATATTCAAGGGTTTTGTTGGGGTTATATAGATCCCACACCCGGATCTGGGGATACCTTTTAGGTAAGTAGCAATAAACTATGAGGGAACTATGCAGGGTATACCGATACAGTTGAAGCAATAGCTACATTGATGTGGCACTTTGGTTGGTACCGGTAACCCTTGAGTCAATCAGGGAGAGTACGGGGCCGCCGCATGGTGTCGTGAAGCATCAACTGACCTTAGAACCTTTAATCGCACAACTTGGCCAGTAGGACGTAGTGAGATGGTCGACTTTGGTGTATTCCCAAAGTCGACATATACTTGATGCTACACTCATTGAGGTTTGACTCTTGAGTTTTGTTTGGTTGCGAGTCAATCGCCTATTGAACGAAGCTGGGGGAAAGATCAGTGATATTGAGATCCCTTAGAACCCGGTTACTATTTATAGGATAGGTTGAACCAATCCAACTTCAAGAGGTATGACTTTAAAACTCATGCAGGCCTTAAACTTAAGGATTTGGTGTGACTTGCTTGTTGTTTGCTATACATGTGATTTTCTAGCATAATCATGACATCATAAGCATGGCATATTATAACTAACCATTTCAAGGATTTCCTAGGGCTCATTTTTGCTTTGTTTTGTAGGACATGGCATCTGCCCGTAGGAACACTATCCAGATTAACCTTGTGAAAGTGCCTCACCAACTAAAGGACCTGGCATTAAGATTTCCTGAAAGTTCTCCATTCACTAAAAAGCATGGTCAGTTGCTCGACTTGGTCACTTCAAAACCTGATGAAGCATTGTTAAAAGTGTTGTTTCAGTTCTTTGATCCTGTGCACCACTATTTCACTTTCCCAGATTTGAAGCTAGTGTCTACCATGAGGAATTTTCTCAGTTGTTGGGGTTACCTATTCTTGATCAGTTACCTTTTAACGGTATGGAAGAACATCCAAAGCCTGAAGAGATTGCTCGGGCTCTGTCCTTACAACGGTCTGACGTAGTGAAAAGTTGGGAGACTAGAGGAAGTGTCCAAGGAATCCCGGTTAAGTTTCTATTTGAGAAGGCTTACCATTTTTGGGATACCCTGGATTTACAAGCTTTCGAAGAGGTTCTAGCGCTTCTCGTTTACGGGATGGTACTTTTCCCTAATGCCGATCAACTCGTTGATGTGAACACTATTATGGTTTTTTTGTCTCATAATTCGGTGCCTACATTACTTGGGAATGTTCTACACTCTCTATATACTCGCACTCTAAAGAGAAGGGGGACCCTCCTGTGTTGCACTCCTCTATTGGCTAGGTGGTTTATTTTGCACCTACCCAGGTCTGTTTTGAAGAATGAACAGGGTTTGAAATGGTCTCGTAGGCTGATTTCCCTTACACATTCAGACATTCATTGGTGTTCATGGTTCTCGGAAGATATTACCATCATCGATCGCTGTGGTGAATTACCTAATGTCCCTCTCCTAGGCATTAGGGAAGGAATCACTTACAACCCTTGTTTGGCACTGCGTCAGTTTGGTTATGCGAGAAGAGATGGTCCTCATGATACACTCATCCAAGGAATCGCCTTCAACTATGATAATGATGCTCAGGGATACCGCAAAAGGTTCATAAAATCTTGGGGCATGGTGCATAAAATTGATAGCAAGACGTTGGGGCACAAGAATTCCATTCCTATTGAGCCTTATCTCGGATGGGTACGAGCTCACACCCAAAGTCTTATGATGCCTTACCCTGCTGTCCTACCAATAACTATGGAACCAGTTATTGAAGGAGATATTACTTCCCTTGTTCATCATCCTGACATGCCAACTGATCAAGAAGAGTTACAGAAGTCCTGGGTTCAACTCAAAAAAGAACTGGACACGTTTGAAGCTCAGTTCTATGCCAGTGAGAAGAAGGTCCTGGAGCTTACTAGGCTACTTCATGAAGAAAGGAACATAAACGCCTACATTGCACCAAAGAGGATGCGCTCTTGGGAGACCTAGTTTCTTTTTTGCTTTAAGTTTTGTTTTGTTTAATTGTAAGCCTAAAGGGCATTCTTTGTAACTATTCGAACTTATTAATGTAATTAACGTGTGTTTCTTTTCGTTAAACAAATTTGAGCCTTTAAGAATCCTTGAGATAATTGCATATGCATCCCATCCATAGCATCGCATAAACAGGTACCATTACAAGTTTCTCATCTTCTTTGTTGTTTATTTCACGCAATAATGTATTCTGAACAAAGCATCAAAGATCTTCAGGCACAAAATGCCCAATTTCAACATATGTTTATAACTCTAGCAAAAGGGTAGGAGGATCTGAATTCCCTCATCTTGAAAGAGAAGAAGAAGAAGAAGAAGAAGCCCATTGGTATCCTCAATATGGGCAGAAGGTTCGGGGGTCCCCTAAAGCAACCAGTCGATCTGACCTCCTCGTCCAAAGAGGGGGAAAATCAAGAGAGAGAAACAAGGGAGGAGAATCCTAGTCCTGAAGTCTCTGACAATGATACAGACTACAATGATGAGCAGTATCCTCCCACTGAGGGTAGGTTCAAATAGTTGGAAGATCAATTGAGTGTTATGGAAGTCCAGAAGATACCTGGGTTGGATTTCAAAGAATTAGGATTGGTGTCGGGAGTGGTCATCCCGCAGAAATTTAAGTCTCCAGTTTTTGCAAAGTATGACGGGGTGTCTTGCCTAAAGCTCCATCTCCGTTCCTATGTAAGGAATATCCATCCCCACACCACTGATAGAAATTTGTGGGTTCACTTCTTTCAAGACAGTCTGTCAGGGACTCAACTTGAATGGTTCTACCAACTGGAGGGAAATGTGATACGGTGGGAGAAATGACTTGAGGTTTTGCGTTATGTTTTTTTTATGTGTGTTCTTCCCCCTTTTACAGTGTTCTGATTTGTTATATTTATCTATTCCTCTTAAGCCTGCAAAACTGTAAGCCTCCACTTCTCCCTCTCTTTTTCTCTCTACAGAAAAGTATATTTAATTACTTAAACTGTACTTTTTATTCTGAAAAGGTTTTTGGCCAGAAAATGATGAAAAAAAGCTTTTACAAGTTTGCTTGCATTTTGTCTTTCCTCTGCATATCTTCTTACCTCCAGATTTTCTACATTGCTTTTGTGTACTTGTTGACAGCTTTATTGAAAGCTTCTTTGACAGCTTTTGACAGTTTTGTACTTGTGACTTAGTTTGGTATTTTCAGTTTGACAATGCAATTTGGTTTAATTTCTTTGACAGTTTGAATTGTCTCTTGGATGGTTTGCACTTATGCAGTTTGTTTGGCATTTCAGTTTGGTTTGCCTTTTTTGCCAATTTGAATTTATGCAGCTTTGTATTTGATTAATTCATATGCTTACAAATAATTTGCTTTCCTCTTTGTGAACCAAGAAGAGACGACTTCTTGCGATTTGCAGAGAGTACGAACAAACTGATTTCGGCCAAAACCTTTAATGATGAGTTTTAATTATCTGTCTGAGAAATACTTTTAATTTATCTGTACTGATTTCTTTCCTCTCTTTTTGCAGGTAAATATCAATTGAGCGAAGGACGCAACAGTAGAAGATGAAGACTTCAAGAGATTTAGGATATAGTTTTATTTTATTTCTAATCATTTGTAATAACATTATTGTAAACACTGTAAATAAATTTACAGTATTCAAATAATATTTGTAACAAACAATTGAAAATGAATAAAAATCCTTTTTTGTCAGATATCTCTTTTAATTCTTCTGCACTTGTTTATTTAATTACTTAAATTTCTTGAATTATAATAATTGGAAGTTATCCCAATAATTTTAACTTAGAAATTATAAATAATCAACAAACGTCCGGCCTTCCGAATAAACAAAAGCATTGCACATGTTAAACAAACGTCCACACGCCTTTCACTTCACTGATATAAACCAACACTTCAAACTCTCAATCAGAAGCCTCAACCCATATCCCAGATGTTTAGACTTTGAGAAACAAACAGAAATCTTGAACAAACGTCAAAACCATGTGACAGTCAATTAAGACACTGTGGATTCAAATTCTTCTGAAAATGCGTGTGCAAACCCTAATTCTTGATTTAATGTCAAAGAAGCGTCTGCTTGACCAAACCCTGAGCCAAACTCAACCAAATCAATAGAAACCCTAATAATCTGCTTGGACTGATTCAAAAGTTAATGGAAACCTAATTTTATTTGACTGATAAGAAAAGTCCGTTTGCCTGATTCTTGAGCCAATCTGGAAAATCAGGAAAAGCCCGAAGCTGTGATTTCTTGTGAAAAAGAGAGAGGGAAAATTTTGGGGTACAACAGTTGCCCCTGTTCAATCTTCTTGAACCTGAAGAGTTATATTGGCAGGTTTGTCGTTCGCGACTCGAAGGTAAAAGGAGATTGGACACTAGAGTGCCCAAAAAATTTGCACTCGTCAAAGCGTAGTTTGAGGGAATGGGCTTAAAGATGCCATTTGGAGATGGGCTTAAACATGCCATCTGGAGATGTGACAGAATCTTGTCGGGGGATGGGCTTAGAGATGCCAACAGAGAATGTATGTTGTAGGTGAAAGAAATGAGTATCAGAAAGGTGTCCATGTTTGGAACATCTCTGAACTGGGGATCTGAATAAGCAATGAATTGACATCCATGTTTGGAAACATCCGTAAACTGTTTTCAGTAGTCTTGGATCTGAACAAGCGATAGGTTAACATCCGTATTTGGAGAACCCGTAAACTGTTTTCAGAAGTCTTGGAATTTGAAATTGAGAAGGAATCGGTGTAGGGTTTCCTAATGATGAGTCCGTGTAAAACTACATCTGAATTCGAGAAGAAACCGGTGTAGGGTTGCTTCAAGATGGTCAAGTAGATAATTGTCCTGTCTGGTTTCAGGTATTAATCTGGAACTTGAAAAGGTTGGTCGACGAGATATCTGTCCTGGCTGGTTACAGGTATTGTGATGTCGGGAATGGGCTTACAGATGCCATTTAGAGATATGATGGATAGTTACTGGAGATGGGCTTAAAGATGCCATCCAAGAATTCCTGTTGAATTGTAATTTGTAAATTGAAAGAAGGAACCTGTGTAGGGTTGACTGATGATGAGCCCGTGTAAAATTGCATCTAGATTTTGAGAAGGAACCGGTGTAGGGCTGCTTCATGATGAGTCCATGTAAAACTGCATCTGAATTTGAGAAGGAACCGGTGTAAGGTTTCCTGATGATGAGTCCGTGTAAAACTGCATCTGAAATTTGAGAAGGAAACAGTGTAGGGTTGCTTCATGATGAGTCCGTGTAAAACTGCACCTGAATTTGAGAAGGAACCGGTGTAGGGTTGCTTCATGATGAGTCAGTGTAAAACTGCATCTGAATTTTGAGAAGGAACTGGTGTAGGGCTGCTTCATGACAAGTCCGTGTAAAACTTCATATGGGAAAAAGAAGGAACCGGTGTAGGGTTGCCTCATGATGAGTCCGTGTAAAACTGCATCTTGTAAAGAGAAGGAACCGGTGTAGGGTCGCTTCATGATGAGTCCGTGTAAAACTGCATCTTGGAAAGAGAAGGAACCGGTGTAGGGTTGCTTCATGATGAGTCCGTGTAAAACTGCATCTTGGAATAAGACGGAACCGGTGTAGGGTTGCTTCATGATGAGTCCGTGTAAAACTGCATCTGAATTTGAGAAGGAACCGGTGTAAGGTTGCCTGATGATGAGTCCGTGTAAAACTGCATCTGAATAATTGTTAATGATGGTCTTTTATTCTTATCCTGAAAAGGACAAAATGTTAGCTAAACGCAAAGTTATGTTGCATGATATGTATGATGCAATGAATTGCGTTTCGTCAATGTTTATGATATATGAATGTAATGGATGTGTATGTAAGTTGAGTAGTTGTCTTGCTGAGGAAGACGAATCCTGGATAATGAAATCTTTGACTGCTGCCGGGGAAAGTAAATCCTTGACTTCTGCAGGGGATTGAAAATCCTTTGATCGTCAAAAATGAGAAGTCCTGGGACCACTGTTGGGGAATCAGGAGCTTGGGTTGTATGCCAATCTACTAGGGATTCCTGTTTTGAGGAGATCTTCACTGGGGAATATCTGAATATCCTGTGATGGATTGAGAATGAGAGTCTTCATTCTGCTTGGGGCATATTGAAAACTCTGTGGGGAGAATGTTTATTTTGCTTGGGAAAAAGTTTAGGAGTCTTAGTCGTTCGTTGCTCTACTGGGGAGTCGAAGTTGAACTGATATTTGGTCGGGTTCAGGTTTCGCAGTAACTTGCTGGGGATTGTAGAGTAATCTACTGGAGAAGAGGAGTTGTGGTCCTTTGATTTATAGTAGTCGGAGAGGCAAACTCAAGCTGGGGAATCATCCTATGAGAAGGGTTTTGGGGGAGACTTGTCACTGCCCCTAGTGGTGAGTGTTTGTGGCACTGCCTGGAAATGTTTGATTGTATGTAAACCTTTGTCGGGATTGACGTTCAATGCCCCAAGTGTCTGAGATGGAGACTTGCCCCTTGTTATCCTGCAATTGAGTGATTTCTTGAAATCTTGACTGGACTGCCCCAGGTTAACTGAACTTTGAAAGATCTGTTGAAATCATGACTGGACTACCCCAGGTTAATTGAACTTTGAAAGATTTATTGAAATCTTGACTGGACTTCCCCAGGTTAATTGAACATTGAAAGATTTGTTGAAATCTTGACTGGACTGCCCCAGGTGTGCTGGATAGTGACATGTCATGCCCCCTTGTTGATAGGAGATTTGTCAATGGAAGAGTCGTTCTTTTTGAAATGATTTTGCTCACTGAGAGGGCTTTTGTTCACTGGATATTCATTGTGTGAATTTCTCCGCTGTCAAACAAATAGCCATACGTGAACAATGATATTCAAGTAATGCAAAGTTTATGTCTGTCTCGAAGTTTTGAAAAATGCGTTTTTTAGCAGAAAACTTTTTATAAGACAATTTCAACACAAGATTTAGGGCAAATCCTTACAGGAGTCAGGATACCTTTTGTAACAGTATGCTTTCGAACTAACCCATTCTTCAATTAGGACTTTTGAAGGGTTGTAACGTGGCTTGGTTCACGGTTTAAGAAACAAAGTATAAAGGCTCAAAGTATATTTGTACCCACCCGCTCTTCGTGATGTTCTCCAATCCTAAACTCAGTTAATTGTGCGTCGAACTCTATTCGAGTTTGGAACGACTTTTTCGTGATGGTTCACATCAGTTGAATTTTGGAAGGCAATCATTTTTGAAACATTTTTCATTTTGTTGAGGATTTGTAGTGACCCCGTTCTTTTGATTTATTATCCCTAACTTTTGCCTGATTGTTCCTGTTTTTGAGATCACAGTCAGCGGGATGCCCCAGCTTTCTTAAGCCTCCTTTATAGGTTTTGGCTTAGTGGGATTTTCTCTTTTGAGAGGTAATGACTGCCTATGAGATAAGGAACCATCATTGTCTTTTGATTCCAAAGGAATGTTTTTTTTTATGTCGTTCGTTGTATTACGAACTGAGAGTTTGCGACTTCAATGCGCATCTTTTTTGAATTAACTGAGAGACTACCCTGCCCCAGGTTTAATCAAAGGTTTCAATTTGTTTAGAACAGGAAACTCCTACTTCTTTGGCTCGAAGGGGTTGACTATGGATTATCTTCCTTATAACTCCAGTGTTTAGGATTTGAAAGAAATGCCTGTACATCGTCAGCAAGGTCTGTTCAAAAGCATACTGTATGAGATTACGGCATTGTTTCGTCATCCTCCCTCTAAAGGCTTGTAGCTTTTGCAAGAGTTAAATGTCATAAAGAAAGCAGAAAGCATAGTTTAAGAATAGTGAAAACGAATGGATGAATTCAAGACAAACATATGCAATGCATTAATGAAACAGAGTTTGACATTAAGATAATTGTTTGAATAACAAAGAGATTACAACTTGAAAATTCAAAATGAAACAAATACATTCTCAATGATTTGGTGTAGGAGCACTGATCATGCTGGGGTCTCTGGAGGACCAAACCCAATCTCCTTGGCATCAATCAAATTCTGAATCTTGTACTTCAATGCCCAACAATCGTTAGTATCATGCCCGGGACTGTCAGAATGATAAGCACATGTGGCCTTAGGATTGTAGTTAGGAGAAGAAGTCTTGGGGTTTGGATGAGGCCTTATCAATGCAATCAGATTCATCTTCAACAAATGTTGTAGTGCTTGAGACAGCGGCATGTTGATGTTGGTGAACTGTCTCTTAGGCTCGTCTGGCCTTCGTTGATTTCCTTTTTTGTGTTGTCGGTGTGACGCAGAACCAGAGATCAGGACTGCCCCTACGTGTTGGTCACAGTGACTCTTTTGACTGTTCACAGCATTGGACTCTTTCCTCCCATTGTGGGGGATTTTCTGTGCATCAGAGGGTGTAGCTCCTGGGATCTTTCCACTTTTGATGCCAGCTTCGACCCTTTCGCCGGTCAGTATTAGCTCGGTGAACCCGGCTGAGGAGCTTCCAATTAAGTGATTGAAGAGAGGCCCTGTCAAAGTTCCCATGAAGATGTCAATCAGCTCCGTGTCAGTTAAAGGAGGTTGCACCCTACCAGCCAGATCTCTCCATTTTTGGGCGTATCCTTTGAAGCTCTCGTTGGAACCCATGGTCATGTTCTGCAATTGCACACGAGTTGGTGCAAGATCAGCATTGTACTGATACTGTTTGTAAAAAGCAACAGCTAAGTCCTCCCATGCATGGATGTGAGAACTCTCCAATTGATAGAACCACTCGAGTTGAGCCCCTACCAGGCTTTCTTGGAAGAAATGGATCCAAAGCTTTGGATCAGTTGTGTATGGTTGAATCTTGCGGGCATAAGACTTCAGGTGCATCTTAGGGCAAGAAACTCCATCGTACAGGGCAAAGGTAGGGACCTTGAATTTTGGCGGGATGACCAATCCAGAAACTAAGCCCATGTCTCCTAAATCCAAGCCAGGTATTTGTTGAATCTTCATAGCATTGAGGCGATCCTCCAACTGTTTGTACTTGTCATCAGCGAGAGGATATTGTTCTTCGGAGTAGTCAGCTTCAACTTCATCAATCTCCAAATTGTGGTCTTCTTCAAGACTATCCCCTATGTTGGATGGAGTTGCAAGGTCTAGGGTTTCAGGTCTTCTTCTCAAGTTCAGGACGCTCGTTGCCTTCTTGGACTTCTTCTTCTTGTCTTTGAGAAGGAGAGCTTTCAGATCCTCTTGCCCTTTACCCATAGCCAGAAGCATTTGTTGGAATTGAGCGTTTTTAGCTTGGAGATCTTTCACCGTTTGTTCCATATCCATCTTACTGAAATAAACAGTAGGAAGATAAGGAGACCTGTAGGAGAAACCTGTTATGAAATGATATGTATGATATATGTATGCAATGTTTTCAAGGATTTCTTGGGGTAAACACAAGAAAATGTTAGAGGTTGAACTTTGATCAACATCTTTGATTGGAGAACTTTGTAACTGTGGATGTCTTTCCACGAGAATCAAGCTCACCATGTCAAGTGGGTCATAGCCCCTGATTCAAGTTGTTGAACTTGATCTTTGATGGCATTTGTTTAGAGGAGAAAACCTCTTGCCCTTGGTAGATGTCTGGTTCAACGTGACCCTGCATCAAAAGACCCTCGAGATCCTTGAAATGGTTATTGAAAATGCTATGGTATGATGTCATGATGTTATGTACATGTATGCAAAAGCAAGTAAGTGTATATACATGTAATCATATTCACACAAAATAAACAAGTCCTTAGGTTTAGGCTTGCATGGGGTTCGTAGGTAAGTACCCTCATGAAGTTAGTTGGCTCCTCCTGTCCTAAAATAGAAATCGGGTTCTAAGGAGCTCAATATCATTGGATTATTTTCTATGTTCATTGTTTTGGTTTAGCCACTTAACTGGCGACCAAAATATTCCAAGAAAACAATCCTCAATGAGTGTAGTATCGAGTATCTACCAACTTCGGACTGCACCAAAGTCGGTCATCTCACTACCCCTAAAAAGGCTAAGATGGTCAAGTAAGGTTCTAGAGTTCGTTAGTGCTTCATGACATCGCTCAGCGGCCCCGTATTCTCCTTGACTACTTAAGGGCTACCGCTACTCACAAATATGTCACACTAACATAGCTACTGCTTCAACCATGTCGGTATACCCCACACAGTTCCCTCACAGTTTATTGCTATTTATCTAAAAAGGTGCCCCCAAATCCGGGTGTAGGATTTAAACAAACCCAAGCAAGGACCCAAAAAGTAAAGCAATCAAAGCAAACAAAGCAAGTATGTATAGGTGATCTAAAACCCTAAGGTAACCCCACTTTTAGAAAAAATCCCCAGCAGAGTCGCCAGTTCTGTGATACGGTGGGAGAACTGACTTGAGGTTTTGCGTTATGTTTTTTTTATGTGTGTTCTGCCCCCTTTTACAGTGTTCTGATTTGTTATATTTATCTATTCCTCTTAAGCCTGCAAAACTGTAAGCCTCCACTTCTCCCTCTCTTTTTCTCTCCACAGAAAAGTATATTTAATTACTTAAACTGTACTTTTTATTCTGAAAAGGTTTTTGGCCAGAAAATGATGAAAAAAAGCTTTTACAAGTTTGCTTGCATTTTTTCTTTCCTCTGCATATCTTCTTACCTCCAGATTTTCTGCATTGCTTTTGTGTACTTGTTGACAGCTTTATTGAAAGCTTCTTTGACAACTTTTGACAGTTTTGTACTTGTGACTTAGTTTGGTATTTTCAGTTTGACAATGCAATTTGGTTTAGTTTCTTTGACAGTTTGAATTGTCTCTTGGATGGTTTGCACTTATGCAGTTTGTTTGGCATTTCAGTTTGGTTTGCCTTTTTTGCCAATTTGAATTTATGCAGCTTTGTATTTGATTAATTCATATGCTTGCAAATAATTTGCTTTCCTCTTTGTGAACCAAGAAGAGACATCTTCTTGCGATTTGCAGAGAGGACGAACAAACTGATTCCGGCCAAAACCTTTAATGATGAGTTTTAATTATCTGTCTGAGAAATACTTTTAATTTATCTGTACTGATTTATTTCCTCTCTTTTTGCAAGTAAATATCAGTTGAGCGAAGGACGCAACAGTAGAAGATGAAGACTTCAAGAGATTTAGGATATAGTTTTATTTTATTTCTAATCATTTGTAATAACATTATTGTAAACACTGTAAATAAATTTACAGTATTCAAATAATATTTGTAACAAACAATTGAAAATGAATAAAAATCCTTTTTTGTCAGATATCTCTTTTAATTCTTCTGCACTTGTTTATTTAATTACTTAAATTTCTTGAATTATAATAATTGGAAGTTATCCCAATAATTTTAACTTAGAAATTATAAATAATCAACAAACGTGCGGTGTTCCGAATAAACAAAAGCATTGCACATGTTAAACAAACGTCCACACGCCTTTCACTTCACTGATATAAACCAACACTTCAAACTCTCAATCAGAAGCCTCAACCCATATCCTAGATGTTTAGACTTTGAGAAACAAACAGAGATCTTGAACAAACGTCAAAACCATGTGACAGTCAATTAAGACACTGTGGATTCAAATTCTTCTGAAAATGCGCGTGCAAACCCTAATTCTTGATTTAATGTCAAAGAAGCGTCTGCTTGACCAAACCCTGAGCCAAACTCAACCAAATCGATAGAAACCCTAATAATCTGCTTGGACTGATTCAAAAGTTAATGGAAACCTAATTTTATTTGACTGATAAGAAAAGTCCGTTTGACTGATTCTTGAGCCAATCTGGAAAATCAGGAAAAGCCCGAAGCTGTGATTTCTTGTGAAAAAGAGAGAGGGAAAATTTTGGGGTACAACAGGAACCAATGTCCGAAACTGGGAAGATCTGGCTGCTGCTTTTTATAAGCAGTATCAATATAATGCCGACCTTGCCCCCACTCGTACTCAACTCCAGAATATGACCATGGGTGTAGGTGAAGGCTTTAAGGACTATGCACAGAAGTGGAGAGACTTGATTGGTAGAGTCCAACCCCCTTTATCTGATAGGGAGTTGGTCAATATGTTTCTTGGGACGCTATCTGGTCCATTCTTTAATCATTTGATCGACAACTCGTCAACTGGTTTCACCGAGCTAATTCTAACTAGAGAGAGGGTAGAAGCTGGGATTCGGAGCGGTAAGATATAGAAAGATGCATCTTCTAGTTCAGTAAAGAAGCCTTTTATTGGTAAGAAGGAAGCCAGTGCCATCTATAGACCGAGAGGCAAAAATAGAGCTGAACACCGTCAGACAGTAAGTGGCATAATGATACCTAGGCCTGCGGCTGCTCCACAATGCAACAATCAACAAATGGTAGAAAGACCACAAAGGCAGTTTACCCTGATTAACATGACGTTGGTTGAGGTTCTACCCCATCTGCTGAGATCCAACTTGGAAACCTTGAAAGAGGCTCCCAAGAATCCGAATACCACATCTCCTCGGTACAATCCAAACGCTCGGTGTGCCTACCATTCTGAGAGTCCTGGCCACGATACAAATGACTGCTAGGCTCTGAGAAATAAGGTATAGGATCTGATTGAGGCCAAAGAGATTGAGTTTGATGCTCCAGAAAAGCCCAATGTCATAACTACTCCCATGCCTAAGCACAATCGTGGAGTTAATGTTGTTGATACCGATCTATTTGTGACCTCAGTTGATGAAGTTTCTACTCCTCTTTTGACTATCAAGAAGAATTTGTTATCGGCCGGTTTATTTCCGGGTTGTGGTGAAGGTTGCCACATGTGTTCATCTCTGCCCTCTGGTTTCCGTTTTCTAAAGACAGGTGTTTAGCGCCTGATAGTTAACAAAGAAATTTTGTTCGAGAAAACTTTGATTCCCATTGTTCCGTTTGAAGATGTTGCTATTATAACCATTTCCGCCAATCCTTCCAAGGTCTCCTCGAGAAGACCTGTTAGGATTACATCTGCTCCAAGAGTCACTCCATTAATAATCACCTTTCCTGGTCCTGTCCCGTACGCCTCGAACAAAGTTGTCACTTGGCATTATGGTGCCGATGTGTACTATCATGGCATCAAACAAGATCTTCAGAATGAAGAGGCCGATCCTGATGTCAGTAACATTGTCGGGACCAGCAAGATTACCAGAAGTGGAAGGGTGTTCTCCCCCGAGATTTCCCCAAGGACTTCCAATAGACTCGTTGTTATTTCGCCCGTTATTCCTGTTGGTGCTTCAACTACTAATATTTTTCTTACTCCGATTGTTACCCCTGTCGTCGAGTCGTCTAGTGCCCGAGGAAAAGAAGCTATAGGTGAGCCTGCCCGGATGGAGGCACCTAGAAAAATTGTTGTAGAAGCCTCTAAGCAAGAGATAGAGGAAATATTAAAAATAATTAAAAAGAGCAACTACAATATGGTCGAGAAGCTGGGGCAGACCCCCTCAAAGATATCCATGTTGTCTCTACTGTTGTGTTCCGAGGCTAATGCGAAGGCTTTGATTGCATTCCTCAAGACTGAACACGTGCCACTGGAGACCTCGGCTGATCAATTCAAAGACTGTGTGGCCAACCTGACTGCTGACAATGGGATGGGTTTTTAAGATGTCGACTTGACACCGAAGGGGAGGAAGGATAATGATGCTCTGCATGTCTCGAGGGGAACCACTATGGCTCATGTGCTGGTAGATATTGGGTCTTCACTAAATGTCCTTCCGAAGAAGGCTCTCGACCGACTAGATTGTGAGGGCTTGACCTTAAAGCCTAGTAACATTGTGGTAAGGGCTTTTGATGGGTCAAAGAGAATGGTTCATGGGGAGGTGGACATCCCCGTCAAAGTAGGTTCTCAAACTTTTGAGTCCACTTTCTATGTATTGGACATTCGACCGGCATACTCCTGTTTGTTGGGTCATCCTTGGATCCATGAAGCTGAGGCTGTTACTTATACACTGCACCAAATGCTGAAGTATCCAATGAAGGGGAAGATCGTCATTGTACGTGACGAAGATGAGTATATGGTGAGCCACCTTAACTTCTTTAGATACGTAGAGATGGAAGGGGAATTCATAGAGACTCCTTGCCAGAATTTTGAAGAGGTTCCCCAGATCTTGGCATCGACTAAAACTACTACTAGCAACAAACCTCCTCTGAAGATGGCTTCTCTCAAAGATGCCAGAGTAGTGGTTAAAGAAGGTGGGTATACCAACTGAGGACAACTCCCTGATTTTACTCACAAAACTGACAAGTTTGGTTTGGGCTTTACTTCAGGAGCTCAAAGGGTTGTTCGACGCGCTCGAGCTGGAGGACCTCCCCTACGCATTAGCAATCAGGGAATTAATGCCATTGAAGATAGTGAGAAAGACTCTGACATTGACAGTTGGATCTACCTAACTACCAACAGTGGACCAAGTAACTGGACGGCTAGGGAGTTTATACCAGTTTATTTTATTCCACAGTAATTGTATTACTTTTTTTTTAAGATTGTAATAAACAAATTAAACTCTACAACCTTGTGTCTTGCCCGAGGCACATTGGCTTTGTTTGTGAGGGATATTATTTATCATTTCATATATTATCAATAAAACATTGGACGTTCCTTGCATACAACTTTTGCATTCTCTAATTTTCCTTTGTGTTTTCACTTTATCAAAACAGCTATGCTCTTACACACACTCACGTATCATACTGTAGATCCATATCCACTATGGATCCCATTGATAACAGTTCTGCTACTGCCGGTTATGACTTCGAAAGTTCGATCAACCAAGCCAAGGACGAAGATGAGGACAATTGTGAGGTGCCTGGAGAACTTGCTAGACTATTACAGCAGGAAGAAAGGGCTATACAACCTCATGAAGAGCCGGTTGAGACGATAAACTTGGGCACGAAAGTAGACAGAAAAGAAGTCAAGATCGATGCAAATCTGGAAGTTAAGATCAAACAGCGGTAGATACAAATGTTGCACGACTATGTTGAGATCTTCATCTGGTCATATGAAGACATGCCTAGTTTAGACACTGATATTGTGGTACATCGTTTGCCGACCAAGGAAGATTGTCCTCCGGTTAAATAGAAAGTCCTCCGTATGCGCCCTGAAATGTCAGAGAAGATCAAGGATGAGGTCATGAAACAGTTTAACACAGGGTTCTTAGCTGTCACCTCCTATCCACAGTGGGTTGCTAACTTTGTTCTGGTACCTAAGAAGGACGGTAAGGTACGGATGTGTTTGGATTACGGAGATCTCAACAGGGCAAGCCCCAAGGATGACTTCCCACTTCCTCACATTGATGTTCTGGTTGACAACACCTTGCAACACAAAATCTTCTCCTTCATGGATGGTTTCTCTGGTTATAACCAGATCAAGATGGCTCCTGAAGACATGGAGAAAACAACCTTCGTCACATAGTAGGGCACCTTCTGTTACAAAGTGATGCCTTTTGGGTTGAAAAATGCTGGAGCAACCTATCAGCGAGCCATGGTCGCCTTGTTCCATGATATGATTCACCACGAGATCAAGGTTTATGTTGATGACATGATAGCTAGGTCTCAAACCGAGGAAGAACACCTGGATCATCTACAAAAGTTGTTCGAAAGGTTGAAGACCTACAAGCTGAGGTTAAATCTGAACAAATGCACCTTTGGGGTATGGTCTGGCAAACTTATGGGTTTCATTGTCAGTGACAAAGGTATTCAAGTGGATCCCGCAAAAGTAAAGGCCATACAATAGATGTCGGCTCCTCGTACAGAGAAGGAAGTTAGATGTTTCTTGGTACGCTTGAATTATATCCCCAGGTTCATTTCACATTTAACTGCTACGTGTGAGCCCATCTTCAAGCTTCTGAAGAAAGATCAAGTGGTAAAGTGGAATGACGAATGCTAGACAACCTTTGAGAGAATCAAAGTATACCTTCAAGAACCACTGATTATGATGCCCCCAGTTGAAGGAAGACCTTTGATACTATATTTAACAGTGCTAGACAGTTCAATGGGGTGTGTGCTGGGGCAGCATGACGAGTCTGGTCGAAAAGAGCATGCAATATACTACCTTAGCAAAAAGTTTACCGACTGTGAGACAAGATACTCACTGCTCGAGAAAACTTAATGCGCTTTGGCATGGGATGCTTGGCGACTAAGATAGTATATGCTGACCCACACTACTTTGTTGATATCTAAGATGGATCCAATCAAATGCATCTTCGAGAAACCTGCTCTCTCCGAAAGAATAGCGAGATGGAAGATGATCTTAACTGAATACGATATACAATATACAACCCAGAAAGCAATAAAGGGGAGTGTATTGGCTGATCATTTGGCTCATCAGGCCGTGGATGACTATTAGTCCATGAATTTTGAGTTCCCGGATGAGAATATTATGCTAGTGATTGACTATGAAGAACCTAGACCGAATGAAGGACCCGAGGAGGGATCCCGATGGACTATGGTTTTTAACGGAGCTTCAAACGCACTTGGTAATGGCATCGACACTGTAATCATATCACCTGAGGGTTGTCATACTCCTTTCACTTCCCGACCATGTGTCAACTGCACCAACAACATGTCGGAGTATGAAGCTTGCATCATGGATCTCAAAGATTCTATTGACCCAAGGATCAAGTTCTTAAATGTCTTCGGGGATTCAGCTTTAGTGATAAGTCAGATCAAAGGAGAATGGGATACGAAACATCCGAATCTCATCCCATACAGAGAGCATATGCTGACATTGCTCCCACACTTTGAGGAGGTAATCTTTGAAAACTTCCCACGAGAGGAGAATCAGTTAGCGAACGCGCTAGCTACCATGTCTTCCATGTTCAAAGTCAAGTGGGACAACGAGGCTCCACGAATCACCATTGAGAGGTTGGATAAACCAGTGCACTATTGTGAGATTTATACCAAAGAGGTGGTAGATAAACCCTGGTTTCATGAAGTGAAGAAGTACCTCGAGACTCAAGAGTATCTCGAAGGGGTATCTGTCAATGATAAGAAATTTCTGAGAAGGTTCGCTGTGAAATTCTTTCTCAGTAATGGAATCCTCTACAAGCGCAATGATGACTCTACCTTACTACAGTGTGTAGACAAGAGTGAAGCAGAGAAGATTATGATAGATCTACATGAAGGTACCTTTGGAACCCATTCCAGTGGACATACCATGGCTAAGAAGATCCTATGGGCAGGATATTACTGGTCCACTATGGAAGTAGATTGTTATCAGCACTCTTGAACTTATCATAAGTGCCAAATCTACGCTGATAAGGTGCATGTGCCTCCGGTTCCCTTGAATATCTTGGCAGCTCCATGGCCCTTTGCAATGTAGGGCATTGACATGATTGGAGAAATCAGGCCCACTGCTTCCAATGGACATCGCTTCATCCTAGTGGCCATTGATTACTTCATGAAGTGGGTTGAGGCAGCCTCTTTTGCTACTATGACCAAGAACGTTGTGGCGCAGTTTATCCAACATAACCTGATATGTCGGTATGGTGTGCCCGAGAGAATTATCACCGATAATGGTAAAAATATCAATAACACGGTGATCACCGAGCTCTGTAAGAAATTTAAGATAAAACATCATAACTCTTCTCCCTACCTACCAAAGATGAATGGTGTTGTTGAAATGGCTAACAAGAACATCAAGAAGATTGTACAGAAGATGATGGTGACATACAAAGACTGGCATGAGATGTTACCATTCGCTCTTCATGGATATCGTGCCTCAGCACGTACGTCGACAGGGGAAACACCCTACTCTCTGGTATATGGCATGGAGGTAGTCCTACCCATTGAAGTCTAGATACCTTTTCTCAGAATTATGAAGGATGTGGGTTTGAACGAAGAATACTGGATCCAGACTTAACTTGATCAGCTAAATCTAATCAACGAGAAGAGGCTTACCTCTATCTGTCATGGTCAGACGTATCAAAAGCGAATGATCAAGGCTTTTAATAAGAAAGTCAAACGTCAAGAATATCAAATCGGGGATCTAGTGATCAAGCGCATTATACTACCGCAAGGTGATCCCATGGGAAAATGGACCCCCACATACGAAGGGCCATTTATGGTTAAAAACATTTTCTCAGGTGGAGTTATGATTCTAACCACCATGGACGGTGACGACCTTCCTTACCCTGTCAATGCAGAGACAGTGAAAAGATACTACGCCTGGTTAAAAGACCCACTAGGTTGACTGGCCTAGGAAAAAATAAGGCCTTCCCGGCGCACCAAAAGGGTTCGGGCAAAAATAAGGGATGAAAATGAAAAAAATTTGTACATCCGGCAAGTCGAAAACCTGAAAGGGCGGCTTGGGCAAAAAAGGGTATCCCAGTGGACTGAAAACCCAAAAGGTCAGTCCAGGAAAATGTTAGGGATGTAAAGCGTATCACTATGTCCCATTGGATCATCTTGCGACCAGACTCCGGTATCAACTATCAAGCTTGGACGACACTTATCAATCTAATCAACTTTCAACCAAGTAGCAAAGTGATGAGACGCTCGAAGACATAGAGGCAATAGCAAAGTTGGAACTCAATGGGATTGTTGCACATAGCTGTTTTATTTTTACAGAAAATTGTATAGCTTCTATTTTTACGGCGGCGTTCTCTTACCAGAGCGTTAGTCTCCTTGTACAAACACGCCTATTACAGGCCAACTTCAAAAATCAATACAAAATCATTTTCACAAGAAACTATGAGTTTTTCCTTTTTTCTGTTTTGTTTTGCAAGAACGTCCAATGATTTATTCTTAACATATGCATTGGAATATAATTTCTGCTCATAAATATTTACATAAGAAATGAAAAGACAATTGCTCATAATTTCAAAAACAGGGTCAAAAACAAAAAATGTCAAACCTGACAGTTACTCTGCCCAGCAGGTACCAGGACAGAGACAACTTTGGAGCATAATCATCAGTACATACACTCCCCACAGAGTAAAAGTATTCAAAGCATTCATGTCGTCTTTCCCGAAACAGGAAGTAATCTCCCCAGCCAGGGTCATTCAGAAACTTGACAGCTATATCCCCCAACCGAGTTTCATAATCGCAAGCGGGTCAGTAAATTTTATCTCCCAAGAAGAGTTTATTTCATTGGATACAAAAGCTCAATCCCCGACATAGCCCATTACTTTAGCTACGGAAAGTCACCTTCCGAGTTATTCTCCATAAAGTTATTCTCAAACAAAGTCTCTCCCTGACAGAGTATTAACAGATAATAAGGAATAAATCTCCAGCACAGTCATTTCCGTTCACCATCCCCAGCGGAAGTAGAAGAACCACAATTCTCTACAATAGTCAGGACTACTATACTCTCCAGCAGTAGTCAGGGATTTATTTTCCCAGGCTCGGACATGTCCCAACAATATTTCATGTACATACATCATGACATGCGCATACATATCATATACAACATAATCTCATTTATTTTGAGAACATCATCTCACGAGGCATTTCATGCATTACACATATAATTAACCCTGTTATCCTTTCAGGAAAGACAATTATCACCAATAATTCCAACAACTATACATGTCATATCTACAGACAGCCAGTGGAAAATTAGTTCCCGAAGATCAAACAGGTCAACTAATATATGTAATCAAACGGAGTAACCCTACTATCCAGGTTCCTTCTCATAACCCTACTATCCAGGCTTTCATCCCGAAGTAACCCTACTATCCGGGTTCCTTCTCATCGCCCTACTATCCAGACTTTCATCCCGAAGTAACCCTACTATCCAGGTTCCTTCTCATAGCCCTACTATCCAGGATTTCATCCTAAAGTAACCATACCATCCAGGTTCCTTCTCATAGCCCTACCATCCAGGCTTTCATCCCGAAGTAACCCTACAATCCAGGTTCCTTCATGTAGCCCTACTATCCAGGCTTTCATCCCGAAGTAACCCTACTATCCAGGTTCCTTCTCATAGCCCTGTTATCCAGGCTTTCATCCCGAAGTAACCCTACTATCCAGGTTCCTTCCCATATACCTACCATCCAGGCTTTCTTCCCGAAGTAACCCTACTATCCAGGTTCCTTCTTATAGACCTACCATCCAGGCTTTCATCCCGAAGTAACCCTACTATCCAGGTTCCTTCTCATAGCCCTACTATCTAGGCTTTCATCCCGAAGTAACCCTACTATCCAGGTTCCTTCTCATAGCCCTACCATCCAGGATTTCATCCCGAAGTAACCCTACTATCTAGGTTCCTTCTCATAGCCCTATTATCCAGACTTTCATCCCGAAGTAACCCTACGACCCAGGTTCCTTCTCATAGCCCTACCATCTAGGCTTTCACCTTGAAGCAACCCTGTTATCCAAGTTCCTTCTCATAGCCCTACTATCCAGGCTTTCACCTAGAAGCAACCCCAACTATCCAGGTTCCTTCTCTCTTATCTCCAGATAACGGTCTACAATAATGTAAGACCTGTACCCGACCAGTTACGACCGAGTTCACCTTTCCCCAGTAAGTCACTGTGTAGTCTGGACCCTGACCAGATATGCAGTTCAGTTCCACCTCCTCAATCAAGAATTAGTTCCCCAGTAGAGTAATAGACAACCGAAGCTCCTAAACTCTATTTTCCAAGACATTAATCAACATTCCTCGATGAAGTCCTCCTCAACGGCAGGTACAAGAATTCTAGCAAAGGAGTCTCTTATGCAACCGGTATCTTTTTCGGATGGAATCTTTAAGCCCATCTCCGACGATTCTCTATCGACTTCCAAATTTCATCTGTAAGCCCATTCCCGATATCGCCAATCAGTATTACTTCATGCGAGTGCTAATTTCTGGGCACTCTAGTGTTCAATCATCTCCCACCTTCAGATCAAGAAAAGCAGACCGACCAATCTACACCTCAGGTTTAAGAAGATTGAACAGGGGCAGCTGTTGTACCCCTAAATTTTCCCTCCCATTTTACTCAACATATGTTCATTGAGATCCTTAACTTGCTCAAGGATGCCCAAGAGTTAACCAGACAAACTCTCTCCTAAAGCAATCAACCTCCAACTAGGGTTTCCATTTTCATCAAGATGGGTGAGATCCAAAGGCCTCATATTCTCTCCATAGTCCTAATATGTCCTCAAGATCATCCATGCAAATTTTCATGCCTTGCACAAGAAGTTTGCTTAGTCAACGACTCAAATGCCTGAAAATCAATTGTACTAGGTCAAAAGTCAATTGTGACCCACATACAGTCAAACTTCAATATTTTTGGTCAACATAAATATTTTGAAGTGATATCCATCATTTGATCAAGGGTTGACCATGATTCCCCAAGGAATGCTCCTAATTCATCAAAACTCAAAAGTTGCTAAATTAGGGTTTCTCAGAAAAAGTCAACCAAACTTTGACCAAGCATAACTTTCTCATACTTTATAAGAAATTTCTCATCCAAGGATCATTTTGAATAGAATCCAATTCCCTATAACTCATCTTAATCCATCAAGTTCAAGAAATGCACCCATCAAGAGATATGGATTTAGACATTATAGGTCATTCCAAAAAGTCAACAAAAACACCTTGTGGGTCAAAGCTCCATACATGAACATGGAAGATCCAATTGAGATGAAACCAAAGAGGTTGTTTATAGGACATCCTAAGATTTCTAAAAAGTCCAAGAACACCCTCTTAGGGTCAAGATTGAAGGAGATATGGATTGTCAAAGTTGTCCATTTTTGGAAATTTGCCCAAAGTCAATGATGCCCAAAATTGCATTTTTTTCTCAAATGGGCCTAAATTTTTATGCTTGCATCTTACTCCTAGCCTGGTCCACGGCCCATGAACCATCCCATGTCTAATTTACTTATTTATTTAATTTATTTTTATTTAATTTATTTAAAATTCAAATAAAATCAAATAAAATAAAAAATAAATCAAATAAATGGGATAAGATTTGTTTTGGCATTAATTGAATAACTTATGAATTGTCCAATGAAGAGCAAATCACATCAAGCCATAGAAGGGAGGAAATCTCCAAATTTGGAAAGATTTGAAGAGATTTGAAATGCATTCATATCTTTGGATTCTTGCCAAAACTATTAACCTAATGGATTCACATACATATAGAAGATCACTCTAACCCTAAAGGAGAGAATTTGCGTGCGCAGCCTGCCTCAAAAACCAAAATCAAAGCTTAAATTTTTGTTCAAAAGTGAGAGACCTATCTTCTTCCACAGGCCAGTTCAAGACGTGTTTAAGGTCAAATCGTGTCCCTGGGAATCCTCTGAAGCGATTGCAATCATCACCAAGTCTCCATAATCCCAGAAACATATTGTACGATCATCACGGTTTGTCTTTCTTTCCAAAATCGATTACCATGATTCTTGCAGCATAAACATGTTTTAATTGTATGTTTATGCTTATTATCGTATTTGCAATGTGCTGGATTGGTTTGATTGCAGGAATAGCCATTTGCCATGGCTAGGATTCCGGAGCTCAAATTTGAGGAACCCTAGTTAGAAGAAAAATTAGGCCAAATTAAGAACCTATTCATCTGCAGGGACGGATTTGCAATCAATCCATGGCATTCGATGGGATTTATATTGCTTGGGTTGTATTTTTGATGTTTGCAGGTTTGTAGCCACGCTTAAAAACTGTCACTATAGCCTATAGTGACGAGTTTGGGCGTAGGTAAAAGTTCCCTCTAAGACAACAGTCCCCGGGGAAGAGGATGAAGGCGTGCCAGTGCATGATTTGAAATTCGCGCATTTTCTTAGGCCAAGTGCTCAGTTTCTATGATATTTATTTTATTTGATTATGTACACGAATAACTTAGCAGCGCAGTTGGCAAAGGGGAAAGTCTGTGAGGTGCACGTCCTAGATTCAACCCCAGGCGTGTGCTTTTGCATTTTCTTAATATTTCCTACAGGTTCCAATACACAATATCCAAAGATGTCCACCGTGCGCCCCAGATCTCATCCCTGAGATCCATCATCATACAAATCTCACGCTCCAGCTTTGAAGGACCACCATGAACCATCAGGAGAGAGGTGCACTGGACCAAACGCCAGACCCTGGGCCATCCTTGGGCCTAACAGGAAACTTGGCAGCATACCCGCCAAATTGCTCAACACCAGGCCCAATTCTAATTCTTTTCTTTCATTTTTTATTTATTTTCCTTTAATTATATCTTACCATAAAATCTTTTTTTTTACTATTACTAAATCAGAAAAAATCACAAAAAAAGGTAGAATTAGGTTTTTATTAAAATTAGTTTTATTTTGGCAAATTAATTAATTTTGATTTGATTGTTTTCATAATTAAAATTAATTAGACAAATTAGGTTTAATTCATTAATATTTAATTTTCTCAATAAAATACCAAAAAAATGTTTTTTTAATTAATTAGATTTAGGTTAAGATTTAAAATATTTTTCTCAATAATAAAATAAATAAAAAATATTTTCTCTTTAATTGATTAGATCTTTTAGGACTTAGACTTCATTCTCGTATTTATTTCGTCGTGCGCGTCCTTATTTTCTTTATTCTTATTAATTATTGTAATTGTTACCAATTTGTAATACTTAATTAGGTTTAATATTTCACTTATCATTTTTCCCGGGTTTTTGAATATGTAATCCCCTCCCCAAAGCCTTGTAATAGTTAGGGTCTTAATTTCTTGCTTTTACTTTCCGCAACTATTTAACTGTTAGATGTATGGATAATAGGCTTGTATGTGAAAGATAAATCAAATTAAAATAGTAAAAAACCCTAATTATGCAAAGATAATTAACTAAAAAAATACACTCGCACATGTTCACTCCTAGGGTTTGCCCCACTTGGTTGCCTCGGAAATAACGGTCGTGTCCCTCGAATGTAGGGATACCTTAGCAATGACCAGCGATTCAAAATCACCATAAAGATCACAGTCCCTACTTGTCCCTCGAGTTGCCTACGAATTGATCTTATGATGATAGTCCCTTCGAAACGCTAAGGTATCTTTACTTGTTTCCTTCAGAGACAATTTCGTCCCCTCGAATGTCCCTTTACAAATCCAACGATAGGGCTACCTACTCCTTAATAGTAGGATAGCATTGTCTAAAGGAAACAAAAACAAACAGACTTTTTTCGAGTAGGTAGAAATCTTAAGTACTTGCTCAAGATAAAAACTTTTCACACAAACACTTTTCAAAATAGTTTTCAAAACAACTTCGTCACACTCTTGAAGACCGATACAAGGGTTATCACGAAGTAGACAAAACTTTTTCAAAACAGGCACACACAAGAAATTTTAAAAATGAGCAAGTACCTAAGAGCCCATGAAAAACCATTGATAGAAAGGGTGCTAACACCTTCCCTTTCTATAATCTACCCCCCGTACTCAGAAATATCTCGAAAAAAGGTTTTTTTCTGTTCTTTTTCCTTTTCCTTTGTTGGATGAAATAAAAGTCGGTAGCGACTCTTGCTTACCGTGACATTTGCGAACAAAAAACGCAAACCAGTATAACAGTCAAATCTGCCACCGTATCACGTATCTCAACACCCTCTTCACTGCAATGAGATTACATTCTTGAGGCTTCTCCATAAATCTGCTCAACAATCCTACACTTTGGTAGATATCTGGTCTTGTATTGCAAAGATACCTCAAGGATCCAATGATTTGTTTGTAAAAGGTCAAACTTACAAGCTCTTCATTCGATTCCTTTTTCAGCTTTGCTCCAGTCCCTAATGGAGTAACAACTACCTTACAATTGCTCATATTGAACCTCTTTAGTATATCTTGAGCATACTTTGTTTGATGCAAGAAAACTCCTTCTTCGATGTCTTTGAATTCCATTCCCAAGAAATAAGAGAGTTTCCCTAAATCAGACATTTCAAATTCCGGCATTAACTTCGACTTTACCTTCATTATCTCAGCTTCGTCTGCTCCTGTAATGAGTAAGTCATCAACATAGAGACATAAAATGATTTGATTGACACTTTCGACATCATTAACATATAATCCATGTTCAGAGACACACTTTATGAAACCTACTTCGATTAGGAAGCTATCTATCATTTTATTCCAAGCTCTAGGAGCTTGCTTCAATCCATAGAGAGCCTTCCTTAATCTGCAAAATTTCGACTCCTTCCCTTTGACGTCGAAACCTGGTGGTTGAGTCACATAGCTTCTTCTTCCAATGGACCATTCAAAAATGCTGACTTTACATCAAGTTGGTGCATTTTCCATCCTCTACATGCAGCTATTGAAACAATACTCATGATTGTTTCGATCCTTGCAACAGGCACATATACTTCATCAAAGTCAATACCAGGTTTTCGTAGAAAACCTCTAGCCACCATCCTTGCCTTATACTTTGCAATCTCACCATTTGGCCTTCGTTTAACCTTGTAGATCCATTTCACATCAATTGGTTTCTTGTTGGTTCTTTCAATAAGTTCCCAAGTCTTGTTCTTCTCAATGGCTCTAAGTTCTTCTTTCATGGCTTCACACCAATTTGAGTTACTCAAGGCTTCGCCCAGGTAAATTGGTTCTGCTTCAGCCATCATCGTGGCTTCTTCTGTTAAGTCACCATCTGCATCAATTGCTTGATCTGGAAACCTCTCATATCCAATCATCCTAGTTGACTCAGTTCTTGTTCTTGTGGATCTTCTTTCATTCTGCATATGTGGTTCTTTATTTCGACTTGTCGAAGCTTCATTATATTCATATTCTTCGAACACAGTTGTGACTTTGTCTGATTCTCGTAGAACTAAACTTCGACTCCAATCCAACCCTTTACTTTCGTCTACAAGAACATCTATATTGATCACTAGTTTATCTTCGATTGGTGAATACAACTTGTATGCACTAGTCGAATGATAACCTATGAGCACCATGACTTCACTTCAATCATCCAACTTCTTTCTCAATTGTTTAGGTACATTCCTGAAACACATTGATCCAAAAAATCTATGATTACTTACATTTGGCTTCGACTCCGTCCAAGCCTCATGCAGTGTCTTTTCGACCATCTTCTTCATTGGGCATCTATTTAGAATGTATATTGTTATCGAAGTTGCTTCAGCCCAAAATCTCTTAGGCACATTCTTAGATTTCAACATACATCTCGTCATGTTCGGTACACTTTTATTCTTTCTTTCAGCTATGCCATTATGCTGAGGCGTATTGGGTGCAAAAACCTCATGATTTATACCTTCCTCATTGCAAAATCTAGCAAATTTAGTAGAAGTATATTCACCACCACCATCAGTTCTTAACTTCTTCAATTTGCAGCCACTTTGTTTCTCAGCATGCAACTTGAACTTCTTGAACTGTGTGAATACCTCACTCTTCTTTTCAATAAGGTAAATCCACATATGTCTGGTGAATTCATCAATGAAAGTAAGGAAATACCTGTTACCCCCATTGGACTTTACTTCAAAGGGTCCACACACTTCTAAATGAACCAGCTCTAGTTTTTGCCTTGATCTTATAGATAATTCACGTTTGAACGCCTTCCTTGCCTGTTTGGCTTTGCAGCATTCCTCACATATCTACTTTGATTCCTTCACATACGGCAACCCAAGCACCATTTTTTCTTATTGAGCATACATAAACTCTTGAAGTTTAGATGCCCATACTTGTGATGCCATAGCCAGTTCTTGTCTTCTTCTATAATTGAAGCAAGACATTTGTGATCTGATATGTTGAGTTCAACCTTGAATGTTTTGTTCTCCGCCAATGGTGCTTTCATTATTAGCCTCCCATCAACCCTATATACCTTCATCTGATTATTCTCCAACTTCATATTGAATCCTTTTGCAAGTGATTGACCTACACTTATCAAGTTACTTATCATCGAAGGTACATATAGAACTTCAGAGATAGTAGCCTTTCGACCATCCTTTCTGATAATAGAAATATATCCTTTACCACCTGATTTGATATGCCTGCCATTTGCAAACTTTATCACCTTTTTGACTGACTCATCTAACTTGGTAAATCATTTTTTATTTCCAGTTATGTGGTTGTTACATCCTGAATCTAGATACCACATATTGTTTTTCTCAGTAGTCGGCTGTGTTCACCAGCAACAACATATAATCAGAATCACTATCTCCAGCTCGTGCATATTGAGCTCCGTCACTATCTTTCAACCTTGCAGTTTTCTTTCTTCGATAGTCTCTAGCATAGTGGCTAAAACCTTGACAGTTGTAACATTGCACCTCTTTCGTGTCAACTTTCTTCCCAGAATACTTGTTGCACACCCCTTTCAAATCAGTATTCTTGCTTGACTTCTCATCACCAGGAAGATTATTTTGCTGCTTTGACTTATCTTTTAAAGCTTTCTTACTGAATCTTAATTGCAATCTTGTTCAGCTACCTTCTCTCTTTCTGAGTTTCTCTGCTGCAACCTCATTTCGCGAGCCTCCAATGAAGCTTGAAGTTCTTCTAACTTCATCTCAGATAGATTCTTAGCCTCTTCAATTGTCACAACAAAGTAATTGAAATCTGCAATTAAGGATCTCAATACCTTTTCTATCTTTTGCAGATCTGTAAGCCCTTCACCACATGCCTTCATCTGGTTTGTTAGTGTCACCACTCTTGAGAAATATATAGATATAGATTCATCCTCTTTTATCTGAAGCATCTCGTACTGCTTTCTCAGATTCTGCAACTTCACCTTCTCCAGTTTCTCATCTCCACCATACAAAGATTTCAGCTTTTCCCAAGCTCCTTTTGTTGTTTATTTTTCAATTATCTTCTTGAATATGTCACAATCCACACACTGGTGAATCAAGAACAGCGCCTTGCCATCTTCCTTCCTCTAATATTTGTGCACAACTTTCTGGGCTTCCGTAGCATCTACTTCCAGTTATGATATTCCATCATTCAAGATTTCTACGACATCTTGAAATCTGAAAATAACCTTCATTTGCGCAACCCACCGTTGATAGTTTTCACCTTTGAAAACCGATAGATTCGCTGGAAAATGTGTTGATGTTGTTAATCCATTTGCCATTAGATTCCCTCTGAATCGCAAACAAGCTCTTGATACCAATTTGTTAGAACAAAGGATTCAAGAAAGATGATTTTGTGAAAAACAAAAAGAAGAAGAAGAGAAGAGAGAGAGAGAGAGAGAGAGAGAGAGAGAGAGAGAGAGAGAGATAAATTGTGAGTTAGTTAAGTGTAACTAACTTTCTAACTGAATGAATTATTATTGCAGCTATATGATTACAAACATAATGTCCCTTTATATAGGCAAAGTGCCCAAGCCTAAATACACATGATAAAAGCCCAAATAACTACATAACAAGAATTAACCAACTAACATATATTTGTATTGAAATTTGAATCTTATTAATTGATTTTCTTGTAAAGTCTATATTGGAAACAAACAATTTGGAATTGAATGATTAAGACATGGAAAAACTAAAATCACAACAAAATTGGTTAGTTTACACTTTGTTTTCATCGAGAAACACTTAATGTTATAAACAACCGTTTCATTTATTATTAGTATTGAAATTTGAACCACATTAATTGCATTGGTGAAAAATGTACACATAATCAATTGTTGCAAGGTTTTTGCGGATATCAGTGAAATTTAATATTATACTATACTGAAAATTCTTGATAACCATAATTCTTTCGTTATGATAAGTTAGGTGTAATTTATGGAGATATGTGATTAGAGGGATTGGAAATTGTAATATGTAGTTTGAGGTTAGATAGTCAAATTGTTATAAGGGAATTTCATTTTATATATGGAAAGATGATGTGGAATGTGAATTTGAAGGGAAAAGTTTAGGGTAAGAGCTTGATAACTTAGTAAGTTTTATTAATAATGGATAATAAAATAATATATATTAGGTATTTTAGCTCTCACATTAATTAGTAATAATTTATCAATTCATTTAACACGCATGTTTGGTTATGTGGTGAAACGAATTGATTTTGAATGAATTAGTTTGATAAAATCAATTAGTTAAAAGTGAGTCGAAGGTAAAATAATTTATGTTTAGATAAATTTATGTATAAGTGAATTAAACAATGAATTTCAATGTAAAAATTATATTTAAACTCAAAAGTTAAAAGTTCTAATCCCAAGTAGAATCAATCTAGAGGCAACATTAATTCTACTTTAGAATAATCAAACACCTATAAATCATTTCAAAATCAATTCTACACCTTGAGAACTTCTTTTTGCATCTTCCAATAGTTAATCCAAACTTACACTTAGACGGACAACATTAATTTCAGTTTATCCAAGACATTTACAATAATTGGGGTGGTGGCGTAGTTGGCTAGGTCTCATAGCTACTAAGTAATCTAGAGTTCGAGCCTCTTTCACCCCATTAGATTAAATTCAATTTAAAGGATATGATTTAGAGTAAGTTAAAAAAATTACTTTTGAAGTAAGTTGAACCCCACTATATATATATATATATATATATATATATATATATATATATATATATATATATATATATATATATATATATTAGAACAATAATATCAAGAATCGATCTTAGCTTAGTTGGTCGAGCAGAGGACTGTAGTTGGCATGTTCTAGTCAGATACCTGCATGTCGAAACTATTTTTAATAATTTTCTTCTAAAATTTGATTTTCGTAGAACATTCTTCGGTGATTGACTTCGACTCTTATTAATTGTCATTGTGTTTGCTTAAATTTGAAAGAAATTCTAACATAGGAGGTTTGATAGTGGAAATCATGGAATAAATGCCTTATCTCTAATCTTAATCCCTAAGATATTCTTACCTTCATCATAAGACCGAAGAATGTTCTAAAAATTCGATTAACAACTTCAAACAATGTTTGTGCATCATTGGAGCTTCATCCCATATGATTAACTTTGTCTTTTCTATTAAATAGGCTTACAAAGATTTCAGTTTAAAAAAATTGAAAATTGAGCTTTGAAATAAAAAATTAATGCGCTTAAAACTAATCACATTGATATTAAATTTTTGTAGTATGTTATATATGTCATCTTGACTCAATTGATATAGTTATGGTTATCACATGTTAGAAATGAATCTAAATGCCTTGAAACACAATAAATTTTTTGATATATAGGCTAGACACAATACACATTGATATAAATATCTCGAAATTAGTAAATTATGGCTCTCATCAATAAGGTTTTAAAATCAAACCTCTAAGGCGTTAAAGTGCAAGAGTTTCTTCGTCGTTGGAAGTAGACATTACGAACTGACAAAAAGTAAACAAATTGAATATGAAATGTAATGCAATCATGACAATGTCAATGAAAAAAATTTAATAGATAAGAGATATAACACAAGTGGTTGAATTATCTATAACAAACTATAATTTATTTTCTTATAATGTCTACATTACAAACTGATAATCTGGATTTGAATGATTAAGACATGGAGAAACTTAAAAGACTATAAAATTGATTATCTCGATGCATCAAGTTTCATAATTCATAATGATGATACATTTTAGTTTCTATTTGTTTTATGATTTTAATGATGTATTTAAGTTTTATAACAATTTTTAAAATTGAACCTCATTAATTGTATTTTTTGTTAAATATGCATACATTATTAGAATACACAATACATATTCTTGAGGTAAAAACCACGCATCATTATAGTTAAGATATATTTGTATTGAAATTAGAACCTCATTAATTGATTTTCTTATAAAGTCTACATTGAAAATAGAAAATTTAGATATGAATGATTGAGACATGGAAAAACTAAAAAGACGAAAAAATTGAATACTCTACACTTTGTTTCCATCAAGAAACACTTATTGTCCTTGACAATCGTGTCATTGATTATCTAAATGCGTCAAGTTTCATAATTCATAATGAAGATATATTTAAATGCATGTTTGCTTTATGGCTTCAATGATATAATTAAGTTTTATAAGAGTTTTTAAAATTGAACATCAATAATTATATTTTTTGTTGAATGTGTAAACACTACTGGAGTACAAAATAAATTTTTTCGAGGTCATAATCACTTGAAACTTTAGTTTAGATAAATTTGTGTTGAAATTTGAACCTCATTAATTGATTATCTTGTAAAGTCTATATTGTAAACAAACAATTTGGAATTGAATGATTAATAAAAGTGCGAGAAACACAAGAAATGGGGGTTTGAATTGGACTGCACCAAATATAACTTTTCGCAACTCAAACATAATAGCTAACAAGTGAATAAAAATAAATGAACACAATTATTTTAATTCGGGTTCACTGTTAACCAAGTTACTCCAGTCCACCTCGCAAGGTGATTTTCCTTATACACGAGGACTTAATCCACTATAATCTAGTTATTACAAACAATCACAATAAGTCCGATCAACCTTATTGACAACCGCAACAAATCTATTGATCCTTATTACCAATCCACAATGACCACATCCGAAGTCTTCTTGAGAATCCTGACTACACCTAGTCTCTCAAGGAACCTAATCAACAATTGTTGATTACAAATATGAGTACACTGTTGGCTGAAGATTTTGATAATGTTATTTAGAAGCTAAATGAATTAAGCGTTTTGATCGAAATGGAATTAAACATCATATTTAGAAGTAGCAGAAGCAGTATTTCGAGTAAGTGTGTCAAAGCTTGGAGTTTCGAACAACAATTATGGGAATATATCTAAAGGAGTATCGAAACAACAACGAGGCTTTGTCTGGGAAGAGCGTTCGAAATGGAGAAACACTAAAGCGTTTGAAATTCAAATGGAAGCGGGACTTTCGAAGTTTGAAAATTATGTGTTGGAGCATTTGAGGACACGTGGAAAGATGGAAGAAGCATTGTCCTGCATGTTCGAAACGTGGCATAATCCTGTAGCAAGACCGTTATGGTCGAATTAGTATAAATAGAAGTCTTAGTATTAGGATTTCGTGTGTCATATCTATTATACAAAATACTCAATAACATTCAAACTACCACATGGCAAGGGAAACGAATGCAAGAGAAATGTATGTATGATAGCACCATGTACCTTTGATTTAATGAAAACCTTTTATCATTTCCCGTACTTTCCTTTATTCTTTTTGTCAAACAACATTTACAAGTTTTCTTATTTACAGTCTTGTCACTTCGAAATTTCTTCTTTAAAGTTTTACACTTTTATGTTTTCTTTGTATTTCGAGTACTTTATGTTTCAGAAAACTGTCATACTTTTATATTCAAGTCTTATCCTTCGAACACATATATTTACTTAAAATCATTTACAGATTTCTTGTATCAAACGCTTTCTTTACATTTCAAACTTTTACGTTCCAGAAATCCTTTATATTAAATGTTTTGTAAGTCGAAACCATTTACTTCACTTTTATGCAGTTTTACATGTCTTTACAATTAGCATTACAATTAGCATTTATTCGTGTAACTTAGTTTTCACACACATTTTGATTACATCTTTAGAATCTTAGAGAGAGAGAAATCGAAATAAGCCAAACACCTATACAACATTAACCATGAATATCTGTTCGATTGTGAGAGTAACTTTAATATCCAAGGAATCCTAGGATCAATCTAGTCGATCCTGTGAGTTACCAGAGGAATTGAATAACAGTCAGAAAGATTATTCGATAGTTTGGAAGACTAGCGGTTGTTTACCAGAAATCACTGGAAACAAATTGGCACACCCGGTGGGACCAATCATTGGATATCAGAATTAAGGATTGTTGAGACATAACTATTACGAAAACGTTGGAACCTAAGAAGTTTGCTGTTTTATGAACCTGAGAAGTGGTAAGATAACCAACAGCAACAAACCTTTATCCAGAAGAAAACGTTTAGACAAAATGTCTAATTCAGACAGTCAACAAGGGGACCAAAGTGGCCCACATGCAACAGGCACTAACGCGTCCACTTCGATCGGAACATCTAATGCAATCCCTTCAAATGCACAATCTGTTGCATCTTCGACCAGTAACATAGCCACCAATGGAGTAAGTGGAATATCAACTAATAGTTCGATCTTAGGAAATTCTGGAACTATTGGCTACCCTGGGGGATTCGTTCCACCATCAGGGACACAATCCCATTTCGCCACTCCATTAACTAGACCACCCGGTTTCGATGGGAATAGAACCAGAAATTCCTCTTATGGAATGCCAACATCTTTTATGGCAGGTTTACACAATTCCACATCGAATTCATCTCCACAACTAGGATCTGGGTCTGGGGCGAATCAGTTTATGACAAATAGCCAAGGGTCCGTGGGTTATAGCACAATGCCTATCCTAACCACAGACAACCAGTTGGCTTTTAGGCAATTGATGGATGACAGTAACCATAATATGATAGGGGTGTTAGCACGAACCATGCAGGAGATATTTGCCCCAATAGTGCAAAATGTGACTGTGACGAACAGGGAAAACGCTGACAACATGAGTCGAATAGCAGATTTCTTCGCTCCCCCAGAAAGGCGTAGGCAGAATCAGGCGGGATTTCGAACAAACACGCCTGTTATAGAACAAATTGCTAACGACCCAATTTATAGACCACCCAGAGAAGAAGTTAACATAGGGGCCAGGGCACCAAGGTTAGAAGCCCCAATAATCCCGGGTCCACAAAGGGAAGTTATGGAACCAGGGGCAAGGGTCGAAAGGCTAGAAGCCCCAGAGTTTCGAGAAGAACAACCTAGGGGAGTTGTTTTGGTTGGTCGAAATCAAGATGCCGATGCCGTCGTTCATAGAATTCGAAACGATAACATCTTGGCAGAAAACAACCTAACCACCATGATAGAGAGGGTCATGGCTCAGAATGGCCTCAACACAGGAATGAGGAGGCCAAATTACGCTTCTCCTATATTGGATTGCATAATGCATACTGATTTACCAAGGGGATATAAAGTCCCTAAATTTACAAAGTTCGCTGGGGATACCAATGAGTCAACAGTCGAACACATAGCGAGATATCTAACCGAAGCAGGAGACATAGCCAATAATGAGGATCTTAGGATCAAATACTTCCCAAGTTCCTTGACGAAAAACGCCTTCACATGGTTTACCACTTTGCCTCCTGGGTCTATTGACACTTGGGCTCTCTTAGAGAGATTATTCCATGAACAATTTTACATGGGACAGTCGAAAATAAGTTTGAAGGAACTGGCCAGTGTTAAGAGGAAGTTCACCGAACCCATAGATGATTATTTGAATAGATTTAGGCTTTTGAAATCCATATGTTACACAGTAGTGCCTGAACATGAATTAGTCGAAATGGCCGCTGGTGGCTTGGATTATTCTATTCGAAAGAAACTAGACACTCAATATTTGAGGGATATGGCTCAGTTAGCCGATAGGGTTCGACAGGTCGAAAGACTAAAAGCTGAAAAAGCCAGAGTTTTTAAGAATAGCAAGAAGGAAAGGATTTCCTATGTTGGGACTGAAGAAGCAGAAGAATATCCTGAATTCGAATTCGAAGAGGTTGAAATTGACCTCGCTGAATTAAAACAGGCCCCGCCTTATTCCTGTAAAATGTTAGTTCCCACAAAAGGGAAAGATATTGTTGAAAATGAAAAAAGTGACAAATTTCCAAAGAAGGTTGATACCTTCGACGTCACTAAATGTGACGAGATTTTTGACTTACTTGTCAAAGATGGCCAACTAATTGTGCCATCAAATGTCAAAATACCTCCTTTGGATCAGCGAAAGAAGAGGGGATTTTTCAAATATCATAGTTTCCTAGGCCACAAAACCTCACAATGTTTTCTTTTCAGGGACTTGATTCAGAACGCGATCAAAGATGGCAGACTAAAGTTCGCTGATAAGATGAAGATGAAAGTGGACGAAGATCCTTTGGACGTCGCAGACACCAACTACTCCGAGCCTGCATGCATTGGAGAGGTTAACATGGTGGAAACTGATCAAAGCGACGGAGTTGAAAACTAGGTGATGATCGAAGTCAGCAAGGAGGTCACTGAAGACATCCAGAAAACGCCAGAGACTTCGATTGCTGCACCGGCGGCTGTTGCAAGTGAAACCCAGGCTACTGAAGGCCAGGGAAATCAAAACCAAGGATTAACACAAGTCACTGAAGGCTTGAGGCTGGAATTGGAGAAAGTCCAAATCACGCAGCCAATTTCCCCTCAGAAGGAAATATGGGATACTCTAGGGGAACCCAGTGGAAAATTTGACTATTTGGTCAAATATTCTGCCCCAGAGAGTTCGAAGGTTCAGATTGAGGATATAAAGCCCACAGGGTGGGGTGATGATGAAGCTAAAGATGGAGATGTGGAAATAAATATGGTGGATATGGAAAGGCCTCGCTCTGAGATGGAGGAAGTAGAAAAATACTTAGAAAAAGAAAAGTATGGAATGGGGGATAATCACACTGGAGATGCTTGTTTCAAAGATTATCTCATGACATGCCACAAAGGAGATTCTGGCATGATATTGTGCCCTAGGTGCAGCATCCTCTGCAATCAAAGGATCGCTGCGAATTTCGAAAGGGTACAGAGGGCTCGAACTGGCAACAATTGGCGCCAGGATAACCAGCTTTTTAAGTGTTATCCCAAGGCTGGGGAAAGTTTGCTGGAGTTTGTGATTCGCTGCTACAAAGGGGCAACCATGTGCTTGATTTGCCCAAGGTGTTCTGCTGTGTATGACCAAAGCATGGCTAGGGCCTTCGAAACGATTCCCTTCGCCCCTTGCTGGAACCATCAAGAAACTGCCCAGATGGGCCCACGTTTCGACAGCAGACACAAACAGCGAAGGCCTGATAGCCCTCACCCCAAGGCTGCTCGAAGAGTAACTTTCAAACTCCCTGCTGAAGTGCCAACCGATAGATGGCTACAGGTCAGAAATGACAAAGGCAAAGATAGATGGAGAAACGCTGAGCGAAATGCACGCCATGCCGTGACATACAGGAGGCAATTCAACACAGCAAAAAGGGAGGAAGTGAGATTAGAAAATTACAAAGGGAGGAACCCCATGTCAAGATCCCAGTGGCGCAGACAGCAAAGGATTCGAAAGGCTGAGAGAGAAGCTGTGGCAAACAAAAGGGTTACTTCAACGAAAAACCAAGGTGAATCTAGCACCAACAAACCAAAAAATCAAACTGAAGACAAACCTCCAGTCAATAGGAGGCTCTTCTCTGAAGAACAATGCGATGAACCAAAGGAGTACACTCCAGGCCCAGAAGAGGACGAAGATATGATAACAGATAACTTCGAATCGGAGAGGGAGTCTTCATTTAACTTGAACTGTAATGTGGTGTCTGTGCTTCCCTGCGAATTTGGGCAGGAAACCGAAATCAACGAATATGAGGAAGAAGACACCACAGATTTGATGAAACATAGGCCCGTGTGCTACTACGTGATGGACAATGGAGCTGTTGAGGAACAAAATGCGTTCTTCGAACGTCCAGAACCTGCAATGAAGAACCATCTCAAGCCACTTTACATTCGGGCGAAAGTTGGTGTCGATGGCGTGAACAAAGTTCTAGTGGATGGGGGTGCTGCAGTCAATTTGATACCCCATTTCATTCTAAAAAGATTAGAGATCCGCGAAGGAGATATCAAGCCCCATAATATGGTTCTGTCCAATTATGAGGGAAAAGTGGGTAAAACACTGGGGGTGGTCCAGTTGGAATTAACAATAGGCTCAAGCTGCAGGCCCACCATGTTTATGGTGATCGAAGCCAAAGCCAACTATAACCTACTGCTGGGAAGAGAGTGGATCCATGGCGTGGGGGCAGTTCCTTCGTCAATGCATCAGCGACTAGTTCTGTGGAGAGATGATGGAATTGTGGAAAACATCGAAGCAGACCAGAGCTACTTTATGTCAACTGTCAATTTAGTTGACAAAAGGGATTATGATAAAAATCTGGCAAAGATTGCTCCATGTGTTCCAAATGACGAGATTAATGAAACTAGAAACGCCCACTATTACATGACACTTCGTCATGATGGCCTTTACTGGGACAGAACAATAATCAGCGAAGAAGAGGAAGTCGAAAGCACTATACAAAAACGGCCAGCAGGCTGGGACTTCGACAACCTTAGCCATGACTGAGTCTACCTTTTTCGAAAGGATTTCGGCCTATATGGCTGAGAACGAATCAAAAGCGGCCTTAGAGGCTGAAATAAATAAATCAACTATAAAGACGAACGAAGTCAGTGGGGAGGGTTCAAAATGCTCACCCCTCAAAGAGTTTGAGATGGATCAAAGGTTAGATGCCATCTATGATAAAGAACCCTTAGGCTTCGAAAGGGACCCCATAAACTCAGGAGCCAAAATGTTGGCACAGGATCCGCTCGAAGAAGTCAACTTAGGGGATGAAAAAATGAAAAGAGTAACCTACATAAGTGCTAAACTTAGCCCAAGCCTCAAGAAGGAAGTGATCGAAGTCCTTAAGGAAAACAAAGATTGCTTCGCATGGGATTATGACGAGATGCCGGGTTTAAAAAGGGAGTTGGTCGAACACAGATTGCCGATCAAGGATGGCAAGAGGCCCATCAAACAAACTCCCAGAAGGTTCGCACCAGCGGTTCTCACAAAAATTAAAGCTGAGATCGAAAGGTTGCTGCGTTGCAAATTCATCAGAACAACAAGGTACGTCGAATGGTTAGCAAACATAGTACCCGTTATTAAGAAAAATGGTTCTTTAAGAATTTGTATAGATTTTAGGGATTTAAACACTGCAACCCCTAAAGATGAATACTCCATGCCCGTGGCAGAAATGCTAGTAGATTCTGCTGCAGGGTTCGAATACTTGAGTTTGTTAGATGGATACTCTGGGTATAACCAGATTTTCATTGCTGAAGAAGATATTCCAAAGACAGCATTTCGTTTCCCAGGAGCCTTAGGCACCTACGAATGGGTGGTGATGCCTTTTGGTTTAAAGAATGCTGGGGCAACTTACCAAAGGGCAATGAATTCAATCTTTCATGATTTCATTGAAACCTTCATGCAGGTGTATATTGACGATATAGTCATCAAATCTATATCTGCAGAAACACATTTGCATCATTTAAGCCAATCATTCGAGCGAATGAGAAAACATGGCTTAAAGATGAATCCCCTTAAATGTGCATTTTTTGTGCAGGCTGGAGATTTTCTTGGTTTTGTGGTTCACAAAAAAGGAATCGAAATCAACCAGAACAAAACCAAAGCCATAATGGAGACGAAGGCACCTGCGTCAAAGGGAGTTGCAATCTCTGCTAGGAAAAATTAACTTCCTCGGAAGATTCATCTCGAACCTAAGTGGAAGAACCCAAGCTTTCTCTCCGTTACTTCGTCTAAAGCAAGGTCAAGCCTTCGAATGGAACGAAGCTCACCAGGAGGCGTTTGACAAAATAAAAGAATATCTTTCTCAGCCTCCTATTTTGTATCCACCATCATGGGGGAAGCCCATGAGATTGTACATATCTGCCTCTGAAGTTAGTATAGGTAGTATGCTAGCACAAGAGGATAGCAATGGCGTCGAAAGAGCCATATACTATTTAAGTAGAGTGCTAAATGATGCAGAGACCAGATATAGCAATTTAGAAAAGCTATGTCTCTGTTTGTATTTCTCTTGTATGAAACTCAAGTATTATATAAAACCTGTTGATGTTTATGTTTCATCTCATTTCGATGTCATTAAACATATGCTCTCAAAACCAATAATGCATAGCAGAGTTGGCAAGTGGGCTTTAGCTTTAACAGAATATTCGTTGACTTTCATGCCTTTAAAAGCTATGAAAGGTCAAGTGATTTCTGACTTCATTGTGGACCATTCGTTGGTGGAGCAGACGGTTATGAGTTACGTCGAAATGCAACCATGGAAATTGTACTTCGATGGTTCAACCCACAGGAATGGAAGTGGTGTTGGAGTCCTTCTGATTTTTCCTGAAGGAATCCCAACAAAATTCAAGTATAAATTAGATGGTCCTCGTTGTTCAAACAACGAAGCTGAGTATGAAGCGCTCATTGTTGGACTTGAAGCTTTGTTGGAATTGGGGGCAACCAGAGTCGAAATTAAAGGAGACTCTGAATTGGTAGTCAAACAAATCACAAAGGAATACAAGTGCATAAAGGAAAATCTAATGGTATATTTCGTCATAGTCAATAGGCTATTGAGGAAATTTGAATACATGGATATTCAACACATACCAAGAATAGAGAACCAAGAGGCAAATGACTTAGCGCAGTTGGCTTCAGGTTATAAAGTATCTACCAAGAACTTTAAAGATTTGGTTGAATTAAGGGGAAGAGTTATGGCTACTAGATTCACGCCATCGGATCTGGAAAGTATGAGATTGGGATATGCTGAGAAACAGGGATTCAAAATATTAGCCATAAATACTTTGTCAGATGCAGATTGGCGAAGTCCATTAAAGAGTTATTTAGCGGACCCAACTTTAAAGGTGGATAGAAAAACAAAATACAGAGCATTGTCATACCTCCTCATGGGGAATGAATTGTTTAAAAAGACCCAAGAGGGTGTATTATTGAAATGCCTAGGAGAAAGTGAGGCATACTTAGCATTGTCTGAAGTTCACAATGGGGCATGTGGGGCACATCAAGCAGGCCATAAGATGAAATGGTTGTTGTTTCGATACGGCTTGTATTGGCCTAGCATGCTCAAAGATTGCGTAGACTTCGCTAAAGGATGTGAAGAATGTCAGAAACATGCAGGAATTCAACATGCCCCTGCAAGTGAGTTGCATTCGATCATCAAACCGTGGCCATTCAGAGGATGGGCATTGGATTTGATAGGAGAAATAAATCCTGCTTCGTCCAAAGGACATAAATATATCTTGGTGGGAATAGATTATTTTACCAAATGGATCGAAGCTATACCTCTGGTAGTTGCTGATCAAGAGGCAATTATTGAATTTATACAAAAGCACATTATCTATAGGTTCGGATTGCCAGAGAGCATAACTACAGACCAAGGCTCTGTATTTACTGGTAGAAAGATGCAAGGATTTGCCCAAGAAATGGGGTTTAGATTGCTAACATCAACACCATATTATGCTCAAGCAAACGGACAAGTCGAAGCAGCAAATAAAGTAATAATAGGATTAATCAAGAAGCATATTGGCAAGAAGCCAAGAAATTGGCACAAAACTCTGGACCAAATATTATGGGCTTGTAGAACATCTCCTAAGGAAGCTACTAACACTACGCCTTTCCAACTCACATTTGGTCATGATGCAGTTTTGCCAGTAGAAATTCATCTGCAATCAGTTCGAATTCAGAGACAAAACGAAATCCCAACTGCATTATATTGGGAAATGATGATGAATGAATTAGTTGAGTTGGACGAAATCAGATTACATGCGTTGGAAATTTTGATGAGGCAAAAAGAAAGAGTGGCCAGAACATACAATAAAAGGGTGAAGAGAAAAGTATTCATTATTAATGACTTGGTTTGGAGAGTCATATTGCCTATGGATAAGAAGAATAAAGCATTAGGTAAATGGTCACCTCATTGGGAAGGACCTTTTCGAATATCAAAAGTGTTCTCAAACAATGCATACGAAATCGAAGAACTCATGGATGATAAACGTATCCTAAAGGTTAATGGGAAATATTTAAAGAAATATAAGCCAAGCCTACGGGAGGTTCGAATAGTAACGACGTGAACAAAATATTATAAAAATCCAAGATGGCAAGATAGAATGCCAAAATGGCGTTGTTCGAATATTACATGTAAGAAACCAAAATTATAGTTAAATACACATCAAAATCTAGAAGTAAGAATTATTTTTCAACCGGTTAAAAGTGCTTCGAAATGATTCAAGTTTTTGCTGAGCGAACCGCCTGGCTCCTTCCAAGGTTGCCACTTCTCCTTTAAGTTGTTCTGCAGCCTCCATCTCTGCAAGCCCCTGGTTGAGAAGCTCTTCGAATTGGTTACCAGCAGGATTAGTTTCGAAGGCTAGTTGTTGTTCTTTAGCTTCCTTAACTTTCTGTTGAAGTTCCAGAATCTGCCTTTCCCAAAGAAGGATGGACTCAGCTCGAGCCTCATATTCAGTTTTCGCCTGCTTCAGATGCATAGCTTGATCCTCAGCTTCTTGAGAGAGTTTCGAAGCTTGTTCATAAGGGGCATCCATGGCAATGCGTTTCTCTTGAACTTTCTTGGCAGCAGATTCGTCTTGGAGAAGGTAGCCAGTTACGTTGTCCAGCAAATTCTGAAGATCGAACAAGAGAGTACTAACTGGCAAGGAGCAGGTGGAAAGATTGACCTTTGTGAGCAGCTCCTTCATAGTATAGCAGGCAGTACTATCTTGCTTAAGCACTTCGAATATATCCACATTGAGAATGGTTTTCCTAATTTTGTTAAGAAGAACAATTCTTTCATTTGTGGGAAGGGGATAACTGGTCGAACTTGTGCCTGCCCTAGCGAGTGGGACGTCCCTCTGAGCCAACTTTGCCTTCATGTACCCAATAGGGTCATTTCGTCTCAGAAGTGCCAGTTCCTCGTCAGTCATTCGAGACAGAGAGGATTGTGGAAGTTCCACGCGTAGGGGAGCCTCGTTTGTTTCAACCTCGAGGGGTTCGTTGATTGCATTACCAGTCCCTTCATTCATTTCGTGCTCTTGGTCTTCTTCATCCTCGTCCAAGTCTACCACTTCGATACCATCCTTTTCGCTGCTATTGGCGTTAGACTCCGTCCCAGCAGTCGAGCCGTCATTGGCATTTTCCTCCTCATCGGCATTTTCCTCCTCAGATTCTTCGTCTGCAGATTCTTCGTTTCTTTGCCCAGAAACAGCTTCCCCTTCTTCAGTTTGAGTGTCCTTTGGGTTCTCCTGAAGAGTTTCAAGAGGGGACTTTTGAAGAGAAGCCCTTTGCAAATCCTCTGCAGACGGTTGAAGTATTGTTTCGTTTACCTCTTTCAGAGGGATGGAGGTACCTTGATCATCCTGCTGTTCAGAGGTTCCAGCCAGAACCGCCATATTGGAGGAACCTTTGTTTTGGACCAAGTTGCTGGAATCTCCTTGCGGAGAGGAGTTGAGCGGAGCAGCAGCTCTGGATGGTGAGGTCGAAATGGTAGAAGCTGGATGCAAGATGTTCTGCAAGAAACAATAGAGTGTTAAAGAAAACATTCACCAAGGTAATAAGAAGTTAGTATTAGAGACAATTTTTAAAGGTTCAATTTACCTGTGGACCCTCAGAAGAGAGGTTACTAGCTATACGTTCCAACGTTGGGTTGGAGGTCGAAGGTGGATTTTTGGATATTGGTAAGGGAGCAGCATCCCTGGAATCGAGTCCAGAGATACTAGTCGGAACAGTGCCTTTAGAAGTATCTTTCTTTGGCTTTTTCTTCGAAGCAGTATTTAAGTTTCCTCCAGCCTTGGGGTCTTCCCCAGTGGTGCTTGATTTCCGCTTCTTGGGAGTAGTAGGAGGAAGCTTGTTGGTCTGAAAGAATTTTCTAACGAAAGGTTAGGTGTAAACCATAAAGCTTGAGTGAATTCGAAACGTCAAGGCTAAGTGATTACCGTTGGAATTGGAACACTGGTTGTTGTTGGTGTGTTTGTTGTTGTTGTGGTTGCAGCAGTAGTAGTTGGTTCGGGTGGAGTCACTTTGTCAGTAGTTTCGATGGAGGCTTGAGAGGCACTCCCATACTTCGACTTCGAGGCAGTGGTCTTTATCCTGATAGCTGAAAATCGAAACAATTATAGCAAAGGTTAAAGATATGGAAAATAAAAGACATTTGGGATTTTCCCAAGCATTCGCACCTGTGCCTTGATCAGATTTAATTGACATGGCGGAAAGGTCATATCGAAGGTGTCCTGGGAAATCATGAAGCCAGTATCGAGCCCATGTCACAGTCTCAGATGGCTTTGGTTTCCTTTGAAGATGTTTGAACATCTCTTTGCAAGTAAACCACCATGGGTATGGGGGAAACCAAGCCAGAGCCAATTCTGAGGTAGGTAATCTGGGAAATTTAGGTGGATGCATTTTGAATGCCAACCTATACCTATCCTCAGGTGACAGCCCTGAAGGAAGTTTTAACTTAGAAACTTTTTGTTTAAATTTTTCCTTCAAGGTCTCAGCTGCTTGATGCACAGTGGAGTCCAAGCGCGTGGGGTCGTAAGTAGTTTCAAAATAATTTTGGAAAGCTTTAATCTCTTTGGCATGAGTAAAAATACCTTTCTTTGCTGGTACCTGCACATCGAAGGCATCAATTAGTTTCTGTCGAATTGTAAGTGTATCGAACATGTAAGTCTGATAAAACTTAATCCACCACTCCAGAAATCCTTTAGCCACGAGATGGGTAGGTTCGAAGGTTATCAGCTCAAATTGGGCAAAGCCTTGATATTGTTCTTGCTGTATTTTGGCTTCCCGTGCCTTGAAAGTTCGTCCAGAAGTGATTGCACTCTCAGTTTGAAACAGAGGTTCAGGAATTAATTGGCATAAGCCAAACTGCCTCGAAACGAAGTTTGGTTGGTAGGCAAAGAGAAAAATTTGGTTCTTGGTTGGGGTTATTCGTGAAGAAATAAGTCTAGGCAACAAGAAAGCTCTCCATACATCATGAATCTCCTTACTCTTGATAGCTTCTGAGAGAGGCATGGTAAACCAGGAAGGTCCATGAGCCCTCGAAGCAAAAGGCGCCATGCTCTCTTCGAACTTGTGCCTTTTGGAGAATATCATGATGTACTTCGAGAATTGAACTTTGAAGTCATCTTTGTCATCATTGGGGGTTAATCTTCGAAGCCTAGTGCCTTCGACTATCCTATCACTTATTTCAGAATCTTGCTCATCAATGGTGTTAGCGGTTGATAGGGAGGGTTCGAACATGGCATTTAGCCATAGTTGGAGTAACCAAAATGGGCCAGCTAATAAAATATTTTTGGAGGTGTGGGATTTGAGGCTCGAAACAGCTGACCTCAGGCTTTCATAGAGGTCAACTAAGAGTAGCTCACTTAGGCACACTTTTCGATTTTCATGTAAATCCCTAGCCAGAGGAATGAACCTACTAGCTACCTGTAGGGATCTACTACAGAAAACATATCTTGACAACCACAGGGTTAAGAAAGGAATGTGCTCTACATCAGATACATTGTCCCCTTCAGCATGATAATGACTGATAAATTTGGAAAAGCTGGCTAGCTTGATTTCGAAGTCAATTATGCTTGAGTGCTCTTCGTTGTCGGGTATATAAGTTTCTCCCACTGGCGACAGCCCAGTAATGGCCGCTATATCGAAGAAGGTTGGGGTGATCATTCCACCTGGGAGATGGAAAGTGTTGTAGGTGCTGTCCCAGAAATAAAGGGACGCGAATAGCAGGGGGTGGCTGTAGGTGAATCCCGGTTTCGATAACTTAATCAGGTTATAAATGCCTAATTCCTCCCATTGCTGGGATTTCTTAGCCTCTACTTTCGTGAACCAATTTTGATAAGCGATATCAGAAGTAGGGCAAGATCGAAATGGCTTAAAATTACTTTTTACATAATCCAAAACAAAGGGGTCCTTGGGAGGAATAGTTGGGGTTTCTATGGTATTTGAACTAAGAGATTCTACTGCCCTAGGGGCGTCCATTTTGTTGAATAAGGGTTTTAAGCTATAACAGACTGGGAAAATCGTCCTGGTGTCCTTTAATATTTCAAAAACCGTAAGAGGGCCATTTAAAGCTAACCTCTTACCAACAACGTGGGTAGGAATGAGTACCTGTGACGCATACAGCATTTCTTTTTCTTTGGAAATCATCTGAGGGGCAAGAGCAGATTGGCCTTGGATGGTGATGATTTTGCTTTCCATGGAAGCTCCTGTAGTTTTTCCTTTCTTCTTGGAGACTTTCTTGAGTTGGGATGAAGTAGAAGAAGACATTCTGACAGATGTTTGGAAGCTTAGATTGTTTTATGAGAGAAGGAGGGTAAAAGATTCAGAATGTGAAAGATTTAGAGTGTAAAAAGGAAAGAAGAAGATTAAGTTGATGTTTTATAATGAGGAAGTTTAGAAATCCTCCGAGTAGAGGTATGATACGTGGAGATCATGGGTTGGTGCGATGAAGAGGTGGCGTGAAGTTAACATAGGTAATAGGCGTGATTTAAAAGATAATCATTAGTTATAACTGCACCACGCTGTGAAGTGACTCCGGGCGGTTGAGGAATCCAAAAGGTGCTATGATTGATGTGACTGGGGTCAATTACATTAAATGTTACGATGATTCGAAAGTCCTATCAAAATCTTGTGTAGGTGTTTAAAATAAGTATTTCCTAGAGGAATCGAAATACGTATTTTAAAGGGGCAATTTGTTGGCTGAAGATTTTGATAATGTTATTTAGAAGCTAAATGAATTAAGCGTTTTGATCGAAATGGAATTAAACGTCATATTTCGAAGTAGCAGAAGCAGTATTTCGAGTAAGTGTGTCAAAGCTTGGAGTTTCGAACAGCAATTATGGGAATATATCTAAAGGAGTATCGAAACAACAGCGAGGCTTTGTCTGGGAAGAGCGTTCGAAATGGAGAAACACTAAAGCGTTTGAAATTCAAATGGAAGCGGGACTTTTGAAGTTTGAAAATTATGTGTTGGAGCATTTGAGGACACGTGGAAAGATGGAAGAAGCATTGTCCTGCATGTTCGAAACGTGGCATAATCCTGTAGCAAGACCGTTATGGTCGAATTAGTATAAATAGAAGTCTTAGTATTAGGATTTCGTGTGTCATATCTATTATACAAAATACTCAATAAAATTCAAACTACCACATGGCAAGGGAAACGAATGCAAGAGAAATGTATGTATGATAGCACCATGTACCTTTGATTTAATGAAAACCTTTTATCATTTCCCGTACTTTCCTTTATTCTTTTTGTCAAACAACATTTACAAGTTTTCTTATTTACAGTCTTGTCACTTCGAAATTTCTTCTTTAAAGTTTTACACTTTTATGTTTTCTTTGTATTTCGAGTACTTTATGTTTCAGAAAACTGTCATACTTTTATATTCAAGTCTTATCCTTCGAACACATATATTTACTTAAAATCATTTACAGATTTCTTGTATCAAACGCTTTCTTTACATTTCAAACTTTTACGTTCCAGAAATCCTTTATATTAAATGTTTTGTAAGTCGAAACCATTTACTTCACTTTTATGCAGTTTTACATGTCTTTACAATTAGCATTACAATTAGCATTTATTCGTGTAACTTAGTTTTCACACACATTTTGATTACATCTTTAGAATCTTAGAGAGAGAGAAATCGAAATAAGCAAAACACCTATACAACATTAACCATGAATATCTGTTCGATTGTGAGAGTAACTTTAATATCCAAGGAATCCTAGGATCAATCTAGTCGATCCTGTGAGTTACCAGAGGAATTGAATAACAGTCAGAAAGATTATTCGATAGTTTGGAAGACTAGCGGTTGTTTACCAGAAATCACTAGAAACATACACAGAGATGTTTTTAACAAGTAGATTACACAATGTTTAAGTGCGGGAACACAAAAATTGTTGAAAGCAAGATATGAACAAAACTCCTTGCTAATTTACAAAATTATACAAAGAATATTTCAAAAGAGTTGTGCAGCATTTTTTGCATAGTTTTGTGGAACCAAAAAGCTTATTTCTAATTCTTCCAAGTCCTCCTTTCATAGCTGAAAAAGAGATCCGTTATAGGGTAGATCAGGAAACATAAAACCAGTTGTTTTATCCTTAACAATCATGTTAGGAATGGTAGACAAGATAGTACAAAAGGATTGTCCTCACGCCACCCTAGTAGGGTAGTGGTCACCGTGTACTTTGTACTTTTATACTCACTGTGATACGGTGGGAGAACTGACTTGAGGTTTTGCGTTTTGTGTTCGCAAATGTTTCAGTTTAGCAAGAGTCGCCACCGACTTTTTATTTTATCCTAAGGAAAGGGCAAAAAGCACAGGAAAGACCTTTGAGATGTTTTCTTGGGTTCGGGGAGTAGATTATGAAAAGGGAAGGTGCAAGCACCCTTTTCATCCATGGTTATCCATGGGCTCGTAGTTACTTGTTTAGATCACTTGCTTTTGCTTTTCAATTGTTTGAAATGGTGCTTTGTGTGTAGTTTTGAAAGATGTTTTGAAAAGAAGTCATCGTTGTGGCAACCTTTGTAATGATTCTTGTTTGAATGTATACAAAGGTGTATTTGTCTTTTGAAAAGATGTTCAATGTTTTGAAATTTTGATTTGGGGAATATTTTGAATTTGTGTTGTGAGATGTGTTTGAAATAGCAAGGATGTTTTGCAAGTTTTGATCAAGTAACTAAGAGTTATCTACCCTATTTTACTCAAAGATCTTTCCTATATGTTTTTAACCCTTTTGACAGTGTTGTTTTACCATTGCATTTGGTAAACAACCTTGTATTAGGATGTTAAATGGGACAGGCGCGAGTCATCGTATAGACCATGATAGCAATATTTCCAAGTATCTTTAGCAATTTTGAGGGACTAGATCATTTTTTGTATAGGCAACCAAGATAGCGTCATCGAGGGACTATGATCTTTTGTTTTGTTTTTGTTTTGCCAAAGTACTCAACATGCATAACATGGCCCATTTTTAAGGCAACAAGTGGATGAAACCCTAGGGGTGCAAGTGTGCATTGTGTTTGATTTTCATTCATTTAGGTCTTTGTATTAGGTCAAGCTACTTGTTGATTTTGGTTTTTTTGCATACAAACCCTAATCTCTAATCATGGCAAAATTTGAAAGCGTAAATGCGTAAAATAAATCTACCACTATTACAACATGATTATGGGGATGGGGATACAATTTTTGAATGGGGATTATTTGACAAGAAATTAAAACCCTAATTTTACTATTACATCAAAATTGAATAATTGGTACAAAATAAATAAATGAATAATACTTAAATAAACAAATTAAATAAGTATACAAAATATTATGAATATGCAAAAATGTTTTGTTTATTTTTTATGTATGTAAAAATATTTAATGTAAAAATAAAGAAATAAATAAATAAAAGATTATTATTTTTTTTTTATTAAGGGTAAACCCTAGTTTTCTTTTAAGAATATAAATATATTAAATATACTATTTATATATAATAAAATAAAATAATGTATATACAAAAAATAAAATATATTTATAAAAAAAGTATTATTTAAGTATAAATAATAATAAAAATAAAAGTATAATATTTTTATGTTTTTATTCTCAAGTGTTTATAAAAATATGTATATGTATATTAATTATATTAAATATGTACAATAAAAATAAAATAAAATATATATAATACAAAAATATATTTAGAACAATATTTTTTTTTAGTGTAAATAAAAATAAAGAATAAAAAATAAAAGTATAATGGTAATTATATATTATTTTCAAGTTTTCAATAAATAAAGTATATACTAATTAAATTGTTTTTTATGTTAGAAAAAATAAAAATAAAATACAAAATAAATGTGAAAATTTATAAAAATATTTTTGGGTATTTTTTATGTTTGGAAATAATAAAATAAAATCAGAAATGAAAATAAAATAACAAAACATAAAAATATGAAGAAATGGACCAGGGGGTGTATTCAGCAAAAGAGGGGTGCAAATAGTGAAAGAACCAAAGCCCAGCCCAAGCCAGACTTCATCTTCAACCTCTCTTCAAAATTTCGCGCGCCCTGTACCAAACATGAATAACCTACATACGAGCTCTAATGCAAAAACACATAACATCAAAGTTGTAGGGTTTTCCAAGACGAATTCAACCATATAAAAAAACTTGTCCTAACTCTCAAAGACCAGAGAGAATTTCTCTGGCCCTAAATCTTAACCTATTTTTTTCAGGATGTTCATGGACCAAATTCTCTTAGCATGCTTAACTAAAATGAAAACTGAGCATATGTACAGCTTCATGGCTATGAATACTACATTTCTTATTCATAAACCTAAGCCTAATTGTTCCTAAATAGAGAGATAGGAAGTTGATAAAAACCTGTTTCAGTTGAGATCGTGTCTGACAATGTGGAGCTTTTCAATGAGGCCTGAGATGTTTGGAAGCTTGCTTGAACTTCCCATGACCTTCTCCAATGCCCAACTTGCCTTGAATGTGCTTGAACAAGCCTACAGAACTCAACCTGCACAAGCTGAAATAAAAAATGGCAAACCTTATAGATGGAGTTACAGTTGGTGTTTAAGGGTTGGGATAGCTTGGATATGTTGTATGGAAGGTGTTTGAACCAATTTGAGACAAAACGCACGAGGGATTTGAGTTGTGGAAATCAAACTGCAGGGAGTGCCCTGTTTTGCCAAATGAAGATGATTTTGTGCTATGGGAGGTTTGAAGGCTCAAAGGGTCGTGTTTCTGGCTCAAAGGGATGTGAGAAAAATGTTCCAAATGCTTGCAAAGGTTGGTTTTCACAGATGTGTAAGTTATGTGATATTGGACATGTTTCTTGTATATGAAGCAAAAGTGGACAAGTGATGCAAAGCAGGCCTGTACAGACTATCCATCAGCTTGCATACTATGCTCTTGGCCCCTCAAGTTGGTGGATTTGATTTTCTGCATAAGATATTGTTCAAGGCTCAAGAGATGTGGTTTTGACATAAAGCATACTTTGGCAAAAATGGTAATGTACCTTTTACCATTTAGGGATTAATCTTGTGTGCAATGCTCTAATGACCAAAACAAAACCTTAGACCAATGGATTTGCATTAAATTATTGAGTGTGAAATGGTTTTGAGACCTGTAATCTAGTGCAAAGCAAGCTGATTTGAATTTGCAACTTGTATCAATATGAACATGCCATGGATGAAAAATGAGTTTTTGCCAACTTCAAGCATTCGATTCTCCCTAACCACAAATGATTTTGGAGAGTTCTTGGACATTTTGGAAAGCTTGCAACATGCTCCACATTCCATATTTGAAATGCAATTTGAGATTCCATGTGGAACTATGTGAAAAATGGCCATGAAGATAGGTCAAAAGTTTCATGGACCCTTGTTCCAAACATTATAACTTGAGATCCAAGCGTCTTTTGAGAAAAATTTGTGAATAAAAGTTGTAGATTTTGTGGAGGACTACAACTTTCATGTTGTAAGTTTTGTTTGAATCCAATTGCATCATGGTGAAAATGTTGGGCAAAGTTAGGAAAAATTAAGAAAATTTCATAACTTAGAAAAATTCTAAGTTATGAAAATTTTCAACTTTAAACCCTAATTTGCAAAAATGGGTTTCTTGATGAACAAGTTTCATGTTTTGACACATCTTGATGAAAAATGACCCTTGGCACTTGATTTTAACCAAAAAGTCAAAGTTTGACTTTTCAGTGTACAGTCAAATTTTGATCACTTGACTGAAAAATTCATCTGTCAATCCAATGCAATTGAGGTCTTTTGAACCTTGTGAGTAGGTCAAGATGATGCCATTGAGTCCTTGAATACATGATTGAACTCAATTTTCCATTGGCTTGGTCAAAAGTCAGATATTGCCCTTGTGTAGTCAAAACCCTAAAAATGACCATTTTGCCCTTTTGGTGATCTGATCAAATTTCTTGAGGAGTTGTGGTCCCAACTTGATCAAATGGTTCATATGAGCCTATAATGTTGATGTGGATCAAATTCTATGAGGTTTGACTGTATATTGGCCATAGTTGACTTTTTCCCCAATACAGCTGATTTCTAGGTCAATTGTCCAATTGGCTGGGAAAAAATTTGATTCAAGGCTTGAAACTTGGTATGGACAATCTTGTAGATCCAATATGAAGTATGAAGGTAACTTTGAGCATTAGAAGTCCAAAATTCCTTATGCAAACTCAAACCCTAATTTAGGTCAACAGTGCAAGGAGATGTCTTGAGCAGTGCAAACCTTAGCTTGGTCTTGGGACCAAAGGGTCTTGTGAGGGGAAATCTTTGATAGAATGAGAAGGCAAAATTTAGGGTACAACAGCCGCCCCTGTTCAATCTTCTTGAACCTGAAGAGTTAGATTGGCGAGTTTTCCTTTCGTGACTCGAAGGTAAAAGAGGATAGGACACTAGAGTGCCCGTAAATTTGCACTCGTCGAAATGTAGCTGGGGAATGGGCTTAAAGATGCCATTCGGAGATGGTAGAATCTTGCTGGAGATGGGCTTATAGATGCCATCCAAGACTTGTTTGTTGAGAATTAGGAGAATGAACGTCAGAACGGTATCCGTATCTCGAACGTATCTGAGTTGTATCTGAAGATTGGATTTGTATGAGCAAAGGAATGGAGTCCGCGTCTGGAGCGTATCTGTGATACGGTGGGAGAACTAACTTGGGATTTTGCGTTTGTGTTCGCAAATGTTTCGGTTTAGCAAGAGTCTCCACCGACTTTTTATTTTATCCTAAGGAAGGGTCAAAAAGCACAGGAAAGACCTTTGAGATGTTTTCTTGGGTTCGGGGAGTAGATTGTTGAAAGGGAAGGTATTAGCACCCTTTCTATCCATGGTTATCCATGGGCTATTAGTTACTTGTTTAGATCACTTTCTTTTCTTTTCAATTGTTTGAAATGGTGCTTTGTGTGTGATTTTGAAAGATGTTTTGAAAAGAGGCCATCGTTGTGGCAACCTTTGTAATGATTCTTGTTTGAATGTATACAAAGGTGTTTTTGTCTTTTGAAAAGTTTTCAATGTTTGAAAGTAGGGTTTTGAAATTGTGTTGTGAAGTGTGTTTTGAAAATAGCAAGGATGTTTTGCAAGCTTTTGATCAAGTAACTAAGAGTTATCTACCCTATTTTACTCAAAGATCTTTCTTATGTTTTTAACCCTTTTAACAGTGTTGCTTCACCATTGTATTTGGTGAACAACCTTGTGTTAGGATGTTAAACGGGACAGGAGCGGGTCATCGTATAAACCATGATAGCAATAGTGTCAAGTTTTTTTGGCAATTTTCTTGAGGGACTTGATCATTTTTGTTTAGGCAACTCAGATAGCGTCATCGAGGGACTATGATCTTTGTTTTGTTTTTGATTTGCAAAAGTACTTAACATGCATACCATGGCCCACTTTTTAAGGCAACAAGTGGATTGTAACCCTAGGGGTGCAAGTGTGCATTGTGTTTGTTTTTCATGTATTTTTGTCTTTGATTAGGTCAAACTATTTGTTGGTTTTGATTTTTACATACAAACCCTAATTCTAATCATGGCATAATTGAAAGCTTAAAGGTGCGAGAATTTAAATTCTACACTATTACGACATGATATAGGGAGGGGGTACAAATTTGAATAGGGGATTATTTTGCAAGAAATTAAACCCTAAATTATTACAACCAAATTGAATTTGCAAGGCATAATATTTAAATGTACAATATTTACATAAAATACAATAAATAAATATTAGATAAAATGTATTATGAAAAAAAAGTGTTTTATGTATGTAAAAAGTATTTTTAATGTGAAAGGTATAAAGGAATAAATAAAGATTAATTTTATTTGTTTTTAGGGCAAAAACCCTAATTTCTTAAGAAAATAAATACAATGTGTTATTTATGTACAAAAATATATTAATGTGTATAAAAATGAAATATATCCAAAAAAGGTATTTTTTAGTATAAATAATAATAATAATAAAATAAAATATTTTTGTATTTTATTTCTAAGTATTTAATAAAATAAAATTAAAATATATATATATATATATATATATATATATATATATATATATATATATATATATATATATATATATATATATATATATATATATATATATATATATATATATTAATTGTGTATAAAAATAAAATAAAATATTTACAAATATGTATATATTCAAGAATATATTTTCAAATGTGAATAAAAATAATGAATGAAAATAAAAGTATTTTTTACATTATTTTTAAGTTTTTAACAAAATAATATAAACTATTTAAACATTTTAATATTGGAAATAAATAAAATAAATACCAAATAAATATAAAAATTTATGAAAATATCTTTTAGGTATTTTTTATGTTTGGAAATAAAATAATAAAGTCAGAAATGAAATAAAAATGCAAAAATATTAAATATACAAAGAAATGGGCCAGGGGGTGCTGAAAGTAAGATGGGAGGTGTCAAAAGCAAAGAAATCCAGACCCAGCCCATACTTCATCTTCAACCTCCAGAAGTTTGAAAAACGGACGCTTGCTACACAAACCTGTATCTCCTGTATTTGTGATCTTTTGACAAAACTCAAAACATGAAACTTGTAGAGCATCAAATCACGAATCTAACCATATAAAAAACTTAAGCTAACTCTAAAAGACCAGAGAGAATTTCTGTGGCCCTAATTTCTAACCTAGTTTTTTCATAAAGTTCATGGATGAAATTCTCCTAGCACGATTAATATAAATGAAAACTAAGCACATGTATGGTTTCAGGGCAATGAATACAACATCTTTCATTCACAAACCTAAGTCTAAATGTTCTTAAATAGAGAGATAGAAGTTCATGAAATACCTGTTTCAGTTGAGTTCGATCTGGACAATGTAGCAACTTTCAATGGGGCCTGAGGTTCTTTTAAGCTTGCTTGATGTCCCTTGAACCTTTCCCAATGCTTAGTTTGTTTTGAAGTGGCCTGAATCGTGCTACAGAACTCAACCTGCAAAGCTTCCAAACAAAAATGGTGATGTGTGTTAATGGAGTTACAACAACTTGTGAATGGTCTGGACAACTTAGGTATATGGTTTGGAATGTGTTTGACGTGATTTTGGACAAAACGCACGAGGGGATTTGATGGTGGCTTGTGATTTGCAGAACTGGCCCTGTTTTGCAAGAAAATGTGGTTTCTGAGTATGAGGAGGTTTGAGAGGTCAAAGGCTCGTGCTTCTGGCTTGCAAGGATGTTAGAAACTTGTTTCAAAACTTTGCCTCAGTTCAATATAACAGATGTGTGAGATATGAGCTTTTGGCCATTTGACTTGTTTTGAAAGCAAAGATGTGAAGTGACCAAGAGCAGGCCTGTACAGGCTAGCTCTAACCCTGCATACATTGTGTAAGCTTGGCCCCAAGTTTGTGGATTTTGTTTGCAGCATAAGATCTTGTCCAAGGCTCAAGGGTTCTATTTGACATAAAGCAAGATTTTGACAAAAATGGCAAAGTTACCTTTTACTATTTTAGGATTAATCTAGTGTATAATCCTCTAATGACCAAAAAAAAACCTTAGACCAAAGAATTTGCATTTAATTATTGAGTACAAATTGTTTTAGAGGCCTGTAATTGTGTACTAAGCTATCTTGGTCAGATTTGGCAAGTGGTATGAACATGTATTGGCGATGGTTACAAAGTGAGTTTTTTCCAACTTCAAGCATTCGATTCTCCCTAACCGCAAAGGTGTTTGAGGAGTTCTGGGACAATTTGGAAAGCTTGCAACATGTACTATAATACATCTTTGAAATTAAACTTAAGACTCCAAGTGTAACTATGTGAAAAATGGCCAAGAAGATAGGTCAAAATCCTGCCTAAATTAGGGCAAAAATTCTCAAAGTTAAAAGTTTTAGGGACCCTTGTTCCAAAAATCATATCTTGAGATCCAAGCTTCTTTTGAGAAAAATTTGTGAATCAAAGTTTTAGCCTTTGGGATGGACTAAAACTTTCATGTTATAAGTTTTGTTTGAATCCATTTGCATATTGGTGAAAAAATGGGACAAAGTTAGGAAAAAATAAGAGAATTTCATAACTTAGAAAATTTCGAAGTTATGAAAATTTTCCATTTTAAACCCTAATTTGTAATTTTGGGTTTCTTGATGAACAAGTTTCATAATTTGACATGTCTTGATGAAAAATGACCCCTGGCACTTGATTTTGACCAAAAAGTCAAAGTTTGACTTTTCAGTGTACAGTTAAATTTTGATCAGTTGACTGAAAAATTCATCTGCTAATCCTATGCACTTGAGATCTTTTGAACTTGTTGAATGGGTAAAGACAATGTCATTGAGTCCTTGAGTCCATGGTTGAGCTTTATTTTCCATTGGTTAGGTCAAACAGTCAAAAATTGCCCTTGTGCAGTCAAAACCCTAAAAATGACTATTTTGCCCTTTTGGTGATCTGATCAAATTTCTTGTGGAATGGTGATCCAAACTTGATCAAATGGTTCATATGAGTTCATAATGTTGATGTGGGTCAAAATTCATAAGGTTTGACTTTCAATTGGCCACAGTTGACTTTTTCCCCAAGACAATTGATTTCTAGGTCAACTGTCCAATTGACTGGGAAAAAATTTGAATCAAGGCTTGAAACTTGGTATGGACAAACTTGTGAGTCCAACATGAAGTATGAAAGTCACTTTGGGCATTGTAGATCAAAACATCCCTGTGCAAAGTCAAACCCTAATTTAGGTCAACAGTGCAAGGAGGTGTCTTGAGCAGAGCAAACCCTAGCTTGACCTTGAGTTCCAAGAGTCTTGTAATGAGAAATGTTGATGAAATGGGAGGGAAAATTTTGGGGTACAACATTTGCCCCTGTTCAATCTTCTTGAACCTGAAGAGTTAGATTGGTAAGTTTTTCCTTTCGCGACTCGAAGGTAAAAGAGGATTGGACACTAGAGTGCCCGTAAATTTGCACTCGTCAAAATATAGCTGAGGAAATGGGCTTAAAGATGCCATTTGGAGATGGTGGAATCTTACTGGATATGGGCTTAAAGATGCCTTCCAAGAATGTTTGTTGAATTGCAATGTTGTAGGTCATAAGAATGATCATCAAAATGGTATCCGTGTTTGGAATGCATTTGAACTGTATCTGGAGACTAAGTTTGTATGAGCAAAGGAATGGCGTCCGTGCCTGGAGCGTATCCGAGCTGTAACTATATTTGATTTTTTGAATGAATATCAGAATGACTACCGTGTCTGGAGTGTATCTGTATTCTAAATGGGTAACAGAGAAACATCTGTATGTGGAGCAACTGTATGCTGGGAATAAGTTCTGAATGAGTGGCAGAATGGCAACCGTGTCTGGAGCGTATCTGGACTATATCTGAAGTTAAGATCTGTATGAGTAGCATAATGACTTCCGTGTCTGGAGTGTATCTGAGACTGTAACTGGGATATGAATAAGCGACAAAATGACTTCTGTGGCGACTGCACTGGGGAGAATCAAACTGCTGGTGTAAGGGCCAGAATGGCATCCGTGTTTGGAGTGTATCTAAACTTTAAGTTTAGAAATGAATTTGAATGAGAGATAGAATGGCCGCCGTGTCTGGAGTGTATCTAGTCTGTATCTGATTGCTGAAGTCTGAATGAGTAGTAGAATGACCACCGTGTCTGGGGTGTATCCATACTGTATCTGAGTAATTGTTAACGATAACCTTTTAATCTTATCCTGAAAAGGATAAAATGTTAGCTAAAACACAAAGTTATGTTGCATGATATGTATGATGCAATGAACTGTGTTTCATCAATGTTTATGATATATGAATGTAATGGTTATGCATGTAAGCTGAGTAGTTGTCTTGCTGAGGAAAAATAAAATCCTTGATAGCCGAAAATAATGAAATCTTACTGCTGCCGGAGAAAGTAAATTCTTGACCGATGCTGAGGATTAAAAATATTTGATTGCTGAAGATGAGAGATCCTTGCTGACTGCTGGGGGATTAAAGATTTATGTTTGTTTGAGAAGGAGAAATCCTGGGACCACTGCTGGATATTGAAAATCCTTGGTGATTTGTGGGGATTAACAAGGCCTGACAACTTCTTCGGGGAATGAGGATCCTTCATGACTTTCCTGTGAACTAAGGAAAATTCTAAAAATCTCTATTGGGGAGTTGGAACCTAGGAGGCTTCTGGTTGGTGAAATGAGACCGAGAATCTTCGATCTGCTGGGAGATAACTCTGTAGGGAGGATTTTTACTCGGCCGGTGAAATCAGGAGCTTGGGTTGTACGCCAATCTACTGGGGAATCATCCTAGTTGGGGGTAAGCCAAGAAGTTAACTGTTATTTGCTTGGTTCTCAGACTTTTAAGATAGCCTGCTGGGGAAATTGGGGGAAGTTGAACAGTTCCTACCGGGGGTTGGTGGTTGGAAATTTGACTTCGCTGGGGAAGAAGGTTTAGAATATTCTGGTTCCGCTGGGGATAGGTATTTCAGGGTTTTCGGGCTCCGCTGGGGACCTTGAAGTTTAACTCCGCTGGGACACATACTCCAAATTTTTAGCTTTGTTGAGGATCTGAATGATATATTGTAAGGGATTTCTTCTAAAATAGCACAAGGATATCTTCCTACACCTTCAACCTACCAGTAATTATCCTTTCTCACTTTGTTTTATTTGTAAGCAATGATTATATTCAAATGCATATGCCTATTTAACAAACCACTGGACATTTTAAAATAAAACATAAGTGTAAAAAAGAAAGGAAAGGCAAGCAAATTTCTGCATTTTGAACTATCTTTGTATTAACTTTTGTAAGTATCTTTTTACAAAGGAGACAAACATCCTAGTAAGAGAATGTTGTCGTAAAAATTGAAAAATTTTATACAAAAGAAAGATGGTTATGTGTAACAATTCCATGGGATTCCCATTCTGCTATAGCCTTCACAAATTTGAGTATCTTTGTCCATTCGCTGCTTCGTCCGTCGATGAAAGGATTGATCAGAAGCTTGGAGCTTGTTGGTGAAGAGATTGTTCTTAAAGTGATCCGACGAGACATAGTCATACGCTTTAATTCCCTAACTTTTGCCTGGACCGCGCTTTCGGGTTTTCGATCTACCAGGAAACCCTTTTTTGCCCAAGTCGCCCTTTCGGGTTTTCAACTTGCCGGGTGTACAAATTTTTTTGTTTTATCCCTAATTTTTTCCTGAACCACCCTTTCGGGTTTTCGATTCACCGGGATGCCCATTTTTGCCCAAGTCGCCCTTTTGGGTTTTCAACTTGTCGGGTCGATTTATGCGTAGTATCTTTTGACTATGTCTGCGTTCGCAGGGTGCGGCAAGTCGTCGCTGTCCATGGTGGTAATAATCATTGCTCCACCAGAAAAGATGCTCTTGATCACAAATGGTCCTTTGTAAGTAGGAGTCCACTTTCCCCTGGGGTCACTTTGCGGTAAGATTATCCGCTTGATTACAAGATCTCCGACTTGATATACCTGAAACCTGGATTTTTTATTAAAAGCCTTTATCATCCATTTTTGATACGTCTGACCATGACAAACAACAGTAAGTCGCTTCTCGTCGATCAAGTTAAGTTGATCAAGCCGGGTTTGAATCCAATCGTCTTCACTCAAACCGGCATCCTTCATAATCCTCAAGGAAGGAATCTGAACTTCCATAGGTAGAACAGCTTCCATGCCATATACCAAAGAAAATGGAGTTGCCCCTGTTGAAGTACGTGTCGTGGTACGATACCCATGCAGCGTAAACGATAACATCTCATGCCAGTCCTTGTAGGTGACTGTCATCTTTTGAATGATCTTCTTGATATTTTTGTTCGCGGCTTCAACAACACTGTTCATCTTCGGCCGGTAGGGAGATGAATTGTGATGATAAATCTTGAACTGTTCGCATAGAGTGGTGATCATAGTGTTGTTTAAATTTGTACCGTTGTCCGTGATGATCCTGTCGGGGATACCATACCGGCATATGAGGTTCTGCTTGATGAAGCGGGCAACCACATTCTTTGTAACAGAGGCATAGGAAGTTGCTTCGACCCACTTGGTGAAGTAGTCAATAGCCACCAGGATGAAGCGATGTCCATTGGATGTCGTAGGCTTGATCTCTCCAATCATGTCAATGCCCCACATTGCGAATGGCCAAGGAGCTGTTAGAATGTTGAGAGGAATATGTACCTTGTCGGCGTAGACTTGGCATTTGTGGCAAGTACGGGAATTTTGATGACAATCAGCTTCCATGGTAGACCAGTAGTAGCCTTCCCTTAGAATCTTCTTAGCCATCGTGTGTCCGCTCAGGTGGGTGCCAAATGTGCCACTATGTATTTCAGTCATGATCAACTCTGCTTCAACCTTGTCCACACAACGAAGTAGAACACAATCATGGCTACGCTTATAAAGGATACTGTCGTACCCCAAAATTTGCCCTCCCATATTCTTCAAGATTTGCAAAGAGCATGCTTCAAAATCTCCCAAGAGTTGCACAGTTCAATGGCCTCCTAACAGTCAAAAATTAGGGTTTTGGTTCTGACAAAGAAGTTGAAGTTTCCAAGGGTCCAAACAAGTCCCACATGCCTACAAACATGGTCAAGCATCCATATGTCAAGTTTCAAGACTTACAGCATAAAATTGCACAGTCAAAAACCCTAATTGCTCAACAGTCAACTGTAGGGGCAAAATGGTCATTTGACAGTCAAAAGTCAAAATTTTTGGTCAACATCTTATTTTGAAGCCACAAACATCATTTGATCAATTCTTGATCATGATTCTCAAGGCATGGCTCAAAAAGTCTCAAGATGCAAAAGTTTCCATTCTTGGACAGTTGAAAAAGTCAACTGTAACTTGACCAAGGCATAACTTCCACATGGTTTATCAGAAAAATTCCATCCAAAGCTCATTTTGAAGAGAATGACATTTCCTACAACTCCTCTTCACACTTCAAGTCCAATAAATGCTCTCACAAAAAGTTATCAATCTCAACATTATAGGTCATTTTCAAAAGTCAACAAAAAGGCACTTTAAGTCAAAGACCATAACTTGATATTGGTAAATCAAAATGACATGGTACCAAAGGCATTGGTTAGAGGACTTCAAGACCTTTCCAAAATGTCAAAGAACATGATCAAAGCTTAAAAATTGAGCAAGATATGCCTTGTGGAAGTTGGGAAATTTTTGGGAATTTTGAAAAGTCAACTTTGCTTCAAATACCTCAAAATTGCTAATGGGCCACAATATCTTCCAAGAATCATCACCCAAAGGCTATTCACGACCCATTGACTTTAAAGGGAGTTATTTCATCATTTTTTATTAATTATTTGAATTTTTATTATTATTAGTTCATTTAATTAAAATAAAATATGACAAAAATAGCAAATCATGTTTTTTCAATCCTTTTGTGCAGCATATTCTCTCATTAAAGCCTCAAGATTTCGTGCACACTCCATAAGGCAAGAATCTCCATTGATTGGCATAAGATTGGTATGAAAAAGATTGAAAAAGATATAAGGAAATCAAATTTTGAAAATCATTAAGGACAAGGCTTTGGGCTTGGATTGTTGACCAAAATCATTCCTCATATATGCACAAACCTAAACCTAATCACAAGAACAAGGATGCTGCGCTAGAACCTAAAAACAAAACTTGCACTTTTTCTTAAAAAACCTCAAAACTGTTTTGGCATCTAGAAGGCGTTTCAAGGCGTGAAAAGTATCTCAAAAGCTTGCTGAGACTTTCCTGAACATAACCCAATACTTTTCCACTCTCCATACACAAAGAACTGGTAGAATGAAGTCGTCCTGTCCATGAATTTTTGCATCATCGTACTTTGAATTCCATGCCATATTAATGCATTTTAAATATTGTTTTACACTAACATGATTATGCTGAAGCTTTTGGTGCCTTTTAATTGAACTAATCATGCCTGTAGCGAAATATGCCATGGATGTTTTCTAGGTTTTCATAAGCTTGAAATTGGGGTTTCTTTCCCATGGAAAAATTGGCCGTCCTAACCTAGACCATTGGAATCAGAAGCTCCAAACGAACACAATCATCACCTCGCGCCCAATTTATCATCGCCCAGGAGCTAATCGCTATTTTCCTATATTGTGGTTAGTGGGGGTTTAAAACCCCCGCTATTTGATGTATTTTTCAGGCAAAAGCAAAGGCATGGTGGAGAAGACGCTGAGGTGTAAGCCTAGGACTGGGTAATTCAAATATTCCGCGCGTGTTTTCGTTTGTCACCACTAACTCTTATTTCTCTTTCATAATAATTCCTTTCCATTATATATCAAACAAACGCATTTGGCTGGTTGGTGAGTGATGTGTCCTTCAAGCACTGGGACCTGGGTTCGATTCCCAGGTCCCCCATATTCTTCAATATTTTTGTTCATAATGCGTTCAGGTACAATTCTTTGCCCAGGAACCACCATACAACTCCATCTCTTGGCACGCCACATGCCCCTGAAGATCAATCCAATTGCCATCATGTGAAGTCCACCATGGACACCAGTCAACACCTCCACACAAAAGCCAGAAAAGTCAAAAAGGCCTCCTTCAAATGGGCTCAATTGCTGCAAATTCACCTCCTCCATTGGGTCAACACCCCCATCTGTTTGCATTTTCTTTCTTTCTTTTATTTCTATTACTTATTTATGTGTTTTAATTTAATTTAATTCCTCAAATTAATTATTTATAACATAAAAATACAAAAAAATCAGAAAGTCAAAAAATAAAAATATTTTTATTGTTTAATTCACTAACTATTTTGTAAATAAATTTTTGTTAATTAATTTAGTTTAATTTTAGGTTTAATTTTAATGTATTTTCTTAAATAAACTAAAAAATATAGAAATTAGGGTTTTAATACTTTTATTCTTTTTCATAATAAATAACTTTATTCTTATTATTAATAATCAATTATTTTTGTAAGTAAACTTGCCATTTAATTAATTAGGGTTAAATTAGGTTAAAACTTAAGCATTTTTTAATAATTAAAAACAAACTAAAATTAGGGTTTTTATTTTAATTTCTAATTTTAATTAATCTTCTTTTTTTTCATAAATACAAAAAACATCAAAAAATAAGTTCTTTCCTTTATTTAATTACTTTAATAATCTCAATTTAATTTCTTTAAAGGGTCCAACGCCCTCGCACCTTCGACTTTAATTACATTTCGCGCGTTTGCTTTTTATTTCTTTTTTTTAATTTCATGTAATTGCCCCAAAGCCTTGTAATAGATAATTAGGACATTTTATTTTCGGCATTTTATTTATTCAAATCGGGTCTTGGTTTAATTTGGCGATGTGGACCCGCACCTTTGTAATAGCGTAGGACCTTTATTTTCCGCATTTTAAATTCTGCACCTTTAAACTGTTAAAACACATGAAAGAATGTATGCCCTAATAAAATCAACGCGTAGAACACCCAATGCATGATCAAGACAAAATATAACTGAAAATGACACACAATTCACACACCACTCCTAGGGTACGCCTCACTGTTGCCTTGCCCCTCGAAAGGTGGTCGTCGAGTAAAGGACGTTTTAGTAAGTCCTTATGTCCATGAACATGGCATAAGGGTAGCTTCTAAGGTGTCCTACTATTGCTCGGTGATGGCACTGTTTCCTTGCCCCCTCGAAACATAGTCGTCGAGTAGAGGACGTTTTAGTAAGTCCTCATGTCCATGAACATGGCATGAAGGTAGCTTCTAAGGTATCCTCCTATTGCTCTGGTGACCACACTGTCCCTACAAACTCGAATTGACCCGAACACCTCCAATGGTGGTGCTACCTACCCCTCAATGGTGGGATGGCACTACCTTAAGGACATTTACACAGACTAATTCCTTAGGGTAGGTAGACGACTCGTAGATACTTGCTCTAAAAAAATCAAAAACTTCTTTTCACACCGACACTTTGCAAAAAGCTTTCAAAAAACAACTTTTCAAACACTCTTGAGGACTGATACAAGAGTCGATCTGAAACTTTCAAAGAAACTTTTTCAAACCCACTCACCTTGAAAAGCAAACAAACATTTTGAAAACAAAATGAGCAAGTATCTAAGAGCCCATGGATAACCATGGATAGAAAGGGTGCTAACACCTTCCCTTTCTATAATCTACCTCCCGAACCGAGAACTAATCTCAATAAGGAATTTTTCTGTGCTTTTGTCCTTTCCATATTGGAGAAAATAAAAGACGGTGGCGACTCTTGCTTCCGCGACATTTCGCGAACCAGCGTTAAACAGTCAGTTCCAGATCCACCGATCACAGAACTGGCGACTCTGCTGGGGACTTCTATAAAGTGAGGTGTACCTTAGGATAGTTCATAACTGTGTTTTCAATTGTATTGACTTGTTTGCTTTAAATTGTGGGTTGCATCGGAGTTACATAGATCCTAACCCGGATCTGGGGATACCCTGTTTAGGTAGCATAAGCTGTGAGGGACCTGTCCGGCATAGACCGACATGGGTGAAGCAGTGGCTACATTGGTGTGGCGCCTTGGTCTGTACCGATATCCCTTGTGTCGCAACGAGGAGAATATGGGTCTTCTGAGGAGTCATTAAGCACCAACAGACCTTAGAACCTTAAATGACACAACTTGGCCAATAGAACAGTAGCAGTATGCTACGCCCATTGAGGCTAAACTCTCGTCATGGTTCTGGCCGCAAGAAAAGATTGCGATGCTGGAGTTATGACCGATTGAGGGTAGTCAATGATATTGGGATCCTCTAAGAACCCGATTACTTTTGATAGGGCAGGTATGAACCAACAAACTGAAAGAGGGTAATACCTAGATCTCATGCTGGCCTTAACTCTAAGGGCTCTCTTGTGTGACTTGTGTGCTTTCAAACTTGACTATTTGCATGCTTGTTATCTGACACTTGAGTTTCTCGCAGGTTTTGTTTATAGTCCTTAATTGGGACTCATAACAGGGTTTACTGAGTTTCTTGCAGGTTTTGTTTACAGTCCTTAATATGGACTCATAACAGGGTTACTTATATCACCCCATGCATAGCATAACATCATACAATTGCATGCATCCTACATAAGCCTAACCCATTTCAAGGATCTCAAGGGCTTGCGATGCAGGTCATGATGAACCAAAATGCCTAGCAAGGGGCAAAGGGGATTTATTTTCCTCTAGCCAAGGTTGTCAGGGGCTATGACCCACTCGATATGGTGAGCCTTGACTCTTGAAGAAGGACTCTCAACAACATGAAGTTCCTGCAATCAAGTACCAGTTTCCAACTCTAACAATTTCCTTGTTTACCCCGCGAGATCCTTGAAAACATCGCATGCATACATACATATCATTGCATGACAGGTACCCTTGTTACAGGTCACTTACCTTCTCCGCTGTTTATTTCAGCAATGGCTTGCCAACAAGACAACCAGGACCTTCAGGCTCAAGAGATTCGGTTCGAGGAAATCCTCCTGAATCTATCCAAGGGGCAGGAAGAACTGAGAACACTTCTCATGGGGACTTTGGTCAGGAATAGTGCTGAGGATGATAAGGACGAACGGCTGAAACATCTGCAAGCCGAGATGGATGCAATGAGAGCCCAGATGTTGGGGCAGGTGACTATCATTCAAGGCTTAGCTCAAAGACAAGATGAGCTCGGGGTTCTCGTCGACCAACTGCTTCGGGGTAACCAGTTGGGGCAAACATCTAAGGTTGAAGGGCCAGTCATCATTCAACCACCTTTGAGACAAGAAGATAAGGGGAGAGCTCCTCAAAGGGCTTCAGTGTCACAAATTCAGCATCAACCTCACCAGCCTCAGCCAGACAAGCCCAGGAGGCAATTCACCCAGCTCAACATGTCGCTGTTTCAAGCTTTACAACGCCTGTTGAGATTGAATCTTATCACATTAAGGGCTCATCCCCGGAACCCCAACACAGCATCTCCTACCTATCATCCCAATAAAAGGTGTGCCTACCACTCTGCCAGCCCGGGACATGATACAAATGAATGTTGGGCTCTGAAGAACAAAATCCAGGACCTGATCGATGAAGGGGCATTGGAGTTCACACAAGATGGTCAGGCTGAGTTTTTCTACCATCCTTCCAAGGCTCACCATTTGAAGTAACAAACCCTGAGATGGGAGGACTTTTGTTTATTGGAAAATTCAAGCTGTAATTTTCTTTTGATTGTTCAAACATTTGTTCATGCTAAACATTGTTATTTCATTAATGCACTATACATGTCTGTTTTGAAGTAATTATCTCGTATTCACTATATGCAAACTGTTTTCATATTTTTTGTGATGATCAACTCTTAATAATTCTAAGCCTCTTGAGGGAGGATGACGAAAACGATACCGTGATCATTACAATATGCTTTTAAACAGACCCTGCTGATGAGGTACAGGCATTGTTTCAATCCCTAAACACTGGAGTTATAAGGAAGATAATCCCTCGTCAACCCCTCTGAGCCAAAGAAGTAGGAGTTTTTCTTTTCGAAAATTAAAACCCTTTATCATAACCTGGGGCAGGATAGTTCTCTCAGTTGACTCAAGTGCATAACAAATGGCACCAAAGCGGTCCTTACAAAACAAACAAAAGACAGTGATGGTTCCGAATAATCATAAAGACAGGCAGTCGTTATCTTTCAAAAATGAAAGCCCAATAAGTCAAAACCTACGAAGGAGACTTACAAAAACTGGGGCATCCCGCTGACTGTAATCACAAAAGAAACAGTTCAGGAAAAATTTAGGGATAACAAAATCAAAAAGAAAGAGGTCCTACAAACCCTCAACAAAAAAGAAATGACTGCCTATTCAAAGTAAATGGTCAATATCCGAGCCATCACCGGAATATCAGAGCAAAGACTCAAACAAAGTCTAATGCACGATCAGCTGAGTTTAGGTTTGAAGAACATCACGAAGAGCGGGTGGGTACAAATAATTTGAGCCTTTATCCTTTGTTTCTTAAACCATGAACCAGGCCACGTTATAACCCTTAAAAGTCCTAGCTGAAGCATGGGTTAGTTCGAAAGCATACTGTTACGAAAGGTATCCTGACTCCTTAAGGCCTACGATAAATACGGAGTTGACATCACGTTTTACAAACATTCACTTGTTTTATGAAAAAGAATGCATTTTCAAAATCTTCAAGACAGACATAAGCTTTGCATTCTTGATATAATACTGTTTGCGTATGACTATTTGTTCGAACAGCAGAGAAATTCGCACGAAGAATATCTAGTGAACAAAAGCACTTCCAATCAAGGGGGCATGGCATGATCATTGTCCATCATCTGGGGCAATTAAGTCAAGATTCGGAGAATCTCTCAAAAGGCCAACCAGCCTGGGGCAAATCTCCATCTGGATCACTTGGAGCGTTGGACGATCAAACGAAGATCTTCTGGTATGGCGACACAACGCTATAACAGGGGCACCTCCCTACACCCTGAGAGCACGGACATAGTCTAAAAAAATACTACGCATAATCAAAGACCCGCTAGGTTAACACACCTAGGCAAAAATAAGGGCTTCCTGGCGAACCAAAAGGGTTCGGGCAAAAATAAGGGATGAAATGAAAAAAATCTGTATACCCGGCAAGTCGAAAACCTGAAAAGGCGGCTTGGGCAAAAATGGGTGTCCCGGTGGACTGAAAACCCGAAAGGGCGGTCCAGGCAAAAGTTAGGGATCAAAGCGTACGACTATGTCCTGTCATCTCATCACTTGCCTACCAGAAGAAGGTTTGTCCATCAACAATTATCAGCACCTCACAGGTCTTCCTCTCCCACCTCAGAAGCAGGGGCAATAATGAGTTGTCCAAACGATCTAATTGCTCTGTCCGCCAAGGTATCAAGGTAAATTCAGCTGAAGAACATAACCAGTATATCTTAACTCTCCAGAGAGTGAGCCAGCAAGTCAATGCACTCTCCCCAAGCATGACTATCCTGTCAGCCTTAAGGAAGTTGGGCATCCGCCAGCAAATACCAAACATTCCTCAGTAGAGTACACGGACATTCCTAACAAGCCTCCCCGGCAGTCTTGATCTAAGATTGTTTCCCGACGATATACCAGACATTCAGCGGAGACACTTCCCCAATATATCTCAAAGATTTCCCCAGGAGAGTCCAGTCTGAAGATTTCCCCATGAAAGCTGAATCATCTCCCCAGTAGGAAGCTCATCCCCAGTAGATTCTGGAAGCTTCCCCCTGCAGAGTACGAACGCGTCCCCCGGCTTTATTCAAAGGTTATTTCCCTACCAGGATATAACTGGGTTATCCTCAGCCAAAAGCCACGGAAAGACCGTCGTCGACAAATTCTTCTTATCCCCAGCGGAGTCTATTAACACTTCCAACATCAACGGTATCCCCAGCGGAGTTATCATCAACACCTCAACAAAGTACCTCTCTCCCCACAGAGTATTGTTCCCCCAACAATATCGATAAAGCAGTTGTTCCCCGCAGAGTAATCTCTTCGCCAAGTTTATTCCCCAACGGAGTTATCTTCTCCTACCGGTTTATTCTTGCAACCATCACTCCCCAGTGGAAACAGAAGCTCTCCATCAGCCCAGGATTTTAACTCCCGGAACCCGTCAAGGATTTACTTTCCTAGACAAAAATATACATTCATAAACATCGTATTTCCATACACTACAGCATGCATAAACACATCATATCTTACAATCTCATTTATGTTGAGAACATCATTGCTTGATCCATATCATGCATTGCATATGACTGACCTTTACCTTTCAGGAAAGATCCAGTTAAGTTCTCAGCTATGTCCAAGGCCTTCTATGGTTCAGTCAGATCGACCCTAAGATCTCCCTGATTCTTCTCCAGTTGAAGTTATTTCAAGACCTTGTCTGGTTCGGTTAAATCGACCCTAAGATTTTTCTGATTCTTATCTAGTCAAAGGCCTTCTCTGGTTCAGTCAGATCGACCCTAAGATCTCCCTGATTCTTATCCAGTTGAAGTTATTTCAAGACCTTGTCTGGTTCGGTTAAATCGACCCTAAAATTTTTCTGATTCTTATCTAGTCAAAGGCCTTCTCTGGTTCAGTCAGATCGACCCTAAGATCTCCCTGATTCTTATCCAGTTGAAGTTATTTCAAGACCTTGTCTGGTTCAGTTAAATCGACCCTAAGATTTTTCTGATTCTTATCTAGCCAAAGGCCTTCTCTGGTTCAGTCAGATCGACCCTAAGATCTCCCTGATTCTTATCTAGTTGAAGTTATTTCAAGACCTTGTCTGGTTCGGTTAAATCGACCCTAAGATTTTTCTGATTCTTATCTAGTCAAAGGCCTTCTCTGGTTCAGTCAGATCGACCCTAAGATCTCCCTGATTCTTATCCAGTTGAAGTTATTTCAAGACCTTGTCTGGTTCGGTTAAATCGACCCTAATATTTTTCTGATTCTTATCTAGTCAAAGGCCTTCTCTGGTTCAGTCAGATCGACCCTAAGATCTCCCTGATTCTTATCCAGTTGAAGTTATTTCAAGACCTTGTCTGGTTCGGTTAAATCGACCCTAAGATTTTTCTGATTCTTATCTAGCCAAAGGCCTTCTCTGGTTCAGTCAGATCGACCCTAAGATCTCCCTGATTCTTATCCAGTTGAAGTTATTTCAAGACCTTGTCTGGTTCGGTTAAATCGACCCTAAGATTTTTCTGATTCTTATCTAGTCAAAGGCCTTCTTAGGTTCAGTCAGATCGACCCTAAGATCTCCCTGATTCTTATCCAGTTGAAGTTATTTCAAGACCTTGTCTGGTTCGTTAAATCGACCCTAAGATTTTTCTGATTCTTATCTAGTCAAAGGCCTTCTCTGGTTCAGTCAGATCGACCCTAAGATCTCCCTGATTCTTATCCAGTTGAAGTTATTTCAAGACCTTGTCTGGTTCGGTTAAATCGACCCTAAGATTTTTCTGATTCTTATCTAGCCAAAGGCCTTCTCTGGTTCAGTCAGATCGACCCTAAGATCTCCCTGATTCTTATCCAGTGTAAGTTATTTCAAGACCTTGTCTGGTTCGGTTAAATCGACCCTAAGATTTTTCTGATTCTTATCTAGTCAAAGGCCTTCTCTGGTTCAGTCAGATCGACCCTAAGATGTCCCTGATTCTTATCTAGTTGAAGTTATTTCAAGACCTTGTCTGGTTCGGTTAAATCGACCCTAAGATTTTTCTGATTCTAATCTAGTCAAAGGCCTTTTCTGGTTCAGTCAGATCAACCCTAAGATCTCCCTGATTCTTATCCAGTTGAAGTTATTCCAAGACCTTGCTTGGTTCAGTTAAATCGACTCCTAAAGATTTTTCTGATGCCGATCCAATCAAAGGCCTTCTCCGGTCCGGTTAAATCGATTCCTAAAGTTTTTCCTAATGAAGACTCAGTAGTAATCACCCCAGATTCTCTCATCGTTACTGTTGAGGTAGTAATCGCCCCAGGTTCTCTCAACGTTATGTTGAGGTAGTAATCGCCCCAGGTTCTCTCAACGTTACTGTTGAAGTAGTAATCATCCAAAGTTCTCTCACCGTCCCGTTGAGGTAGTAACCATCCCTGATTCATTCATCACCTTTTGAAGCTCCAGATTCAATTCCTGTAACCAACCAGGGCGCATCTACACAAAGAGTTTGAAGACCAACTCCTGTAACAGGCCAGGTAAGTATCTTTCTTTTTCAGGTACGCAAGTTCTCGCTAAGGAATCTCTTACGCGATCGACACCCAGATGGCATCTATAAGCCCATCCACCTATCCATCACACTTCCAGGTGGCATCTATAAGCCCATCCTCCTATCCATCAGTCTCCAAATGGCATCTATAAGCCCATTCCCACCATCACACTGCTAACATGTGAGCGCAAATTTCTGGGCACTCTAGTGTTCAATCATCTTCCACCTTCGGATTACGAAAGGCACGCTAGCCAATCTACATCCTCAGGTTTAAGAAGATTGAACAGGGGCAACTGTCGTACCCCAAAATTTTCCCTCCCATATTCTTCAAGATTTGCAAAGAGCATGCTTCAAAATCTCCCAAGAGTTGCACAGTTCAATGGCCTCCTAACTGTCAAAAATTAGGGTTTTGGTTCTGACAAAGAAGTTGAAGTTTCCAAGGGTCCAAACAAGTCCCACATGCCTACAAATATGGTCAAGCATCCATATGTCAAGTTTCAAGACTTACAGCACAAAATTGCACAGTCAAAAACCCTAATTGCTCAACAGTTAACTGTAGGGTCAAAATGGTCATTTGACAGTCAAAAGTCAAAAATTTTGGTCAACATCTTATTTTAAAGCCACAAACATCATTTGATCAATTATTGATCATGATTCTCAAGGCATGGCTCAAAAAGTCTCAAGATGCAAAAGTTTCCATTCTTGGACAGTTGAAAAAGTCAACTGTAACTTGACCAAGGCATAACTTCCACATGGTTTATCAGAAAAATTCCATCCAAAGCTCATTTTGAAGAGAATGACATTTCCTACAACTCCTCTTCACACTTCAAGTCCAAGAAATGCTCTCACAAAAAGTTATCAATCTCAACATTATAGGTCATTTTCAAAAGTCAACAAAAAGGCACTTTAAGTCAAAGACCATAACTTGATATTGTTAAATCAAAATGACATGGGACCAAAGGCATTGGTTAGAGGACTTCAAGACCTTTCCAAAATGTCCAAGAACATGATCAAAGCTTAAAAATTGAGCAAGATATGCCTTGTGGAAGTTGGGAAATTTTTGGGAATTTTGAAAAGTCAACTTTGCTTCAAATACCTCAAAATTGCTAATGGGCCACAATTTCTTCCAAGAATCATCACCCAAAGGATATTCACGACCCATTGACTTTAAAGGGAGTTATTTCATCATTTTTTATTAATTATTTGAATTTTTATTATTATTAGTTCATTTAATTAAAATAAAATATGACAAAAATAGCAAATCATGTTTTTTCAATCCTTTTGTGCAGCATATTCTCTCATTAAAGCCTCAAGATTTCGTGCACACTCCATAAGGCAAGAATCTCCATTGATTGGCATAAGATTGGTATGAAAATGATTGAAAAATATATAAGGAAATCAAATTTTGAAAATCATTAAGGACAAGGCTTTGGGCTTGGATTGTTGACCAAAATCATTCCTCATATATGCACAAACCTAAACCTAATCACAAGAACAAGTGTGATACGGTGGGAGAACTGACTATGGTTTTGCGTTTGTTTTCGCAAATGTTTCGGTTGAGCAAGAGTCGCCACCGACTTTTTATTTTATCCTAAGGAAAGGTTAAAAAGCACAGCAAAAACCTTTGAGATGTTTTCTTGGGTTCAGGGAGTAGATTATAGAAAGGGAAGGTATTAGCACCCTTTCTATCCATGGTTATCCATGGGCTCTTAGTTACTTGCTTAGATCACTTGCCTTTTATTTTCAATTGTTTGAAATGGTGCTTTGTGTGTGAGTTTGAAAAATGTTTTGAAAAGAGGCCAATGTGGTGGCAACCTTTGTAATGATCCATGTTGGGATGTATACAAAGGTGTATGTCTTTTGAAAAGGTTTTCATTTGTTTTTGAAAGTTGTTTTGAAAGTGTATTGATGTGTGATTTGAAAAATAGGCAAGTGTTTTGTTTTTTCAAGTTGATTCAAGTAACTAAGAGATTATCTACTCCTAAATTTCTCAAAGATTATTGATATGTCTTAACCCTTTTAACAAGTTTGTTCCACCATTGCATTTGGTGGACAATCTCATGTTAGGATGTGAAAGGGACGGGCGCGGGTCATCGTTTAGACCATAATTGCAATGATGCTAAGTATCTTTGGGCAATTTCCTTAAGGGACTTGATCATTTGTTTAGGCAACATTTTGAAAGCGTCATCGAGGGACTATGATCATTTGATTTGTGTTTGTTTTGCCCAAAGAGACCTAACATGCAATATGGCCCAATTTTGAAAGGCAACAAGTGGAATACCCTAGGGGGTGCAAGTGTGATTTGTGTGTTCATTTTCATGCTTGTTTGTCTTGAGATTAGGTCATAACTATTTTTGTCGTTTTTTCGCATACAAACCCTAATTCTAACATGGTATAATTAGAAAGCAATAAAGTGCAAAAATAAATTTACTAAGCTATTACAAAACCAAATATGGGAAGGGGGGTACAAATGTTCAAATGGGGATTATTTAGACAAGAAAAATTAAACCTAGCTATTACATCAATCTTGGGAACATTTACAAGATAAATAATTGCACAATTAAATAGAAATGAAATAAAGATGCAAAATGCAAAAAGAAAGGTTTTTATGTGTATGAAAAAAAAGGTATTATTTATGTCAAATAAATAAAAATAAGAAAAGAATTATTTTTTGGAATATTTTCATATTTAGGGTAAAACCCTAATTCTATTAAATAAAATACATTATTTATTTATTATGTACAAATATTTATTTATATATAAAATAAAATGAGGTATTTGTCAAAAATGTATTTTTATATTAAATATTAATAAGAAAAACAAAAGTGTATATATTTTGTATTTATCCTAAATTTATTAATAAATATATGTATGTATGTATTATTTTAAATATGTATTATATATATAAATAATAATAATATTTAATAATTATAAAAAAAAGTATTTTTTATATAAAGTATTTTCAGAAGGTAAAATAAAATAAAAATGAAAATAATATGTATTTACACTATTTCTTAATATTTTTAACAAAATGTATATATTCCTTTATTTGTGTATAAATTAAAAGAAAATCAAATAAATACCTAATAAATTAAAAAATGGTGAGAAAAAATATTTTTATATTTTTAATATCATGAGAAAAAATAAATGAACCAATCCAAAAAAGAAAAAGTCAAAAAGTCATTAAAATGAATGAAATGGGCTCAGGGGGTGCAAAGGCAAAAAGGTGGTGTGAATAAGAAATCTACTCAGGCCCAGCCCAAGAAGACATTGTCTTCAACCTTCAGACAAAACAAGTTCAAAAACGCGCGCCCTTCTTCTCAAACTTCTAACTCCTGATTCCTGGCTTTTTAATGAAAACTTACAACATAAAAAATGTTCAGCATCAAGAGACGAATCCAAACATATGCAGAACTTGTCTTAACTCTCTAAGATGAGGGAGAATTTCTTCTCCCCCAAATCCTGACCTAGATTTTCTTCCAAGTTCAGACCCAAAATTCTTGCAACACACATAATATAAATAAAATCTAATTATATGGGCATGTTCAGGGCTATGATTGTGACATGTTCTCTTCACAAACCTAAAGCTAACAATGCCTAATAAGAGAGATACGAATTCAAAAACTTACCTGTTCAGTTGAAGTTCTATCTGGCAATGGAGAAGCTTTCAGTGCAAAGTGATGATTGGTATAGCTTCCTTGAGGTCCAGGGATACTATTCCAAGTGTTACTTTGCTTTGAAACCTTTTGAATCGAGCTATAGCACTTCACCTGCAAATCAGAAAAGTGAAAATGGTGGAACGAGTTAGAGGAATTACAGGTCGTGTTTTAGCTTTTGGTTAGCTTGCATAGATGGTAGGGAAGGTGTGTGAACTGGTTTGGACAAGAAAGCTTGAAAGGATTGAGAGTTGGAACTCAATCTGCAGGCCCTGCCCTGTTCTTGCAGTTTGAAGGTGATTTTGAGAATGGGAGTGTATGAGGGAGGTTAGGGTCGTGCTTTTGCTTGGTTGGGATCTCTTGAGTGTGTTTTCAAAGTTTGCTTAAGGGTTTGGTAGCTGATATGAGAGTTGTGTTGAACAATGCAATGTTTCTTCTCACTTAAGCAACAAAAGGCAAGTTGATGTTCTAGACTGATGCAGGCCCCCATAACATGCTGCAAACCCTTGTCTTGATCAGTGCAATGTGTCTCATAACTTGTGCCTAGAAGATTTTGACTGTACCACTTGGATTTGCAAAATGGACATAAAGTTCTACTTTTTCAAAATGGAAATAATGCTTTATCTATAAATGGATTAATCTTCTAGGCAATGCTTGAATACACAAAACATGGTCTTGGCACAAAGGTTTGGCATTAAATTTATGAGTTTCAAAGGGTTTTAGGACCTGTAATGTAGCACAAACTATGCTGACTTGAAAATGGCCTAAGTTATGAACATGTACATGATCAATTCAAAAGTGAGTTTTTGCCATATTGTGAAATTCGATTCTCCCAAGTTATGAGGTTGTTTGATGAGTTCTTGGACATTTTGGAAAGCTTGGAATGTGTACTACAATCCATCTTTGAAATGCAAATTGAAATTCCAAGTGGAAGTGTATGGAAAATGGCCTTGAAGTTAGGTAGAAAACCTTGCCAAAAAGGTCAAATTTTCACTAAGTTAAAGATGGTTTAGTACCCTTATTCAAAAAAATTGTAACTTGAGGTACAAGCTTCATTTTGGAAAACTTTGTGAATCAAAGTTGTAGATTTTGCAACAAGCTACAACTTTCATGTTTTGACTTTTGCTTGAATCCAAATGAATCATGGTGAGAAAGTGGGGCAAAGTTGGGAAAAAATTAGGGTTTTCCATAACTTAGAAAAATTCTAAGTTATGAAAAATTTCCATTTCAAACCCTAATTTGCATTTCTTGATTTCTTGATGAACAAGTTTCATGATTTGGCATGTTTTGATGAAAAATGAATCTTGACTCTTTATTTTGACCAAAAAGTCAAAGTTTGACTTTTCAGTATATAGTCAAAATTGATCAATTGACTGGGAAATTCAACTGACAATCTTGTGTATTTGGGATCTTTTGAACTTGTTGAGCATGTCAAGATAATTCCATGGGGTCTTTGAGTCCATATGTGAGCTTGGTTTGCCATTGGATAGGTCAAACAGTCAAAAATTGCCTTTGTGCAGTCAAAACCCTAAAAATGACCATTTTGCCCTTTTGATGATCTGATCAAATTTCTTGTGGAATTGTGATCCAAACTTGATCAAATAGTCCATGTGAGTTCATAGTGTTGATGTGGGTCAATTTGCATGAGATTTGACTGTCAATTGGCCACAGTTGACTTTTTCCCCAATACAGTTGATTTCTAGGTCAACTGTCCAATTGACTGGGCAAAATTTGGAATCAAGGCTTGAAACTTGGTATGGATAAATTTGGGAGTCCAATATGAAGCATGAAAGTCATCTTAGGCATTTTAGGTCAAAACATCTTTGTGCAAACACAAACTCTAATTTGAGTCAACAGTGCAAGGAGAAGTCTTGAGCAGAGGAAACCCTAACTGGGTCTTGATCTTCAAGGATCTTGTGATGAAAAAATGTTGAGGAAATGGGAGGGCAAATTTTGGGGTACAACAGTTGCCCCTGTTCAATCTTCTTGAACCTGAAGAGTTAGATTGGCAAGTTTGCCTTTCGTGACTCGAGGGTAAAAGGAGATTGGACACTAGAGTGCCCGGAAATTTGCACTCGCATGTTGGAGTATCAGCAATGTGATGTCGGGAATGGGCTTACAGATGCCATTTGGAGAGGTGGATAGCAACTGTTCTGGAATGGGCTTATAGATGCCATTTGGAAGTGTTGATCGCATAAGAGATTCCTTAGCGAGAACTCGTGTGTCTGGGAAAGACAGATGTTTTCCTGGCTTGATACAGGCGTTTGATCTTCAATCTCCTGATGTAGATATGCCCTGGCTAGATACAGGTATCGAATCTACAATCGGTTGCTCACAGATGTGCCCTGGCTGGATACAGGAGTCGAATCCGGAAATAGTCGTCAATAGATATGCCCTGGCTGGATACAGGAATCGAATCTTCGAACTCTTCAGACGTGCCCTGGCTAGATACAGGATTCGAGTCTGGAAATGTGGTCAATAGATATGCCCTGGCTGGATACAGGAATCGAATCTGGAAATGTTGACAGTTGATAGATATGCCCTGGCTGGATACAAGAATCGAACCTTCGAACTCTTCAGACGTGCCCTGGCTAGATACAGGAATCGAGTCTGGAAATGTTGACAGTTGATAAATATGCCCTGGCTGGATACAGGAATCGAACCTTCGAACTCTTCAGACGTGCCCTGGCTAGATACAAGAATCGAGTCTGGAAATGTGGTCAACAGATATGCCCTGGCTGGATATAGGAATCGAATCTGGAAATGTTGTAGTTGATAGATGTGCCCTGGCTGGATACAGGAATCGAATCTTTGAACTCTTCAGACGTGCCCTGGCTAGATACAGGAATCGAGTCTAGAAACTGATCACTCTCAGATGTGCCCTGGCTAGATACAGGTATCGAATCTGGAATAGTGGCAGTTGAAGGTAGTTGTCTTTGGGATTGTCTTTTTCCCTGAAAAGGCAAAAACATAAGTTGTATGCAATGTCATGATGTATGATATGCATGATGTCATGATTTTCAACATGAGATAGTGTTGTATGCACTTTATAATGTATGTAAGCAAGATGTATGAAAACGTGAAATGTTTGTGAATGTAATTTCGTCTTAGGAAAATAAATCCTTGACGACCGGCCAGGGAATTGCTCTGTGGAAGAGATACTTTGCTGAAGTTTGACAAAAGCTTCACCGAGGGTTCCAATGATGAACTCCGCTAGGGATACCAAAGATAAACTCCGCTGGGGATTGAAAGAACTTTGCCGAGGGTGATCTTCTGTGGCAATTAGCTGAGGATAACCCAGTTATAAGCCCTTGTGAGGAATAAATTAAAACTCGGGAGAGACGTCCGTACTCTGCAGGCGATAAGCTTCCAGAATCTACTGGCGAGAAGCCTCCTGCCGGGGGAAACGGATTCCACTTTCCTGGGGAACCTTTTGGATTGGACTCTCTTGGGGAAATTTGGAACGTCTGTATACCGCCGGGGAACAATCTTAGATCAAGACTGCCGGGGATGCTTGTTGATGAAACGCCTATACTCCTACTGGGGAATGTTGTGCCTTTGCAGGATTGACGGGGAACCAACTCTGCTTGGGGAAAGTAATGCTGACTCGCTGGGAAAATAGGGCACCCATTGTAGGGCTGATGTATTGCTGAAACTTATCTTACTCTGTGGGGAGTTGAGATAACCTGGTCACATTCTTTAGTTGAATCCATCTTGGTACCTCGGCGGACAAGGCAAACAGACTGCGTTAGACAACTTCACATTGCCCCTGTTTCTGATGTCACCTGTAATTAGTCTTTTGTTTCACATGAAACTATTTATGAATTAGCAATTTAATGACAAATGCATATATCAAAAATGAACATTGGACGTTCTTCGCAAGACAAAACAAAAAGGAAAAAAACAATTGGCAATTTGTCTGAAAAGTGTATTTGTATTGATCTTGAGATTTGCCTGTAAATAGGCGTTTTTTGTACAAGAGGCTGACATCCTAGTAAGAGAATGCCGCCGAATAATATAGAATTTACAATTTTGAAAAAAGAAACAAAACAGCTATGTGAACAATCCCACTGGGTTCCAACTCTGCTATCGCCTTTATGTCTCCAAGCGTCTCATCGCTTTGCTGCCTAGTTGAAGATGAAGCTGATTGGTCGATGCCGAAATATGAGCCAGATAGTTGATGCCGAATTCCGGATGCGAAGTGATCCAATGAGACATAGTGTTATGCTTTATCCCTAACTTTTTCCTGGACCGCCCTTTCGGGTTTTCAGTCCACCGGGATACCCATTCTTGCCCAAGCCGCCTTTTCAGGTTTTCGACTTGCCGGGTGTACAGATTTTTTCATTTCATCCCTTATTTTTGCCCGAACCCTTTTGGTTCGCCGGGAAGCCCTTATTTTTGCCTAGGTATGTCAACCTAGCGGGTCTTTTATTCATGCGTAGTATCTTTTCACTATGTCTGCATTGGCGGGGTGAGGAAGGTCGTCACCATCCATGGTGGTTAGAATCATGGCTCCTCCTGAGAACACATGTTTAACCACAAATGGCCCTTCGTAAGTAGGGGTCCATTTGCCCCGGGGATCACTTTGAGGAAGGATGATGCGTTTGATTACCAGGTCCCCAACTTGATACTCTTGTGGTCTGACTTTCTTGTTAAATGCCTTGATCATTCGTTTTTGATACGTTTGACCATGACAAATAGCGGTGAGTCTCTTCTCGTCAATCAGATTTAATTGATCAAGTCGAGTCTGGATCCAGTCATCTTCACTCAGATCTGCATCCTTCATTATCCGGAGAGAGGGTATCTAGACTTCAATTGGCAAGACTGCCTCCATGCCATAGACCAAGGAGAAAGGAGTTGCCCCGGTTGATGTCCTTGCTGAGGTACGGTACCCGTGAAGAGCAAACAGTAACATCTCGTGCCAATCTTTATAGGTCACTGTCATCTTCTGCACAATCTTCTTGATATTCTTATTAGCTGCTTCTACAGCTCCGTTCATCTTCGGCCGGTAGGGAGAAGAATTATGGTGTTGTATTTTGAATTGCTCGCAGAGTTCAGTGATCATCTTGTTATTGAGATTGGTGCCGTTGTCTGTAATGATTCTCTCTGGGACACCATACCGACAGATCAGATTATGCCGGATGAAACGTGCCACGACGCTCTTGGTTATCATGGCGTAGGAGGCTGCCTCAACCCACTTCGTGAAGTAATCGATCGCCACCAAGATGAAGCGATGCCCATTGGTTGCCGTTGGTCGGATCTCACCGATCATATCGATGCCCCACATTGCGAAAGGCCAAGGTGCCGTCAGGACATTCAGAGGGACCGGAGGGATGTGCACCTTGTCAGCATAGATCTGGCACTTGTGACAAGTTCGAGAGTGTTTGTAAAAATCGGCTTCCATTGTGGACCAGAAATATCCTGCCCTAAGGATTTTCTTTGCCATGGTGTGCCCACTGGAATGTGTTCCGAATGTTCCTTCATGCAATTCTATCATGATCTTCTCTGCTTCAGCCTTATCCACACAATGCAGTAGAGTTGAATCATGATTCCGTTTGTAGAGAATGCCGTTGCTGAGGAAGAATTTTGCAGCAAACCTCCTTATGAACTTCTTGTCATTGACAGATGCACCTTCAGGGTATTCCTGGGCTTCCAAGTACCTTTTCACCTCATGATACCAGGGTTTTTCAGTCACCTTTTCGGCCCAAGGTCGCAGCAGTATGCCGGTTCGTCCAACTTCCAGATGATGATCCGGGGAGCCTCATTGTCCCATTTAACTTTGAACATTGAAGACATCGTAGCCAGTGCGTCCGCTAGCTGATTCTCCTCTCTTGGGAAGTTCTCAAAAGTTATCTCTTCAAAGTGGGGAAGCAAGGTCAACACATACTCCTTGTAAGGAATAAGATTCGGGTGTTTCGTATCCCACTCGCCTTTGATCTGATTGATCACGAGAGCGAAATCTCCAAAGACACTTAGAAACTTGATCCTTAAGTCGATCGCAGCTTGAAGACCCATGATACATGCCTCATACTCTGCCATATTGTTGGTGCAGTTGAAACACAATAGGGCAGTGAGTGGAGTATGAGTTCCTTTGGGAGATATGATTACAGCGCCGACGCTGTTACCCAAAGCATTGGAGGCTCCGTCAAAATGCATAGACCATCGGGATCCTTCCTCAGGTCCTTCATCCGGTCCAGGCACTTCACAATCAGTTACCACCATGATGTCTTTGTCCGGAAAATCAAAGTTCAATGATTGGTAATCGTCCACAGGTTGGTGTGCCAAATGATCTGCCAGTACACTTCCTTTGATTGCTTTTTGAGTTGTATACTGGATATCATATTCTGTCAAGATCATTTTCCATCTCGCTATTCTTCCAGACAGAGCAGGCTTTTCGAAGATGTACTTGATGGGATCCATCTTTGAAATCAACAAAGTGGTGTGAGTCAGCATATACTGTCTCAGCCGGCGAGCAGCCCATACCAGAGCGCAGCAAGTTTTCTCAAGCAGTGAGTAACGAGACTCACAGTCGGTAAACTTTTTGCTCAGGTAATAAATAGCGTGCTCTTTTCGGCCAGACTCGTCATGCTGCCCCAACACACACCCCATTGAATTATCAAGCACTGTCAAGTATAGTATCAGAGGTCTTCCTTCCACTGGTGGCATAAGAATGGGTGGCTCTTGGAGGTATTCTTTTATCTTTTCAAAGGCAGCCTGACATTCATCGTTCCAGCATACTACTTGATCTTTCTTCAGTAATTTAAAGATTGGCTCACAAGTAGCAGTCAGATGTGAGATGAATCGGGCAATGTAATTCAGTCGTCCCAGAAAGCCTCTGACTTCTTTCTTTGTCTTTGGAGTCGGCATCTCTTGTATGGCTTTTACCTTGGCAGGGTCCACCTGAATACCTTTATCACTTACAATGAAGCCTAGCAATTTTCCGGACCTTACCCCAAAGGTGCATTTGTTGGGATTCAACCTCAGCTTGTACAACTTTAGTCGGTCAAACAGCTTCCTCAGATGATCAAGATGCTCCTCCTCAGTTTGAGACCTTTCTATCATGTCATCAACGTATACCTCAATCTCATGATGGATCATATCATGAAATAAAGCAACCATGGCACGTTGGTAGGTTGCCCCAGCATTTTTCAACCCGAATGGCATGACCTTGTAGCAGAAGGTCCCCCACTGAGTCACAAAGGTAGTCTTTTCCATATCTTCCGGAGCCATCTTGATCTGATTATACCCTGAAAAACCATCCATGAAGGAGAACACCTTGTGTTGATCAGTATTGTCAACAAGAACGTCGATGTGAGGTAAGGGGAAGTCATCCTTGGGGCTTGCCCTGTTCAAATCCCTGTAGTCGACGCACATCCTGACTTTTCCGTCCTTCTTTGGCACTGGCACCATGTTGGCAACCCATTGAGGATAAGAAGTTACTGCTAGAAACCCGGCATCGAATTGCTTCATAACCTCAGCCTTGATCTTTTCGGACATCTCGGGGCGCATACGGCGGACCTTTTGCTTTACCGGAGGGCAGTCTTCCTTTGTCGGCAGGTGATGAACTACAATGTCGGCATCCAGACCTGGCATGTCCTCATAGGACCAAGCAAATATATCCATGTAATCATGTAGCATCTGGATCAATCGTTGCTTTACGCTGAGCTCTAAATTGGCACCAATCTTGACCTCTTTTCTATCTGTCTCAGTACCCAGGTTAACTGTTTCCACCGGCTCTTCATGTGGTTGAATAGCCCTCTCTTCTTGGAGTAGCAGTCTTGCGAGTTCACCAGGCACTTCGCAATCATCTTCACCTTCGTCTTCGGCCAAGTTGATCGGATTCTCGAAGTCATAACTGGTGGTAGCAGAGCTGTTACCAGTGAGATCCAGAGTGGATTGAAACCTGTATAAGTGAGTGTGTGTAAATATAGCTGCTTTGCAATATATAACACAGAAAGAAAAAGAGCGCAAGATTTGAAATGCAACAAACGTCCAATGTTTTGATTGATGATATATGAAAATGTCATACAAAAAACCCTCACAAATGGAGCTACGATGCCCCGGGTAGGACACCGAGCCAACAAAGTTTTAACATATTGTTTGTTACAAATTGAAAATCAAAAGAGTTAATTACTGCGTGACAAATGTGATAGGCGTAAAATCCTTTGCCGTCCAGTTTCTTGGTCCATTGCTGGTGGTTGGATAGATCCAACTGTCAAACTCTGCTTCCTCTACGTCCTCCTCGATAGCATTCACCCTTGGGTGGGAGATAAACACCGGAGCTTTTCTGATCTTTTCCTTGCGCACCGCCTTCTGAGCCTCTGCAGTAAAGCCCAGCCCAAACTTGTCGTTCTTTTGAGTGAAGTCAGGAAGCTGACCCCAGTTTGCACAATCGCCTTTCTCGATTACAGCCCGGGCATCCTTCAAGGACGCCATCTTCAACGGAAAGTCCTCTTCAACCACTGTTTCAGCTGATGCCAACGTTGGAGGTACTTCCTCAAAATGCTGAAAGGGGGTTTCAATAAACTCCCCATCCATCTCGATATACCGGAATGAATTCAAGTGGCTAACCATGTATTCCTCCTCACCCTGCACAGTAACAATCTTCCCTTTGACAGGGTATTTGAGCTTTTGGTGTAGAGTGGATGTTACTGCCCCAACTTTGTGAATCCAGGGTCGTCCCAACAAGCAGGAGTAAGATGGACGAATGTCCATTACATAGAACGTTGAGTCAAAAACTTGGGAACCCACACAAATAGGAATGTTTACTTCACCGTGCACCATCCTCTTAGAACCGTCGAAGGCTCTAACAATGATGTTACTAGGTTTCAATTCCAGACCCTTACAATCCAAGCGATCCAATGCCTTCTTGGGAAAAACATTCAGGGAAGAACCGGTATCCACCAATACGTGTGCGAGAGTAGTGCCCCTGCATTCTATGGAAACATGCAGGGCATCATTGTGATTTTTCCCTTTGGCGGTGAGGTCAGCATCCGAGAATCCCAATCCGTTGTCAGCTGTCAAATTAGCCACACAGTCGGTGAATTGATCTGCAGAGGTCTCTTGCGGCACATGGGCCGTTTTCAGAAATGAAATCAGGGCTTTTGCATGGGCCTCTGAGCATAGCAGCAATGATAGCATAGAGATTTTGGAGGGGGTATGCCCCAACTGTTCGACAACATTGAAGTCACTCTTTTTGATGATTTTAAGAATCTCCTCCATTTCTTGTTGGGAGGCTTCCACAGCAGTCTTCTTTGGTGCCTCCGTCCTGGCAGGCAAATTGGTAGCAACTTCTTTGCCCCGAGTATCAGAGGACTCGGCGGCAGTAGTAGACACAGGAACTTGAATTGGAACATGCACACTTGCGGGTGTGACGGTGAGAGGTTTTCGGATAACAGGTGGTGCAATGTCAGGCGAGAAGAGCCTGCCACTGCGGGTAATCTTGGCGGGACCAGTGATGTTACTGATACTGGTATTGGTACTGGTGTTGAACTCCTGCTTCACTCCAAGCACATACACGTCGGCCCCGTAATGCCATGGGACCGCTTTATCAGACTCATAGGGGAGAGGCCTCGGAACAGTAATAGTAATGGGTGCAACAAACATAATTTGGACTGGTTTCTTCATGGGAGCTTTGGCAGGATTGTAAATTGTGACAACAGATATTTCTTCAACGGACACAAACAGAACAGCAGTTTTCTTGAACAGAATTTCCTTGCTATCCATCAGGCTTTGGATGCCTGATTTCAGCAGTGGACAACTGGTAGGGATAATAGCACACAGGAGGCAACCCTTGCCACAACTCGGAAATAAACCGGCTAGTAGTAAGTTCCTCTTAACAGTCAAAAGAGGGGTAGCAACATCATTCACCGAAACAGCATACAACTCTTCCTCAATGGCATTTACTCTATGCTGGGGCATAGGAGCAGTTACAACATTCGGTCTCTCAGGCGCTTCAAACTGAATTTCCTTCGCGTCGATAAGATCTTGCACTTTGTTTCTCAAGGCCCAGCAATCATCAGTAGTGTGCCCGGGGCCATCGGAATGATAAGCACAACGGGCATTCGGGTTATACTTAGGAGATGCAGTATTAACGACCTTAGGAGCCTCTTTGACGGTCACCAAATTGGTTGATAACAGTTGGGGTAAAATTTGAGATAAGGTCATACTCAGCCGAGTATACTGCCTCTTGGGCCTTTCACCTCTTTGTTGATTGTACTGCTGAGGAGCAGCAACAGGTTTTGAAATGACTAAAGCATTGACGGCTTGGCGACTTTCTGGCTTGACCTGTCTTCTAGGACCATAGACGACACTTGCTTCTTTCTTGAAAGGTCTCTTCTCAGTACTTGGGGAGGCAGCTTTTTGTATCTTTCCTGACCTGATGCCAGCTTCAATTCTTTCTCCCGTCAGAATCAAATCCGTAAACCCAGCGGAGGAGTTACCAACCAAATGATTGAAAAATGGACCAGACAAAGTCCCTAGAAACATATCAACCAGCTCACGATCAGTTAATGGAGGCTGCACCCTGCCAGCCAAATCTCTCCATTTTTGTGCGTATTCTTTGAACCCTTCGCCCGTTCCTAGAGACATACCCTGGAGTTGGGTACGCGTAGGAGCGAGATCAGAATTGTATTGATATTGTCTGTAAAACGCGGTTGCCAAATCTTCCCAGTGTCGGATACTAGTTCCATCTAGTTGGTAGAACCACTCAAGCTGTGACCCCGAAAGGCTATCTTGGAAGAAGTGAATCCAAAGATTTTTGTCTGCCGTGTAAGGTTGGATCTTCCTTACGTACGACCTTAGATGCAGCTTTGGACAGGAAGCCCCGTCGTACTTGGCAAAGGCAGGCGCCTTAAACTTGTGTGGGATTACACTACCCCAGAAGATAACCCCAAATCTCCGAAATCCAGCCCCGGCACATTCTGAATCTCCATGGCGCTCAAACGGTCTTCTAATTACTTGTATCTGTCAGCAGCAGGTGGGTATTGTTCGTCGTTGTAGTCCGTCTCGTTGTCGGAGACTACCTGACTAGGAGCTCCTCCCCCTTTGGGACTATCTTTCTCAGCAGAAGAAGTAGTTGGATCAGCTTCATTATGGAGTGTGTTCCCAAATCTGCGTCCAGTGTTGAATAATGCAGTCCTCTTTTTCTTCTTCTTCTTCAGGAGTAGAGTCTTCAACTCTTGTTGACCTTGGGCCAGGCTCAGGACCATCTCTTGAAACTGGGCACTTTGGGCCTGAAGGGCCTTGATTGCTTGCTCACTGGATGAGTCCGGATTCATGATGACTGTTCAAATAAACAGCGAAGTAGATTAAGCAACCTGTGAAATAGGGTACCTGCTATGCATATGGTGCAATGAGATGCGTATGTTTTATGTTTTCAAAGACAAACAAGATTCAACTTTGTAGACAAAAGGGAAACACACTTCATTAGATTAAAATTTTAATTGTTCAACAATCTTGCCCTTAGGCATTACAGGAATGAAAAATACTGGAAAGGAAATGAAAGCTATAAAAGGAGATATCCAAAGCCCAATCAGTGCTCCCATGGCCTCCTCTTCTCAGTGTTGATGTAGTTATTCAGGACCTGCTCTTCCTCCAATTGCTTAGTCAGCCTCTGGACCTTCCGTTCCTGCTCGTTGAACTTTTCTCGATAAAAATCCCGTTCTTCCTTTAGCTGTGTCCAAGATCTCTTCATTGTGTCAAAATAAGTGGGTGTCTGAGGAGGGAGGACAGTTGGAGGAACCCCATCTTCATCAGGAGATTCAAGAATGACAGGTTTGACAGCTTCGTATGGCATACCTAACCTCTGAGCACAGATGCGGACCCATTTGCAATAGGGTTCCATTGGTAGAGAAGTCTTTGGTCCCAACTCATGTGGGTCAGCTTTATGAATTCTGTCCCAAGCTTTAATGAATCCATGGCGTAGTTTGTCACTGTCTGTCTGAAACTCAAAATGGAAGTGAGGAACCAACATTTCATGGGGCTCAGCTCTTCTGGCTCTTCCAAACTGGCGGAGAGCTAAGCATGGATTATAAGAGATTCCTCCTTGGATACCAATCAACGGAACATTGGGGTATTCTCCGCAACGATCAATAACAGCTACCTCATCCAAACCTCTGAGAGTCCAAGTGATGTCATTATCAGTGAGAGACATTAACCTCCGAGCCCAACCTTTTCCTTCTTCATTGTTCAGCACGAACTTAGGAAGGTGCGAAATAAACCACCTTACCAACAAAGGAGCACAACACCACGGAGTTCCCCATTTTCGGGCAGTACGAGCATAGAGTTGTTGCAGGATATCACCCAAGAGAGTGGGTACAGGATTCCGAGACATAAAAATCTTTATGGCTTGGATACTGATAAAGGTGTCAGGATTGGGAAACAATACCAGACCATAGATCAAAAGAGCCAGAATATCTTCGTACGCCTTGAAGTCCAAGTCATTCCAGAAATCATTAGCCTTGCCAACCAGAAATTTGACCAAAAAGCCTTTTACTCCACTTCTAGTTTCCCAGTTAGCCAATATCTCTTCTTTGGTCAAGGGGAGAATTGAAACAATCTCTTCAGGCCTAGGAGCCTTTTCCAAACCAGTGAATGGAGTTTGTTCCAAGACAGGGATCCCAAGCAGATAAGAGAACTCTTCCAGGGTAGGGACCAGCTGGAAGTCTTGAAAAGTGAAGCAATGATACATGGGGTCATAAAACTGGGTCAGAACACTTATCAGTTGTTGGTCCCATTTTGCAGTGATCAAGCCAAGGAGAGAACCATGTCTGTTGATGAAGGAGGAAGTGTTTGGAATCCTACCAACCAAATCCTTGAGCAAAGTTGGTGGTTGAACAAAGTTGAGCCGTACAGTATTCCTACGCACGGGCATCATGATGTCCTACAAAACAGAGCAAAGATGAAACTTTTTTTGTCTTTGAAATGGGTTAGTCCTTTGTACAGGATGCATGCAATGGTATGATGGCATGATGCTATGATGAAACACACCACAAGTATTCACACAGGCAAGCATGATAAGGCACACAAGTAACACAAGACAACCCTTAGGTTTCAGGCCAGCATGAAGTTTAGGTATTACCCTCTTTTAGTTTTGTTGGTTAAAACCTGTCCTATCAAAAAGTAACTGGGTTCTAAAGGATCTCAAATCATTGGCTACCCTCAATCGGTCATAACTCCAGCATCGCAATCTTTTCTCGCGGCCAGAACCATCTCGAGAGTTTAGCCTTAATGAGTGTAGCATACTGCTACTGTCCTAATAGCCAAGTTGGTCAATTTAGGGTTCTAAGGTTGGTTGGTGTTTAATGACTCCTTAGAAGACTTATATTCTCCTCATTGCAACACAAGGGATATAGGTACAGACCAAGGTGCCACACCATCGTAGCCACTGCTTCACCCATGTCGGTCTACGCCGGACAGGTCCCTCACAGATTATGCTACCTAAAAAGGGTATTTCCCAGATCCGGGTTAGGATCTATGAAACTCCGATGCAAAGCCCACAAACATAAAAGCAAACAAAGCAAACAATTGAAAACAAAGGTGATCTAAGCCCTAAGGTTACTCCACTTTTAAAATTTTCCCCAGCAGAGTCGCCAGTTCTGTGATACGGTGGGAGAACTGACTATGGTTTTGCGTTTGTTTTCGCAAATGTTTCGGTTGAGCAAGAGTCGCCACCGACTTTTTATTTTATCCTAAGGAAAGGTTAAAAAGCACAGCAAAAACCTTTGAGATGTTTTCTTGGGTCCGGGGAGTAGATTATAGAAAGGGAAGGTATTAGCACCCTTTCTATCCATGGTTATCCATGGGCTCTTAGTTACTTGCTTAGATCACTTGCCTTTTATTTTCAATTGTTTGAAATGGTGCTTTGTGTGTGAGTTTGAAAAATGTTTTGAAAAGAGGCCAATGTGGTGGCAACCTTTGTAATGATCCATGTTGGGATGTATACAAAGGTGTATGTCTTTTGAAAAGGTTTTCATTTGTTTTTGAAAGTTGTTTTTAAAGTGTATTGATGTATGATTTGAAAAATAGGCAAGTGTTTTGTTTTTGCAAGTTGATTCAAGTAACTAAGAGATTATCTACTCCTAAATTTCTCAAAGATTATTGATATGTCTTAACCCTTTTAACAAGTTTGTTCCACCATTGCATTTGGTGGACAATCTCATGTTAGGATGTGAAAGGGACGGGCGCGGGTCATCGTTTAGACCATAATTGCAATGATGCTAAGTATCTTTGGGCAATTTCCTTAAGGGACTTGATCATTTGTTTAGGCAACATTTTGAAAGCGTCATCGAGGGACTATGATCATTTGATTTGTGTTTGATTTGCCCAAAGAGACCTAACATGCAATATGGCCCAATTTTGAAAGGCAACAAGTGGAATACCCTAGGGGGTGCAAGTGTGATTTGTGTGTTCATTTTCATGCTTGTTTGTCTTGAGATTAGGTCATAACTATTTTTGTCGTTTTTTCGCATACAAACCCTAATTCTAACATGGTATAATTAGAAAGCAATAAAGTGCAAAAATAAATTTACTAAGCTATTACAAAACCAAATATGGGAAGGGGGGTACAAATGTTCAAATGGGGATTATTTAGACAAGAAAAATTAAACCTAGCTATTACATCAATCTTGGGAACATTTACAAGATAAATAATTGCACAATTAAATAGAAATGAAATAAAGATGCAAAATGCAAAAAGAAAGGTTTTTATGTGTATGAAAAAAAAGGTATTATTTATGTCAAATAAATAAAAATAAGAAAAGAATTATTTTTTGGAATATTTTCATATTTAGGGTAAAACCCTAATTCTATTAAATAAAATAAATTATTTATTTATTATGTACAAATATTTATTTATATATAAAATAAAATGAGGTATTTGTCAAAAATGTATTTTTATATTAAATATTAATAAGAAAAACAAAAGTGTATATATTTTGTATTTATCCTAAATTTATTAATAAATATATGTATGTATGTATTATTTTAAATATGTATTATATATATAAATAATAATAATATTTAATAATTATAAAAAAAAGTATTTTTTATATAAAGTATTTTCAGAAGGTAAAATAAAATAAAAATGAAAATAATATGTATTTACACTATTTCTTAATATTTTTAACAAAATGTATATATTCCTTTATTTGTGTATAAATTAAAAGAAAATCAAATAAATACCTAATAAATTAAAAAATGGTGAGAAAAAATATTTTTATATTTTTAATATCATGAGAAAAAATAAATGAACCAATCCAAAAAAGAAAAAGTCAAAAAGTCATTAAAATGAATGAAATGGGCTCAGGGGGTGCAAAGGCAAAAAGGTGGTGTGAATAAGAAATCTACTCAGGCCCAGCCCAAGAAGACATTGTCTTCAACCTTCAGACAAAACAAGTTCAAAAACGCGCGCCCTTCTTCTCAAACTTCTAACTCCTGATTCCTGGCTTTTTAATGAAAACTTACAACATAAAAAATGTTCAGCATCAAGAGACGAATCCAACCATATGCAGAACTTGTCTTAACTCTCTAAGATGAGGGAGAATTTCTTCTCCCCCAAATCCTGACCTAGATTTTCTTCCAAGTTCATACCCAAAATTCTTGCAACACACATAATATAAATAAAATCTAATTATATGGGCATGTTCAGGGCTATGATTGTGACATGTTCTCTTCACAAACCTAAAGCTAACAATGCCTAATAAGAGAGATACGAATTCAAAAACTTACTTGTTCAGTTGAAGTTCTATTTGGCAATGGAGAAGCTTTCAGTGCAAAGTGATGATTGGTATAGCTTCCTTGAGGTCCAGGGATACTATTCCAAGTGTTACTTTGCTTTAAAACCTTTTGAATCGAGCTATAGCACTTCACCTGCAAATCAGAAAAGTGAAAATGGTGGAACGAGTTAGAGGAATTACAGGTCGTGTTTTAGCTTTTGGTTAGCTTGCATAGATGGTAGGGAAGGTGTGTGAACTGGTTTGGACAAGAAAGCTTGAAAGGATTGAGAGTTGGAACTCAATCTGCAGGCCCTGCCCTGTTCTTGCAGTTTGAAGGTGATTTTGAGAATGGGAGTGTATGAGGGAGGTTAGGGTCGTGCTTTTGCTTGGTTGGGATCTCTTGAGTGTGTTTTCAAAGTTTGCTTAAGGGTTTGGTAGCTGATATGAGAGTTGTGTTGAACAATGCAATGTTTCTTCTCACTTAAGCAACAAAAGGCAAGTTGATGTTCTAGACTGATGCAGGCCCCCATAACATGCTGCAAACCCTTGTCTTGATCAGTGCAATGTGTCTCATAACTTGTGCCTAGAAGATTTTGACTGTACCACTTGGATTTGCAAAATGGACATAAAGTTCTACTTTTTCAAAATGGAAATAATGCTTTATCTATAAATGGATTAATCTTCTAGGCAATGCTTGAATACACAAAACATGGTCTTGGCACAAAGGTTTGGCATTAAATTTATGAGTGTCAAAGGGTTTTAGGACCTGTAATGTAGCACAAACTATGCTGACTTGAAAATGGCCTAAGTTATGAACATGTACATGATCAATTCAAAAGTGAGTTTTTGCCATATTGTGAAATTCGATTCTCCCAAGTTATGAGGTTGTTTGATGAGTTCTTGGACATTTTGGAAAGCTTGGAATGTGTACTACAATCCATCTTTGAAATGCAAATTGAAATTCCAAGTGTAAGTGTATGGAAAATGGCCTTGAAGTTAGGTAGAAAACCTTGCCAAAAAGGTCAAATTTTCACTAAGTTAAAGATGGTTTAGTACCCTTATTCAAAAAAATTGTAACTTGAGATAAAAGCTTCATTTGGGAAAACTTTGTGAATAAAAGTTGTAGATTTTGCAACAAGCTACAACTTTCATGTTTTGACTTTTGCTTGAATCCAAATGAATCATGGTGAGAAAGTGGGGCAAAGTTGGGAAAAAATTAGGGTTTTCCATAACTTAGAAAAATTCTAAGTTATGAAAAATTTCCATTTCAAACCCTAATTTGCATTTCTTGATTTCTTGATGAACAAGTTTCATGATTTGGAATGTTTTGATGAAAAATGAATCTTGACTCTTGATTTTGACCAAAAAGTCAAAGTTTGACTTTTCAGTATACAGTCAAAATTGATCAATTGACTGGGAAATTCAACTGTCAATCTTGTGTATTTGGGATCTTTTGAACTTGTTGAGCATGTCAAGATAATTCCATGGGGTCTTTGAGTCCATATGTGAGCTTGGTTTGCCATTGGATAGGTCAAACAGTCAAAAATTGCCTTTGTGCAGTCAAAACCCTAAAAATGACCATTTTGCCCTTTTGATGATCTGATCAAATTTCTTGTGGAATTGTGATCCAAACTTGATCAAATGGTCCATGTGAGTTCATAGTGTTGATGTGGGTCCATTTTCATGAGATTTGACTGTCAATTGGCCACAGTTGACTTTTTCCCCAATACAGTTGATTTCTAGGTCAACTGTCCAATTGACTGGGCAAAATTTGGAATCAAGGCTTGAAACTTGGTATGGATAAATTTGGGAGTCTAATATGAAGCATGAAAGTAATATTAGGCATTTTAGGTCAAAACATCTTTGTGCAAACACAAACCCTAATTTGAGTCAACAGTGCAAGGAGAAGTCTTGAGCAGAGGAAACCCTAACTGGGTCTTGATCTTCAAGGATCTTGTGATGAAAAAATGTTGAGGAAATGGGAGGGCAAATTTTGGGGTACAACAACAAGGATGCTGCGCTAGAACCTGAAAACAAAACTTGCACTTTTTCTTAAAAAACCTCAAAACTGTTTTGGCATCTAGAAGGTATTTCAAGGCGTGAAAAGTATCTCAAAAGCTTGCTGAGACTTTCCTGAACATAACCCAATACTTTTCCACTCTCCATACACAAAGAACTGGTAGAATGAAGTCGTCCTGTCCATGAATTTTTGCATCATCGTACTTTGAATTCCATGCCATATTAATGCATTTTAAATATTGTTTTACACTAACATGATTATGCTGAAGCTTTTGGTGCCTTTTAATTGAACTAATCATGCCTGTAGCGAAATATGCCATGGATGTTTTCTAGGTTTTCATAAGCTTGAAATTGGGGTTTCTTTCCCATGGAAAAATTGGCCGTCCTAACCTACACCATTGGAATCAGAAGCTCCAAACGAACACAATCATCACCTCGCGCCCAATTTATCATCGCCCAGGAGCTAATCGCTATTTTCCTATATTGTGGTTAGTGGGGGTTTAAAACCCCCACTATTTGATGTATTTTTCAGGCAAAAGCAAAGGCATGGTGGAGAAGACGCTGAGGTGTAAGCCTAGGACTGGGTAATTCAAATATTCCGCGCGTGTTTTCGTTTGTCACCACTAACTCTTATTTCTCTTTCATAATAATTCCTTTCCATTATATATCAAACAAACGCATTTGGCTGGTTGGTGAGTGATGTGTCCTTCAAGCACTGGGACCTGGGTTCGATTCCCAGGTCCCCCATATTCTTCAATATTTTTGTTCATAATGTGTTCAGGTACAATTCTTTGCCCAGGAACTACCATACAACTCCATCTCTTGGCACGCCACATGCCCCTGAAGATCAATCCAATGGCCATCATGTGAAGTCCACCATGGACACCAGTCAACACCTCCACACAAAAGCCAGAAAAGTCAAAAAGGCCTCCTTCAAATGGGCTCAATTGCTGCAAATTCACCTCCTCCATTGGGTCAACACCCCCATCTGTTTGCATTTTCTTTCTTTCTTTTATTTCTATTATTTATTTATGTGTTTTAATTTAATTTAATTCCTCAAATTAATTATTTATAACATAAAAATACAAAAAAAATCAGAAAGTCAAAAAATAAAAATATTTTTATTGTTTAATTCACTAACTATTTTGTAAATAAATTTTTGTTAATTAATTTAGTTTAATTTTAGGTTTAATTTTAATGTATTTTCTTAAATAAACTAAAAAATATAGAAATTAGGGTTTTAATACTTTTATTCTTTTTCATAATAAATAACTTTATTCTTATTATTAATAATCAATTATTTTTGTAAGTAAACTTGCCATTTAATTAATTAGGGTTAAATTAGGTTAAAACTTAAGCATTTTTTAATAATTAAAAACAAACTAGAATTAGGGTTTTTATTTTAATTTCTAATTTTAATTAATCTTCTTTTTTTTCATAAATACAAAAAACATCAAAAAATAAGTTCTTTCCTTTATTTAATTATTTAATAATCTCAATTTAATTTCTTTAAAGGGTCCAACGCCCTCGCACCTTCGACTTTAATTTCATTTCGCGCGTTTGCTTTTTATTTCTTTTTTTTAATTTCATGTAATTGCCCCAAAGCCTTGTAATAGATAATTAGGACATTTTATTTTCTGCATTTTATTTATTCAAATCGGGTCTTGGTTTAATTTGGCGATGTGGACCCGCGCCTTTGTAATAACGTAGGACCTTTATTTTCCGCATTTTAAATTCTGCACCTTTAAACTGTTAAAACACATGAAAGAATGTATGCCCTAATAAAATCAACGCGTAGAACACCCAATGCATGATCAAGACAAAATATAACTGAAAATGACACACAATTCACACACCACTCCTAGGGTACGTCTCACTGTTGCCTTGCCCCTCGAAAGGTGGTCGTCGAGTAAAGGACGTTTTAGTAAGTCCTTATGTCCATGAACATGGCATAAGGGTAGCTTCTAAGGTGTCCTACTATTGCCCGGTGATCGCACTGTTGCCTTGCCCCCTGGAAACGTAGTCGTCGAGTAGAGGACGTTTTAGTAAGTCCTCATGTCCATGAACATGGCATGAGGGTAGCTTCTAAGGTATCCTCCTATTTCTCTGGTGACCACACTGTCCCTACAAACTCGAATTGACCCGAACACCTCCAATGGTGGTGTTACCTACCCCTCAATGGTGGGATGGCACTACCTTAAGGACATTTACACAGACTAATTCCTTAGGGTAGGTAGACGACTCGTAGATACTTGCTCTAAACAAATCAAAAACTTCTTTTCACACCGACACTTTGCAAAAAGCTTTCAAAAAACAACTTTTTAAACACTCTTGAGGACTGATACAAGAGTCGATCTGAAACTTTCAAAGAAACTTTTTCAAACCCACTCACCTTGAAAAGCAAACAAACATTTTGAAAACACAAATGAGCAAGTATCTAAGAGCCCATGGATAACCATGTATAGAAAGGGTGCTAACACCTTCCCTTTCTATAATCTACCTCCCGAACCGAGAACTAATCTCAATAAGGAATTTTTCTGTGCTTTTGTCCTTTCCATATTGGAGAAAATAAAAGACGGTGGCGACTCTTGCTTCCGCGACATTTCGCGAACCAGCGTTAAACAGTCAGTTCCAGATCCACCGATCACAGATACCATTGCTCAGGAAGAACTTGGCAGCAAATCTCCTTAAGAACTTTTTGTCATTGACTGAAGCTTCTTCAGGGTATTCTCTAGTCTGGAGATATCTTTTGATTTCATGAAACCATGGTGGTTCCACTACTTCTTCAGTATTAATCTCGTGACAGTGCGCAGGTTCGTACATTCGCTCGATGGTGATTTGGGGATCCTCATTATCCCAGTTGAGTTTAAACATGGAAGACATTGTAGCCAGAGCATCTGCTAACTGATTTTCTTCTCGCGGGACATGCTCGAAGGTAATCTGCTCGAAATGAGGTAACAACGCCAAGACACGTTCTTTGTATGGGATAAGATTAGGATGTTTGGTGTCCCACTCTCCTTTGACTTGACTGATACCCAAAGCCGAGTCCCCAAATACGACCAAAGATTTGATTCCCAAATCTATAGCAGCCTTGAGACCAAAGATGCAAGCTTCATATTCAGCCATGTTGTTGGTACAGCTGAAGCAAAGTTGGGCAGTGAAGGGTGTATGGCAACCTTCCGGAGAAATGAGTACCACACCGATACCGTTGCCAAGTGCATTTGAAGCACCATAAAAGTACAGGGTCCATCGGGATCCTTGTTCAGGTCCGTCATACGGTCTGTTACCTTCAATGTTGTCCAATGTCATGATGTCCTCGTCAGGGAAGTCGAATCTCATAGATTGGTAATCTTCGACGGCTTGATGAGCTAGATGGTCCGCTAGTACACTCCCCTTTATAGCTTTTTGGGTAGTATACTGGATGTCATACTCAGTCAGGATCATTTGCCATCTAGCGATTCTTCCAGATAAAGCAGGCTTCTCGAAGATATACTTAATCGGATCCATCTTGGAAATCAGCAAGGTGGTATGAGTCAGCATAAACTGTCTTAGCCAGCGAGCAGCCCATACCAAAGCGCATCAAGTTTTCTCGAGCAGTGAGTAGCGGGTCTCACAGTCGGTAAACTTTTTGCTAAGGTAATAAATGGCATGCTCTTTTCGGCCAGACTCGTCATGTTGGCCTAGTACGCACCCCATTGAGTTATCCAAAACAGTCAGATACATGATTAACGGCCTTCCTTCGACGGTGGCATCAAAATAGGAGGTTCTAGTAAGTACTCCTTGATCTTATCAAAAGCAACTTGACAATCATTATTCCATTCAACTACCTGGTCTTTCTTCAGCAGCTTGAAGATTGGCTCACACGTAGATTTCAGGTGAGAGATGAACCTCGCAATATAGTTTAAGCGTCCCAAGAATCCTCTAACCTCCTTTTCAGTGTGGGGGGCAGGCATTTTTTGTATGGCCTTTACTTTAGCTGGATTAACCTCAATGCCTTTGTTGCTGACAATAAATCCCAAAAGTTTACCAGACCTAACTCCAAAAGTGCACTTGCTTGGGTTCAGTCTGAGCTTATACTCCTTCAACCTGGCAAACAGCATTTGCAAATGATCAAGGTGTTCTTCTTCCGTCTGTGATCGAGCTATCATGTCGTCTACGTAAACTACGATCTCATGATGTATCATATCATGAAATAAAGCAACCATGGCGCGTTGATAGGTTGCCCCTGCATTCTTCAGTCCAAATGGCATCACTTTGTAGCAGAAGGTACCCCATTGCGTGACAAAAGTAGTTTTCTCCATGTCCTCGGGGGCCATTTTAATCTGGTTGTATCCCAAGAATCCATCCATGAAGGAAAATACCTTGTGTTGAGCTGTGTTGTCAACCAAGATGTCAATGTGTGGTAGTGGAAAATCATCTTTAGGTCTAGCCCTGTTTAAGTCCCGATAGTCCACACACATTCTGACTTTGCCGTCCTTTTTAGGCACGGGCACAATGTTAGCAACCCATTATGGATAGGAAGTAACAGCCAGAAAGCCAGCGTTGAATTGCTTCATTACCTCAGCTTTGATCTTCTCATACATGTCGGGCCTCATTCGGCGGACCTTTTGCTTGATTGGTGGACAGTCTTCTCTTGTAGGGAGACGATGAACCACGATATCCGTGTCCAACCCTGGCATGTCTTCATAGGACCAGGTGAAGATTTCAACATATTCGTTCAACAACTGCACTAAGCGCTCTTTGACACTTGGTTCTAGGTTGGCGCCCACTTTTACCTCTTTCTTGTCTTCCTCTGTCCCCAAGTTGATGGTTTCTAGCAACTCTTCATGAGGCATAATAGCCCTCTCTTCTTGTTGCAAAAGTATGGCTAACTCTCCCGACACTTCACAGTCTTCGTCAACTTTGTACTCAGCATGATTGACCAAATCTTCAGAGTTACCGAAGGCTAAAGCATAATAGTCACCCATGGAATCCGGAGTGGATGGGTACCTGCATTTGTGAGTGTGGGTGTGTATAAGGGATAGCCATCCTTAAACAAAACAAAATGCAAAAGGAAAGAAAATGAACACATCAGTTTATAGATGAAGACGTCCAATGATTCATTAAAACATGGCATATGATAATGAAGAAAATCAAACCCTTACAAATGGACCTACATGCCCCGGGCAAGGCATGAGGTGAAAATAGTGTACGAATTGTTTAGTTATTACAGACCAAAAATGGGAAATTGTTCAAAGATAAAATTACTGGTTGATGAAGGTAATGGGAATAAAATCCTTTGCTTCCCAGTTGCTTAAACCCCCTTCGACAGTTGGAAAGATCCAATCTGAGAAGTTGTCCTCTTCATCTTCATCTTCTAAAACATTAATTCCATGGTGAGTGATCCTTACGAGTGGCCCTCCAGCCTTGGAGCGACGCATAGCCTTCTGTCCTGCAGCGGTAAACCCTAACCCAAACTTGTCCGTCTTATGGGGAAAATCAGGCAATTTCCCCCATACCGTACTCTTTCCTTCTTTAATTACCGCCTCTGCGTCCTTGAGAGATGCCATCCTAGATACATGCTTGGGAACGATAGGCACCTCAACCATTGTCTTCGCAACCGCGAACTCAGGAGAAACTTCCTCAAAATGTTGGAAATGCGTTTCGATGAACTCGCCATCCAACTCCACATAACGGAAGGAGTTGAGATGACTTATCATGTACTCTTCTTCGCCGTGCAATGTTATATTCTTACCCTTAACAGGATACTTCAGCATTTGGTGCAAAGAGGAGGTAACTGCCTCGGCATAATGGATCCACGGTCTTCCCAACAAACACGGGTATGAAGGACTGATGTCCATCACATAAAAGGTGGAGTTGAAAACTTCTGTGCCTACTTTGATAGGAATGTCAACCTCTCCGTGAACCATTCTTTTGGACCCATCAAAAGCCCTAACAACGATGTTACTAGGTTTGAGGGTCAATCCTTCGCAGTCCAAACGATCCAACGCTTTCTTTGGCAACACATTCAAGGAAGAACCAGTTTCAACTAAGACATGGGTGAGGGTGGTTCCCCTGCATTCAAATGAGACATGTAGCGCGTCGTTGTGCTTCCTACCCTTGGGATTCAAATCAGCATCGGAAAATCCAAGGCCATTATCAGCAGTAAGACTGGCCACGCACTCCTGAAACTGGTCAGTCGAAGTTTCTTGGGGCACGTGTGCCGTCTTTAAAAATTTGATTAAGGCCTTAGCATGGGCCTCAGAGCATAGTAGAAGAGCCAACATGGATATTTTAGAAGGGGTCTGCCCTAGCTGTTCCACAACGTCGAAATCGCTCCTTTTGATTACTTTCAAGATTTCCTCCATTTCTTTCTGGGTGGTTTCGGGGATAACCACAACATGAGCCTTCGTCCTGACAGGCGCTTCTAGTATCCCCTTACCCTTATCGGTAGTATCAACAGATGGTCTTACTTCAGGAGTATGCAATTCTTCAATTATCGGGTCTTGCACAGATGGCCTAACAGGCACAGAAGCTTTCGAGGGACCGAAAATTGCTCGAGGGGGAGCAATCTCCGGGAAAAAAATCCGGCCGCTGCGAGTTATCTTGCTTGTACCTGCAATGTTGCCTATTTCAGGGGTTTCCTCTTTAGAATTATCTTGGACTGATTCAATCTGTTTGATGCCATGATAGAAGATTTCTCCTCTGTAGTTCCATGGTATCGTCTTGCTAGATTGATACGGGACAGGCCCCGGCATGGTGATTTTTAATGGTACAAATTCAAGATCAGGTGTAATCTTGACAGGCCTTTCACAAGCCTTGGGAAGATCGTCGGAAATGGTTATAATTGCATTATCATTGGTTGAAGTAGCAAAAGTAGTAGGAGTAACAGGAGTGAAGGTATCAACAGGGGTCTTTTGGAAGAGTATCTCTTGGGTATCCATCAGGCGTTGGATACCTGATTTCAACATTGGCCAGTTAGCTCGTATGTTTAAACAAAAGTAGCAGTCTGTTGTACCCCAAATTTTGACTTAAGATACCGTCTCCCATCTGCATCATTCGCATTGCAAGGGTTTTGACCTATTTCTATCAAATTTTCAAAGCAGTGTAAAAATTCATAACTTTTTCGAGTCGGGAGCTGTTTATTTGTTGAACGCTAAATTTATTAACTGATCAAGACTTAAATGACGTTTATTAATTATTTATTATCTTAAATTTAAATAATTGGAATCTATTTTCAATTGTTATATAATTTAAAGACTTATGAATAATGAAATAAACATTTGAGAATGGGTTTATTAATTGGTCAACAATGATCATTTAATTCTTTATCATTCTAGGTTAAATAATTAAAATTCTTTTTAATTATTATAATTTAGAATATTATGAATAATGAATTAAATAATTAAAATTGTTAATTGGTCAATGATGTTTATTTATTTGTTTATCATTCTGAATTTAAATGATTGGATTTGATTTTCAGTCATTATATAATTTAAAGAATTATAAACAATAAAGAAATAATTGGAAAGAAAAAAGAATTAATTGGGAAATAATAGGATTTTATTCACTTTATTCTATTTATTACAATTATCATTTAAATATTGTGTTATTACAAAATATTTATAATGGCAATTACACAAATGCTTAAAGTAAAATAAAAAAAAACTATTTTCCTAAATTCTAATTCTAATCTTCTATCCAATGCTCTTGTATGCTCATTTAATTTTACCTGCGAAAACAATTAAAAGAAAGTCAGAATTGAATAAACAATTAAAAGCAAAAATAAATTTAATGTTCATCATTAAAGGCAAACGGCTGGAATCAGTTTACCCTTTTTTGCAAATCACGGGATTTCTCCCGGTTCACAAAAAAGGAGGAATTTTATTTCATAAAATGAATGCACATTTTAAAACATGCACAAATTCATGTTTTGTCAAATTGTTTTAAAGTAAAAACTGCATTTTTTCAAATCAATTGCATTTTCAAAGTCCACAACACATTTCAAAATCAGCATCATCTGCATAATTTTCAAACAGCATATACAATGTACACAAACCAAGGCCAAAGTGTAACGTAAACATGCCTAGAGGTAAGAAGAAGCCAAATAACATAGGCTCCCATGCAAGACAAAAGAAGAATTATGCAGTATCAAAACAATGTGCAAGCAACCTGTATTTCCTCATTCATCATATTCCAGCCCTTTGCATTTTCAGAACAATAGTACATTATATCATTTTATATGTCAAATGTACCCATGAGAGAGAAGAGAGAAAAGAAATTGGTTTTGCAGGTTTTGGTTTAGGCAGAAAGAATTATAAGACAAAGCTACTGCAGTATTACAGTAAAGGGAGAAACACAAGAGTAGAATACAAACAAAACTGCTGTAGCAGTGTGATGCAGAAGGCCAAGAAGTTTGTAAAATATTCAAACCTCCAGCTAACGTAAACCTGAGGAAAAAAAACACAAAAATGCCAAGCAATTGATATAAGAGAACAAAACCCTTTCAAAAAAAGAGAGTTCACAACATATACCAAGAGACTACCAAAGAAAAAGGAATTGTTCAAAACAAACTGCACAAACTACTCAAAAGGCCTCAAGTTTTAAAACCTCAATCACCATAAACCTGCATACAGCTAAACCAGCAGAACCATTTTCAAAACAAAAAAAATATGGCCTAAACCTCAGTACCTTGATTGAGCCACCAAGCCAATATCACAAGAATCATTCCAAAAACCATAAATATGACCTAAAAAACCGTTCAATCTGCATTTACATAAACCACAAACCTGCATTTTACCGAAACCTGCTACTGTCAAACCATTAAACATGGCCAAACCTGCAAGAACCTACTGCAATACTTAAACCAATATCACATAAAACACTTCCTACTGACTGAACCATCAAACCTCTACACCATTTCAAAACACTTACTGCATTAAACCATTTCCAAATTTACTGCATTATCCAAACATAACCAAAATCAAACCATAACAACATGGCCTAAACCTCAGAGTTCATCATAAGCCAATTCCATAAAGCGTACAAAAAATCAGAAAAGAAGAAGAAAAAGTGTCAACAGCATCACGCTAGTCAAAAGTAAGCGTTTCAACAGTAGCCAAGGAAGCATTCAGAAGCATCAAAGGAAGCATTCAAGGCGACATAAGATTCAAAGCAACGCAAAGAGTACAGTAAAGAATCAAGAACGGATACCAGGGTACCAAACTGAAGCAAGCATCCCGTGTGTCCCTCGTTGCCGTCCGGCCTCCTAAGCCGACTCAAATCCCCTCCTCCAGCTCCAAAGGTACCATTTCATCCATTTTTTTCAGAACCTCCATATCACCATTAACATAACATGAAATTAGGATCAAGAATAAAGTAAAATCAACGCATGCAATAGCAAAACCCTTAACGAAATAAAATAAACCCTAAGCGAATCCAAGCATAAGCTTACCGAATCCGTCGTTTGCCTTAAGCTCGCGTTGGAGGGAAGAGGAAGATTGGGTTGCTGGTGGCCGGAAACAGGGGACAATTTCAGGAACTCAGACGAAGAGGACATCACGCACGAAGACGAAGAAGATGAAGGCGAGCATGAGCGCCGTTTCGGCCAGGACCAAAACCTAAATCCCTTAACAACTAAACACATATTGTTTAACCCTAAAACCAATTAGCATTGTTTTGGACCCAAACCCGTTTTACTACCTTAAAGCCCAACGAATGGTTTTTTACACCCCCCTGCTTCTATTCTCAAATGAGCCTTATCCTGCTCTAAGCCCAGCGCGTTGCATATGCACCCCCCCGTTCTATCATTTTCTTTCCTTTTAGGATTTTAGTTTTAATAGTTAGCAATTCAATTAATAAGCATAGTTTAATTAATCATTTTGATAATTAATTTTATTAGTTCAACATTTAAGAGTTAATCTGATAATTTTAAATATTCTCTTTTAATTAGAGTTAGGTTAATAACCCTTTTTTTAAGTTTAATTAATTTAGTTATTTAATAATTCTAAAAAATATTAATAACCTTTTATATTAATATCAAAACATAAAAATAGAACATAAAAGCTAAAAAAGCATTTTATTCCCTCTAATTAATTCTCTTTGCATTTATTAATATCAAAAATACGTAAAAATGGAGAAACAATTAAAATACTTTCTTTTTAGTAATATTAATCAGAAATCTAAAATGCATTATATCATTTAGTCTATCATTTAATTATTGTACTTAATCATGATCCGCATATTTTAATTTTTCCGTTTATGTATTTCATATTTATTTGTTTATTCCGTTTACGTCTAAATCCCAAGAAAAAACAATAAATTTGTTGACTTCATGTCCTCAAGTCTAATTGCGCGAACTTTCGCATTTCATTAAAACTTAGGATAATTTTTCCTCAAGTATTCAATCTTTTCAAAATTTATACCCTTTAAGCAAAAACTTCGACATTAGGTCGTCGCATCTTCAAAAACCCGTCCGTACCCCTTTTTGGCCAAAACGATTTATTTTCAATCAAGCGATCAATTTTTAAATAAACAGATATTTCAAAAGGTTCCTATAGAGTACTATAGATGCATTGGGTGCTAATACCTTCCCACTGTATAACCAACCCCCGAACCATAAGATCTCTTTTCAAAAACGCTTTGTATTTTCAGTATTATTTACATTGCATATTTAGGGTTTTATTTCGCTCTTTTCCCTTTTCCTTTGGAAACAATAAAGCGCGGTGGCGACTCTTGCTTTTATGAGACGAATTAATCAATAATTTGATCTCCGATTTACCCCGCTACATTTTTTATCGCTACAGAATTGGCGACTCTGCTGGGGAAAGATTGACCTTTTGCTGGTCCATCCCTAAGTGGGTTAAGCCTAATTTGTTTTATCTGTTTTATTGTTATTTGATTTGCTTGATTATGTGTTTAAATTGGGGTGTTTGGGTTTTTTGCAAAGGACGAATCCTATACCCGGATTAAGTAACACTTAAGGAATAGGACGGGCGGTATAGTCATGTTAACTTTGAGGGAGTAATCCCGAAGAAGGAGGCATGAGATCCCCCACTCAATGGAAGGCCCTCTTGAACTCAATATTTGTTTACCGAGTAATCGGGAAGACATTGTTATTTTCGACCTAGGAGCCTGAGAAGTTGAGGACCGTAGAACCCTAACCCATCTTGGCCTTTTAGGTGTAGCGCGGAGACTATAACGGAGTAATTCGGAAGTAGTTGTTACGCGATGCTACGCCCGGACGAGTTTCTCTTGAGAATATTGCTAATTATTGAGTAATCAAAACGTTGGTAATATCCGAAGGAGGGATGTAGACTCTGGGAACTCTTAGAACCTTGTCTTACAGGTGTGATTGAACCATTAGTACATACCTTTGGGTGGGCTTTACCCTTGGCTCCATGCTGAACGTTGAACCTTTGAACCCCATGTTTGCAAACTTATGTGTAACTGTCGCATTATCATTCATTCATGCATTCATCAACATCTTTGAAAAAAAACTTGTTTTTCAAGGAACTTCGGAATGATTTTTGCAGACATCTAAAGTATTATGGAACTTGGAAGGAGAAACACTCGAAGTTTTAGTTTTAGGGAGCCCGAGATCGAAGAACTGAAGAGTTTGATTCCGAAGATTGAGAGCCCGACGGATTTTCAGAAGAAGTATGGGTCCATCATACCGCTCATGAAGCGCAAGATGAAGAAAGGCATCCTCAACACGTTGGTTCAATTCTATGATCCCTTGTACCGATGTTTCACCTTTCCGGATTACCAGTTGATGCCCACTCTAGAAGAGTATTCCTACATACTTGGTTTGCCGATCGCCGACCGTGTTCCTTTTTCTGGATTGGAAGAGGAGCCCAAATCTCACGAGATAGCAACCATCACTCACTTGAAGAAGTCAGAGGTAGAGGAGAACATGACTACAAAAGGGGGAATTCGAGGTTTGTATGCGCAATTTTTGTTGAAGAAAGCTCGTCATTTTGCTGAGATAAAGGATACTGTCGCCTTCGAAGACGTGTTTGCTTTACTCGCCTATGGCCTATTCTTGTTTCCTAACGTTGATAAGTTTGTGGATATCAACGCCATCAGAATTTTCTTGATTAGGAATCCGGTCCCTACGCTGCTAGGAGATACCTACTACTCCATCCATCTTCGAAACTCTTATCAAGGAGGAATGATTATTTGTTGTACACCGTTGTTGTATCAGTGGTATGTTTCTCATCTACCTGGGTCTGATGTTTTCTGGGATCTCGAGAAGGAACCGCGTTGGGCGCCAAAGATTATGGCTCTCACTCATTTCGACATTGACTGGTATAATCGAGTTTACCACGACGTGAAGATCATCGATAGCTGTGGAGCTTTTCCTAACGTGCCTCTTCTCGGCACGAGAGGTGGAATTAACTACAACCCTGTTCTCGCGCGCCGTCAGTTTGGGTACCCGATGAGAGATAAACCAAACAACATCCATGTGAGTGGTTTCTTTCTTCAGGAAGGACAAGATCATCAAGCGACTAAGAGGGAGATCGAAGGAGCTTGGCGCCACATCCACAGGAAAGGGAGAGATATGCTAGGACATAGAGGTGCCGTTTCTTTGGAGCCTTACCTACAGTGGGTCCGTGCTAGGGCTTGTGTTCTCAAGATGCCCTATAAACTTGAGAAACCTTTATTCATTGGCATTGCACCATCGTCTGTTGTTATCCCTATCGCGGATATAGGAGAATACCAAGGAAATCTAGCTAGGATGAAGTCCGAGAGGGATGCTTGGAAAGAAAAGTACCATATGTCTGAATATGAGAATCGAGTCCTGACTCGACAGTTAAAGGAAAAGGAGGAGTTGTTGTTTATTCAAGACGGCCGGTTCATTGATCACGATGAGAAGCTTCGTCAGAAGGATGCCTTGCTGAAGAAGTATGCTAGTGAAAGGAAGAGAAAGAGGGAAGGTTCGGTAAGCGTGGCTCCCGTTCCTAATCCGCAGAAGGAAATCATTGATCGACTGATAGATGAGAAGAGAGAGATGGAAGACTTTTATGAAGAGAAGATCCAGAAGCTCCGGTTACAGTTGGTGTTTGGTCCCTCATCCGTTGATTCTGAGTGATCTTTAGCTTTTAGTTTTATTTTATTGATGTCATTTTGTAAAACTATGTAAAAGGGCTTCATGCTCCGAAGTTGTAATTTATTTCTTTATTATGGGCTTCGTGCTCCAAAGTTGTAATTTATTGCTTTATTTTAGATTTCATGTTGTAAAATTGTAATTTATCACGTTATTATGGATTCCATGTTTCGAAGCTGTAATTTATTGCTTTTAATATTGGGTTGTTATCCCAAAGCTGTAATTTATTGCTTTGATATTCCGAGTTGTAAGTTGTAATTTACTGTTTTCCGCTAATGGATTGAGTTTTGTTGTTCCAAATTCCTTTACCTTTGATGTAGGCGAAATTATTAAAGTTCTTTGAAAAACTTTTAAAAATGAATCATCATTTGCATCGCACATCATGCATCATTCCACATTCCACTTCACATGTTTTCTAGAGTCTTATCCTTGTTCTTTTTCCACTCCAAAGGTTGTCAAGCTGTCTCACCAATACGACACTCGGGCCAATCGTCAAAGGAAAATGGAAGATTTGGAACAGGAAAATCATGAGCTTCGTGGGGAAGTTGCTACACTTCGTGTCGAGATGGAAAAGTTAACCGCGTTGGTGGAAAGTTTGGTGGCTGTTCAGAATCAGCCATCAACTACGGCTGCCGAGATTCAGACTTCAACTCCAGTGGTTTCCGAGATGGTCACCGTTTCTACCTCTGTGACTCAAATCAACTCTCCGCTTCAACATCAAATGCCGAAAGGTTTTCCGTGGGGAATGCCTTACAACTTCGTGCCAGAGGGGTATCAGTCTGCCGCACAACCTTTATTTCAACCTGCTTTGTCTCTCCCTCAGTCAGAGACAACGGCCTTGCCGCCGGTAATACCGTCTGTAACACCTTTTCCGCAACCGATCATGACAACCGTTGCTCCTGTGGTCCACTCAGTGCCATATTTGAACGAACCTACTTATCCTGCCGAGCCTGCTGAAAGTATGGGTCTCTTTGATAGAATGGAAGAATTTCAGGATCAGTTCCAGGAAATGCAGAAAGAGCTTAGAGCCTTGAAGGGGAAGGATTTGTTTGGGAAGAGCACGCATGATCTTTGTTTGGTTCCGAATGTCAAGATTCCGGCGAAGTTCAAAGTGCCAGACTTTGAAAGATACAAGGGTGATTCGTGTCCTAGAAGCCATTTGACAATGTACGTGAGAAAGATGTCCACGTATTCCGATAATCATGATTTATTGATTCATTATTTTCAAGATAGTTTGACGGGTGCTGCCTTGAAGTGGTATATGGGTTTAGACAGTATTCGGATCCGCAACTTTAACGACCTTAGTGAAGCCTTTGTCCACCAGTACAAGTATAACGTTGACATGGCACCAGACCGGGATCAACTCCCGGCGATGTCACAGAGAGACCGGGAATCTTTTAAGGAGTACGCCCAGAGGTGGCGTGAAATTGCTGCTCAAATCCATCCACCTCTGGAGGAGAAGGAGATGACCAAGATATTTTTGAAGACTTTAGGGTCTTTTTACTATGAAAGAATGATAGCCAGCGCACCCAGTGACTTTACCGAAATGGTAAGCATGGGTATGCGATTAGAGGAAGGGATTCGCGAAGGGCGTTTGGTTAAGGAAGGGAGTCCGTCCAGCAGTGCTAAGAAGTTTGGGAGTGTGTTCCCGAAAAGAAAAGAGCAAGATGTCAGCGCTTTGTTTCCAGGTAGACCTAGGAGAGGGTACTCTCACGTTGCGGCAGTCACTCCGGCTGTCCGCCCAGCTTTGATGACCCCAGCTCATCAAACCCCACCGCCTCAACAACGGCCTTTTCAGCAGCAGCCTCGACAACAGGCTTATCCGTTCAACAATCAGAACCGTTCACCCAGAAAACCGCAGTTCGACGCCATTCCTATGACGTATACTGAATTATTCCCTGCTCTTGTCAGAAAGAATCTCATCACGACAAAGCCTCCTCCTGTCGCACCGAACAGTACTTCTCCGTGGTACAAGGCGGATCAGTTTTGTGAATATCATCAAGGGTCACCGGGGCACAACCTTGAGAATTGCTTTGCTTTGAAGGCGGACGTACAGAGATTAATTAAGAATGGCATCTTGTCTTTTAAGGATGTTAACCCGAATGTCAGAGATAATCCTTTGCCTCGACATGGGGCAGCTTCGGTGAATATGGTGGAAGGTTGTCCGGGGAAGTTCCGAGTTTTTCAAGTGGAACATATAAGAGAGTCCTTAATCAGGTTACATCAGAGTTTGAGAAGACTTGCCTTTGTTAGGCACCAACATGATTATAATGTTTGTGAATTTTGTTCAAGAGAGGATGATTGTCCTATTGTGAAGGAGGATATTCAGAAGTTGCTAGATCAGAGAGTTATCACTATTACCTATGACCGAAATCCGGAAGATGAAGTGAATGTTATCATACCACAGTTTAATCTGCCTGAATCAGTAGAGATTGCTTATGACAGTCAGGTTGCACCTGTTGATCCTTTGGTTATTTACCCACCTGGCCCTGTGCCTTACAATTCAGACCAAGCTGTGCCGTACAAGTATAATGCCACAATGATGGAGAATGGGGTAGAAGTCCCCATACCAACCAGACCGTCTTTCGTTAACATTGCTGATGTGAGTAGAGTTACAAGAAGTGGGCGTGTTTTTGCAGCAGTACCGTCGAAGAGACCGGAAGTTCAAGTTAGGAGGCCCATGCCGGCAGAGATTCCGGTGAGAAATGTTGAACCAAGGGTTGAGATAGGCCGATCCAGTGAACCTATCCCTCACCCTGAGGATGATGAGATCCTGAAGCTTATCAAAAGGAGTGAGTATAAGATTGTGGACCAGCTTTTGCAAACACCTTCCAAGATTTCCTTGCTTGCCTTATTGAGAGATTCTGGTGCGCATAGAGAATCCTTGATGAAGGTCTTGGACCAGGCGTTCATGGATCATGATGTAACGGTTGATCAATTTGATGGGATTGTGGGAAATATAACTTCGTGTAACAATCTTGGTTTCAGTGATGAAGAACTCCCGGAGGAGGGGACAAACCATAATATGGCTTTGCACATCTCAGTAAGTTGTGGAAATGATACCTTGTCAAGTGTGTTGGTGGATACAGGTTCGTCGTTGAATGTGATGCCCAAGACTACGTTATCTCGGCTCTCATATCCAGGTGCTCCTATGAGACCCAGTGGAGTAATTGTTAAAGCATTTGATGGTTCTAGGAAGACAGTTATTGGTGAAGTGGATCTTCCTATAGTGATTGGTCCCCATACTTTTCAAATCACTTTCCAAGTGATGGATATCCGTGCTGCCTACAGCTGTTTATTGGGTCGTCCCTGGATCCATGATGCCGGGGCAGTCACCTCTACGCTTCATCAGAGACTAAAGTTTGTAAGACATGGGAAGCTAGTGATGATTGGGGGAGAGCAAGCTATGGTGGTAAGTCATTTATCATCATTTTCTTTTATTGATGCGGACGAAGATGTTGGAACCCAGTTCCAAGGTCTTTCTGTTGCTAGGAGTACAGTGAAGAAGCAAGGGGCATCCATCTCTTCTTTTGAGGATGCGCGGCGAGTGGTGGAAAGTGGTTCGGCCGAAGGATGGGGCCAGGTGTTGACGTTACCCGAGAACAAGTCTAGGGAAGGTCTGGGTTTTCATCCAGTATCTGCGAGAGTCAAGCAAGAGGTGGTTGTTCGTCCGATTCAAGAGGTTTTCCGAAGTGCAGGGTTTGTACATCCTGAGGTTGATGCTATCATAGATGATGATTCCGAGGAGGATTTGCCCGATTTTGTGACGCATGGATTGGCTTGCCGAAACTGGATAGCTGTTGATGTTCCCGTTGTTATGCATATTTCCGAGTAATATTTCATTTTGTTTTTCTTTGAAAAATTCGCCCTGCCCAAGGCGAAACGTATTTTGTGTCGGGCTATGAAAAATAATTCCTTTTGCTCTGCCCAAGGCAAAAGAGAAATGTCTGGGCTCGTTGTTTCAAGTATTTCTCTTCGATAAATAAAAATGTTATTTTGTCCACTACTGTTTTATTTTTCACTTTTGGGAAATAGTAATGAAATTAATTGGTAGTAATAGGGAACATAATAACCTTTTGTTTTATCTGCACAAATCGATTTCTAAAATAAAGCATAATCATATGTGCAGATTAATCCATGACTTAACCATCGAAAACAACGATCCTATGCCCTCTCCCAACTTTGAATTCCCTGTGTTCCGAGCTGAAGAAGAGGATGATGAAGAGATTCCTGATGAAATTTCCCTTTTACTTGAGCATGATGAGAAGGTCATTCAACCATTTGAAGAACCTTTAGAGTTGGTCAATTTGGGTGATGAAGAGAATAGAAAGGAAGTCAAAGTCAGAGCATTGCTTATCCCGGAAGTTAAAGAGAAAATGTTGGAACTTCTCAAAGAGTATGTTGATGTGTTTGCTTGGTCCTACCAAGATATGCCAGGTTTGGACAATGACATTGTGGAGCATCGTTTACCGTTGAGACCTGAATGTCCGCCAATCAAGCAGAAGTTGAGAAGAACTCGTCCCGACATGGCTGACAAGATCAAAGAAGAAGTTCAAAAACAAATTAGCGCAGGTTTCCTTGTTACGTCGGTCTATCCTCAGTGGTTAGCCAACATAGTGCCTGTTGCAAAGAAGGATGGAAAAGTTCGGATGTGTGTAGACTACAGAGATCTGAATAGAGCTAGTCCGAAGGATGACTTCCCATTACCTCATATTGACGTATTGGTCGACAGTACCACCAAGTTCAAAGTCTTTTCCTTCATGGATGGTTTCTCTGGTTACAATCAAATCAAGATGGCACCGGAAGATATGGAAAAGACCGCTTTCATTACACCTTGGGGAACTTTCTGTTATCGGGTTATGCCGTTTGGTTTGAGGAATGCTGGTGCAACATACCAAAGAGCCATGACTGCTTTGTTCCATGACATGATGCATAAAGAGATAGAAGTGTATGTAGATGACATGATTGCCAAATCACAAACTGAGGAGGATCATTTGGAACATTTATTGAAGTTATTCCAGCGTTTAAGAAAGTATAAGCTCCGTCTGAATCCCAACAAGTGTACTTTTGGTGTTCGTTCTGGAAGACTTCTGGGTTTCATTGTCAGTCAGAAAGGTATTGAAGTAGATCCCGATAAAGTCAAAGCTATTCGGGAAATGCCCGCACCCAAGACGGAAAAACAAGTAAGAGGATTCCTTGGGAGACTGAACTATATTTCTAGATTTATATCTCATATGACTGCTACCTGTGGGCCGATTTTCAAGCTTCTCCGAAAGAACCAAGGATGTGTGTGGACAGAAGATTGTCAGAGAGCTTTTGATAGCACCAAAGAATATTTGCTTGAACCTCCCATTTTGATTCCTCCAGTGGAAGGAAGACCTTTGATTATGTACCTGACTATATTGGAAGATTCCATGGGATGTGTGCTTGGTCAACAAGATGAGACTGGAAGAAAGGAACATGCTGTGTATTATCTGAGTAAGAAATTCACAGACTGTGAGTCTCGATACTCATTGCTTGAGAAAACCTGTTGTGCTTTAGCTTGGGCTGCTCGCCGTTTGCGCCAGTATATGATTAACCACACCACTTGGTTGATCTCCAAGATGGATCCGATCAAGTACATCTTTGAGAAACCCGCCTTATCGGGAAGAATAGCCCGTTGGCAGATGTTGTTATCTGAATATGACATTGAGTATCACACTCAGAAAGCAATTAAAGGGATTATTTTAGCCGATCATTTGGCTCACCAACCAATTGACGATTATCAATCCATCAAGTTTGATTTCCCAGATGAAGATGTTATGTACTTGAAAGCTAAATATTGTGAAGAGCCGTTACCTGAAGAAGGACCTGATCCTGAATCCCGTTGGGGTTTGATATTTGAAGGAGCTGTGAACTCTTATGGAAATGGAATTGGGGCAATCATCGTCACTCCCCGAGGTACTCACATCCTGTTCACGGCGAGACTGAAGTTTGACTGCACGAACAACATGGCTGAATATGAGGCATGTATTATGGGTCTCGAAGAAGCAGTGGATCTAAGGATTAAGATTCTTGATATTTACGGAGATTCGACTTTGGTAATTAATCAAATCAAAGGAGAATGGGAGACTCGTCATCCTGGTTTGATCCCTTACAGAGACTATGCTAGAAGGTTGTTAACTTTCTTCAACAAGGTGGAATTACATCATATCCCTAGAGATGAGAACCAAATGGCTGATGCTTTGGCTACTTTGTCTTCAATCTTTCAAGTGAATGATTGGAACGACGTGCCTACAATTCGGGTTATGCGCCTCGACAGACCTGCTCATGTGTTCTCAGTAGAAGAGGTCACCGACGACAAACCATGGTTCTATGACATTAAACGTGTTCTTCAAACTCAAGAGTACCCGCCTGGGGCGTCCAATAAAGATAGGAAGACGTTGAGAAGATTAGCAAGCAGTTTCTTTCTCAATGAGGAAGTGTTGTATAAGAGGAATTATGACATGGTCTTGCTCAGATGTGTAGACAGACGTGAAGCAGACATGCTAATGCAAGAAGTACATGAGGGATCCTTTGGCACTCATGCCAACGGACATGCAATGGCTAGGAAGATGCTGAGAGCAGGTTACTATTGGATGACGATGGAATCAGATTGTTGCAAATATGTGAAGAAGTGTCATAAATGCCAGATTTATGCGGACAAGATGCACGTGCCGCCGACCCTCCTCAACGTTATATCTTCACCTTGGCCTTTCTCTATGTGGGGCATTGATATGATTGGAATGATTGAACCCAAAGCTTCAAATGGTCATCGTTTCATCTTGGTAGCGATTGATTATTTTACTAAGTGGGTGGAAGCAGCATCTTATGCTAATGTAACCAGACAGGTGGTAGTCAGATTTATCAAGAATCAGATCATTTGTCGATACGGTATCCCGAGCAAGATCATCACTGATAATGGTTCTAATTTGAATAACAAGATGATGAGAGAACTTTGTGAAGAGTTCAAGATCGAACATCATAATTCTTCTCCTTACAGACCGAAGATGAATGGGGCTGTTGAAGCTGCTAACAAGAACATCAAGAAGATTGTCCAGAAGATGGTGGTAACTTATAAAGATTGGCATGAAATGCTTCCGTTTGCTTTACACGGGTACCGTACTTCAGTTCGAACTTCAACAGGTGCAACTCCATTTTCCCTAGTTTATGGTATGGAAGCAGTACTCCCCGTGGAAGTTGAGATCCCGTCTCTGAGAGTGTTGATGGAAGCTAAACTTTCTGAGGCTGAATGGTGTCAAAGTATATATGATCAGTTGAATTTAATTGACGAGAAGAGATTGACAGCTTTGTGCCACGGTCAGTTGTATCAGCAGAGAATGAAGAAGGCTTTTGATAAGAAGGTTCGACCACGCGAGTTCAGAGAAGGTGACCTTGTGCTCAAGAAGATATTATCTTTCCAACCTGATTCGAGGGGCAAGTGGGCTCCGAATTATGAAGGACCGTATGTCGTTAAGAAAGTCTTCTCTGGAGGTGCTTTGATTCTCACCAATATGGACGGTGAAGAACTCCCGCGTCCCATGAACGCCGATGCAGTCAAGAAGTATTTCGCTTAGGCAAGCTTTTGGTCAGACCAGTCTTGGCATTCGAACACATTTCGGAATTCGAAGTTGTTAGGGAGAATAGTGATCATTGTTTTTGTGTAACATTTCTTTCATGTACTACTTCCCAAACTTTTGTAAACCGTTGGAGTCGCATTGTTAGCGAACTACCAGCTTATTAATGAAATTTGAGCATTACCTTTTGTGGGCAAAATTTTAATTTTTACGGCAATATTTGAAACAAAGTATTTAAAATATTCTTATTTTTTTAAAAAAATAAAAAATAAAAAAAATGTGTGTCGTGGGTAACGAAAGGAATATTAACAGTCGTTCCGAAGATGGTCAAGCCATGAAATGCAAAACAATACAGTAATTTATCCTTGCATGATGAACATGTTTTCTTTCAAAATCGTCACGAAGTGTTGGTTGTGTAAACTCTTGTTTCTAGTGGTGCTAAGTTTGGTGACTCCCTAGTTGTTCCAGTTGAGTGTTGTTTTAGCTACCTTTGTTTGGGAGATTTTGAAGTACGGTACACTTCGCCTCATGCCAGTTGTCTCTTGGTTTTGTAAGATTGGATTTGAATACTTTTCTCCCCAGAAGACTTGAGCCTTGTGGTGTGTTATGCTCTGATGTTGCTGTGTGGTTCCAATTCCAATTATTCTCCGTCTTCTGTAAGATTGGCCGAGTATCTATTATTTCGTGACATCTTATCGTCTTCAAGATATTCCATCTGTTCGTTTTGTCAGCATAACATTCGTTTACTCATTTACACTCATATCCGCATGCATATCCACATTTGTCGTTGATTTTGGGTCGCACTTCGTTTATTCGAACAACATACATGTTTCTTTCCAAGTAAAGAGTTAGCTTAAGCATAAAACGTCCTTCTTTTTCTAAATTCCCCAACTGAGCTAATCCTCGTGGATGATTTTTAATTTAGCCTGCCCTGTCCATTTCTGGATAGGATGAATTCCCCAATCGAGTTGCTTTCTCATTGGTTGGAGTCTTGTTTGACGGTCTTTTCTCTGGTTTATTCCTGGATGAAGTTGTTGCCTCTTTCATAGGCTATCTCTTTGATTTTCCCCAGTGAGTTTGCGACCTAGACAGTTGGTGCATTTATTTTGCACATTTGACTATATGATCTCCTCGGGAAGGATTGATTCAGGGTTCTCTTTGATGAAGATTTTATTTCTCTACCAGTGCCTTTGCAATTTCCTTCTGAGTTATTCTTTGGAAAACGACAAGCGGCAGCTCTTCATGAGCAACTTGTACGTTATAGACACCGTTGGAAAACGACAAGCGGCAACTCTTCACGAGCAACTTGTACGTTACTTTTTGAAAGCGCCGAGCAGCAGTTCTTCACGAGCTACTAGTGCGTCATTACTTTTTGAAAGCGCCGAGCAGCAGTTCTTCACGAGCTACTAGTGCGTTATTACTTTTTGAAAGCGCCGAGCAGCAGTTCTTCACGAGCTACTAGTGCGTTATTTCTTTTTGAAAGTGCCGAGCAGCAGCTCTTCACGAGCTACTAGTGCGTCATTTATTTTTCTGAAAGCGACAAGCAGCAGCTCTTCATGAGTTACCAGTACGTTATTACTTTTCTGGAATACAGCAAGCGGCAACTTCTTTATTTGAGCAGCTTGTATGTTATTGGTATTTTCTTTGGACAACAGCAAGTGGCAGCTTCTTTATTTGAACAACTTGTATGTTATTGACATCTCTGGACAACAGCAAGTGGTAGCCTCTTTATTTGAGCAGCTTGTATGTTATCGGTATTTTCTTTGGACGACAACAAGTGGCAGTTTTCTTTATTTGAACAACTTGCGTACCTACAATATTATTCCAGCATTTATGAGCATATCTCTGAAAAGCTCGCAGAGAAGGTTTGTCAGGAATCATTACCTTCAGAAATCGGTAATCTGTTATCAGCATTTTGATACTCTTTGTCTATCATTGACCTTGAGTTGCGAACTCACTGTTTTGGATCGATAATCTGTTATAGCCTATGCGAGATGCTCTCTTTGTTAGGGTCAGAGGTCGTATCCCCTCGATTTTGTTCACTGTCAGGAGTCTGTCGTTTAAAGTCGATAACTCGTTTCCCCAATAGTGTATAGCCCGTGTCTCTGTGATTTGTTGGTGTTCGATTCCTCCAACATTGTCTTGCTTCATACAATATCTTTCTCTGTGAATTCAATCACTGCATTCATATCAACTTGATGACGGCATCTTAGGACAAAATTTGCGTAGTTATGTATTTAAGTACCTTCAATCTCGTCGAAACGAAGATTTTTTTTATCTTCATATCTCCGGATATAAGGAACTTAAATAGGGGCAGCTGTTGTACCCCAAATTTTGACTTAAGATACCGTCTCCCATCTGCATCATTCGCATTGCAAGGGTTTTGACCTATTTCTATCAAATTTTCAAAGCAGTGTAAAAATTCAAACTTTTTCGAGTCGGGAGCTGTTTATTTGTTGAACGCTAAATTTATTAACTGATCAAGACTTAAATGACGTTTATTAATTATTTATTATCTTAAATTTAAATAATTGGAATCTATTTTCAATTGTTATATAATTTAAAGACTTATGAATAATGAAATAAACATTTGAGAATGGGTTTATTAATTGGTCAACAATGATCATTTAATTATTTATCATTCTAGGTTAAATAATTAAAATTCTTTTTAATTATTATAATTTAGAATATTATGAATAATGAATTAAATAATTAAAATTGTTAATTGGTCAATGATGTTTATTTATTTGTTTATCATTCTGAATTTAAATGATTGGATTTGATTTTCAGTCATTATATAATTTAAAGAATTATAAACAATAAAGAAATAATTGGAAAGAAAAAAGAATTAATTGGGAAATAATAGGATTTTATTCACTTTATTCTATTTATTACAATTATCATTTAAATATTGTGTTATTACAAAATATTTATAATGGCAATTACACAAATGCTTAAAGTAAAATATAAAAAAACTATTTTCCTAAATTCTAATTCTAATCTTCTATCCAATGCTCTTGTCTGCTCATTTAATTTTACCTGCGAAAACAATTAAAAGAAAGTCAGAATTGAATAAACAATTAAAAGCAAAAATAAATTTAATGTTCATCATTAAAGGCAAACGGCTGGAATCAGTTTACCCTTTTTTTCAAATCACGAGATTTCTCCCGGTTCACAAAAAAGGAGGAATTTTATTTCATAAAATGAATGCACATTTTAAAACATGCACAAATTCATGTTTTGTCAAATTGTTTTAAAGTAAAAACTGCATTTTTTCAAATCAATTGCATTTTCAAAGTCCACAACACATTTCAAAATCAGCATCATCTGCATAATTTTCAAACAGCATATACAATGTACACAAACCAAGGCCAAAGTGTAACGTAAACATGCCTAGAGGTAAGAAGAAGCCAAATAACATAGGCTCCCATGCAAGACAAAAGAAGAATTATGCAGTATCAAAACAATGTGCAAGCAACCTGTATTTCCTCATTCATCATATTCCAGCCCTTTGCATTTTCAGAACAATAGTACATTATATCATTTTATATGTCAAATGTACCCATGAGAGAGAAGAGAGAAAAGAAATTGGTTTTGCAGGTTTTGGTTTAGGCAGAAAGAATTATAAGACAAAGCTACTGCAGTATTACAGTAAAGGGAGAAACACAAGAGTAGAATACAAACAAAACTGCTGTAGCAGTGTGATGCAGAAGGCCAAGAAGTTTGTAAAATATTCAAACCTCCAGCTAACGTAAACCTGAGGAAAAAAACACAAAAATGCCAAGCAATTGATATAAGAGAACAAAACCCTTTCAAAAAAAGAGAGTTCACAACATATACCAAGAGACTACCAAAGAAAAAGGAATTGTTCAAAACAAACTCCACAAACTACTCAAAAGGCCTCAAGTTTTAAAACCTCAATCACCATAAACCTGCATACGGCTAAACCAGCAGAACCATTTTCAAAACAAAAACAATATGGCCTAAACCTCAGTACCTTGATTGAGCCACCAAGCCAATATCACAAGAATCATTCCAAAAACCATAAATATGACCTAAAAAACCGTTCAATCTGCATTTACATAAACCACAAACCTGCATTTTACCGAAACCTGCTACTGTCAAACCAGTAAACATGGCCAAACCTGCAAGAACCTACTGCAATACTTAAACCAATATCACATAAAACACTTCCTACTGACTGAACCATCAAACCTCTACACCATTTCAAAACACTTACTGCATTAAACCATTTCCAAATTTACTGCATTATCCAAACATAACCAAAATCAAACCATAAAAACATGGCCTAAACCTCAGAGTTCATCATAAGCCAATTCCATAAAGCGTACAAAAAATCAGAAAAGAAGAAGAAAAAGTGTCAACAGCATCACGCTAGTCAAAAGTAAGCGTTTCAACAGTAGCCAAGGAAGCATTCAGAAGCATCAAAGGAAGCATTCAAGGCGACATAATATTCAAAGCAACGCAAAGAGTACAGTAAAGAATCAAGAACGGATACCAGGGTACCAAACTGAAGCAAGCATCCTGTGTGTCCCTCGTTGCCGTCCGGCCTCCTAAGCAGACTCAAATCCCCTCCTCCAGCTCCAAAGGTACCATTTCATCCATTTTTTTCAGAACCTCCATATCACCATTAACATAACATGAAATTAGGATCAAGAATAAAGTAAAATCAACGCATGCAATAGCAAAACCCTTAACGAAATAAAATAAACCCTAAGTGAATCCAAGCATAAGCTTACTGAATCCGTCGTTTGCCTTAAGCTCGCGTTGGATGGAAGAGGAAGATTGGGTTGCTGGTGGCCGGAAACAGGGGACAATTTCAGGAACTCAGACGAAGAGGACATCACGCACGAAGACGAAGAAGATGAAGGCGAGCATGAGCGCCGTTTCGGCCAGGACCAAAACCTAAATCCCTTAACAACTAAACACATATTGTTTAACCCTAAAACCAATTAGCATTGTTTTGGACCCAAACCCGTTTTACTACCTTAAAGCCCAACGAATGGTTTTTTACACCCCCCTGCTTCTATTCTCAAATGAGCCTTATCCTGCTCTAAGCCCAGCGCGTTGCATATGCACCCCCCCGTTCTATCATTTTATTTCCTTTTAGGATTTTAGTTTTAATAGTTAGCAATTCAATTAATAAGCATAGTTTAATTAATCATTTTGATAATTAATTTTATTAGTTCAACATTTAAGAGTTAATCTGATAATTTTAAATATTCTCTTTTAATTAGAGTTAGGTTAATAACCCTTTTTTTAAGTTTAATTAATTTAGTTATTTAATAATTCTAAAAAATATTAATAACCTTTTATATTAATATCAAAACATAAAAATAGAACATAAAAGCTAAAAAAGCATTTTATTCCCTCTAATTAATTCTCTTTGCATTTATTAATATCAAAAATACGTAAAAATGGAGAAACAATTAAAATACTTTCTTTTTAGTAATATTAATCAGAAATCTAAAATGCATTATATCATTTAGTCTATCATTTAATTATTGTACTTAATCATGATCCGCATATTTTAATTTTTCCGTTTATGTATTTCATATTTATTTGTGTATTCCGTTTACGTCTAAATCCCAAGGAAAAACAATAAATTTGTTGACTTCATGTCCTCAAGTCTAATTGCGCGAACTTTCGCATTTCATTAAAACTTAGGATAATTTTTCCTCAAGTATTCAATCTTTTCAAAATTTATACCCTTTAAGCAAAAACTTCGACATTAGGTCGTCGCATCTTCAAAAACCCGTCCGTACCCCTTTTTGGCCAAAACGATTTATTTTCAATCAAGCGATCAATTTTTAAATAAACAGATATTTCAAAAGGTTCCTATAGAGTACTATAGATGCATTGGGTGCTAATACCTTTCCACTGTATAACCAACCCCCGAACCATAAGATCTCTTTTCAAAAACGCTTTGTATTTTCAGTATTATTTACATTGCATATTTAGGGTTTTATTTTGCTCTTTTCCCTTTTCCTTTGGAAACAATAAAGCGCGGTGGCGACTCTTGCTTTTGTGAGACGAATTAATCAATAATTTGATCTCCGATTTACCCCGCTACATTTTTTATCGCTACACAGTCCTTTCCGCAGCCTGGGAATATCCCAGATCTCATCAAATTCTCTTTAATCACTAGTAACGGAGTCAAAAGGTCAGCAACATCGGTAACATGAAGGTCTTCCATAACGGCATGAACATTATGACCGTGCTTGGGCATCGGAGCAGATATCACGTTGGGCTTCTCAGGAGCATCAACTTCTACTTCCTTAGCGTCTATCAGGTCTTGGATTTTGTTCTTAAGCGCCCAACAATTATTGGTATCATGCCCGACACTGTCAGAGTGGTAAGCACACTTGGCATTGGAGTGGTAGTATGGAGAGGAAGTATTAGGGTTCTTTGGCGCTTCCTTCAAACTGGTAAGATTCAACTTTAGCAAATGAGGGAGTACTTGAGCTGGCGTCATGTTGATTCGGGTGAACTGCCATTGTGGCCTTTCTACCCGTTGTTGATTAGGTCTTGACTGATTGCCGCGAGGTTGATCATTTGAAGAATTTTGAATCATCACAGCCTCTACAGTTGGCCGACGCTCGGTTCTTCCTTGACTTTTCTGAGAATAAACAGCAGAGGCTTCCTTCTTAGCTGGGAAGCTTTTCTGAACAGCGGTGGACGCGAAGGCATCTTTCTGAATCTTACCACTTTTAATATCGGCCTCGACCCTTTTGCCGGTCAAAATTAGTTCGGTGAATCCTGCGGAAGAACTCCCGATTAAATGAATGAAGAAAGGGCCAGACATGGTCCCTAAAAACATGTCAACTAGCTCTCTATACGACAATGGTGGCTGCACCCTTCCAGCCAGATCACGCCACTTCTGAGCATACTCTTTAAATCCTTCATTGGAATCCATCCCCATACTTTGTAGCTGAGTACGAGTGGGCGCCAAATCAGCATTGTACTGGTATTGACGGTAAAAAGCAGCAGCTAAGTCTTCCCAATTATGAACCTCTAATCTCTCGAGTTGATAGAACCAGTCCAATTGTGTGCCTGACAAACTGTCTTGGAAAAAGTGTACCCAGAGGTCTTTATCAGATGAGTGGGGTTGGATCTTTCTAACATAGGATCTGAGATGCATCTTTGGGCAGGACAGACCTTCATACTTAGCAAATGTTGGTACTTTGAACTTGGGAGGAATAACGATTCCAGCGACCAACCCTAGTTCTTCAAAATCTAAACTAGGTACCCTTTGCAACTCTATGGCTGCCAATCTATCCTCAAGATTCTTATATTTATCATCCGCCGAGGGATATTGCTGTTCGGAGTAGTCTTCGTCTTCTTCCTCTTCAACTTCAGATTCAGAAGGTCCCACAACTCCTTTTCCTTTACCAGCCCCTTCATCAAACGTTGAGGGGAACTCGAGAACTTTTTTAGCATTGCTTTCAAACCTTCTTCCAAAAGTGGCTACTCCGGGCCTCTTCTTCTTTTTCTCTTTATTTTTCTCCAACAGTGATTTGAGGTCCTCTTGACCCTTTGCTAAGGTCATGAGGAGTTGCTGGAATTGAGAATTATGTGCTTGCAGATCCTTAACCGTCTGCTCCAAATCAACTTGCTGAAATAAACAACAGAAAGATAAGAAAATCTGGTGTGAAGACTTGTTTATGCATATGATGAATGGTATGTTATTCATGTAATGCATTCAAGGATTCAGAAATTCAAATTTGTTGCAAACAAAAAGGAACACACATCATATTAAGAAGAAATTGTTAGTACATAAGTGCCCCATGGGAAAAATATTACAAAATTCTTAATGTAAAAATACATTGCGCATCCTCTTTGGTGCGATGTAAGTGTTGAGAGTTTCCTCCTCATGAAGTCGGTGGGTAAGCTCCAAAACCTTCTTCTCACTGGCATAGAAGATGGCTTCAAAAGTATTCCTTTCTTCTTTGAGTTGGATCCAACTCTTTTGTAATTCTTCCCATGATGTTGGCATGTCAGGATGTAGGAGGGTGTATGGAACCTCTCCTTCCATAACAGGCTCTTTGATCAAGGGGAGAATGTGAGGATATGGCATCATAAGATTCTGGGCGCGGGTTCGTATCCACTTGAGATAAGGCTCAAGGGGGATGGAATTCTTGTGCCCCAGTGTCTTACTATCCACTTTGTTGGGCATCCTCCAAGCTCTGATGAACCTTTGTAGAAGTCCTTGTGCATCATTGTCGAAGTCAAAAACTAGGTCAGGAATCAGCATGTCATGAGGGCCATCCCTCCGAGCATATCCAAACTGTCTTAGAGCTAAACAAGGGTTGTAGGTAATGCCTCCCCTAATGCCAAGTAGTGGGACATTAGGAAATTCCCCACAACGATCAATGATGATGACATTTTCTCTGGACCGAGAACACCAATGTACATCAGAATGTGTGAGGGTCATCAACCGTTGTGACCACCTTAAACCCTGCTCATTCTTCAAAACTGATTGTGGAAGGTGAGAAATAAACCACCTTGCTAGGAGAGGAGTACAACACATGAGAACACCTCTTTTCCTCATTGTTCATGTGTAAAATGAGTGTAGGATATCCCCAAGCAATGTAGGTATAGGATTCCGGGATATGAAGATCTTGACAGTGTTCGCATCTATAAGCTGATCAGGGTTTGGGAACAAAATAAACCCATACATGAGGAGTTCCACAATCTCTTCAAAGGCTTATAGATCTAGAGAATTCCAACAGTCTTGTGCCTTCTCAAACTGAAACTTTTCCAAGAAACCCTTGACACCACTTCTGGTTTCCCAATGTCCCTTGATGTCAGATGGTTGCAAGTGTAATGCTTGAGCAACATCTTCAGGCTTTGGTTCTTTTTCCGTATCGTTGTAGGGTATTTGATGAAGAATAGGAATTCTCAGGAGTTGAGAAAATTCCTCCAAAGTAGGTACTAGTTGGTAATCAGGGAATGTGAAACAGTGGTGTATGGGGTCAAAGAACTGGAAGAGAACTTTCACCATGTCTTCTTCAATGTTGGAGTTGACCAAGTTGAGAAGTCTACCATGTCTTTCACTGAAGAGAGAATTCTCGGGAATCCTGGATGTAAGCTCCTTGAGTTGAGGAGGGATTCTCACAAGGTTGACTTGAATTGTTTTCTTGCGAAGAGATTCCATGACCTACAAAACAAGAACAAAGATGAAGATCCAAATCCTTGAAATGGTTAGTGGATGCATATGATGCTTTATGATGTTCATGATGTATGCACAAGCACATGTACAAGCAAGTCACAACAAAACCCTAGTTTCAGGCTTACATGAGGTTTCATAGGTAAGTACCCTCTTGAAGTTAGTTGGCTCAACGTGTCCTATAAATAGTAATCGGGTTCTAAGGAGCTCAATATCACTGGATTGTTTTCTATGTTCATTTGTTTTGGTTTAGCCACTTAACTAGCGACCAAAATATTCCAAGAAAACAACCCTCAATGAGTGTAGTATCGAGTATCTCACAACCCCTAAAAAGGCCAAGATGGTCAATTAAGGTTCTAAGAGTTCATTAGTGCTTTATGACATCACTCAGTGGCCCCGTATTCTCTTTGATTGACTCAAAGGCTACCTGTACTCACAAATATGTCGCACTAATATAGCTATTGCTTCAACCATGTCAGTATACCCCGCACAGTTTCCACAACGTATTGTTATTTACCTATGAATGTTTCCCAAATCCGGGTGGAGGATTTCAAGCCCAAACAAGAGAACGAAATGTAAAGCAATCAAAGCAAACAATATAATCATGCAAAGGGTGATCTAAGCCCTAAGGTTACTCCAATTCTAAAGTAATCCCCAGCAGAGTCGCCAGTTCTGTGATACGGTGGGAGAACTAACTTGGGATTTTGCGTTTGTGTTCGCAAATGTTTCGGTTTAGCAAGAGTCGCCTCTGACTTTTTATTTTATCCTAAGGAAGGGTCAAAAAGCACAGGAAAGACCTTTGAGATGTTTTCTTGGGTTCGGGGAGTAGATTGTAGAAAGGGAAGGTATTAGCACCCTTTCTATCCATGGTTATCCATGGGCTATTAGTTACTTGTTTAGATCACTTGCTTTGCTTTTCAATTGTTTGAAATGGTGCTTTGTGTGTGATTTTGAAAGATGTTTTGAAAAGAGGCCATCGTTGTGGCAACCTTTGTAATGATTCTTGTTTGAATGTATACAAAGGTGTTTTTGTCTTTTGAAAAGTTTTCAATGTTTGAAAGTAGGGTTTTGAAATTGTGTTGTGAAGTGTGTTTTGAAAATAGCAAGGATGTTTTGCAAGCTTTTGATCAAGTAACTAAGAGTTATCTACCCTATTTTACTCAAAGATCTTTCTTATGTTTTTAACCCTTTTAACAGTGTTTCTTCACCATTGTATTTGGTGAAAAACCTTGTGTTAGGATGTTAAACGGGACGGGCGCGGGTCATCGTATAGACCATGATAGCAATAGTGTCAAGTTTTTTTGGCAATTTTCTTGAGGGATTTGATCATTTTTGTTTAGGCAACTCAGATAGCGTCATCGAGGGACTATGATCTTTGTTTTGTTTTTGATTTTCAAAAGTACTTAACATGCATACCATGGCTCACTTTTTAAGGCAACAAGTGGATTGTAACCCTAGGGGTGCAAGTGTGCATTGTGTTTGTTTTTCATGTATTTTTGTCTTTGATTAGGTCAAACTATTTGTTGGTTTTGATTTTTACATACAAACCCTAATTCTAATCATGGCATAATTGAAAGCTTAAAGGTGTGAGAATTTAAATTCTACACTATTACAACATGATATAGGGAGGGGGGTACAAATTTGAATAGGGGATTATTTTGCAAGAAATTAAACCCTAAATTATTACAACCAAATTTAATTTGCAAGGCATAATATTTAAATGTACAATATTTACATAAAATACAATAAATAAATATTAGATAAAATGTATTATGCAAAAAAAACTTTTTATGTATGTAAAAAGTATTTTTAATGTGAAAGGTATAAAGAAATAAATAAAGATTAACCTAATTTCTTAAAACATGAAATTTATAGAGCATCAAATCACGAATCTAACCATATAAAAAACTTAAGTTAACTCTCAAAGACCAGAGAGAATTTCTATGGCCCTAATTTCTAACCTAGTTTTTTCAAAAAGTTCATGGATGAAATTCTCCTAGCACGATTAATATAAATGAAAACTAAGCACATGTATGGTTTCAAGGCAATGAATACAACATCTTTCATTCACAAACCTAAGTCTAAATGTTCCTAAATAGAGAGATAGAAGTTCATGAAATACCTGTTTCAGTTGAGTTCGATCTGGACAATGTAGCAACTTTCAATGGGGCCTGAGGTTCTTTTGAGCTTGGTTCATGTCCCTTGGACCTTTCCCAATGCTTAGTTTTTTTTGAAGTGGCCTGAATCGTGCTACAGAACTCAACCTGCAAAGTTTCCAAACAAAAATGGTGATGTGTGTTAATGGAGTTACATCAACTTGTGAATGGTCTGGACAACTTAGGTATATGGTTTGGAATGTGTTTGAAGTGATTTTGGACAAAATGCACGAGGGGATTTGATGGTGGCTTGTGATTTGCAGAACTGGCCCTGTTTTGCAAGAGAATGTGGTTTCTGAGTATGAGGAGGTTTGAGAGGTCAAAGGATCGTGCTTCTGGCTTGCAAGGATGTTAGAAACTTGTTTCAAAACTTTTCCTCAGTTCAATATAACAGATGTGTGAGATATGAGCTTTTGGCCATTTGACTTATTTTGAAAGCAAATATGTGAAGTGACCAAGAGCAGGCCTGTACAGGCTAGCTCTAACCCTGCATACATTGTGTAAGCTTGGCCCAAAGTTTGTGGATTTTGTTTTCAGCATAAGATCTTGTCCAAGGCTCAAGAATTCTATTTGACATAAAGCAAGATTTTGACAAAAATGGCAAAGTTACCTTTTACTATTTTAGGATTAATCTAGTGTATAATCCTCTAATGACCAAAACAAAACCTTAGACCAATGAATTTGAATTTAATTATTGAGTACAAATTGTTTTAGAGGCCTGTAATTGTGTACTAAGCTAGCTTGGTCAGATTTGGCAAGTGGTATGAACATGTATTGGCCATGGTTACAAAGTGAGTTTTTGCCAACTTCAAGCATTCGATTCTCCCTAACCACAAAGGTGTTTGAGGAGTTCTTGGACAATTTGGAAAGCTTGCAACATGTACTATAATCCATCTTTGAAATTCAACTTAAGACTCCAAGTGGAACTATGTGAAAAATGGCCAAGAAGATGGGTCGAAATCCTGCCTAAATTAGGGCAAAAATTCTCAAAGATAAAAGTTTTAGGGACCCTTGTTCCAAAAATCATAACTTGAGATCCAAGCTTCTTTTGAGAAAACTTTGTGAATAAAAGTTGTAGACTTTTTGATGGACTACAACTTTCATGTTATAAGTTTTGTTTGAATCCATTTTCATCTTGGTGAAAAAATGGGACAAAGTTAGGAAAAAATAAGAAAATTTCTAAGTTATGAAAATTTTCCATTTTAAACCCTAATTTAGGTCAACAGTTCAAGGAGGTGTCTTGAGCAGAGCAAACCCTAGCTTGACCTTGAGTTCCAAGAGTCTTGTGATGAGAAATGTTGATGAAATGGGAGGGAAAATTTTGGGGTACAACAGTATCCAAGCTGTAATTGTATTTGATTCTTGAATGGATATCAGAATGACTGTCGTGTCTGGAGTGTATCTGTATTGTATCTGAAATCTGAAATCTGAATAAGCAACATAAAGACATCCTTGTCTGGAGTATCTATGGCCTGGGGAATAGGTTTGAATGAGTGACAGAATGGCAACCGTGTCTGGAGCGTATCTGGACTGTATCTGAAGTTGAGATCTGTATGAGTAGCAGAATGACTTTCGTGTTGGGAGTGTATCCATACTGTAACTGGGATCTAGACAAGTGACAGAATGACTTCCGTGTCTGGAGTGTATCTGAACCCCAGGTTGATATTTGAATCTGAATGAGAAATAGAATGGCTTCCGTGTCTGGAGCGTATCTAATCTGTATCTGATTGTTGAAGTCTGAATGAGTGACAGAATGGCATCCGTGTCTGGAGCGTATATGGACTGTATCTTTACTTGAAATTCTGAATGAGTAATAGAATGACTTACGTGTCTAGGGTGTACCCATATTGTATCTGAGACCTTTGAATATTTGTTAAAGATAGCTTCTAATCTTATCCTGAAAAGGGTAAAATGTTAGCTGAAAACACAAAGTTATGTTGCATGAAATGTATGATGCAATAAATGTGTTTTATCAATGTTTATGATATATGAATGTAATGTATGCGCATGTAAGCTGATTAGCTGTCTTGCTGAGGAAAATAAATCCTTGATAGCTGGAGATAATGAAATCTTTGACTACTGCCGGGGAAAATAAACCCTTGACTACTGTTGGAGATTCAAAACCTTTGATTTGTTGAGACTAAGAACATCCTTTGGACTACTGCTGAGGATTGAAAATCCTTGGTGACTTGTGGGGATTAACAAGAGCTTTGACAACTCCTGCGGGGAATTGAGAATCCTTCATGACTTTCCTGGCGGATAAGGAAAACTCTGACGATTTCTACTGGGGAATTAAAACCTGGGAGGATTCAACTGGAAAAAAGAGAACAAGAATCTTCGTCCTACAGGGAAATAACTCTGTGGGGAGAATGCTTATTTCGTCGAAGAGTTCTCAAGAGCTTGGGTTGTATGCCAATCTACTGGGGATTTATGGAGGAAATTTGATGGTTTCCATTGTGGTTTAAAGTTTTGAACTACAAACCCCAGCGGAGCCAGAAATCTTTGAACTACAAACCCTCAGCGAAGATAAAACTTTCTTCACCAACGGAGTCCAACATGGAAACCATCCAATTTCCTCCATAATTGTCCATTCATTGCTTCGTCCGCAGATGATTAGGTTGATCAGAAGCCCGGAGCTTGTCTGTGAAGAGATTGTCCTTAAAGTGATCCGACGAGACATAGTCATACGCTTTAATTCCCTAACTTTTTCCTGGATCGCCCTTTCGGGTTTTCAGTCCACCGGGAAACCCTTTTTTGCCCAAGTCGCCCTTTCGGGTTTTCAACTTGCCGGGTGTACATATTTTTTTGTTTTATCTCTAATTTTTTCCTGAACCGCCCTTTCGGGTTTTCGATTCACCGGGATGCCCATTTTTCCCCAAGTCGCCCTTTCGAGATTTCGACTTGTCGGGTCATTTATGCGTAGTATCTTTTGACTATGTTTGCGTTCGCAGGGTGCAGCAGGTCATCACCGTCCATGGTGGTCAAGATCATTGCCTCACCAGAAAAGATGTTTTTGATCACAAATGGTCCTTCGTAAGTAGGAGTCCACTTTCCCCTGGGATCGCTTTGCGGTAAGATGATCCGCTTGATTACAAGGTCCCCGACTTGATATACTTGTCTCTTGACTTTCTTGTTGAAGGCCTTGATCATACGTTTTTGATACGTCTGACCATGACAAACAGCAGTAAGTGGTTTCTCGTCAATCAAGTTAAGCTGATCAAGCCGGGTCTGAATCCAATGGTCTTTATTCAAACCAACATCCTTCATGATTCTCAATGAGGGAATCTGAACCTCGATAGGTAAAACAGCTTCCATGCTGTATACCAAATAAAAGGGGGTTGCCCCAGTTGAAGTGCGTGCCGTGGTACGGTACCCGTGCAGAGCAAACGGTAACATCTCATGCCAGTCCTTGTAGGTGATTGTCATCTTTTGAATGATCTTCTTGATATTTTTGTTCGCAACTTCGACAATACCGTTCATCTTAGGCCGATAGGGAGATGAATTGTGATGTTGAATCTTGAACTGCTCACACAGAGCGGTGATCATAGTATTGTTCAAATTTGTACCGTTATCAGTGATGATCCTGTCGGGGATACCATACCGGCATATGAGGTTCTTCTTGATGAAGCGGGCAACCACATTCTTTGTAAAGGAGGCAAAAGAAGTTGCTTCGACCCACTTGGTAAAGTAATCAATGGCCACCAGGATGAAACGGTGTCCATTGGATGCTGCAGGCTTGATCTCTCCAATCATGTCGATTCCCCATATTGAGAATGGCCAAGGAGCTGTTAAGACATTGAGAAGAACTAGAGGAATATGTACCTTGTCAGCATAGATTTGGCATTTGTGACAAGTACGGGAATGTTGATGACAATCAGCTTCCATGGTAGACCAGTAGTAGCCTGCCCGTAGAATCTTCTTAGCCATCGTATGACTTCTCGAGTGGGTGCCAAAGGTGCCATTATGTAGTTCAACCATGATCTGCTCAGCTTCAACCTTGTCCACACGACGGAGTAGGACACAATCAAGATTGCACTTGTATAGAATACCATTGCTCAGAAAGAACTTGGCAGCAAACCTCCTTAAGAACTTTTTGTCGTTGACTGAAGCTCCTTCAGGGAATTCTTATGCTTCAAGATACCTTTTGACGTCATGAAACCAAGGTCGGACCACCACTTCTTCGGTATTAATCTCGTGACAATGTGCAGGTTCGTCCCTTCGTTCAATGGTGATTTGAGGTGCCTCATCATCTCAGTTTAGTTTAAACATGGAAGACATTGTAGCTAGCGCATCTGCCAACTGATTCTCTTCTCGCGGGAAGTGCTCGAAGGTAATCTGCTCGAAGTGTGGTAACAATGTCAGGACATGTTCTTTGTAAGGGATGAGGTTAGGGTGTTTAGTATCCCACTCTCCTTTGATTTGACTGATAACCAAAGTTGAGTCCCCAAATACAATCAAAGATTTAATTCCCAAGTCAATAGCGGCCTTGAGACCAAAGATACAAGCTTCATATCCGGCCATGTTGTTGGTGCAGCTGAAGCAGAGTCTAGAAGTGAAAGGTGTATGGCAACCTTCTGGAGAGATAAGTACCGCGCTGATACCGTTGCCAAGTGCATTTGAAGCACCATCAAAGTACAGGGTCCATCGGGGTCCTTGTTCAGGTCCGTCATACGGTCCGTTACCTTTAATGTTGTCTAATGTCATGATATCCTCGTCAGGGAAGTCGAACCTCATAGATTGGTAATATTCGACGGCTTGATGAGCTAGATGGTCAGCTAGTACACTCCCCTTTATAGCTTTTTAGGTTGTGTACTTGATATCATACTCAGTCAGGATCATCTGCCATCTAGCGATTCTTCCGGATAAAGCAGGCTTCTCGAAGATGTACTTGATCGGATCCATTTTAGAAATCAACAGAGTGGTATGTGTCAACATATACTACCTTAGCCGACGAGCAGCCCATACCAAAGCGCAGCAAGTTTTCTCGAGTAGTGAGTAGCGAGTCTCACAGTCGGTAAACTTTTTGCTAAGGTAATAAATGGCATGCTCTTTTTGTCCAGACTCATCATGTTGGCCCAGTATGCATCCCATTGAGTTATCCAAAATAGTCAGATACATGATTAAAGGTCTTCCTTCGACAGGTGGCATCAAGATAGGAGGTTCCAGCAAATACTCCTTGATCTTATCGAAAGCAGCTTGACATTCATCATTCTGAAAGTGCATTTGCTAGGGTTCAGTCTGAGCTTGTATTCTTTTAACCTGACAAACAGCTTTTGCAGATGGTCAAGGTGTTCTTCTTCTGTTTGTGAATGGGCTATCATGTCGTCTACATAGACTTCAATTTCATGATGTATCATGTCATGAAACAAAGCTACCATGGCTCGCTGATAGGTTGCCCCGACATTCTTCAGTCCGAATGGCATCACTTTATAGCAGAAGGTACCCCACTGCGTAACAAAATTAGTCTTCTCCATGTCTTCGGGGGCCATTTTGATCTGGTTGTACCCTGAAAATCCATCCATGAAAGATAATACCTTGTGTTGAGCTGTGTTGTCAACCAAGATGTCAATGTGTGGTAGTGGAAAATCATCTTTAGGGCTAGCCCTGTTTAAATCTCTATAGTCCACACACATTCTGACTTTGCCATCCTTCTTAGGCACGGGCACAATGTTAGCAACCCATTGTGGATAGGAAGTAACAGCCAGAAAGCCAGCATTGAACTGCTTCATCACTTCAGCTTTGATCTTCTCAGACATATCGGGCCTCATTCGGCAGACTTTCTGTTTAATTGGTGGACAGTCTTCTCTTGTAGGGAGACGGTGAACCAAAATATCTGTATCCAGTCCCGACATGTCTTCATAAGACCAGGCAAAGATATCAACATATTCATTCAACAGCTGAACTAAGCGCTCTTTGACACTTGGCTCCAGATTGGCAGCCACTTTAACATCTTTTCTGTCTTCGGCAGTACCCAAATTGATAGTCTCTAACAACTCTTCATGGGGCAGAATAGCCCTTTCTTCTTGTTGCAAAAGTCTAGCCAACTCTCCAGGCACTTCACAGTCTTCATCACCTTCGTATTCGGAATGATTGACCAGATCTTCAAAGTCACTGAAGGCCATAGCAGAATTGTTACCCATGGAATCCAGAGTGGATGGGTACCTGCATTTTGTAAGTGTGGGTGTGTGTAAGGGATGGCCACCTTTAAACAAAATGAAATGTAAAAAAGAAAGAAAATGAACACAAAAGTTTATACATGAAAACGTCCATGATTCATTAAAAATGGCATATGAAAATGAAGAATCAAAACCCTTACATATGGACCTATATGCCCCGGGTAAGGCATAAGGCAAAAAGTGTACGAATTGTTTAAAAGTTATTACAGACCAAACAGGAAATGTTCAAAAGATAAATTACTGATTGATGAAAGTAATGGGAACGAAGTCTTTCTCGTCCCAGTTGTTCAGTCCTCCTTCAATGGTTGGAAAGATCCAGTCTTCAAAATTGCTTCCTTCTTCACCATATTCTAAAGCATGAACTCCATGATGAGTGATTTTCAGTGGTGGTCCTCCAGCCTGGGAGCGACGCACAGCTTTCTGGCTAGCAGTAGTGAAACCCAATCCGTACATATCTGTCTTGTAAGGAAAATATGGCAGTTGACCCCACATTGTACTTCCTCCTTCCTTGATTACAGCCTCCGCATCTTTAAGAGATGACATCCGGGACACAGGCTTGGTAATGATGGGCACATCAGTCATTGTCTTGCCTACCGCAACTTCAGGAGAAACCTCTTCAAAGTGTTGGAAAGATGTTTCTATGAATTCACCATCTAACTCCACGTAGCGGAAAGAGTTAAGGTGGCTTATCATATACTCCTCCTCACCATGAACTGTTATGATCTTACCCTGGACTGGGTATTTGAGCATCTAGTGTAGAGAAGAAGTGACTGCCCCAGCGTTGTGGATCCATGGTCTCCCCAACAAGCATGAATATAAAGGACGGATGTCCATTACATAAAAAGTAGAGTTGAAAACTTCTGTTCCCACCTTAATTTGGATGTCCACTTCTTTGTGAACCATCCTCTTAGAACCATCGAAGGCTCTAACAACGATACTACTGGGCTTTAGGGTCAAACCTTCACAGTCTAATCTGTCTAATGCTTTCTTTGGTAGAAAATTTAAAGATGAACCGGTATCAACCAGAACATGAGCAAGTGTAGTTCCTCTGCCCTCTACCGAGACATGCAGCACATCATTATGCTTTCTTCCCTTAGACGTCAGATCAGCATCAGAGAAGCCAAGACCATTTTCGGCTGTAAGGCTAGCCACGCACTCTTGAAACTGATCCGCAGAAGTTTCTTGAGGCACATGTGCCGTCTTCAGAAATTTGATCAAGGCTTTGGCATGAGCCTCGGAGCAGAGTAATAGAGCCAGCATAGAGATTTTTGAAGGGGTTTTCCCCAGCTGCTCTACGACATCATAGTCTCTCTTCTTAATTATCTTTAAAATCTCCTCCATTTCCTTTTGGGTGGTCTCAGGGATAACCAAAGTCTGAGCCCTCGTCCTGACGGGCGTTTCTTGGATCCCCTTATCTTTATCAGCAGTAACAGCAGAGGGTACAACTTCGGGAGTAACAATTTCTTTAATCACCGGGCTTCGCACAGATATCTTGACAGGCACATGAGCACTTGAGGGTATGAAGACTGCCCTTGGAGGAGCAATCTCCGGAGAGAATATTCTTCCGCTACGAGTGATCTTACTTGTCCCCGCAATATTCCCCACATCAAGAGTCTCTTCATCGAAATTTTCTTCACCTGATTCGATCTGTTTCACACCGTGATAGAAGATCTCTCCTCCATAATTCCACGGTATCGTCTTGTTGGACTTATATGGGATAGGCCCCGGCATTGTAATCTTCAGCGGTACAAACTTTGGATCGGTTGCAATCTTAATAGGCCTTTTGCAGGTCTTGGAAAGATTGTCGGAAATGGTGATTATAGCAACATCATTGATTGGAGTAACAGGAGTAGCAGGAGTTTTCTGAAAGAGGATCTCTTGAGTATCCATCAAGCGTTGGATGCCTGACTTCAATAGCAGACAGTCGGATTGCAAGGTTGAACAAAGGTAACAATCTTTTTCACAACCTGGGAAAATCTCGGCTTTCAACAGATTCATCTTGATCATTGGCAACGAAGTCATTAATCATCAACAACAGTAACATGAAGATCTTCTACAATAGCATGGACATTATGACCATGTTTTGGCATAGAAGCGGATATCACATTAGGTTTTTCGGGGGCATCAAACTCCACCTCCTTGGCATCTATCAAATCTTGGATCTTGTTTTTAAGGGCCCAACAGTTGTTGGTGTCGTGCCCCACATTGTCCGAATGATATGCACATTTTGCATTTGAATGATAATAGGGAGAAGAGGTATTTGGGTTTTTCAGAGCTTCTTTCAAATTGGTAAGGTTTAACTTTAACAGATGAGGAAGGACCTGAGCCGGTGTCATATTGATCCGGGTGAATTACCGTTGTGGCCTTTCTACCCTTTGTTGGTTAGCTCTGGGTTGACTGCTTCGAGGTTGATCGGCTGAGGGGTTCTGGATCATCACAGCCCCCACTGCTGGTCGGCGCTCCATTCTCCCTTGATTTCTCTCAGTGTGAACAGCAGAAACTTCCTTCTTGGCTGGGAAGGTATTCTTGATAGCAGTGGAAGCAGAGGTATCCTTCTGAATTTTACCACTCTTAATGCCAGCTTCGACCCTTTCACCCGTCAGAATTAATTCGGTGAACCCTGCAGATGAGCTCCCGATCAAGTGATTGAAGAATGGACCTGACAGGGTCCCCAAAAACATATCAACTAGCTCTCTATTCGACAATGGTGGCTGCACCCTTCCAGCCAAATCCCGCCACTTCTGGGCATACTCCTTAAATCCCTCATTAGAGACCATACCCATACTCTGTAGTTGAGTACGAGTGGGCGCTAAATCTGCGTTATATTGGTATTGTCGATAGAAAGCAGTAGCTAAATCCTCCCAGTTATGAACATCAGATCTCTAAAGTTGATAGAACCAGTCCAATTGTGTACCCGACAAACTATCTTGAAAAAAGTGGACCCACAGATCCTTATTAGAAGAGTGAGGTTGGATCTTTCTGACGTAGGACCGCAGATGCATCTTCGGACAGGACAAATCATCGTATTTAGAAAATGTAGGTACTTTGAACTTGGGAGGAATGACGATCCCTGCAACCAACCCTAGTTCTTTGAAATCCAACCCAAGTACTCTTTGTACCTCTATGGCTGCCAGTCGATCTTCCAGATTTTTATACTTATCGTCAGTCGGAGGGTACTGCTGTTCGGAGTAATCTTTATCCTCTTCCTCTTCTTCTTCTTCAGCTTCAGACTTGGAGGGCATTGCAACTCCCTTTCCTTTACCAACCCCTTCGTCAAACGTCGAGGGGAAATCCAGAACTCTCCTAGCCTGGTTTTCAAACCTTATTCCCATAGTGGCCACACCAATTCTTTTCTTTTTCTTCTTTTCTTTTTCCTTTTCCTTCTCTTTCTCTAACAGTGCTTTAAGGTCCTCTTAACCCTTTTCCAAAGTCACGAGGAGTTGTTGGAATTGCGAATTCTGTGCTTGCAGATCTTTGACCGTCTGCTCTATATCCATCTTGCTGAAATAAACAGTAGAAAGATAAGGAAACCTGGTGTGAAGACCTGTTTATGCATATGATGAATGATATGTATTCATGCAATGCATTCAAGGATTCAGAAATTCAAAGTTGTTGCAAACAAAAAAACACATGTCATATTAATAAGAAGAAATTTGTTAGTACATAAATGCCCCATGGGAAAAATATTAAAAAATTCTTAATGTAGAAAGACGTTGCGCATCCTCTTTGGTGCGATGTAAGTGTTGAGATTCTGCTCTTCATGGAGTTGACGGGTAAGTTCCAAAACCTTCTTCTCACTGGCGTAGAAGCTGGCTTCAAAAGTATTTTGTTCTTCCTTGAGCTGTATCCAACTTTTTTTCAAATCTTCCAATGATGTTGGCATGTCGGGATGCAGGAGGGTGTATGGAACCTCTCCTTCCACAACAGGCTCTTTGATCACGGGGAGAATGTGGGGGTAAGGCATCATAAGACTCTGGGCAAGGGTTTGTACCCACTTGAGATAAGGCTCAAGGGGGATGGAATTCTTGTGCCCCAGTGTCTTACTATCCACTTTGTTGGGCCTCCTCCAAGCTCGGATAAACCTTGGTCGAAGTCCTTGAGCGTCATTGTCGAAGTCAAAAACCAAGTTAGGAATCAGCATGTCATGAGGGCCATCCCTTCGGGCATACCCAAATTGCCTCAGAGCTAAACAGGGGTTGTAGGTAATGCCTCCCCTAATTCCAAGTAGTGGGAAATTAGGGAATTCTCTGCAATGATCAATGATGATGACATTTTCTCTGGACCGAGAACACCAATGAACATCAGAATATGTGAGGGTCATCAACCGTTGAGACCACCTTAAACCCTGCTCATTCTTCAAAACTGATTGGGGAAGGTGAGAAATAAACCACCTTGCTATAAGAGGAGTACAGCACATGAGAACACCTCTTTTCCTTATTGTTCGTGTGTGAAATGAGTGTAAGATGTCCCCAAGCAATGTAGGCACAGGATTCCGAGATATGAAAATTTTGAAAGCATTCACATCTATAAGCTGATCAGGGTTTGGGAACAAGACCAACCCATAGATGAGTAGTGCTACAATCTCCTCAAAAGCTTGTAGATCTAAAGAATTTCAGCAGTCTTGTGCCTTCTCGAACAGAAACTTTGCCAAGAAACCCTTGACACCACTTCTGGTTTCCCAATGACCTTTGATATCAGATGGTTGCAAGTGTAAGGCTTGAGCAACATCTTCAGGCTTTGGTTCTCTTTCTGTACCGTTGTAGGGTAGCTGATGGAGAATAGGAATCTTCAAGAGTTGAGAAAATTCCTCCAAAGTAGGTACTAGTTGGTAATCAGGGAATGTGAAACAGTGGTGTAGGGGGTCAAAGAACTGGAAGAGGACTTTCACCTTGTCTTCTTCAATGTTGGAGTTGACCAAGTTGAGAAGTCTACCATGTCTTTCACTGAAGAGAGAATTCTCTGGAATCTTGGAAGTGAGCTCCTTGAGTTGAGGAGGGATCCTCACAAGGTTGACCTGAATAGTTTTTCTGCGAAGAGATTCCATTACCTACAAAATAATAATAAAGATGAAGATCCAAACCCTTGAAATGGTTAGTAGATGCAAATGATGCTTTATGATGTTAATGATGTATGCACAAGTATATGTACAAGCAAATCACACAAGATCCTAGCTTCAGGCTTGCATGGGGTTTCATAGGTAAGTACCCTCTTGAAGTTAGTTGGCTCAACCTGTCCTATAAATAGTAAATGGGTTCTAAGGAGCTCAATATCACTGGAATATTTTCTGTGTTTATTGTTTCAGTTTAGCCATTTTACTGGCGACCGAAATATTCCAAGAAAATAATCCTCAATGAGTGTAGTATCAAGTATATACCAACTTCGGACTGCATCAAAGCTCGTCATCTCACTACCCCTAATAAGTACAAGATGGTCAAGTAAGGTTCTAAGAGTTCATTAGTGCTTCATGACATCACTCAGCGGCCCCGTATTCTCTTTGATTGACTCAAAGGCTACCGGTACCCACAAATATGTCGCACTAATATAGCTATTGCTTTAACCATGTCGGTATACCCCGCACAGTTTCCACAACGTATTGCTATTTACCTATGAATGTTTCCCAAATCCGGGTAGAGGATTTCAAGCCCAAACAAAAGAACCAAATGTAAAGCAATCAAAGCAATCAAGATAAGCATGTAAAGGTGATCTAAACCCTAAGTTTACTCCACTTCTAAAGTTATTTCCCCAGCAGAGTCGCCAGTTCTGTGATACGGTGGGAGAACTGACTTGAGGTTTTGCGTTTTGTGTTCGCAAATGTTTCGGTTTAGTAAGAGTCGCCACCGACTTTTTATTTTATCCTAAGGAAAGGGCAAAAAGCACAGGAAAGACCTTTGATATGTTTTCTTGGGTTCGGGGAGTAGATTATGAAAAGGGAAGGTGCAAGCACCCTTTTCATCCATGGTTATCCATGGGCTCTTAGTTACTTGTTTAGATCACTTGCTTTTGCTTTTCAATTATTTGAAATGGTGCTTTATGTGTGGTTTTGAAAGATGTTTGGAAAAGAAGCCATCGTTGTGGCAACCTTTGTAATAATTCTTGTTTGAATGTATATAAAGGTGTATTTGTCTTTTGAAAAGATGTTCAATGTTTTGAAATTTTGATTTGGGGAATATTTTGAATTTGTGTTGTGAGATGTGTTTGAAAATAGCAAGGATGTTTGGCAAATTTTGATCAAGTAACTAAGAGTTATCTACCCTATTTTACTCAAAGATCTTTCCTATATGTTTTTAACCCTTTTGACAGTTTTGTTTTACCATTGCATTTGGTAAACAACCTTGTATTAGGATGTTAAATGGGATAGGCGCGGGTCATCGTATAGACCATGATAGCAATATTGCCAAGTATCTTTAGCAATTTTGAGGGACTAGATCATTTTTTGTATAGGCAACCAAGATAGCATCATCGAGGGGCTATGATCTTTTGTTTTGTTTTTGTTTTGCTAAAGTACTCAACATGCATAACATGGCCCATTTTTAAGGCAACAAGTGGATGAAACCCTAGGGGTGCAAGTGTGCATTGTGTTTGATTTTCATGCATTTAGGTCTTTGTATTAGGTCAAGCTACTTGTTGATTTTGGTTTTTTTGCATACAAACCCTAATCTCTAATCATGGCATAATTTGAAAGCGTAAATATGTAAAATAAATCTACCACTATTACAACATGATTATGGGGATGGGGATACAATTTTTGAATGGGGATTATTTGACAAGAAATTAAAATCCTAATTTTACTATTACATCCAAATTGAATAATTGGTACAAAATGAATAAATGAATAATACTTAAATAAACAAATTAAATAAGTATACAAAATATTATGAATATGCAAAAATGTTTTGTTTATTTTTTATGTATGTAAAAATGTTTAATGTAAAAATAAAGAAATAGATAAAAAAAGATTATTATTTTTTTTATTAAGGGTAAACCCTAGTTTTCTTTTAAGAATATAAATATGTTAAATATACTATTTATATATAATAAAATAAAATAATGTATATACAAAAAATAAAATATATTTAGAAAAAAAGTATTATTTAAGTATAAATAATAATAAAAATAAAAGTATAATATTTTTATGTTTTTATTCTCAAGTGTTTCTAAAAATATGTATATGTATATTAATTATATTAAATATGTATAATAAAAATAAAATAAAATATATACAAGACAAAAATATATTTAGAACAATATTTTTTTTAGTGTAAATAAAAATAAAGAATAAAAAATAAAAGTATAATGGTAATTATATATTATTTTCAAGTTTTCAATAAATAAAGTATATACTAATTAAATTGTTTTTTATGTTAGAAAAAATAAAAATAAAATACAAAATAAATGTGAAAATTTATAAAAATATTTTGGGGTATTTTTTATGTTTGGAAATAATAAAATAAAATCAGAAATGAAAATAAAATAACAAAACGTAAAAATATGAAGAAATGGGCCAGGGGGTGTATTCAGTAAAAGAGGGGTGCAAATAGTGAAAGAACCAAAGCCCAGCCCAAGCCAGACTTCATCTTCAACCTCTCTTCAAAATTTCGCGCGCCCTGTACCATACATGAACAACCTGCATACGAGCTCTAATACAAAACACATAACATCAAAGTTGTAGGGTTTTCCAAGACGAATTCAACCATATAAAAAACATGTCCTAACTCTCAAAGACCAGAGAGAATTTCTCTGGCCCTAAATCTTAACCTATTTTTTTCAGGATGTTCATGCACCAAATTCTCTTAGCATGCTTAACTAAAATGAAAACTGAGCATATGTACAACTTCATGGCTATGAATACTACATTTCTTATTCACAAACCTAAGCCTAATTGTTCCTAAATAGAGAGATAGGAAGTTGATAAAAACCTATTTCAGTTGAGATCGTGTCTGACAATGTGGAGCTTTTCAATGAGTCCTAAGATGTTTGGAAGCTTGCTTGAACTTCCCCTGAACTTCTCCAATGCCCAGCTTGCCTTGAATGTGCTTGAACAAGCCTACAGAACTCAACCTGCACAAGCTGAAATCAAAAATGGCAAACCTTGTAGATGGAGTTACATTTGGTGTTTAAGGGTTGGGATAGCTTGGATATGTTGTATGGAAGGTGTTTGAACCAATTTGAGACAAAACGCACGAGGGATTTGAGTTGTGGAAATCAAACTGCAGGGAGTGCCCTGTTTTCCTAAATGAAGATGATTTTGTGCTATGGGAGGTTTGAAGGCTCAAAGGGTCGTGTTTCTGGCTCAAATGGATGTGAGAAAAATGTTCCAAATGCTTGCAAAGGTTGGTTTTCACAGATGTGTAAGTTATGTGATATTGGACATGTTTCTTGTATATGAAGCAAAAGTGGACAAGTGATACAAAGCAGGCCTGTACAGGCTATCCATCAGCTTGCATACTATGATCTTGGCCCCTCAAGTTGGTGGATTTGATTTGCTGCATAAGATATTGTTCGAGGCTCAAGAGATGTGGTTTTGACATAAAGCATACTTTGGCAAAAATGGTAATGTACCTTTTACCATTTAGGGATTAATCTTGTGTGCAATGCTCTAATGACCATAACAAAACCTTAGACCAATGGATTTGCATTAAATTATTGAGTGTGAAATGGTTTTGATACCTGTAATATAGTGCAAAGCAAGCTGATTTGAATTTGCAACTTGTATCAATATGAACATGCCATTGATGAAAAGTGAGTTTTTGCCAACTTCAAGCCTTCGATTCTCCCTAACCACAAATGAGTTTGGAGAGTTCTTTGACATTTTGGAAATATTGAAACATGATCTACATTCCATATTTGAAATGCAATTTGAGATTCCAAGTGTAACTATGTGAAAAATAGCCATGAAGATAGGTCAAAATCCTGCCTAAACTAGGGCAAAATTTTACTAAGTTAAAAGTTTCATGGACCCTTGTTCCAAAAATCATAACTTGAGATCCAAGCTTCTTTTGAGAAAACTTTGTGAATAAAAGTTGTAGATTTTGTGGAGTAATACAACTTTCATGTTGGAAGTTTTGTTTGAATCCAATTGCATCATGGTGAAAATGTTGGGAAAAGTTAGGAAAAATTAAGAAAATTTCGTAACTTAGAAAAATTCTAAGTTATGAAAATTTTCAACTTTAAACCCTAATTTGCAAAAATGGGTTTCTTGATGAACAATTTTCATGTTTTTACACATCTTGATGAAACATGACCCTTGGCACTTGATTTTGACCAAAAAGTCAAAGTTTGACTTTTCAGTGTATAGTCAAATTTTGATCAGTTGACTGAAAAATTCATCTGTCAATCCAATGCAATTGAGGTCTTTTGAACCTTTTGAAAAGGTCAAGATGATGACATTGAGTCCTTGAATCCATTCTTGAACTCAATTTGCCATTGGCTTGGTCAAAAGTCAGATATTGCCCTTGTGCAGTCAAAACCCTAAAAATGACCATTTTGCCCTTTTGGTGATCTGATCAAATTTCTTGAGAAGTTGTGGTCCCAACTTGATCAAATGGTTCATAGGAGCCTATAATGTTGATGTGGATCAACTTATATGAGGTTTGACTGTATATTGGCCATAGTTGACTTTTTCCCCAATACAGCTGATTTCTAGGTCAACTATCCAATTGACTGGGCAAAAATTTGATTCAAGGCTTAAAACTTGGTATGGATAATCTTGTAGATCCAATATGAAGTATGAAGGTCACTTTGAGCATTAGAAGTCCAAAATTCCTTATGCAAACTCAAACCCTAATTTAGGTCAACAGTGCAAGGAGATGTTTTGAGCAGTGCAAACCCTAGCTTGGTCTTGGGTCCAAAGGGTCTTGTGAGGGGAAATCTTTGATAGAATGAGGGTGCAAATTTTGGGGTACAACACTCATCATTTCACACAAACCAGTCTTGAGCTTTTTCTTCTATTTATTCAGAGTCCTCTGATTGTATGTTGATGAAGGATGTTGTAGAAGGATCATAACTTGTTCAACATAGCCTTTTTCTTCAGAGTCTTCAACACTTGGTCTTCAGAAGTAATGTCTTTAGGTCTTCAGAACTTGTTCAACAGAACCTTGATTTTAGCATCTTTAGAACTTGGGACAACAAAAGTAAACTTTAGAAGGCCTTAAAATATTCCTTGTAAAGTCACAATTAGAAGCTCTTGTACTAACTTTCCTTGGAAATGTTGCATAAGAAGCATTTCAGAATCTTGACTTATCCTTGTAACACACATATGTATTCTTCCAAAGTGTGGAGTTCAGAACCTGATGATGTCACATACCTTCTACTAGAGTCAGAACCTATTTATAAAAAGATACACACTAGACAAAAACCATTAGAGTACACAATTATTCTCTAAGATACCATGTAAAGTTATCATTAAACTTAAGGTCAGATGCAAAACCAATCTTATTCTTACAATCTCCTCCTTTTTGAAGATGACAAAACAATGTGTTTTGATAGAACAAACCATACAGGGTAATAACCGTAGAACAAAAATTTAGAAAAGCTAACCAGATCCCCCTGAATATGTTATACCCAAAATTCATTTATGCTTGTTCAGAGTCCCCCCTAGAGCCCAAGACTCACAAAATAAATTTTGCAGTAAAGAAGGTGAAATAGAGAAGGAGTACTTAGTCATTGATGTCTCATCAAAGTTTGACTAAAACTACTTGGTCTTCATCTCAGAACATGGCTTACTATCAGAACATGATGAAGTATCAGAACCTGTTTAGTAACCATCTTGATGCCCCACATCAAACATTAGAACTAATTCCATGGTTTTTCTAGAAACTTGATCATGCAACTAGAAGGTGCAAAGTATCATGTTATCTGAAGGTTCAACACCTGAATCGTTGCTTGAATGACCCTGTCCTTGGTCATGTCTTCTGACCATGTCTTATGACAGTCTCTTAGACCATGTCTTTGACCATGTTTTAGACCATGTCTTAGACCATGTTTTAGAAGATGTCATCTGACCATGCCATTTGACCATGCCATCTAACCAAATATTCTGAAGGTCCACAACCTATGAACAATGCCTGGTTGAAATCAGACTTACTATACTTCTAAAAAGTTTACAACTTCTAAAGTATCTGAGTCTAGTTTATCAGATTCTGGTTACAAAACTTTCATACAATTTACTACTTATGAAAATCTTCGTGGTATCAGAGCATACATTTCCAGAGCACACATTGACATTCTTTCAGATAGTTCACAACTTCTGAAAAATGCGAAGTATCATATCAACCTTGTCATGCTTCCAGAAAGCTCACAACTTCTGAAGCGTCAGAGTTTGATCACCATACCTTCAGAAAGTTCACAACTTATGAACAATAGGTGGTATCAAAACAAGATTACCTTACTTTCAGAAAGTTCACAACTTCTTATCAGTGTGAGGTATCAGATCTTGATTTAACCATAATTTTAAGAAGTTCACAACTTCTGAAATATATGGTGTATCAGAGTCTAGTTCAAACCTAATTCATTCAGAAGGTTCATAACTTCTGATAAATACATAGTTCCCAGATGCTTAGCTCATCAAAGCATACTTCATGCATCTTGATCATGTCTTTTGATGCCAGATGATAAGCTTCTGATTTCCAATTAACCTGTCTATGAAAATTAGGGAACTTTCACCAAGTTTCTGAATCAAACATCAAACACATGGTTAGAAGAAAAAGTACTATAACATTAGAACATGTTTGGGATCGATATTATGAGATTATATACGTAACACCCTATTTTCCCATCGAAAATTTATATAATAATCAGAGTAAATAAATTTCTAAATGAACATCAATCAAATAGGATGTCACATACTTTGACAATCACACATGCTCAAAATTGGGATACATAACACAAATAGCATGCTTATAAGTCTTAAACTTCAATGCATTTATTCGCAGCGGAAAAACATCAATAAATAGTCATCTCAATTTTCCAATCAAATTTATAATTATTATCTTTCAAACATCAGCATAATCATAAAACAATTCAAACAACGGAGCAACACATGTTTACTCCTAACATAACAAAATCACCAAAAATCCATTAATGGGGAAAACCCCAAAACAACCAAAATAGGGAGAAATCAAAAGTATACACTCATGGGACCTAAATCCTACCATACCCCATCATTAAGAAAACCCTTATAGAATTAGAATCACCCCTTACCTTATATTTCTTGGTTGATTCTTGATTTCTATAGTGCCTTTCTCCTCTTCTAACTTCTCTGTTTTTCTTCTATTTCACGTACTGACTCTATTTCTCTTCTTCTCACTCTAATATATCCTAAATAATATAACTAACCCAATAAATAATTATTTAATTATTATTATTATAAAATAATAATAATAATTATAATATAACAATAATAATAGTAATCTATATTATTCTACACACCCCTCTGTTTCTACATATTTAGCCACACACCCCCATAACCTCAACTTCTATAATTCTAAGGCATCTAGTCCCCAACAAGGCATCGCATCACATTATAAAATCCATTAAATCATGTAATTTCACTGCCTCATCTTATTATTTAATTAAAAATAATTCTAATTAAACCGGGGTGTTACAACTCTCCCTTACTTAGAATATTTTCGTCCTCGAAAATTACCTGAAGCAAATAGCTCTGGATAAGCCTCCTGTATCTTGCTCTATTAGAGTACTTGGAAGCCCTGTCACAAAGTCCATAGATATACTATCCCATTTCCATCCCAGAACCTCTAAAGGTTTCAACAGCCCTGCAGGTTTCTGTTGTTTAACTTTTGACTTCTAACAAATCACACATGCATACACAAACTGTGCCACATCTTGCTTCAACCCGGACCACCAAAATAACTTCTTTAAGTCGTGATACATATTTGTAGCTCCCAGATGAATACTCAAACCGCTTCTATGGCTCTCTTCCAGAATCATCTTTCTCATTTCAGCATCATCAAGAATACAAACCCTGTTTCGGAATCTCAACACACCTTGGGCATCTACTTTAAAGTCACTGTCTCCATATTTGTTACTCTCGACCATCAACTATACCAACTTCACACTAACTTTTGAGCTTCTTTAATATTGTCTAAGAAGTCATTTCTGATCTTCAACATCCCTAACATCACACTTCATTGTGTCATTTCACAGACCAGACTCATGTCTCTAAATTGTTCGATCAACTCTAGTTCTCGAACCATCATAGTAGACATATGCAAAGTCTTTCAACTCAAAGCATCTGCTACAACATTAGATTTACCTGGATGATAATTCAATCCAAAGTCGTAATCCTTCAATAATTCCAACCATCTCCTCTACCTCATGTTCAATTCCTTCTGATCAAATAGATACCGCAAGCTTTTATGATCACTAAACACTTCAAACCTAGAACCATAAAGATAATGTCTCCAAATCTTCAGCACAAACACTACTGCAGCTAATTCTAGATCATGAGTAGGATAATTCCTCTCGTAGATTCTGAACTATCTCGAAGCATAAGTGACTACTTTATCATTCTGCATGAGCACACCATAGTTAATTTCTCAGTGTCGGCATGAACCTTAGTTAATTTCCCATTCTTGCAGTGCCGGCTCGAACCTTAGTTAATTTCCCATTCTCGTGGAAAAATCGTGTTAAGTAACCTCTCACTATCGTGACAAAGCTATTTAAATTAATTTTTAAAAACAAAGACCGAAACTAAATTTTCAAATAGATATTAAGCCAACTTATTACCGAGTCCCGTCAGAAACGACAATTTTAACATACCGGACTCTAAGTAATTTAGTGGGACATACTATTGATTATAAACAAATTAAACATATAAATTACAATTAAAAGTAACATGGTAATTAAATTTGACAAACAAAGCAATAATGATAAATAATAATAATAATAATAATAATAATAATAATAATAATAATAATAATAATAATAATAATAATAATAGTAAGAATGATAATAATAATAACAATAATAATAATAATAATTATTATTATTATTATTATTGTTATTATAATAATAGTAATAATAATAATAATAATAATAATAATAATAATAATAATAATAATAATAAGCAATATGATAAAGAACCGGTAAAAGACTTGAAATTCACTAGTGCAGAAATGACTTTTTACATCGGGTGAAATTGACTTTTTACATCGGTTTTGGGTCCGATGTAAAGTCAGGCGATATAGTAAATTAGGGACTTTTTACATCGGTTCTGGGACCGATGTAAAAAGTCCCTTTTTTACATCGGTTATAATATTAGAACCAATGTAATAACCTGTTATTATGCACATTTTTTAAAAAATTGATCCAGTTTTTTACATTGGTTGGAATAATACCCGATGTAAAAAGTACCTTTTTTACATCGGTTATAATATATGAACCGATGTAAGAAACAATTATTATGCACATTTTTTTAAAAAATTGATCCAGTTTTTTACATCGGTTGGAAGTAATACCCGATGTAAAAAGTCCCCAGTGACGCGACTTTTTACATCGGTTATTATCTCCAACCGATGTAAAAAGTCCCTTTTTGAAAGTTTTTACATCAGTTTTTACTAATAACCGATGTAAAATGTATGAAATTTTTTTGGAATAGATTATTTATTTTCTGGGTTTCCCTATACAAATATAATTTGTACCCATTTTTTCATATTTTTCCAATATCAAACAGACTATATTTATGTCGCTATATAGATTTCATAGCTTTCCAACATCACATATATCACATTTAGGACGATGTTTTCATATTTTTCACAACAAACTTACAAATTGAACAATTGTATTGCAAACTTGTATTGTATTACAACATACAAACTTACAATTACAAATTCTTCACAAAATATAAAACAATATTCAACTATTTATAAGTCTTTTTCAAAACTTACAATTACATAATATTCACAAAATATACATATACTAAAATATTCAACTATTTCTAAGTTTCCAAACTTGAATTACCAATATAAAATCTTCGGTAGACAACACCAAAATCATATTTCCTGACAATAAATAATAACAATTAACATCAGCAAAAAAATCAAGAAACTCAACACATGAGCAAAAACCACATGTATTGTGCAAAAACCACAACTTATACAATTCTATAAAACTCACCAAGCTAAACTTAAGTTCCATGTAAGTCAAAGAAACATTTTGCCCAACGAAGTCGCAAATCATACAAATCATCTTGTGTTAATTCTGTTAGGTCATCAAATACCTATAATACATAAATATAACAATATAGAGTTATTTTTTAAAAATTCATATTAAGTCGAAAAACAAAAAGTAAAGAACAAAGTAAAGTTATTTTTAGTACCTGCATCCAATTCTCGGTTATATTAGCAGAGACAATATCCAACATATTTTTCATCACATAGTATCCACAATCATTAGAGTTATGTTGTTGCCTTGTCTACAATTGAATGACATAATTAGTGAATATTTATCGTATATATTTAACTATAGAATTACAATTTACATCACACTTACATTGGGATGAAGCCATGTAGCCTTTTTTCTATTTCCATTTGCCATTTGATGAATCCCAAAAGAACTAATACAGAAAGATATAAACATCACATAACTAAATATACTCGCCAATGAAAAATCACATAACTATTAGTTGTCAATGAAAGTCACATGAAAGATAAACTTACTTTGTAATAATTTTCTTCGTGTTCTAGTCAATTTCCCGATGAAGTGAACAAAATACGACAACTAAATTGTCTCTTGGACACATGACTATTAATTGCCAATGTCTCTTGTACGTGTGTGTGGAAACAGAAAAGTCGCATAAAATATATATGTTATCAAAATCAAAATTAAATAATATAAAACACAATTTCATAAAAATTCTTACCCATGAATTAATGGTAGTAAGTGGCACGCTCTGTTTTCATCACGTAACTTTTCTAGCACGTAATTTTTAACATCTTCTTGAGATTTCGCTACATTATCATTATAAATACACCTAGCAGGGTCCATAAATCCATATAATTCTGAAATGGAATTCTCAAGACAAACACGATGAATATACCTGAATAATTTTAAAATTAACATTAGAATCAAAGTGATGAGAGATATAACATATTAATAGAGATTGACTTTAATAAAACAATAAAATTTACTTACGTGCACCAAATTTGAAGAATAGACACGTCAAGCCAATAACCTAAACCCACCAATAACTCTCTGATACATTTAGCTGAAACATAAAAATTAGAGACACTCGCACAATGACTTAATTGTATTGCCAAATGGTTATCATCCAATTTCAAAACCATGAGTAACAATCTCTGAACATCATCAACTTCCACGTCTTTTGTTCTCTCTTTTGTGCTTCCCTTTGCAGCTGAACAACTTCCTTTTCCGCTTCCATCAATAATTTCCAATTTTTGAATGCATTTAATATCACCTGTGCTTTGTGATAAACCCATAGACTTAAGTGTCTCCATTAATGATTGCTGAAACATCTTACGCTCTTCAACCAACTTTTCTTCAAGTTCAGCTCTAAGTTTTGTTTCCAATATTGCAAGTTGTTCATTTACGTCGATATGTTGACTTTTTCTTCCAAAGTAAGTGCTTTGTTTATGGTATTTTCCAACACCACGGACACGACCTCCATGCTCAGATGTTCCAATGGCTAATGATAAGATATCGTTACGTCCATCTGGAACAATTGCAACTTTTTCAGCTTCTTGAACAAGAGAATCCTACAAAATGCAAAAACATCAATTAATCAATCACAAATATAATGATACTTTGTAATAATTTTTCGTTGTTTACTTACAATTTTTTCAGCAACCTCTTGTGTAGATTTTGATGTGTATTCTCCTCCTTTCTTTTGTCGTGCTCTCTTCCATAACTCATGGCGTGATGGTGGAGATGGACTATCATTATCATCTAATGTGGAATTATCTCTCGATGATGACTTTTCTTTCATAATTTTCTCCTCAAGTAAGCGATACCCTCCACGAGACAATACATGTGGGTATAAATTATTTGCCACATTATCCTTACCCTTCTGACTTTTTTCCTATTATAAACTCAATTAAATAATTAATCACTAAATATAATAAAAATGTTATGCACACAAAAACATATAACTCCTACTAACCTTAAATTCAGGGGTATCTCGAATCTTGAGAAACTCTTTCCAGGCGTCTTCTGTAATAAAGTTATACTTGACATATGGAGGAGGATCATTTTCTATGGGATGATGAATATATCTATCTGTGAGTTGTGTCTTAAAACCTCTCCATCGCTCTCCCGCATATTTAATCCATTCTTTCTTCAACCTATCATTCTTTGGATCTTTACATTCTGGAATAGTAAAATGAGCCTACAAATGTAGTATATGTCATATGTTGTTAATTAGTATATGATTATAAAATATAATAAAGTATTGTATTTAAAATACCTGAATATCAGTCCAAATAGCATCTTTTACGCCTTCATCTACTTCTTTCCAATCATTTTTCACAATGCTACAATACTGTCGAGCAAGAGATGCTATATAACTCTTGAAATTTGTAGCATTTTTACCAACACCAATACATTCATAGGTTCTTGCATTAAACTCGACCTTTATCTTTTCACCTGTTTGATGAACTTTCTCAATTTGTGTCATTAAAGTGGGACCTCTAACTCTTCTTTTATTGGGGTTTGAATCACCCATGTATCTGTTTACACAAAACAAAAATAATTAGAAATAATATTAAGCACAAAATAAAAACAATTAGAAATAAAATTAAGCACAAAATAAAAACAATTAGAAAATAAAGTAACGTGGAATTAACTTATACAAAAAATCTTACTAGTCCTCCCATATCCCTTCTTCATGGTCTATGCGAATAGCATGCACATCATCCCCTTCATTTTCTTCAGTGAATGTAGTCACATTTGTTGAGAAAGGATGAGTTTCAGAAATATCAAGGTTCTCATCATGATTTTCGTCACTATCATGGACCTTTCCTTGTAAAACCACTGACCACTTTTTATTAGAAGGATCTGTGACATAAAACACTTGTTTTGCTTGAGATGCCATGATGAATGGTTCGTTCGCATAAGCTAACTTGCTAAGATCAACCAGTGTAACTCCAAATTCATCGATTCTGACACCACTGTTGATATCAATCCATTTGCATTTAAATACAGGAATTTAAACACAACATAATTAACTTCCCAAATATCTTCAATCACCCCAAAGTACGGTGTAGATGTCATAACCGGGTTTTTATCTTTAGCACTAGAGAAGTGCATGGACTCGGCCACAATCATTACCCCACTATTTTGCGTGGTACTACGGTCATCCTTTGACTTTGTATAAAAAGAGGTTTTATTAATATCATATCCACTCCAAGTTATTAGGTTACATTTAGGCCCATAAGACAACCACTTAATTGTATTAGAAACACTATCTTCATTAGCAATTCTTTCTTTAAACCACTCAGAGAAACTCTTATTATGCTCTTTTAACAACCCTCTTTCATTCATCTTGGGGTACTTTTTCTTTACGATGCTTTTGTGAGCAGATAAGTAAGGTTGAACTTCATCTATGTTATTCAATGTATACAAATGCGCTTGAACAACCACATCAATACTTAAGCTCTTGACTTTTAAACCTTGTGTACCCACACCCTCATATCTTCCATCATGACGAGACTTGGGAACCCCTACAACATCCACTCCTGACAAATAGTTAGAACAAAACTCAATTGCTTCTTTTGCAATGTACCTCTCAATAATCGATGCTTCTGGACGGTGTGGGTTTTTTGTATACCCTTTTAGAATCTTCATGTATCGCTCTATTGGATACATCCACCGTAAAAAAACTGGACCACATAATCTAATCTCCCTTACTAGATGAACAATCAAGTGAACCATAATGTCAAAAAATGAAGGAGGAAAATACATCTCTAATTGGCACAAGATAACTGCAGCCTCATTTTCCAAATCGTCTATCTTTAGTGGATCAATGGTTTTACAACAAATTGCATTGAAAAATAAGCATAACCTAGTTATGGTCTTCCTTACGTTGTTAGGCAATATCCCACGAATAGCCAATGGTAGTAGTTGTTGCATTAATACATGACAGTCGTGAGATTTTAAGCCAACTAATTTAAAATCTTTAACTAATACAAGCCTCTTGACATTTGATGAGTAACCATGCGGCACTTTGATACTTTGTAAACACTCACAAAAACTTGTTTTCTCTTTTTTAGACAAAGTGTAGCAGGCAGGAGGCAAATATGTCTTGTTACCTATATATTGTGGGGTTAACTCTTCTCGTATACCCATCAAACCCAAATCCAGACGAGCATTAATACCATCTTTTGTCTTGCCTTGAATGTTGAGAAGTGTTCCGATTACACTATCGCATACATTTTTCTCCACATGCATCACATCAATACAATGTCTTACATCAAGACTAGACCAATATGGAAGATCGAAGAAAATCGATCTCTTTTTCCATACATTTTTCACAGTAGATCGTTTTTGGTACTTTCCAAAGATAACATCAAGTCCCTGTTGTCGCTGATAAACTTCCTCTCCAGACAAGGGCTTTGGAGCAACACCATGCTCTTGTTCCCCATTGAAAGCTTTCCGCAATCTACGATATGGATGATAACGTTTTAGAAATTTTCGATGCCCGAGATAAACGGTCTTCTTTCCTTTTTCAAGCTGATGGTAACAAGTGTCTTTTTCACATATAGGACACGCATTATGCCCTTTAAATTTATACCCAGACAAATTACCATATGCCGGAAAATCATTGATGGTGCAAAACAACATGGCACGCATATTAAACTGTTCGCCAGAATACGCATCAAAAACATCCACCCCTTCCTCCCACAGCACTCTTAAATCATCAATCAGTGGACTTAGATAAACGTCTATGTCATTTCCTGGTTGTTTTGGGCCCGATATCATCATCGATAACATAATATATTTACGCTTCATGCACAGCCTAGGAGATAGGTTGTAAATCATCAAGAGAACAGGCCAAGAACTATGGTTAGTACTCAGATTACCGAACGGATTCATTCCATCAGTAGCAAGTCCAAGTCTAAGGTTTCTCGACTCTTTGCCAAAATTTGGAAACAAAGTATCTATTTTCTTCCATTGCAAAGAATCAGCTACATGACGAATTTGTCCATCATGTTTTCTTTCTTCTGCATGGCATCTAAGATTCTTTGCGTCATCTGCATTGGCGAATAATCTCTTGAACCTTGAAATTATTGGTAGGTACCATACCACTTTCGCAGGAGGACCCTTTTTACCACCTCATCATCAATTGACTCACCATCTTTCTTTTTGTAGCGTGAAGCCTTACACTTTGGACAATGATTATACTTTTCATACTCTTTTCTGTATAATATGCAATCATTAGGGCATGCATGTATCTTTTCATACTCCAAACCCATCGGACATAATATTTTCTTCGCCTCGTAATAATGACTTGGCATTACATTACCTTCTGGAAGCATTTCGGTCAACAATTCAAGCAACTCGGTAAAACTTTTGTCAGTCCACCCATTCTTTGCCTTCAGATTAAATAATTTTAACACGGCTGACAGACGTGTAAATTTTTTGCATCCCGGGTACAATGGTTTATCCTTGTCATTGCATATAGTATCATACGTATGTGCCCTCTTAAACGAATCTTGTCCAATATCACGCATCATGTCTTCTAGACGATCATCCATTTCTTCACTAACATCATCTCTTTGAGACACGTTAGACTTTGCTACTACTTCACCGTGCCATATCCATTTTGTATAACTTTGACAAATCCCTACACAAATTAGATGATCCATGATTTCTTTCTTACTACGTTTTGGTTCTTTATTTGCACAACGAATACATGGACAAAGAAAAACCGTAGGAAGACTTTTGTCAGCATTACTTTCAGCAAACTGTAGAAATTCCATCACTCCATGTTCGTACTCGTCACTTAATCGATTAGCTCTCATCCAACTACGATCCATAACTATGTTCACATGGAGGAAGGTCTGACGAACGGTGTGTCCGCGGCTGCGCTACTTCACGGAGATTCCGAGATTGCAAGTTGCGCTGCTTCGCGGAGAAATAAAAATAGAATCAAATTTCAATGGCAAGGTGATAACTCTATTAAGTTTGATAGGTTAAATATAAACAACGTGTTTCTGAGAGGACCATTAATTCTTTTAGCACAATTGATTACATGTTATTTTTTATTACAGAAGAACACCTTTAAGAAACTACTTTAATTACTGTTGTGTTCATCCACATATATAGTTAATTTACTCTTGAGTAACAATTGAGTGGAATGAATACTTTTTTACATGTAAATTTTGTTGGAGAGCATATATGTATCTGCATTTTAGGATAGCATTATTCTGCACTAAAAATCATATTTTCTCTTTATTTTCTTTTGTTTTAATTAAAATAATTAAACATTTTTAATTAAAATAATTAAAAATCATTAACTTTTGTTCTTAATTAAAACCATGTTTGTGTATGAAATTGAGACTTAACCTTTGTTTACTGATTTTATTACACAGGAGCTACTAAAGTCACTTAAAAATGTGGTGCTGCATCCCTATATATCACCTATATGCAACTTCTTATTTTCTTACACTATTATGTATCTATCAAATGGTATTACATTGTTAATGGCCTATATAGTTATTATATTAGATTTTTTCTAAACAAAAATAATATATTAACACTAACAACTTTATCATTTAAATAAAATATTATATCTATACTACTAATATTAGATACTCCCTTCCACTATTTCTCTCTTTTCAATCTCTTCTTACAATCTAACATACTTTAAATATAAACTCGCATTAAAACCCTTACTAACCCACAAAAAAACCAACAAAACAGATTAACAAAATAAAAAACATAACCAGAACAACAACAACATATTACTTAGAATTTTTTCGATCAGAACAATCAACAAAAATTTCTCTCTTACAGTTGAAACTCAAAGAGAAATAATGCTAATAATTTGTTTTTTAAACAAAAATTTGCACTTAGAGTTGAAACGGCAAGCGAAGAGTCGTGAAGGTGAGCCGTTGACGGTGGGCGTCGGAGGAGAGACGACGAGGTGGGACGGTCGTTGACGGCGACGACGGTGGGCGTAGGAGGGAGACGGCGTCGCGGCAGCGGTGTGTGATGGAGGGAGACGGTGTCGCGGCAGTGGTGTGCGTCGGAGGAGAGAAGTCGATGTTGGACGGTCGTTGACGGCTGACAGCGACGACGGTGGGTCGGAGGAGGAGAGACGGCGAAATGGAGAAATGGCGTGGTGGTGGGCAAAAATCTGGTCGCGGCGAAAATGGGTCAGAAAAAATGGGTAGAAAAAATGGAGGAGACTGTACAGTTCTGAAGTTATTATTACCTTTTACATCGGTGGATATTGCACCCGATGTCATAGCATGCCACGTATGTGCTATTACATCGGTGGATATTTCACCCGATGTAATAGCTGCCACGCGTTAAATTTTTTTTTTATTACTTTATTACATCGGTGGATATTTCACCCGATGTAATAGCTGGCACGCGTTGATTTTTTTTTTTGTTTTTATTACTTTATTACATCGGTGGATATTTCACCCGATGTAATAGCTGCCACGCGTTAATTTTTTTTTTTGTTTTTATTACTTTATTACATCGGTGGATAGTCCAACCGATGTAATAGCTGGCACGCGTTGATTTTTTTTTTGTTTTTATTACTTTATTACATCGGTGGATAGTCCAACCGATTTAATAGCTTGTGTTGACACGCGTTGGTTTTTTCTGCTTTTTTTAATATATCTTTTATACTAAATCCAACGAGTTTATTACATCGGTGGAAAGTCCAACCGATGTAATAGCTTTCTTATATTTTTTTTAACGTTTTAGACACTTTGTCTCTTATTTACAAAAATGCCACCGTGTTTTTTTTTGTAAATCTTTTACATCGGTGGATGAGATTGCCCGATGTAATAGGTGCCGAAAAAATTTTTTTTCCTTATTTTTTATATCATTGTAAATAAATACCTGATGTAATAAGTATTTTTTACATCACATATTTTGATACCCGATGTAAAAACTTTTTCTGAAATGTCTTTTTTTTAGTAGTGTAAAATAAATTCAAACTGGAAATAACTTCAATAATGACAGCAAGATTGTTGATTCAAGAAAGTTACACAAAAGTTTCACACAAGAGTCCTAGTACTGATGGTGTGGTAGTTCCCCGATGTGAGAAACTACCACTTTTACAAAAGTAGTTTCTGTCGAAAACCACGAACAACGCTTCCAGGCACAAATTTGGATTCCTTCAAAAATGAATGCTGGGTTCTTTATATAATGAAAACTAATGGACGTTACTTTAAGATTCATGTGAGAAGTAGTGGATATAATGGAGATCATGGTCGGAGAAGTTGAGAGAATATATGAGCTTTGTTGCACACGTGGAGAGAACCATGCAATGAAGTTATAGACTGTGGCGAGGGGCATGCCTTGTGTTCTATGGGGCATACAAGTTAAAGCTATGGTGACCGTAACACGTGTGTGCTGAGGGGCACACATAATTCTAAGGCGTGGTGATCGACTGGAGGCTGTGATGACCGCCACAGTCCTCTGTCATGCAATTTCCTTTTGTTTTCTGCTACAAAGTAATTTTTCAACTCATTTATTTGTCATTTATTCCTCTTTTCTCATGCAAGTCTTGTGGAATGTAAATACCTAAAATGAAATAGAAATACCGACATAACAAGATAAAAATGAATGAAAAACAATATAAAAGTGTATGTGAATCAAGTAGAATATACAATATAATTTCACGTTATCGAAAAACACAGCAGAGAGGCTGCACTAAGTCTGCAAAATCTTATCCAAGAAAATAAGTCTTCAATCATAACTTTCCTAAAATATCTCCATATTTAGAAAGTTTGAATATCTTGAAAAACCAACATAATATCTATGATTTATCAATCTTGGACGCCACATAGGATTACTAAATATTCCAAAAATATTCAGTAACTAAATCACAATAATTGAATCCAAATTGTTAGCTGTAGCAGACCTGATGTCCTATACTTTTGATTAGGACATTCCATTCGACATGTTCAAACATCAAGTTCAAATAACTTCCAAACTGCAAAACTGTAACAGTCAAGATGTCATGCTCTTCTGGTTACGACATCGCATTCGACATGTTTAAACTGAAGTTGAAATATTTTTCAAACTGCAAACTGTAAGAGACCAGATGTCCTATAATTATAGTTAGGACATCACATTCGACATGTTGAATCTGCAAGTTGAAATATCTTGTTCAACATGTTGCTGCACAGTTAGTTTTACCAAAATTCATGCCAATATTTCAGAGAAATAACAATCTCCCCCTTTGGAAAATTTTGGCTAAAACAACCAAATAACCCTTGCACAAGAAAACACCATAATCATGCTTGAAATAAAATCAATTACATTAGAGGTACACAACAACAGAAAACACATTAGTAGGGTTAGCAGCAAATCAGCAAAACAATTAAAGATATAATTAATAGCTGCAACAAATAGAGAATCTAATTTCTCAACACCATGATGCCAAGACATCATGTCTGATATCTCTTCAGAGCCTTCCAATCCAGAATAGCAGAGACTCCCTTCCAACACCTGCTAAGTACTTCAGAGAATCAGAAATTATCCCCCTCAATAGCAGCCAACATTCACAGTGGTTAGTCACATACACACTTCTCCCCATTTTAAGCCATAAAGTGACAAAGGAAACAACTAACCAAAAATAAACCACAATAGCACATTAGCACATTAATACTAATGCATAACCAAAAAGAACACAGATGCAACATTCATGCATTAACATCATCAGCATCATCAGCTTCCTACTTTTCTCCTTCTTCATCCGCCAAGACATCCATTTAGTTTTACTTCTCCCATTCACAAACATTGTCTCTCAGAGTACACCTAAGAGGCACGTGTACACCTGATTTAATCATGTAGATTCTCATGGATAGAACCAACGATGCCTTTCCAAGAGCACCAATAACTACATCCAGCAACCCAATGTCATATTGTCTGACATTATGTAGAATCTGCACCACTGCAACAACAATCCACAGACAATTAACTTACTCCCTCTGTTGAACACACTCATACCATAAAGATACAATCATGGATACTCTAGCTCCTTGAGGATACACACAAATATCATGACTCTTTTTATAGGAATAAGTTATGCACAATTATTTTGAAGTTTCTCACATACTCCCAAACAACTGTATTCAGATATCTTCTCCATAAGATCCAGACTCACACAAACTCTTCTTGTAGTAAAATACGCCACCTCCCCAACAAGCATTATGATCATATTACACTATCTGGCACCCTTTTCCTTCTTTATCTGCATCAACACAAAGCATATTTAATATTTGATGCAACATGATTAGCAACATACTTACCCTAGTCAACAAGGTCTTCACCTGGGATGATGTCACAACAATGTTTGGAACATGTTTCCCTCAAAACAAATAGTAATTCCAAGACAAGGAGATTCCCCTTTCTTAACAATAGTTAATAAAATACTACGATGTAGTTGGTATGATAAAGAATTTATTGATAACAATAACAATATCAGTGATTGTTATAAGTCCTCATAGATATAGATTCAAGGACTCTTTCAATGATAGCCACCAACAAGCATGATATTACATCATCATGTAGGACATCAGATTTTTATCATGGAACCTGATCACTTTGGCCATCATCCAATAATAGAACTCCCTCTTGAGCTCTACAACTTCTGCAGAGAAAAATAAATTCTCACAGAAAAACCAGCATAATTTCTCAGGACATTTACAAGACACAAGGGAAACTCTGACACACTATAGAACATAGATTAGAGGTAGAATCACAATTCTCCAAAACCCAACACTTCCCACTGAATTCCAAGCCTACTACCTTCAGCCATGTTCAGACAACAAACTGAACATAATGTCAAGACATTTTTGCTTGACACCACAAAATCATCAGAGGTAGACTAACACAAGTTGTATGAGACTATGAAACCTTTGTACAGACTTCAATTCTACAACAACACATCACACAAATACCTAGCTCCCTTTAAGGTATTTGTAATCAATCACATGCACAAACTCATCAAAGGAAAATTTTCATTACATTCCTTCCTTCACAACCTCCTTTAATGGTACATGTTGTAGATATAACTCCCTTCTCACAAATGGTTGAGTAAAAAAAGCACAAGTGGATTCTTTATCATAACATGCAGACATGAAAGATATCCCTACCATATGCAACACTAGATTTGGTTAGTGACTCAACTCTACACTCCACCATGATGAAAACACGCCACTTATGAATATCACGGTGAGCAACAATCTCTCACACCTTCTCTGAAGCAAAAAGTTCAGATTGCAGATTTGCATACTCATCAGATATACTCAGCTCCCATCATAGTATTTATCATCAGTTAGATAAGGCTACCTTCTCACACAAGGTAGGACATTTGGTCTGACCTCTTCCTTCTGCACACATCTGGAACCAGTTGATTCTTCTTCACGACACACAATCATGATAGCCATTTATACCTCATACTACTTCAAATTAGGTCAGTGGCTTGACCTTATACTCCACTATGGACAAAACAAACTTCCTTAGCTAAGGAAGAAAAGCCCTGAAATAATGTTCCAACATCAGTCTAAACCGCATGTATTTAAACATTTACTATAGAATTAGAGACAACATCCATATCAGTCCATATACAACTCTTGAAAGGGATACAAGAGGATCAACCATCAGTAGCTGATCAATGTTCAAGATCATACCATAGAAACATGTAGTAGCCTGCATATTACACACCTCAAGATGCCTCTTCACATAAGCATAATGTTCAGGCCCCTATATGACTTTGAGGTGTTTGATGTCATCCTTATGCATCTAAAGAGGATATTCCTCTAACAATAACCAGGGTATACCACCAACATACTGTTGATTAAGCCCGCTTCTCCTAAATTTTCAAGACACAAGGATTCCCTTCAATCCTTGCAAACACAATTTTTCTATCATGTGAGACCACCATATAACTGAACCATATCTCAAGGCGGACCTTCCTATACTGATAGTAGGGAAAGAAAAACACAGAACCATAATCCTTTAGTCCAAAATAAATGTCAACTCCTCTTTATTCCAGACAAATTCTGAAATTCTCATCCAATTTGGTTGAGATGACACTCTAAAAGTTCAAACAACAATTAACCACTTAGCTCAGGTTGATAAATCTTCAATGCTCACAATCCCTTGAGTTCTCTTTCATAACAAAATAACAAGAGTTCCATGCTCTCATAGACTTGATAATATCAAGTTAGAGTAAGCAATCTCCATCCTGTTTAAGAGAAACACCATCCATACATGTTGAGAAAAATAAATTCTCAGCGCTAAGATGTCAAGACATTATGTCTGACATATCTTCAAGGTCCTCCAACTCTAGAGCAGTAGGGACTCCCCCTCAAACATAATATGTTCCACGGACACAAATAAGATTCCATAGAATCTGGTTCCTTTGATCAGAAGGATATGTCAGAAGACGGAGAGAAGGTCCTTGACATTTGAGCTTAACCTCTATATAGAGTTTGGTTGGAATAAGAAATCTCCAAAAATAATTCAGCCTCTGTACTCCTATATACTATGATCATAAATAAACCGATCCAAGGAGAAAATAATATGTTGATCATCCACCAAGATCTGCACAATTATCTAAGACATGTTTCCTGGATAAAACATCTTAGATACACAACCCATATGAATTCTCTTCCAAATCAAAAGTAGGTTCTAAACATATGTGATCAACACCCATTTGTTTAGCACCCAGAGCATCTGCTAAGCAACAATAATCTGCATACCCTATTGATGAGATGTTCCAACATTTGGTAGAACATCTTTCCAAGGAACACAACAAAATGTCCTTTATTAATGGCTGGAGATAGGCCCTTTATTGTTTGAAGCAAAAATAAATTTATTCTAACTTTATTTAGATCTCTTTTCAATAAACTCATATAAAAGTACCTTTATGGGTGGACTTGAGATAATCCTCAAGTATCTTTGGCCATTTTAATAGGTTTGTTAAAGCTATCATCCACACCATTACATGATAGACTTTAAAAGGAGAACAGATGCAACAAAACACAAATAAAAATCTCGTCAACAACCTTCAGGGAAAAACATAATATCCTTGCACTTACACCACACACTAGGATAACATAGGTTTTAAAATAAGTCAAACCTAACACAACAACTCTCTCACCAAAGCTAAATTCCAAACAACAATAGATAGGTCCAATACACACCCTGTAACGAATAGTCCATCCTCCACTTTAAGGAACCATTCAAACAATAATATGAACTATCCAAGTTCAAACAACTTTTCAGTAATACTTCCTTCCTTGCCCATGACCAGAAAGTATCTTCCAAGGATCTCACCCAAAAACAGAATCAGATGCCTTCTCTGATACCAATTGAAATCCTGGTATATCATATCTCATATGTCCTATAGGATGTCGAGACATCTGATCTCTGAACATAACTTCATGGTAAGGTATAAACAATAAAAATAGTACTGAATAGATAAACAACATACAAAATTGTTAACCCAGTTTGGTGTATAATAATAACTAATCTGGGGGCTACTAAGCCAGGAAGGAAATCCACTAGACATTATCAATTTAAAGCTAAACTAATCCCAAGTTTACAACTTATCACTTAATCAATACCCTGTGCAACTTCTACCTAGGTCCTCCCTAGATATGCAAAATCCTATCTCACCTCTGATCACCGCAATGATGTCTAACAGTCCCAGTCCCAGTTAGTGTATCGATGGCCTTTCACATAAATGAAGATCACACTCCAAATACAAAAACACATTAATCAAGACACCCTTTGATTAAGAATAACATACTCGATCTTGCTTCATAACTTTGATCAAGAACAATACTTATAGTCGCTTAACAACTTCCTCCAAGAACAATACTACTTCTTTCTTAAAAGCATCAAGGATAACAATAACAGAGATTACAACTATGTAACACAGTCCAACTCATAATCCGAGTCGATCATACAAACCAACTCTCCTAGAGAGCGACACAATGACAAAGCCCTAATGATTCTACATCCAGGACCTATACCAAATTTAGGTTTATAACCTTCTATTTATAAACCTTTTCCCAACTGGAATTGGGCTTCAAAAACACAGTAGAGAGGCTGCACAAAGTCTGCAAAATCTTCTCCAAGAAAATAGGTCTTCAATCATAAATTTCCTAAAATGTCTCCATATTTAAAAAGTTTGAATATCTTGAAAAACCAACATAATATATAGGATTTATCAATCTTGGATGCCACATAAGATTACTAAATGTTCCCAGAATATTCAATAATTAAATCACAACAAATGAATCCAAATTGTCAGCCGTAGCAGACCTGATGTCCTATACTTATAGTTAGGACATCCCATTCGACATGTTCAAACAGCAAGTTGAAACAACTTTCAAACTGCAAATTTGTAACCGTCCGGATCTTCTGCTCTTCTGGTTAGGACATCACATTCGACATGTTGACACTACAAGTTGAAATATTTTCCAAACTAAAAAACTGTAACATACCAGATGTCCTATACTTCTGGTTAGAACATCACATTCGACATGTTGAATCTGCAAGTTGAAACATCTTGTTCAACATGTTGCTGAAAAATTAGTTTTAGCAAAATTCACGTCAATCATAATTTCAGAGAAATAACAAATATAATAGAGAGCTTATCATACCTCTGTACAACTTCTGATCAACCTTAACACTTACCTCATCCTTCTCCAGAATACAAGTAGGATGCATATGAGTCTTGGCTATCTTGCAATCAGACAAGTTGAACTTCTTCAAAAGTTCTTTGGTATACTTGCTTTGATTAATGAAAGTTTCTTTTGATCTTTGATTTATATGGATCCTCAGAAAGAAATTGAGTTCTCCCATTAAGCTCGTCTCAAACTCAACGTGCATAGACTTAGCAAACTACTCGCACAAAGTAGCATTAGAAGAACCAAATATAATATCATCAACATATATTTGAACCACTAGAATGTCATTTTTGAAGGACTTCAAAAATAAGGCAGTATCAACCTTTTCTCTGGTGAATTCATTTTCTAAAAGAAAATTGCTTAATCTCTCATACCAAGCTCTAGGAGCTTGTTTCAGACTATAAAATTATTTCTTAAGTTTAAAAATAAAATCTGGGTTTTTAAGATCTTCAAAATTAGGAGGATGGTGTACATACACTTCCCAAATTATGTAGCCATTCGAAAATGCACTTTTAACATCTATCTGATACAAGATGATGTTGTGATTAATAATAAAGGAAATTAAGAGACGAATAAACTCTAACTTGGCATCTGGTGCAAAGGTTTCTGTATAGTCAATGCCTTCTTACTAACTATATCCTCATGCAATCAGTCGAGCCTTGTTTCGTACCACGTATCCCATATCATTGAGCTTGTTTCAAAAGATCCACTTAGTTCCAATTATGTGGATTCCTTTGGGTCTAGGAACCAGACCCCAAACATCATTCAGTGAGAATTGATTAAGTTTTTCTTGCATGGCTAGAATCAAATCTTTGTCCAGAAGCACTTCATTAATAGATGTAGGCTCTATCTGGGACACCAGACCTAGAAGCGCAACTTCACAAGGTTTGAAAGATGATTTGTTTAAGTCAGGTTTAGTATTGTCTCCCAGAATCAATTCCTCATAATATGATAATCTATGTTTGTGCTTGCTAAAAGGTGTTTGTGCTTCAACAGCTTCTAGTTGAGCATTTTCTGGGTCTTTGACCTCTTGTTCTTCTTGTTGGAATTTAAGAGGGATTTTTAAAACTCTTTGATCCTCTTAGAGAAATAATCCCAATAATCAGATCTTGATTAAATCATTAATCATAAATCAAACTCATCAAAATAAAGTTTCAAGAATTACCTCTTGAAGTGTGCTTTATCTTTGATCACGAACGTAGGAAGATATCAACATCTCTACGTAGTCCACATGAGTGCAAAGTTGAAGGTGGTGCTAGCCTTTTCTTGTTCTCTTAAGAATTACCATTAGTATTGGTAGGGGAAAGAGCTCTTTTACATATAGGGAGCTTCTAAAACCCTAATGCTCTTATTTTGGGCTTTTCCAAAATAAGTTCAATCTTATTTAATTAAATTATTATTATTTATATTTTATCAAACTCTTTTAATTAAATAAAATAAAATATTAAATTAAATCATATTTAATTTAATCAATTGTCAATTCTCATTTATTTAGTTAAATCATATTTAATCAAATAAATTATATGTGCTAATACATCAAAAAATTTAAATACTATTAACACATAATTAAATTAAATCATATTTAATTTAATCATCCATTCTACTATAAGTATTCTATGCGTGTGTCCTTGCCGGTTCTCATAGTGTTGGCAATAATATTTAAATATAAATTTAATATTATAAACAGTGAGCGGTGTCTAGCAACACATCATTGCTACCCAAGTGACGAGAATGTCGTGTGATCTGATAAAATCTTTCTGTGATAATGATCATGTGCACAATTACCCTTTTGCCCTTATATTTATATTGAACCCAAGGTACAAAATGTGTCATCCTCGTATAGTTCAATATTTTATTCCTTGATCCCCTAGTATACTTGTTGGCTAGGATTTTCACAAAGGGTTAAAATCCAAACAAAAAAAAGGTTCTTTGAAGACTTTGAATTATAGGAAATCGATTACAAAAGCAGTCGACTGGAAGAGGTTTTATATAAGGCCAATTCAACTTATACAATTTTCATCCAAGCATAACATTTAATTTATACTATGATATGAATATATATTTCATAAACTTTTAAATAATATCATTGTAACTCCTATACAATGATCATTCCCATCTAATCCCAAGAAAAAGGAACACCAGGAATTTTTAAGGTGTTCATAGACCTTCTAGATAGTGATCTAGTGATGAACACTTCAATCATTTTGGTGCTTATTGTTAATGCACATAACATATGGTGCATATAGTGCAGTACACATCATGGTGTCCCCTTTCTCATCCAATGAGGTAAGCCATTGTCCATTAGACAAAACATCATACTCAACAATCTTAATCTGAGATTTATGCATATTAGGTATCTCAATACTTCATCAAAATATGTACTTGTGCGAGGATTGAGATTCATCAACCATCTATCTCTATAGATTTTGATTCCTAACCTTTTAGGAAACCTCGCCTAAGCATTTCATCAAAACCATTTCCTGAACTATGTCCTACATTGGTGTTGTAGGGAATTTGTTTTTATGATCAATATGTCGCTTATATACTATACTAGTTTAAAGTAAATACTCCCACCAACCTTCTTATGTGAAAAAGATTTAAACATGACATTTATTAATCCAAGTTTTCATAAAACTTCATTAATAAAAGGATTCAACACTAAGAAGTTTTCTCTAATCCATAATTTGATTAAAACAACTTATCCTTCTTTTAGAATCAAGATCATTTATGATCTTCGCTAGATCTTGTGCTACATGAACCAACAGTCTAACAAAAACTCGCTTGTTGAATTGGTTCATATTCCATTCTCATAAAGATCTATATTTTATGGCGCTTGAATTTCTTCAAGTTCTACATCACTCCCACCGGCTCCTTCACACACGTAGTGTCTCTAAAGGAAGACTTCAGTTCTATCGACAAAACAATTTTGTCCCATAATGTGTTATAGAATATGTATCCCTTATTTTCATTGGGATACATCCATAAATACATATTCATCTAGATTGTGATCAAGTTTACTTAATATACCTTACAATCCAGATGATCATAAAGACAAACTAGGTACTCTTACCTCCATATCAAATATAGTGTCTTTACGACTACTTTAAATGGAGTTGGTTATGGATACAAATAATTGTATGTAAAACAATTTACCAAAGAGTCACAAAGATATAATTAAACTATCTTAAATCTACTAACGTCAAACATGATACGATTTAAATGGTCATTATATTCTTTACATATTTGTTTACCATATCGAATAATTTGTATGATCTTAATACCTTTTGGAGTTGTTTCCTTCTACTACACTCTTGACCCATTCTCAAAAGAATTCTAACTCGTGTCTGTGATGCGGTGGCAGAACCGACTGTTTTGGAAATACTGGTTTGCATTTTGCATTTTACGTTTGCAAAATGTCGCAGTAAGCAAGAGTTGCCACCGACTTTTATTTCATCCAATCGGAAAGGAAAAAAGTACATAAAAAATCCTTTTTCGAGATTTCTGAGTACGGGGGGTAGATTATAGAAAGGGAAGGTGTTAGCACCCTTTCTATCCATGGTTTTCCATGGGATCTTAGGTACTTACTCATCTTTTAAAATTGCTTGTGTTTGTGCTTTGTTTTGAAAATGTTTTACTTTGTTTTAACCCTTGTTTCTGTCCTCAAGAGTGTTACGAAGTGTTTTGAAAAGTTTGTTTGAAAGTGTATGGTGTGAAAAGTTTGACTTGAGCAAGTACCTAACAGTTATCTACCTACTCAAAAAAAGATCGTTTCTATTCTCGTTTCCTTTAGGAAATGCTATCCTACTATTGAGAAATAGGTAGCACTGTCGTTGGATTTGTAAGGGTCAATTTGTAAGGGACATACGACCACCAAAGCAATGTTAGGACGTCTTAGTAATAACCCTAGAGTCTTAAGATCATATTCGAGGTAACATTTCTGAGGCGACGTTTCCGAGGCACCAATTCCGAACGGGACTTTTGATCTTTGTCAGACAGGAGGGAAACCACTAAGACACCCTATACTTAATGATTATTTACCGGAGGCAACCGAAGTGAGAGTATACCCTAAGAGTGCGCATGTGCGAGTGATTGATTTCAGTTATTTAATATTTGCACATTAGGGTTTTCTAGTCGTTTTTTAAATTATCAGGCAATTTTATCATACATTCATATTATCATACATCTAAACAGTTAATGTTTGAGAGAATTGAAATGCGAGAAAATAAAACCTACATTATTACAAGGCTTCGGGGTAGGGATTAATTACATAGCCAAAAAAAACTCGTAAGACGATAAGAAAGAAAATCCTAGATTTAAACTATTACATACCGTGGACAGTTACATCAATATTGCAAAAAATAATAAACGCGCGCGATGAATCGAATGCGAAATAATTAGGGTTTTGACCCCAACTAAGCCTAATTGCAACCTTAAAGGAAAAATCAATTTTTTTGTCGTTTTTGTTTATTTGAGAAAATAAAGCTTAATTAAATAAAAACCTAATTACTAATTACTTTTTTATTTAAGAAAAATAACTAAATTAACCTATTTTTGTACTTTTTGTTTTAAGAAAAGAAATAAAAATTAAATCAAGAGTCTAACCCTAATTTTTCTAATTGATTTTAATTATATAAAAAGTTAGAATTACCCTAGATTAAATTAAACTAATATTAAATTAAATTTGATAAAATAAAACCTAATTCTAATTTTTTGTGAAACTCTTGCTTTTATGATTTTATGGAAAAAAGAAATTAATTGTGTTAGAAAATAATTAAACAAATTAAATTAAATAAAAGAAATAAATAGAAAAGAAAAAGAATGGGCCTGGTTGCTTAGCAAAAAAGGGGGTGTTATTTGCAATTCTTGGCCCAACAAGCTCAGGCCCCTTTGACTTTTCCCCTGCACATGCTTGACTGGGGCGCATGGTGGTCCTTCATTGGATAGCCTTAGATCTGAAGCCTTGAGTACATCAGGTGGCTGATGTGGAGAGTGCATGGAATACGCTTGGGAATGTGAACCACTGGATTATCCTGAAATTATTGAGAAAATAATAAAATGCACACGCCTGGGATCGAACCCAGGACGTGTGCATCAAAGGCCAGCAAACTTACTATCTGCGCTAAACATGTTAGTTGTAACATTAATGAAATAAATAGAATATAATACAAACAACGTGCCACGCTTCCCAAAACGCGGAAAATTCAAACTGACCATTCACAACCTGCCACGCCATTGTCTTCTTTGTTGCTTCTGTTGTTTTAGATAAAAGACTTTTACCTACGGACATCAAGCGTAGGTATAGCCCCTGCACATTTCCAAAATCTTGTACACGCATGATAAATGAAAACCAATGGTATCAATCAACTTGTTTCAACCTCACGAGCATCGTGGTACCATTATCCATGCCTAATTGTTCATGTACAAGAAATCCCTAAAAACGAAGAAAAAACCCTAGCCATGGCATTTTGATGTACAATCAATAAAAATACAATTGAATACAACCATTAGCTTGCAAATGTCTCAAGGATTATGAATATGTCAATTAATCATGCTAAATATGCTAGAATCAATGTATTTGAATTCAAGAAAATATGCAAACCATGTGACTGCTATGGTGCGTTTCAAGGTGTGGGGAAGCTTGCTAATGATTGCAACACGATCCAAGGATTCCCAGCAAACAATTGGTATGATTAGAATGGCTTGAGATGGCCTGAAACTTGGAAATTGGTTTACACTTTTTTCTTGAATTTTTGCAATTTTCTTTCTGCCTTTGCATGCCTATAGCATCTTCCTTTTGATCTGTTTTTGTTCCTTATGTATACTAGAGTGCATTAGGGTTGCAATTTTGTATCAAATCTCTTCCAATTATGAATATTGATTCATGATTTGATCCTTGTACCAAATCTTTCCAAAACAAGCAAAATCAATCTTTTTCTATCCATTTTGAACCTTGCACGATTTGATCTTGTTTCCAGCTGTGTAATGGACCTAATCATGCACAAAATCTCAAAATTTAATTAGTTTTTGATATATTCACTATTTTATATTGATTTTATTTGATTTAAATGAAATAAAATCAAAATAAATAACAAAAATAAAAAAAATGACAAGTGGAAGGGCTCATGGGTCATGGGTCACATTACAAACTCAGTGCAAGCATAAAAGGTTTAGCCCATTTAGCAAAAAAATGCAATTTTGGACACATTTGACTTTTGGCAATTTTGCAAAAAGGGTCAACTTGGTCAGTGCATAACTCTCTCAATTTTGACCCTAGAGAGGTGTTCTTGGACTTTTTAGAAATATTAAGATGTCTTATAAGCAACCCTTTTGGTCTCATCTCAATTGAGTCTTCCATTTTCACGTATGAAGCTTTGACCCAAAAGGTGTTTTTGTTGACTTTTCAAAGTGACCTATAATGTCCAAATTCATATCTTTTTGTGAGTGCATAATTTGAACATGGGATTTGAAGATGAATTGTAGGGAATTACATCCTTTTCAAAATGAGGTTTAGATGGGTCATTTTTTATAAAGTATGAGAAAGTTATGCTTGGTCAAAGTTGAGTTGACTTTTCCTGCAAAACCCTAATTTAGTAACTTTTGAGTTTTGATGAATTATGAGCAATCCTTGAGGAATCATGATCAACACTTGATAAAATGATGAATAATACTTCAAAATGAGGATTTTGACCAAAAATCTTGATGTTTGACTGTATGTGGGCCACAATTGACTTTTGCCCTAACATAGTCGATTTTCAGGCCTTTGAGCAATTGACTGAGCAAATTTTCTCTTCAAGGCTTGAAACTTGGAATGGGTGATCTTGAGAACATATTAGGACAATGGTGAGCATTTGGAATCCTTTGGACTCAAGCATCTTGATGTAAAATGAAACCCTAATTTGAGGTAGACTGCCTTAGGAGAAAGTGTGTCTGGTCAACTCTTGGATTTCCTTGAGCAACTTGAGGACCTTACTTGACATGTGTTAAGAAACATGAGGATGTAGATTGGATTGTCTGCCTTTCGTGATATGAAGGTTGAAGATGATTGAACACTAGAGTGCCCAGAAATTTGCACTCGCATGAAGTGGTGCTTATCTTGCGATATCGGGAATGGGCTTATAGATGCCATTTGGAAGTCAATGATGGAAGATGGGCTTAAATATGCCATCCGAAGAAGTGTTGATCGCATAAGAGATTCCTTTGCGAGAACTCGTATCCTGTTGTTTAGGAGGACTTTGATGGGGAATGCTGGTCTCTGTCTTGGGAGAAATAAAATTTTAGGAGCTTCAGTTGTCCGTTACTCTACTGGGGAATCATCTCTTAGTCGAGGAGGTGACAATGAACTGCTATCTGGTCATGCTCCAGACCTTGCAGTGATTTGCTGAGGGAAATAAGACTGACTGCTATCTGGTCGTGCTCCAGGTTTTGCAATTTCTCAATTCTTATCTGGTCGTGCTCCAGGCTTCAGAAGGAACTAGGTGGTTATCTGGTCGCATCCAGGTTTCAACTTTAATTTAAGGCATACTAATATCCGGTCGATTTCCGGGCTTCATAGTAATTGGCCGAGTAAACTGCTATTTGGTTGAATTCCAAACTTCGCAGTACCTTATACTGTTATTTGGCCGTGTCCCAGGTTTCAGTGTCCTTTGCCGCTATCTGGTCGTGCTCCAGTCTTCACAGCGTCTTATACCGTTATCAGGTCGATTCCAGGCTTCACGGTGTCTTATACCACTGTCTGGTCGATTCCAGGGTTTAGGATATCTTGCACTGCTATCTGGTCAATTTCCAGGCTTCACAATAACTTGTATTTAAGATATACCACTATCTGGTCGATTCTAGGCTTCGTAGTATTTTGGAGAAATCAAGATATTATCCGGTCAATTTCCGGGCTTCATAGCTTTAATTTAAGATAAACCACTATCTTTTCGATTCCAGGCTTCGTAGTATTTTGGAGAAATCAAGATATTATCCGGTCGATTTCTGGGCTTCATAGCTTGAACTGAAATAGAAATCTTAGTATCGATTGGACTGAACCAGAGAAAACTTGTGAGAACTTGATTGCATCTTTCCCTGAAAGGTAAAGAGTTAATTGTATGTAATGTCATGATGTATGAAATGTATTGAATAATGATGTTCTCAAAATAAATGAGATTGTGCTGTATGATGCATATGTGCATGCCACGATGTATGGATATGCAATGTTCTTGTGATGTTTTCTGGCTGGGGAGGATAAATCCTGGACTACTGTTGGAGAGGATAAGGAGTTGAATTCTTCGTTCTCGCTAGGGATAGTGACCGAAGATGATTAGCTGGAGACTTGCGTCCGTTCTGCTCGAGAATATTCCGCCGGGAGAGACTCTATTTGAGAATAATCATGTGGGAGAATGACTTTGTGGGGAAGAGAGATACTCTGCTGGACAATCTTGCTGATTTGGAGAAATAAACTCAGCTGGGGATAAACTTTTGTTGCTGATGATAGATAAACTCTGCTTGGGGAGAATTTTGCCGACTTATTCGCGATTATGAACCTTGGCTGGGGAGAACTAACACCACTGTCTTTGGATACTTCCAACTCTGCAGAGAGTGTATATACCTTTAGTCAAATTCTCAAGCTAGCGATGTCCCTGTACCTGGTGAGCGGAGCAACTGTAAGGTTCGGACACTTCTTGTTTGCCCCTGTTCCTGGAATTACGAGTAATTGTCTTTTGTTTCTTATGTAAATATTTATGAGCAGCAATTATTTTCAAATGCATATATCAAAAATGAACCATTGGACGTTCTTGCTAAACAAAACAGAAAAATAAAAACAATTTGAAATTTCCTATGAAAATGAATTGTATTGATCTTTGAAGTTCGCCTGTAATAGGCATTTTGTACAAGAGGCTGACGTCCTAGTAGGAGAACACCGTCGAAAGATAGAAATTATACAATGTGTGAAAAAGAAAGAAAAACAGATATGTGAAACAATCCCATTGGGTTCCAAATCTGCTATTGCCTTTATATCTTCGAGCGTCTCATCACTTTGCTTGGTCGAAGGTGGATCAGATTGATTGGCGCCGTCTGAGCTTGATAGTCGACACCGTAGTCTGGTCGCAAGATGATCCAATGAGACATAGCGTTACGCTTCAATCCCTAATTTTTTCCTGAACCTCCCTTTTGTGTTTTCAGTCCACTGGGATACCCTTTTTTCCCCAAGCCGCCTTTTAAGGTTTTCGACTTGTCGGGTGTACAGTTTTTTTTTTAAATTTTCATCCCTTACTTTTGCCCGAACCCTTTTGGTTCGCCGGGAAGCCATTATTTTTGCCTAGGCTAGTCAACCTAGCGGGTCTTTGATTATGCGTAGTATTTTTTTCACTATGTCTGCATTGACGGGGTGAGGAAGGTCGTCACCATCCATGATGGTTAGAATCATAGCTCCTCCTGAGAAAATGTTCTTAACCACAAATTGCCCTTCGTATGTGGGGGTCCATTTTCCCCTGGGATCACCTTGCGGTAGTATGATGCGTTTGATCACTAGATCCCCGACCTGATATTCTTAACGCCTGACCTTCTTGTTAAAAGCTCTGATAATTCTCTTTTGATACGTTTGACCATGACAAATAGCAGTAAGCCTTTTTTCATCAATTAGATTCAGCTGATCAAGTCGGGTCTGGATCCAATCGTCTTTGCTCAAACCTGCATCCTTCATAATCCAGAGAGAAGGTATCTGGACTTCGATGGGTAGGACTGCCTCCATGTCGTACACCAGATAGTAGGGTGTTTCCCCTGTCGACGTCCGTGTTAAGGTACGGTACCCATGAAGAGCGAATGGTAACATCTCGTGCCAGTCTTTTTATGTCACCGTCATTTTTTGTACAATCTTCTTGATGTTCTTATTAGCTGCTTCAACTGCCCCATTCATCTTCGGTCGGTAGGGAGAAGAGTTATGATGTTGAATCTTAAACTGCTTGTAGAGCTCGGTGATCATCATATTGTTGAGATTTGTACCAATGTCCATAATGATCCTCTCTGGTACACCGTATCGATAAATCAGATTGTGTCGGATAAACCGCGCCACGAGATTCTTGGTTACTGTAGCAAAAGAAGCTACCTCAACCCACTTTGTGAAATAATCAATTGCTACCAGAATGAAGTGATGCCCCACATTGCGAAAGGCCAAGGAGCCGTCAAAACATTCAGAGGAACCGGAGGTACATGCACCGTATCAGCATAGACTTGGTACTTATGACAGGTCTGAGAGTGCCGATAACAATCGGCTCCCATAGTGGACCAATAATATCCTCCCCGTAGGATTTTCTTTGCCATGGTATGTCCACTGGAATGAGTTCCGAAGGTACCTTCATGTAACTCTGCCATGATCCTTTCTGCCTCGCTTTTGTCCATACATCACAGTAAGGTTGAATCATGGTTACGCTTATAGAGGATTACATTACTGATGAAGAACTTTGCAGCGAACCTTCTCAAGAACTTCTTATCATTAACAGATGCACCCTCGGGGTATTCTTGAGTCTCAAGATACCTCTTTACTTCGTGAAACTAGGGTTTATCTGCTACCTCTTCAGTCTCAATGTCACAACAATGTGCGGGTTCGACCAACCTCTCGATGGTAATCTGGGGAGCTTCATTGTCCCACCTGAACTTGAACATAGAAGACATGGTAGCTAGTGCGTCCGCCAACTGGTTCTCTTCTCTCGGGAAATGTTCAAAGGTTATCTCCTCAAAATGTGGGAGCAATGTCAGTACATACTCTTTGTAAGGAATAAGGTTTGGGTGCTTTGTATCCCACTCGCCTTTGATCTGACTGATCACCAGAGTAGAATCTCCGAATACACTCAAGAACTTAATCTTCAGGTCAATAGCAGCTCGAAGACCCAGGATACATGCTTCATACTCCACCATATTGTTGGTGCAGTTAAAGCATAATCAGGCGGTGAACGGAGTATGAAAGCCCTCAGGAGATATAATTACAGCAGCAATGCCATTACCCAATGCGTTTGATGCTCCATCAAAATACATAGACCATCGGGATCCTTCCTCAGGTCCTTCAACCGATCCAGGTTCTTCACAGTCGGTCACCAACATGATGTTCTCATCCGGGAACTCGAAATTCATGGATTGGTAGTCGTCCACGGCCTGATGCGCCAAATGATCCGCCAATACACTCCCCTTGATTACTTTTTGGGTTGTGTATTGGATGTCATACTCAGTTAGGATCATCTTCCATCTCGCTATTCTTCCGGACAGGGCAGGCTTTTCGAAGATATACTTGATTGGATCCATTTTTTATATCAACAAAGTGGTGTGAGTCAGCATATACTGTCTCAGCCTGCGAGCAGCCCATGCCAAAGCGCATCAAGTTTTCTCGAGCAATGAGTATCGGGTCTCACAGTCGGTAAACTTTTTGCTAAGGTAGTAAATAGCGTGCTCTTTTCGGCCAGACTCGTCATGTTGCCCCATCACGCTCCCCATTGAATTGTTCAGTACTGTCAAGTATAAGATCAAAGGTCTTCCTTCAACTGGAGGCATCAGAATTGGTGGTTCTTGAAGGTATTCTTTGATTCTTTCGAAAGCGTTTTGACATTCATTATTCCATTTTACCACTTGATCTTTCTTCAGCAGCTTGAAGATTGGCTCACAAGTGGCGGTCAGATGTGAAATGAACCGGGCGATGTAGTTCAGATGTCCCAAAAAGACTCTAACTTCCTTTTCTATGCGGGGAGCTGGCATCTCTTGTATAGATTTTACCTTTTCAGGATCCACCTGAATACCTTTATCACTAACAACCAAACCCATCAGCTTACCAGACCTCACTCCGAAGGTGCACTTGTTCGGGTTTAACCTCAACTTGTACGTCTTCAACCTGTCAAACAATTTCTGGAGATGGTCAAGGTGCTCTTCCTCAGTCTGGGACCTAGCTATCATGTCATCAACATAAACCTCAATCTCATGGTGAATCATGTCGTGGAACAAAGCGACCATGGCGCGCTGATAAGTTTCCCCAATATTCTTCAATCTGAATGGCATGACCTTGTAGAAAAAGGTGACCCATTGTGTAACAAAGGTTGTCTTTTCCATGTCTTCAGGAGCCATCTTGATCTGGTTATAGCTAGAAAAACCATCCATGACGGAGAAGATCTTATGTTGCGCGGTGTTGTCGACCAGAACATCGATGTGAGGAAGTGGGAAATCATCCTTGGGGCTTGCCCTGTTCAGATCTCTATAGTCTACACACATCCGTACCTTACCATCCTTCTTAGGTACTGGAACAACATTGGCAACCCACTGCGGATAAGAAGTGACAGCTAAAAATCCCGCGTCGAACTGTTTCATGACTTCAGCTTTGATTTTCAGACATCTCAGGGCGCATACGGCGGACCTTCTGTTTTATCGGAGGGCAGTCTTCTTTAGTTGGCAAGCGATGAACCACAATATCAGTGTACAAACCAGGCATGTCTTCATAGGACCAGGCGAAGATCTCAACATAGTCACGTAGCATCTGTATCAACCGTTGCTTGACATTAGGCTCCAGGTTCGCGCCTATCTTAACATCTTTCATGTCTTCCTCTGTACCTAAATTCATTGACTAAACTAGCTCTTCATGAGGTTGTATGACCCTCTCTTCCTGCTGTAACAACCTAGAGAGTTCTCTGGGAACCTCAAAATCATTTTCACCTTTGTCCTTGGCTTGGTTGATCGGATTTTAAAAGTCATAATTGGCAGTACTAGAGTTGTTATCAATGGGATCCAGAGTCGATATGGATCTGCAGTATGATACGTGAGTGTGTGTAAGAGAATATCTGTTTTGATAAAGTGCGAGATAGAAAAGAAAGATAAGGAGCGCAAAATTTGTAATTCAAGAAACGTCCAATGTTTTATTAATGATATATGAAATGACAAATAATAAGCCCTCAAAAACAGAGCTAAGGTGCCTCATGCAAGGCACCGGGCCGTAAAGTTTCAAATTGTCTATTACAACTCTTAAAACAAAAGTCAATTATTGTGGAATAAAAGAAACAGGTATGAAGTCCTTCGCCGTCCAGTTGTTCAATCCACCATTGGTTGTTGGGTAGATCCAGCTGTCGATATCTGAATCTTCTTCACCATCTTCAATCGCATTAACTCCTTGATTGCTAATGTGCAGAGGAGGTCTTCCAATCCGTGCGTGCCTAACAGCCCTTTGAGCCCCTATAGTAAAGCCCAAACCAAATTTGTCAGGTTTGTGCGTGAAATCAGGGAGCTGACCCCAATTTGTACACCCACCTTCTTCAATTACAGCCCTGGCATCCTTGAGAGAAGCCATCTTCATCGGAGGTTTGTCGGTAACCACTTCAATTGACGCCAAGGTCTGAGGGACCTCTTCAAAATTCTGACAAGGGGTTTCGATGAATTCCCCATTGTGATACGGTGGGAGAACTGACTTGGATTTTGCGTTTTTATTCGCAAATGTTTTGGTTTAGCAAGAGTCGCCACCGAATTTTTATTTTATCCTAAGGAAAGGTTAAAAAGCACAGGAAAAACCTTTGAGATGTTTTCATGGGTTTGGGGAGTAGATTATATAAAGGGAAGGTATTAGCACCCTTTCTATCCATGGTTATCCATGGGCTCTTAGATACTTGCTTAGATCACTTGCCTTGCATTTTCAATTGTTTGAAATGGTGCTTTCAATTGTTTGAAATGGTGCTTTGTGTGTGATTTTGAAAGAGGTTTTGAAAAGAGACCATTTGTTGTGGCAACCTTTGTAATGATCCATGTTTGAATGTATACAAAGGTGTATTTGTCTTTTGAAAAGTTTTCAATGTTTTTGAAAGTTGTTTTGAAAGTATGTTTTGAAGTTGTGTTGTGATGTGTGTTTTGAAAAATGGCAAGGATTATTTTGCAAGATTGGTCAAGTAACCAAGAGCTATCTACCCTAAATTTCTCAAAGATCTTTCCTATGTTTTAACCCTTTTAACAGTATTGTTCCACCATTGTATTTGGTGGAAAATCTTGTGTTAGGATGTTAACGGGACGGGCGCGGGTCATCGTTTAGACCATGAATGCAATAGTCCCAAGTGTCTTTGGCAATTTTTTCTTCAAGGGACTTGATCATTTTTTAGGCAACTTGAGAAAGCGTCATCGAGGGACTATGATCATTTGATTTGCTTTGTTTTGCCAAAGACACTCAACATGCAACATGGCCCATTATTGAAGGCAACAAGTGGAGTAACCCTAAGGGTGTAAGTGTGATTGGTGTTGTCCATTTTCATGCTTTTTTGTCTTTGCATTAGGTCAAGCTATTTGTTATTTGATTTTTGCATACAAACCCTAAGTTTATCATGGCATAATTAGAAAGCTTTAAAATGTGGAATTTAAAGTCCTAAATTATTACAACATAATTATGGGGATGAGGGTACAAATGTTCAAATGGGGGATAGTTAGCAAGAAATTAAAATCTAAACTATTACATCCATATTGAATATACAAGTTATTTAATTGTACAATAATTAAATAAATACAATAAATATGCAAAATGTATTATGCACAAAAATGTTTCTTTATGTATGTAAAAGTATTTTTCAATGTAAAAAATAAACAAAAATGAAAAGGTCAATTTTTGAACATTTTTATGGTTTTTAGGGCAAAACCCTAGTTTTCTAAATAAATAGTATTTATTAATTATATTATATACAATATTTGTTAATTATATATAAAAAAAAGAAGTATATTGTGAAAAAAAAGTATTTTGATGTCATATTTTAATAAAAATAAAAATGTATTATTTTCATATTTTTATCCTAAATATTCTAATAAATATACAAGTATTTATATTATATATTTAAATATACTAAATATGTACAAAATAAAAATATTAATTATTTACAAAAAAAAGTGTATTTTTAGAAGATGTTTTCAAAATGTAAATAAGAAATAAAAACAAAGAATGTATATTTTATTATATTATTTTCTAGTTTTTTTGAATAAAAAGTATAAATATATTTATTTACGTGTGCTAAAAGAAACAAATAAATACCAAATAAATGCAAAAATGTGAGAAAAAATATTTTTAATGTTTTTTCATGTTTGAAATAAAATATAGAATCAGAAATAAAAAGAAAAATGCAAAAATAGTGAATATTTCACACAATGGGCCAGGGGGGTGTAAGTTAAAAAAGAATGTGCAAAGAGCAAAAACAACTCAGGCCCAGCCCAAGTCAAGCTTCTTAAACCTCCAACCATTTCTGTCTCAAAAACGCGCGCCCTCCATGCTTGATTCAAACTTCCTGATTCTTTGACTTTTAGCAAAAACTTATAACATCAATAATGTAGAGCATCATGTCACGATTTAAAATATATAAAAAAGTTGTTCTAACTCTCAGAAACGAGAGAGAATTTCTTCTCCCCCAATTTCTGACCTAAGTTTTTTTCAATGTTCATGTCCCAAATTCTCTCAGCACACACAATATAAATGAAAAGTAAGTATATGGATAGCTTCAGGGCCATGAGTAGAGCATACTTTCTTCACAAACTTAAGCCTAAATATGCTTGGATAGAGAGATAGAAGTTCACATTTTACCTGTTTCAGCTTGACTCGAACAGAGTAATATGGCCAACTTCAATGGTGTTTGAGGACTTGTACAGCTTGCCTGAGGTCCAAGGATGCTTCCTCTATGCTTGGTGTGCCTTGAATCTCTCTGAATCAAACTATGGAAGTCCACCTGCAACAATGAAAAGTAAAAATGGCAAACTTGGCTATGGAGTTTACAGCTTGTATCTAAGGCTTGGGACAGCTTCAATGGATGGTATGGAGTGTATTGGAACTTGTTTGGGCAAAAACGCGCGAGGGAATGATGCTGGCCAAGTCAAAATGCAGAATGCCCTGTTTCTTGCAGAAAAATGGTGTTTCTGTGAATGAGGAGGTTTGAGGGATGGTTTGGTCGTGCTTTAGGTCAGTTAGGGAGTCTGAAATGTGTTTACAAAGTTTGTTTTCGTTGGTCTTTGCAAGCATGAGAGTTATGGTTCTGTTTGCAAGTTTTCTTCTAAGATAAGTAAGAAAATGCAAGTTTCTATACAGGCCTGTCCAATGCCCTAAACTATACTGCACCTCTTGTTCTTGATCAGAGTGATTTGTGTACAAATGCTAGCTTTAAAGATCTGGCCCATGCCTCTTGGATTTTGAATTTGACATAAAGTGGACCTTTTCAAAAATGGCAAAAATGCTTTTTCTAATTATGGACCAATCTTGCATGTAATGGCTAAATACACAAAATAAGACTTGAACACAAAGGATATGCATTAAATTATTGAGTGTGAGAAAGATTAGAGGCCTGTAGTCTAGCTTGTACAAGCTGACTTGAAAAATGCCAATGTATGAACATGCCTTTGGTCATGAACAAAAGTGACGTTTGCCCAACTTTGTCAATTCGATTCTCCCTAACCACAAGGGTGTTTGAGAAGTTCTTGGAAAATTTGGAAAGCATGGAATGTGTACTACAATCCATATTTGTAATGCAAGGTGAAATTACAAGTGGAAGCATGTGAAAAGTGGCCATGAAGTTGGGCAAAAATCCTGCCTAAAATAGGTCAAAAATTTTCTAAGTTAAGAATGTTTTGCACCCATATTCCAAAAATCATAACTTGTGCTACAAGCTTCTTTTGAGGAAACTTTGTGAATAAAAGTTGTAGATTTTGAAATGGACTACAACTTTAATGTTTTGAGTTTTGTTTGAATCCAAATTTATCTTGATGAAAAAATGGGACAAAGTTAGGAAAAAATAAGGAAATTTCATAACTTAGAAAAATTCTAAGTTATGAAATTTCTTTATTTTAAACCCTAATTTGCAATTTTGGGTTTCTTGATGAACAAGTTTCATAATTTGACATGTCTTGATGAAAAATGAATCGTGGCAGTTGATTTTGACCAAAAAGTTAAAGTTTGACTTTTCAGTATATAGTCAAATTTTGAGCAGTTGATTGGAAAATTCATCTGTCAATCCTGTGCATTTGAGATCTTTTAAACTTGTTGAATGTGTCAAGACCATGCCATTGAGTCCTTGAGTCCATATGTGAGCTTGGTTTGCCATTGGCTAGGTCAAACAGTCAAAAAATTGCCTTTGTACAGTCAAAACCCTAAAAATGACCATTTTGCCCTTTTGGTAATCTGATCAAATTTCTTGTAGAATTGTGATCCAAACTTGACCAAATGGTTCATATGAGTTCAAAATTTGATGTGGGTCAAAAATCATGAGGTTTGACTGTCAATTGGCCACAGTTGACTTTTTCCCCAATACAGCTGATTTCTAGGTCAACTGTCCAATTGACTGGGCAAAGATTGGAATCAAGGCTTGAAACTTGGTATGGATAAACTTGTGAGTCCAATATGAAGCATGAAAGTCACTTTGGGCATTTTAGGTCAAAACATCTTTGTGCAAACTCAAACCCTAATTTGGGTCAACAATGCAAGGAGGAGTCTTGAGCAGAGCAAACCCTAACTTGATCTTGAGCTCCAAGAGTCTAGTGATGAGAAAATGTTGAAGAAATGAGAGGGTAAATTTTGGGGTACAACAGTTGCCCTTGTTCAATCTTCTTGCACCTGAAGAGTTAGATTGGCAGGTTTGCCTTTCGCGTCTCGAAGGTAAAAGGAGATTGGACACTAGAGTGCCCTTAAATTTGCACTCGTCAGAACAATGGATGCGGGAATGGGCTTAGAGATGCCATTCGGAGATGGGCTTAAAGATGCCATCTAAAGGGGTGACAGAATCTTGTCGGGGATGGGCTTAAAGATGCCATCTGGAATGTTTGTTGAACTGTAATGCGATAGGTCAGAAAAATGAGGGTCAAAATGGTATCCGTGTCTGGAATGCATTTGAACTGTATCTGGAGACTGAGATTGTACGAGCAAAAGAATGGCCTCAGTGTCTGGGGAGTATCTGAGCTGGAACTGCATTTGAAGGTAGAATGAATATCAGAATGACTGTCGTGTCTGAAGTGTATATGTATTGTATCTGGGTAACAGAGAAATATCTGTATGGAGCAACTGCGTGTTGGGGACAAATTCTGAATGAGTGACAGAATGGCAACCGTGTTTGGAGCGTATCTGGACTGTATCTGAAGTTGAAAGTTGTATGAGTAGCATAATGACTTCCGTGTCTGGAGTGTATCTGAAACTCTAACTGGGATTGAGATCCGTATGAGTAATAGAATGACTTCCGTGTTTGAAGTGTATCTGAAACTGTAACTGGGATCTAAATAAATGACATAATGACTTCTGTGGCGAACGCACTAGGGAGAATCAAACTGCTATTGTAAGGGTCATAATGGTATCCGTGCTTGGAATGCATTGAACCTTGAGGTGGATAAGTGAATCTGAATGAGAGATAGAATGGCTGTCGTGTCTGGAGCGTATCTAGTATGTATCTGATTGCTGTAGTCTGAATGAGTAGTAGAATGACCGCCGTGTCTGGGGTGTATCTGTACTGTATCTGACTTGAAATTCTGAATGAGTAATAGAATGACCGCCGCGTCTGGGGTGTATCCATACTGTATCTGAATAACTGTTAATGATAGCCTTTTAATCTTATCCTGAAAAGGATGAAATGTTAGCTAAAACACAAAGTTATGTTGCATGATATGTATGATACAATATATATGTTATATCAATGTTTATGATATGAATGTAAATGAATGCGCATGTAAGCTGAAGAGTTGTCTTGCTGAGGATAGATGAATCTTGGATCAACTGGAGATAAAAGAATCTTGACTGCTGTCAGGGAAAGTGAGTCTTTGACTGCTGTGGGGATTGCAAGAATCTTCGATTGCTGAAGATGAGACATCCTTGTTGACTACTGCTAGAGAATCAAGAGCTTGGTTTGTATGCCAATCTACTGGGGATTCCTGTCCTGAGGAGGTCTTCACTGGGGAATATCTGAATATCCTGTGAGGAACTGAAAAATGAGAGTCTTCATTCTGCTTGGGGAATGCAAGATCTTCAATTTTTGAGGGATCCTAGGACCACTGCTGGGGATTGGAGCTCCTTGGTGACTTGCAGGGTATGAGAATTTCTGATGATCTCCACTGGGGAGTCCAAAATCTGGTAGACTTATGCTGGAGAGGCATGACTGAGAATCCTTAGTCGGGTGGGAAGTATCTCTGTGGGGAGAAGGTTCACTAGTTTGGTTCCGCTGGGGATTGATAGTTGGAAGTTTTAGCCCCGCTGGGGATTGGATTTTCAGATTTTTAAGGTTCCACTGGGGATACTGAAACTTAACTCTGAGGGGAATTGAGTTCTGGAAGGCCCTCTGACTGGGGAGATCAGTTTTGAGAAAACTTTTGTTCTGCTAAGGATTCTGAAGTTTAACTCTGTTTGGGGAACTAAGTTCTGGATTGGGGAATTTGGAGTTTAAATTTGCTGGGGATTCCCTCTGAAAAGGCATCGAGACATCTACCTGTACCTTCAACCTATCAGTAATCATCTTTCCTGATTCATAAGGAAATGATTATGTTCAAATGCATATGCCTATTTAACAAAACATTGGACGTTTCTCAAATAAAACATAAGTGCAAAAGAAAAGAAAAGGAAGACAAAGCAAATTTTTGTATCTTGGAAAAGTATTTGTATTAACTTTCTATGAATATATTTGTACAAAGGAGACGGCCATCCTAGTAAGAGGATGTCGTCGTAAAAATTGAAATATTTATACAAAAGAAAGATGGCTATGTGAAACAATTCCATGGGATTCCATTCTGCTATAGCCTTCACAACTTTGAATATCTGTCCATTCAATGCTTCGTCCACCGATGACTGGATTGATCAGAAGCTTGGAGTTGGTTGATGAAGAGATTATCCTTAAAGTGATCCGACGAGACATAGTCATACGCTTTAATTCCCTAATGTTGTACCCCAAAATTTGCCCTCCCATATTCTTCAGGAAATTGTCAAGCCATGATTCAAAATTCCCCAAGGGTTACATAGTCAAAAAGGCTCCTACACAGTCAAAACTAGGGTTTGAATTCTGATCAAGAAAATGGAACTTTCAAGGGCCCAATCAAGTCTCATGTGCTTACAAACATGGTCAAGCATCCTCATATCAAGTTTCAAGGCGTTCAGCTCAAGATTGCACAGTCAAAACCCTAGATTGCACTACAGTCAACTGTAGGGGCAAAATGGTCATTTGACAGTCAAAAGTTCAAATTTTTGGTCAACACATCATTTTGAAGCCACAAACATCATTTGATCAATGCTTGATCATGATTCTCAAAATTTGGCTCAGAAATCATCAAAGATGCAAAAGTTGCTATATTTGGACAGCTGAAAAAGTCAACTGAAATTGACCAGGGCATAACTTTCACATGGATTATCATAAAAATCCCATCCAATGCTAATTTTGAAGAGAAAGACATTTCCTACAACTCATCTTCATACTTCAAGTCCAAGAAATGCTCTCACAAAAAGTTATCAATTTCAACATTATAGGTCATTTTCAAAAGTCAACAAAAAGGGACTTTAAGTCAAAGGCCATAACTTGAGATTGGTAAATCAAAATGACATGGGACCAACGGCATTGGTTAAAGGACTCAAAGACCTTTACAAAATGTCCAAGAACATGTGAAAAGCTTAAAAATTGAGCAAGTTATGCCTTGTGGAAGTTGGGAAATTTTTGGGGATTTTGAAAAGTCAACAATGGTTCAAATGACCTAAAAATGCAAATGGGCCCATTTTTCTTCCATGATCCATCATTCCAAGCCTATGCACGACCATTTGGCCCAAAGGGAAGTATTTTCTCAATTTTTAATTATTTATTTGAATTTATATTAATATTAATTCATTTAAATTATTTAAATATGTGAAAAATATAAACTTGACCTAAAAAAATCTTTTCATGCATGTTTTACTATCAATATCTCGTGCTTAGCCAATTATGGAAGGTTTTGGTTTGATTTGAACTAATTGACACCAAATTGCACAAAAAAAAGATATGTAAGGATTCTTAGAAAATCAATTTGCAAAATCATTGAATGCCTTGGATTGTATCAAGTTTTGTTGACCTAATCATCTCACTACATAACCCTGATCATAAACCTAATGCTATTAGACTCGAAGCTGCGCCCAAAAAAGCTATTGCACATTGAAAATTTTCCATAAAAACACAAAACTGATTTCAAGGTTAGAGGTCGATTCCAACCCTAACACTCATTCCAAAGGCTTCCTTGTTAACTCCTGATCAAATTCCAATCAATATCAACCACCAAAACACCCTGAATCGGTATCAAGAGCTCGGACTGTGTCACCAAACTTTTGAAATCGCATATCACAATTCATACATCTTTTTGCATTTTGATTGATGAATTCTTGTTCAGCATGAAGTTTCCAAGCTAACCATACCAATTAATTTCATTTTTGTGCAATATAGGCGATTTTGCCATTGTTAAATGTTAGGGTTTGCAGGTTTCAAAATTGGGATTTCCCAATACAAGCAAAATTAGGCCATCCCAGTACTACCATTGCATTCAGTACACCAAGACGAAGAGATTCATGCATTCGCGATCAATTTATATACACCCAGCATCTAATCGTTATTTTCTTGTAGGTGGTCTACAGCAACGCGTGCAAAACCATTTCCATAGGCTTGTGTTTCAGAAAAAGTGAGGAAGACGATGTGTTGTCCCTCACTGATTCGATGATTTCAAATTCCGCGCGTTTAATCACTAATGTGCTTGTTCTTTCTTTTTGTTGTTTATGTATTATTAATATATCAACTAATTCAAATAGCTCAGCTGGCAGGGATACACGCTTGTGACTCTCATGACCTGGGTTCAAACCCCAGGTCTCACATATTTCTCATGTTATTTTTCTATACCTCATTCCATGCAGCGCTTCTATGGAGACGTACCATATGCCATCCTGATCCAAGCACACACGTGTCCCAGATGACCACATCAAAGGAATAGGATCAAGGAATACAATAAACACCAGTCAACGCATCATGCATGATCCTGGAAAGGTCAACGAGACCAATGCTTAATGGGCCAGAATGCTAGGCCTTACCTCCAATTTTGGGGCTACCCCCCCTGGTTTGATTTTCTTTTTATATTTTATTTTCTCAATTGTTATGTTATTTATTTTATTTATTTGTTTTAATTAATTAATTATTTTTTACAAAAAATATGAAAAATATCATAAAAATCAGAAAAGGCAAAAATATAATATTTATTTTATCTTAGTTATTTTTTTCATAAAAATTTGCATGTTAATTAGTTAATTTAAATTAGGGTTTATTGTTAATTCTTTTTCATAATAAAAATATAAAAATGTAGAATTAGGGTAATTAACAATTTTGATTCCTTTTCATATTTTTTCCTTTTTTTTTCCACAGTAATAATTATTTATTTATTTATTTTATTTTCTTTATAATCAAATGTATATAAATTAACTTAGGCTTAAGTTAGGTTAAAAATTCAATCTTTTTCTTAATAATTTAAAAAACATTAGAACTAGGGTTTAGCATTTTATTTTTAATTTCAATAAATTCTTTTTTTCTTTTAAATCTTAAAAAACATAAAAAACCAAAAACATTTAATTCTAATTAATTAATTCTTATTAACTTTAACTTCTTATGAAAGGGTCCAACGCCCATACTTTTAATTATTAATTTCGCGCATTTTACTTTGTCGCTTATTATAATTATGTACATGTCCCAAAGCCTTGTAACAATTTTATTTCTCGCACTTTTATTTATCGCTTTATTTATTTTCCGCTAAATCGGGTCCGGTTTAATTTTGGCGATGTGGACCCGCGCCATTTGTAATAGCCTTAGATTTATTTTCCCGCAAACTTTATAACTGTTAAAAAGCATGCAAGAATGAATGTCTTAATTAAAATCAAGCGTAGATCACAATGACATGACAAAAGACAAATACAAATGAAAACGACACACAATTCGCACACACCACCCCTAGGGTACGCCTCACTGTTGCCTTTCGAAAGGTGGTCGTCGAGTAGAGGACGTCTTAGTAAGTCCTCATGATCCGGGAACCTGGCATGAGGGTAGCTTCTAAGGTGTCTTCCCATTGCTCTGGTGATCACCATGTCCCGAACATCGAATTGACCCGAACATCGAATTGACCCGAACACCTCCAATGGTGGTGCTACCTACCTCTCAATGGTGGGATGGCACTACTTTTAAGGACATCTACACAGACGAATTCCTTAGGGTAGGTAGGTTCTCAAGGATACTTGCTCTAATTTCAAAAACAAAACAAAAATACTTTTCACACCACACATTTTCAAAAGCTTTCAAAACAAATCTTTCAAACACTCTGACGTACGAGTCGATCTGGAATTTTTCAAAGAAACTTTTTAAACCCACATTGAAAAGCAAACAAACAATTTTGAAAACACATTGAGCAAGTATCTAAGAGCCCATGGATAACCATGGATAGAAAGGGTGCTAACACCTTCCCTTTCTATAACTTACCTCCCGAACCGAGAGCAATCTCTTTAAGGAATTTTTCTGTGCTTTTGTCCTTTCCAATTGGAGAAAATAAAAGACGGTGGCGACTCTTGCTTACCGCGACATTTCGCGAACCGGCGTTAAACAGTCAGTTCCAGATCCACCGATCACAGAACTGGCGACTCTGCTGGGGACCAAACTTAAAGTGAGGTGTACCTTAGGGCTAGTTCATAACTGTGTTTTCAATTGTCTGAATTGTTTGCTTTAAAATTGTGGGACTGTCTTGGGAGTTCTATAGATCCTAACCCGGATCTGGGGATACCTTCTTAGAAAGTAGCAACAAGGCTGTGAGGGAACTGTGCGGGGTATACCGACATGGTTGAAACAGTCTGCTACGTTGATGTGGCACTTTGGTGTGTACCGGTAACCCTTGAGTTCAGTCAAGGAGAGTACGGGGCCTCCGCGTGGTGTCGTGAAGCATCAACAGACCTTAGGAACCTTAATTGAACTATCTTGGCCTCTTTAGGGTAGTGAGATAACTGACTTTGGTGCAGTCCGAGGTTGGTTGATACTCGATACTACGCTCAATTGAGGGTTGCTTTCCTGGAATATTTCGGTCGCCAGTTCAGTGGCTAAATCGAAACGATGAACAATGAAAGCAATCCCATGATATTGGGAACCTTAGAACCAGGTTACTTTGATTAGGACAGGTTGAACCCACCAACTTCAAGAGGGTATTACCCAGACCCCATGCTGGCCTTAACCCTTAAGGGTTTCTCTTGTGTGACTTGTGTGCCTTTGTACTTGCCTACTTGCATGCTTGTTATCTGACACATGAACTGCTTGCAGGTTTTGTTTGTAGTCCTTAATTAGGGCTCATAACAAAGTATACTAAGTTTCTTGCAGGTTTTGTTTGTAGTCCTTAACTAGGGCTCATAACAAAGTATACTGAATCTCTTGCAGGGTTGTTTATAGTCCTTAATTGGGACTCATAACAGGGTTACTTGCATTACCCCATGCATAGCATGACATCATACCATTGCATACATCCTAACCTATTTCAAGGATCTCAAGGGCTTGTGATGCAGGTCATGATGAACCAACTGTCCAACAAGGGGGCAAAGAGGATTTATTTTCCTCTAGCCAAGGTTGTCGGGGGCTATGACCCACTGGATATGGTGAGCCTTTGACACTTGACGAAGGACTCTCAACAACAGGAAGTACCTTCAATCAAGTTACCGGTTTTCAAATTCTAACAAATTTTTTTGTTTACCCTGCGAGGTCCTTGAAAACATTACATGCATGTCATATATCTCATTGCATTGCAGGTATCCCTTTGACAGGTTGCTTACCCTTCTCCGCTGTTTATTTCAGCCGATCGTCATGAATCTTGAATCATCAGCCGAGCAGACTATCAAGGACCTCCAGGCTCAGAACGCCCAGTTCCAAGAGCTGATCATGAATTTGACCCAGGGGCAGCAAGATCTGAAAGCTCTGCTCTTGAAGAAGGAGAAGAAGAAGAAGAGGACTGTGCTGTTCAACCCTAGGCGCAGATCTGGGAATATACCGCAGGTTGAAGCTGAGAGGACAACCCCATCTGTGAGGGAAAGCAGCCACCATGAGAGAGAGGTGCCAAGTCCAGTGGTCTCCGACAACGAGACAGATTTCAACAATGAGCAGTACCCTCCGGCTGAGGATAAGTACAAACAGTTGGAAGACCGGTTAAGTGCTATGGAGATACAAAAAGTGCCTGGCCTGGACTTCGAGGATCTAGGTCTGTCTTCTGGGGTAGTGATCCCGCACAAATTCAAGGTACCTGCCTTTGCTAAATACGACGGGGCATCCTGTCCTAAGTTGCATCTCAGGGCTTACACAAGGAGGATCCAGCCCTATACAGCTGACAAAAACTTATGGATCCATTTCTTCCAAGAGAGCCTTTCAGGGACTCAGCTCGAGTGGTTCTATCAATTGAGTGGAGCCAACATCCGCAGCTGGGAAGACTTGGCCACTGCTTTCTACAAACATTACCAGTACAATGCCGATCTTGCTCCCACGCGCACTCAGCTTCAGGGGATGTCCATGGGTGCAGGTGAAGGTTTCAAAGAATATGCTCAAAAATGGAGGGACCTTGCTGGAAGGGTACAACCACCTCTGACTGACCGCGAGCTCGTCGACATGTTCTTGGGGACCCTGTCTGGTCCATTCTTCAACCACCTGATTGGAAATTCTTCTGCTGGGTTCACATATCTTATCTTGACTGGGGAGAGAATCGAAGCCGGTATCAAGTCGGGGAAGATTCAAGAAACCGCGCCTGCTGATGCTCAGAAAAAGCCCCACAATGGGAAGAAGGAGTCCAATGCTATACATGGTAAAAAGGGTCATCATGATGTAGGGGCAATCCAGATCTCTGATCCCGCGCCTGTTCAACAGAGAAAGAGCAATAGGCGTAGGGTAAGATATCAAGACAGGAAGTATACCGACATCAATATGTCTTTGTCTCAGGCATTACAACAATTGCTGAAGGCAAAACTGATTACACTAAAGGATCCTCCTCAAAATCCTGATACTTCCTCTTCCAAGTACAACCCGGGTGTGAGATGTGCCTACCATTCTGACAGTCCTGGACATGACACCGACGACTGTTGGACCCTGAAGAACAAGATTCAAGACTTGATTGACGCCAAGGAGGTCGAGTTTGAACACTGATCCTACACCAAATCATCGAGAATGTCTTTTGTTCATTAGAATTTTCAATTTGTAATTTTCTTTGCTTGTTCAGACATTTGTTCATGACAAACTCTTTTATTCTATCAATGCATCGCATATGTCTGTTTTGGAAATTAATACAATTGTTTTCATTATATTCAAAATTCTTTTCATATTTTTTCTGATGTCAACTATGGATTAATAATTCTAAGCCTCTTGAGGGAGGATGACGAAAATGATACCATAATCTACAGTATGCTTTTGAACAGACCCCGCTGATGAGGTACAGGCATTGTTTCAACCCCTAAACACTGGAGTTATAAGGATGATAATCCCTCGTCAACCCCTCTGAGCCAAAGAAGTAGGAGTTTTTCTTTTCGAAATTTAAAACCCTTAATCATAACCTGGGGCAGGGTAGTCTCTCAGTTGATCCAAGTGCATAACGAATGGCACCAAAGAGGTCCTTACAAAGAAAAGAAAAACAGTGATGGTTCCAAATAATCAATAAAGAAAGGCAGTCATTATCTCAAAAAGTGAAAAACCCATTAAGTCAGAACCCATGAAGGAGACTTACAAAACTGGGGCATCCCGCTGAATGTAATTCCAAAAAAGGAAAACAGTTCAGGCAAAAAAAGAAAGGGATAACAAAAATCAGACAAAAAAAAAGGTCTTATAAACCCTCAACGAAAAAGGAATGACTGCCTATTCAAAATAAATCATCAACATCCGAATCATCACCGGAAAATCAGGGCAAAGACTCAAACAAGGTCTAACGCACGATCAACTGAGCTTAGGTTTGAAGAACATCACGAAGAACGGGTGGGTACAAATAATTTGAGCCTTTATCCTTTGTTTCTTAAACCGTGAACCAGGCCACGTTATAACCCTTAAAAGTCCTAGCTGAAGCATGGGTTAATTCGAAAGCATACTGTATGAAAGGTATCCTGACTCCTTAAGGCTTACGGTAAAATACAGAGTTGACATCACGTTTTACAAACAATCACTTGTTTTATGAAAAGAATGCATTTTCAAAATCTTCAAGACAGACATAAGCTTTGCATTTTTGATATAACATTGTTGGCACATGACTTTTTTTGAACAGCATAGAAATTCGCACGACGAATGCCTAATGAACAGAAGTACTTCCAATCAAGGGGCAGACATGACCATGGTCCATTATCTGGGGCAGTTAAGTCAAGATCCAGAGAATCTCTCATAAGGCCAAAAAGCCTGGGGCAAATCTCTGCCTGAGTCACTTGGGGCACTCCAGCAATGAATCTTGCACGATCAGACATCTTCTGGTAATATGACAACACAAGCAGCCAGGGGCACCTCCCTGCATTCTAAAAAGCGTGGACATGGTCGAAAAGATACTACGCATAATCAAAGACCCGCTAGGTTGACACACCTAGGCAAAAATAAGGGCTTCCCGGCGAACCAAAAGGGTTCGGGCAAAATGAAGGGATAAAAAATCTGTACACCCGGCAAGTCGAAAACCTGAAAAGGCGGCTTGAGCAAAAATGGGTATCCCGGTGGACTGAAAACCCGAAAGGGCGGTCCAGGCAAAAGTTAGGGATTAAAGCGTACGACTATGTCCTGCCATCTGTCTACCAGAAGAAGGTTTGTCCGTCAACAGCTATCAGCACCCTACAAGTGCCTCCCCCATAGAAGCAGGGGCAATAATGGGTGGTCTAAGCAATCTGATTGATCTATCCTCCAAGGTAGCAGGGTAGGTTCCATTGAAGAACATGACCAGTACAGTTCAAAACTTCCCCAAGAGAGTCCAATCAAGTTCCCCAGGAAAGCTGGAAGTCATCTCCCCAAGCAGTTAAGCTCATCCCCAGTAGATTCTGGAAGCTTATCCTCAGAGCACGAACGCGTCGTCCCGACTTGATTTAAAGAGTTATTTCCTTAACAGGATATAACTGGGTTATCCTCAGCCAAAAGCCACGGAAAGAGCGTCCTCGACGAAGTATTCTTACCCCAGCGAAGTCTATCAACACTTCCAACACAACAAGGATATCCTCAGCAAGTTATCAATAATTCAGCAAAACATCTTTATCCCCACAGAGTATTGCTTCCCAGCATGATCGCTAGAGTACTTTTCTCCCCACAGGGTATTCCATTTGCCAAGTACATCCCTCAACGGAGTCATCTTCTCCTACCGGTATTCTTGCAGCTATCCTCCCCAGCGGAAGCAAAATCTATTCTTCAACATCAGCCCAGGATGTGACTTCCCGGCACCCGTCAAGGACTTAATTTCCTAGACGAAAACATACATTCATAAAACCTCACATATATCACTATAGCATGCATAGACGCATCACATCATACAAATCTCATTTATGTTGAGAACATCATTGCTTGATCCATATCATGCATTGCATGGGACTGACTTTTACCTTTCAGGAAAGATGCAGTTAAATTCTCAATCATATTGACCGGTTCAGTTAAATCGACCCTAAGATTTTCCTGATTCTTATCCAGTCAAAAGGCCTTCTCTGGTTCAGTCAGATCAACCCTAAGATCTCCCTGATTCTTGTCCAGTTGAAGATTTCAAGACCTAGACCGGTTCAGTTAAATCGACCCTAAGATTTTCCTGATTCTTATCCAGTCAAAAGGCCTTCTCTGGTTCAGTCAGATCGACCCTAAGATCTCCCTGATTCTTGTCCAGTTGAAGATTTCAAGACCTAGACCGGTTCAGTTAAATCGACCATAAGATTTTCCTGATTCTTATCCAGTCAAAGGCCTTCTCTGGTTCAGTCAGATCGACCCTAAGATCTCCCTGATTCTTGTCCAGTTGAAGATATTTCAAGACCTAGACCGGTTCAGTTAAATCGACCCTAAGATTTTCCTGATTCTTAACCAGTCAAAAGGCCTTCTCTGGTTCAGTCAGATCGACCCTAAGATCTCCCTGATTCTTGTCCAGTTGAAGACATTTCAAGACCTAGACCGGTTCAGTTAAATCGACTCTAAGATTTTCCTGATTCGTATCCAGTCAAAGGCCTTCTCTAGTCCAGCTAAATCGACTCCCAACAGATTTTTCTGATAAAGACTCGGTAGAAGTTATCCCAGATTCCTTTTCAGATGGTTCCCTCTCCGACGGTGAGTGAGGTGACAATTCCCTTTCAGGTTATAATGGTCTATGGTTCTCTTCCCGATCCTGCAAAGATAGTAATTCCTACCAAGATTTTTCTCAACAAGCGTTGTTGAAGTTAAAATCGCCCAAAGGTTCTCTCATCGTCCCGCTGAGGTAGTAATCGCCCAAAGGTTCTCTCATCGTCCCGCTGAGGTAGTAATCGCCCAAAGGTTCTCTCATCGTCCCGCTGAGGTAGTAATCGCCCAAAGGTTCTCTCATCGTCCCGCTGAGGTAGTAATCGCCCAAAGGTTCTCTCATCGTCCCGCTGAGGTAGTAATCGCCCAAAGATTCTCTCATCGTCCCGCTGAGGTAGTAATCGCCCAAAGGTTCTCTCATCGTCCCGCTGAGGTAGTAATCGCCCAAAGGTTCTCTCATCGTCCCGCTGAGGTAGTAATCGCCCAAAGGTTCTCTCATCGTCCCGCTGAGGTAGTAATCGCCCAAAGGTTCTCTCATCGTCCCGCTGAGGTAGTAATCGCCCAAAGGTTCTCTCATCGTCCCGCTGAGGTAGTAATCACCCAAAGGTTCTCTCATCGTCCCGCTGAGTTAGTAATCGCCCAAAGGTTCTCTCATCGTCCCGCTGAGGTAGTAATCGCTCAAAGGTTCTCTCATCGTCCCGCTGAGGTAGTAATCGCCCAAAGGTTCTCTCATCGTCCCGCTGAGGTAGTAATCACCCAAAGGTTCTCTCATCGTCCCGCTGAGTTAGTAATCGTCCAAGGTTCTCTCATCGTCCCGCTGAGGTAGTAACCGTCCCTGACACATTCATCACAACATTATCAACAAAAACCCTTTTCAGATGGTCCCCTCTCCAACGGCGAGTGAGGTGATTATCCCTTTCAGATTATAATTTCCTATAGTTCCCTCTCCAACGGTGAGTGAGGTAACTCCCTTTGAGTATAATGTCCTTTGGTCCTCTTCCTGATACTACGAAGATGGTAAATTCATACCAAGATTTTCTCAACGAGTGTTGTTGAGGTTAAAGTCATCCAAGGTTCTCTCACCATTCCTGCTGAGATAGTAACCATCCCTGGTTCATTCATCATCTTGTGAAGCTCCAGACTCAGCTCCTGTAACCAGTCAGGACACATCTGTATCAAGCATCTGAAAATCAGTTCCGGTAACGTGTCAGGTATTCATTTTTTCTTTTGCAGGTATGCAGGTTCTCGCTAAGGAATCTCTTACGCGATCGACATCCAGATGGCATCTATAAGCCCATCATCCTATCCAGCAATCTCCCAAAATGGCATCTATAAGCCCATTCCACCACACTGCTACTATGTGAGTGCAAATTTCTAGGGCACTCTAGTGTTCAATCATCTTCTACCCTCGGATTACGAAAGGCACGTCAGCCAATCTGCATCCTCAGGTCTAAGAAGATTGAACAGGGGCAACTGTTGTACCCCAAAATTTGCCCTCCCATATTCTTCAGGAAATTGTCAAGCCATGATTCAAAATTCCCCAAGGGTTGCATAGTCAAAAAGGCTCCTACACAGTCAAAACTAGGGTTTGAATTCTGATCAAGAAAATGGAACTTTCAAGGGCCCAATCAAGTCTCATGTGCTTACAAACATGGTCAAGCATCCTCATATCAAGTTTCAAGGCGTTCAGCTCAAGATTGCACAGTCAAAACCCTAGATTGCACTACAGTCAACTGTAGGGGAAAAATGGTCATTTGACAGTCAAAAGTTCAAATTTTTGGTCAACACATCATTTTGAAGCCACAAACATCATTTGATCAATGCTTGATCATGATTCTCAAAATTTGGCTCAGAAATCATCAAAGATGCAAAAGTTGTTATATTTGGACAGTTGAAAAAGTCAACTGAAATTGACCAGGGCATAACTTTCACATGGATTATCAGAAAAATCCCATCCAATGCTCATTTTGAAGAGAAAGACATTTCCTACAACTCATCTTCATACTTCAAGTCCAAGAAATGCTCTCACAAAAAGTTATCAATTTCAACATTATAGGTCATTTTCAAAAGTCAACAAAAAGGGACTTTAAGTCAAAGACCATAACTTGAGATTGGTAAATCAAAATGACATGGGACCAAAGGCATTGGTTAAAGGACTCAAAGGCCTTTCCAAAATGTCCAAGAACATGTGAAAAGCTTAAAAATTGAGCAAGTTATGCCTTGTGGAAGTTGGGAAAGTTTTGGGGATTTTGAAAAGTCAACAATGGTTCAAATGACCTAAAAATGCAAATGGGCCCATTTTTCTTCCATGATCCATCATTCCAAGCCTATGCACGACCATTTGGCCCAAATGGAAGTATTTTCTCAATTTTTAATTATTTATTTGAATTTATATTAATATTAATTCATTTAAATTATTTAAATATGTGAAAAATATAAACTTGACCTAAAAAAATCTTTTCATGCATGTTTTACTATCAATATCTCGTGCTTAGCCAATTATGGAAGGTTTTGGTTTGATTTGAACTAATTGACACCAAATTGCACAAAAAAAAGATATGTAAAGATTCTTAGAAAATCAATTTGCAAAATCATTGAATGCCTTGGATTGTATCAAGTTTTGTTGACCTAATCATCTCACTACATAACCCTGATCATAAACCTAATGCCATTAGACTCGAAGCTGCGCCCAAAAAAGCTATTGCACATTGAAAATTTTCCATAAAAACACAAAACTGATTTCAAGGTTAGAGGTCGATTCCAACCCTAACACTCATTCCAAAGGCTTCCTTGTTAACTCCTGATCAAATTCCAATCAATATCAACCACCAAAACACCCTGAATCGGTATCAAGAGCTCGAACTGTGTCACCAAACTTTTGAAATCGCATATCACAATTCATACATCTTTTTGCATTTTGATTGATGAATTCTTGTTCAGCATGAAGTTTCCAAGCTAACCATACCAATTAATTTCATTTTTGTGCAATATAGGCGATTTTGCCATTGTTAAATGTTAGGGTTTGCAGGTTTCAAAATTGGGATTTCCCAATACAAGCAAAATTAGGCCATCCCAGTACTACCATTGCATTCAGTACACCAAGACGAAGAGATTCATGCATTCGCGATCAATTTATATACACCCAGCATCTAATCGTTATTTTCTTGTAGGTGGTCTACAGCAACGCGTGCAAAACCGTTTCCATAGGCTTGTGTTTCAGAAAAAGTGAGGAAGACGATGTGTTGTCCCTCACTGATTCGCTGATTTCAAATTCCGCGTGTTTAATCACTAATGCGCTTGTTCTTTCTTTTTGTTGTTTATGTATTATTAATATATCAACTAATTCAAATAGCTCAGCTGGCAGGGATACACGCTTGTGACTCTCATGACCTGGGTTCAAACCCCAGGTCTCACATATTTCTCATGTTATTTTTCTATACCTCATTCCATGCAGCGCTTCTATGGAGACGTACCATATGCCATCCTGATCCAAGCACACACGTGTCCCAGATGACCACATCAAAGGCATAGGATCAAGGAATACAATAAACACCAGTCAACGCATCATGCATGATCCTGGAAAGGTCAACGAGACCAATGCTTAATGGGCCAGAATGCTAGGCCTTACCTCCAATTTTGGGGCTACCCCCCCCCCCCCCCCTGGTTTGATTTTCTTTTTATATTTTATTTTCTCAATTGTTATGTTATTTATTTTATTTATTTGTTTTAATTAATTAATTATTTTTTACAAAAAATATGAAAAATATCATAAAAATCAGAAAAGGCAAAAATATAATATTTATTTTATCTTAGTTATTTTTTTCATAAAAATTTGCATGTTAATTAGTTAATTTAAATTAGGGTTTATTGTTACTTCTTTTTCATAATAAAAATATAAAAATGTAGAATTAGGGTAATTAACAATTTTGATTCCTTTTCATATTTTTTCCTTTTTTTTTTCCACAGTAATAATTATTTATTTATTTATTTTATTTTCTTTATAATCAAATGTATATAAATTAACTTAGGCTTAAGTTAGGTTAAAAATTCAATCTTTTTCTTAATAATTTAAAAAACATTAGAACTAGGGTTTAGCATTTTATTTTTAATTTCAATAAATTCTTTTTTTCTTTTAAATCTTAAAAAACATAAAAAACCAAAAACATTTAATTCTAATTAATTAATTCTTATTAACTTTAACTTCTTATGAAAGGGTCCAACGCCCATACTTTTAATTATTAATTTCGCGCATTTTACTTTGTCGCTTATTATAATTATGTACATGTCCCAAAGCCTTGTAACAATTTTATTTCTCGCACTTTTATTTATCGCTTTATTTATTTTCCGCTAAATCGGGTCCGGTTTAATTTTGGCGATGTGGACCCGCGCCATTTGTAATAGCCTTAGATTTATTTTCCCGCAAACTTTATAACTGTTAAAAAGCATGCAAGAATGAATGTCTTAATTAAAATCAAGCGTAGATCACAATGACATGACAAAAGACAAATACAAATGAAAACGACACACAATTCGCACACACCACCCCTAGGGTACGCCTCACTGTTGCCTTTCGAAAGGTGGTCGTCGAGTAGAGGACGTCTTAGTAAGTCCTCATGATCCGGGAACCTGGAATGAGGGTAGCTTCTAAGGTGTCTTCCCATTGCTCTGGTGATCACCATGTCCCGAACATCGAATTGACCCGAACATCGAATTGACCCGAACACCTCCAATGGTGGTGCTACCTACCTCTCAATGGTGGGATGGCACTACTTTTAAGGACATCTACACAGACGAATTCCTTAGGGTAGGTAGGTTCTCAAGGATACTTGCTCTAATTTCAAAAACAAAACAAAAATACTTTTCACACCACACATTTTCAAAAGCTTTCAAAACAAATCTTTCAAACACTCTGACGTACGAGTCGATCTGGAATTTTTCAAAGAAACTTTTTAAACCCACATTGAAAAGCAAACAAACAATTTTGAAAACACATTGAGCAAGTATCTAAGAGCCCATGGATAACCATGGATAGAAAGGGTGCTAACACCTTCCCTTTCTATAACTTACCTCCCGAACCGAGAGCAATCTCTTTAAGGAATTTTTCTGTGCTTTTGTCCTTTCCAATTGGAGAAAATAAAAGACGGTGGCGACTCTTGCTTACCGCGACATTTCGCGAACCGGCGTTAAACAGTCAGTTCCAGATCCACCGATCACACCTAACTTTTGGCTGAATCGCCCTTTCGGGTTTTCGATCCACCGGGAAACCCCTTTTTGCCCAAGCCGCCCTTTCGAGTTTTCAACTTGTCGGGTGTACAGATTTTTTTGTTTTATCCTTAATTTTTGCCTGAACCGCCCTTTCGGGTTTTCGGTTCACCGGGATGCCCATTTTTGCCCAAGCCGCCCTTTCGTGTTTTCGACTTGTCGGGTTATTTTATGCATAGTATCTTTTGACTATGTCTACGTTCGCAGCGTGCGGCAAATCGTCGCCGTCCATGGTGGTCAGAATCATTGCACCACCAGAAAATATACTCTTGATCACAAATGGTCCTTCGTAAGTAGGAATCCATTTGCCCCTGGGATCACTTTGCGGTAAGATAATCTTCTTGATTACGAGATCTCCGACTTGATATACTTGACGTCTGACTTTCTTGTAGAAAGCCTTGATCATCCGTTTTTGATACGTCTGACCATGGCAAACAGCAGCGAGTCGCTTCTCGTCGATCAAATTGAGTTGATCAAGTCGGGTCTGAATCCAATCATCTTCATTCAAACCTGCGTCTTTCATAATCCTTAAGGAATGAATCTGAACTTCCATGGGCAGGACAACTTCCATGCCATATACCAAAGAAAATGGGGTTGCCCCGGTTGAAGTACGTGCCGTGGTACGGTATCCATGCAGAGCAAACGGTAACATCTCATGCCAGTCCTTGTAGGTGACTGTCATTTTCTGAATGATCTTCTTGATGTTTTTGTTTGCAGCTTCAACAGCGTCGTTCATCTTCGGCCGATAGGGAGATGAATTGTGATGATAAATCTTGAACTGTTTGCATAGAGCGGTGATCATAGTATTATTCAGATTTGTACCGTTGTCTGTGATGATCCTGTCAGGAACACCATACCGGCATATGAGGTTCTACTTGATGAAGCGGGCAACCACATTTTTAGTAACAAAGGCGAAGGAAGCTGCTTCGACCCATTTGGTGAAATAGTCAATAGCAACTAGGATGAAGCGATGTCCGTTGGATGTCGTGGGCTTGATCTCTCCAATCATGTCAATGCCCCACATTGCAAATGGCCAAGGAGCTGTCAGAACGTTGAGAGGAACCGGAGGAATATGAATCTTGTCAGCGTAGACTTGACATTTGTGGCAAGTACGGGAATGTTGATGGCAGTCAGCTTCCATGGTAGACCAGTAATAACCTGCCCTTAGGATCTTCTTAGCCATTGTATGCCCGCTCAAGTGGGTGCCAAACGTACCATTGTGTACCTCAGTCATGATTAGCTCTGCTTCAGCTTTGTATACGCATCGAAGTAAAACACAATCATGGCTGCGTTTATAGAGGATGTCATTGCTCAGGAAGAACTTGGCAGCAAACTTCCTTAGGAACTTTTTGTCATTTACGGAAGCTCCTTCGGGATATTCTTTAGTCTGGAGATACCTTTTGATTTCGTGAAACCAGGGTTGTTCCACTACTTCTTCGGTATTAATCTCATGACAATGCGCAGGTTCGTCCATTCGCTCGATGGTGATTTGGGGAGCCTCGTTATCCCAGTTGAGTTTAAACATGGAGGACATTGTAGCCAGAGCATCTGCTAGCTGATTCTCTTCTCGCGGGAAATGCTCGAAGGTAATTTGCTCGAAATGAGGCAATAATGTCAGGACATGTTCTTTGTATGGGATAAGATTAGGATGTTTGGTATCCCACTCTCCTTTGATTTGACTGATAACCAAAGCCGAGTCCCCAAATACGATCAATGATTTGATCCCCAAGTCTATAGCAGCCTTGAGACCAAAGATGCAAGTTTCATATTCAGCCATGTTGTTGGTACAGCTGAAGCAAAGTCGGGCCGTGAAAGGTGTATGGAAACCTTATGGGGAAATGAGTACCGCACCGATACCGTTTCCAAGTGCATTCGAAGCACCATCAAAGTACAGGGTCCATCGGGATCCTTTTTCAGGTCCGTCATACGGTCCGTTACCTTCAATGTTGTCCAAATTCATGACGTCCTCGTCCGGGAAGTCGAATCTCATGGATTGATAATCTTCGATAGCTTGATGAGCTAGATGGTCAGCTAGTACACTCCCTTTTATAGCTTTTTGAGTGGTGTACTGGATGTCATACTCAGTCAGGATCATTTGCCATCTAGCGATTCTTCCAGATAAAGCAGGCTTCTTGAAGATATACTTGATAGGATCCATTTTGGAAATCAACAGAGTGGTATGAGTCAACATATACTGCCTTAGTCGGCGAGCAGCCCATACCAAAGCGTAGCAAGTTTTCTCGAGCAGTGAGTAGCGAGTCTCACAGTCGGTAAACTTTTTGCTAAGGTAATAAATGGCATGCTCTTTTCGACCAGACTCGTCATGCTGGCCCAACAAGCACCCCATTAAATTATCCAACACGGTCAGATACATGATCAGCGGGCTTCCTTCGACGGGTAGCATCAGAATAGGAGGTTCTAGAAAATACTCTTTGATCTTATCAAAAGCAGCTTGGCAATCATCGTTCCATTCGACTACCTGATCTTTCTTCAATAGTTTGGAAATTGGCTCACAGGTAGATGTCAGATGAGAGATGAATCTGGCAATATAGTTCAAGCGCCCCAAGAACCCTCTAACCTCCTTTTCAGTACGGGGAGCAGGCATTTCTCGTATAGCTTTGACTTTTGCTGGATCGGCCTCAATGCCTTTGTTGCTGACAATAAATCCTAGAAGTTTACCAGACCTAACTCCAAAAGTACACTTACTTGGATTCAGCCTGAGCTTGTACTCTTTCAATCTGGCAAACAGCTTCTGCAAATGCTCAAGGTGTTCCTCCTCTGTTTGTGATCGAGCTATCATGTCGTCTACGTAGACTTCGATCTCATGATGTATCATATCATAAAATAAAGCTACCATGGCGCGTTGATAAGTTGCCCCTGCGTTCTTCAGTCCGAACGGCATCACCTTGTAGCAAAAGGTACCCCACTGTGTAACAAAGGTTGTTTTCTCCATGTCCTCGGGGGCCATTTTGATCTGGTTGTAGCCCGAGAATCCATCCATGAAGGAAAACACCTTGTGCTGAGCCGTGTTGTCAATCAAAATATCGATGTGCGGTAGCGGAAAATCATCTTTAGGGCTAGCCCTATTCAAATCTCGGTAGTCCACACACATTCTAACCTTGCCGTCTTTTTTAGGTACTGGCACAATGTTAGCAACCCATTGTGGATAGGATGTAACAGCCAGAAAGCCAGTGTTGAATTGCTTCATTACTTCTGCTTTAATCTTCTCAAACATGTCGGGCCTCATTCGGCGGACTTTTTGCTTGATCGGTGGAAAATCCTCTCTTGTGGGGAGACGGTGAACCATGATATCTGTGTCTAAACTCGGCATGTCTTCATAAGACCAGGCGAAGATTTCAACGTATTCATTCAACAGCTGTATCAGACGCTCCTTGACACTTGGTTCCAGATTGGCACCCACTTGTACTTCTTTCCGGTCTTCCTCTGTTCCTAAGTTGATAGTTTCCAACAACTCTTCGTGAGGCAAGATGGCCCTCTCTTCTTGTTGTAGAAGTCTGACTAGCTCTCCCGGTACTTCACAATCTTCGTCATCTTCATACTCAGCCTGATTGACCAAATCTTCAGAGTTATTGAAGGACATAGCAGAATAGTCATCCATAGAATCCAGAGTGGATGGGTACCTGCATTTGTGAGTGTGGGTGTGTGTAAGGGATAGCCATCCTTAAACAAACAAGAATGCAAAAGGAAAGAAAATTAACACAGCAGTTTATCAATGAAAAACGTCCAATGAATCATTAAACATGGCACATGGATATGAAGATAATCAAAACCCTTACAAATGGACCTACGTGCCCCGGGCAAGGCATGAGGTGAAAAAGTAGCGTGCAGATTGTTCAAAAGTAATTATTACAAACCAACAGGAAATGTTTGACAGATAATTACTGATTAATAAAAGTAATGGGGACGAAGTCTTTCGCCTCCCAGTTGCGTAGTCCCCCTTCGATGGTTGGGAAGATCCAGTCTTCAATGTTGGCCTCTTCGTCTTCACCTTCCAAAGCATTTATTCCATAAGGAGAGATCTTGATGGGTGTTCTTTCAACTTTTGAGCGGCGCATAGCTTTCTACCCGGCAGCAGTGAATCCTAATCCAAACTTGTCTGTTTTGTGGGGAATATCAGGAAACTGACCCCATGTTGAGCTCTTTCCTTCCTTCATCACAGCCTTCGCGTCTTTTAGAGATGCCATCCTGGTCATCTGCTTTGGTACCTCAGCTACCATTTTTGCTACTGCCACCTCAGGAGAGACTTCCTCAAAGTGCTGGAATGGTGTTTCAATGAATTCACCCTCCACCTCTACATACCGAAAGGAGTTCAGGTGGTTGATCATATATTCCTCTTCACCGTGCACGGTTATGATCTTTCCTTTGACAGGGTATTTCAGCATTTGATGTAAGGAGGAAGTGACCGCGCCAGCATTATGTATCCATGGCCTCCCTAGTAAGCAAGAGTATGACGGACGGATGTCCATCACATAGAAAGTTGAGGGGAACACTTCTGTGCCTACCTTAATGGGAATGTCAACCTCCCCATGTACCATTCTCTTTGACCCGTCAAACGCCCTTACAATGATATTACTTGGCCTTAACTCCAAGCCTTCACAGTCCAATTGGTCGAGTGCCTTCTTAGGCAGCACGTTCAGAGAAGAACCAGTGTCGACCAAAACATGGGCCAGAGTAGTTCCTTGACATTCTACTGACACATGTAATGCGTCATTATGCTTTCTTCCTTTTGGGGTCAGGTCAACATCAGAGAAACCTAGGCCGTTGTCTGCGGTAAGGCTGGCTACGCAATCTTGGAATTGATCGGCCGAGGTTTCCTGGGGCACATGGGCTGTCTTCAGGAATTTTATTAATGCTTTGGCGTGCGCCTCTGAACAAAGTAGTAATGCTAACATGGATATCTTCGAGGGGGTTTGCCCCAGTTGCTCTACCACGTCATAATCACTCTTATTAATTATTTTCAGAATCTCCTCCATCTCTTTCTTAGAGGTTTCAGGGATGACCAAAGATTGAGCCCTCGTCCTGACGAGCTCATCTTGGATCCCTTTCCCCTTATCAGCAGAAGTAGGAGGGACAATAACAGGAATTACAGCTTCTTCAATCGAAGGAGTTTTTTAGGAAAGTTTTATCGGTGCAGGAGTAACTTTGGCAGTAGCTGAGGGTCCAAAGATTGCCTTTGGGGGGGGGGGGAAATCTCTGGAGAAAATATTCTCCCACTTCGGGTGATCTCGCTTGTACCGGCAATGTTTCCAATACCAGCATCTTCTTCATCAGAGCTTTCCTCGGTTATCTCAACTTGTTTAACACCATGGTAGTAGATTTCTCCACCGTAATTCCATGGTATTGACTTGTCAGAACTGTAGGGGACAGGCCCAGGCATAGTTATTTTCAAGGGAACAATCTTTGTAGAGGATGTAATCTTAACAGGCTTTTTGACGGCCTTGGAAAGATTGGTGGAAATGGTGATTATTGAAAAATCTTCGATAGGGGTTGGAATAGCAGGAACCTTTTCAAAAAGAATTTGTTGACTGTCCATCAGGCCTTGAATGCCTTTCTTCATAAATGGACAGTCGATTGGTAGAGAGGAACAACAGTAGCAGTCTTATTTGCATCCTGGGAAAATCCCAGCCTTTAACAGATTTAACTTGATCGTCAATAGTGGAGTCATCAGGTCATCAACATAAGAAACATACAAATCTTCTTCAATAGCATGGACATTTCGACCATGCTTCGGCATCGGAGCGGATATTACGTTTGGCTTCTCTGGAGCATCGAACTCAACCTCTTTTGCATCTATCAAGTCTTGAATTTTATTCTTTAGCGCCCAACAATTGTTGGTGTCATGTCCGGCGCTATCATAATGGTAGGTACATTTGGCATTGGCATGATAGTATGGAGATGTGGTGTTAGGGTTTTTCCCTCCTTTAAACCAGTCAGATTCAACTTCAACATATGTGGAAGAACTTGCGCAGGTGTCATATTGATGCGGGTGAACTGCCATTGTGGCCGCTCTACCCGTTGCTGATTTGGTCTAGACTGATTGCCACGAGGCTGATCATTTGATGAATTTTGGATCATCACGGCCCCCACGGTCGGCCGGCGCTCAGTTCTTCCCACTCCTCTCTGAGAGTACACAACAGCCGTTTCCTTCTTCGCCAGAAATGATTTCTTAACAGTTGTAGATGTAGAGGCATCCTTTTTAATCTTCCCATTCTTAATACCGGCTTCCACCCGTTCGCCAGTCAGAATTAATTCAGTAAACCCTGCGGAAGAACTCCCGATTAAGTGGTTGAAGAATGGGCCAAATAGCGTCCCCAGGAACATATCAACTAGTTCTCTATCAGAAAGAGGTGGCTGCACTCTTCCGGCTAAGTCGCGCCATTTATGGGTGTATTCCTTGAATCCCTCACCTGAGGCCATCCCCATACTCTGTAGCTGAGTACGGGTTGGCGCCAAGTCAGAGTTATATTGATACTAGCGATAAAAGGAAGCTGCCAGGTCTTCCCAACTATGTACCTCTGACCTTTCAAGCTTGTAAAACCAGTCTAGCTGTGTACCAGACAGGCTATCTTGAAAGAAATGTACCCAAAGATTTGTCGGATGTGTGAGGTTGAATTCTTCGGACGTACGACCTTAGGTGCATCTTTGTGCAAGACAGCCCGTCATACCTTGCGAAAATTGGCACTTTAAACTTTGGAGGGATCACAATTCCAGCAATCAATCCCAAATCTTCGAAATCTAACCCGGGAACCCTTTGCAGCTCCATAGCTGCCAGTCTATCCTCTAGGTTTTTGTATTTGTCGTCGGCTGGCAGGTATTGTTGCTCTGAGTAGTCTTCATCTTCTTCAGCCTCTTCCTCTTCAGCTTCGGATTCAGAAGGTAGTGCAACCCCCTTTCCTTTACTGGTTTCTTCTTCAGATGCCGAGGGAAATTCAAGAACTCTTCTAGCTTCATTCTCAAACCTTCTTCCCAGGGTGGCCACCCCGACTCTTTTCTTCTTCTTTTTCACTTTTTCTTGCTCTTTGTTCCCAAGCAGTGCTTTTAGATCCTCCTGACCCTTTGCTAAGGTCATTAGGAGATGTTGAAACTGTGAGTTTTGAGACTGCAGATCTTTGACCGTCTGTTCGAGATCCATCTTACTGAAATAAACAGCAGAAAGATAAGGAAACCTGGTGTGGAGACCTGCTTATGCACATGATGAATGATATGTTTATTTATGCAATGCATTCAAGGATTTAGAAATTCAAAATTGTTGCAAACAAAAAGAACACACGTCATATTAATAAGAAGAAATTTTGTCAGTACATAAATGCCCCATGGGCCAAATATTACAAAAACTTCTTAAGGTAAAAAGACGTTGTGAATCCTCTTTGGTGCGATGTAAGTATTGAGAGTTTCCTCCTCGTGGAGTCGGCGGGTAAGCTCCAAAACCTTCTTCTCACTGGCGTAGAAGTTGGCTTCAAAAGTATTCCGCTCCTCCTTGAGTTGGATCCAACTCTTCTGCATCTCCTCCCATGATGTTGGCAAGTCAGGATATAGGATGGTGTAGGGAACCTCTCCTTCCTTAACAGGCTCTTTAATTAAAGGGAGAATATGAGGGTAAGGCATCATTAGACTCTGGGCTCGGGTTCGTACCCACTTGAGATAAGGCTCAAGAGGGATGGAGTTCTTGTGCCCCAGTGTCTTGCTATCTACCTTGTTAGGCATCCTCCAAGCTCTGATGAATCTTTGGCGAAGTCCTTGCGCATCGTTGTCGAAGTCAAAAACTAGGTCAGGAATCAGCATGTCATGAGGGCCATCCCTCCGTGCATATCCAAATTGTCTTAAAGCTAGACAAGGGTTGTAGGTAATGCCTCCCCTAATGCCAAGTAATGGAACATTAGGGAACTCTCCACAACGGTCGACGATGATGACATTTTCTCTGGACCGAGAACACCAATGTACATCAGAGTGTGTGAGGGTTATCAATCGTTGTGACCACCTTAAGCCTTGGTCATTCTTCAAAACAGATTGTGGAAGGTGCGAAATAAACCACCTTGCAAGGAGAGGAGTACAACACATGAGAACAGCCCTCTTTCTCATTGTTCGTGTGTAAAATGAGTGGAGGATGTCGCCAAGTAATGTGGGTATGGGATTCCTGGATAAGAAGATCTTGACGGCGTTGATATCTATAAGCTGGTCAGGATTTGGGAACAAGACCAACCCATAAATGAGGAGTGCCATAATTTCTTCAAAGGCTTGTAGATCCAATGAATTCCAACACTCTTGTGCCTTCTCAAACAAGAATTTTGACAAGAAGCCTTTGACACCACTTCTAGTTTCCCAATGCCCCTTGATGTCAGATGGTTGCAAGTGTAGTTCTTGAGCAACATCTTCAGGCTTTGGTTCCTTTTCCGTATCATTGTAGGGTAGTTGATTAAGCATAGGAATTCTCAGGAGTTGAGAAAATTCCTCCAAAGTGGGCACCAATTGGTAGTCGGGGAATGTGAAACAGTGGTGAAGGGGGTCAAAGAACTGGAACAACACTTTCACCATGTCTTCTTCAATGCTGGTGTTGACTAGGCTGAACAGTCTACCATGTCTTTCACTGAAGAGAGAGCTTTCTGGAATTCTGGATGTGAGCTCCTTGAGTTGAGGAGGGATTCTCACAAGGTTGACTTGGATGGTTTTCCTGCGAAGAATTTTCATGACCTACAAAACAAGAACAAAGATGAAGATCCAAACCCTTGAAATGGTTAGTGGATGCATATGATGCTTTATGATGTTCATGATGTATGCACAAACATATGTACAAGCAAATCACACAAAACCCTAGTTTCAGGCTTGCATGGGGTTTCATAGGTAAGTACCCTCTTGAGTGAAGTTGGCTTAAAAACCTGTCCTATAAATAGTAACCGGGTTCTAAGCAGCTCAATATCATTGGATTGTTTTCCATGTTCATTGTTTTGGTTTAGCCACTTAACTAGCGACCAAAATATTCCAAGAAAACAACCCTCAATGAGTGTAGTATCGAGTATCTACCAACTTCGGACTGCACCAAAGACGGTCATCCACTACCCCTAATAAAAGGCCAAGATGGTCAAGTAAGGTTCTAGGTCATTAGTGCTTAGTGACATCACTCAGCGGCCCCGTACTCTCCTTGATTGAACTCAAGGGTTACCGGTACTCACAAATATGCCGCACTAATATAGCTATTGCTTCAACCGTGTCGGTATACCCCGCACAGTTTCCACAACGTATTGCTATCTATGAATGTTTCCCCAAATCCGGGTGTAGGATTTCAAGCCCAAACAAGAGAACCAAGATGTAAAGTAATCAAAGCAAACAATTAGTCATGCAAAAGAGTGATCTAAGCCCTAAGGTTACTCCACTTTTAAATTATTCCCCAGCAGAGTCGTCAGTTCTGTGATACGGTGGGAGAACTGACTTGGTTTTTGTGTTTGTATTCGCAAATGTTTCGGTTTAGCAAGAGTCTCCACCGACTTTTTATTTTATCCTAAGGAAAGGTTAAAAAGCACAGGAAAAACCTTTGAGATGTTTTCATGGGTTCGGGGAGTAGATTATAGAACGGGAAGGTATTAGCACCCTTTCTATCCATGTTTATCCATGGGCTCTTAGATACTTGCTTAGATCACTTGCCTTGCATTTTCAATTGTTTGAAATGGTGCTTTCAATTGTTTGAAATGATGCTTTGTGTGTGATTTTGAAAGAGGTTTTGAAAAGAGGCCATTTGTTGTGGCAACCTTTGTAATGATCCATGTTTGAATGTATACAAAGGTGTATTTGTCTTTTGAAAAGTTTTCAATGTTTTTGAAAGTTGTTTTGAAAGTATGTTTTGAAGTTGTGTTGTGATGTGTGTTTTGAAAAATGGCAAGGATTGTTTTGCAAGATTGGTCAAGTAAACAAGAGCTATCTACCCTAAATTTCTCAAAGATCTTTCCTATGTTTTAACCCTTTTAACAGTATTGTTCAACCATTGTATTTGGTGGACAATCTTGTGTTAGGATGTTAACGGGACGGGCGCGGGTCATCGTTTAGATCATGAATGCAATAGTGCCAAGTGTCTTTGGCAATTTTTTCTTCAAGGGACTTGATCATTTTTTAGGCAACTTGAGAAAGCGTCATCGAGGGACTATGATCATTTGATTTTCTTTGTTTTGCCAAAGACACTCAACATGCAACATGGCCCATTATTGAAGGCAACAAGTGGAGTAACCCTAAGGGTGTAAGTGTGGTTGGTGTTGTCCATTTTCATGCTTTTTTGTCTTTGCATTAGGTCAAGCTATTTGTTATTTGATTTTTGCATACAAACCCTAAGTCTATCATGGCATAATTAGAAAGCTTTAAAATGCGGAATTTAAAGTCCTAAATTATTACAACATAATTATGGGGATGGGGGTACAAATGTTCAAATGGGGGATATTTAGCAAGAAATTAAAATCTAAACTATTACATCCATATTGAATATACAAGTTATTTAATTGTACAATAATTAAATAAATACAATAAATATGCAAAATGTATTATGCACAAAAATGTTTCTTTATGTATGTAAAAGTATTGTTCAATGTAAAAAATAAACAAAAATGAAAAGGTCAATTTTTGGACATTTTTATGGTTTTTAGGGCAAAACCCTAGTTTTCTAAATAAATAGTATTTATTAATTATATTATATACAATATTTGTTAATTATATACAAAAAATAAAATAAATAAAAAAGTAGTATATTGTGAAAAAAAGTATTTTGATGTCATATTTTAATAAAAATAAAAATGTATTATTTTCATATTTTTATCCTAAATATTCTAATAAATATACAAGTATTTATATTATATATTTAAATATACTAAATATGTACAAAATAAAAATATTAATTATTTACAAAAAAAAGTGTATTTTTAGAAGATGTTTTCAAAATGTAAATAAGAAATAAAAACAAAGAATGTATATTTTATTATATTATTTTCTAGTTTTTTTGAATAAAAATTATAAATATATTTATTTACATGTGCTAAAAGAAACAAATAAATACCAAATAAATGCAAAATTGTGAGAAAAAATATTTTTAATGTTTTTTCATGTTTGAAATAAAATATAGAATCAGAAACAAAAAGAAAAATGCAAAAATAGTGAATATTTCACACAATGGGCCAGGGGGTGTAAGTTAAAAAAAAATGTGCAAAGAGCAAAAACAACTCAGGCCCAGCCCAAGTCAACCTTCTTCAACCTCCAGCCATTTCTGTCTCAAAAACGCGCGCCCTCCATGCTTGATTCAAACTTCCTGATTCTTTGACTTTTAGCAAAAACTTATAACATCAATAATGTAGAGCATCATGTCACGATTTCAAATATATAAAAAAGTTATTCTAACTCTCAGAAACGAGAGAGAATTTCTTCTCCCCCAATTTCTGACCTAAGTGTTTTTCAATGTTCATGTCCCAAATTCTCTCAGCACACACAATATAAATGAAAAGTAAGTATATGGATAGCTTCAGGGCCATGAGTAGAACATACTTTCTTCACAAACTTAAGCCTAAATATGCTTGGATAGAGAGATAGAAGTTCACATTTTACCTGTTTCAGCTTGACTCGAACAGATTAATATGGCCAACTTCAATGGTGTTTGAGGACTTGTACAGCTTGCCTGAGGTCCAAGGATGCTTCCTCTATGCTTGGTGTGCCTTGAATCTCTCTGAATCAAACTATGGAAGTCCACCTGCAACAATGAAAAGTAAAAATGGAAAACTTGGCTATGGAGTTTACAGCTTGTATCTAAGGCTTGGGACAGCTTCAATGGATGGTATGGAGTGTATTGGAACTTGTTTGGGCAAAAACGCGCGAGGGAATGATGCTGGCCAAGTCAAAATGCAGAATGCCCTGTTTCTTGCAGAAAAATGGTGTTTCTGTGAATGAGGAGGTTTGAGGGATGGTTTGGTCGTGCTTTAGGTCAGTTAGGGAGTCTGAAATGTGTTTACAAAGTTTGTTTTCGTTGGTCTTTGCAAGCATGAGAGTTATGGTTCTGTTTGCAAGTTTTCTTCTAAGATAAGTAAGAAAATGCAAGTTTCTATACAGGCCTGTCCAATGCCCTAAACTATGTTGCACCTCTTGTTCTTGATCAGAGTGATTTGTGTACAAATGCTAGCTTCAAAGATCTGGCCCATGCCTCTTGGATTTTGAATTTGACATAAAGTGGACCTTTTCAAAAATGGCAAAAATGCTTTTTCTAATTATGGACCAATCTTGCATGTAATGGCTAAATACACAAAATAAGACTTGAACATAAAGGATATGCATTAAATTATTGAGTGTGAGAAAGATTAGAGGCCTGTAATCTAGCTTGTACAAGCTGACTTGAAAAATGCCAATGTATGAACATGCCTTTGGTCATGAACAAAAGTGACTTTTGCCCAACTTTGTCAATTCGATTCTCCCTAACCACAAGGGTGTTTGAGAAGTTCTTGGACAATTTGGAAAGCTTGGAATATGTACTACAATCCATATTTGTAATGCAAGTTGAAATTACAAGTGGAAGCATGTGAAAAGTGGCCATGAAGTTGGGCAAAAATCCTTCCTAAAATAGGTCAAAAATTTTCTAAGTTAAGAATGTTTTTGCACCCTTATTCCAAAAATCATAACTTGAGCTACAAGCTTCTTTTGAGGAAACTTTGTGAATCAAAGTTATAGATTTTGAAATGGACTACAACTTTCATGTTTTGAGTTTTGTTTGAATACAAATGTATCTTGATGAAAAAATGGGACAAAGTTAGGAAAAAATAAGGAAATTTCATAACTTAGAAAAATTCTAAGTTATGAAATTTCTTCATTTTAAACCCTAATTTGCAATTTTGGGTTTCTTGATGAACAAGTTTCATAATTTGACATGTCTTGATGAAAAATGAATCTTGGCACTTGATTTTGACCAAAAAGTCAAAGTTTGACTTTTCAGTATACAGTCAAATTTTGATCAGTTGATTGGAAAATTCATCTGTCAATCCTGTGCATTTGAGATCTTTTGAACTTGTTGAATGTGTCAAGACCATTCCATTGAGTCCTTGAGTCCATATGTGAGATTGGTTTGCCATTGGCTAGGTCAAACAGTCAAAAAATTGCCTTTGTACAGTCAAAACCCTAAAAATGACCATTTTGCCCTTTTGGTAATCTGATCAAATTTCTTGTAGAATTGTGATCCAAACTTGACCAAATGGTTCATATGAGTTCAAAATGTTGATGTGGGTCAAAAATCATGAGGTTTGACTGTCAATTGGCCACAGTTGACTTTTTCCCAATACAACTGATTTCTAGGTCAACTGTCCAATTGACAGGGCAAAGATTGGAATCAAGGCTTGAAACTTGGTATGGATAAACTTGTGAGTCCAATATGAAGGATGAAAGTCACTTTGGGAATTTTAGGTCAAAACATCTTTGTGCAAACTCAAACCCTAATTTGGGTCAATAGTGCAACGAGGAGTCTTGAGCAGAGCAAACCCTAACTTGATCTTGAGCTCCAAGAGTCTAGTGATGAGAAAATGTTGAAGAAATGAGAGGGAAAATTTTGGGGTACAACACCCATCCATCTCCATGTAGCGGAAGGAGTTGAGATGACTCACCATATACTCCTCTTCACCTCGTACCGTTACAATCTTCCCCTTTACCGGATATTTCAACATTTGATGGAGTGTGGAAGTCATTGCCCCAGCCTTTTGAATCCAAGGGCGGCCCAGCAAGCAAGAATATGATGGTCTGATATCCATCACGTAGAAGGTGGATGAGAAAGTATGAGAGCCAACTTTAACAAGGATGTCCACCTCCCCGTGCACCATCCTTTTTGACCCGTCGAAAGACCTGACCACAATATTGCTCGGCTTTAGAATTAAACCTTCACAATCCATACGGCCTAATGCTTTCTTTGGCAGAACATTTAATGAAGACCCGGTATCCACCAGTACATGGGCCATAGTAGTGCCCCTGCACTCGATCGATACGTGCAAAGCATTATTATGATCTCTCCCCTTAGCAGTCAGATCTGCATCTGAGAAACCCAGCCCATTGTCGGCAGTCAGGCTAGCTACGCAATCTTTGAATTGATCGGCTGAAGTTTCCTGCGGCACATGTGCAGTTTTGAGGAATGCAATTAAAGTCTTTGCATGGGCTTCAGAACACAACAATAAGGACAACATGGAGATTTTAGACGGGGTCTGCCCCAGCTGTTCGACCACGTTATAGTCTCTCTTCTTGATAATCTTTAGAAATTCCTATATCTCTTGTTTTGAGGTTTCTATAATGATCTTCTTAGGTGCCTCCGTCCGGGCAGGCTCACTTATGATTTCTTTGCCCCGAGTCCCAAATGGCTTGGCGACACGGGTGATGACTGGAATAGGAATCGGGATAGTAGTTGGTGTAATAGCAGATGGAATGACAACAGGTTTGTGAATAGTTGGAGGGGAAATCTCGGGAGAAAAGAGTCTCCCGCTTTTGGTGACCTTGCTAGCTCCAACAATATTGCTAACATCAACATCCTCTTCCTCACTCTTTAAGTCTTGTTTAACTCCATGGTAAGAAATGAACCTTGCAATGTATATTAAGCGTCCCAAGAAACCTCTGACCTCCTTCTCAGTGTGAGGGGCAGGCATTTCTTGTATAGCTTTGACTTTGGCAGGATCAACCTCGATGCCCTTGTTACTGACAATGAAACCCAAGAGTTTACCGGACCTGACTCTGAAAGTGCACTTGTTAGGGTTCAGTCTGAGCTTGTACTCTTTCAACCTGACAAACAGCTTTTGCAGATGGTCGAGGTGTTCTTCTTCACTTTGTGAACGGGCTATCATGTCGTCTACGTAGACCTCTATCTCATGATGTATCATTTCATGAAACAAAGCCACCATGGTGCGCTGATAGGTTGCCCCAACATTCTTCAGTCTGAATGGCATCACTTTGTAACAGAACGTACCCCATTGTGTAACAAAAGTAGTTTTCTCCATGTCTTTAGGTGCCATTTTGATCTGGTTGTACCCTGAAAATCCATCCATGAAAGAAAATACCTTGTGCTGAGTTATGTTGTCAACCAAGATGTCAATGTGCGGTAGTGGAAAGTCATCTTTAGGGCTAGCCCTGTTTAAGTATTTGTAATCCATGCACATTCTCACTTTTCCGTCCTTCTTAGGCACAGACACAATGTTAGCAAACCATTGTGGATAGGAGGTAACAGCGAGAAATCCAGCATTGAACTCCTTCATAACTTTAGCTTTGATCTTTTCAGACATGTCGGGCCTCATGCGAAAAACTTTCTGTTTAATTGGTGGACAGTCTTCTCTTGTAGGGAGGCAGTGAACCACAATATCGGTATCAAGTCCCGGCATGTCCTCGTAAGACCAGGCGAAGATCTCAACATATTCATTCAACAGCTGGATTAAGCGCTCTTTGACACTTGGCTCTAGGTTGGCACCCACTCTAACTTCTTTTCTGTCTTCCTCTGTACCCAAGTTGATTGTCTCTAAAAACTCCTCGTGAGGTAGAATAGCCCTTTATTCTTGTTGTAGCAGTCTAGCCAATTCTCCAGGCACTTCACAATCCTCATCACCTTCGTATTAGGCATGGTAGACCAGATCCTCAGAGTCACTGAAGGTCATAGCAGAATTGTTACCCATGGAATCCAGAATGGATGGGTACCTGCATTTGTGAGTGTGGGTGTGTGTAAGGGATAGCCACCTTTAAACAAATAAAATTTAAAAAGAAATAAAATGAGCACAAAAGTTTATATGTGAAAACGTCCATGATTCATTAAAATGGCATATGAAGATGAAAAATCAAACCCTTACAAATGGACCTATGTACCTCGGGTAAGGCACAAGGTTAAAAGTGTACGAATTGTTCAAGAATTATTACAAACCAACAGAAATGTTTGAAAGATAAATTACTGATTGATGAAAGTAATGGGAATAAAATCCTTTGCCTCCCAATTGCATAGTCCTCCTTCAACGGTAGGGAAAATCCATTCTTCCAGGTTGCTCTCCTCTTCACCATCCTCCAAAGCATTGACTCCATGATGGGTGATCTTCACTGGTGGCCCTCCAGCCCGGGAGCAGCGCACAGCCTTTTGAGCAGAAGCAGTGAAACCTAAGCCGAATTTATCAGATTTAAAGGGAAAGTCGGGAAGCTGCCCCCAGATTGTACTTCCTCCTTCTTCAATCACAGCCTTTGCATCTTTGAGTGACGACATCCGAGGCAGAGGTCGGGTAATCATGGGTACAGAAGGCACTGTCTTGGTTGCTGCAATCTCCTGAGCTACCTCCTCAAAATGCTGAAAGGGGGTTTCAATGAATTCACCATCCAATTCCATATAGCGGAAAGAATTAAGATGGCTTATCATGTATTCCTCTTCACCGTGAACTGTCACAATTTTCCCCTGGACAGGGTACTTGAGCTTATGATGCAGGGTAGAAGTAACGGCTCTAGCATGATGAATCCAGGGTCTTCCCAACAAGAAAGAATATAAGGGACGGATGTCCATGACATAGAATATGGAGTTGAAGGTTTCAGTTCCCACTTTAATCGGGATGTCCACCTCCCGTGGACCATCCTTTTAGAACCATCAAAGGCTCTGACAATGATGTCGTTGGGCTTCAAGGTTAAACCTTCACAATCTAGCCTATCTAATGCTTTCTTTGGTAAGACGTTCAGCGATGAACCAGGGTCTACCAGAACGTGAGCCAGAGTAGTCCCTTTGCATTCCACTGAGACATGCAAAACATCATTATGTTTTCTCCATTTGATTGTTAGATCGACATCAGAGAACCCTAGACCGTTGTCTGCTGTCATCCTAGCTACACATTCCTGGAATTGGTCCGTGAAGGTTTCCTGGGGCACATGGGCCGTTTTCAAAAATTTGATCAGAGCTTTGGCATGAGCTTCTGAGCAAAGCAGTAAGTCTAGCATAGAGATCTTTGAGGGGGTTTTCCCCAGTTGCTCCATAACATTATAATCGCTTTCCTTGATTATTTTAAAAATCTCTTCAATTTCTTTTTGAGAAGTTTCAGGGATGATCAACGGCTGAGCCCTCGTCCTGACAGGCTTTTCTTGGATCCCTTTCCCTCTATCATTAGAAGTAGCAGAGGGGACAACTTCAGGAGTTACAACTTCTTCAATAACTGGAGTTCTCGCAGATATGTTGATCGGTACAGGAGTAACTTTAGGAGCGGATGAGGGTCCGAAGATTGCCTTTGGAGGCGCAATCTCCGGAGAGAAAATTCTTTCACTGCAGGTGATTTTACTCGTTCTGGCAATGTTTCCAATGTAGGAAGTCTCTTCATCAGAACTCTCTTCAGTCGATTCAATTTGTTCAACATTATGGTAAAAGATCTCTCCCCCATGGTTCCACGGTATTGATTTGTTGGATTTGTACAGTATAGGCCTCGGCATGGTTATCTTCAAAGGTACAATCTTCGGATCGGATGTAATCTTAACAGATGTTTTGGAGACCTTGGAAAGATTGGCGGATATGGTAATTATAGAAACATCGTTGACAGGAGTCGGTGTAACAGGAGTCTTTTCAAAAAGTATTTCTTGGTTATCCATTAGGCGCTGGATGCCTAACTTCAACAACAGACAGTCGGTTGGTAAGGATGAACAAAGGTAGCAATCTTCTTTACAACCTGGGAAAATCCCAGCCTTCAGCAAATTCAACTTGATTATCGGTAGAGGAGTCATCAAATTATCAACAGTAGCAACAAAAAGATCCTCTTCAACAGCATGGGCATTGTGACCATGTTTTAGCATTGGAGCAGAGATCACATTAGGCTTTTCAGGGGCGTCGAATTCAACTTCTTTAGCATCTATTAAATCCTGAATCTTATTTTTGAGGGCCCAACAATTGTTGGTGTCATGCCCCAGGCTGTCTGAATGATAAGCACACTTGGCATTTGAATGGTAGTAAGGGGAAGATGTATTCGGATTCTTCGGCGCCTATTTCAAACTTGCAAGGTTTAACTTTAAGATATGGGGTAGTACCTGAGCAGGTGTCATGTTAACCCGGGTGAATTTCCGTGCAGGCCTTTCCACCCTGTCTTGGTTGGTTCTGGGTTGATTGTTTCTAGGTTGATCAACTGCAGACTTCTGAATCATTACAGCCCCTACTGCTGGCCGACGCTCAACTCTTCCTTGACTTCTTTGGGAGTAGACAGCTGAGACTTCTTTCTTTGCTGGAAAAGTCTTTTTGATGGCAGCGGAAGCAGATGCATCCTTTTGAATTTCCCGCTCTTGATTCCAGCTTCAATTCTCTCACCAGTTAGAATCAACTCGGTGAACCCTGCAGATGAACTTCCAATCAGGTGATTGAAAAAGGGGCCTGACAGTGTACCCAAGAACATATCTACCAACTCCCTCTCAGATAGAGGTGGTTGTACTCGCCCTGCCAAGTCTCTCCATTTATGGGCATACTCTTTGAAACCTTCATTCGATACCATGCCCATACTCTATAATTAAGTACGTGTAGGTGCTAAGTCCGCATTATATTGATACGGTCTGTAAAAGGCCACCACCAAATCCTCCCAATTGTGCACATCAGACCTCTCAAGCTGGTAGAACCAATCTAACTACTTCCCCGAAAGACTGTCCTGGAAGAAATGAACCCATAGGTCTTTGTCGGAAGAATGAGGTTGAATTTTTCTGACGTAAGACCGCAGATGCATCTTTGGACAAGACAAACCATCGTATTTAGCAAATATAGGCACCTTAAACTTGGGGGGAATGAAAATCCCAGCAACCAACCCTAGCTCCTCAAAGTCCAGCCCAGGCACTCTTTGCACCTCCATGGTATCTAGACGCTCTTCCAGATTCTTGTATTTGTCATCTGCATGAGGGTACTGCTGTTCGGAATAGTCGTCATCCTCTTCTTCCTCTTCTTCCTCAGACTTAGATTGTACGGCAGTTCCTTTACCTTTTCCTACCCCTTCATCAGATGTTGAGGGGAAATTCAAGACCCTTCTAGCTTAGCCTTCAAATCTTCTACCCATAGTAGCCACACCAACCCTCTTCTTTTTCTTTTTCTCCTTTTCCTTTTCCAGTAGAGTTTTGAGCTCCTCTTTACCCTTTGCCAAGGTAATGAGTAGCTGTTGGAACTGTGAATTCTGCGCTTGTAAGTCTTTGACTGTCTGCTCTATATCCATCTTGCTGAAATAAACAGCAGAGAGATAAGGAAACCTGTTGTGAAGACCTGCTTATGCATATGATGAATGATGTGTATTCATGTAATGCATTCAAGGATTCAGAAATTCAAATTTGTTTTAAACAAAAAGGAACACACGTCATATTAATAAGATAGAATTTGTTAGTACATAAATGCCCCATGGGCAAAATAATACAAAATTCTAATGTAAAAATACGTTGCGCATCCTCTTTGGTGCAATGTAGGTGTTGAGAGTCTTCTCTTTGTGAAGTTGGCGAGTAAGTTCCAAAACCTATTTCTCACTTGCATAGAATTGGGCTTCAAAAGTATTGCGCTCTCCCTTGAGATGTATCCAACTCCTTTGTAAATCTTCAAGTGATGTTGGCATGTTAGGATGTAGGAGGGTGTATGGAACCTCTCCTTCCATAACAAGCTCTTTGATCACAGGAAGAATGTAGGGGTAAGGCATCATAAGACTTTGGGCACGGGTTCGTACCCACTTGAGGTAAGGCTCAAGAGGGATGGAATTATTGTGTCCCAAGGTCTTACTGTCCACCTTGTTGGGCATCCTCCAAGCTCGGATAAACCTTTGTCGAAGTCCTTGATCGTCGTTGTTAAAGTCAAAAACCAAGTATGGAATCAGCATGTCATGTGGGACATCCCTTCGGGCATACCCAAATTGTCTCAGAGCCAAGCAGGGGTTGTAGGTAATGCCTCCCCTAATGCCTAGTAGAGGGACATTAGGAAATACCCCACAACGGTCAATGATGATAACATTTTCTCTAGATCGAGAACACCAATGAACATCTGAATGTGTAAGAGTCATCAATCGTTGTGACCACATCAAACCCTGCTCATTCTTCAAAACTGATTGGGGAAGATGAGAAATAAACCATCTTTCCAGTAGAGGAGTACAACACATGAGAACACCTCTCTTCCTCATTGTTCGAGTGTGAAATGAGTGGAGGATATCCCCAAGTAATGTATTCACCGGATTGCGAGCCAAGAAAATTTTGACAGCACTGACATCTATAAGCTGGTCAGGGTTAAGGAACAAGACCAACCCATAGATGAGAAGAGCTACAATCTCCTCAAAATCCTGTAAGTCCAATGAATTCTAGCAGCTTTGGGGCTTCTCAAACAGAAACTTTGACAAGAAACCTTTGACACCACTTCTAGTTTCCCAATGGCCTATGATATCAGATGGTTGCAAGTGTAGGGCTTGAGCAACATCTTCAGGCTTTGGATCTCTTTCTGTACCGTTGTAGGGTAGTTGATGGAGAATAGGAATCCTCAAGAGTTGAGAAAATTCCTCCAAAGTAGGCGCAAGCTGGTAATCAGGAAATGTGAAGCAGTGGTGTAGGGGGTCAAAGAACTGGAAGAGAACTTTCACCATGTCTTCCTCAGTGTTGGTGTTGACTAAGTTAAGAAGACGACCATGCCTTTCGGTGAATGGAGAATTCTCAGGAATCCTTGAAGCTAGCTCCTTGAGTTGAGGAGGAATTCTTACAAGGTTGACTTTAATGGTTTTCCTGCGAAGTGATTCCATTACCTACAAAACAGGAAGAAAGATGAAGAACCAAATCCTTGAAATGGTTAGTGGATGCATATGATGCTTCATGATGTTATGATGTTATGCACAAGTATATATGTACAAACAAATCACACAAGTTCCTAGTTTCAGTCTTGCATGGGGTTTCATAGGTAAGTACCCTCTTGAAGTTTAGTTGGCTCAACCTGTCCTATAAATAGTAACCGGGTTCTAAGGAGCTCAATATCACTGGATTATTTTCTGTGTTCATTGTTTCAGTTTAGCCACTTTACTGGTGACCGAAATATTCCAAGAAAACAACCCTCAATGAGTGTAGTATCGAGTATCTACCAACTTCGGACTGCACCAAAGCCGGTCATCTCACTACCCCTAAAAAGGCCAAGTTGGTCAAGTAAAGGTTCTAAAAGTCCATTAGTGCTTCATGACATCACTCAGCGGCCCCGTATTCTCTTTGATTAACTCAAAGGCTACCGGTACCCACAAATATGTCGCACTAATATAGTTATTGCTTCAACCATGTTGGCATACCCCGCACAGTTTCCACAATGTATTGCTATTTACCTATGAATATTTCCCAAATCTGGGTAGAGGATTCAAACCCAAACAATAGAACCAAATGTAAAGCAATCAAGTCAATCAATATAAGCATGTAAAGGTGAACTAAAACCCTAAGGTAACCCCACTTTTAGTTATGTCCCCAGCAGAGTCGCCAATTTTGTGATGCAGTGGGAGAACTGACTTGAGGTTTTGCGTTTGTGTTTGCAAATGTTTCGGTTTAGCAAGAGTCACCACCGACTTTTTATTTTATCCAAAGGAAAGGTCAAAAAGCACAGGAAAGACCTTTGAGATTGTTTTTGGGTTCGGGGGATAGATTATGAAAAGGGAAGGTGCTAGCACCTTTTCATCCATGGTTTTCCATGGGCTCTTAGTTACTTGTTTTAGATCACTTGCTTTTGCTTTTCAATTGTTTGAAATGCTGCTTTGTGTGCGGTTTTGAAAGTATTTTGAAAAGAGGCCATCATTGTGGCAACCTTTGTAATGATTCTTGTTTGAATGTATACAAAGGTGTTTGTCTTTTGAAAAATGTTTCAATGTTTGAAAGTTTGTTTTGGGAAATAGTTTTGAAATTGTGTTGTATGTTTTTGAAAATAGAAAGGATGGTTTGCAAGTTTTATCAAGTAACTAGGAGTTGACTACCCTACTCAAAGATCTTTCCTACACATTTTTAACCCTTTGACATTGTTGTTTTACCATTGCATTTGGTAAACAACCTTGTGTTTGGATTGTTAAACGAGACAGGCGCGGGTCATCGTATGACCATGATAGCAATTGTGCTAAGTATCTTTAGCAAGTTTTTTGAGGGACTAGATCATTTTTGTATAGGCAACCAAGATAGCGTCATCGAGGGGCTATGATCTTTTTGTTTTTGCTTTGCCAAGATACCTAGCATGCATACCATGGCCATGTTTTTAAGGAAACAAGTGGATGAAACCCTAGGGGTGCTTGTGTGCATTGTGTTGTCATTTTTCATGTATTTTTGTCTTGTATTTAGTCATGCTATTTGTTTTGATTTTGGTCTTGCATACAAACCCTAATTTTACTATCATGCATATAAAAGCAATAAATGCGTAAAAGTAAATCTAAGACTATTACAACATTGATATGGGGAGGGAGATACAAGTTTGAATATGGGGTATTTGCACAAAAATAAACCCTAAAACTATTATTACAACCAAATTGAAATACTGCACAAATAAATAAATAGACAATTATTTAAATATGCAAATAAATATAAATATGCAAAAATGTTTTTGTATTTATTTTATGTATGTAAAATAAACTATTTATGTCTCAAAAATAAGAAGAAAAAATATTAATGATTATTTTTGAAAAGGGTGGAAACCCTAGTTTTTGGTTTTAAAAGAAAATATGCTTTATATTAATTATTTATTCATTTTTTATGTACAAGAAAATAAATAAAATATATACAAAAGTGTTTAAAAAATTAAAATGTGTGAGAAAATATTATTTAAGTGTATAAATAATGAAAATAAAAAAATATAATATTTTTATAATATTTACAAGTTTTTATTTAAGAAAATAAAAGTATATTATTTAATAAACTATTTCTATGTCCAAAAAATAATAAAAAGAATAAAATAAAATGTGAAAAATTAAGAAAATGTTTTTGATAATTTTTAATATTTAGAAAAAAATAATAAAAGTCAGAAATGTAAAAGAAAATAAAAAATATACAAAAATAATCAAATGGGCCAAGGGGGTGCAGAAAGCAGGATATGGGGTGTCAATAGCCAGCAAGAGCCAGGCCCAGTCCATTTCCTCTTCATTCCTGTCCTCCAGAATAAAATACGCGCGCCTGCAACTTCAAACCTATTCTCTCTTATTCTTACATGAAATCAAAAACTCATAACATGAAAATTATAGAGCTTGAAAACACGATTTCAACCATGTAAAAAACTTAATCTAACTCTAAGAAACCAGGAAGAATTTCAGTGCCCCTAATTTGTAACCTAATTTTTTCAGTAAGTTCAACTATCAAATACTCCTAGCTTAGTTAACATAAATGAATTCTATGCATATGTACAGCTCAAGGGCAATGAGGACTATATTTTTTCTTCACAAACCTAAGCCTAATGATTCCTAAATAAGGAGATAGCAGTTTGAGAAATACTTGTTTCAGTCAAGTTCGAGTATGGCAATGCAGTAACTTTCAGTGAGGCCTGAGGTTCTTTTGAGCTTGCTTGATGTTCCCTTGACCTTTCCCAATGCTTGGCTTGCTTTGAAATGGTCTGAAACTTCTTGTAGAACTCAACCTGCAAACTTAAAATTTGAAAATGGTGAAGTGTGTAAATGGAGTTACAGTGCCTTAGGAATGGTTGGGATAGCTTATGTGTATTATTTAGAAAGTGTTTGAAGTGGTTTGGGACAAAACGCTCTAGTGGATTTGGTTGTGGCTTGTGATTTGCAGAACCTGCCCTGTTTTGGCAGAAAATGGGGCTTTTGGTGTACAAAGGTGTTTGAGAGGTGGTGAGCTCGTGTTTCTGGCTTAGTGTAATGTGTAAAACTTGTTTGAAATGTTACAAAGACTTGGTTATATCATATTACAAAGTTGTCTCACTTTTGCAAGCTTTCTTATTTTTGAAGCAAAAGGTGGAGTTGACAATGCTAAGGCTTGTACAGGCTTGTTCTCTAGCTGTACATAGTTGGTATACCTTTCCTGATATTAGTGAACTTTTTTTTCTGCAAGAACTTTGGTCCATGGCTCAAGGAATACAATTTGACATAAAGCATGCTTTGTAAATGGCATTGTTAACTTTTTGCCAAAAATGGATTAATCCTTTGTATAACGCTTCATAGATCAGAACAAAGCCTTAATCCAATGTGTTTTCATTTAATTTATGAGTGTAGAAGAGATTAGAACCTGTAAATCAAGTACAAGCATGCTTTGGACAGAAATGCAAGTTGTAGCAATGGTGCAAAATGCCTTAGCCAAAAGTGATATTTTGCCATTTTCAATCCTTCGATTCTCCCTAACCACAAATGATCTTGGAGAGTTATTGGACATTTTGGAAAGTTGTAATTTTCTATACAATACATCTTTGAAATGCATCTTGAGATTCCACTTGGAACTATGTGAAAAATTGCCATGAAGATAGGTCAAAATCCTGCCTAAACTAGGGCAAAATTTCAATAAGTTAAAAGTTTCATGGACCCTTGTTCACAAAATCATAACTTGATATCCAAGCATCTTTTGGGAAAACTTTGTGAATAAAAGTTGTAGATTTTGTGGAGGAATACAACTTTCATGTTGGAATTTTCTTTGAATCCAATTGCATCATGGTGAAAAGGTTGGGAAAAGTTGGGGAAAAATAAGAATTTTTCATAACTTAGAAAATTTCTAAGTTATGAAAATTTTCCATTTTAAACCCTAATTTTCAAAATTAGGTTTCTTGGTGAACAAGTTTCATGTTTTGACACATCTTGATGAAAAATGACCCTTGGCACTTGATTTTGACCAAAAAGTCAAAGTTTGACTTTTCAGTGTACAGTTGATTTTTGATCAGTTGACTGAAAAAATTTATCTGTCAATCTAATGCATTTGAGATCTTTTGAACCTTGTGATTAGGTCAAGATGATGCCATCGAGTCCTTGAATCCATTCTTTAACCCAATTTTCCATTGGCTAGGTTAAAAATCAGAAATTGCCCTTCTACAATCAAAACCCTAAAAATGACCATTTTGCCCTTTTGATGATCTGATCAAATTTCTTGAGGAGTTGTGGTCCAAACTTTATCAAATGGTTCATATGAGTCTATAATGTTGATGTGGATAAAAAATTATGAGGTTTGACTGTAAATTGGCCACAGTTGACTTTTTCCCCAATACAGTTAATTTTTAGGTCAATTGTCCAATTGACTGGGCAAAAATTTGATTCAAGGCTTGAAACTTGGTATGGGAAATATTATAAGTCCAACATGAAGTATTAAATTCACATTGAGCATTGGAAGTCCAAAAATCCTTGTGCAAACTCAAACCCTAATTTCAGGTCATAAGTGCAAGGAGATGTCTTGAGCAGAGCAAACCCTAATCCTGTCTAGAGTCCAAAGAGTCTTGTAAGGGGAAATCTTGATAAAATAAGAGGGCAAATTTTAGGGTACAACACCAGCTTAAACTCTCTCTCCGGTCAAAATCAACTCAGTGAACCTAGATGACGAACTGCCGATCAGATGATTAAAAAATGGACCAGATAGCGTCCCTAGAAACATGTCAACCAACTCCCTATCAGACAAAAGGGGTTGGACTCTTGCAGCCAAGTCTCTCCAATTTTGAGCATAGTCCTTAAAACCTTAACTTGCACCAATAGACATACCCTGGAGCTGAGTACGAGTGGGAGCAAGGTCGGCGTTATACTGATACTGCTTGTAGAAAGCAGCAGCAAGGGCTTCCCAGTTTCGGACACTGGCTCCTTCCAACTGATAAAACCATTCAAGCTGAGTCCCTGACAGACTATCTTGAAAGAAATGTACCCACAAATTTTTATCAGCAATGTGGGGTTGGATTTTCCTGACATACGAGCGGAGATGGAGTTTTGGACAGGATACTCCATCGTACTTGGCAAAAACCGGAGCTTTGAACTTATGAGGGATCACCACTCCCGATACCAATCCCAGCTCTCCGAAATCCAAACCAGGGATCTTCTGAATCTCCATAGCACTCAGACGGTCTTCTAACTTCTTGTACCTATCCTCGGCAAGAGGATATTGTTCATCATCGTAATCTGTATCATTATCAGAAACTGCTGGACTAGGGTCCTTTGTCCTTTCTTGGTTCTCCCTGTCTTTGGATGAGGAGGTCAGATCAGCTGATTGTCTTATCCTTTCTCCGAATATTCTACCCATGTTCAGAATACCCACCTTCTTCTTTTTCTTCTTCTCTTTCAGAATCAAGGTCTTCAAATCCTCTTGCCCTTTAGCCGAACTCAAGAACATCTGTTGGAATTGGGCGTTATGTGCCTGAAGATCTTGGATGGCTTGATCAGAAGACATTACCGCTGAAATAAACAACGAAGAAGATGAGAAACCTGTAAGGGTACCTATAAGGATGTGCATGATAATGGGATGCGTCTATAATGATTTCAAAGACTTTGGGAAATTTAAATTTGCAAACCAAAAATAAACAAACTTTATTAGATTAACTTATAACAGGTTCAACAATGCCTTTGAGGCGTTACAAAGAAGTAAATGGAAAACAAATCTAAAAACTAGAAAAAGCAAAATCAAAAGTCCCATGGACACTTCCTCTTTGTGCTGACATAGTCATTGATCACTCTTTCTTCCTCGAGCTGTCTGGTGAGCTTCAAAATCTTCCTTTCTTGCTCATGGTACTTTTCCCAGTAAGTATCCCTCTCCTCTTTCAGCTGAATCCAAGACTTATGCAACTCCCCAGGATCAGTGGGCATGTAAGGATAGAGAACCGTGTAAGGAACGACTTCTTCATTAGTGAGCTCCACAATTACTGGTAATACTGCTTCATAGGGCATCCCAAGCTTCTGAACACGAGCTCGGACCCACTGGAGATAAGGCTGCATCGGAAGGGAAGTTTTTGTCCCAACTCTTGGGGGTCAGATCTGTTCACCATGCCCCAAGCTCGTATAAACCTCTGGCGATGTTCCTCAACGTCCTCCTTGTAGTAAAATGCAATATTCTCAAGAAGTAGCTCATAGGGACCATCTCTCCGAGCACGACCAAATTGTCGCAACGCTAGACAAGGATTGTAGGTTATACCCCTCCTGATTCCAAGCAATGGAACATTAGGGTATCCCCCGCAACGATCAATGACAGCAGTATCTTCCATAGTCCGGGAGCTCCAAAGAATGTCTGTATGGGAAAGTGACATTATTCTGTAGGACCAACCCAAACCTTTTTCGTTTTTCAGCACAGACTTGGGGAGGTGCAAAATAAACCACCTCGACAGCAACGGCATGCAACACATAAGAGTCCCTCTTCTTCGCACAGTACGAGTGTAGAGGGCATGGAAGATATCACCCATTAGAGTAGGCACATGATTTTGAGAAAGGAAAATCTTGACATCATTCACATCTACAAAGGAATCCGGATTCAGGAAGAGAACCAAACCGTAGATAAGGAGAGCCAAGATATCTTCGAAAGCCTCAAAATTCAAACTATCCCAGAATAGCTGAGCCTGATCCATCAGAAATTTGGCTAAGAAACCTTCGACCCCGCTTCGTGTTTCCCAATTGGATACTACATCAGCCCGTTTCAGATGCAGAGCTGAGGCAATGTCTTCTGCTCTAGGAACCTCTTCCCTACCTGTAAAGGGTACCTGATCAAGGATGGATATACCCAATAAGTGAGAGAACTCTTCCAAAGTGGAACCAGCTGGTAATCTGGAAAGGTGAAGCAATGATGCACAGGATCGAAGAACTGGAAAAGTACACTCATCATCTGCTCATCAAGCTTTGAGGTGACCAGGCTAAGAAGTTGACCCTGTCTCTTAATGAACATAGAAGTCTCAGAAACTCTTGAGGCTAACTCTTTAAGTTGAGCAGGTATTTGCACAAACTTAACTCGGATGGTATTTCTGCGCACGGAAGCCATAATCTACAAAACAGAACAAAGATAAATTCCCTTGGTCTTTGAAATGGTTAGTACAATGAAGTATGAATGCCATGTTATGATTAAAAAGAAACAACAGGTATAGAAGATAACTGGCATGGCAAAGGCAAACAAGTCACACAAAATCCCTTAAGTTTAAGGCTTGCATGAGGTCAAAGGTAGTACCCTCTTGAAGTTTAGTTGGTTTCAACCTGTCCTAGCAAAAGTAACCGGGTTCTAGAGGTTCTCAATATCACTGACCATCCTCCATCGGTCATGGTTTCAGCTCACGCAATCTTTTCTTGCAGTCGGAACTATCTCGAGAGTATGGTCTCAATAAGTGTAGCATCGAGTATCAACCAATTCTCAGCTTTACACCGAGGCTGGCTATCTCGCTACTTTCTAATGGCCAACTTGGTCGATTAGAGGTTCTAAGGTCAGTTGATGCTTAACGACACACACATCAGCCCCATATTCTCCTCGTTTCTCCACAAGGGATACCAGCACCAACCAATGTGCCACATCAATGTAACTACTGCTTCAACCGTATCGGTCTACGCCGTACAGTTCCCTCACTATTTATTGCTACTTACCTAAAAGGTGTCCCCAGATCCGGGTTAGGATCTATAGTAACTCCCATGCAAAAACCCTTAAAAATAAAGCAACCAAAACAAACAAGAGAAGAAATTATGATGACCTAGATCCTAAGGTATACCCCACTTATTATACTCCCCAGCAGAGTCGCCAGTTCTGTGATACGGTGGTAGAACCGACTTTTTGGAAATGCTGGTTTGCGTTTTGCGTTTTATGTTTGCAAAATGTCGCGGTAAGCAAGAGTCGCCACCGACTTTTATTTCATCCAATCGGAAAGGAAAAAAGTACAGAAAAATCCTTTTTCGAGATTTCTGAGTACGGGGGGTAGATTATAGAAAGGGAAGGTGTTAGTACCCTTTATATCCATGGTTTTCCATGGGCTCTTAGGTACTTGCTCATCTTTTAAAATTGCTTGTGTTTGTGCTTTGTTTTGAAAATGTTTTACTTCATTTTAACCCTTGTTTCTGTCCTCAAGAGTGTTACGAAGTGTTTTGAAAACTTTAGTTTGAAAAGTTTGTTTGAAAGTGTATGGTGTGAAAAGTTTGGCTTGAGCAAGTACCTAACAGTTATCTACCTACACAAAAAAAGATCGTTTCTGTTCTCGTTTCCTTTAGGCAATGCTATCCTACTATTGAGAAATAGGTAGCACCGTCGTTGGATTTGTAAGGGTCAATGCGTAAGGGACATACGATCACCAAAGCAATGTTAAGACATCTTAGTAATAACCCCTAGAGTCTTAAGATCATATTCGAGGCAACATTTCTGAGGCGACGTTTCCGAAGCAACATTTTCGAACGGGACTTTTGATCTTTGTCAGACAGGAGGGAAACCACTAAGACACCCTATACTTAATGATGGTTTACCAGAGGCAACCGAAGTGAGAGTATACCGTAAGAGTGCGCATGTGCGGGTGATTGATTTCAGTTATTTAATCTTTGCACATTAGGGTTTTCTAGTCCTTTTTTAAATTATCATGCAATCTTATCATACAATCCTATTATCATACTTCTAAACAGCTAATATTTACGAGAATTGAAATACGAGAAAATAAAACCTACGCTATTACAAGGCTTCGGGGTAGGGATTAATTACATAGCCAAAAAAATTTTGTAAGACGATAAGAAAGAAAATCCTAGATTTAAACTATTACATACCGTGGACAGTTACATCAATATTGCAAAAAATAATAAATGCGCGCGATGAATCGAAAGCGAAATAATTAGGGTTTTGACCCCAACTAAGCCTAATTGCAACCTTAAAGGAAAATCATTTTTTGTCGTTTTTGTTTATTTGAGAAAATAAAGCTTAATTAAATAAAAATCTAATTACTAATTACTTTTTTATTTAAGAAAAGTAATTAAATTAACCTATTTTTGTACTTTTTATTTTGAGAAAAGAAATAAAAATTAAATCAAGAGTCTAACCCTAATTTTTCTAATTGATTTTAATTATATAAAAAGTTAGAATTACCCTAGATTAAATTAAACTAATATTAAATTAAATTTGATAAAATAAAACCTAATTCTAATTTTTTGTGAAACTCTTGATTTTATGAAAATAAGAAATTAATTGTCTTAGAAAATAATTAAACAAATTAAATAAAATAAAATAAATAAATAGAAAAGAAAAAGAATGGGTCTGGTTGCTTAGCAAAAAAGGGGGTGTTATTTGCAATTCTTGGCCTAACAAGCTCAGGCCCCTTTGACTTTGTCCAATCCCCTGTACATGCTTGACTGGGGCGCATGGTGGTCCTTCATTGGATAGCCTTGGATCTGAAGCCTTGAGTATATCAGGTGGCTGATGTGGAGAGTGCATGGAATACGCTTGGGAATGTGAACCACTGGATTATCCTGAAATTGTAGAGAAAATAATAAAATGCACACGCCTGGGATCGAACCCATGACGTGTGCATCAAAGGCCAGCAAACTTACCATATGCGCTAAACATGTTAGTAGTAATATTAATTAAATAAATAAAATATAATACAAACAACGTGCCACGCTTCCCAAAACGCGCGAAATTCAAACTGACCATTCACAACCTGCCACGCCATTGTCTTCTTCGTTGCTTCTGTCATTTTAGATAAAAGACTTTTACCTATGGACATCAAGCGTAGGTATAGCCCCTGAACATTTCCAAAATCTTGTACATGCATGATAAATGAAAACCAATGGTACCAATCAACTCGTTTCAACCTCACGAGCATCATGGTACCATTATCCATACATAATTGTTCATGTACAAGAAATCCCTAAAAACAAAGAAAAAACCCTAGCCATGGCATTTTGATATACAGTCAATAAAAATACAATTGAATACAACCATTAGCTTGCAAACGTCTCAAGGATTATGAATTTGTCAATTAATCATGCTAAATATGATAGAATCAATGTATTTGAATTCAAGAAAATATGCAAACCGTGTGATTGCTATGGTGCATATCAAGGCATGGGGAAACTCGCTAACGATTGCAACACGATCCAAGGATGCCTAGCAAACAATTGGTATGATTAGAATGGCTTGAGATGGCCTGAAAATTGGAAATTGGTTTACACTTTTTTCTTGAATTTTTGCAATTTTATTTCTGCCTTTGCACGCCTCTAGCCTCTTCATTTTGATCTGTTTTTGTTCCTTATGTATACTAGAGTGCATTAGGGTTGCAATTTTGTATCAAATCTCTTCCAATTATGAATATTGATTCATGATTTGATCCTTGTACCAAATCTTTCCAAAACAAGCAAAATCAATCTTTTCTGTCCATTTTGAACCTTGCACGATTTGATCTTGTTTTCACCTGTGTAATGGACCTAATCATGCATAAAATCTCAAGATTTAATTAGTTTGTGATATTTTCCCTATTTTATATTGATTTTATTTGATTTAAATGAAATAAAATCAAAATAAATTACAATAATAAAAAAAATGACAAGTGGAAGGGCTCATGGGTCGTGGGTCACATTACAAACTCAGTGCAAGCATAAAAAGTTTGTCCCATTTAGCAAAAAATGCAATTTTGGACACATTTGACTTTTCACAATTTTGCAAAAAAGGTCAACTTGGTCAATGCATAACTCTCTCAATTTTGACCATAGAGAGGTGTTCTTGTACTTTTTAGAAAGATTAAGATGTACTATAAGCAACCCTTTTGGTCTCATTACAATTGAGTCTTCCATTTTCATGTATGAAGATTTGACCCAAAAGGTGTTTTTGTTGACTTTTAAAAGTTACATATAATGTCCAAATTCATATCTTCTTGTGAGTGCATATTTTGAACTTGGGAGCTGAAGATGAGTTGTATGGAATTACATCCTTTTCAAAATGAGCTTTGGATGGGTCATTTTTGATAAAGTATGAGAAAGTTATGCTTGGTCAAAGTTGAGTTGACTTTTCTTGCAAAACCCTAATTTAGCAACTTTTGGGTTTTGATGAATTATGAGCAATCCTTGAGGAATCATGATCAACCCTTGATAAAATGATGAATAATACTTCAAAATGAGAATGTTGACCAAAAATCTTGAAGTTTGAATGTATGTGGGCCACAGTTGACTTTTGCCCTAGCACAATCGTTTTTCAGGCCTTTGAGCAATTGATTGAGCTAATTTTCTCTACAAGGCTTGAAACTTGGCATGGGTGATCTTGAGAACATATTAGGACGATGGTGAGCATTTGGGATCGTTTGGACTCAAGCATCTTGATGTAAAATGAAACCCTAATTTGAGGTAGACTACCTTAGGAGAGAGTATGTCTGGCCAACCTTGGATTTCCTTGAGCAACTTGAGGACCTTACTTGACATGTGTTGAGAAATATGTGAGGATAAATTTTGGGGTATAACAGTGTCAAATATATAAGTTACAAATCTTATTTGGTCCATCCTATATTTATTATAGATGATCTTATCAAGATCGTAGAACAAAAATCTACTACTTGATTTAGTATTGAAAACATTGTTTGAATAATCATAACAACACTTGTCCATCATCAAAACATGCACTCCTTATCTTGTTAATCCAAGACTCCTCATCTTGTCAATACATGACTTAGAATTAGTGTTTATTACTAAATGAAACTATATAACAATTATTTGGTTTCACTCCAAGCTCTAATTTAAGTCTAGTCATAAGCTCTTATAGTCAATGAAACACATTGTTCCATTCTAGACGTGAGTTGACTCAAACTATAATCAATGTCCTACTTCTTAAAAGACTCTTCATATTTGTCTAAATGTGAGATCAACATCTAGTATCACATATCCAAGATGTAAAAGTAGACAATTTTATTTTTTATAACAAATCGTATGAAAAAGAAGTCTCACTTATTTCTTGTACTTTGACTCTTTTTATAACCATAAACAATTTTCTTCTTTAAACACATGAAATCATTGCATTCCTTTAGAAATGTGTTTGTCTGCCCAATTCAAGTGAATGTAAAATGAATCTCATTCTTTTATAATTCATCTATTCAACAACACAAACTACTTTCTTTTCTTTTCTACAAGATGAGGAAGATATATTTAAAATTCATTCATAACGATTCTAATCTACCTATATGAGACAATCTCAAATAAAACTTGTGACAAACTATTTGGTCTATAAGAAAATCCAAATTTTTGAATCTCAAAACTATTTTAAATCTATTTCGATTCCTAACTTGTATAGAAAAGATTTTGGAAAGTTTTACATTTCTCAAATCTTGTATTTCTTATTTAAAAGAAAATCCTCAAGGTTAGTGATCATATCATTTTCCGTGACGACTATAATTATGAGATATATTATAACTAGACATTCGATTTGATCTTTCTCATTAGTATCGTTCTTCGAATCTAGTTATATTTGGTTGTTAGGAATTGATTGCTTGAGAACATACAATTTTTTTTTCGTGCTTGAGAATAATTCTCTATTTATGTACCAACTCAAAAACTCATTTCTGATCCTTACATCCTTCATAAGGACATTTCACAATAAAATGAAAAATAAATTCTAAATACAAAATGTGTAAAAGGACTGTATCAAATTAAATCATATTAATAAGGACTTTTAGTGAAATACTCCCACTGTTTTTACTCAAACCAAATGACCCTCGACATTTGATTCGGAAAATCAGTTGAAAGATTTTCTAGTGGGTCGAGATCCATATTTAACTTTGTTTTAAGTCCGCGTAGGAGAATTACACAAAACTCAGTTATTTAGGTAGGAATTCTTTCTAATTGTATCTAATACAACTCTCGAATTTTATCAGTTGAGTGAATAACTCCTTATTCTAATCCATTATTGTTCTCAACTCTAGCTTCTAAACATATATAATCATGTTATAATAGTTTAGTTAAGTCAAACCCAAAAATTTAGCAGTTGGATATTATATTCATCCCATCACACCTTACTAATATAAAACATACACCTCGCGTGGGCGAAACCTACATTATTCGATACTAGTCTTGATGAGTGCTAAATTTTGGAAAGCAATTAACTTAATATCTAATTGAGGGATTTTTTTCTTAAATTTGATCTCACTGATTTGTGTATCTCATACACTCACATATTTGTGTATCTCATACATGCACATATAAACACACATTTCACGCATCACATACATAAAATAAAATTTTCGGTAATACGATTATGACCACCTAAAACACAAAAATTAAATTAACTACTTTATTACAATTCTTTGACCCACGAGCAAACTTCTCAAGTCTCTCCACTGACGTCACCATTTGGCGTTGTCTTCTCTTCAACTCTTCAACTCGAATAATTATAATATTTAAATAAATAAAATAATAATTAAATGGCACGACACGCATGTCGTATTTAATTACAACAAACCACGACACACATGCCATATTTAAATAAAATAAATCACGACACGCAAGTCGTATAAACAAACGCCAAAATCTAAGGTCATAACCATATATCAATTTATTTAATAATAAATAATTAAATAATACATAATAAAACGTTATTAATTTATAAAGACGCATCAACACTTGACACTTTTGCTGTAACACCCTCTAAAACCCCGCATAAAATTTCGCAAATAATTAAAATCATATTTTCAGAGTACATGTATTAACGAGGATGTCACAATTCTCTTTTAATAAAAACAAGTTCCTGTCATGCATAACATAGAAGCAACTCATACATGCTTACACAGCGGAATATTATATTTAATAAAACCAAAGTTATAATATTTTCAATCATCAGGGATTAACACCTGGAATATATCAACATCATATTATAACCAAATACTAAGGAAAATAAACGAGTCTGACTAAAGCAGCTCGACAAACAAACGTTCCCGGAGTTACAACTATCAGAGCATGACCCGGACAATACTTAAACCGAAATAAACTAGAAACAACAAGTCTTCGCCAAGCACCTGAACGAAGCTCCTCAATCTGAAATGTTCAACAGTAAGGGTGAGCATCTCAACTATACATTTGATTATACGTTCATAACAATCAATTCAGAAAAACCATAAGCATCACCCAAACAGTTAGCATGTTTCATAGTTTACGAAAACCTTTACAATTCATATATTCATAATATATTACTTTTCATACTTATAATTAACATCAAACATCATTAACAATTCCGCACGATACATGCATACAATCAATTAAATACAACATTGGAAAATCATCCATTCATGTTATATTCAATATAATGCAACACACCCATGCATGTGGTACCATTTACCGCCCCATTATATCTCGGGTCACGGACAACTCACCGTTCCATTATATCGCGGACACGGCTACCACCTCAACGTTCCATTAAATCGCAGACACGTATATTGGCCACCATGTTAATTCCACACAATGGGAATTAACAAATGCAACATGATATGTAAAGTATGTAACACTCAGCATACTATTAACATCAATAAAACATATCATGCAACATCAACAACATCGATCATAACAGGATATGGATAGCATGTAATCACTCAGCATACTATTAAACATCAACCAATCATATCAAGTTATATCATAATTCATGCTTGATAACATCATCTCAAAGCATGACAATAACATCCACGTAGTGTTGGTATCATAACATACAAACATTATTCGATACAAGCATCAAACAACACTAGGGAATTAATAAACAGCATATTCAAAACATATAAAACACTGCACATCAAAACAGAATTAATTCCGTACATAACAGCATGCACAGAAAACAGAATTCTGAAGCCAACACAGGAGCTTCAACACGGGTACCCGTGTGCAGCAACACTGCCCGTGTGGAAATGTGTCCAGAAACGCATTATTTTTATCAATACAGAAGATCTACACGGGTGCCCGTGTGCAGCAACACGGCCCGTGTGGAAATGTGTCCAGAAACACATTATTTCCACCAGTACAGAAGATCAACACGGGTGCCCGTGTGCAGCAACACGGCCCGTGTTGATGAGCGCGTACACAATATTCCTGTACCTGCAGCATGCTCGGAACAGCAACCAAACACGAAAAATACCAGCCAAAACGTGCATTTCGGTACATAACGACATCAATTTTGCATAACTCAAAGCAACACATCAATTGGAAACACAAGTCCCTTCTACGTTAGTCAATTTCCAATCTTAAGGACATCATTACTTCACTTAAGGTCTTATTTTTCAAATCATACACAGCTCAGAATTTTCGTCTCAAAACATCCTATTTTATCAACAATTCTTTCATCAACAACAAGTTTTTTATAAAATTGACCTTAAGTTACATATTACCCGTCCTTTAGGGAAATCCTAACAACATTGAGGTTATCCCTAGAATTACCTAAGGGAAACTCTCGATCATACAAATATACTCCAAATCCACCATAGAAACCTAAAATCCCTAATTGATTCATAAATTTTGGGAACCTAAACCTTTTCTAACAAGGTTCAACCCTAAGGTTATTGATCCCTAAGAACATCTAAAAATTGGGGTTTCTCCCTACGATTATCCAAAATCAATCGTACCTAAACCCATAAGCAAAAGTAAATCGAGTAGTAGCCCCCCTTACCTTATCAATTGCAGCTTGAGTTCTTTGAGCGATTGTTCTTCGTTCTTCAGAGCTCCAATCCCAAATATCTCCAAATTCTGCTTTATCGTGAAAAGTGAGAAATAACTTAAGTTCCAAAATTATATATCCTTATTTCTTTTGCACCCCCACTCTTTACTAACGACATCCAAGCCCAATAACTCAAAAACCCAATATTTTCTTATTTTCTCTAGTTTTCTTCAAATATTCCAAAATAAATAATTCTTTTTATTTTATTAATTCTAATAAAATAAATTCCCAATTAAATAAATCAAATAATTAAAACTGGGGTGTTACATTTGCGAACCCTAAAGACACAACTCTTGCAACGTCACAAACCGTAATGCAAACGCGTTCATACCATCAAAACATAATGACTAATTATTCAATATGACTGATCGAATGTCATTGCTTCACCATACAACTGTTAGATTCCAAAGCATAATAAACATTGATCATTCAAATGTATATAATCATTATACTATTTGAATGTGCGAAATAAAGTAGTGTATCAAATACACTAACTTTGCATTAGAAATATTTATATCATAAACAAATACTAGTTAAAACTAATCTTCACTTACGGAATACAATTAGGCAAGCTAATTATTTTTGTTTCATAAACAAATAGGCAAGGCACGGCATGACTAACACTTAGTCAAAGATTGCATCAAACAATTTGATGCAATGGAAATTAAATTGTTAAGCCATTTAAGTATTATGAATGATTCAAAATAAGGGCAAATCGCTACTGTTACGGCAACCATTTCTTATACTTTTACAGCAACAAACTCTCCATGTATTGTCTCAAGTATCAAAGATACTTAATATGTTACGAAACCTTTTCTTAATATTATTGCTTTAAAATAGCAATGAAAAAATCCATTGCATCATAACATGCAATTAATGGGCAATAAATAAATAAAGGCCATTACAACAAACACGCATACCGTAACAAGTTAGTTAATATGCAGATCTTGTGCAAGCAAATGGGTAGAAAATCACACGCATACAGTAACACTACCGACACCAAATTATGATATCATATGCATATAATCATACATTTATCATCATATAAGATTATTATGCACAATCCTATTTCATACCACGGTTGGAATTTAAGAGAGATTTTTCAAAACAATTTATCTTCTTAGTGGAATAATTTCAATAAATAGATTTTTATTAAATCATTAATTACAAATCAAACTCATCAAAATAAAGTTTCAAGAATTATCTCTTTTGAAGTGTGCTTTATCTTTGATCATGAACGGCAGAAGATATCCGTGTCTCTACTATGTAGTCCACGCGAATGCAAAGTGGAAGGCGGTGCTAGCCATTTATTGTTCACTTGAAAATTGACCATTAAAATTGGTAGGTAAAATAACTCCTCTATTTATATAGAGCTTCTAAAATCCTAATGCTCTTATTTTGGGCTTTTCCAAAGTAACCCTAATCTTATTTAATTAAATTATTTAATTAAATTATTTAATTACATAATTATTATTTATATTTAATCAAACTCTTTTAATTAAATAAAATAAAATATTAAATTAAATTATATTTAATTTAATCAATTGTCAATTCTCATTTTTTTAATTAAATTATATTTAATCAAATAAATTATATGTGTTAATACATCAAATAAATTATATGTGTTAATACATCAAATAATTTAAATATTATTAACACATAATTAAATTAAATCATTTTAATTTAATCATTCATTCCACTATAAGTACTCTATGTGTGTGATCTTGCAGGTTCTCGTAACGTTGGCAATAATATTAAAATATCTATATAATATTATAAACTGTGAGCGGTCTCTAGCAACACATCACTGCTATCCAAGTGACGAGAATGTCGTGTGATCTGACAAAACCTTTATGTGATAATGATCATGTGTATAATTATGCTTTTGCCCTTATATCTATATTGAACACAAGGCATAGAATGTGTCATCCTCGTATAGTTCAATATTTTATTCCTTGATCCCCGAGTATACCTGATAACAACAAATAAGCCCAATATCTCATATTAACTTATTTGAGCACGACCATGCATTTTAGAGTCATACTCTATCAAGGGGCCCATAAATACTAATCCCGTATAAATAGGAGGTGCAAATCTCATCTAGGTCACTCATGTCCCTCAACATGATTTGTAAAGTACTCATCAACCATCTTTATAGCCATCCTGTTACGGGCTACGTTTGATTGGAAATAAAGTAATCGACTCCGCATCTAGGATCCATAGTGGTTTCAGGTGGAAGGGTGGTATACACCACTATCACTATAAGAATAACTTATGACACTTAGATAACAAACTATATAGTATTCTCATGGTGGGTCAATCCAATATAGATATTACTCTTAATATTTATACTTACGTGAAGACTTAATATCTCATATTCATGACCTGTGAGATACAGTCATCAGTCTACTCACATAATAGTCTTTATGCATTATTGTTGTCCTATTTGACAGTAAAGCTTGACTACAAATACTTTAAGAATAACGTCCTTAAGTTTAAAGAGGTCTCATAATTAAGTCACACTTAAAAGTTCATTAATAGACTAATTATTCTAAGTACTTTATTATGTCATATACAAATAACATAATAAATACAATGCCTAATAAGTATACTATTGACAAACAATATCTATCAAGGCCGTGATACAAAATCATATTAAGCCAATATTGATTGACAATTAGGGCTTACTCCAACACTTCTGTAGAAGCTTCATGACCTTTTGCGCATGAATATGTAATCTCTAGATTTGTAAACTTTTCAACTAGATTTAACTTTTCAAGGTCAAACTTATCATCAAATCTAACATTGAGTGATTCTTCAACAATAAGTGTTTTATTGTTGTACACTCTGTAGCCTTTTGAGCATTCAGAATATCCTAACATGATATAGCTTTGAGCTTTAGAATCAAACTTGTTAAGATTCTCTTTAGTGTTCAAGATAAAACAAGGACATCCAAAAGGATGAAAGTAATAAGTATTAGACTTGTTCTTCCATAACTCATAGGGAGTCTTACTTAGAATAGGTTTTATAGAGACTCTATTCTGAATGTAACACGACGTGCTTTCAACCTCTGCCCATAAGTGCTTTTCCATGTTGGTTTCATTGGTCATGGTTCTAGCAATTTATTGCAAAGTAATGATCTTCCTCTATACAACTCCATTTTTCTTTGGAGTTCTAGGAAAAGAGAAATCATAGAAAATTCCATTCTCATCAAACAAATTCTCAAAGTGTTTGTTCTAAAATTCTCCAGTATGATCACTTCTAACCTTGACAATTTTGAGACTCATCTCATTTTGCACTTGGTTAAAGAAGGTGGTTAACACAGAATGTGACTCATCCTTATGTATAAGACAGTTCACCCATGTCCATTTGCTATAGTCATCAACAATGACTAATCCATACTTCTTTCCATTGATTGATGCAATTTTCACTAGTCCAAACAAATCAATATGCAAAAGCTCCAATGATCTGTAGGTAGAAACCACATTCTTTGCTTTAAAATAAGTTTTTGAAAACTTTCCCTTCTGACATGCTTCACAAAGAGCTTCTAAAGAGAACTTCAGATTATGAAGGCCTTTGACTAAATTAAGATTTTTTGGCTGAGATATCCTTCTCATACTAACATGGCCCAATCGTCTATGCCAAGTCCATTTCTCTTCATTAATAGACATAAGACATTTTACATTTTTATTTTTAAGATCAGAAAGTATAATCTTATAGATGTTGTTCTTCCATTTACCATTGAATATGATAAAGTCATCATTTTGGCTAACAACTTTACAAGAGTCTTGATTAAAGATAATATCATAACCATTATCTCTTAATTGATTTGTGGATAATAAATTATGCTTTAACCCATCAACATATAAAACATTAATTATAGAGGGAAAAGAACCATTACCAACTGTTCTGTATCCTATGATATTTCCCTTATGATCACCTTCAAAACCCACAATACGTCCAGGCTTAAGTTCTAGGCTTTGGAACATATACCTTCTTCCCATCATGTGTCGCGATCAGCCAGAGTCCAGGTACCGTGACTGGTGTTTCAACTGTGCTGCTAAGGATATCTGCAGCATAAATTATCTGTTTCTTAGGTATCCATAAATTCTTAGGCTCTCTCTTGTTAGTTATCCTTGAGTTCTTAACAACTTTGGATTTAGCATTAAAATAATCATATTTACAGTTATTAAAATGAGAAGGTTTAGCCAAAGGCTTTGCCTTAGGTTCAGAAGTAGATATCTCTTTTTCTTTTCCTTTATCTTTAGGCACAAACCCATCAGAGACAAACTGAGAATGAAGAGTATTAGGTTTGTCTTCCTTATCAGAATTAGATTCATCATAGGAATTATAACCAACACCATTGATCCCTTTTCTGCTCCTGCCATATATCATAGAAGCCATCATGCTTCTCCTTATACTTCTGGTTAGGAACTTCTGAAAAGCTTTGTCATATTTCTTAATGACATCATTGTTGTACCCCAAAATTCCCCCTCTTCATTTTAATCATAATTGTCTTATACTTCATTACCATATGCATACATTCATATCATTGGCTCAATGCTCATGGAATCGAGGTATTTCTTTGCAAGAAAGAGTTACGAAAATTGATTGTTTCGTTAAGCAGCACTGTGAAGAAGAACTCAGGGTTTTCCACATCTTAATGAGATCCGTATAATTTCCCAAGATATCCAATAAACACCCAAGAAAGTCATCATCATGTCAAGCTCTTATGCGTTTGAACACACTCTGAATTATGCAGAAAGTCAGGCGTTTCAATTGATTTGAGATCGGGCAGACAGAAATTTAGTACGATGCATTTCAGACTCAAATTTCACAAGTCGGGTTCTGAAAATGGTTCTTGATTAATTCTTCAGTTGTTAGAACCATATTGAAGTCTTCTTCATTTTATTTGTTCATGTCGAAGGCAAATTTTATGAGGAAGTTTTTCTAAAGCGCTAAATACTTGAATTGCAGTATACAATGGATTTACCATTTCTCTGGTTTTCAAATGCTTAAAAATTCATAACTTCTGACTGGAGAATCATATTTGAGTGCCTCTTGGAGCATTTGAATCGTCTTGTTATTTCCTCCAACTTTGAAGCTAAATAGTGAAAAATAGTGAAAATACTGTGTTGAACCATTATTTTGCGGACGTTCATAAATTCCTAACTTTCTCCTGGATGATTATTTTTGAGCCGTTCTTTGGGAGAAAAATCCATCTTAATTTTATCTTCGATTCTTATGTTCGGGCCGAGTGCTAATTCTTTGAGGAAAGTCCCCAGAATCATGGATTACTAGAGGAATTTACTGTGTTGAACCAGAGTTTTAATTCACTGTATTCCGATATCGCAAAAACCGTAGCTTCTTTGATTTTCATCGTATTGAGACAATTCTTTCGGTACAATTTTACAAATGATGTCAGCTATAAATTTTCTTCATACCTCGAGTTCGGATTTTAATCAGTGGATTTTCGTTCGCGGCATTCTCGTCGTTTATCTGATTGAGTCCGTTCTTCCGGCATCGTGTCATAAATTTCGTAAGCTTCAATTTTGATGTTGAGCTCAAGTCGAGATTCCGCATTGATGATGATGTGGCATTTTTCACTTGCATTGTGTATTAAATTTGCTGACACTGACAAAATAAAGCCCAACCTAAATTCAAATCCATGGCCTAATTGGAGAGAGTTTATATTCAAAAAATTTAGATTTTTCTCTCTTAAATTCTCACTCTCAAAAACCTCTCAAATTTCTCTCTCTATTCTGTCAAGGATCTAGAAACTTTTCTCTCATCATTTCTTAAACTTTCATTAAGAACACCATCAATCTTCTTCAACCTTCAACAACAAAAATCACAAATTCTTCAAGAATCTTCATCACTCTTTCTCTCTAACTGGTACATCCCCTCCGTGCATCTCCAATTCCATCTGTTTTGGAGAACTCGTGGAACCTCCTCCGCCTCCATTCATCGCATTAGTTTCAACGAACACCTGCACCTTCTCCGTGCAATTTTCCGGTAGCATCTCCTCCGACTTCTTGCGTTTCCGGCGATAAAATAAAACTCCTCTTCACCATTTTTGGTAATTTCACTACTTTAATTCTTAATTAATTGGAGTAAATATGAATTGAGTTGAGATTTTAGGACGATCTTGAGAACATATTAGGACGATGGTGAGCATTTGGGATCCTTTGGACTCAAGCATCTTGATGTAAAATGAAACCCTAATTTGAGGTAGACTACCTTAGGAGAGAGTTTGTCTGGCCAACCTTGGATTTCCTTGAGCAACTTGAGGACCTTACTTGACATGTGTTGAGAAATATGTGAGGATAAATTTTGGGGTATAACAGTGTCAAATATATAAGTTACAAATCTTATTTGGTCCATCCTATATTTATTATAGATGATCTTATCAAGATCGTAGAACAAAAATCTACTACTTGATTTAGTATTGAAAACATTGTTTGAATAATCATAACAACACTTGTCCATCATCAAAACATGCACTCCTTATCTTGTTAATCCAAGACTCCTCATCTTGTCAATACATGACTTAGAATTAGTGTTTATTACTAAATGAAACTATATAACAATTATTTGGTTTCACTCCAAGCTCTAATTTAAGTCTAGTCATAAGCTCTTATAGTCAATGAAACACATTGTTCCATTCTAGACGTGAGTTGACTCAAACTATAATCAATGTCCTACTTCTTAAAAGACTCTTCATATTTGTCTAAATGTGAGATCAACATCTAGTATCACATATCCAAGATGTAAAAGTAGACAATTTTATTTTTTATAACAAATCGTATGAAAAAGAAGTCTCACTTATTTCTTGTACTTTGACTCTTTTTATAACCATAAACAATTTTCTTCTTTAAACACATGAAATCATTGCATTCCTTTAGAAATGTGTTTGTCTTCCCAATTCAAGTGAATGTAAAATGAATCTCATTCTTTTATAATTCATCTATTCAACAACACAAACTACTTTCTTTTCTTTTCTACAAGATGAGGAAGATATATTTAAAATTCATTCATAACGATTCTAATCTACCTATATGAGACAATCTCAAATAAAACTTGTGACAAACTATTTGGTCTATAAGAAAATCCAAATTTTTGAATCTCAAAACTATTTTAAATCTATTTCGATTCCTAACTTGTATAGAAAAGATTTTGGAAAGTTTTACATTTCTCAAATCTTGTATTTCTTATTTAAAAGAAAATCCTCAAGGTTAGTGATCATATCATTTTCCGTGACGACTATAATTATGAGATATATTATAACTAGACATTCGATTTGATATTTCTCATTAGTATCGTTCTTCGAATCTAGTTATATTTGGTTGTTAGGAATTGATTGCTTGAGAACATACAATTTTTTTTTCGTGCTTGAGAATAATTCTCTATTTATGTACCAACTCAAAAACTCATTTCTGATCCTTACATCCTTCATAAGGACATTTCACAATAAAATGAAAAATAAATTCTAAATACAAAATGTGTAAAAGGACTGTATCAAATTAAATCATATTAATAAGGACTTTTAGTGAAATACTCCCACTGTTTTTACTCAAACCAAATGACCCTCGACATTTGATTCGGAAAATCAGTTGAAAGATTTTCTAGTGGGTCGAGATCCATATTTAACTTTGTTTTAAGTCCGCGTAGGAGAATTACACAAAACTCAGTTATTTAGGTAGGAATTCTTTCTAATTGTATCTAATACAACTCTCGAATTTTATCAGTTGAGTGAATAACTCCTTATTCTAATCCATTATTGTTCTCAACTCTAGCTTCTAAACATATATAATCATGTTATAATAGTTTAGTTAAGTCAAACCCAAAAATTTAGCAGTTGGATATTATATTCATCCCATCACACCTTACTAATATAAAACATACACCTCGCGTGGGCGAAACCTACATTATTCGATACTAGTCTTGATGAGTGCTAAATTTTGGAAAGCAATTAACTTAATATCTAATTGAGGGATTTTTTTCTTAAATTTGATCTCACTGATTTGTGTATCTCATACACTCACATATTTGTGTATCTCATACATGCACATATAAACACACATTTCACGCATCACATACATAAAATAAAATTTTCGGTAATACGATTATGACCACCTAAAACACAAAAATTAAATTAACTACTTTATTACAATTCTTTGACCCACGAGCAAACTTCTCAAGTCTCTCCACTGACGTCACCATTTGGCGTTGTCTTCTCTTCAACTCTTCAACTCGAATAATTATAATATTTAAATAAATAAAATAATAATTAAATGGCACGACACGCATGTCGTATTTAATTACAACAAACCACGACACGCATGCCATATTTAAATAAAATAAATCACGACACGCAAGTCGTATAAACAAACGCCAAAATCTAAGGTCATAACCATATATCAATTTATTTAATAATAAATAATTAAATAATACATAATAAAACGTTATTAATTTATAAAGACGCATCAACACTTGACACTTTTGCTGTAACACCCTCTAAAACCCCGCATAAAATTTCGCAAATAATTAAAATCATATTTTCAGAGTACATGTATTAACGAGGATGTCACAATTCTCTTTTAATAAAAACAAGTTCCTGTCATGCATAACATAGAAGCAACTCATACATGCTTACACAGCGGAATATTATATTTAATAAAACCAAAGTTATAATATTTTCAATCATCAGGGATTAACACCTGGAATATATCAACATCATATTATAACCAAATACTAAGGAAAATAAACGAGTCTGACTAAAGCAGCTCGACAAACAAACGTTCCCGGAGTTACAACTATCAGAGCATGACCCGGACAATACTTAAACCGAAATAAACTAGAAACAACAAGTCTTCGCCAAGCACCTGAACGAAGCTCCTCAATCTGAAATGTTCAACAGTAAGGGTGAGCATCTCAACTATACATTTGATTATACGTTCATAACAATCAATTCAGAAAAACCATAAGCATCACCCAAACAGTTAGCATGTTTCATAGTTTACGAAAACCTTTACAATTCATATATTCATAATATATTACTTTTCATACTTATAATTAACATCAAACATCATTAACAATTCCGCACGATACATGCATACAATCAATTAAATACAACATTGGAAAATCATCCATTCATGTTATATTCAATATAATGCAACACACCCATGCATGTGGTACCATTTACCGCCCCATTATATCTCGGGTCACGGACAACTCACCGTTCCATTATATCACGGACACGGCTACCACCTCAACGTTCCATTAAATCGCAGACACGTATATTGGCCACCATGTTAATTCCACACAATGGGAATTAACAAATGCAACATGATATGTAAAGTATGTAACACTCAGCATACTATTAACATCAATAAAACATATCATGCAACATCAACAACATCGATCATAACAGGATATGGATAGCATGTAATCACTCAGCATACTATTAAACATCAACCAATCATATCAAGTTATATCATAATTCATGCTTGATAACATCATCTCAAAGCATGACAATAACATCCACGTAGTGTTGGTATCATAACATACAAACATTATTCGATACAAGCATCAAACAACACTAGGGAATTAATAAACAGCATATTCAAAACATATAAAACACTGCACATCAAAACAGAATTAATTCCGTACATAACAGCATGCACAGAAAACAGAATTCAGAAGCCAACACAGGAGCTTCAACACGGGTACCCGTGTGCAGCAACACTGCCCGTGTGGAAATGTGTCCAGAAACGCATTATTTTTATCAATACAGAAGATCTACACGGGTGCCCGTGTGCAGCAACACGGCCCGTGTGGAAATGTGTCCAGAAACACATTATTTCCACCAGTACAGAAGATCAACACGGGTGCCCGTGTGCAGCAACACGGCCCGTGTTGATGAGCGCGTACACAATATTCCTGTACCTGCAGCATGCTCGGAACATCAACCAAACACGAAAAATACCAGCCAAAACGTGCATTTCGGTACATAACGACATCAATTTTGCATAACTCAAAGCAACACATCAATTGAAAACACAAGTCCCTTCTACGTTAGTCAATTTCCAATCTTAAGGACAGCATTACTTCACTTAAGGTCTTATTTTTCAAATCATACACAGCTCAGAATTTTCGTCTCAAAACATCCTATTTTATCAACAATTCTTTCATCAACAACAAGTTTTTTATAAAATTGACCTTAAGTTACATATTACCCGTCCTTTAGGGAAATCCTAACAACATTGAGGTTATCCCTAGAATTACCTAAGGGAAACTCTCGATCATACAAATATACTCCAAATCCACCATAGAAACCTAAAATCCCTAATTGATTCATAAATTTTGGGAACCTAAACCTTTTCTAACAAGGTTCAACCCTAAGGTTATTGATCCCTAAGAACATCTAAAAATTGGGGTTTCTCCCTACGATTATCCAAAATCAATCGTACCTAAACCCATAAGCAAAAGTAAATCGAGTAGTAGCCCCCCTTACCTTATCAATTGCAGCTTGAGTTCTTTGAGCGATTGTTCTTCGTTCTTCAGAGCTCCAATCCCAAATATCTCCAAATTCTGCTTTATCGTGAAAAGTGAGAAATAACTTAAGTTCCAAAATTATATATCCTTATTTCTTTTGCACCCTCACTCTTTACTAACGACATCCAAGCCCAATAACTCAAAAACCCAATATTTTCTTATTTTCTCTAGTTTTCTTCAAATATTCCAAAATAAATAATTCTTTTTATTTTATTAATTCTAATAAAATAAATTCCCAATTAAATAAATCAAATAATTAAAACTGGGGTGTTACAACTCTCCCCCACTAAAAGAGTTTTTGTCCTCGAAAACATACCTTAGACGAACAGTTCCGGATAAGCCTCTTTCATCTGGCTCTCCAGTTCCCAAGTGATATTTCCATCTGCTGGACCTCCCCAAGCAACCTTCACTAATGCTATCTCTTTACCTCTTAACTGTTTCACTTCCCGATCTTCTATCCTCATAGGCAATGTTTCTACTGTCAGGTTATCTCTCACCTGTACATCATCTACTTGGATTGCATGAGATGGGTCTGGAATGTATCTCCTCAACTGAGAAACATGAAAAACGTCGTGCAAATTCACAAGTCTCGGAGGTAAAGCAATACGATAAGCAACTTCTCCAACTCTCTCCGTAATCTGAAACGGACCAATAAAACACGGAGTCAACTTCTTAGATTTCAACGCTCGACCAATACCCGTCATCGGAGTAACTCTCATAAACACATGATCTCCAGCACTGAATTCTAAATTCTTCCTCCTCTTATCATGATAACTCTTCTGACGACTCTGAGAAGCTCTCATCTTCTCTTGAATCAATTTGATCTTTTCAGTAGTCTGCTGAACAATCTCTGGCCCAATTACTGAACTCTCTCCAGATTCATACCAACACAAAGGCGTTCTACACCGTCTACCATACAATGCCTCAAACGGAGCCATACCAATACTCGAATGGTAACTATTGTTATAAGTAAATTCAATCAATGGCAAATAGCTATCCCAAGCTCCACCCTTCTCTAAAACACAAGCACGCAATAAATCTTCTAACGATTGAATCGTCCTCTCCGTCTGTCCATCAGTCTGAGGATGGTAAGCTGAACTCAACCTCAACTTAGTACCCATAGCCTTCTGCAATCCTTCCCAAAACTTCAAAGTGAACCTCGGATCTCTATCTGACACAATACTAGAAGGAACTCCATGCAAACTCACTATTTTCTCAATATACAACTGTGCCAATCTCTCCATTGAGTAGTCCATTCGCACCTGTATAAAATGAGCAGACTTAGTCAGTCTATCCATAATAACCCATATCGCTTCAAAATTCTTAGGAGTTCTCGGCAACCCAGACACAAAATCCATAGAAATACTATCCCACTTCCATTCTGGAATAAACATCGGTTGCATAAATCCAGACGGCTTCTGATGCTCAATCTTCGATTTCTGACAGATTAAACATGCATACACAAACTCGGCTATTTCCTTTTTCATTCCCGGCCACCAAAACAATTTCTTCAAATCATGATACATTTTCGTGGCACCCGGATGAATACTCATCCCACTGCGATGTCCTTCCTCTAATATACTCTTCTTGATTTCTGCAACATCAGGAACACAAACTCTATCGCCAAATCTCATAACATCATTTTCATCAATTCTAAACTCACCACCTTGACCTTGGTTGATCAATGTCAATTTGTCAACTAAATTAACATCAGATTTCTGCCCGATCCTGATCTCTTCTAGAATACCACTAGTAAGTTTCAACATACCCAAACGAACACACTTCGGAGTACTTTCACAAATTAAACTCAAATCTCGGAATTGTTCAATTAACTCCAATTCACGAACCATCATCATAGACATATGCAAGGATTTCCTGCTCAAAGCATCTGCAACCACATTTGCCTTACCAGGATGGTAATTCAAACCAAAATAATAATCCTTGAGAAATTCCAACCATCTCCTCTGCCTCATATTAAGCTCTTTCTGATCGAAAAGATACTTCAAACTCTTATGATCACTATATACTTCAAATCTCGAACCATACAGATAATGTCTCCACAATTTCAAGACAAACACAACTGCTGCCAACTCTAAGTCATGAGTAGGATAGTTCCTTTAGTGAACCTTCAACTGTCTCGAAGCATACGCAACTACCTGTTGATTCTGCATTAGAACACCACCTAATCCCATCAGAGATGCATCACAATAAACCACAAAAGATTCCACCGGATTCGGCAAAATCAGAATAGGAGCACTAGTCAATCTCTGCTTCAATTCTTGGAAACCTTTCTCACAATCAGAATCCCAAATAAACGCTTGTCCTTTACGAGTCAACTTCGTCAACAGCAATGCTAATTTTGAGAATCCTTCGATAAACTTTCTGTATTAACCTGCAAGACCAAGAAAACTTCTGATTTCAGAAACAGTCTTCGGCGCTTCCCACTGAGATACTGCTTCTACTTTTGTAGGATCCACTGCAATACCATTCTTAGAAATCACATGTCCAAGAAAACTAACTTCATTCAGCCAGAACTCACATTTGGATAACTTTGCATACAACTTCTTATCTTTCAACAACTCTAACACAATTCTGAGATGTTCCGCATGCTCTTCGTCATTCTTGGAATAAATCAGAATGTCATCAATAAAAACCACAACAAACTTATCCAGATACAGATGAAAAATCCTGTTCATATATTCCATGAAAACACCAGGTGCATTAGTAACTCCGAACGGCATAACAGAATATTCATAATGCCCATACCTCGTTCGAAAAGCGGTCTTTTGAATATCTTCCGCTTTCACACGAATCTGATGATATCCAGATCTCAAGTCAATCTTACTAAAGACACTGGCCCCAACTAGCTGATCCATTAAATCATCAATCCTCGGTAAAGGATACCGATTTTTAATGGTTACTTTGTTCAATTGCCTGTAATCAACACACAGTCTCATAGAACCTTCTTTCTTCTTAACCAACAATACCGGAGCACCCCAAGGCGAAACACTTGGACGAATAAACTTCTTCTCCAGTAAATCTTCCAACTGACTCTTCAATTCAGCCAATTCAGATGCAGACATACGATATGGTGCCATCGACACCGGTCTCGTACCAGGAATCAAATCTATAGAAAATTCCACTTCTCTCTCAGGAGGTAACTCACCAACATCATCAGGAAAGACTTCTGGAAAGTCACACACCACTGGCAATTCACCACTCCTGACCTTTCCTGTTGCATCTAACGAAGCAAGTAACATAAACACATTAGCACCGTCTTCCATTGCTTCTTGTACCTGCCTAGCATTCATAGTCAAATTCTCGACACCAACTGCCTCTGGGAAAATCACCGCCTTAGCAAAACAGTTCAGATGAACCCGGTTGAATTCCAACCAGTTCATCCCAAGGATAATATCAATTTGCTCAAGCGGTAGGCACACTAAATCCATACCGAAACTTCTACCAAAAATCTCAATAGGACAATCCCTACATACTAGTGAAGTTGTCACTGAACCCGATGCAGGAGTATCAATAACCATGCTACCTCGCATATCAGATATGTCCAGTTTCAACCTCTCAGCACAATCCAAAGAAATGAAAGAATGAGTTGCACCAGTATCAATAATTGCAACTAAAGGTGTGCCATGAATAAAACACGTACCTTTAATCAATCGATCCTCTGGAGTAGTCTCAGATCCAGACAAAGCGAACACTTTTCCACCTGACTGATCCTTCTTAGGCTTGGGACACTGCGGACGAATGTGACCTTCTTCGCCATAATTGTAACAAGTAACAGACTTCCCTTTGCAATCAATAGACAAATGACCAGTCTTTCCACATTTATAGCACTTCTTCTCATCGCTCTTGCAATCTCGAATATGATGACCAAACTCACCACACTTGTAGCATCTGATAGGAGCCTTAGAATCTCCCCCACTAGGCCTTTTCCATCCACCTGATTTCTGGTTACCTCTACCATATGGCTTGCCACGGTCCATATGTTGCTTTCCTCTTTTATCAACAGCCCCACGAGAGTGAGACGACCTAGTCTTGGTAATATCTTCTTCCAAGATCCTACTACAATCCACCAGATCAGAAAATCTACGAATACGCTGGTACCTGATTCCCTGCTTAATCTCATCTCGGAGACCATTCTCAAATTTGATACACTTAGAGAATTCTCCAGCCTCATCATTTTTGTAGTGCGCATAATACTTTGCCAGCTCAGTGAACTTAGTAGCATACTCACTAACAGTCAGATTGCCCTGCTTCAGCTCCAAAAATTCAATTTCCTTTCTTCCCCGAACATCTTCAGGAAAGTACCTCCTCAGAAAAGCCCTTCTGAAGTTAGCCCAAGTCAGTGCCTCTCCATCCTGAACCATTTCAGTCCTTGTTGCAACCCACCAGTCATCGGCCTCTTCTGCCAACATATGCGTACCATATCTGACTTTCAGATCTTCTGCACAATCAATCACACGGAAAATCCTTTCGATTTCCTTCAGCCACTTCTGAGCACCTTCAGGGTCATGTGTACCTTTGAACAACGGAGGGTTGTTCCTTTGGAAGTTCCCCAATTGCCTATCAGCACCAATCACGCCTCCATTTGGATTTCCAGCAAGTACACCAGCTAACATCCCCAAAGCCTCAGCGAGTGCAGCATCATTTCGTCCGTTACCTCTTCCAGCCATATTCCTGAGAATTAAAACATACTCCTCATCAGAATACAGTATCGACAGTGTTACCTTACACTAGTCGCATACAAAAAGGAATGACTGACTCAAGACTCTGGTCGCAACGACCAACTATGCTCTGATACCACTATTGTAACACCCTCTAAAACCCCGCATAAAATTTCGCAAATAATTAAAATCATATTTTCAGAGTACATGTATTAACGAGGATGTCACAATTCTCTTTTAATAAAAACAAGTTCCTGTCATGCATAACATAGAAGCAACTCATACATGCTTACACAGCGGAATATTATATTTAATAAAACCAAAGTTATAATATTTTCAATCATCAGGGATTAACACCTGGAATATATCAACATCATATTATAACCAAATACTAAGGAAAATAAACGAGTCTGACTAAAGCAGCTCGACAAACAAACGTTCCTGGAGTTACAACTATCAGAGCATGACCCGGACAATACTTAAACCGAAATAAACTAGAAACAACAAGTCTTCGCCAAGCACCTGAACGAAGCTCCTCAATCTGAAATGTTCAACAGTAAGGGTGAGCATCTCAACTATACATTTGATTATACGTTCATAACAATCAATTCAGAAAAACCATAAGCATCACCCAAACAGTTAGCATGTTTCATAGTTTACGAAAACCTTTACAATTCATATATTCATAATATATTACTTTTCATACTTATAATTAACATCAAACATCATTAACAATTCCGCACGATACATGGATACAATCAATTAAATACAACATTGGAAAATCATCCATTCATGTTATATTCAATATAATGCAACACACCCATGCATGTGGTACCATTTACCGCCCCATTATATCTCGGGTCACGGACAACTCACCGTTCCATTATATCGCGGACACGGCTACCACCTCAACGTTCCATTAAATCGCGGACACGTATATTGGCCACCATGTTAATTCCACACAATGGGAATTAACAAATGCAACATGATATGTAAAGTATGTAACACTCAGCATACTATTAACATCAATAAAACATATCATGCAACATCAACAACATCGATCATAACAGGATATGGATAGCATGTAATCACTCAGCATACTATTAAACATCAACCAATCATATCAAGTTATATCATAATTCATGCTTGATAACATCATCTCAAAGCATGACAATAACATCCACGTAGTGTTGGTATCATAACATACAAACATTATTCGATACAAGCATCAAACAACACTAGGGAATTAATAAACAGCATATTCAAAACATATAAAACACTGCACATCAAAACAGAATTAATTCCGTACATAACAGCATGCACAGAAAACAGAATTCAGAAGCCAACACAGGAGCTTCAACACGGGTACCCGTGTGCAGCAACACTGCCCGTGTGGAAATGTGTCCAGAAACGCATTATTTTTATCAATACAGAAGATCTACACGGGTGCCCGTGTGCAGCAACACGGCCCGTATGGAAATGTGTCCAGAAACACATTATTTCCACCAGTACAGAAGATCAACACGGGTGCCCGTGTGCAGCAACACGGCCCGTGTTGATGAGCGCGTACACAATATTCCTGTACCTGCAGCATGCTCGGAACAGCAACCAAACACGAAAAATACCAGCCAAAACGTGCATTTCGGTACATAACGACATCAATTTTGCATAACTCAAAGCAACACATCAATTGGAAACACAAGTCCCTTCTACGTTAGTCAATTTCCAATCTTAAGGACAGCATTACTTCACTTAAGGTCTTATTTTTCAAATCATACACAGCTCAGAATTTTCGTCTCAAAACATCCTATTTTATCAACAATTCTTTCATCAACAACAAGTTTTTTATAAAATTGACCTTAAGTTACATATTACCCGTCCTTTAGGGAAATCCTAACAACATTGAGGTTATCCCTAGAATTACCTAAGGGAAACTCTCGATCATACAAATATACTCCAAATCCACCATAGAAACCTAAAATCCCTAATTGATTCATAAATTTTGGGAACCTAAACCTTTTCTAACAAGGTTCAACCCTAAGGTTATTGATCCCTAAGAACATCTAAAAATTGGGGTTTCTCCCTACGATTATCCAAAATCAATCGTACCTAAACCCATAAGCAAAAGTAAATCGAGTAGTAGCCCCCCTTACCTTATCAATTGCAGCTTGAGTTCTTTGAGCGATTGTTCTTCGTTCTTCAGAGCTCCAATCCCAAATATCTCCAAATTCTGCTTTATCGTGAAAAGTGAGAAATAACTTAAGTTCCAAAATTATATATCCTTATTTCTTTTGCACCCCCACTCTTTACTAACGACATCCAAGCCCAATAACTCAAAAACCCAATATTTTCTTATTTTCTCTAGTTTTCTTCAAATATTCCAAAATAAATAATTCTTTTTATTTTATTAATTCTAATAAAATAAATTCCCAATTAAATAAATCAAATAATTAAAACTGGGGTGTTACATTTGCGAACCCTAAAGACACAACTCTTGCAACGTCACAAACCGTAATGCAAACGCGTTCATACCATCAAAACATAATGACTAATTATTCAATATGACTGATCGAATGTCATTGCTTCACCATACAACTGTTAGATTCCAAAGCATAATAAACATTGATCATTCAAATGTATATAATCATTATACTATTTGAATGTGCGAAATAAAGTAGTGTATCAAATACACTAACTTTGCATTAGAAATATTTATATCATAAACAAATACTAGTTAAAACTAATCTTCACTTACGGAATACAATTAGGCAAGCTAATTATTTTTGTTTCATAAACAAATAGGCAAGGCACGGCATGACTAACACTTAGTCAAAGATTGCATCAAACAATTTGATGCAATGGAAATTAAATTGTTAAGCCATTTAAGTATTATGAATGATTCAAAATAAGGGCAAATCGCTACTGTTACGGCAACCATTTCTTATACTTTTACAGCAACAAACTCTCCATGTATTGTCTCAAGTATCAAAGATACTTAATATGTTACGAAACCTTTTCTTAATATTATTGCTTTAAAATAGCAATGAAAAAATCCATTGCATCATAACATGCAATTAATGGGCAATAAATAAATAAAGGCCATTACAACAAACACGCATACCGTAACAAGTTAGTTAATATGCAGATCTTGTGCAAGCAAATGGGTAGAAAATCACACGCATACAGTAACACTACCGACACCAAATTATGATATCATATGCATATAATCATACATTTATCATCATATAAGATTATTATGCACAATCCTATTTCATACCACGGTTGGAATTTAAGAGAGATTTTTCAAAACAATTTATCTTCTTAGTGGAATAATTTCAATAAATAGATTTTTATTAAATCATTAATTACAAATCAAACTCATCAAAATAAAGTTTCAAGAATTATCTCTTTTGAAGTGTGCTTTATCTTTGATCATGAACGGCAGAAGATATCCGTGTCTCTACTATGTAGTCCACGCGAATGCAAAGTGGAAGGCGGTGCTAGCCATTTATTGTTCACTTGAAAATTGACCATTAAAATTGGTAGGTAAAATAACTCCTCTATTTATATAGAGCTTCTAAAATCCTAATGCTCTTATTTTGGGCTTTTCCAAAGTAACCCTAATCTTATTTAATTAAATTATTTAATTAAATTATTTAATTACATAATTATTATTTATATTTAATCAAACTCTTTTAATTAAATAAAATAAAATATTAAATTAAATTATATTTAATTTAATCAATTGTCAATTCTCATTTTTTTAATTAAATTATATTTAATCAAATAAATTATATGTGTTAATACATCAAATAAATTATATGTGTTAATACATCAAATAATTTAAATATTATTAACACATAATTAAATTAAATCATTTTAATTTAATCATTCATTCCACTATAAGTACTCTATGTGTGTGATCTTGCAGGTTCTCGTAACGTTGGCAATAATATTAAAATATCTATATAATATTATAAACTGTGAGCGGTCTCTAGCAACACATCACTGCTATCCAAGTGACGAGAATGTCGTGTGATCTGACAAAACCTTTATGTGATAATGATCATGTGTATAATTATGCTTTTGCCCTTATATCTATATTGAACACAAGGCATAGAATGTGTCATCCTCGTATAGTTCAATATTTTATTCCTTGATCCCCGAGTATACCTGATAACAACAAATAAGCCCAATATCTCATATTAACTTATTTGAGCACGACCATGCATTTTAGAGTCATACTCTATCAAGGGGCCCATAAATACTAATCCCGTATAAATAGGAGGTGCAAATCTCATCTAGGTCACTCATGTCCCTCAACATGATTTGTAAAGTACTCATCAACCATCTTTATAGCCATCCTGTTACGGGCTACGTTTGATTGGAAATAAAGTAATCGACTCCGCATCTAGGATCCATAGTGGTTTCAGGTGGAAGGGTGGTATACACCACTATCACTATAAGAATAACTTATGACACTTAGATAACAAACTATATAGTATTCTCATGGTGGGTCAATCCAATATAGATATTACTCCTAATATTTATACTTACGTGAAGACTTAATATCTCATATTCATGACCTGTGAGATACAGTCATCAGTCTACTCACATAATAGTCTTTATGCATTATTGTTGTCCTATTTGACAGTAAAGCTTGACTACAAATACTTTAAGAATAACGTCCTTAAGTTTAAAGAGGTCTCATAATTAAGTCACACTTAAAAGTTCATTAATAGACTAATTATTCTAAGTACTTTATTATGTCATATACAAATAACATAATAAATACAATGCCTAATAAGTATACTATTGACAAACAATATCTATCAAGGCCGTGATACAAAATCATATTAAGCCAATATTGATTGACAATTAGGGCTTACTCCAACACTTCTGTAGAAGCTTCATGACCTTCTGCGCATGAATATGTAATCTCTAGATTTGTAAACTTTTCAACTAGATTTAACTTTTCAAGGTCAAACTTATCATCAAATCTAACATTGAGTGATTCTTCAACAATAAGTGTTTTATTGTTGTACACTCTGTAGCCTTTTGAGCATTCAGAATATCCTAACATGATATAGCTTTGAGCTTTAGAATCAAACTTGTTAAGATTCTCTTTAGTGTTCAAGATAAAACAAGGACATCCAAAAGGATGAAAGTAATAAGTATTAGACTTGTTCTTCCATAACTCATAGGGAGTCTTACTTAGAATAGGTTTTATAGAGACTCTATTCTGAATGTAACACGACGTGCTTTCAACCTCTGCCCATAAGTGCTTTTCCATGTTGGTTTCATTGGTCATGGTTCTAGCAATTTATTGCAAAGTAATGATCTTCCTCTATACAACTCCATTTTTCTATGGAGTTCTAGGAAAAGAGAAATCTTAGAAAATTCCATTCTCATCAAACAAATTCTCAAAGTGTTTGTTCTAAAATTCTCCAGTATGATCACTTCTAACCTTGACAATTTTGAGACTCATCTCATTTTGCACTTGGTTAAAGAAGGTGGTTAACACAGAATGTTACTCATCCTTATGTATAAGACAGTTCACCCATGTCCATTTGCTATAGTCATCAACAATGACTAATCCATACTTCTTTCCATTGATTGATGCAATTTTCACTAGTCCAAACAAATCAATATGCAAAAGCTCCAATGATCTGTAGGTTGAAACCACATTCTTTGCTTTAAAATAAGTTTTTGAAAACTTGCCCTTCTGACATGCTTCACAAAGAGCTTCTAAAGAGAACTTCAGATTATGAAGGCCTTTGACTAAATTAAGATTTTTTGGCTGAGATATCCTTCTCATACTAACATGGCCCAATCGTCTATGCCAAGTCCATTTCTCTTCATTAATAGACATAAGACATTTTACATTTTTATTTTTAAGATCAGAAAGTATAATCTTATAGATGTTGTTCTTCCATTTACCATTGAATATGATAAAGTCATCATTTTGGCTAACAACTTTACAAGAGTCTTGATTAAAGATAATATCATAACCATTATCTCTTAATTGATTTGTGGATAATAAATTATGCTTTAACCCATCAACATATAAAACATTAATTATAGAGGGAAAAGAACCATTACCAACTGTTCTGTATCCTATGATATTTCCCTTATGATCACCTTCAAAACCCACAATACGTCCAGGCTTAAGTTCTAGGCTTTGGAACATATACCTTCTTCCCATCATGTGTCGCGATCAGCCAGAGTCCAGGTACCGTGACTGGTGTTTCAACTGTGCTGCTAAGGATATCTGCAGCATAAATTATCTGTTTCTTAGGTATCCATAAATTCTTAGGCTCTCTCTTGTTAGTTATCCTTGAGTTCTTAACAACTTTGGATTTAGCATTAAAATAATCATATTTACAGTTATTAAAATGAGAAGGTTTAGCCAAAGGCTTTGCCTTAGGTTCAGAAGTAGATATCTCTTTTTCTTTTCCTTTATCTTTAGGCACAAACCCATCAGAGACAAACTGAGAATGAAGAGTATTAGGTTTGTCTTCCTTATCAGAATTAGATTCATCATAGGAATTATAACCAACACCATTGATCCCTTTTCTGCTCCTGCCATATATCATAGAAGCCATCATGCTTCTCCTTATACTTCTGGTTAGGAACTTCTGAAAAGCTTTGTCATATTTCTTAATGACATCATTGTTGTACCCCAAAATTCCCCCTCTTCATTTTAATCATAATTGTCTTATACTTCATTACCATATGCATACATTCATATCATTGGCTCAATGCTCATGGAATCGAGGTATTTCTTTGCAAGAAAGAGTTACGAAAATTGATTGTTTCGTTAAGCAGCACTGTGAAGAAGAACTCAGGGTTTTCCACATCTTAATGAGATCCATATAATTTCCCAAGATATCCAATAAACACCCAAGAAAGTCATCATCATGTCAAGCTCTTATGCGTTTGAACACACTCTGAATTATGCAGAAAGTCAGGCGTTTCAATTGATTTGAGATCGGGCAGACAGAAATTTAGTACGATGCATTTCAGACTCAAATTTCACAAGTCGGGTTCTGAAAATGGTTCTTGATTAATTCTTCAGTTGTTAGAACCATATTGAAGTCTTCTTCATTTTATTTGTTCATGTCGAAGGCAAATTTTATGAGGAAGTTTTTCTAAAGCGCTAAATACTTGAATTGCAGTATACAATGGATTTACCATTTCTCTGGTTTTCAAATGCTTAAAAATTCATAACTTCTGACTGGAGAATCATATTTGAGTGCCTCTTGGAGCATTTGAATCGTCTTGTTATTTCCTCCAACTTTGAAGCTAAATAGTGAAAAATAGTGAAAATACTGTGTTGAACCATTATTTTGCGGACGTTCATAAATTCCTAACTTTCTCCTGGATGATTATTTTTGAGCCGTTCTTTGGGCGAAAAATCCATCTTAATTTTATCTTCGATTCTTATGTTCGGGCCGAGTGCTAATTCTTTGAGGAAAGTCCCCAGAATCATGGATTACTAGAGGAATTTACTGTGTTGAACCAGAGTTTTAATTCACTGTATTCCGATATCGCAAAAACTGTAGCTTCTTTGATTTTCATCGTATTGAGACAATTCTTTCGGTACAATTTTACAAATGATGTCAGCTATAAATTTTCTTCATACCTCGAGTTCGGATTTTAATCAGTGGATTTTCGTTCGCGGCATTCTCGTCGTTTATCTGATTGAGTCCGTTCTTCCGGCATCGTGTCATAAATTTCGTAAGCTTCAATTTTGATGTTGAGCTCAAGTCGAGATTCCGCATTGATGATGATGTGGCATTTTTCACTTGCATTGTGTATTAAATTTGCTGACACTGACAAAATAAAGCCCAACCTAAATTCAAATCCATGGCCTAATTGGAGAGAGTTTATATTCAAAAAATTTAGATTTTTCTCTCTTAAATTCTCACTCTCAAAAACCTCTCAAATTTCTCTCTCTATTCTGTCAAGGATCTAGAAACTTTTCTCTCATCATTTCTTAAACTTTCATTAAGAACACCATCAATCTTCTTCAACCTTCAACAACAAAAATCACAAATTCTTCAAGAATCTTCATCACTCTTTCTCTCTAACTGGTACATCCCCTCCGTGCATCTCCAATTCCATCTGTTTTGGAGAACTCGTGGAACCTCCTCCGCCTCCATTCATCGCATTAGTTTCGACGAACACCTGCACCTTCTCCGTGCAATTTTCCGGTAGCATCTCCTCCGACTTCTTGCGTTTCCGGCGATAAAATAAAACTCCTCTTCACCATTTTTGGTAATTTCACTACTTTAATTCTTAATTAATTGGAGTAAATATGAATTGAGTTGAGATTTTAGATTAAAAGCACGAGTTGAATTTGTTGTAGAATATGTGTTTGATAAAATGCTCAAACCATGTGTGATTGAATTTTGAGCATATTTTCATGAGTTTAAATTGAATTGTTGAACATATTTGAACCTAGATGTTGATTCTTGAATGATTGTGAAAAATGTTGAAAAGAGGCATAGGTTGAGCAATTACATAATTGATGTGAATTTTGTTTTCAATTCGGTAAAAATTGTTGAAATCTTAAATACCGAATTATAAGTTCACATGTCAATTATGGAATTGTTGTGGAGTATTTGGAGTAATCATGTGTTGATATGATTTCTAATTCATTTTTGTGAATAGACTCTCATTCTTTATGTAAAAGTTCCAGATTCAGAAATTAAATCAACATTTGATTTTGTGGTTGAATTCCACTTTTTGGACATGATTGTGAGCTTAAGGTTACATATTTTCAATGGTTAATGCTTGATGCACTTGAATTGGATGTTTGGATGATATTTATGCCAAGTTTTACCGCTTACGAATCGAAATTCAGCATGTTTCTCATGTTATGGAGTTGTTGTCCGGGATTTGGAAGTAGTACCTCCGCTTGGAATTAATTCATAGGAACCAATTTTTTGAGTCTGTTGGTGACCTTGTAGCTAACCGTACGATTTTGAGCCAATTCCGTTCCGATATTTTGCGCACCTAATTTTTGAATTTAGTGTTTTTAAGTGTTTTTCTACATGTACTTTGAGTTTAATCTTCACATAATGCATGTCTATACTTTATTGTTCATTCACGAATCTTTGTGATTGAGTTTTCATGATTCTAATATATTTTTCAGGTTAATTCTTTAAATGAGCGTAGTGCTTCCCTATTTTGTAAAATGCACCCGGATTTGGTTTTAATTGTTAGTTTAGGCTTCATTGCATTTTTTTTTGTCATTATAAGACATATGTATCGATTTGTGTCGATTTCAAATCGACGTTTTGTGTGTTTCTTTGGGTTATGTACATGCTTCCCAGATTTCACTTTTACGCTTCCGTTACTTATTGCGTTTCACTTTATGCATGATAATATGTCATTTTAACTTGTGATGTAGATTGTTGAGTTACATTTGATATCCCTTGTTATTTTTTAACCTTTCTTGTGAGATTGTGCAAGTTTTTGAAGGCGATTTTTCATGACGCATGTGTTCGGATTTTACCATTTGCTTGTGTAGCATGTCTCAGTGCAGGATATTGGCTTAAGGCACATTTCTTGCTATTTATTTTTGCATTGTAAATTGGATGACTGTACTGGATAATATTTTTGACCATTTCATTTGTTGAAGTTAGCTTGCTCGAAGTTTTCTGGAGTATTTTCTCTTTGCTTGCTTGCTGTATAACGGACATTTTATCCGTTTGGTATTACACTGCTTGGTTTATCTTTCCACATTTTATTGCTTTCTAGATATCATGAGAAGTAGGATTATAAAGAGCGTGTGCTCGAAGTCGCTGTTTAAAGTCCTTTAGAATGCTTTCCGCACTTGTTTTCTAATTGTGTTTGTTGATTGTTTAAAGACCTACCTCGAAGTAGGCATTCTGCTGTGTGTTTACATTTGCGCCAAAAGACATCAAAGAGGCGTCCCATTCCCATTCTCCAATGTTAAATCCTCAAAGATGGCAAATGGAGTAGGGTTCGCAATAAACCCCCATAATTTCAGTCTGTGTCATCCTTAGCTCACGTTGTACGCCGATGTTTTGGAGTGTGCTGCTCTCGTTATCGAGTCAGTTAGATGGAAAATGGATCTATAACCCGTCCCCCACACTTTTTCTTGAGCTCATGTCGAGCAGCGTTGATGCTCCATATCTATGGTTAGGAACTTCCCCCTTTTACCTACCTCGATGATTCAATATCTTGGTTAGGCCTTTTGACTTGAGCTAGTGTGCACTACTCATGACATGTGTGTGCACTCTTGAGCTTGTTGATTGCTTGTTTGATTTCCATGCTTGTGTGTATGTTTTCTTAGGTTTTGAACCTTTGCCATGTTCCCTTAGTATCTCTTGATTTAACATTTGGTGGTGATTTGAGATAGACATAGGTTTAGGTTGTGAACCTTTTCCATGTTCCCTTAGGATCTCTTGATTCATCCTTTGGTGGTGATTTAAGATAGACATATGTTTAGGTTGTGAACCTTTGCCATGTTCCTTTAGAATTTCTCGATTCACCCTTTGGTGGCGATTCGAGATAGTCATTAGGTTGTGAACTATGCATGCTAACTTAGTTAGAGGTTCCCCTATTACCCTTGACCTTAGGGCCATCATTGTATGATAACATTAGGGATTAGATTTAGGATAGTCTCCCTTATATGTTTTTTTATTTCTTTTTGCATCCTTAAAACTAAAATTATTTTCAAGGAAAATGCATAAAAAATCTAATAATTTCCAAATCCTTTTTCAAGGTAAAAAACACCAATAAATTCAAACTTCATTTTGTCGCTTGGCTTTTCTTTTAAAATCCATTTTCAAGGTAAAAACATACAACAAACAGAAACATGTGAGCTAAACTATGGCGTTGTGATTCCTTAAAAAGGATACGTAGGCATCTGGTTGCGGGGCTCAGCCGAGCAAAACTTTGTAAATATTTCCTTCTTTTCTGTGTTTTCTTTTGCCTGCATTCCCTCTTTACATTTTTTCTTTTAGCGCTTAAGCTTTAGACTTGAACACACCCTTTGATTAGAACAACAAAAGGGGATACCATATAGTACTACAAGCGTGTGGGGTGGTAATACCTTCCCCTCGTCTAACACACTCCCTTACCCGATCTCTCGGTCGTTTGATCGTGATTTCACCCTTCTCAGTTTAACTCTATGTTTATCTTTCCCTTCCCATGGGATAAAAAATGTTCGATGGAGACCATTGGTTTTATCTCGATGATTTGTTCAACCGATTATTTCAACTAACAACTTCACTGAGGACAGATTGACTAATTGTTGGTCCATCCCGGAGTCGCTCCTAGCTCTTGTTTTCTTTTCTTTAGGTGTTTATTTTTATGCTTTCAGCTTATTCATTTGTACATGTTTATGTGAGCATATGATTTCATTACATCTTTGTTGTTTTCCATATACTGGTGTTGTGCTGGATTTGCTGGTTTTTTAGGTTGGGTGCGATGTTACTATGAGGTAAAAGGCCCAATACCTAGGCTAAGTGTCTCTCTCAAAGTCCAGTTATCTGGAATTTCATGTTTATTCGTGTTTTATCAGATTTTCCTTCAGTTAGCTTAGCTAACATCCCTGGTTAGGTCATGTTTTAATCATCTCCTTTCCTTGATAGAGTCCTTTAGTGTCTCTCTCAAAGTCTAGTTGTCTGACATTTTTGGTTTATCCGTGTTTTATTGGATTTTCCTTCCATTAGCTTAGCTAACATCCCTGGTTAGGTCATGTTTTGATCATCTCCTTTACCTGATAGAGTCCTTTAATGTCTCTTTCAAAGTCCAGTTGTCTGGCATCCTCGGTTGGGCAGGTGCGTCCTTCCTTGTTAGAGTCCTTTAATGTCTCTTTCAAAGTCCAGTTGTCTAGCATCCTCGGTTGGGAAGGTGCGTCCTTCCTTGTTAGAGTCCTTTAGTGTCTCTTTCAAAGTCCAGTTGTCTGGCATTCTCGGTTGGGCAAGTACATCTTTTCTTATTGGAGTCTGTTTTGGTCAGTCTCTTTTTGATATATGTCCAATATCTTTATCGGGCGCATTTATTTGGTCTCTCTTGTATGTGTCTAATTCTGACCATACATGTATATTTTTATTCCCAGTAAGTCCGCCTTCTCCCGATGTACTTTATGTTGGATAACTTTCACCTTTACCCAATGATCTTTTCCATTTTTAAGTTTGCCTTCTGTCGACATTCATTTTGTTTGTTAAGTTTTCTTTCTCCCGTCATTCTTTCCTTTGTTAAGTTTTCCTTCTCCCGACATTCTTTCAGTTTGTTAAGTTTGCCTTCTACCGACATTCTTTCATTTTTTAAGTTCGCCTTCTCCTGGTGTACTTTCCGTTGGATAAACTTCACCTTTTCCCGGTGATCTTTTCCATTGTTAGATTTGCCTTCTTCGAACATTCTTTTTATTTGTTAAATTTTCCTTCTCTCAGCGTTCTTTCATTTGTTAAGTTTTCCTTCTCCTGAAAATCTTTCGGTTTTTTAAGTTTGCCTTCTCCCGACATTCTTTCCTTTGTTAAGTTCGCCTTCTCTTGGTGTACTTTCCATTGGTTAGGTTTTACCTTCACCCGGTGATCTTTCTGCTTGTTAAGTTTGCCTTCTCCCAATATTCTTTTCTCTATTAAGTTTACCTTCACTCGGTGATCTTTTCACTTGTTAAGTTTTGCTTCTCCCGACATTCTTTCCGTTAGTGAGTTTTCCTTCACCCGGCGTGCTTTCTGTCTGATAAAGTTTTCCTAGCATTCATGTGGCTTATGAGGTCCACCTTCACCCGATGTCCTTTTGGTTTGTTGAAGTTCACCTTCACCTGATGTTCTTCCGTTTGGTAAGTCTCGTCTTCACCTGTCAATCTTTTTGTTTTTTGGGTTCGCCTTCATCCGGCGTCCTTCCCGTTTGTTGAAGTTTTTCCTTCACCTGGAGTTTCTTTTTGATTGTTGAATGTTCCTTCGCACGACATTCTTTTCATTGCTATGGTTCACACTCGCTTGGTGCTCTTTTCCAATGTTGATTGTTAGAGGTTATGTTAACCAGGCCTCTTATTGAATGTGTCCAAATCTTGACTAAGCACACATCTACCCCTAATAACCATTACCTAGAAAAAAAAAGGAATAATACCTGACTGGCTTCAGAGTACAAATTTTATGGTTCTATTAAGTATTCAATCCTCTTTCAGTTTGATTGTTCGAAAGGCTTGCACCAATCTCACCCTCTGGTTAAAGAATATTGAATAGAGGCAATTGTTGTACCCCAAAATTTGACCTACTCATTTTAATTATAATTGTCTTATACTTCATTACCATATGCATACATTCATGCCATTGGCTCTATGCTCATGGAATCGAGGTATTTCTTTGCAAGAAAGCGTTGCGAAAATTGATTGTTCCGTTAAGCAGCATTGTGAAGCAGAACTCAGGTTTTTCCACATTTTAATGCAATCCATTCGGTTTCCCAAGCTATCCAATCAACAACCAAGCAAGTCGTCATCATGTCAAGCTCTTATTCATTTCAACATGCTCTTAATTGTGCATAAAGTTAGGCGTTTCAATTGATTTGAGATCGGGCAGACATAAATTCACTACGGTGCATTTCAGGCTCAGAAATTCACAACTCGGGTTCAGAAAATTGTTTACGATTGACTCTTCCGTCGTTAGAAACTTCTTGAGGTCTTCTTCATTTCATCAGTTCATGTCGAAGGCTAATTTTGTGAGGAAATGTTTCTAAAGCGCAAAATACTTGAATTGCGATATACATTGGATTTACCATTTCTCTAGTTTTTTATGCTTAAAAATTCATAACTTATGACTGGAGAATCATATTTGAGTGCCTCTTGGAGCATTTGAATTGTCTTGTTATTTCCTCCAACTTTCATGTTCGGCTCGAAAGCCAATTCTTTGAGGAAGATCTCCGAATGCGTGAATACTTTGAAGCTAAACAATGAAAAATAGTGAAAATACTGTGCTGAACCGTTATTTTGTGGATGTTCAAAAATTCATAACTTTCTCCTTGATCGTTATTTTTGAGGCGTTCTTTGGGCGAAAAATCAATCTTTATTTTATCTTCGATTTGAATGTTCGGGCCGAGAGATAATTCTTTGATTAAAGTCCTCAAAATTATGGATTACTAGAGGAATTTACTGTGATGAACCGGAGTTTTAATTCACCATTTTCCCATTTTGTAAAAACCGTAACTTCTTCTATTTTTATTGTATTGAGACGATTATTTGGAACAATTTCACAAATGATGTCAGCTACAAATTTGCTTTAGACCCCAAGTTTGGAATTTGATCGGGGGATTTTTGTTCACGACATTCTTTTCAGACTGAATGGTGAAAAGCTGAAAACGAAATAAGTTTGTCTGAGACAATGTTAGTGCACCTTCAAAAAATCATAGCTTTCTCGTTGTTTATTTGATTGAGTCTGTTCTTTTAGCATCATGTCACAAATTTTGCAAGCTTCGATTTTGATGTTGAGCTCAAGTCAAGATTCTACACCGATGATGACGTGGCATTTTACACTCGCATATTGTATTAAATTTGCTGACACTGACAAAACAAACCCAACCCAAATTCAAATCCAAGGCCCAATTGGAGAGAGTTTATATTAAAAAAAAATCATATTTTCTCTGATAACTTCACACTCTCAAAAACCTCTCAAATTTCTCTCTCAATTCTCTAAAGGATCTAGAAACTTTTCTCTCAACTTTTCTTTAACTTTCATCAAATACACCATTAATCTTCATCAACCTTCAATAACAAAAATCACAAATTCTTCAAGAATCTTCATCACTCTTTCTCTCTCATCGATACATCCCCTTCGTGCATCACCAATTCCCTCCGTTCCGACGAACTCGCGGAACCTCCCCGCCTCCATCCGTCGCATTAGTTCCGGCGGACAACTCCACCTTCTTCGTTCAATTTTATGGTAGCATCTCCTCCGACTTCTTGCGTTTCTGTCAATAACATCAAACTCTTCTTCATCATTTTGAGTAATTCCACTACTTCAATTTTTAATTACTTGGATAAATGTGAATTGAGTTGAGTTTTTGGATTAAAAACATGAGTTGAATTTGTTGTAGATTATGTGTTTGATAAAAGCTTGAACCATGTTTTATTGAATTTTGAGCACATTTCATGAGTTTAAATTGAATTGTTAAACATATTTGAACCTTGTTGTTGATTCTTGAATGATTGTAAAAAATGTTGAAAAGAGGCATAGGTTGAGCAATTACATAATTGATGTGAATTTTGTTTTCAATTTGGTAAAAATGGTTGAAATCTTAAATACCGAATTATAAGTTCACATGTCAATTATGTAATTTTTATGGAGTTTAGTGGAGTAATCATGTGTTGATATAATTTCCAATTCATTTTTGTGAATAGACTCTCATTCTTGATGTAAATGTTTCAGATTCAGAAATTAAATCAACACTTGATTTTATGGTTGAATTCCACTTTTTGGACATGATTGTGAGCATAAGGTTACATATTGTCAATGGTTAAGGCTCGATGCACTTGGATTGATGTTTGGACAACATTTATGAAATTTTTTACCGCTTACGGATCATAATTCCGCATGTTTCTCATGTTATGGAGTTGCTGTCCAGGATTTAGAAGTAGTACCTTCGCTTGGAATTAATTCATGGGAACCATTTTTTGAGTCTGTTGGTGCGTTAGTAGCTAACCGAGCGATTTTGAGCCAAATCCTTTCTAATATTTTACGCGCCTAATTTTTGAATTTAGTACTTTTTGGTGATTTTCTACATGTACGTTGAGTTTAATATTCACATAATGCATGTCTATACTTTATTGTTAATTCATGAATATTTGTGATTGAGTTTGCTTGGTTCTGATACATTTTTCGGGTTAATTCTTCAAATGAGTGTAGTGCTGCCTCATTTTGTAAAACGCACCCGAATTCGGTTTCAATTGTCGGTTTATGCTTCATTGCATTTGTTTTGGTCATTATAAGACATGTGTATCTAGTTGTGTTGGTTTCATATCGATGTTTTGTGCGTTTCTTTGTGTGATGTACATGCTACCCGAATTTCACTTTTGTGCTTATGTTACTTGTTGCATTTGACTTTATGCATGATAATATGCCATTTTAACTTATGATGTCGATTGTTGAGTTACATTTGATATCGCTTGTTATTTGCTAACCTTTCTTATGAGATTGTACAAGATTTGGAAGGCGATTCGTCATAACGCATGTGTTCGGATTTTACCATTTGCTTGTGTAGCATGGTTCAATGTAGGATATTGGATTGAGGCACATTGCTTGCAATTTATTTTCACATTGTACACTGGATGACTGTATTGGATATTATTTTTGACCATTTCATTTGTTGATGTTAGCATGCTCTAAGTTTTCCGTAGTATTTTCGCTTTGCTTGCTTGCTGTATAACAGACATTTTATCTGTTTGGTATTACACTGCTTGGTTTATCTTTCCGCATTTTATCGCTTTCTAGATATCATGAGAAGTAGGATAATAAAGAGCGTACACTCGAAATCGCTGTTTAAAGTCCTTTAGAAGGTAATCTACACTTGTTTGCTAATTGTGTTTGTTGATTGTTTAAAGACCTACCTCGAAGTAGGCATTCTACCGCGTGTTTACATTTGCGCCCAAATACATCAAAGAGGTGTCCCATTCCCATTCCCCATTGTTAAGTCCTCAAAGATGGAAAGTGTAGTAGGTTTCGCAATAAACCCCCCCAATTTCAGTCCGTGTCATCCTTAGCTCGCGTTGTACGCCGATGCTTTAGAGTGTTCTGCTCTCGTTATGGAGTCGGTTAGATGGAAAAGGGATATGTAACCAATCCCCCACACTTTTTTTTGACCTCACGTCGAGCGATGTTGATGCTCTGTGTTTGTTCATATTGTCTTTTATCTCCTACCTTGATTCTTGATATCTTAGTTAGGTACTTAGCCGCTTTAGACATTTACCTCCCCGACTCTATACTTCTTGCCTTGGTGACATGATACCTTGATTAAGAGTAGCTTTCAAGACCACTTCTTACCTAGATGATATTCTATGGTCAGAAACTTCCCCCCTTTACCTACCTCGATGATTCAATATCTTGGTTAAGCTTTTTGACTTGAGCTAGTGCGCACTACTCATGACATATGCGTGCTCTCTTGAGCTTGTTGATTGCTTGTTTGCTTTGCATCCTTGTGTTCATGTTTTCTTAGGTTTTGAAACTTTGCCATGTTCCCTTAGGATCTCTTCATTCATCCTTTGGTGGTGATTTGAGATAGACATAAGTTTAGGTTGTGAACCTTTGCCAGGTTCCCTTAGGATCTCTTGATTCATCCTTTGGTGGTGATTTGAGATAGACATAGGTTTAGGTTGTGAACCTTTTCCATGTTCCTTTATGATTTCTTGATTCACCCTTTAGTGGAAATTAAAGATAGACATTAACTTGTGAACCATGCATGCTAACTTAGTTAGAGGTTCCCCTCTTATCCTTGACCTTAGGGCCATCATTGTATGATAACATTAGGGATTAGATTTTGGATAGTCTCCTTTAGATGTTTTTTTCTTTCTTTTTGCATCCTTAAAACTAAAATTCTTTTCTTGGCAAATGCAGAAAAATCTAATAATTTCCAAATCCTTTTTCAAGTTAAAAAACACCAAAAAATTCAAACTTCATTTTGCCGCTTGACTTTTCTTTTAAAATCCTTTTTCAAGGTAAAAAACATACAACAAATAGAAACATGTGAGCCGACCTACGAAGCTCTGATTCCTTTAAAGGGATACGTAGGCATCTGTTAGCGGGCCTCAGTCAAGCGAAACTTTGTAAATATTTACTTCTTTTCCCCGTGTTTGCTTTTACATGAATTCCCTTTTTGCATTTTTTAGCTCTTAAGCTTTAGACTTGAACACATCCTTTGATTAGAACAACAAGAGTGGATACCATATAGTACTACGGGCGTGTGGGGTGCTAATACCTTCCCCTCGCGTAACAGACTCCCTTAACCGATCTCTCGGTCATTTGATCATGATTTCACCCTTCTCATCTTTACTCGATTTTTACCTTTCCCTTCCTATGGGATAAAAAATGTTCGATGGCGACTTCATTGATTTTATATCGATGATTTGTTCATCCGGTAGTTTCAATCATCAGTACTCTCGGAAGCTTCTGGAAAAGTTGTCGTGCCTTTGAGGGCAGAGTTCTCACCTTTGAGAAAAAAGTTTTCTTCATTAATAATTATCTCCTTAAGATTATTTCTTTTAAAAGATATGGATTCATGAGACTTTTTAAGTTCCTTGAATTCAATCTTGAGTAACTCATGTTTTTCCAGAATGTTAAGTAAAGAAGAAGTTAATTCAGAATTAGTAAGGTAAGAAAATACCTCTTTAGAAAATACCTCTTATGTGTCTGAATAGAGTCTACTTCATCTTCTAGAGAGGCTTCGCATCAGAAGTTCTAACATGAGCCATCAATGCTACATCAGCGTGTTCTTCTTCTGAGTCGTCTTCTGAAGAATCAGAATCATCCCAGGTTACCATCAACCCTTTCTTCTTACTCTTGAGAGCTTTCTTCTCAGGATTGTCCTTTTGAAGTTTAGGATAATCGTACTTGAAGTGTTCTGGCTCATTGTACTTATAACAAGTAACTTCTTTCCGACTAGACTTCCTTTGACCAGAAGTAGACTCGATGCGACCACCAGTCCTTCTAGTACTTCTGAAGCTGTTGCCTTGATTTCTCTTCCAGAGACGTTTAACCCTTCTAGAGAGCAGTGAATACTCATCTTAATCTTCATCAGAATCTTCTTTTGAATCCTCAATCTCTTTAGCTTAAAGAGCTCTGGACTTCTCAAATCTTCTGACAAATTTAAGCACAACAAATTTTCTTATCTTCTGAGGTTCATCCGGTTCTAGCTCAATCTCGTGACTTCTCAAAGAACTCACCAGTTCTTCTAGAGAAATGTTTTTCGGATCCTTTGCAAGCTTGAGTGCAGTTACCATAGGCCTCCATTTGGATGGAAAGTTTATGATAATCTTCTTCATTTGATCTGACGTTGAATATCCTTTATTCAGGACTCTCAATCCTGCAACTAAGTTTTGAAACCTTGAGAAATTAGTCTCAACTGTTACATCATCCACCATCTTGAAGGCTTCATACTTCTAAATCAAGGCCAAAGCCTTGGTTTCCTTGACTTGATCCTTTCCTTCACGAGTCATTCTAAGAGAGTTAAATATAGGCTTAACCGAGTCTCTATTTATGATATTCTCATACTAAATCTAAAAAATAGAATTCAGCAAGATGGTTCTTGCTTTATGATGATTCTTATAATCTTTTTTTGTTGATCAATCATATCTTTTCTTTCAAGCTTATTTCCAGTAACATATATGGGAGAATCGTAGCCATCAACTACCATATCCCAAAGATCAACATCATGACGTAGAAATAAACTTTCTAGTATGTCTTTCCAATATTCAAACATTTTACTATAAAAAGTGGGAGGTTTAACATTGTAGTTATCTTTATCATTTGAAACTGGAGCCGGTGGTGGTGGTGTAGGATCAACCATAGTGTTTCTAAAACCCGTCTGGATATTTATCTGACACAACTAAGTATTTGATAATAATTAATACCAGAATTAGAGCTCTGATACCAATTGAAGGTACGAGAAACATAAGAAAGGGGGTTTGAATTGGGTTTCACTAAATATAAACTTTTCACAACTCAAACACAACATCTAATAAGTCAATAAAAATAAATGAACACACACTACTACAAAAAGTGCATTCAACAATGCCATGTCCACGACACTTCTTATCTACACAGTGGTGACATCTCTAAAATGAAGCGCTGACATATTTATTTTGTTTATTGATTAAAAATTATTTGTATATAACAACGGTTGATGTACCAACCTTGATGATACAATCAAATGTTCATGGGTTCGAACCTCAGCGCCATAAAATATTTTATTCCTTTAATTTAAAACTCACAAATAAAAGGGATATTGTTATGGTCGTTAGTGTTAACCATTGTGAAATAGTTTACCTATATATAAGCGAATTAACTCTCACTTATAGATAGTACCTCGGTTTCCTTCACAAGGAAACCCTAGCACCCATTTTTTTCTTCTTCTTCTCCATTAGCCGTGAATATTGTGCTTCATACATTAAGGTATGTTTCTTCTTCCATCTTCTTGTTAGATAATTCCCTTATTATCTCATTCGTTGCATGTTGTTTTTGTTGATTGTACTTCTTTTTCAGATCCTTCTTCATTACCTTATCAAAGTAAACTTCATCCACCTTGTACTTTGTTACACTTCTACAACTTCATGTATATCCATTGATGATGTAAGTTGTTAGATGATTTTCATACTTTGTTGACAAATAAGTTTGCTGTTACACATATTGATAACTTTCATGGTTATTGTAGGTCTCAACAAGAACATTTTTTTTAATAAATGAAGAAACAACAGTTGAAACAAACTTCATCTAGTTTGAGAACCTATGAGAAGAAACATAAGAATTATGAAGTTGTTGTTTAAACTTTTTACTCCTTATATTTCTTTTTAATAGGTTCACAAACTAGATGAATTTCCATTATTAGTTTCAATAAAAAGGTACATCCTGAATGATATAATATGTTGTTGTAGTTGAGTTTAAATATTATATTCTATGTAGATTGTTTGTTTCAATAACCCTCACTTAAATTACATTCATTTACATTGACATAAATACTTATAATCTGAAAATTAAGTTGTATTTGAAAACCGATTTATATAAGTCAATGTTTTCAGAATTGCATTCGTTTCATCATTCATCGCAAGCTCTTTAACATATAGAACATGGTATAATGATTTATCTCCTTTATTACATCGATATCTTCTCATATAGTTTAATTTCAAAAACCAAAATTTGTAGGCTAAGTCTACCTCCTCATCATCACTAATCATCGTAATTGTTATGATGATATGTCATCAAAACAATCACGATGAATAAGTGACAATGATGAGGTAGGCTTAGTCAATAAATTGTTGTTATTGAAATTAAGCTAGATGAGAAGATATCAATGCCATGAAGGAGTCACACCATTATAACACATTCTATATGTTAAAGAGCTAGAAATGAATGATAAGACGCATGCAATTCAGAAAATAGTGGTTTGTTTAAGTTGGGTTTAAAGAGTAGTTTAATTTCCAAATTATATACATCTTCATTAATTTAAATGCTTGTATTTCGTTAGTGAGGTGTATAGAAAAACAAGCAATCTACATATTATATAATAAACTCTGGTGACTTTCAACAACAGTTACTTACAATGACCATAATCAAATGTAACTTATATGTCTATATCACAATGATTGTTACTGCTAACCGTTGTGATTAGTAGCGCACGTCCTGCCTTTCTATGACGGTTTTCAGACCATGGTGGAAAATGACTACTTACAGCCACACGCTACTTAAAAACAATATGAGCCACATGATAGTATCCCTATTCTAGATGTTGTGAATTAGGTTTTCATAGTAGTGACAATTATTTTTATTTTGGTTCACTATTAACTAAGTTACTCCAGTCCACCCCGCAAGATGATTTTCCTTATCCACAAGGGCTTAATCCGTTGATTATAGACAACCATAATAAGTCTGACCAAACTTGTTGACAACCATAACAAGTCCATTAATCCTTATTGCCAATCCATAATGACTGCAACCAAAGTTTTCTTGAGAATCCTGACTACACCTAGTCTCTCAAGGAACCTGTCAATAATCGTTGATTACAAAGATGTGTATACAAAGATGCTTCTAACAAGAAAATTACACAATGTTTAAGTACAACAACACAATAGTGTTGATAGCAAGATATGAACAAAATCTCCTTGCTAATTTGCAAAAATATACAAAGAATATCTCAAAAGAGTTATGGAGAATTTTTATGTTGTTTTGTGGAACCAAAAAGCTTATTTCTAATTCTTCAAAGTCCTCCTTTTATAGCTGAAAAGAGATTTGTTAGAGGGTAAAATAGGAAACATAAAACTAATTGTTTTGTCCCTAAGGGTCATGGTGAGAATGGTAGACAACAGTACAAAAGGTCTATCCTTACGTCACCTTAGCAGGGTAGTGGTTATAATTTGTAATTTTATACTCACCATCTCACGCAAACTAGTGTTGATCTTTATCTTCTATTTCTTAAAAGGCTTCTGATTTTATGTTTATGAAGCATGTTGTAGAAGGACCCAAACTTGAATCTTCATAACCTAATTCGTTGGAGTCTTCAGAACTTGTTCAGTAGAACCTTTGTCTTCAAAGTCTTCAGCACTTTGTCTTCAGAAGTAATGTCTTCTGATCTTCAAAACTTGTTCAGCAGAACCTAGTCTTCAACATCTTCTGAACTTGGAACAACAAAATCAAAGATTTAGAAAGCCTCCAAAGCTTCCTTGTAAAGTCACGATCAAAAGCTCTTGTACTAACATTCCTTGGAACCGTTGTATAAGAAGCATTCCAGAATCTTGACTTATCTTTGTAACACACCATATGTGTTCTTCCAGAGTGTTGAGTTCAGAACCAGATGACGTCAAATGCCTTCTATTAGAGTCAGAACATGTTTAGAAAAAGTTACACAGTAGATAGAAACCATTATAGTACAAAACTATTCTCTATGATACCATGTAAAGTTATCATCAAAACTTAAGGCTAGATTCAGAACCAATCTTGTTCTTACATGGAAAATATAAAATTTGTATATGAATGATTGAGACATGGAAAATTAAAAAGACAACAAAATTGAATAGTCTACACTTTGTTTCCATCAAGAAACACATAATGCCATTGACAATCGTGTCATTAATTATCTAAATACATCAAGTTTCATAATTCATAATAATGATACATTTAAATGCATGATTGATTTATGGATTCAATGATGTAGTTAAGTTTTATAAGAGTTTTGAAAATTAAAGATCATCAATTATATTTTTTGTTGAAGGTGTTTTATAAGAGTTTTGAAAATTAAAGATCATCAATTATATTTTTTGTTGAAGGTGTAATCACTATTGGAGTACAAAATAAATATTCTCGAGGTCATAATCATTTGCAAATTTAGTTTAGACATTCTTGTATTGAAATTTGAACCTCATTAATTGATTTTCTTGTAAAGTCTATATTGAAAACAAACAATTTGAAATTGAATGATTAAGTAATGGAAAAATTAAAATTAAAACAAATTGATTACTGTACACATTATTTTCATCGAGAAACACCAAATGCTATAGACAACCATGTCATTAATTATTAGTATTGAAATTTGAACCTCATTAATTGCATTGATTAAAAAGGGTACACATAATCAATTATTGCAAGATTTTTGTGGATATCAATGAAATTTAAAGTTCTACTATACGGAAAATTCTTGAACACCATAATCCTTTCTTTATGAGAAGTTATGTGTGATTTATGGAGACATGTGATTAGAGAGATTTAAAAGTGTAATATGTAATATGAGGTTAGATAGTAAAATTGGTATAAAGGAATGTCATTTAATATATGGAAAGATGATGTGACAAGTGATTTTGAATGGAAAAATTTAGGGTTAGAGTTTTCTAACTTTGTAAGTTTTATTAATAAGGGATAATACAATTAAATCTATTAGGTTTTTTAGATATCATATTAATTAGTAAAAATTTCTTAATTCATTTAACGTGCATGTTTGGTTTTGTGGTGAAACGAATTGATTTGATAAAATCAATTAGTGAAAAGTGAGTCGAAGGTAAAATGATTTATGTTTAAATAAATTTATCAATAAGTGAATTGAACAATGAATTTCAATATAAAAATCATGTTTAAACTCAAAAGTTACAAGTTCTAACCTCAAGTTGAATTAATTCTAGAGGCAACATTAATTTTACTTTAGAAGAATCAAACAACTCAAAGTCATTCCAAAATCAATTCTACACCTTTAGAATTTCTTTTTTGCATCTTCTAATAATTAACCTAAACACACTCTTAGATGAACAACACTAATTTAAGTTTATGCAAGACATTTACTATAATTGGGGTTGTGGCACAGTTGGCTAGCGCGTAGGTCTCATAGCTACTGAGAAATCTCCAATATCAATGTTTTTGTTTTTCAATATATATATATATATATAAATTTATTATTGAACAATAATATCAACAACCAACGTTAGCTCAGTTGATAGAGTGGAGGATTGTAGTTGGTATATTCTAGACAGATATCCTTAGGTCGCTGGTTCGAATTCGACAGGTTGGAAATATTTTTATTATTTTTATTCTAAAATTATATTTTCGTATAACATTCTTCACTGATTGACCTTGACTCTTATTAATTGTAATTTTAAAATAAATAGTCAATGAAAATCATGTTTGCTTAAATTTGAAAGGAATTCTAACATCAAATGGTGTCAGTGGAAATCAAGGAATAAATGCCTTGTCTTTGATAATACTCCCTAATATATTATTTCCTTCAACAACATATTTTCTCATTTTTGTGATTATCAATCGAGTTTCATTGCAAAATCCTAAAGACTGGTTAATATTTTTTATTGCAATTTTGGTACAGTTAGCCAACAATTTTCGACTAAGGAAATATGATTACATGTCAAAGATCATCACCCAGAGAAAAGCATATTTGAAATCACCTACAAGGAGGTAAGAAGCGTCCAAATCGAATACAAAAGCATTTAACATGGGAGCATTTCCAGTAAGGGTTACCAACAAGACGTGGGAGGTCCCTAAGGGAAGTTTTATCGTGAACTCCAAACGTGGTTATATAATAACCGTTGAATTATGTAGGATAGCAGTTACTTTTGGTGTTTATTTAAGAAATTTTTTTCATTCATGTCAGAGGATGCATTTTGTAACATTGTAAGAAAAAACTCAAAGTATCCGCGTCAAGAGATAAACGAGTCACTTATGAGAAATGTATGCATGTGTCTATCTTCAATTCTAAGAAATTTATTTCAAGTTCAGTTTGTTTATCATTTTATCTTGCAAATTTATCTTTGTTTTTACCTTTTTCTGTTCGGTTTTCATACCTTACCCATTACTAATCCCAAAACACCATATCAAACTTAACACTAAGTTTAGGACTCTTGTAGTCGGTCCTACAAGTAACCTTTAAGTAAGAGGCTAGAGATTGTTCACGAGAAACATTTACGAACATGTACCTCAACATTAAATTTTTGTTTATGGTTTGGAAGTTTAGATGTATTAATTGTGTTCAAAAATCCCTGTGTGTGAAAGTTATCAACTACATCACAATTTGAATTTGATGAATACATACTATCATAAATAAAATATATATTTTTCTTTGCTGCAAAATAAATTCAGAATATAATCATTAATCATACCAACAATTAAATATTTGGAGCTAATATAGTCCTAGTTCTGAAAAACAATACCTCAATAATATTATCCAAAACTGAAGGATACATGCTTTCAACAATTGCCACAAAATGATTTCTGTTTGTTGAAATACACAAGTCATGTGGGATATCAAGTTTAAGGATATTCATGTCACCTGAATCTCCAATTAAGCCATCACCAATTCCTTAAAACCACAAACAAAATGGTTGCATCTCATTATTATTTGAAGTTGATTGATCATATATAAGTCTCATATTTTTGGTCAATATAAAAAACTTCACACAAATGCCATAAGTATCATGAATTAGTTATAGTGTGAACAACTTTCGACCTAGATCCTTTCAAAATAATGTTTGTGCATCATTGAAGCTTCATCCCATATGATTAACTTTGTTTTTGCTATTAAATAAGCTAACAAAGATTTCAGTTTTAAAAAATTGAATATTAAGCTTTTAAATAAAGAACCAATGTATTTAAAAGTAATCACATTGATATTAATTTCATGTAGTATGTTATATACTTCATCTTGACTCAGTTGATATAGTTATGGTCATCACATGTTGGAAATGAATATAAAGTCCTTGAAGCACAATAAATATTTTCTATACATAGGTTAGACACAATATGCATTGATATAAACATCTAGAAATTAGAAAATTGTAGTTCTCGTGAATAAGGTTTTAAAATCAAACCTCTAAGGAATTAAAGTGCAAGAGTTTCTTCATTGTTGGACGTAGACATTACAAAATGACAAAAAGCAAATAAATTGGATATGAAATTTGATATGAAATGTTATAATAGATATAACACACACGGTTGCATTATCTATAATAAACTATAATAGATTTCCTTATAATGTCTACATTACAAACTGATAATTTTGATTTGAATGATTAAAACATGGAAAAACTTAAAAGACTATAAAATTGATTATCTCGATGCATCAAGTTTCATGATTTATAATGATGACACATATAACTTTCTATTTGTTTTATGACTTTAATGATGTAGTTATGTTTTATAAATTTTTTGGAAATTTAACCTCATTAATTGTATTTTTTTTTTTAAATGTGCATACATTATTAGAATACACAATACATATTCTTGAGGTAAAAATCGTGCATCATTGTAGTTAAGATATATTTGTATTGAAATTTTAATTTTATTAATAGATATTGTTATAAAGTCTATATTAAAAATGAAAATTTGGATATGAATGATTGAGACATGGAAAAACAAAAAAGACTACAAAATTGAATAGTCTACACTTTCTTTCTATCGAGAAACCGTTAATGTCATTGACAATCGCATCATTGATTATCTAAATGCATCAAGTTTCATAATTCATAATTACAATACATTTAAATGGATGTTTGCTTTATAGCTTCAATGATATAGTTAAGTTTTATAAGAGTTTTAAAAACTGAACATCATTAATTGTATTTTTTTGTTGAATATGTAAATACTATTGGAATACAAAATAAATATTCTCGAGGTCATAATAATTTGCAACTTTAGTTTAGATATATTTGTATTGAAATTTGAACCTCATTAATTGATTTTCTTGTAAAGTCTATATTGGAAACTATTCTGGACTGACTCAATGACTAGAATTGGCCCAATCCACTTCTACCCTTGGCGCGACCCAACAATAATGGCCCAGCATTCCAGTCGAGCACACAACCAAATATGCCTGACATGCACGCCTGACCTAATCAACCGCTGTCTTCTGTCAACCCAATACGAGTCGAGCATACAACCAGGAAACGTCCAGAGCAACCATCTACCCATAATCCATCTCCTCCTCGGATCCAACAATTAGTTATGGGTACACCTGCCCGTTTCGACCGAGTCCTAGCAGTTACCTATTTTTGCGGACCCACATATCTAGGCCAAAAAATAGAGACTAATGGCCAAGCGCCAGGGGAATTATATAGACCCTCACACATGTGAGGGCCAAATATCCAATATCGAATATCCACTATTTATCTATGAAACCATAATACTTTGCTTGTATCTCTTTGCTCCCATACTTATTTCATTGTTGGAGTGCCATGCCGGTACAACCCCCCTTCTCATCATCTTTCCCAGCCCGTCAAAGATCATCCTCCAGCCACCTTATAGGTTCTGATTATCCAGTAAAATCAAGAGCTCTGTCTATGGGAAACTATCTTCCCCGTTTTTTATTCCGTGGGATATGAAGACCAAAGATCCTCTTCATTGATCAATCATGGCCGACCATGATAATCATCGACTATCTGGAAAGATTGTGCTCTCCCCAACATGCAAGACCGAAGAAAGCCAAGGGAACCCTCACCTCAAGGATAACTTCGGCACCCATGACAGACATATTGCATCCCCAAATTCCATCGACGCTAATCGCAACAACAATCTATTCTTGGATGAACATTTTCCTGAGAACCCTGTTGAAAACCAGCCCGAAATTCTATAACCGGTCCCTGTTCCGCAGAACACTGACCCAGCAAAAGTAGCACTGATCGTTGCCCTTAACCAAACCAACTCCCTCATCCTCTAGCATAGCAAAAGGATGGGGGCTCTGAAGCGGAAACGGTCTAGGTATCCCCCTCGGAGATATTAATGACATAACTCCTCTAGTGTATCGCCTTCCCGAGGAAGGTGTCCTCCAAGAAAGGAAAGGCTTGACGTTTCTTTCTGCAAGAAACATAATCGAGCATCTCCCAAAAAGGGTAATGACTCTTCACTTTCTAAGAAAATGAAGAGAACCTACAAAGACGACCAAATCAGGTCGCTATCACCCAAACAGAGGAGACGGGGATGGAGCCCCTCCCTTCGACGAGATAACAACACTCAAAAAGGAAGAATTCTTCACTCCCTGCCATCATCACCAGGAGAGACCGATGACGACGAACCCCACAATCTGTTATCAAAAGAAATTATGGAGGCACGACTCTTGGTCGAGCTCGAGAAGCCGCCCCCATTGGGATCCTACGACGGTATGGCCGACCCAGATGACCATATAGAAGACATTTACGCCCAACTTGATTATCGAGGCGTCAAAGACGCAGTCAAATGTAGGTTGTTCCTAACCACTCTGAGAAAAGGTTCCATGGCTTGGTACAAAAGCTTGCCCCCTGAATTTATCACTTCCTGGAAATAACTAGGACATTCGAGGCACTTCACCGCTGACATTCAAAATCATAGGCGTCGTTAGAAGCGATTATCCAGGGCAGAGAAGAGCCTCTATGAGCATATATCGTGCGCTTTAATAAAGAAGTCATATAGGTCTCAACGACCAATGCCATGAAGTAGTACCTTCTTGAATGATGGCTCTATCCTTGCAGCGACATTACAAAAGCCGTGGGCATCGAAACTCCAGCGATGCTCGACTCCCTCCTCCTCAAGGCTCAAGCGTACATTTAGTATAAGGTGAAAGAAGAGGCCAACAATTCTAGGGATTCAAGGCACCAAGAAAACGCAAAATCCTCGAGAAGCGACGAACCCTCGACATCCCGTCGGGGGGGAGAGAGAAAGCGGGAAGACAAATCCTGAGACTCCAAAAATTAAAAGAGGGATACTGGTCGATTACATAACTACACCTCTTTGACCACCTCGAGGGAGCGTATTCTGACCAAATGCGCCAACTCAAAATTCAAACAGGCTGGGGTACGCTTTCCTCGCCAGACACCCTCCAAGCTCGGAATCGACAAGAGCAAGTACTGTAGGTTCCACAAAAGCCATGGCCACAACACCGACAATTGTATTTATCTCAAGGTCGCAATTGAGATAGTTATCTAGGATGGATACTTCAAGCAGTACAAGAAGAAGGAACAGGGTGCCTTCGAGGAGCCTCCCGAAACTAAGAGCGTCGAGGAGGGGAAAGAGTCTCCTGATAATGACATCATAACAATCGCCATGAGCGTCTCGCGACTAGAAGATTTCTACTTCCCAGACATGGAGTCTTTCCCTGTTGCATTGGTCATCTCCGGCGGAGGATTTAACAAGCGCATGGTGAGGTGCATAAAGAGAAGGTTCGACCAACTTATCAAAGCCAACTCTGACATGGACTCTACCCTTAACAAGTTTATGGGAGGCCCTCATCCCCTTGCATTCTACCGAGAGGAACTATCAGGAAGAGCTCCCAACTCGACCATCCCACTGCTCGTGCGGGCTCGCATGGAAAAATTTGATGTTCGGCGCATCCTGGTCGATTATGGAAGCTCAATGGACATCATATACACATAGCTGTTAACCACCCTTCATCTGAACGAAACCCACCTGACCCTATATGTGGATTCAAACCTCTAGGGCTTCAACGGGGCCAGCACTAAACCATGGGGGTATGTCGAACTAATTGTGTCCTTCGAGAGAGGGGTAACCTCCAGATCCATTAAGACTCATTTTCTAGTAGTGGACTGCCCGTCTCTCTATCAATGCATCTTCGGAAGGCCCACTCTAGATGAACTGATTGCGGTGCCCTCCATTGTGCACCTTAATATGAAGTACTACATTGCCGAAGGCTAAGTCGCCACCCTCTCCAAGGACATCAAGGCAGCGAGGAGGTGCTTTGAAGCTTCAGCCAAGGGACTGAGTTCCATCAACACTCATCCCCGAACAACCACTAGATCTGCCTTGCCCTCCAGCTCCGAGGTGCCCAAGCCACTGCCAATGGTCGACACCATCAACCTCAACAGACGCTTCTCCAAGGTAGATTACGCAGAGCTAAGGAGAAAAGGGAAGAACCCCATGGTTGAAGAGGAGAACTCACCCCGACTGCAGACAATGAGGAGCCTTCAGATCCCATGCGACCTATTCCAGACGAGGACTTCAAAATTATCCCCCTCAGGAATGATCCTTCCAGAGGAGTCAAGATCGAAGCCGACCTCCCCGACCTGAAAAAGAGGCAACTAAAATCTTTCTTAAGGGAGAATGTCGACTTGTTCGCCTGGCGAGTAGCTGAAATGCCCGAATTAGACCAAGAGATTGAATGTCACCATCTGACAATAGATCTTTCCCTTGAGGAAGTTGCTCAGCATAGGCAGAAGCATTCTCCCGAAAATACAAAGGATTCAGAGACGGCTGTGAAAGACCTCCTAGAGGCACATTTTATTTCTGAAGTCCAGTACACAACCTGGCTCTCAAATGTAGTCCTCGTGAAAAAATCTAATGGAAAGTGGCGTATGTGCATTGTTATACTGATCTCAACCTAACTTGCCCGAAAGAGGCCTACCCCTTCCCCAATATCGATAAGCTAGTCGACAACTCGATTGATTTCAAATTATTATCTTTCATGGACGCAAATTCGAGATACTACCAGATTCCCATGGCAAAAGCGGATAAGAAATATACCTCTTTTATGAACGAATTGGGAAACTAATACTACAACGTAATTCCCTTCAGCCTAAAAAACACGGGCGCTACATATCAGCGCATGATGAATAAAGTTTTCTACAACGAGATAAGCAACATGCTCAAAGTCTACATGGACGACATGATCGTCAAATCGATAAAAGAGGTCGACCATGCCCTCCACCTGAAGAAAGTCTTTGAGCGGGCCAGGAAATGCCGTATGCACTTTATCCCCGAAAAATGCACCTTTAACGTACGAACAATCAAGTTCTTCGGGTTCTACCTCACAGAATGAGGAATCGAAGCTAACCCCGACAAATGTTGAGCATTTTATGAGTTTCCAATGCCCACTTCAAAAAAGTCCATTCAAATCCTGAACGGCATGCTCACTTCACTCTCTCGCTTCATGGCAAAATTCGGCTAACACACACTCCCCCTCTTTAAACTTCTCTGTAAAGAAGCTGTCTTCAAATGGACGGATGAATGCAAGCAAGACCTCACCCACCTGAAGCAAGCATTGTCGCAACCTCCTATCCTTTCTCAACCAGAGAAGGATGAGATCCTCTATCTCTATCTGGCTGTAATCTTTGAAGAAATAAGTAATACAATAATTCGAGAAACCCCAGAGGGATAGAAACCTCTCTACTTTACAAGCAAAGCCATGCATGATCCTGAAGTAAGATACCAGCAAATAGAAAAAGTCGCCCTAGCCCTCATCCATGAACCGAGAAGGCTCAGACACTACTTCTTGGAACACACCATAGTCGTTTGGACAGAGAAACTGATAAAGAAACTGCTCGGTAGGCCCGATATGGTGGGCATGATGCTAAAATGGTCATTGGATCTCTTCGAATTCAACATCCAATACAAAGGAAGGAATTCCCTTAAAGCTCAGGCGCTGACCGACTTTGTGGCCGAAATGACTTCCTCCGCACCCCCGGACGAGATTCGTCGGTGTACAATCTTTGTCAACGACGCCTTTAGTTAAACGGGAAGTGGAGCAGGAATCATCTTGGAGAACTAAGAAGGGATCCTAATCAAAGTCCCCCTCACGTTATCCTTTTCGACTTCCAATAACCAGGCTGAATACAAGGCATTCTTAGCGGTGTACGCTTGGCCGAAGATCTGGGAGCCGAAGAGGTGAATATCTTCACTGACCCTCAACTCATTGCATCCTAGGTCCAAGGGGAATATCGGGTGAAAAATGGTCACCTCGCCAAATATTGGGCTCTATTCCAAGAAAGAAAGAATAAATTCAAATTTGGAGACGTACAACATGTTCCCTGCAAACATAATTCCCGGGAAGACATCATGTCCAAACTAGCAAGCAAAATGAGGAAAGGGGGGAACAGGTCGGTGATACAGGAAATTTTTCGTCAGTCGAGCACCCAGAGACCCCCCTCGACTTTGGGAGTATTCAACATAGGAGACAACGACTGCTGGATGACCCCTATACACGACTACCACACAAAAGGGGAGCTGCCTGTCGACTCAAAAGAGGCAATCGTGGTCAGACGAAGAGCCTGCTCCTACGTCCTGGTCGAAGGTAAATTGTACAGGAGAGGTTTTTCGTTCCCCTCCTCAAATGCGTTGACTAAATTAACGCGGATCACATCCTACTCGAAATCCATGAAGGGATGAACAACCAACACCTAGGCGAAAGATTCCTCGCCAAGAAAGCTCTGCGAGCGGGGTATTACTGGCCCACCATGCAGCATGACACAAAATAGAAAGTAAATAAATGCAACAAGTGCCAATGGAACATGGATATTCACTTAGCCCCCCGAATGAGCTCAGTTCCCTGTCTTCCCCTTGGCCTTTTTCCAGGTAGGGGTTAGATCTCCTCATACCGTTCGTGGTAGGTACAAATCAAAATAAATATTGATAGTAGCTGTCAACTACTTCACCAAATGGATAGAGACAAAAGAATTGGCCAAAATTACCGCCCAAAACGTCCTTTGATTATACAAGAGAAACATCCTTGCTTGGTTCAGCATCCCACAAGCAATTTTCAAGTACAACGGGACCCATTTCACAGACTAGACCTTTCAGGAATTCATTTCCAAGTTGGGCACCAACCAACACTTTTCCTCTGTTGAGCATCCCCAGACAAACGGCCAAGTCGAGTTAACAAAGAGGGTGATGCTCAGGGGTCTCAAATGAAGGTTAGATGAAACCAAGAAAAGATGGGTCGAGGAGCTACACAACATACTATGGGGATACCGAATAATGACGCACTCATTCAGCGGGGAGACTCCTTTTCAACTAGCTTATGGAACAGAGGCCGTCATCCCCGTAGAGATCGAAGAACCCTCAAGGCGAACCAAAGCTCCCCTAGACGAGGAGATAAACGATGTCACCCTATGGGAAGAACTATATTTGATCAAAGAGATTAGAAAAGGAGAGACCCTACAAGAGCCATCTCTCAAACAAAAAATAGCCATGTGTTATACCCCAAAATTTTCCCTCTCATATTATCAAGATTTTTCCTCACAAGACTCTTTGGACTCAAGACAAGATTAGGGTTTGCTCAGCTCAAGATCTCACCTTGCACTGATAGCCTGAAATTAGGGTTTGAGTTTTCACAAGGATTTTTGGACCATCAATGCTTCATGTGACTTTCATACACCATCTTGGACCACTAAGATTGTTCATACCAAGTTTCAAGCCTTGAATCACATTTTTGACCAGTCAATTGGATAATTAACCTAAAAATCAGTTGTATTGGGGGAAAAGTCAACCATGGCCAATTTACAGTCAAACTTCATAATTTTTTATCCCTAACAACATTATAGGCTCCTATGTACCATTTGATCAAGTTTGGACCACAACTCCTCAAGAAATTTGATCAGATCATCAAAAGGGCAAAATGGTCAAAATTAGGGTTTTTGACTAAGAAAGGGCAATTTCTGATTTTTAACCTAGCCAATGACCATGTTCCTTGAGAGTTAGATTATGTTTTTTATATCACTGGAATCGTGAGATCATGAGCTACATGTTTTGTGTTATGGGTTTTTGCTTTTGTGCACGTATGTGAGAGTTGCAGGTTTGTACATGGGATGCGCGCGTGAAGCCAAGGACTGGGATGAAGTTGGTGTTCTGGGCCTGGCGCCTTGGGCCTGCTACTTCTCACACCCCCAGTTTCCTATTTGCACCCCCTTGGCCTATTTTTTATATTTTTGCATATTTTTCATTTCTTTTATATTTATTAACTTTAATATATTTTTTTGAACATTAAAAAATCACAAAAATATTTTCTTAATTTTTTTGCAATTTTTATTTTATTTTTATTATTTTTTCCACATATAAAATAGTTTTATTTTAATAAATGGAAATTATTTTCTTAAAATAATTTGTAAATAATAAAAGAATACTATCCATTTTTATTTTTATTATTCATACACATAAAATATTATTTCCACATATATTTTAATATTTAATATTTGTAAATATTTTTATTTATTTATTTCTTGTACATAAATGAATAAAATAAATGATATAGAACGTAATTTTCTTTTAAACCAAAAAATTAGGGTTTCCCCTTTCAAAAATAATAATATTATTTTTTCTTATTTTTAGGACTTAAATAATTTTATTTTTACATACATAAAACAATTAAAAAACATTTTTGCATAAATACATATTATTGCATATTTAAATAATTGTTTATTTATTTATTGTACAATAAATTCAATTGGATTGTAATAGTGAATTAGGGTTTTATTTTGTGCAAATATCCCCATTCAAAACTTGTATCCCCTCTCCCATAATATTGTTGTAATAGCTTAGATTTACTTTACGCAATTTATCGCATTATATACATGTTTAGTAAATTAGGGTTTGTATGATAAGACAAAAATCAAACAAATAGAATGACCTAATACAAGACAAACAAAATGCATGAAAAATGACAACACATTGCACACAAGCACCCCTAGGGTTTCACCCACTTGGTTGCCTTAACAAAATGGCTATGGTATGCATGCTAGGTATCTAGGCAAAACAAAACAAAACAAAAGATCATAGTCCCTCGATGACGCTATCTAAAGTTTCCTAAAAACAAAATGATCTTGGTCCCTCAAAATGCTAAAGATACTTGGCAATATTGCTATCATGGTCATACGATGACCCACGCCCGTCCCGTTTAACATCAAAAGATAGGGTTGCCTACCAAAACAATGGTAGGTCAACAATGTCAAAGGAATAAAAATGTACAATAAGGACTTTTGAGTAGGTAGAATGCTACTAGTTACTTGATAAATTTGCAAACAATCCTTGCTATTTTCAAACAAACACACACACATTTCCAAAACATTTCCAAACAACTTTCAAAACATTGAAACATTTTTCAAAAGACAAACATCTTTGTATACATTCTTACGAACGAGAATCATTACAAAGATTGCCTAAACAAAGGCCTCTTTTCAAAATAATTTCAAAACCACACAAAGCACCATTTTAAACAATTGCAAAAGCAAAGCAAGTGATCTAAACAAGTAACTAAGAGCCCATGGAAAACCATGGATGAAAAGGGTGCTAGCACCTTCCCTTTTCATAACCTACCCCCCGAACCCAAAAACAATCTCAAAGGTCTTTCTTGTGCTTTTTTTACCTTTCCTTTTGGATAAAATAAAAGTTGGTGGCGACTCTTGCTAAACCGCAACATTTACGAACACAAACGCAAAACCTCAAGTCAGTTCTCCCACCGCATCACAGAACTGGAGACTCTACTGGGGACATATTCTAAAAGTGGGGTTACCTTAGGGTTTTAGATCACCTTTACATGCTTATCTTGCTTGACTTGTTTGCTTTACACTTTGTTTCTATTGTTTGGGTTTGAATCCTCTACCCGGATTTGGGAAACATTCATAGGTAAATAGCAATACGTTGTGGAAACTGTGTGGGGTATACCGACATGGTCTAAGAAATAGCTATATTAGTGCGACATATTTGTGGGTACCTGTAGCCTTTGTGTCAATCAAAGAGAATACGGGGCCACTGAGTGATGTCATGAAGCACTAATGGACTTTTAGAACCTTTACTTGACCAACTTGGCCTTTTAGGATGTAGTGAGATGATCGGCTTTGGTGCAGTCCGAAGTTGGTAGATACTCGATACTACACTCATTGAGGGTTAGTTCCTTGGAATATTTCGGTCGCCAGTAAAGAGGCTGAATTGAAACAATGAACAAGGAAACAATCTGGTGATATTGAGCTCCTTAGAACCCGGTTACTATTTCTAGGACAGGTTGAGCCAACTAAACTTCAAGAGGGTACTTACCTTTGAAACCCCATGCAAGCCTAAACTAAGAACTTGTGTGATTTTCTTGTACATATATACTTGTGCATAACATCATGGACATCATGAAGCATCATATGCATCCACTAACCATTTCAAGGATTTTGGAATTTCATCTTTGTTCCTGTTTTGTAGGTTATGGATTCACTTCGCAGGAAAACAATCCAGATCAAACTTGTAAGAATTCCTACTCAACTCAAGGAGCTAGCTTCAAGGATTCCTGAGAACTCTCCATTCACCGAGAGACATGGTTGTCTACTCAACCTAGTCACTGCCAACACTGAGGAGGATATGCTAAAAGTTCTCTTCCAGTTCTTTGACCCTTTGCATCATTGCTTCACATTTCCTGACTACCAACTTGTGCCTACTTTGGAGGAATTTTCTCAACTCTTGAGAATTCCTATTCTCAATAAACTACCCTTCAACGGTACGAAAAGAGATCCAAAGCCAGAAGAGATTGCTCAAGCCTTACACTTGCACTCATCTGATGTCACAACACATTGGGAAACTAGAAGTGGTGTCAAAGGCTTCTTGTTAAAGTTCTTGTTTGAGAAGGCCCAAAGTTGTTGGAATTCTGTAGACTTGCAAGCTTTTGAATAGATTGTAGCTCTTCTCATCTATGGGATGGTATTGTTCCCTAACTCTGACCAACTCATAGATGTGAGTGCTGTCAAAGTCTTCATGACTCGCAACCCGGTGCCTACATTGCTTGGAGATATCCTCCACTCTTTTCACACTCGTACAATGAGGAAAAGAGGTGTTCTCATGTGTTCCACTCCTCTACTGGAAAGATGGTTTATTTCTCATCTTCCCTAATCAGTCTTGAAGAATGAGCAAGGTTTGAGGTGGTCACAATGATTGATGACTCTTACACATTCAGATATTCATTGGTGTTCTCGATCCAAAGAGAATGTCATCATCATTGACCGTTGTGGGGAATTTTCTAATGTACCTCTACTTGGAATTAGGGGAGGCATTACCTACAACCCTTGCTTATCTTTGAGATAATTTGGGTATGCCCGAAGGAATGGCCCACATGATATGCTGATTCAAGGTTTGGTTTTCGACTTCGACAACGACAATCAAGGACTCTGAAAAAGGTTCATCCGAGCTTGAAGAATGCCCAACAAGGTGGACAGTAAGACCTTGGGACACAAGAATTCCATCCCTCTTGAGCCTTACCTCAAGTGGGTACGAACCCGCGCCCAAAGTCTTATGATGCCTTACCCCTCCATTCTCCCAGTGATTATAGAGCCTGTTATGGAATGAGCGGTTCCATACACCCTCCTACATCCTGACATGCCAACATCACTAGAAGATTTACAAAGGAGTTGGATACAGCTCAAGGGAGAGCGTGATACTTTTGAATCCCAATTCTACGCAAGTGAGAAGAAGGTTTTTGAACTCACTCGTCTACTTCACGAAGAGCAGACTCTCAACACCTACATTGCACCAAAGAGGATGCGCAACGTCTTTTTACCTTAGAATTTTGTATTATTTTGCCCATGGGGCATTGATGTACTAACAAATTCTATCTTATTAATATGACGTGTGTTTCTTTTTTGTTTAAAACAAATTTGAATTTCTGAATCCTTGAATGCATTACATGAATACATATCATTCATCATATGCATAAGCAGGTCTTCACACCAAGTTTCCTCATCTCTCTGCTGTTTATTTCAGCAAGATGGATATTGAACAAACGATCAAAGACTCACAAGCTCAGAATTCACAATTTCAACAGCTACTCTTGACCCTAGCCAAGGGGCGGGAGGAGCTCAAGATCCTGCTAGAGAAAGAGAAAGAGAAAAAAAAGAAGAAGAGAGCTGGTGTGTCTATCTTGGGCAGAAGGTTTGAAGGACAAGCCAGATGGACTTTGGAATTCCCATCAACATCTGAAGAGGGGGAAGGAAAAGGTAAGGGAACTGCAGTGCCATCTGATTCTGAGGCAAAAGAAGAGGAAGATGAGGACTATTCTGAACAACAGTACCCTCTGGCCGATGACAAATACAAGAACTTGGAAGAACGTCTAGCTGCTATGGAAGTGCAAAGAGTACCGGGGCTAGATTTTGAGGAGTTAGGTTTGGTTTCTGGAATTGTAATCCCTCCTAAGTTTAAGGTTCCACTGTTTTCTAAGTACGATGGGGTGTCTTGTACCAAGATGCACCTACGATCTTATGTCAGGAAAATTCAACCACATTCTTCTGACAAAGATTTATGGGTTCACTTTTTCCAGGACAACTTGCCAGGAACACAACTTGATTGGTTCTACCAGTTGGAGAGGTCTGATGTACATAATTGGGAATATTTGGCAGCCGCCTTCTATAAACAGTATCAATACAACGCCGACTTGGCGATAACCCGTAATCAGCTACAGAGTATGGCTATGGCTACCAATGAGGGTTTCAAAGACTACGCCTAAAAATTGAGGGATTTGGCCGGAAGGGTGCAACCACCTTTATCTGAAAGAGAGCTAGTGGACATGTTCTTGGGGACTCTGTCAGGTCCTTTCTTTAATCACCTGATTGGAAGCTCCTCTGTAGGTTTCACTGAGTTGATTCTAACTGGCGAGAGGGTGGAAGCCGGTATTATAAGCGGGAAAATTCAGAAAGATGCATCTACCTCTGCTGCTGCAAAAAAGCCCTTCACTGGAAAGAAGGAAGTGTCTGCTGTCTATACCCAGAGGAATCAGGGAAGAACCAAACGACAACCAACAGTGGGGTCCGTTATGATTCAAAAGTCTGTGTCAGACCAACCGAGAAACAACCAGCCGAGAAATGATCAGCCGAGGAATAACCAGCAAAGGGTGGAAAGGCCTGTAAGGAAATTCACCAAGATAAACATGACTCCTTCTCAAGTCTTACCCCATCTCTTGAAGTTGAACCTGGCCATGCTGAAAGAGGCCCCTAAAAATCCTAACACTGCTTCTCCATATTACCATCCCAACGCCAGATGTGCTTATCATTCAGAAAGTCCAGGGCACGACACCAACAATTGTTGGGCCCTGAAGAAAAAGATTCAAGATCTAATTGACGCAAAGGAAGTTGAATTTGAAGCTTCTGAAAAGCCGAATGTAATCTTTGCACCGATGCCCAAGCATGGACACAATGCCAGTGTTGTGGAAGAAGATCTGTTTGTTTCTACTGTGGATGAACTGTCAACTCCTCTCCTAACCATCAAGTTGAATTTGTTAAAAGCTGGGGTGTTCCCAGGATGTGACCAAGATTGCCATGCTTGTCTATCCTCCCCATTTGACTGTCCTCTTTTGAAGAATGGAATCCAACAACTGATCAATAACAAGGAAATTTTGTTTGAGAAAGCTCCCGTCTCACCCATTCCAGTTCCAGAAGTTTCAATAATAACCATATATGCCAATCATTCAAGGGTTCCTAAAAAACCCGTTAGGATTACATCTGCTCCAGTGACTACTCCGTTGAAGATAACAATGCTCGGGCCAACCCCGTACAAAACCGATAAAATGGTACCATGGAACTATGGTGGAGAAATCTACTACCATGGTGTCAAACAGATTGAACAGACCATTGAAGAAGAAAGCTCTGAGGAGGATAATCCCGACATCAGTAACATTGCCGGAACAAGCAAAATTACTCGTAGTGGAAGAATCTTTTCTCCAGGGATTTCTCCTCCAACAGTAGTCTTTGGACCCGCGGCCATTTCGAAGATTACACCTATACCAGTAATTGTACCTACAAGTGTACTCGCCAACAAAAACAATACAATTCCCATCCCTGTTTCCGATGCCGAGAAAAAAGGAAAGAATTTTCAAGAGGAGCCTATCTTGACGAAGGCTCAGTCACTAGTCATTCCTGAAACATCCTAGAAAGAGATGGAAGAAATTCTGAGGATCATTAAGAAAAGTGATTTTGATGTTGTTGAACAACTGGGGCAGACCCCCTCCAAAATATCTATGTTAGCCCTGTTGTTGTGCTCTGAGGCACATGCTAAAGCTTTGGTAAAGTTTTTGAAGACGGCCCACGTGCCGCAAGAAACCCCCGCTGATCAGTTCCAAGAATGTGTGGCTAGTTTAACAGTTGACAATGGTCTAGGATTCTCCGATGCAGATTTAACTTCGAAAGGGAGAAAACATAATGACGCTTTGCATGTCTCGGTGGAATGCAGAGGGACAACCCTAGCACACGTACTGGTTGACACTGGTTCGTCTTTAAATGTCTTGCCGAAGAAAGCCTTGGATAGACTGGATTATGAAGGCCTAACCCTGAAACCCAGCAACATCATTGTGAGAGCATTTGATGGCTCTAAAAGGATGGTCCATGGAGAGGTGGACATCCCAATCAAGGTGGGTACCCAGACGTTCAATTCAATATTTTATGTGATGGACATCCGTCCTTCCTATTCTTGCCTGTTGGGAAGACCTTGGATCCACCATGCGGGGGCTGTCACTTCTACTCTGCATCAAAAGCTCAAGTACCCTGTCCAGGGTAAAATCATAATTGTTCATGGCGAAGAGGAATACATGATCAGTCATCTAAATTCTTTCTGTTATGTAGAATTGGATGGCGAATTCATCGAAACTCCTTTCCAACATTTTTAGGAGGTAGCTCAGGAGATAGTGGAGACCAAGACAGTGTCCTCTGTACCCACGATTTCCAGACCTCCGCCTCGGATGTCATCTCTCAAGGATGCTAGGGAAGTGGTGGAAGAAGGCAGATCCACCATCTGGGGGCAGCTTCCCGACTTTCCTTTCAAATCATACAAATTTGGCTTGGGATTTACTTCGATTGGTCAGAAGGCCGTATGCCGCTCCCGTGCCGAAGGGCCACCTGTGAAGATCAGCCACCGAGGAGTTAATGCACTAGAGGACAGTGAAGAAGAGGGCAGCTTGGAAGACTGGATTTTCCCTACTGTTGGCGGAGGACTGTGCAACTGGAAAGCAAAAGACTTTGTTCCGATTACTTTCATAAATCAGTAATTTATCTTTTCCATTTCTGTTGGACTGTAATAATTCACAAACAATTTGTACTTTTTCAACCTTGTGTCTTACCCGAGGCACATAGGTCCATTTGTAAGGGTTCTTATTTCATTTCATATGTCATTTTAATGAATCACGGACACTTTTCATATTTAAAAATTTTTGTGCTCATTGTCTTTCTTTTACATTTTGTTGTTTTAAGATGGCTATGCCCTTACACACACCCACACTCATAAATGCAGGTACCCTTCCATTCCGGAACCCATGGGTAACGATACTGCTATAGCCTTCAGTGACTATGAAGATCTGATCAACCAAGCTGAATACGAAGGTGAGGAAGATTGAGAGGTGCCAGGGGAATTGGCCAGATTAATACAGCAAGAGGAAAGAGCAATTCAGCCTCATGAAGAGCAGTTGGATACAATCAACTTGGGAACTGAGGATGACAAAAAGGAAATCAAGATAGGTGCCAATCTAGAGTCGAGTGTCAAGGAGCTCCTAATTTAGCTATTGAATGATTATGTTGATATCTTCGCCTGGTCATACGAAGACATGCCGAGACTTGATACAGACATTGCGGTACACCATCTCCCCACAAGAGAAGACTGTCCACCAGTTAAACAAAAGGTCCGCCGCATGAGACCTGACATGTCAGAGAAGATCAAAGCAGAATTTATGAAACAGTTCAATGCTGGATTTCTGACTGTTACTTCCTATCCATAATGGGTTGCTAACATTGTGCCCGTGCCTAAGAAGGACGACAAAGTGAGAATGTGTGTGGATTATAGAGATTTAAACAGGGCCAACCCTAAAGATGATTTTCCACTTCCGCACATTGACATCCTGGTTGACAACACAGCTTAACACAAAGTATTTTCTTTCATGGACGGATTCTCAGGCTATAACCAGATCAAAATGGCACCTGAGGACATGGAGAAAACTACTTTTGTCACACAGGGGGGTACGTTCTGCTACAAAGTGATGCCATTCGGACTGAAGAATGCCGGGGAAACCTATCAATGCGCCATGGTAGCTTTGTTTCATGATATGATACATCGTGAGATAGAGGTCTACATAGATGACATGATAGCCCGATCACAAACTGAAGAAGAACACCTTGATCACTTGCAAAAGCTGTTTGTCAGGTTGAAGGAGTACAAGCTCATATTGAACCCAAACAAGTGTACATTCAGAGTCCGATCCGGTAAGCTCTTAGGTTTCATTGTCAGCAACAAAGGCATCGAGGTTGATCCTGCAAAAGTCAAAGCTATACAAGAAATGCCTGCTCCTCGCACTGAGAAGGAGGTCAGAGGTTTCTTGGGATGCCTAAACTACATTGCAAGGTTTATTTCTCACCTAACATCTACCTGTGAATCGATCTTCAAGCTGTTGAAGAAAGATCAGGTAGTTAAATGGAATGATGACTGTCAAATTGCTTTCGATAAAATCAAGGATTATTTGCTAGAACCTCCTATCTTGATGCCACCCGTCGAGGGATGACCGCTAATCATGTATCTGACTGTCTTAGAGAATTCAATGGGGTGCGTACTGGGCCAACATGACGAGTCTTGCCGAAAAGAGCATGCCATTTATTACCTTAGCAAAAAGTTTACCGACTGTGAGACCCGATACTCACTGCTCGAGAAAACTTGTTGCGCTTTGGTATGGGTTGCTCGCTGGCTAAGGCAGTATATGTTGACTCATACCACTTTGCTGATATCTAAGATGGATCCAATCAAGCACATCTTTGAGAAGCCTGCTCTATCTGGAAGAATAGCTAGATGGCATATGATCCTAACGGAATACAACATACAATACACGACCCAAAAATCTATAAAGGGGAGTGTGCTAGCTGACCATCTGGATCATCAAGCTGTTGAAGATTACCAATCCATGAGGTTCGACTTCCCTGACGAAGACATTATGACATTGGACAACGTTGAAGGTTTCAGACCATATGATGGACCTGAACAAGGATCCCGATGGACTCAGTACTTTGATGGGGCTTCCAATGCACTTGGCAACGGTATCGGCGCGGTACTCATTTCCCCAGAAGTTTGCCATACACCTTTCATAGCCAGAATTTGCTTCAACTGTACGAACAATATGGCAGAGTATGAACCTTGCATCTTTGGACTCAAGGCTGCCATAGACTTGGGAATCAAATCTTTGATTGTGTTTGTGGACTCAACTTTGGTTATCAGTCAGATCAAAGGAGAGTGGGACACTAAGCATCCAAACCTCATCCCTTACAAAGAACATGTCTTGACATTACTACCACATTTCGAGCAGATTACCTTCGAGAACTTCCCGCGAGAAGAAAATCAGCTAGCAGATGCTCTAGCTACAATGTCATCCATGTTTAAACTTGATTGGGACAATGAGGCTCCCCAAATCTCGATTGAACGGATGGTCGAACCTGCACATTGTCACGAGATTAATACCGATGAAGTAGTGGACCAGTCGTGGTTTCATGAAGTCAAAAGGTATCTCGAGGCACAAGAATATCCTGAAGGAGCTTCAGTCAATGACAAAAACTTCTTAATGAGATTCTTGGCTAAGTTCTTCTTGAGTAATGGCATCCAGTACAAGCGCAATCATGATTCTATTCTGATCCGTTGTATGGACAAAGTTGAAGCTGAAAAGATCATGGCTGAATTGCATGAAGGTACCTTCAGCACTCACTCTAACGGGCATACGATGGCTAAGAAGATTCTAAGGGCAGGCTACTACTGGTCTACCATGGAAGCTGACTGCTATCAACACTCCCGCACTTGTCACAAATGTCAAATATATGCAGACAAGGTGCACGTGCCTCATGTTCCTCTAAATGTCTTAACAGCTCCTTGGCCCTTCGCAATGTGGGGAATCGACATGATTGGAGAAATCAAGCCTACAACATCCAATGGACATCGTTTCATTCTAGTGGCCATTGACTACTTCACCAAGTGGGTCGAAGCAGCTTCCTTCGCATCCGTTACAAAGAATGTTGTTGCCCGCTTCATCAAACAAAATCTTATATGCCGGTACAATATCCCTGAAAGGATCATCACTGATAACGGTACAAACCTTAACAATACTATGATCATTGCCTTGTGCGAGCAGTTCAAGATTCAACATCACAATTCATCCCCCTATCGGCCGAAGATGAATGGTGCAGTTGAAGCTGCTAACAAAAATATCAAGAAGATCATACAAAAGATGACAGTCACCTATAAGGACTGACATGAAATGCTACCGTTTTCTCTTCACGGGTACCGTACCACGGAACGCACATCAACTGGGGAAACACCCTATTCTTTGGTATATGGCATAGAGGTTGTTTTATCTATCGAGGTTCAAATTCCTTCCTTGAGAATCATGAATGATGCTGGTTTGAGTGAAGACGATTGGATCCAGACCCGACTTGATCAGTTGAACTTAATTGACGAAAAGAGACTTACTGCTATTTTTCATGGTCATACGTATCAAAAGCGGATGATCAAGGCTTTCAACAAGAAAGTCAAACGCCAGGTATATCAAGTCGGGGATCTGGTAATCAAGCGCATCATCTTTCAGAAAAGTGATCCTAGGGGAAAATGGACTCCTACCTATGAAGGACCATTTGTGATCAAGAACATCTTTTATGGTGGGGCAATGATCTTAACCACCATGGACGGTGATGACTTGCCGCACCCTGTGAACGCAGACATAATCAAAAGATACTACGCATAAATGACCCACTAGGTTGACACACCTAGGCAAAAAAAGGGCATCCCGGTGAATAGAAAACCCGAAAGGGCGGTTCAGGAAAAAATTAGGGATAAATAAAAAAAATTGATACACCTGGCAAGTTAAAAACCCAAAAGGGCGACTTGGGCAAAAAAGGGTTTCCCGGTGGACTGAAAACCCGAAAGGGCGGTCCAGGCAAAAGTTAGGGAATTAAAGCGTAGGACTGTGTCTCGTCGGATCACTTTAAGGACAATCTCTTCACTGACAACTCTGAGCTTCTGATCAATTCAATCATCTTCGGATGAAGCAACGGATGAACAAGATATTCAGAGATACGAAGGCTATAGCAGAATGGGAACCCCATGGGATTTTTACACACATAGCTATCTTTATTTGTATAAAACTTTCTTACTTTTATGACACCATCCTCTTACTAGGATGTCTGTCTCCTCTGTATAAAACACTTATTCAAAGTAAATACAAAGATATCTCTTTCAAAGTGCAAAAACTATTTGTCTTTTTCTTTTACACTTGTGTTTTTATTTGCAAAAACGTCCAATGATTCATTGATGAACATATGCATTTGAACATAATTACTGTTTACAAATAAACAGGATGAAAAAGAACAATTACTGACAGACTGAAAGGATAGGAAAACGTCTTTAGGCTATTCCAGGAGCAATCCCTACAGTACATCATCTAGATCCCCAACGGAGCTAAAACCTTGAAATACATACCCCCAATGGAGTTATAATTTCAAACCCTTAATTCCCATCAGAGTTAAGTTTTCAAACTCCCAATCCCCAATGGAGCCAAAAATTTGAGTTACAGATCCCCAGCGGAGCTGAAACCTTCATCCCCAGTCGAGTCAAGACTTCTAATCCCCAGCGGAAACCATCCAATTTCCCCAACAAGTTATCTTGAAGCCTGAAGGTCAACCAGATAACAGTTAACTTTTGTCTCTCCCCAACCTAGGATAACTCCCCAATAGAGTGGCAGACTACCCGAACCCCTGAACTTACTCTCCAGCAGTAAGCCTTCTTCCCCACAGGGTTCAAACTCCCCAACAAAATGAAGATTCTCATTTTCCCCAGTGAAGTCGCCGAAGTTTTCATTACTATTCAACAGAATGAAGATTCTCATTCTTAGTTCCCCGCAGAAGTCATCTGAGTCTTCCTTATTCTCCAGCAGATCAAGGATTTCCTTTGTATAACCCCCAATAGAAGTCATCAAAGTTCTCTGGATTCTCCAAGCAGATTTCTCAAGCAGTTTGGCATTACTCTCACAACAGATTCTGTCAATAATCCAACTTCAAGACATGAAGGATTCTCACATCCCCACAGAAGTTGTCAAGGATTTTTAATCTCCAACAGTCGCCCAGGATTTTCTTATCCACAACAGTCAAGGATGTATTTTCCCCGACAACAGTCAAGGATTTTATTATCCCCAGTTGTCAAGGATTTATTTTTCTCAACAATATAGCAAATCAGCTTACATGCGCATACATTACATCCATATATCATAAATATTGATGAAGCACATTTATTGCATCATACATTTCATGCAACATAACTTTGTGTTTCAGCTAACATTTTACCCTTTTCAGGATAAGGTTAACAGCCATCATTAACAATGTTCAAAGATTGCAGATACAGTACAGATACGCTCCAGACAAGGGTGCCATTCTGATACTCACTCGGATCTCAACTATCAGATACATATTAGATACGCTCCAGACACGAAAGCCATTATATTTCTCATTTAGATTTAACTATCAATTTCAAGTTTAGATACACTCCAGACACGGAAGTCATTCTGTCCCTTATTCAGATTCTAGTTCAGATACACTCCAGACAGGGAAGTCATTCTGTCACTTATTCAGATTCTAGTTCAGATACGCTCCAGACGCGGATGCCATTCTGGCCCTTATTCATTTTTCTGATTCAGATACCGTACAGATACGCTCTAGACACGAAAGTCATTCTGCTACTCATTCAGATCTCAACTTCAGATACAGTACAGATACGCTCTAGACACGGTTGCCATTCTGTCACTTATTCTGATTCTCCCCAGCTCAGAGACGCTCCAGACACGGATGCTATTCTATTTCTTACTCAAATACAAAGTTCAGATACAACTCAAAGACGCTCCAGACACGGATGCTATTCTATTGCTCATTCAGATTCAAACTTCAGATACAACCTAGATACGCTCCAGACACGGTTGCCATTCTGTCACTTATTCTGATTTTCCCCAGCTCGGATACGCTCCAGACACGGATGCCATTCCATTGATCATTCAGATTCAGTCTCCGGATACAGCTCAGATATGTCCCAGATACGGACACCATTCTGATGCTCATTCTTTTGACTTACAACTCAGCAAACATTCTTGGATGGCATCTTCAAGATCATCTCCAACAAGATTCTATCACATCTCCAAATGGCATCTTTAAGCCCATTTCCTCAACTACATTTTGACGAGTGCAAATTTACGGGCACTCTAGTGTCCAATCATCTTTTACCTTTTAGTCACGAACGGCAAACTCGCCAATCTAACTCTTTAGGTTCAAGAAGATTGAACAGGGGAAGTTGTTGTACCCCAAAGTTTTCCCTCTCATATTATCAATATTTTTCCTCACAAGACTCTTTGGACTCAAGACAAGATTAGGGTTTGCTCAGCTCAAGATCTCACCTTGCACTGATAACCTGAAATTAGGGTTTGAGTTTGCACAAGGATTTTTGGACCATCAATGATTCATGTGACTTTCATACACCATTTTGGACCCCTAAGATTGTTCATACCAAGTTTCAAGCCTTGAATCACATTTTTGACCAGTCAATTGGATAGTTGACCTAAAAATCAACTGTATTGGGGAAAAGTCAACCATGGCCAATTTACAGTCAAACTTCATAATTTTTGATCCCTAACAACATTATAGGCTCCTATGTACCATTTGATCAAGTTTGGACCACAACTCCTCAAGAAATTTGATCATATCATCAAAAGGGCAAAATGGTCAAAATTAGGGTTTTTGACTAAGAAAGGGAAATTTCTAATTTTTAACCTAGCCAATGACCAATTGGGTTCAAGCATGATTTCAAGGAATCAATAGCATCATCTTGACCTAATCACATAGTTCAAAATATCTCAAATGCATAGGATTGACAGATGAATTTTGCAGTCAACTGATAAAAATTCAACTATGCACTGAAAAGTCAAACTTTGACTTTTTGGTCAAAATCAAGTGCCAAGGGTCATAATTCATCAAGATATGTAAAAATGTGAAACTTTTTTATCAAAGAAACCTAAAATTGCAAATTAGGGTTTTAATTTGAAATTTTTCATAACTTAGAATTTTTCATAACTTAGAATTTTTCTAAGTATGGAAAATTTCTTATTTTTCCCAACTTTCCACAACTTTCTCACCATGATGAAATTGGATTCAAAGAAAACTTCCAACATGAAAGTTGTAGTCTTCCATGAAATCTACAACTTTGATTCACAAAGTTTTCCCAAAAGATGCTTGGATCTCAAGTTATGATTTTGTGAATAGGGGTCCATAAACTAAATAACTTAGTGAAATTTTGCCCTAGTTTAGGCAGGTTTTTGGCCTAACTTCATGGCAACTTTTCACCTAGTTCCAAGAAGTATCTCAAAATTAATTTCAAAGATGGATTTTAGAGCATGTTACAAGCTTTCCAAAATGTCAAATAACTCTCCAAGATTATTTATGGTTAGGGAGAATCGAAGAAGGGAAAATGGCAATTTATCACTTTTGTTCAAGGCATTTTCACAATGGTTCAAGTTGCAAATATGTCCTAGAATGCTTGTACCTTGCATTACAGGTCCTAATCCCTTCCACACTCCATTATTAAATTCAAACTCAATGGATATTGGCTTTATTCTGACCGATGGAGCATTGTACAAGAGATTAATCCAAAAATGGCATAAAGTTCATAATACCATTTTGATAAAGCAAGACTTTTACAACTTTGCAATTCTTGAGCCATGGACCTGATCTTTTTTTGCAATCAATATCCATAATTATTAGGAAAAACATACCAACTCCTTGCAGCCCTAGAACTAGCAAGTACAAGCCTTTTGCATTGTCACTTCAACCTTTCTTCAAAAACAAGAAAGGTGGCCAAAAGTCAAGGAACTTGTGCATCTGATAAAGAGAAGGTTTGGCTTTATTTCAAACAACTTCAGAAACTTGTTGCAAGCAGAATACACGAATTCACAACATTCAAAACACTCTCAAACACAAAAAACCCAAGTTCCTGCCCAAACAGGGCATCTTCTGCAGAACCTTTGCCAAATCAATATTGGCTCATGCGTTTTGCTTTAAAACACTTCAAACACTTTACATACATCCTACATAAACTATCCAGGCCCTTGTCTTGCAACTGTGTGCCCTGTTTCAAGCTTCACCATTTTCTTTTTTGAAGGTTGCAGGTTGAATTCTACAGGAAGTTTCAAGCATCCTCAAGGCAAGCTGAGCATTGGGATAGCTTGAGGGAACTTCAAGGAAGCTCACACGATCTTCAGGCCTCACTCAAAGTCCCCACATTGCCATATCCAAATTCAATTGAACAAGGTATTTTTCAAATTTCTATCTCTCTATTTAGGAATCCTTAGGCTTTGATTTGTGAAGCAAAGATGTAGTCCTTAACTTGTTGAAGCTGTACATATGCATACTTTCCATTTATATTAACTGAGTAGTGAGAATTTGAAGCTTGAAGTTCATGAAAAAACTAGGTCAGAAATTAGGGGTGATTAAATTCTCCATGATCCTTGAGAGTTAGATTATGTTTTTTATATCACTGGAGTCGTGAGACCATGAGCTACATGTTTTGTGTTATGGGTTTTTGCTTTTGTGCACGTTTGTGAGAGTTGCAGGTTTGTCCATGGGATGCGCGCGCGAAGCCAAGGACAGGGATGAAGTTGGTGTTCTGGGCCTGGCGCCTTGGGCCTGCTACTTTTCACACCCCTTTGTTTCCTATTTGCACCCCCTTGGCCTATTTTTTATATTTTTGCATATTTTTCATTTCTTTTATGTTTATTAACTTTAATATTTTTCCACATATAAAATAGTTTTATTTTAATAAATGGAAATCATTTTCTTAAAATAATTTGTAAATAATAAAAGAATACTATCCATTTTTATTTTTATTATTCATACACATAAAATATTATTTCCACATATATTTTAATTTTTAATATTTGTAAATATTTTTATTTATTTATTTCTTGTACATAAATGAATAAAATAAATGATGTAGAACATAATTTTCTTTTAAACCAAAAAATTAGGGTTTCCCCTTTCAAAAATAATATTATTATTTTTTCTTATTTTTAGGACTTAAATATTTTTATTTTTACACACATAAAACAATTACAAAACATTTTTGCATAAATACATATTATTGCATATTTAAATAATTGTTTATTTATTTATTGTACAATAAATTCAATTGGGTTGTAATAGTGAATTAGGGTTTTATTTTGTGCAAATATCCCCCATTCAAAACTTGTATGCCCCCTCCCATAATATTGTTGTAATATCTTAGATTTACTTTACGCAATTTATCGCATTATATACATGTTTGGTAAATTAGGGTTTGTATGATAAGACAAAAATCAAACAAATAGAATAACCTAATACAAGACAAACAAAATGCATGAAAAATGACAACACATTGCACACAAGCACCCCTAGGGTTTCACCCACTTGGTTGCCTTAACAAAATGGCCATGGTATGCATGCTAGGTATCTTGGCAAAACAAAACAAAACAAAAGATCATAGTCCCTCGATGACGCTATCTAAAGTTGCCTAAAAACAAAATGATCTTGGTCCCTCAAAATGCTAAAGATACTTGGCAACATTGCTATCATGGTCATACGATGACCCACGCCCGTTCCATTTAACATCTAAAGATAGGGTTGCCTACCAAAACAATGGCAGGTCAACAATGTCAAAGGAATAAAAATGTACAACAAGGACTTTTGAGTAGGTAGAATGCTTCTAGTTACTTGATCAATTTGCAAACAATCCTTGCTATTTTTAAACAAACACACACACATTTCCAAAACATTTCCAAACAACTTTCAAAATATTGAAACATTTTTCAAAAGAAAAACATCTTTGTATACATTCTTACGAATGAGAATCATTACAAAGATTGCCTAAACAAAGGCCTCTTTTCAAAATACTTTCAAAACCACACAAAGCACCATTTCAAACAATTGCAAAAGCAAAGCAAGTGATCTAAACAAGTAACTAAGAGCCCATGGAAAACCATGGATGAAAAGGGTGCTAGCACCTTCCCTTTTCATAATCTACCCCTCGAACCCAAAAAAAATCTCAAAGGTCTTTCCTGTGCTTTTTTTACCTTTCCTTTTGGATAAAATAAAAGTTGGTGGCGACTCTTGCTAAACCGCAACATTTGCGAACACAAACGCTAAACCTCAAGTCAGCTCTCCCACCGCATCACACCATGCTCTACGACACTAAAGTGTTGTACCCCAAAATTTGCCCTATCATTTCCCAAAGGATCATCCAGAACTCTCAAGTTTACTCCTATCAGGTCCCAAGTCTTGAATTATAACTTTTCAAGAAAATCACTCACAAGGGCAAAATGGTCAAAAGCACCCTGAAAAAAAGTCAAATTTTGACTCTAAAATCAAAAACCAAGTTTCAACAATTTTATTTCATTAAGACATGAAATTGGTTCATAAAAAATCAGAAGTTAGAAATTACTTTGAAAAAATCAAATTTCTAAACATTTGGAAATTTTCTAAGTGTTAAGAGGATTTGATACTTCAGAACTTCTGAGTCAGCCTCCATACAAGTGCAGTCAGAAATTGCAAACACGTTTCAGAACATGACGCGTCAATCAGAACATGTAGGAGCGATGCTCTTCAGTTAGAACATGATTCTTCAGCATATAGAGGCTATGTTCAACGCTCTAGTCAGAAGATGCCCCTTCAGCATTTGGAGATTACGTTTCTGATCTTCTACAATCAGAAAATCACCAAATCCCAAGACCTCGTTTAAACAACCTGCTGCACTGCTACAGTATAATACTCTAATAAGCAGTTAATCCAGTCCACGCCTGCATTTTCCCAAATCTTGTGTTTGCACCAAATGAAAAAAGCTGTGATCAAAAAGCAATGGAACAATGTGCTAAAAGTTCAAATCCCATATGTCCCCCCCCCCCCCCCCAAAACCACAAAAAATTCATCTATAAATAAGTTTCTCCATCACACTTGCAAAGGGATGGCTTTTAGAGAGAGAGAATCGTCAAAAAGAGAGAAAAGAAAGTTGTTGATACCTCCATAAAAAAATCCAGAATTCCTAAGAAGAAAACCAAAACCTTTGTTCTTCCCTTAAAGTAAAAGAACTTAGCATTTCCTCCTTCCTTGCTCTTGCTGACTCCAGAATATCTGAAGGCAGCAGCTCAAGTCCCAGACACACACTCCAAGTTCAAGGTAAGTCTCCCTGACTTTGCATCTTCTCATTCTGAACATCATTAACATGTAAATATCATAGTATTAATGTTATCCATACCACTACGTAAGTAGAAAACTCAGGATCAGAACTTTCTGATCATGGCTAGACTCAGGATCAGGATCAGAACTTCCATAAGCTGTTGTGCTTTTATCCTTCTGATTTGTTGTTTGCTGAAAAATGAATAACTTATCATTGTGCTGATGGATGTAAGGAAAGAGTTGAAATATAACACATAACTTCTGTTTGTCACTCGCCATTCTAACACATAGAACTTCTAGGATTTTCTCACTTTTTAAGCACACATAACTTTTGAGTTCTCTTCACTGCTTTAATACTTAGAAATTCTGATTCTTACATAGTAATGCACTAAACTGCTGATGTTTATTCACTGTTTTTAGCATAGCACAAAACTTCTGACTTTTGTCTCACTGTCTGAATACCACCCAGAATTTCTGTGTTTTCCCTCTAACGTTTCTTGCAGGACCTCAGAGTTTACCAACTCAGAACTTCTGATACACATTGTCGTTTCCTGTTAAGTCACAACACTCCTGACTCCAGAACTTCTGATCCCTGTGGTTTCGCTCGCAACAACATGTTTTTTAACTCTTTCATTTATTTTCCTTTTTTATCATTTTTTATATTAACCCTTTTTTTATTAACACAAAAAGACATAAAAATATTTTCTTTTATTATTTAATTAACTTAATACTAAAAAAAACCATTTTCTAAACAAGTCCTTTTTCTTTCTTAATATTGTACATTTCAATATGGTTGTAATAGTAACTTAGGATTTAATTCTATTTTCAACCCCCATTCATAAATATGTATCCCCATCCCCCTAATGATTGTAATAGCGTAGGATATTTACTATTCTGCACTTTTATCGCCTTAAAATATATTGCTAGTAAATAGGACGTATGGCCAGATAAAATCAACAAATAGATGACTTTCAAATACAAGACAAAATACATGCAAACTAACACACTATTCACACATGCACCCTTAAGGTTAACTCCACTTGTTGCCTAAAAAATGGTCATGTTATGCATGTGGGGTGTCTTAACACAAACAAAATATAAGATCATAGTCCCTCGATGACGCTATCAAATTTTCCTTTCAAAAGGATCTTAGTCTCTAAAAGAAAAGTGCTAAGTCATCTCATAACATTGCTATCATGGTCATACGATGACCCAATGTCCGTCCCTTCACATCGAACGATAGGGCTTCTTACTAAAACAATGGTAAGATAGCAACATCTAAAGGAGGAGGAAAAAGAACACCTAAGACCTTTTGAGTAGGTAGATTACTTTTAGTTGCTTGCTCAATTTCAAAACAAACATCCTTGCTATTTTCAAAAACAATTATATAAATTTTCAAAACACTTTCCAAACATGGAATATTTTCAAAAGCTCAACACTTTGTATATGTTCTTACGAACGAGAACTATTAGAAAGTTTTCCTAAACGATGACACCTTTACAAAATACTTTCAAAGCCACACAAAACACATTTTTCAAACAAAAGCAAGTGATCTAGCAAGTAACTAAGAACCCATGGAAAACCATGGATGAAAAGGGTGCTAATACCTTTCCTTTTCATAATCTACCCCCCAAACTCAAGAAAACATCTCGAAAGGTCTTTCCTATGCTTTTTCACCTTTCCTTGTTAGATAAAAGAAAAGTCAACGGCGAATCTTGATAAACCGTAAAATTTGTGAACACAAACGCAAAACACCTCAAGTCATTTCTCCCACCATATCACACAAAGTCATACGACGAGAGTTTGAGGTCGACAACCTTGTCTTGAAGAGAAATAGCAAAGAATCTCGTGAAGGCAAGCTCACAATAAACTTGCAAGGCCCCTATCGTGTCTACACAAAAATAGGGACCGGGGCATACTACTTAGAAAGTCTACAAGGGGAACAACTTACTCAACCATGGAATGAATAAAAGCTAAAACAATATTACAGTTAGAAGACTGAGCAGTTAGCGAGCGTCGTCGACAAGACAAACCCATCAAGGCCCAACCACACGTGTATGCATAGGTACAAGCATGGAACTCCAATATGAATGAAGGGGCGAGACTCTACTTTTTTGACGAACAGACACTCAACTCGACATGGATAACTCAACTGAGCTCCATCGTCGTCGTACCATGCTGGCAGAACACCCAACTCGCGATGGGCATTTCACGCCACCGAGCTTAGGTCTTCGAAACGATACCCGAGTTCTGGCCCATGCCTGGTATTCACCCATGCCGTTTGACCATTTTTCCCACATTGGCGAACACACTAACCAACGATCTAATCCCCACTGGAAACCTAGCCAATAAAAAAGTGTCTCAAGAAGACAAGCATACAATGAACATGCAAAACAGTCAAACATATAAAAGTGACACGATCACGCACATCACTGACCACCACGGTAAAAAATTTAACATACGGCCATTAAGGTCACTATTGTACAAACTTTACAAAAAGGGAGGCCCCTTTCCCCCATCAAACAAATTAATTTTGTGGCCACAAGGACCACAATTGTTCTAAACTTAAAAAAAAAAGGTCTAGGACCCGAAGAATGAAGATACATCAATACGACACGCAGGCCAGAAAAAAGAAATAACTAAAAGCAATCTAGTATCTGGCTGGGGATCCTCCTCGGTAACAAGCTCTTGAAGCGACGACTCTCCAACAAGCACATCCCTGACACTTATGAGATACTCAGCGATTACGATATGACCATCTACCACATAATAGTAGAGACCCATCCTAGTCATATTCAATTCGACTACAGGGTTCAAAACCCGAAGTTGCTTCACTGTGTTATCAAAGCTCCCCTCAGCAACGACTAGAGCATCATCCAACGCCAGCTGTAGGCAAGCAACCAGATCAGCTCGTGTCTTCAAACCGTCGGACTCTTCTGGCTCATCCTCAGCGAGAGCAGCTTCAACAGTCAAGGCCGCCACCTGCTCGTCAGAAGCCTTCTTCTTGACAAAAAGTGCCTTATGATCCTTGGACAATTTCCCCACCCTATCCTTTGCTGCCTTCTGGGCAGTCTTCTCATATGCATAATCCTTCTCCACTTCGTCTAACTTCGCTCGCAGCTTCCTCACCTCGACCTCCAGGGAAGTACGCCACTACCATCTCCAAGACCCTCATGACGACCCCGACATCCTGGGCTAATGTTGTCCTCTTTTCCAGGCGATCTAACTCTTCGAGCAGAAGGGATTCACCCCAAAGAAGATACAGAGAAGAACCCTCAAAGAAGGACCTATCACGCCAGCAAGGGGGCAGCTCATATTTTCTGTTTTCCCTCTACCTGGTCAAATCCTTAGTACCCTCTTTGCACTTCCTCTTATTCCTCGAGGACACCTGTAGAGGAGAAAAAGCCCCGGATGGCTGCCCTGTCGATGAATCGTCTGATCCCGACATAGAGCCCACGTCAGGCGAGGAGGCCTTGCCGCCCTTCTGTGCGTTTTTCAGGTTGGAAGCGGTCATCCTTGCCAAGCTTTTCTGGGTGGGATTCATCTTACCTGCAAGGAAACAAAAATGAATGATAAATAAAATAGAAGAATATATGTGTCATGCAAACAAAGAAAATAGAATCATAAGATGACTACAAAGATACACCAAAAGGTCTTCACTCTCGAGGATCTCTTTAATACTTATCAAACCCTGGTCGTAGGCCTCCAGTTTGTTTTTATCAACAACTGTCTTCCCCCCTCTGCCCGCACGCTAGAAAGAAGGGAACCCCGAAATAAACGTGAATAGACGATCAAAGTTGGCTATGTCCTTGGCACTAAGCAGAATTTTCTTCTAGACATAGGCGTCAGTCCCTCTTTCTTAATGCTTGTCGGTCTAGTGAAAAAGGAAACTTAGTGATCTTACCAGTTTATCAGAACCTGTAAGGTGTCCAGATGATGACTTCAGACAGACTGGAAAGTCAAGGAGGAAAAAAAGGCAGTTGTACCTACAAGGCACTCTGACGATTAAGTAACTGTGAGAGCAAAAAGAGATATTGGCAAAGTATTAGGTTTTTAGTGATGAATAGTCAATATTCGATACCAGGCCCTCACATGAGTGAGAGTTCATATAGTTCCCCTGGCGCTTGGCCATTGGTCCCTATTTTTGGGCCTAGATATACGGGTCCATAAAAATAGGTAACTGCTAGGACTTGGTGAAACAACCGGCTAAACCGTCATCGTATATAAAATCAATGAAGTTTCCACCGAACGTCTTTTATCCCACCGAAAGGGAAAGGTGAACATCGAGAAAACCTGAAGGGGTAAAATCATGGTCTTGCAACCGAGAGATCGGGTAAGGGAGTCGGTTACATAAGGGGAAGGTACTAGCAGCCCACACGCCCGTAGTACTCTACGGTATCAACTCCTGTTGTCTTAATCTAATGGGTGTGGTCAAAACCTATATCTAAGGCTTAAAGCATAAAAGGGAATGCATGAAAAGAAAATATGGGGAAAGAAAGGAATATTTACAAAGATATGCTCGATTAGGCCCCACAAAAACCTCCACCTATGTATCCATTTTAAGGAATCAGAGCAGCCATAGTTCGGCTCACATATTTTGGTTGGTTTGTGATTTTTAGTTAAAAAGACAAAAGCGACAACCAAGATGGAAAAACATCAGATAAAACGACAAAACATCAGCAACAATGACGAAACATCCGACATGATGGGAAAACATCAGCAACAATGACAAAACATATGATAACAATGATAAAACATCAAAAAAGGATGACACTACATCACATGGAAACACAAACTCAAATAAGATGCTAAAACATCGGCATGATAGAAAAATATCAGATATGATGATTGTCGTACCCCAAATTTTCCCTATCTCTTTTATTCTTGTCTGGCTTTGAACTTTGCATTCCATTTGCATCATTTTATTAATCAGTCATTTGCATATCCCGCATCGCAGGGAATCAGGCACTTTGGTTTGAAGTATTAGGGCTATGCCCTCTTTTTGTCTAATCTTGTTTTGAGGCTTTTCTTATCAGGTAAAAAGGAAGCACATCTGGTTCTTGATTAGCGGGTTGTGGAATGAATTTTGTCATCATGTTACAAGGTTGGTTCTTGCTTCAATTTTATCAGAGCCTGGATTAGGGTTTATTTCCCTATGTGTGCTGGTCAAGATGCTAGGGTTTCGAGTTTTTGGATTCTGTGAAGATGTTTCTGTCGCCTGCCTCGAGGATGGTTCAAAGCTCAGGACATTAGGCCTTTCTCACAAGGATTCTCAGGGTTTAATTCTGCACAAGTACAATTGAATCATATTGGATTTTCAAGCATCAAGTCAAAGAGGAAACTATTGAAAGAGAAAACAGATAAAAATATTATTTTGACAAAAATTGGAGAAATACAAGTGTTCTTCGTTTCAGCTCTTTCGATTAGCCTTTAGGCCTCTTTCGATCAGAATCCTTCGATTAACTCTTGGCTTCCTTCGATTGTTCAAAATGGATGCTAGCGTGCCTCTTTCGCATGGGCGTGTGACTTCTTGTTGCAGGCTTCGTTTGTGACTTTTGCTGCCTACATTGCTTGCCTTGAAAACCATGTTTGTTGGCCACAAGTGCCCCCTGCAAGGCAAAAAAAAATCATCTTGATGATGTCCTTCGATCTAGGAGGAAAAATCCTCTCTTTTGCCCTCTTTCGATCACACATCCTGCCCTTGCACGCCTTTTTCGTTTGGGGGAGTGACTTCTCCAACTTTGCAAGTTTCGATTGAGCATATGGCTTCCTACGATCAAGCTGGATTTAGGGGCTTCGATTGAGCATCTGGCTTCCTTCGAGCAAGTTGGATTCAGGGGCTTCGATTGAGCATTTGGCTTCCTTAGAGCAAGCTCTGATCCATAAGCTTCGATTAAGAAACTATTTCCTTCATTTGTTTTTGCTCCAATTCATAAAGCATTGACCTTCTACTGATTTGCTTTGATTCAGAAGGCAATGACTTCCTACAAGTTTTCTTTAATTCACAAAGCAGGGGTTCCCTTCATACTAGCTTCGATTGAACTCCTTCTTCCCTGCTAGCTTCCACTGGGCAATGTTTCCCTTTGTGACAACTAGCTTCGATTCAGATAACAATGGCCTCCTGCAAGTTTATTTCGATTCACCAAGCAGCAACCTCCTACATGAAAACTTCAACCAAGCTATGGCTTCCTGCATGCAAGCTTTGATTGGATAATGGCTTTTCATGCAAGCTTTGTTTAAGCAATGTCCTCTTGCATGCTTTCTTTGATTCACAAAAGTTGTAGCCTCCTGCATGCTTTGTTTCGATTCACCAGAAGTAAAACACTCCAAAAATCTGCTGTGCTGCTTCAAAACCTGTTGTTGCTGCTCCAAAACCTGTTCTTCCTGCACTAACCTACCACAACGCTTCAAAACACTGCTGAGCCTGCACGTCTCAGTCCCATACTTACACGAAATTGGAATAAACACAAATTGTGTTTAATAAAGTAAAATAATAGAGTTATTGCTTTGGTTTGTTCTGATCCAAGTTTCAACTCATTTTCCCTCTCTTTTTTCATCCTCCTCCTCTATATAACAGTGGTATCAACGAAGAGAAAAAGGGGAAGACAGCAAAAAAAAATATCACACAAAAATAGTTGTTCATACCTTTGAACCTTCACAAATCTTGCACCATCACATATACTCCTTCGTCCACATTTAACTCCACAAATCCAAACTTCTCTCTGCACTTGAAATGGTAACAACCTTTCATAATCCTCTTCAATCCACAATACTTCACTGTCAATCTTCAATCACTTTCAATATTACAAAAACGTCAACACAACAAAGGTGTAAGAATCGGAACACATAGAAAAAATACCAAAAAACACAAAAGCAGAAGAAGAGCATAATAAAATACAAAGAAGGAAGATCAACATCAAGCACGAGTCTACCATCGTACCTGATTGGAATCTCATCTCTGGTTTTCTATTTGGCATCTTCAAGGCAGTTGCAGGTAAGCTCTTTACCACTTATGTAGTATCTGTTTTTTTGTTTTGTTTTAGCTTGCAATGAAATAATCATGAAATCAGGGCTGCAATAATGGTTGAACAAACTAAAACATAAAGTGTTAGAAATCCACATCTTCTCAAAACCTCACACCTGTCGAAACCCCTGTGCACCAACAATCCATTTAATTTAATTTGTTTCTTTCATCTATTTAATCATTTATTTATTTAGTTTAACCTCTTTTAATTAGTTTAATTTTCTTTCTTTAATTTTCTTAGCTTTATAACTATCTAGTTTAGCCTTAGAATCAACTTAATACCCTTTTAAATTTATTTTAATTTTTTAGCTTAGTTAATTATTTTTCTTTATTTTTCTTAGTCATATTTTCTTTACTTAATAAAAATCCACATAAAAAATTCATTCCTAAACCTCTACCCAACAATCCTTTCAACTGCACAACAACAACAAATTGTGACCTTCCATTAACCTCTTTAACCATAACCTTAAACCTCACCAATCCACGACACATCAAAACACCTTTTTATTTCCCTCTTGTAAACAGTGAGATAACTACAAAACCGAATGTGATCCATTTTCAACATTCTCAATCACAAACTCACCAATTGATCCACACCATAACTTCACCATACTCCTTCAATCCAAGCTTCTACCTTCTATCTCTAGGCCCAAACGAAAAGCATGCCTTCACTGATTCCAGACTTAGTCGAAAGACAGGACTTCGCCTCTGCCAAGACCCAGTCGAAGGACACAACTCGCTGCTGCATTTGCCCAATCGAAGGACAGGACTTCGCCTCTGCCAAGGCCCAATCGAAAGACGTGACTTTGCTGTTGCCAGCCCCAATCGAAAGAGGCCAGCAGAATGCAAATCGAAGGTTGCTTCCCCCCAATCGAAATACACTCACTTTTTCTTACTTTTATCTTATTTTTTTCCTTCATATTTTTTTTATGCCTTTTGATATGTTTGTAATAGTGTAGGTTTTTACCCTTCTGCATTTTTATTTACTTTGTACAAATTCTAGTAATTAGGCAAGAAAGAATCAACAAGTAAACAAACCAAAAAAATATCCAAAAACATCTTTAATCATTACTTGAATATATCTTAAAACCTCCAAAACATTCACAAATCAAAAAATCCAAAAACATCTTTAATCATTACTTGAATATATCTTAAAACATGCAAAAAACACTCAACCAATCAAAACTCCCCCAAAGGGCATGTTATCTCTGTTCTACCGCGATACCGGCCGTACCTATTGCTAGAATGCGTGCGTTAACGTCGCCCACTAAAAAACACAAACAAACCAACCATTTTCTAAGAGGAACTACGGTGTTCTGATTCCTTCAGTGGATACGTAGGCAAAGGGTTGCGAAACCCTCATGAACGCAATAATCAAAAACTATTCATTTCCCTTTTAGCAAGCATAGTTGTAGATAAACACACCCTTTAAGACAAACAAACAAAATGGATCCCGTTGAGTACAACGGATGTGAGGGGTGCTAATACCTTCCCCTCGCATAACCGACTCCCTTACCCTTTCTCTTGGTCGCAAGACCATCTTATCCATTCCCTTGTGGTTTTATCGATATATCCCCTTCCTTCGGGATAAATAAAGTTCAGTGGTGGCTCTGTGTTTTCTGTCGGTAGCTTCAGCTGGCGACTCTGCTGGGGACTTTTAGCGAGTCTCTCCTAGTTTTGTTTACTTCTCTTTTGGGTGTTTATTTATTTGCTTTATCTTGCTTTACTGTTTTATTTCTTTATTTATTCTTTTGTATATATTGCATATTTGTTGCTACTCATATATTCTGGACATTGTGATGTTGGGTTTGGTGACTACTTTTGATAAGTCCTCTACCCGGACTTGGGTTACACATAGGATTAGGATGGGCGGTATAGTCATGTTAACTTTGAGGGAGTAATCCCGAAGAAGGAGGCATGAGAATCCCCCACTCAGTGGAGGTCCCCTTGAAGGTAATGATGTTTTCCGAGTAATCGGGAAGACGTCGTTGCTTTCGAACTGGGAGCTCGAGAAGCTGAGAGCCGTAGAACCATTAACCCATCTTGGCCTTTTAGGTGCAATGCGAAGACTGTAACAGAGTAATTCGGAAGTAGTTATCACGCAATATTGCACTCGGACAAGTTTTTCCCGCGAATATTACTGATTACCAAGTAATTGGGACGTCGGTAATATCCAAAGGAAGAATGTAGACTTCGAGAACTCTTTAGAACCTTGTTCGGCAGGTGATAAACCCCTAGTACATACCTCATGGGTGGTTACTTTGACTCCAAGCCTGTGACGTCGAACTTTTGATCCTGTTACTTTCAGCCTGTGCAACGGATTACGCAATGGTTATCCAGAATATGTGAAGCTGAGACTTCATGCCATAGCATACCATAACATCACATCATCATGTACATATATCTCATATCTAGAGAAATCCAAAGACAAGTCATGTTGATGTAACTTTTCAAAAAGGGAAATTTAAAAAAAAAGAAAAGATAGACGAGTCTTTGGGTCTCATTAGAAATGAAGATAAAGCATTCATCCATATTACCATGCATTCATTTTTTCACAACAAAAACTCATTGGGGTCCCCTTTCTCAATCCAGTAAACAGCAAAGACGACTCATCCACATCCTTACCATACCAGAGGCAACCAGCAAAGGCTAATGGATCTTTTTGAAGTGAACCAGAATGCACTCCGTCGGGATATGGACACTATGGGTACCCGCATGGATCAACTCATGGAAACTCTACATGTCGTGATTAAGGGTCAAGAAGAACGACACCAGAGTGTTTCCAAGCTTACTACTGCTGCACCTTCCACTTATGCTAATGGGAGAAATGACAATGCTAATGTTGAGACTCCTACCGGTGCTCCTAGGAATGATGTCGACGATCATCATGATGTTATTGATCTCGATGAACCCCAAGTGAATCTTGCTGTCGGGGTTGCCGAAACTGCGAAGATGTATCATGCCCTGGAAGAGCGACTTAGAGCCATGGAAGGAATCAAGGCGTCCGGATTCAACACTGCTGCAATGTGCCTCGTGCCTGGGGTAGTTATTCCTCCTAAGTTAAAAGTCCCAGAGTTCGACAAGTACAAAGGCACTTCTTGCCCAGAGACACATCTCCATTCCTATTGTCGCAAAATGGCGGCCTATGTTGGAAATGAACCTTTGCTCATGCATTTCTTTTAGGACAGTTTGACCGGGGCATCCTTGGATTAGTATATGCAATTGGAAAGATCTCATGTCAGTACTTGGGGAGAACTTGCTGATGCTTTTTGAAACATTACCATTACAATACTACCATGGCTCCTAGCCGTACTCAGCTCCAAGGGATGGTACAAAAATATGAATAGTCTTTCAAAGAGTACGCTCAGAGGTGGCGTGAACTGGTTGCAAGGGTCCGGCCTCCTCTCTTGGATCGTGAATTGACTTATTTGTTCGTAGGCACCGTGCAAGACCCATATCTCCAACATATACTCGGTAGTATTTCGACCTCCTTTTCGAACTTGGTTACCATCGGGGAATGTATTGAAGATGGCCTTAAGTCAGGAAAAATTCAAGGTACATCTAGCGCTATCAATGGAAGTAACAAGAAACCTTGCTTTGGCCTCCTCAAGAAGAAAGAAGGAGATACTAGTGCTACTATCAACAAAGGAAAGGCCCCGGTCCATCATCAAGATCAAGCTCTGCACCGTCAAACGTCATTTGTTCATCCTAATGTTCCTCGAGCATGTGCTACAATCTCAGCTCAACAACCGTGGGTGACTCAGCATCAGTCAATCCATCATCAACATCAGTACACACAGAGACAATTGTATGTTCAACGAGAACGATCTGGGTCTTTTCAGCTGAGTCATCAACCCCAGGGGCAACAAGGACGAAAGAGGAAGAAAGTTATTGAAAGGAGGGTGGATCCCATTCCCATGTCTTATGCTCAACTTCTCCCTCAGTTGTTTGCCAATCAGTTGGTTTAACTGCGTGAGCTGGGTCCAACAACAAATCCTCTCCCACGAGGGTATGACGTTAGTGCTCGTTGCGTATTCCATTCAGGGGCTCCAGGCCACACAATTGAGAATTGTAGGGCATTAAAAAACAACGTTCAAGACCTCCTTGATGCCAAAGTTATCACGTTCACTCCAAAGGGTCTGATAATGGATTGAATCCCCTTGTTGAGATAGGTGTCAAGACTGCAAGAGTGTCTCCTCAAATGAGCCAGGGCTGAAGAAGTCTCCCGAGCATGGAAATTTCTAATTTCATTTTGCATTATCATTTATAACCTTTCTCATTTTGTTCAGTACCCACTGTATACAAAATTGTTTGTCATTTTATATTGAATCACCATGCACTGACTGTGTTTGTCTTGAACTAATCCATTCGTATTCACTCATTTAAGTTTTGTTATTGCTTTTGATGCTTAACTCTTTTTAATTTAAAGAAAATAACTCTTGAGGGAGGATGATGAAGATCTGATACTTAGATTCTCAAACGGTATGCTTTTGAATAAAACCTTGTTGACGATGTACAGGCATTGTTTCAAATCCCCAAACACCGGAGTTATAAGGAAGATAGACCATCGTCAACCCTTTCGAGCTTTGAAGTAGGAGTTTCTTTTACACAGAAAAACCCTCAATTTTAACCCCGGGGCGGGTAGATTTCAGTTAATTCGATCGAGCATCCAGAACTCGTCAAGAGGGAGTTCCTAGGGATACAACAATGGTTATCCATCAAAGGGCTAGGAGAAGTCAACACCATAATGATAAACCGTCGCCTACCAGCAACGTGCATCGAAGAGAACGATATCCCGATGGGTATCTCTTGCACAATCAGGAGGTCAGCAGATGACGATACCATAACAGTTATTCTTCGTCTATCCAGGACTCAGACAACCACAACCATTTCCCACCAATCGAAGATGGCGCAAAGATCAATAACTTGTTCAAAAAGAAAGAGACAAAAAGCCCCGTTAAGTCAAAACTTGAAAAACAGGAGACTTAGGCAAAAGTCAGGGCATCCCGCTGGACTACAACTTCAAAATCAAGAAATTATCCAGGAAAAAATTAGGGAAAGCGAAATTAAGAAATAATAATAATCCTTAGCAAAGAACAAGATCGAGTGATCAGACGCCAAGAAGCCAGTGATTGTCGGGTCTTAGAAACCCTTGTGGTTCCTCAATCATCACAAACTCTCTTCTCAGGAGATGAGTTCTCGTATCGAGTTAACTGAACATAGGAATGGAGAACATCATGGAGAATGGGTGGGCACCAAATAATTTTGAGCCTTAAATATTTTTTCTAAAACCGTGAACCAGGCCATGTTACAACCCTTAAAAGTCCTAACTGAAGCATGGGTTAATTAGAAAGCAATACTATAGCGAGAGTACGGTAACCTGACTCCTCGAGGATGTACTAAAATTTGATTTGTAAAAACAAAAAACTGATGCTTCGACGTCATTTCAATAAAAGTTTTTGAACTTCAAGACAAGCATAGAATTTGCATTAGAATCATCATTCTTAGACAAACATTCGTTGCATATAAGTAAGTGCTTGAACACCAAGTAAGCTTGCGTGATGAGCATCATTGAAAACATGGTCATCTCGAAGGACGATTGCTGCAGAAACTTGTCAAAAAACAAAGATTGATCTTATTCTGGGGCATTCCCTCAAGCTGCCAATCAGAGGCTATCACGTCGATAAATCTCTTCCATATTTTTCCAGTCAATTAGAAGCAACCATGTCGATAAATCTCTTTAAACTTCAAACTGGGGGAATCAAGCTGAGTAACCTATTCAAAATTTGTGCAACCTGGGGCAGTTACGTCGAGATTCGACAAATCTCTACGAGAATCCATGATCAGAGGCAGATATTGGGGCATTCCACTTTGCACCGTATTATGACACGAATCTTCCAGCATTCCACTCGAAGAGATCCTTGCACATAGGGACATTCCTCCTCCCCTCTTATGGAGCTACTCAAGCAAATTCCTGTCATCCGTACAAATTCAATCAAGCTAAGAGAGTCATGACGTTCACTTTGGTTCAGTTAACGTCCTCAGAATCATCATCATTCCCTACAGATGTTTAAACATGTAACTCCCCGGTAATGAAGTGAACTCGGGGAATCTGAAGACACTAATGTCCATTTCCTAATCCCCAAGTGGTTCGTGAAGTAAGGAAAGTCAGACGGGGCCCTTTCCTCCCTGGAAATAGAGAAAACTTGGGGAATTTGATGAGATCAATGTCTCTATTCAGTCATTCACAAGCAGTCTAGCAGGTGAAGAAAGTCAGATCAAGCTACTCCTCCTCAACAAGATTTAACCCCCAGTGAACTCGACAAGGCTAACTCTTTTCTCTCAGATTTCGAGCACTAGTCCATATTGGTACCTTAAGATGACGGACAACAGATCCCAATGAGTTTTTGACATTTTACATACAATAATCATCACGACATACTGCATTGCATCCTCAAACGCATAGCATATCCATGGATCATCATGTCACACTTCAAATGCATGTGAAGCATGAGCCAGATCAACCCCAAATCAACAAAACATCCTCACAAAGAATTTCATCCTCACAATTCCCAGTTAACATCTATTATTACATTACCAACTAAAATAAACCATGGTGCCAGTACGTCGTACTTCTCCCCAACTCTCAATGTTCACGTTATCTTTCATAGGGTCGTAGGTTGCTCGTAGGTCTTACCCGCACGTTATCTTTCATAGGGTCGTAGGTCGCTCGTAGGTCTTACCCTCACATTATATTTCATAGGGTCGTAGGTCGCTCGTAGGTCTTACCCTCACATTATCTTTCATAGGGTCGTAGGTCGCTCGTAGGTCTTACCCTCACATTATCTTTCATAGGGTCGTAGGTCGCTCGTAGGTCTTACCCCCACATTATCTTTCATAGGGTCGTAGGTCGCTCGTAGATCTTACCCTCACATTATCTTTGATAGGGTCGTAGGTCGCTCGTAGGTCTTACCCTAACATTATCTTTCATAGGGTCGTAGGTCGCTCGTAGGTCTTACCCTCACATTATCTTTCATAGGGTCGTAGGTCGCTCGTAGGTCTTACCCTCACGTTATCTTTTCATAGGGTCGTAGGTCGCTCGTAGGTCTTACCCTCACGTTATCTTTTCATAGGGTCGTAGGTGGCTCATAGGTCTTACCCTCACGTTATCTTTACTAGGGTCGTAGGTCATTCGTAGGTCTTACCCTCCCGTTATCTTTGCTAGGGTCGTAGGTCGCTCGTAGGTCTTACCCTCACGTTATCTTTACCAGGGTCGTAGGTCGCTCGTAGGTCTTACCCTCAAGTTATCTTTACCAGGGTCGTAGGTCGCCCATAGGTCTTACCCTCAATTTACCTTTTCTCTTGGGTCATAGATCATACGTCTATCTTTACCCGTTGTCTTTACCTTTCTTTTTGGGTCGTGAAATACCGCTTGATAGATCCTCTGTCGTCATCACGTTCTACTCATTGCATTTAAGTTATCATTTTGTCAAGTAATTCTACTTTCAGTCATCACGACATCGTCAACCATATCCTTTCAGTCGCTTTACTATTCATTCCCTCAAAAAAAAAACTTGTATTGGCACTGTTGTACCCCAAAATTTGCCCTCGCATTTTTCTCAAGAAATCTCAGCTTCAGGTGTTTCCTGATTTTTCAAACTGGCTCAAGAATCGGTCAAACGGGCTTTTCTCGTCAGTCAGAGCAAAAATTAGGGTTTTACTGATTTTCAGGGCTCTGGAATGTTTCACACAGTTGGCTTAGGGTTTTGGTTGATTTTGGGCTCAACTTCGATCAGGCAAACGCACTTTGGCATTTAATCAGGAATTAGGGTTTTTGGGCACGTTCTCAGAAGGATTTAAGTTCCACAACACTTTGCAAGTTATTCTGAGATTCGGGTTGAATTCGCATTGTTTTGATTTAATCAGTAAAAGAAGGCATTTGGTTTGAATTCACATTTGTTTGATTGAACATAGTCAAAAGATACATGCAGTTTGGATTTACAGTGCTTGGCAAAGAATCAGTGAAAAGGGAATGCGCTTGATCAATTTGTTTTGGTTAAACTGTTTGCTTTACTTTGGATATTGGAAAGGCCAGGTTCAACTGAATGAATTGCTAAGGCATTGTTTAAATTATTTATTATTCTGAGGTTAAGTGATTGGAATTTATTTTTCAATTGTTTTAATTCAAAGAATTTTAATAAATGAATAAACAATAAAAGAGAAAATAGATTTAATTGGATAATGAAAACTTTTATTTATTCTTAAATTAATTGTACAATTATTGTTTACAATTTATTTACAAACAATGATTTTACACTAATTTAAATTTAAATAAAAAGAAAATTATCCTATTTTTTCTAATTCTTCAGTCTTCATTTAGTACCCCTCTCCATTCAATTATTCATCTGCAAAAGAAAAAAAAGAAAAAAAGTCAAAAAGCAGATAAAATAATAAATGACAGACAGTTCATCATTAAGGGCCACTGATTGGGATCAGTTAACCCTCTCTGCAAATCACGGGATTTCTCCCGGTTCACAAAGAGGGAAGAATTTTATTTGCTAAAATCATGAATGCAAAGTTGAGAAAAAATGCAAAGTGTCAAAACTGCATAAATTCAAAATCTCAAACTCCAAGTTCAAACTCAAACTAAAAATCAAATTGCAACTTTCTGTCAAAATCCAAAAGTGTCAAACTTGCTGTCAAATGCCAAAAGGGTTACCAAAGATTTCAACAAAGAAGATTTTGAAAGATATCAAAAAGCACAAAAGCTGTCAAGAAGAGATCAAATATGCAGAGGAAAGCATGATATGCAAGCAACTCATTTTCATCATTTCCCAAATGAAGTGACCCTTTCAGAACAAAGGTACAACACAAACATAGTTTAATATTTTTAGTTGTACTGAGAGAGAAGAGTAGAGAGAGAATAGGGCAGGTTTTTTAGGCTTTAGGCAGGAAGCATAAGAAACATATACAAAAAGAAAACAAAAAGACAGTAGAGGAGGAGAGAGCAAACCAACACAAAGAAAAAAAGATACAAACTGTTAAGCCTCAAGCTTAACCAAAACCCTGTGAAGGCCAAGCCTGTACCTGCTACCTCAAACGCCTAAACATCAAAAACCAGTACAACCTGCATATGCCAAACCAGCATAACCTCCAAACACAAAACCTGCTGTCCAGAACCTCAAGCACATGGCCTAACAAAACCATAAAACTTGCCTACTGCATAAGCCTTAACCATAGAAAAGACCTGCATCAGACCTGCATAAGGGCCCTGAACCTGCTGTCCAGAAAGAAGCAAAAAAAGACTTCACAAGCAATCAAATCTACAAGACCAGCATCAAGCCAAAACTCTTACCATTTTTCAATCCAAACACAAAAAAGAGCATGAACTGTAAAAACCATATCAGAACCTAAAACCTTTCCTACTGCATCAAACCATTCAAAAACCAACACAAAAAATACACAAACTGATAAACCTCCACCACCATCAAACATCAAAGCCATACCAGCATGTACCCTGTCAAACAAAAACCTGAACAAAAGAACCTGAAGCACAAAGCCTGCCTACTGCATAAACCAAGTCCTAACATGGCCTAAACCAATATACACACCTGTCTGAAGAAAACAAACAAAACTATCAGATGCCTTAAGCTTGCATTGAGCCTAAAACCTGTAAAGAACTAGTACAACCTGCCTGAAACCTACTCAAAACACCAACCCAGTCCAGCTTCAAGCCTAAGTCAAAAATCGTTCCAAACCTTTCAAAACATCAAAACCCACACAAAGCCTCAGAGGAACCCTCATCATAGGCCAATACACGAAGCATCAAGTATACACGAAGAGGCAACCTTAACAAGCAGACAAAGTGTCTCAATAATAGCACAGTCAGAAACAAGCATCAGGCCCTCAGAACCCTAGGCTCTTCATTGAGCAAGCAGAACAACACAGGCAACGAAGAGATAGTCAAAGAAGAAGCATATTCGTAAGGCAACCCAGGGCAACTGGAAGAGAAGAGGAAAAGAATCACAGGCCCTCATAACCCTAGACCTCAGAAATTTCCATCACAGGCAAGCACGAAAGGCAACAAGCGTTTCAAAGGCAATAAAGCATACAACAAAATCATAGCAAGGCCAGAAGAAAAGGAAAAGATTTTCAAGTCATCATCACGAAACCCTAAATTGGCAAAAAGTAAAGATACCAGTTAAAGCTTTCATCCGCACCCTTCACCGTCGAGCCTCCGAGCATCCCCGCCATTCCTTCCCCTCTTCAGTAAAGGTAATGCACGTTCTTTCATCCTTTCTCGTGTATCTCCAACGAAATCAAAAATAAACACAACATGCAAATCAAAGTCAAACACTTAATCTAATCAAGCAGTTAATCAAGAAGAAGATAGTAACCCATAACGTGTAAAAGAAATCAAACCCTAAAACGCGAAAATCAAGGAGAAAGGGTTACCCTTTTGTGCGCTTCTCTGCATCAAGAAAGAAGGAAGGAGGTGGAGGCGCTGATGGCTAGGCAAAGAGGAGGTGCTGGCCAAGGGGTATCACTCAGAGAAGACGAACGGAAACGAACAAACGAACGCCGCCGCTGCATAAACCCTACGCGTTCCAAACCTTTCAAAACCATCTAACCCTAAAACATTTGTTTCAGTACAGTGGGCCTAACCCGTTTCAACCTCTCCAAGGCCCATTTCAAAATCTGACCTCTTTTAAGTATAAAACTTCTTTTCATTTTCTTGTGTTAAACAAATTAACAAAATATAACTCTTTTTTTACTAACAATATTTTTATATGTTTTGATCTATAAATAAACCTATATTTTCTCTTTTTTTTTCTACACATAGAACATTAAGTGTTCCTTAAAGATAATACTTTTTCTTTTATTAAGATTAATATCTAATTTGTACAAACAAATGAAAAATACATTTTTTCTAATTTAATCTTTGATTTTTATTTAAAACATACTTTGTACATAAATTCTTTTTTAAAATAAATACATTTTCCTTTCTTAAGAAATTTTTGTACATAACAAATAAAAATACATTTTTCTAATATTAAATTCTTAAACATTTAATTAAAATACTTTTTGTATATAATAAACAAATATGCATTTTTATACATAATCTAATTAGAATTTAAAGCATTTGATTAAAACATTTCTTTTTATACATATTAAGGAAATACAAGATTATTAATTAAATAAACATTTAATTTTTCTTTAAGTTAAACAATACTTAATACATATCAAAATTCACATTGTCGCACCTGTAAATAATCACATACGCACATACTCGTACACTTACACAACACATTTACATGGCTCCTATGCACATTTGTTTATCTTATACATTGATATACGTCATTTACATTTGATCGCAAATTCGATTTGGTTGTAACTTATTGGATACTATAAGTCTCATCCCCATTCATAAATTTGTACCCCCACTCCCGGATACTTATTTTGTAATAGCGTAGATTTTACATTTTCGCAATTTACCGCTTTCAATTATACCATGGTTAGACCTAGGGTTTGCATGTACATAAAATCAAACGCTAGATAACCTAATACAAGACAAATACATGAAATCAATACACAATCACACTTACACCCTCTAGGGTAATCCCACATGTTGCCTTCCAAAATGGGCCATGCTTGCACGTCGAGTATCTTTGGCAAAACAAATTCAAATGATCATAAGTCCCTCGATGACGCTTTCGAATGTTGCCTAAAACAGAATGATCATAGTCCCTTCAAAGCAAATTGCCAAAGACACTTGGCACCATTGCATTCATGGTCCATACGATGACCCGCGCCCGTCCCGAATAAACTTCCTAAACGCAAGATTGTCCACCAAATTCAATGGTGGAACAAAATTGTTAAAAAGGGTTGAAAACATAGAGAAAACCTTTGAGTACAATAGGGTAGACAAAACTCTTAGTTACTTGAGATCAACTTGCAAAAACGCTTGCCTTCTTTTCAAAAACCACAATCCACAACACTTTCAAACAAACTCTCAAAAACATTTTGAAACATCTTTTCGAAAAGATACACACTTTTGTAAAACACTCAAACACGAGTCAAATACATTGGTCGCCTAAGACTAGGCATCTTCTTCAAAAACATTTTCAAAACACACACACACACACACACACCATTTTCAAGCAATCGAAAATCAAGGCAAGTGATCTAAAAACCAAGTAACTAAGAGCCCATGGATAACCATGGATGAAAAGGGTGCTAATACCTTCCCTTTTCATAATCTACCCCCCGAACCCACGAAATATCTCAAAAGGTATTTGCTGTGCTTTTTTAACCTTTCCTTTAGGATAAAATAAAAAGTCAGTGGCGACTCTTGCTCAACCGAAACATTTGCGAAAACAAACGCAAAACCATAGTCAGTTCTCCCACCGTATCACAGAACTGGCGACTCTGCTGGGGAAAGACTACTAAAAGTGGGGTTACCTTAGGGTTTAGATCACCTTTATTTTCAATTGATTGCTTTGTTTGCTTTTACATTTGTGGGCTTTGTATCGGAGTTTCATAGATCCTAACCCGGATCTGGGGAAAACCTTTTTAGGTAGCATAATCTGTGAGGGACCTGTCCGGCGTATACCGACATGGGTGAAGCAGTGGCTACGTTGGTGTGGCGCCTTGGTCTGTACCGATATCCCTCGTGTTGAAACGGGGAGAATATGGGTCTTCCAAGGAGTCATTAAGCACCAACCGACCTTAGAACCCTAAATTGACCAAACTTGGCCATTAGGACAATAACAGTATGTTACACTCATTGAGGCTAAACTCTCGAGATGGTTCTGGCCGCGAGAAAAGATTGAGATGCTGGAGTTATGACCGATTGAGGGTAGCCAATGATATGAGATCCTCTAGAACCCGGTTACTTTTTGATAGGACAGGTTTTAACCAACGAAACTGAAAGAGGGTAGTACCTGAACCTCATGCAAGCCTAAACCTAAGGACTTGTTTGCTTTGTGTGAATATGTTTGCCTGTATATACACTCATTTGCTTGTGCATACATATACATAACATCATGACATCATACCATAGCATTTTCAATAACCATTTCAAGGATCTCGAGGGCTCTTTTGATGCAGGGTTATGTTGAACCAGACGTCTATCAAGGGGCAAGGGGTTTCTCCTCTAACCAATGCAATCAAAGTTCAAGTGCAACAACTTGAATCAGTGGCTATGACCCACTTGACATGGTGAGCTTGATTCTCGTGGAAAGACATCCCCCGATACAAGGTTCTCCAAATCAAAGTTCAAATACAACAACTTGAATCAGTGGCTATGACCCACTTGACATGGTGAGCTTGATTCTAGTGGTAAGACATCCACCGGTGCAGAGATCTCCAATCAAAGACTGAAGTTCAACCTCTAACATTTTCTTGTGTTTACCCCAAGAGATCCTTGAAAGCATGCATCTACATATCATGCATTGCATTTTGACAGTTTTTCCTTTTTCAGGTTTCCTTACTCTCCTGCTGTTTATTTCAGCAAGAGATGGCTCTAGAAAGGTCTGTCAAAGACATCCAAGACCAGACTGCTCAGCTGCAAGAGATGTTCCTGAACTTGTCTCTGGGGCAAGAAGAGATGAAAGCTCTCCTCACAAAGGGCTTGGAGAATTCCAACAATGCCAGGAGTGATCAGATTGCGGAGCTGCAGTTTGATCTGACAACCTTGAGGACCCAAGTGATGGGACAGTTGGTGGGCCAGATGGCTCTCATTCAAGACTTATCTCAAAGACAAGAGGAACTCAGAGTTCTTGTCCGCCAACTGCTTCCAAACAACCAACTGGGGCAAACATCTGAGGTTGAAGAGCAAGTCACCGCTCAGCCTCCATCCACTCAAGAAGACAAAGGGAAAGCTCCTTTGCTTGCTTCAGGGTCACAAGCCCATCAACAACCTCGCCAGCGTCAACGGGGTAATCGGCGTAAGCAAGAAACGTCGGGAAGACAGTTCACGGAGACTGAAATACCATCATTCTTCATACTGAAGCGCCTGTTGGAGGTCAACTTGCTTACTGTAAAGGACCCTCCTCAGAAGCTCAATACCTCCTCTCCTAACTATCATCCCGACGCATTTTGTGTTTACCACTCTTACAGCCCGGGACACGACACCAACGACTGTTGGGCCTTGAAGAACAAGATTCAAGATCTGATCGACATTGGGGTGCTGGAATTCATGCCAGACGGCGAGATGAAAATCTTCCGTTAAGAGGTTCTCCACTTGAAGTGACGAAGCTCAAGCTGAAAGACTTTTGCTTCTTTTTGAATTTTCAAAGTTGTAATTTCTTTTGCTGTCAAACAATTATCTGTTGATGTTAAACTCTATTTTCATTAATGCATTGCATATGTTTGTCTTGAATTCATCCATTCATTTCACTACTCTTATGCTTTCCTTTATGATATTTGACTCTTGATAAAAAGCTGTAAGCCTTAGAGGGAGGATGACGAAACAATACCATGATCTTATACAGTATGCTTTTGAACAGACCTTGCTGATGATGTACAGGCATTTCTTTCAATCCCCAAACACTGGAGTTATAAGGAAGTTAATCCCTAGTCAACCCCTTCGAGCCAAAGAAGTAGGAGTTTTCTGTTCTGAACAATCAAAACCTTTGATATAAACCTGGGGCAGGGTAGTATCTCAGTTAATTCAAGAGAAAATGCGCATTGAGGTCGCAAACTCTCAAATTCGTAATACAACGAACGACGTCGAAAAAGGAAGTATTCCTTTGGAATCAAAAGACAAGGGTGGTTCCCTATCACATAGACAGTCAATCTCTCAAAAAGAGAAAAAGCCCACTGGGCCAAAACCTATAAAGGAGGCTTAAGAAAGCTGGGGCATCCCGCTGACAATAATCTCGAAAATGGGAACAGTCAGGCAAAAGTTAGGGATAACAAATCAAAATCAAAATAGTGAGGTCATTACAAAATCCTCAGCAACGTGAAAAATGTTGAAAAAGAAAAAAGGAGATGATGACTGTCTCCCCGAATTCAACTGGTGAACCGTCGCCCAAAAGTCGTTCAAAACTCAAAACAGAGTGTGACACACAATTAACTGAGCTTAGGTTGAAGAACATCACGAAGAGCGGGTGGGTACAAATATACTTTGAGCCTTTATCCTTTGTTTCTTAAACCGTAAACCAGGCCACGTTACAACCCTTCAAAAGTCCTAATTGAAGCATGGGTTAGTTCGAAAGCATACTGTTACAAAAGGTATCCTGACTCCTGTAAGGCTTTACTCTTAATCTTGTGTTGATTTGTCTTATAAAAAGTTTTCTGCTAAAAACGCATTTTTCAAAACTTCGAGACAAACATAAACTTTGCATTGCTTGAATATCACTGTCTGCATTTGGCTTTTTGTTTGACAGCGAAGAAATTCATACAGCGAATGTTTGGAGGAACGAAAACTCTCTCAGTGAGCAAAATCACTTCAAAGGGACGACACTTCCTTTACAAATCTCCTATCCGCAAGGGGAATGACATGTCACAATTCGATTAACCTGGGGCAGTCCAGTCAAGGTCCAACAGATCTTTCAAAAATTCAGTTAACCTGGGGCAGTCCAGTCAAGATTTCAAGAAATCTCTCAATATGAAGAGTAATCTGATTCAAGACTCCTTCACCACCACTTGGGGCATTCGAATGTCAAAAGTGTTCAACAAATCAACTATTACATTTCCAGACTCGATTTCTGTATCTAGCCAGGGCACGTCTGAAGAGTTTGAAGATTCGATTCCTGTATCCAGCCAGGGCATATCTATCAACTATCACAATTCCAGATTCGATTCCTGTATCCAGCCAGGGAATATCTGTTGACCATATTTCCAGACTCGATTCCTGTATCTAGCCAGGGCACGTCTGAAGAAGTTTGAAGATTCGATTCCTGTATCCAGCCAGGGCATATCTGTTAACTATCACCTTTCCAGACTCGATTCCTATATCCAGCCAGGGCACGTCTGAAGAATTCCAGATCAACGCCTGTAACAAGCCAGGAAAACATCTGTGGACGACCGATTGTAGATCAACACCTGTAACAAGCCAGGAATTTATCTACATCACCACTTGGGGCATTCGAATGTCAAAAGTGTTCAAAAACCCGATGCAGTTTTACACGATCTCATCATCAGGAAACCCTACATCGGTTCCTCTTCAAGACTTCTGAAACCAGTTTACGGATTCTTCCCAACAACGGATGTTAATCTACCAACTTGTTCAGAGGCAACTTCTGAAACCAGTTTACGGATTCTTCCCAACAACGGATGTTAATCTACCAACTTGTTCAGAGGCAACCTCTGAAAACAGTTTACGGACGCTTCCCAACAACGGATGCTGCTCTATTGCTTATTCAACTTCAAGATTTCTGAAAATAGTTCACGGGTTCTCCAAGTAACGGATGTTAACCTATCGCTTGTTCAGATTCTTCTCAAGACTTCTGAAACCAGTTTACAGATTCTTCCCAACAACGGATGTTAATCTACCAACTTGTTCAGAGGCAACCTCTGAAAACAGTTTACGGACGCTTCCCAACAACGGATGCTGCTCTATTGCTTATTCAACTTCAAGATTTCTGAAAACAGTTCACGGGTTCTCCAAGTAACGGATGTTAACCTATCGCTTGTTCAGATTCTTCTCAAGACTTCTGAAAACAGTTATGGATTCTTCCCAACAACGGATGTTAATCTATCAGCTTGTTCAGATGCAACCATTGAAAATAGTTTACGGACGCTTCCCAACAACGGATGCTGCTCTATTGCTGATTCAATCTCAAGATTTCTGAAAACAGTTCACGGGTTCTCCAAGTAACGGATGTTAACCTATCGCTTGTTCAGATTCTTCTCAAGCTAACTCCACTCAGAGTCAAGCTTCATTATCCCCAGTGAAGCTAAAACTTCAAATTATCAATCCCCAGCGGAGCCAGACTAATGAACCTTCTCCCCACAGAGTTTTGGGAGGGAAAATCTTGAGTTCCCCAGTGAAGTCGCCAGAGTTACTTCCCACCGAACTGAAGATTCTCAATCTTACCTCCCCAGCATGAGTCTACTAGTTTGGAACTCCCCAGTAGAGGCCATCAGGAATTCTCTTCCCCAGCAGCAGCCCAGGATTTATTTTCTGGGCAGCGGTCAAGATTCTTTTATCTTCAGCCGTCCAAGACTCATTTATCCTCAGCAAGATATCTCATCAGCCTACATGCGCATTCATCACATTCATGTCATAAACATTGATGTCAAATACATTGCATCATGCATCATAACATTGCATACAACTAACCCTTTACTTTTTCAGGTAGGATCAGTCGACAGACAAAGATCACCTTCCGAGATTCATCCAGAAATAGTTCAGATGTGACCCGGACACAGCGACATTCTGATACTTATTCCAGATCCATTCAAACGCATCATCAGGAAACCCTACACCGGTTCCTCTTCAACTTAAAGATTCTGAAAACAGTTTACAGATTCTTCCCAACAACGGATGTTAATCTACCAACTTGTTCAGATGAGAACAGTTTACGGATTCTTCCTAACAACGGATGTTAATCTACCAACTTGTTCAGATGCAATTTTTGAGAACAGTTTACGGATTCTTCCCAACAACGGATGTCAATCTACCAACTTGTTCAGATGCAATTTTTGAGAACAGTTTACGGATTCTTCCCAACAACGGATGTCAATCTACCAACTTGTTCAGATGCCAACTTTTGAAAACAGTTTACGGACGCTTCCCAACAACGGATGTGGCTCTATTGCTTATTCAATCTCAACTCCTGAAAATAGTTTACAGATTCTCCAGACATGGATGTCAATCTATTGCTTAGTCGGACCCCCAATTCAGAGACGTTCCAAAAACACGGATGCCTTTCTGATACTTGTCCACTCACCACTGACATACATATTCAACATGTCCAGATGGCATCTATAAGCCCATCCTCCTACCAGCAGTCACCAAATGGCATCTTTAAGCCCATTATCAGATGGTATCTCTAAGCCCATCCCATGACAAGATTCTATCGCACCAGATGGCATTTTAAGCCCATCACCAAATGGAATCTTTAAGCCCATTCACCTCTACCATCACATCGACGAGTGCAAATTTTCTGGGTACTTTAGTGTCCAATCTTCTTTTACCTTCAAGGCGCGAAAGGCAAACTTGCCAATCTAACTCTTCAGGTTCAAGAAGATTGAACAGGGGCAACTGTTGTACCCCAAAATTTGCCCTCGCAATTTTCTCAAGAAATCTCAGCTTCAGGCGTTTCCTGATTTTTCAAACTGGCTCAAGAATCGGTCAAACGGGCTTTTCTCGTCAGTCAGAGCAAAAATTAGGGTTTTACTGATTTTCAGGGCTCTGGAATGTTTCACACAGTTGGCTTAGGGTTTTGGTTGATTTTGGGCTCAACTTCGATCAGGCAAACGCACTTTGGCATTTAATCAGGAATTAGGGTTTTTGGGCACGTTCTCAGAAGGATTTAAGTTCCACAACACTTTGCAAGTTATTCTGAGATTCGGGTTGAATTCGCATTGTTTTGATTTAATCAGTAAAAGAAGGCATTTGGTTTAAATTCACATTTGTTTGATTGAACATAGTCAAAAGATACATGCAGTTTGGATTTACAGTGCTTGGCAAAGAATCAGTGAAAAGGGAATGCGCTTGATCAGTTTGTTTTGGTTAAACTGTTTGCTTTACTTTGGATATTGGAAAGGCCAGGTTCAACTGAATGAATTGCTAAGGCGTTGTTTAAATTATTTATTATTCTGAGGTTAAGTGATTGGAATTTATTTTTCAATTACTTTAATTCAAAGAATTTTAATAAATGAATAAACAATAAAAGAGAAAATAGATTTAATTGGATAATGAAAACTTTTATTTATTCTTAAATTAATTGTACAATTATTGTTTACAATTTATTTACAAACAATGATTTTACACTAATTTAAATTTAAATAAAAAGAAAATTATCCTATTTTTTCTAATTCTTCAGTCTTCATTTAGTACCCCTCTCCATTCAATTATTCATCTGCAAAAGAAAAAAAAGAAAAAAAGTCAAAAAGCAGATAAAATAATAAATGACAGACAGTTCATCATTAAGGGCCACTGATTGGGATCAGTTAACCCTCTCTGCAAATCACGGGATTTCTCCCGGTTCACAAAGAGGGAAGAATTTTATTTGCTAAAATCATGAATGCAAAGTTGAGAAAAAATGCAAAGTGTCAAAACTGCATAAATTCAAAATCTCAAACTCCAAGTTCAAACTCAAACTAAAAATCAAATTGCAACTTTCTGTCAAAATCCAAAAGTGTCAAACTTGCTGTCAAATGCCAAAAGGGTTACCAAAGCTTTCAACAAAGAAGATTTTGAAAGATATCAAAAAGCACAAAAGCTGTCAAGAAGAGATCAAATATGCAGAGGAAAGCATGATATGCAAGCAACTCATTTTCATCATTTCCCAAATGAAGTGACCCTTTCAGAACAAAGGTACAACACAAACATAGTTTAATATTTTTAGCTGTACTGAGAGAGAAGAGTAGAGAGAGAAGAGGGCAGGTTTTTTAGGCTTTAGGCAGGAAGCATAAGAAACATATACAAAAAGAAAACAAAAAGACAGTAGAGGAGGAGAGAGCAAACCAACACAAAGAAAAAAAGATACAAACTGTTAAGCCTCAAGCTTAACCAAAACCCTGTGAAGGCCAAGCCTGTACCTGCTACCTCAAACGCCTAAACATCAAAAACCAGTACAACCTGCATATGCCAAACCAGCATAACCTCCAAACACAAAACCTGCTGTCCAGAACCTCAAGCACATGGCCTAACAAAACCATAAAACTTGCCTACTGCATAAGCCTTAACCATAGAAAAGACCTGCATCAGACCTGCATAAGGGCCCTGAACCTGCTGTCCAGAAAGAAGCAAAAAAAGACTTCACAAGCAATCAAATCTACAAGACCAGCATCAAGCCAAAACTCTTACCATTTTTCAATCCAAACACAAAAAAGAGCATGAACTGTAAAAACCATATCAGAACCTAAAACCTTTCCTACTGCATCAAACCATTCAAAAACCAACACAAAAAATATACAAACTGATAAACCTCCACCACCATCAAACATCGAAGCCATACCAGCATGTACCCTGTCAAACAAAAACCTGAACAAAAGAACCTGAAGCACAAAGCCTGCCTACTGCATAAACCAAGTCCTAACATGGCCTAAACCAATATACAAACCTGTCTGAAGAAAACAAACAAAACTATCAGATGCCTTAAGCTTGCATTGAGCCTAAAACCTGTAAAGAACCAGTACAACCTGCCTGAAACCTACTCAAAACACCAACCCAGTCCAGCTTCAAGCCTAAGCCAAAAATCGTTCCAAACCTTTCAAAACATCAAAACCCACACAAAGCCTCAGAGGAACCCTCATCATAGGCCAATACACGAAGCATCAAGTATACACGAAGAGGCAACCTTAACAAGCAGACAAAGTGTCTCAATAATAGCACAGTCAGAAACAAGCATCAGGCCCTCAGAACCCTAGGCTCTTCATTGAGCAAGCAGAACAACACAGGCAACGAAGAGATAGTCAAAGAAGAAGCATATTAGTAAGGCAACCCAGGGCAACTGGAAGAGAAGAGGAAAAGAATCACAGGCCCTCAGAACCCTAGACCTTAGAAATTTCCATCACAGGCAAGCACGAAAGGCAACAAGCGTTTCCAAGGCAATAAAGCATACAACAAAATCATAGCAAGGCCAGAAGAAAAGGAAAATATTTTCAAGTCATCATCACGAAACCCTAAATTGGCAAAAAGTAAAGATACCAGTTAAAGCTTTCATCCGCACCCTTCACCGTCGAGCCTCCGAGCATCCCCGCCATTCCTTCCCCTCTTCAGTAAAGGTAATGCACGTTCTTTCATCCTTTCTCGTGTATCTCCAACGAAATCAAAAATAAACACAACATGCAAATCAAAGTCAAACACTTAATCTAATCAAGCAGTTAATCAAGAAGAAGACAGTAACCCATAACGTGTAAAAGAAATCAAACCCTAAAACGCGAAAATCAAGGAGAAAGGGTTACCCTTTTGTGCGCTTCTCTGCATCAAGAAAGAAGGAAGGAGGTGGAGGCGCTGATGGCTAGGGAAAGAGGAGGTGCTGGCCAAGGGGTATCACTCAGAGAAGACGAACGGAAACGAACAAACGAACGCCGCCGCTGCACAAACCCTACGCGTTCCAAACCTTTCAAAACCATCTAACCCTAAAACATTTGTTTCAGTACAGTGGGCCTAACCCGTTTCAACCTCTCCAAGGCCCATTTCAAAATCTGACCTCTTTTAAGTATAAAACTTCTTTTCATTTTCTTGTGTTAAACAAATTAACAAAATATAACTCTTTTTTTACTAACAATATTTTTATATGTTTTGATCTATAAATAAACCTATATTTTCTCTTTTTTTTCTACACATAGAACATTAAGTGTTCCTTAAAGATAATACTTTTTCTTTTATTAAGATTAATATCTAATTTGTACAAACAAATGAAAAATACATTTTTTCTAATTTAATCTTTGATTTTTATTTAAAACATACTTTGTACATAAATTCTTTTTTAAAATAAATACATTTTCCTTTCTTAAGAAATTTTTGTACATAACAAATAAAAATACATTTTTCTAATATTAAATTTTTAAACATTTAATTAAAATACTTTTTGTATATAATAAACAAAGATGCATTTTTATACATAATCTAATTAGAATTTAAAGCATTTGATTAAAACATTTCTTTTTATACATATTAAGGAAATACAAGATTATTAATTAAATAAACATTTAATTTTTCTTTAAGTTAAACAATACTTAATACATATCAAAATTCACATTGTCGCACCTGTAAATAATCACATACGCACATACTCGTACACTTACACAACACATTTACATGGCTCCTATGCACATTTGTTTATCTTATACATTGATATACGTCATTTACATTTGATCGCAAATTCGATTTGGTTGTAACTTATTGGATACTATAAGTCTCATCCCCATTCATAAATTTGTACCCCCACTCCCGGATACTTATTTTGTAATAGCGTAGATTTTACATTTTCGCAATTTACCGCTTTCAATTATACCATGGTTAGACCTAGGGTTTGCATGTACATAAAATCAAACGCTAGATAACCTAATACAAGACAAATACATGAAATCAATACACAATCACACTTACACCCTCTAGGGTAATCCCACATGTTGCCTTCCAAAATGGGCCATGCTTGCACGTCGAGTATCTTTGGCAAAACAAATTCAAATGATCATAAGTCCCTCGATGACGCTTTCGAATGTTGCCTAAAACGGAATGATCATAGTCCCTTCAAAGAAAATTGCCAAAGACACTTGGCATCATTGCATTCATGGTCCATACGATGACCCGCGCCCGTCCCGAATAAACTTCCTAAACGCAAGATTGTCCACCAAATTCAATGGTGGAACAAAATTGTTAAAAAGGGTTTAAAACATAGAGAAAACCTTTGAGTACAATAGGGTAGACAAAACTCTTAGTTACTTGAGATCAACTTGCAAAAACGCTTTCCTTCTTTTCAAAAACCACAATCCACAACACTTTCAAACAAACTCTCAAAAACATTTTAAAACATCTTTTCGAAAAGATACACACTTTTGTAAAACACTCAAACACGAGTCAAATACATTGGTCGCCTAAGACTAGGCATCTTCTTCAAAAACATTTTCAAAACACACACACACACACACCATTTTCAAGTAATCGAAAATCAAGGCAAGTGATCTAAAAACCAAGTAACTAAGAGCCCATGGATAACCATGGATGAAAAGGGTGCTAATACCTTCCCTTTTCATAATCTACCCCCCGAACCCACGAAATATCTCAAAAGGTTTTTGCTGTGCTTTTTTAACCTTTCCTTTAGGATAAAATAAAAAGTCGGTGGCGACTCTTGCTCAACCGAAACATTTGCGAAAACAAACGCAAAACCATAGTCAGTTCTCCCACCGTATCACAGGCACCGTTACCCCAGTACGAGCTACCCTTTTTCAACCATGTTTTATCCACCATGACCAGTCCACCGGAAGACCAGTTTGTCTTCCCCAAGCAGATATTCACACCAGTGAATAACACTCACACCATATCTCCAGGGCAAAATTCGGGTCCTGGTATTTAATTATCTTCCACCTTGAACTTCCGAAAGGCTGACGCCAATCTCACATTCAGGTTTAAGACGATTAAATAGGGGCAGCTGTCGTACCCCAAATTTGCCCTATCTCTTTTATTCTTGTCTGGCTTTGAACTTTGCATTCCATTTGCATCATTTTATTACTCAGTCGTTTGCATATCCCGCATCGCAGGGAATCAGGCACTTTAGTTTGAAGTATTAGGGCTACGCCCTCTTTTTGTCTAATCTTGTTTTGAGGTTTTTTTTATCAGGTAAAAAGGAAGCACATCTGGTTCTTGATTAGCGGGTTGTGGAATGAATTTTGTCATCATGTTACAAGGTTGGTTCTTGCTTCAATTTTATCAGAGCCTGGATTAGGGTTTATTTCCCTATGTGTGCTGGTCAAGATGCTAGGGTTTCGAGTTTTTGGCTTCTGTGAAGATGTTTCTGTCGCCTGCCTCGAGGATGGTTCAAAGCTCAGGACATTAGGCCTTTCTCACAAGGATTCTCAGGGTTTAAGTCTGCACAAGTACAATTGAATCATATTGGATTTTCAAGCATCAAGCCAAAGAGGAAACTATTGAAAGAGAAAACAGATAAAAATATCATTTTGACAAAAATTGGAGAAATACAAGTGTTCTTCGTTTCAGCTCTTTCGATTAGCCTTTAGGCCTCTTTCGATCAGAATCCTTCGATTAACTCTTGGCTTCCTTCGATTGCTCAAAATGGATGCTAGCGTGCCTCTTTCGCATGGGCGTGTGACTTCTTGTTGCAGGCTTCGTTTGTGCCTTTTGCTGCCTACATTGCTTGCCTTGAAAACCATGTTTGCTTGCCACAAGTGCCCCCTGCAAGGCAAAAAAAACCATCTTGATGATGTCCTTCGATCCAGGAGGAAAAAGCCTCTCTTTTGCCCTCTTTCGATCACACATCCTGCCCTTGCACGCCTTTTTCGTTTGGGGGAGTGACTTCTCCAACTTTGCAAGTTTCGATTGAGCATATGGCTTCCTTCGATCAAGCTGGATTTAGGGGCTTCGATTGAGCATCTGACTTCCTTCGAGCAAGTTGGATTCAGGGGCTTCAATTGAGCATTTGGCTTCCTTAGAGCAAGCTCTGATCCATAAGCTTCGATTAAGAAACTATTTCCTTCATTTGTTTTTGCTCCAATTCATAAAGCATTGACCTTCTACTGATTTGCTTTGATTCAGAAGGCAATGACTTCCTACAAGTTTTCTTTAAATCACAAAGCAGGGGTTCCCTTCATACTAGCTTCGATTGAACTCCTTCTTCCCTGCTAGCTTCGACTGGGCAATGTTTCCCTTTGTGACAAGTAGCTTCGATTCAGATAACAATGGCCTCCTGCAAGTTTATTTCGATTCACCAAGCAGCAACCTCCTACATGAAAACTTCAACCAAGCTATGGCTTCCTGCATGCAAGCTTCGATTGGATAATGGATCTTCATGCAAGCTTTGTTTAAGCAATGTCCTCTTGCATGCTTTCTTTGATTCACAAAAGTTGTAGCCTCCTGCATGCTTTGTTTCGTTTCCCCAGAAGTACAACACTCCAAAAATTTGCTGTGCTGCTTCAAAACCTGTTGTTGCTGCTCCAAAACCTGTTGTTCCTGCACTAACCTGCCACAACGCTTCAAAACACTGCTGAGCCTGCATGTCTCAGTCCCATACTTACACGAAATTGGAATAAACACAAATTGTGTTTAATAAAGTAAAATAACAGAGTTATTGCTCTGGTTTGTTCTGATCCAAGTTTCAACTCATTTTCCCTCTCTTTTTTCATCCTCCTCCTCTATATAACAGTGGTATCAACGAAGAGAAAAAGGGGAAGACAGCAAAAAAAAATATCACACAAAAATAGTTGTTCATACCTTTGAACCTTCACAAATCTTGCACCATCACATATACTCCTTCGTCCACATTTAACTCCACAAATCCAAACTTCTCTCTGCACTTGAAACGGTAATAACCTTTCATAATCCTCTTCAATCCACAATACTTCACTATCAATCTTCAATCACTTTCAATATTACAAAAACGTCAACACAACAAAGGTGTAAGAATCGGAACACATAGAAAAAATACCAAAAAACACAAAAGCAGAAGAAGAGCATAATAAAATACAAAGAAGGAAGATCAGCATCAAGCACGAGTCTACCATCGTACCTGATTGGAATCTCATCTCTGGTTTTCTATTTGGCATCTTCAAGGCAGTTGCAGGTAAGCTCTTTACCACTTATGTAGTATCTGTTTTTTTGTTTTGTTTTAGCTTGCAATGAAATAATCATGAAATCAGGGCTGCAATAATGGTTGAACCAACTAAAACATAAAGTGTTAGCAATCCACATCTTCTCAAAACCTCACACCTGTCGAAACCCATGTGCACCAACAATCCGTTTAATTTAATTTGTTTCTTTCATCTATTTAATCATTTATTTATTTAGTTTAACCTCTTTTAATTAGTTTAATTTTCTTTCTTTAATTTTCTTAGCTTTATAACTATCTAGTTTAGCCTTAGAATCAACTTAATACCCTTTTAAATTTATTTTAATTTTTTAGCTTAGTTAATTATTTTTCTTTATTTTGCTTAGTCATATTTTCTTTACTTAATAAAAATCCACATAAAAAATCCATTCCTAAACCTCTACCCAACAATCCTTTCAACTACACAACAACAAAAACAAATCGTGACCTTCCATTAACCTCTTTAACCATAACCTTAAACCTCACCAATCCACGACACATCAAAACACCTTTCTATTTCCCTCTTGTAAATAGTGAGATAACTACAAAACCGAATGTGATCCATTTTCAACATTCCCAATCACAAACTCACCAATTGATCCACACCATAACTTCACCATACTCCTTCAATCCAAGCTTCTACCTTCTATCTCTAGGCCCAAACGAAAAGCATGCCTTCACTGATTCCAGACTTAGTCGAAAGACAGGACTTCGCCTCTGCCAAGACCCAGTCGAAGGACACAACTCGCTGCTGCCTTTGCCCAATCGAAGGACAGGACTTTGCCTCTGCCAAGGCCCAATCGAAAGATGTGACTTTGCTGTTGCCAGCCCCAATCGAAGGAGGCCAACGGAATGCAAATCGAAGGCTGCTTCCCCCCAATCGAAATACACTCACTTTTTCTTACTTTTATCTTATTTTTTTCCTTCATATTTTTTTATGCCTTTTGATATGTTTGTAATAGTGTAGGTTTTTACCCTTCTGCATTTTTATTTACTTTGTACAAATGCTAGTAATTAGGCAAGATAAAATCAACAAGTAAACAAACCAAAAAAATATCCAAAAACATCTTTAATCATTACTTGAATATATCTTAAAACCTCCAAAACATTCACAAATCAAAAAATCCAAAAACATCTTTAATCATTACTTGAATATATCTTAAAACATGCAAAAAACACTCAACCAATCAAAACTCCCCCAAAGGGCATGTTATCTCCGTTCTACCGCAATACCGGCCGTACCTATTGCTAGAATGCGTGCGTTAACTTCGCCCACTAAAAAACATAAACAAACCAACCATTTTCTAAGAGGAACTACGGTGTTCTGATTCCTTCATTGGATACGTAGGCAAAGGGTCGCGAAACCCTCACGAACGCAATAATAAAAAACTATTCATTTCCCTTTTAGCAAGCATAGTTGTAGATAAACACACCCTTTAAGACAAACAAACAAAATGGATCCCGTTGAGTACAACGAATGTGAGGGGTGCTAATACCTTCCCCTCGCATAACCGACTCCCTTACCCTTTCTCTTGGTCGCAAGACCATCTTATCCATTCCCTTGTGGTTTTATCAATATTTCCCCTTCCTTCGGGATAAATAAAGTTCGGTGGCGGCTCTGTGTTTTCTGCCGGTGGTTTCAATGATAAAACATCACACCTAACAATGACATTGAAAATCAAAGTAGGATAGCAAACATATGTGATGATTAAGCATCGACAAAAAGATAGTAAAATATCATGGCAAAGATGACGACATATCAAAACTTAGATGATAAAACATCACACCTAACAATGATTTTGAAAATCAAAGTAGGATAACAAACATACGCGATGGCGAAACATCGGTGAAAAAATAACAAAATATCATGGCAAGGATGACAATACCTCAAAACTTAGATGATAAAACATCACACCTAACAATGATATTGAGAATCAAAGTAGGATAACAAACATGTGCCATGGTGAAACATCGGCAAAAAGATAACAAAATATCATGGCAAGGATGGTAAAACATTAATTTGACAAGGTTTAAAACAAAGCCAAAAGGCACACAAACAATTAAGATTGGTTTTTATTTTTTAATTTGAAGAAGGATTTAAGTTTATTAGAGATGTTTTATGTTTTTCCAAAAGAAGAATTTTTGTTTTAAGATGCAATATGCAAAGAAAAGAAAACATCTAAGGGAGACTATCCTAATCTCTAGCCCTAGTGTAATCATACAATGATGGCCTTATGGTTCAGTTTTGAAATGGGAGTATCTACCTAAGTAAACATACATGGATTCCTATCCTAATGTCTAGCTTGACAACTAGCCTCAACGAGCGATCCTAAGGGAGCATGGAAAATAAAATGTCATAAATCCTGTGACAAAAAACAAACAAACAGATAGCAAAACATCTGGGCAAACAAAAGCTCGAGCATCACTCGAATATCAAACACCTAAAAGGCACAGGCCAAGTAGTAAAAAGGGAGGTCCCACCATAGACAAGCAAACAAGCATCATACAAATGGTCAAGCCATATCCAAGAGGAGCGAATCACCTTAGTCAACCAAACCATAAAATTGTGGGAATATAAAAAGTCCTTAATCGTGGTATCATTTACCAGGACAAGAAACATCTGGGGGAAAATACATAGTGTGTGCGTATACAAACCATCATCGTTGGTCAACACTAGCTAAAGAAAGTGTGGGGATCCAATTGTAGGGACCCTTTTTACTTGCCTTTGAAGGCTTAAATTCATTCAGATCTTGGGCACATGTTCAGAGCATCTACTTGTAGAAAGTGAGCATAGGAACGAGACGGACTAGAATGTGTGGGGGTTGATTACGAACAGTTTTTGCTCGCATCCTTTTTAGGACCTATCATCTATAACATTATACGGGCATAATCATTAAACAAACAAAAACATGGCCTCCTAATGAAGACTTCCAGAATTGCCTGCAAAGTGGAACAGTCTCCCAATCCTAAGTAACAAGTAAAATGCGGGAAAGAGTAAATCAGATGGGAAAGTATTGAACGAATATAATCCACAAATAAGCAACTAAACAGTAACGAATCCCGGAGATCTTCGAACAAGCTAGCATAAAAAAAGAAACAAGTTAGAAGTCGTGTTGTCAGACATAAGCATCAAAGTGAAAATAAATCACAAATGGTGTGTAGCAGACACAACCATACAAACACTCTACAAGGTGATACATACAGACAAAAGGCACAAAAGTGCAAATATATGTATATATATATATATATATATATATATATATATATATATATATATATATATATATATATATATATATATATATATATATATATATATATATATATATATATATATATATATAGCATAGATATGAGAAACAAAATAGACCACCTCAAAAGCGAAGTTGTATTCCACAAATTAAGTGGAACACAGGGCAAGGAAAGTCCATGAAGTACCTTGCACAACTCAACAAAATGATTATTATTAACAAGATAAGATAAAATGCGAACGTAAACATGTCATTCACTTATCATATATCATGGCTAAAAATGGGCTCAATTGGTCAAGTAATCATGGAGAAACAAGTCTAGTGAAAATGATATTAGAATTAAACACATAAGGTTAGTGTATCCTAAAACCTATAGAAGCCTCTACAAGAACCTACTAGAGTAATCTCTGGTACAATCATGAAACTAGGTCAAAAAAATCAACCCCGAACTACACCCTAAGAGTGAAAGAAGTGCAAAGAAAAGGTAGATGAAGGATGAACATGATTAATGGAATATCCCATCATACAAGTCAGTAGCAAACCAAATATCTATAAATCACGTTCGAACATTATAAGGCATGCAAGAAAAATCACATACGTATCATACAAAGGGGAAGTATTGAAAAGAAATAAACAAACAAGTTCACATTGAAAAAGTATGGATTTAAACCAAGGGTGTATGATTTGATAATCATGGAATATGTGACTTATATGATAGGTTATCTCAATATGAGACTCAAGAGTAACCAAGTAGAAATTGAGACTTCATACATAAACAAAGTCACCTAATTGATGAGCAAAATCATCTAAAAGGAAAGTAAAGGCATTTATATTAGATCAAATGAAGTTGATAAAGACCAAATGAAAGTAATAAAGAATCTTATTTGTCCTTGGGTGGAGATAAAACCCTCATAAGATACTAATCATGAATTTGAAACTGTGATGTGGTGGAAAAACCGACCATTAATACTAGTTTGTGTTTTTTGTTCGCAAAATGTTGCGGTAAGTAAGAGTCGCCACCGACTTTTATTTTATCCAATCGGGAAAAGGAAAAAGAATAGAAAAAGTCTTTTTTGAGATGTTTCTGAGTACGGGGGTAGATTATAGAAAGGGAAGGTGCTATCACCCTTTCTATCCGTGGTTTTCCACGGGCTCTTAGGTACTTGCTCATTTTGAAAACTGCTCGTGTGTGCTTTGTTTTTAAAAGTTTTGTTTTACTTCGTTTTAACTCTTGTTTCTGTCCTCAAGAGTGCTATGAAGTTGTTTTTGAAAAAATGGTTTGGAAAGTGTTGGTGTGAAAAAGTTTTTGTTTGTTTGAGCAAGTACCTAACAGTTATCTACCTACTCGAAAAAAGTCTGTTCGTTTTCCTTTTGGACAATGCTATCCCATTATTGAGAAATAGGTAGCATCGTCATTGGAGTTTTAAGGGACGTTCGAAAGGGACAAATACAGTCACTAAAGCAATGACTAGGAAACCTTAGTAATTACCCTAAAGTCCTAAAGATCTTTCCGAGGCAACATTCGAATGGGTTATTTTGATCTTTTAAACTAGAGGGAAACCACTAAAATTCCCTATGCTTAGTGATTGTTTACTGAAGGCAACCGAAGTGAGGCAAACTTTAGGAGTGAACATGTGCATGTGTTTATGTTTCAGTTAATTTAGTCTTTGCAAAATTAGGGTTATCTACCGTATTAATTTTCCAGTATTCTTTCCATACAATCCTATTAGCATACTGTGATCGGTGGGAATGAGAACTGACTGTTTTTGGAATGCTGGTTCGCGTTTGCGTTTGTTTTGGCAAAATGTCGCGGTAAGCAATATTCGCCATCGTCTTTTATTTTATCCAACAAGGAAAGGACAAAAGCACAGAAAAATTCCTTTTTGAGATGTTTCTCGGGTTCGGGAGGTAGATTATAGAAAGGGAAGGTGTTAGCACCTTTTCTATCCGTGGTTATCCACGGGCTCTTAGATACTTGCTCACTATGTTTTCAAAAATTTGCTTTTCTTTTTGATTGGGGGTTTGAAACGAGTTTTTGTTTGAAAGAGAGTGTAAGTGCGAAAAGTTTTGTTTTTGTTTTCAAAAGAGCAAGTACTTAAGAACATCTACCTACTCAAAAAGGAATTAAACTGTGCAAATGTCCTTTAGACAATGCTATCCCACTATTGAGGAGTAGGTAGCACCGTCGTTGGAGTTTTCGGGTCAATTCGATTTAAGGGACGTGTGGCCACTAAAGCAATGTTAGGATGCCTTAGCGGTAACCCTAATGTCTTAGATCATTTTTATCCGAGGCAACCGTTTCGAGGCAACTTATGATCTTTGGACAAGAGGGCGACCTCTAAAACTTCCTATACTCAATAACCACGTTCGAGGCAACCAAGTGGGGTGTACCCTAAGAGTGGCATGTGCGAGTGTATTGTTTTTCAGTTAATTTTATCTTTGTACATGTCATGGGTGAGCTATGTTGATTTTAAGTTCATACATTTGATCTTGTCATGCATTCCCTAATTATCAAACATCTAACAGTTAATAGTTGTGGAATTTAAATTGTGGAAATTAAATCTAAACTATTACAAGGCGTCGTGTATTTACATCGCCAAAAACAACCCTTGAAATTAAAATGCGGAAAGTAAAATAAAGAGATAAATAATTAAAGTCCTAATTAAAAGCTATTACATTCCGGGAAACAGATACAATAATATGATAAAATGGATCGCGTACGGGAAATTAAATCGGATGCGAGTTTTTTGGGTTTTGACCCTTTTTTATTAAAGAAAGGATTTTTGTTTATTTTTAAATTAAATGGAATTAAATTAAATGAACAATTAAATTAAATTAAATAATAAAAATATTTTTGGATTTTTGAGTTTTTAAAGATATAAAATAAATGGAATTAATGCAAATAAAAACCTAATATTCTAAATTGATTTTAAATATTGCAAAAAATATTAAAAGTTACATCTAATTAAAGCTAAATTGATTAAATTAATTTATTTACAAAAATAAAAGTGATGAAGTTAATTTTAATAAATAAAATATTTTTTGTGTTTTTGATTTTATTAGGAAAAAATGTTAATTGGTTAGTGATTAATAAAAAGAATAACGATTAATTAATTAAAGGAAAATAATAAAAATAGAGAGAGAGTTTAGGAGTATACGGGCCTGATTGGAGGGGTGAAACAGTTGTTGGGGTCATGTGTAAACTGTTTTGTTTTGGCCATTTGTGTTTTGGCTTTTGGCCATTTATGTTCTGGCCTCAACGTTCCTTAACCTTCCCAGGATGTCTGCCTCGCCATGTATTGGTGTCATGTGTAAGCTGTTATGTTTTGGCCATTTGTGTTTTGACTTTTGGCCATTTGTGTTTTGGCCCCAACGTTCCTTAATGAACCTGCATGGGATCCTGTCTAAACCTGCAGTGTTAAATCTCATGAACACATTAAATAAATTACTTTATATCATAAAATACAAATAAAGGCAATATATGAAGAAATTTAATGTTTAGGCCCAATATGGCATGTATGAATGATTATACCCTTTTGATCATGGAGATCAAATCAACCTTACCCTTACTGGAGAAGTAGTGACATGAATGCTTTTATGCCCTTTTGATAATGGAGATCAAGTCAGCCTTACCCTTACTAAATAAGTAGTGAGATGTTGGTTTATAACTGGGATGGCTTGTTTGTAGTGAGATGTTGGTTTGTAACCGGGATGACTTGTTTGTAGTGAGAGAGAGATTTGTAATAAGGATTTCAAGGTTTTAGGGTTCTTGAAAGAATTTGATATTCTGACAACGTTGTGGCAAGGTTTTTTTTTCTCTCCCCGGTTTGTGTGAAAAGAATGTGATTATATAATGGAAATTAGAGTAAAGAAAATGGGCTTTGAATGTGCAACTGGGCCTCAAATGTTCACTTGAGTTCGTCACTTTCCAGGCTAAATCGCAGGGACTTAAGTGTAATTTTTGAAGTGGAAATGTGAAAACAAAATGTAGCCGACACCGAGAACTAACTCCTGTCCGAAAATCGGCTCAATCGGATAAACGGTGAATTAGTTATTAAGTGTTGAAGTTTCAGCTCAGACAAACTTATTTTGGGCTCCAGTGTCGACTCTGACACGTTCTTCAATAAAAACTGGTATTGATCAGAGCATAATTCGGTCTCGACTTTTGAAGAAAAGTTGTAGATCTCTGAGTCAGTGACCTTGTGTACAAATATGAGCTCAATCCGATAAAAATTGACCGAGTTATGAATTTTCGAAGTTTCGGCCCAGATGAAATAATATTCGGCATTCAGGATTTTCGGCGCGTCACGCACTCTGAGCAAAAAACGAAGGCATTTTGAATAATGTTTGAACTGAATACCTTCTGTGAAAATGTAGCCAACTCAATTTTTGAAATTTCGGCGCCGTAACCAGCTCGATACGATGGAAATCGACCAAGTTATGATTTTCTGAACATGACGCAAATAAACTTGTCACAAATTTTCTGTACGAAAATACTTGATAAATCCACATTTTTGAAGACTTTCTGATTGAAATTGGCTTCCATCCGTGAGAGATGAAAACATAGATGACGTCAAGACGGAATTTTGGCCACCGGAACGGGTTCAAAACGAGCCACGATCTTCAAGTTATGAATTTTTTAGCGCGTAAAAACTGCACTTTCAGCACACTTTTTTCAACATATTTCTTTGAGAAAACTCACACAGTCGGATACCTTCTGAATTTGAGCATACGTTAGGACATTAAGGAGCACTTGAGGTCATTTGGATGTAAGGACCTTGATGCAACAGAAAACCCTAATTTTGAATTGATTGCCTTAGGAGATGATTTGACTGTCCAACTCTTGAGCCATCTTGAACAACTTGGAGATGATTCTTGACATGTCTTGAGAAATATGGGAGGGCAAATTTTGGGGTACAACAGTTTCCCCTGTTCAATTCTATTAAACCTGAGGATATAGATTGGCTTTCGAGCCTTTCGTGATCCGAAGGTGGAAGATAATTGAACACTAGAGTGCCCAAAACTTTGCACTCGCATGGTGTAGTATCAACATTGTGATGTCGGGAATGGGCTTACAGATGCCATTTAGAGATTGTTGATAGGAGGATGGGCTTATAGATGCCATCTGCAGGAGTGTCGATCGCATAAGAGATTCCTTAGCGAGAACTTGCATACTTGTTGTTGTAGAAGATTCCGCTGGGGAAGTCTAACTTTTGTTGAGATTTAGGAACTTGTCTGTACTTCAACTGAGAGAATGCCTCGGCTGAGTATTAAGAACCTGTCCATAATTCAACTGGGGGGTAATCTTCATCAAGATCTAGGAACTGTCTCGTGCTCAATGGGAGTATACCATTGAGGTTATAGAACTTGTCCATACTGTGACGGAGGAAAACATCTTCATCAAGATCTAGGAACTGTCTCGTGCTCACCGGGAGTATACCGTTGAGGTTATAGAACTTGTCCACACTATGACGGAGGAAAACATCAAGATCTAGGAACTGACTCGTGCCCACCGGGAGTATACCGTTGAGGTTATAGAACTCGTCCGCACTATGACGGAGGAAAACATCAAGATCTAGGAATTGACTCGTGCTCACCGGGAGTATATCGTTGAGGTTATAGTACTCGTCCACACTATGACGTAGAGAAGCATCTTCATCAAGATCTAGGAACTGTCTCGTGCTCACCGGGAGTATACCGTTGAGGTTATAGAACTCGTCCACACTATGACGGAGGAAAACATCAAGATCTAGGAACTGACTCGTGCTCACCGGGAGTATACCGTTGAGGTTATAGAACTTGTCCACACTATCAAGATCTAGGAACTGACTCGTGCTCACCGAGAGACCGTTGAAGTTATAGAACTCGTCCGCACTATGACGGAGGAAAACATCAGGATCTAGGAACTGACTCGTGCTCACCGGGAGTATACCGTTGAGGTTATAGTACTCGTCCACACTATGACATAGAGAAGCATCTTCATCAAGATCTAGGAACTGTCTCGTGCTCACCGGGAGTATACCGTTGAGGTTATAGAACTCATCCACACTTTGACGGAGGAAAACATGAAGATCTAGGAACTGACTCGTGCTCACCGGGAGTATACCGTTGAGGTTATAGTACTCGTCCACACTATGACGTAGAGAAGCATCTTCATCAAGATCTAGGAACTGTCTCGTGCTCACCGGGAGTATACCGTTGAGGTTATAGAACTCGTCCACACTATGACGGAGGAAAACATCAAGATCTAGGAACTAACTCGTGCTCACCGGGAGTATATCGTTGAGGTTATAGTACTCGTCCACACTATGACGGAGGAAAACATCAAGATCTAGGAACTGACTCGTGCTCATCGGGAGTATACCGTTGAGGTTATAGTACTCGTCCACACTATGACATAGAGAAGCATCTTCATCAAGATCTAGGAACTGTCTCGTGCTCACCGAGAGTATACTGTTGAGGTTATAGAACTCGTCCACACTATGACGGAGGAAAACATCAAGATCTAGGAACTGAATCATGCTCACCGGGAGTATACCATTGAGGTTATAGTACTCGTCCACACTATGACGTAGGGAAGCATCTTCATCAAGATCTAGGAACTGTCTCGTGCTCACCGGGAGTATACCGTTGAGGTTATAGAACTCGTCCACCCTATGACGGAGGAAAACATCAAGATCTAGGAACTGACTCGTGCTCACCGGGAGTATACCGTTGAGTTTATAGTACTCGTCCACACTATGACATAGAGAAACTGTCGAGATTGAGAACCTTATTTGAAATTCAACCGAGGATAATTCAATTGAGATTTAAGAACTGGTCAAATCTTCGACTAAGCTGAGAACTTAACTGCATTTTTCCTGAAAGGTAATGGTCAGTCATATGCAATGCATGAGATGGATCAAGCAATGATGTTCTCAACATAAATGAGATTGTATGGTATGATGCGTATATGCATGTATCATGATGTATGAAAATGTGATGTTTTAGCTGGGGAAAAGAAATCTCGGAGCTGCTGGAGGATAAAGTTGAGTTCTTTGTTTCCGCTGGGGATGATGAACGAAGATGATGGTGAGAATAAACCTACAGGAGAAAAGGACTCCTTTGGGGAATAAACTGATGAAGAGATTACTCCGAGGGGAATTACTTTGTGGGGAAGAGATGTTCTGCTGAAGATTTTAATGATAAACTCCGATGGGGATTATATTGATAAGCTTTGTTGGGGATTTTAATGATGAGCTCCGTTGGGGATGATCTTTCCGTTGCAAGTTGCTGAGGATAACCCAGTTAGACTCTTGTGAGGATAACCTTCTGAATTTGGCTGAGGATATTTATTGTGCTCCGCTAGGGGGAAACTTCCAGAGTCTACTAGGGATGATGATTCAACTCCGTTGGGGAAGCTTTTCAGACTGTGCTGGGAAACGGCTCCATTAGGGGTATCTTGTATTCCGCCGGGGAACATTCTTATACTCCGTGGAGGAATTTTAAGACTGTCGGGGATACTTTTATACTTGCTGGAGAATATTCTTATACTCCGTTGGGGAATATTAAGACCTTCTGGGGATACCAAGCTTTTTTAGGGCTGATGGTAGACTAAATCTGCTTGGGGAGAGTATTGCTGATTTGTACATAGCTGCAAGTCTCAGCTGGGAGAGCTACCATTACTTCCTTATTCTGCGGGGAGTGAATGTTACTGGGACGCGTGCTAAGGATATGACGATGGCTTTGCATCGAGACTTTTCTGCCCCTGTATCTGCGGGAGAAGGTGCATGCGGAGGCCTTGTGGATCGAGTATTATCCCAACCTATGAGGTGCTTGGTATCTTTCGATTGAAATGAAAAGTCTTCTTCTGGTAGGCAAGTGATGAGATGACGGGACATAGTCGTACGCTTTAATCCCTAATTTTTGCCTGGACCGCCTTTTCGAGTTTTTAGTCCATCGGGATACCCTTTTTTGCCCAAGCCGCCTTTTCAGGTTTTCGACTTGCCGGGTGTATAGGTTTTTTCCATTTTTATCCCTAATTTTTTCCCGAACCCTTTTGGTTCGCCGGGAAGCCCTTATTTTTGCCTAGGCCAGTCGACCTAGCGGGTCTTTGATTATGCGTAGTATTTTATGATTATGTCCACGCTCTCAGGATGTAGGGAGGTGTCACTGTCTGTAGTATCGTGTTTCCATACTACCAGAAGATCTTCGTTTGATCATGCAAGATTCGTTGTTGGAATTCATGTCCAATGCCCCAATTGATTCAGATGGAGATCTGCCCCTGACTATTTGGCATTTTGAGAGATTCCTTGAATCTTGACTTGACTGCCCCAGATGATGGACAATGATCATGTCGTGCCCCTTGATTGGAAGTGTTTTTCCACTTGAGGTGATCCTTTTTATTGAGAAGGTTTTTGTTCACTAGATATTCGTCGTGCGAATTTCTCTGTTGTTGAACAAATAGTCATATGCAAACAATATTATTTTAAGAATGCAAAGCTTATGTCTGTTTTGAAATTTTTGAAAATGCCTTTTTCCAGTAAAACAAGCGAATTTTTGTAAAATGTGATGTCAACTCAAGATTTTACAGCGAGCCCTACAGGAGTCAGGATACCTTTTGTAACAGTATGCTTTCGAACTAACCCGTGCTTCAGCTAGGACTTTTAAGGGTTATAACGTGGCCTGGTTCACGGTTTAAGAAACAAAGGTTAAAGGCTCAAATTTTATTTGTACCCACCCGTTCTTCGTGATGTTCTTCGATCCTAAACTCAGCTAATCGTGCATTAGATCTTGTTTGAGTCTTTGCTCTGACATACCAGTGATTGTTCGGATACTGACAATTTATTTTGAACAGGCAGTCATTTTGTTGAGAGTTTGCAGGATCTCTTCCCTTTTGGTTTTTATTATCTCTGTTTTTTTTTGCATGAACTGTTTCTTTTTGTGATTACAGTCAGCGGGATGCCCCAGTTTTTTTTTGTAAGTCTCCTTCATAGGTTTTGACTAAGTGGGTTTTTATTTCGAAAGATAATGACTGTCTGTCCTTACGATTATACGGAACTATCACCGTCTTTTGTTTCGGAAGGACTTCTTTGATGCTTTTCATTGTGCACCTGGATCAACTGAGAAAACTACCCTGCCCCAGGTTATAATTAAGGGTTTAAATTTGTGAAAAGAAAAACTCCAACTTCTTTAGCTCAAAGGGGTTGATTAGGGATTATCTTCCTTATAACTCCACTGTTTAGGATTTGAAACAATGCCTGTACATCGTCAACAGGGTCTGTTCAAAAGCATACTGTAGAGATTTTGGTATCATTTTCGTCATCCTCCCTCAAAAGGCTTAGAATTTTTTAATCGAGTGTTGAACATCAAAAAAATGAAAGCAATTTGAATATAGTGAATACGAATGGACTGATTCAAAACAGACATATGCAATGCATTGATAAAGTAACAAAGTTTGACATGAATAAATGTTTGAACAATCAAAAGAAAATTACAACTTGAAAATTCTAATGAACAAAAAGTCTTCTCGTCTCAGTACTTGTCACTTCAAATGGGGAACCTTGGGGGATGGCAAAAGAATTCAATCTGACCGTCTTGTGTGAGCTCCAATGCTCCTTCCTCAATCAGGTCTTGAATTTTGTTGCTCAACACCCAACAGATGTTAGTATCATGCCCCGGGCTGTTGGAGTGATATGCACACCTTGCATCAGGATTGTACCTTGGGGAGGCTATGTTGGGATTCTTAGGAGGGTCCCTTAACGTCACCATATTCAATCTCAACAGGTGTTGTAAAGCTTGAGACAGCGTCATGTTGAGCTTGGTAAATTACCTCCTGGGCATGTTTGTCTTACTCTGATCAACCCGTTGTTCTTGGCGAGGTCGTTGTTGGACTCGTGAGGTAGTAGCAACTTGGAGAGGTCTATTCTTCATCAAACCAAACCTTTGACTTCTTGGAAGTTGATTAATGACTTGATCCCCGACCTTGACTGTTTGCTTCATGTTGTTGTATCTGTCTTGATGAAGCTGGTTGATAATGGTTCTCAGCTCTTCTTGTTCCCGAGCTAAGCCTTGGATAAGAGCCATCTGCCCCCGCATCTGGGTTTTCATGGCACTGAACTCAGCTTGCAGTTGTTCCAGCCGTTCGTCCTTATTGTCTTCAGGACTTTTCTTGACCATGTTTCCAACGAGGAGTGTTTTCAACTCTTCATGCCACTTGGATAGGTTTAGGAAGATTTCTCTGAATTGAGCTTCTCGAGTTTGAAGATCTTGGTTGTCTAGTTGGAAAGCCATTGCTGAAATAAACAGCGAGAACATGAGAGACCTGTACTGGGAGACCTGTTATGCAATGATATATATGTATGCAATGTTTTCAAGGATCCCGCGGGGTAAACAAGAAACTTGTTAGCATTTGAATTTTGCAGCTTTGATTGAAGAAACTTCATGTTGTTAAGAGTCCTTCTTCAAGAGTCAAGCTCACCATATCGAGTGGGTCATAGCCCCTGACTCAAGTTATCGTGTTTTGATTTCTAGACAACCTTGGCTAGAGGAAAATAAATGCCCTTTGCCCCTTGCTAGACATTTGATTTACCATAACCTGCATCACACACCCTTGAGATCCTTGAAATGGTTAAGGAAATGTTAAGGTATGATGTTATGATGTATATGATATGCGTTTAAGAAAAAGTGTGAAGTGATGTAAGTAAACCCTGCAATAAATCCAAATTATTGGATAAGGACTGTAAACAAAACCTGCAAGGAACTCATGTTGTCAGATAACAAGAATGTGCAAGTAGTTCAAGTTTGAAGGCACACAAGTCACACAAAAAGCCTTAAGTTTAGGCTGGCATGGAGTTTAGGTATTACCCTCTTTCAGTTCAGTTGGTTTAAACCTGTCCTAAAAATAGTAACCGGGTTCTAGAGGATCTCAATATCACTGATTACCCTCAATCGGTCATAATTCCAGTTTAGCAACCTTTTCTTGCGGCCGGAATCATCGCGAGAGTTTAGTCTCAATGAGTGTAGCATACTGCTACTGTTCTATGGCCAAGTTGGTCAATTTAAGGTTCTAAGGTCAGTTGGTGCTTAATGACCCCTTAGAAGACCCATATTCTCCTCGTTCCAACACAAGGGATATCGGTACAGACCAAGGTGCCACACCAACTTAGCTATTGCTTCATCCGTATCGGTCTACGTCGTACATATCCCTCACAGTTTATTGCTACTTACCTAAAGGGTATCCCCAGATCCGGGTTAGGATCTATAGAACTCCGATACAAGCCCACAAAATTAAAGCATACAAAGCATACAATTGAAAACATAGTGATCTAATCTTAAGGTACACCTCACTTATAAGATATTCCCCAGCATAATCGCCAGTTCTGTGATCGGTGGGAATGAGAACTGACTGTTTTTGGAATGCTGGTTCGCGTTTGCGTTTTTTTTCCGCAAAATGTCGCGGTAAGAAAGAGTCGCCACCGTCTTTTATTTTATCCAACAAGAAAAGGACAAAAGCACAGAAAAATTCCTTTTTGAGATGTTTCTCGGGTTCGGGAGGTAGATTATAGAAAGGGAAGGTGTTAGCACCCTTTCTATTTGTGGTTATCCATGGGCTCTTAGGTACTTTCTCACTATGTTTTCAAAAAATTTCTTTTCTTTGTGATTGTGGGTTTGAAAAGAGTTTTTGTTTGAAAGAGAGTGTAAGTGCGAAAAATTTTGTTTTTGTTTTCAAAAGATAAAGTACTTAAGAACATCTACCTACTCAAAAAGGAATTAAACTGTGCAAATGTCCTTTAGACAATGCTATCCCACTATTGAGGAGTAGGTAGCACCGTCGTTGTAGTTTTCGGGTCAATTCGATTTAAGGGACGTGTGGCCACTAAAGCAATGTTAGGACGCCTTAGCGGTAACCCTAATGTCTTAGATCATTTTTATCTGAGGCAACCGTTTCGAGGCAACTTCTAATCTTTGGACAAGAGGGCGACCTCTAAAACTTCCTATACTCAATAACCACGTTCGAGGCAACCAAGTGAGGTGTACCCTAAGAGTGGCATGTGCGAGTGTATTGTTTTTCAGTTAATTTTATCTTTGTACATGTCATGGGTGAGCTATGTTGATTTTAAGTTCATACATTTGATCTTGTCATGCATTCCCTATTTATCAAACATCTAACAGTTAATAGTTGCGGAATTTAAATTGCGGAAATTAAATCTAAACTATTACAAGGTGTCGGGTATTTACATCGCCAAAAACAACCCTTGAAATTAAAATGCGGAAAGTAAAATAAAGCGATAAATAATTAAAGTCCTAATTAAAAGCTATTACATTTTGGGAAACAGATACAATAATATGATAAAATAGATCGCGTGCGGGAAATTAAATCGGATGCGAGTTTTTTGGGTTTTGACCCTTTTTTATTAAAGAAAGGATTTTTGTTTATTTTTGAATTAAATGGAATTAAATTAAATGAACAATTAAATTAAATTAAATAATGAAAATATTTTTGGATTTTTGAGTTTTTAAAGAAATAAAATAAATGGAATTAATGCTAATAAAAACCTAATATTCTAAATTGATTTTAAATATTGCAAAAAATATTAAAAGTTAAATCTAATTAAAGCTAAATTGATTAAATTAATTTATTTACAAAAATAAAAGTGATGCAATTAATTTTAATAAATAAAATATTTTTTGTGTTTTTGATTTTATTAGGAAAAAATGTTAATTGGTTAGTGATTAATAAAAAGAATAACGATTAATTAATTTAAGGAAAATAATAAAAATAGAGAGAGAGTTTAGGAGTATACGGGTCTGATTGGAGGGGTGAAACAGCTGTTGGGGTCATGTGTAAACTGTTTTGTTTTGGCTATTTGTGTTTTAGCTTTTGGCCATTTGTGTTCTGGCCTCAACGTTCCTTAACTTTCTCAGGATGTCTGCCTTGCCATGTATTGGTGTCATGTGTAAGCTGTTCTGTTTTGGCCATTTGTGTTTTGACTTTTGGCCATTTGTGTTTTGGCCTCAACGTTCCTTAATGAACCTGCATGGGATCCTTTCTAAACCTGCAGTGTTAAATCTCATGAACACATTAAATAAATTACTTTATATCATAAAATACAAATAAAGCCAATATATGAAGAAATTTAATGTTTAGGCCCAATATGGCATGTATGAATGATTATACCCTTTTGATCATAGAGATCAAATCAACCTTACCCTTACTGGAGAAGTAGTGACATGAATGCTTTTATGCCCTTTTGATAATGGAGATCAAGTCAGCCTTACCCTTACTAAAGAAGTAGTGAGATGTTGGTTTATAACTGGGATGGCTTGTTTGTAGTGAGATGTTGGTTTGTAACCGGGATGACTTGTTTGTAGTGAGAGAGAGATTTGTAATAAGGATTTCAAGGTTTTAGGGTTCTTGAAAAAATTTGATATTCTGACAACGTTGTGGCAAGGTTTTTTTTTTCTGTCCCCAGTTTGTGTGAAAAGAATGTGATTATATAATGGAAATTAGAGTAAAGAAAATGGGCTTTGAATGTGCAATTGGGCCTCAAATATTCACTTGAGTTCGTCACTTTCCAGGCTAAATCGCAGGGAATTAAGTGCAATTTTTGAAGTTGAAATGTGAAAACAAAATATAGCCGACATCGAGAACTAACTCCTGTCCAAAAATCGGCTCAATCGGATAAACGGTGAATTAGTTATGAATTTTTGAAGTTTCAGCTCAGACAAACTTATTTTGGGCTCCAGTGTCGACTCTGACACGTTCTTCAATAAAAAACTGGTATTGATCGGAGCATAATTCGGTCTCGACTTTTGAAGAAAAGTTGTAAATCTCTGCGTCAGTGACCTTGTGTAAAAATATGAGCCCAATCCGATAAAAATTGACCGAGTTATAAATTTTCGAATTTTCGATCCCAGATGAAATAATATTCAGCATTCAGGATTTTCGGCGCGTCACGCACTCTGAGCAAAAAACGAAGGCCTTTTGAATACCGTTTGAACTCAATACCTTCTGTGAAAATGTAGCCAACTCAATTTTTGAAATTTTGGCGCCGGAACCAGATCGATACGATGAAAATCGACCACGTTATGATTTTATGAACATGACGCAAATAAACTTCTGTCACAAATTTTCTGTACGAAAATACTTGATAAATTCACATTTTTGAAGACTTTCTGATTGAAATTGGCTTCCATCCGTGAGAGATGAAAACATAGATGACGTCAAGATGGAATTTTGGCCACCGGAACAGGTTCAAAACGAGCCACGATCTTCAAGTTATGAATTTTTTAGCGCGTAAAAACTGCACTTTCAGCACACTTTTTTCACCATATTTCTTCGAGAAAACTCACACAGTCGGATACCTTCTGAATTTGAGCATACGTTAGGACATTAAGGAGCACTTGAGGTCATTTGGATGTAAGGACCTTGATGCAACACAAAACCCTAATTTTGAATTGACTGCCTTAGGAGATGATTTGACTGTCCAACTCTTGAGCCATCTTGAACAACTTGGAGATGATTCTTGACATGTCTTGAGAAATATGGGAGGACAAATTTTGGGGTACAACACATACATCTAATAGTTTATAATTTGCGGGAATTAAAAGTGTGGAAAGTTTAAAGTTCTAGCTATTACATGGCTTTCGCAAATACAGAATTATTTTTTACTGTAAAATAAAAGGCAGAATTAAAACCCTAATTACTTTTACAACCTTGAAACAGTTACAATAATAATAAAAAGAATTAAAATGCGCGCGGCGATTTAAAATGCGAGAATTAATTAAGAGACCTAAAAATCCAATTGAAAAAGTATTTTAGTTATTTTTGAGAAAAGATCGAATTATGTACAAATTAAAACTCTAAATTCTAATTAATTTAAATTATAAAAAAAGGAATTAAATTTGCCATAATTTTAATTAAACTAATTAATTAACAAAATATTTTTTAAAAAAAAAAAGATTTTTTTGATGTTTTTGTGACTTTTGATTAAATGATAATAAATATAATTTTTGGTGTTATTCTAAAAAAGAAAATGATTAGAAAATAATTAAAAGAAATTAAAATAGAAAAGATAGAAAATGGGCATGTTTAAGCAATTGGGGGGGGGGGGGGGGGGTGCCATGAGGAATTTGTCTTTAGGCCCAAAGAGTTGAGCCCAGCCAGCGCGCGTGATTCTGTGTTGGCCAAGTTTGGAAGGTATACCATGGTCTTTCATTGAAAGGCGTTGGTTCAAGATTGATGATGAATCGAGTGGTTGAGATCCTGGGTTGCATAATGGACGTTTGGAGGCATGATGCACATGATTAGCTGAAACAAAGTTAGAAAATAAAATTATTGGGACCTGGGATCGAACCCAGGTCCTCTACCTTTCCAAACACACGCTTCACCACTGGGCCACCCGTTCTTGTTTGTTATAATATTAAAACAAAAACAATATAATGCAAATTAGTCACAAGCTTCAGAAAACACGCGAATATTTAAATTATCCAATGGTGGTCAGCCGCGTCGTTATCTTTTTCCCCAGGACTGTCGTTTTTGACAACAACCCTTTACCTACGGTCAAATGCGTCGCTGTATGTTATAGCGACGGTATTGGTCTGTAGCTACAAACCTGCAATATCTCAAAATTCACAATAAACAATATTAAATAGAACTAAGGACATAGACCCACTAAGAATCTTGCCCTGAGTCCATTGGTATCATTAACCAACCCTAATTTGGCCTCTACAGAGAAACCCTAATTTGAAGCTTCCAAACCCTAATAATGGCGTAAGCTTGTTCCTGCACTAGAAATCAAATTCAGGCTATACGAAAGATCACAAACATGATTATAAATACATTTATGCAAGAAAATTGGATTAAAAGTACGTAGAACCCTGAAAACGAATTTGAGTTCAGAGGGTGCAAACTGTGTGGATTATGTGATGATTCCTGGAGCTTTGAGGCGTGCAAATAATCATGTTAGCTTCTGGGAAGGTCCAGGAAATTATTGGTAGCTTTGAAAGTCTTTGAATTAGCCTCTAAACTGAAAATCGATCTACCACTTTTTTGACAATTTTTCAGTTTTTGTTTGCAGCTTTTACGACCACTAACTCTATTTTTTGGCTTGGTTGTGTACTATATATGTACTGGAATTGATTAGGTCAACAAAATTGCATGGTATCTTGGTGAATTAAAGAGATTTGATTTGATTTTGTTTTTGTTTTTGTATGATATCTTTCCAAAACAACCAAAATCATGATATTTTTGATTCAATCAACCCTTGCACGACTTGGATATGATATGCTAGCTTGATTGGATTTGATTCCACCAAAAATCTGATCACAAAACAAATCTTTGATATTTTTTGCTATTTATTTGATTTAATTTGACTTTTAAATGATAAAAATCAAAATAAAATAAATAAATGAAGCAAATAATGTGTGAGTGCTAATTTGGGTCGTGGACCATGTCACAAGCAAGATTCAATCATGAAAAACTAAGCCCACTTGACAAAAAATGTGTTTTTGAGCATATTTGACTTTTGGCAATTTTGCAAAAATGGCCAACTTTGCCAAGGCATATCTCTACAATTTTAACCCTAGAGAGGTGTTTTTGGACTCTTTATAAAGCTTACGATATCCCCTAAACAACCCTTTTGGTCTCATCTCAATTAGGTCTTCCATGTTTATGTAAGAAGCTTTGACCCCAAAAGGTGTTTTTGTTGACTTTTCAAAAAGACCTATAATGTAGAAATTCATATCTTTTAATGAGTGCATATTTTGAACTTGATGGATGAATATGGGTTGTAAGGAATTGCATCCTCTTCAAAATGAGCTTTGGATGGAAAATTTCTGATAAAGTATGAGGAAGTTATGCTTGGTCAAAGTTTGGTTGACTTTTCCTAAGAAACCCTAATTTAGCAAGTTTTGGGTTTTGATGAATTTGGGGCATTCCTTGGGGAATCATGATTAACCCTTGATCAAATGATTAATATCACTTCAAAAATGTTTATGTTGACCAAAAAGCTTGAATTTTGACTGTATGTGGGTCACAATTGACTTTAAACCTAGTATAGTTGATTTTCAGGCATCTGAGGAATTGACTGAGCAAACTTCTTGTGCAAGGCATAAAGCTTGACGTAGATGATCTTGAGAACATATTAGGACCATGGAAAGAATTTGGGACCTTTGGAGCTCCAACACCCTGATGAGGATGGAAACCCTAATTTGAGGTACATTGCCTTAAGCGGGAGTTTGTCTGATCAACTCTTGGGCATCCTTGAGCAACTTGAGGATCTCAATGGGAATGTGTTGAGTAAAATGAGAGGGAAAATTTTGGGGTACAACAACTTCCCCTGTTCAATCTTCTTAAACCTGAGGATGTAGATTGACTTGTCTGCCTTTCGTAATCTGAAGGTGGAAGATGATTGAACAATAAGTGCCCATAAATTTGCACTTGTCTGAGATGGTGCGGGATTGTGTAGGTAGTGTCGAGAATTGGCTTACAGATGCCATTTAGAGGAGACGACATAAGGTCACCGGAGATGGGCTTAAAGATTCCATCCGGAAGATATGACGGAGAACCGTCGGGAATGGGCTTAAAGATGCAATCCAGCAGAGGTGACGGTGAAGCGTCGGAGATGGGCTTAAAGACGCCATCCATAATAATATTGATTTTGTGAGATATTCCTTCGATGAGGATTCCTGTTCCTGTTGTTGAGGAGGGATCTGCTAAGGAATGTCGGTCTCTGTCTTGGGAGAAGTATAATTTTGGGAGCTTCAGTTGTCCGTTACTCTACTAGGGAATGATCTCTTAGTCGAGGAGGTGAAAGTGAACTTCTATATGGTCGTGCTACAGGCTTTACAGTGATTTGTTGAGGATGATAAGATTAATTGCTATCTGGTCGCGCTCCAGGTTTCACAGTGACTTACTGGGGAGATGAGATTAAACTTGCTATCTGGTCGTTCTCCAGACTTTGCAATTTCTCAATTCTTATCTGGTCGTGCTCCAGGCTTCAGAAAGATTTAAGTGGTTATCCGGTCGCATCCGGGTTTCAACTTGAACTTGAGGCATACTAGTATCCAGTCAATTTCTAGGCTTTATAGTAACTTGCTGGGGATTAAGCTATTTTTCGGTCGATTTCCGGGCTTCATAGCTTGAATTTAAGATATACCACTATCTGGTCGATTCCAGGCTTCGTAGTATTTTGGTGAAATCAAGATACTATCCGGTCGATTTCCGGGCTTCATAGCTTGAACTGGAATAGAAATCTTAGTATCGATTTGACTGAACTAGGGAAAACTTGTGAGAATTTCAACTTGGAGAGAAATCTTAGTATCAATTTGACTAATCCCGGGAGAGGTCTCGGATTGACTTTGACCGGCATAGAAATCAGGGGAATCTTAGCCGAGATTCGGCTGACCCAAACGAAAGTCTTAAAACGTCTTCAACTAGAATAGAAACCTTAGTGTCGGTTTAACTAAACCAGAGAAAACTTGTGAGAACTTCAACTAGGAGAGAAATCTTAGTATCGATTTGACTGATCCTGGGAGAGGTCTCGAATTAACTTCGACTGGCATAGAAATTAGGAGAATATTAGCGGCAATTCGGTTGACCTAGACAAAAGTCTTAAAACGTCTTTAACTAGAATAGAAACCTTAGTGTCAGTTTGACTGAACCAGAGAAAAACTGTGAGAACTTCAACTAGGAGAGAAATCTTAGTATCGATTTGACTGATCCCATGAGAGGTCTCGGATTAACTTTGACTGGCATAGAAATCAGGGAAATCTTAGCGGCGATTTGGCTGACCCAGACAAAAGTCTTAAAACATCTTCAACTAGAATAGAAACCTTAGTGTCGGTTTGACTGAACCAGAAAAAATGTTGGAATATCTTCAACTGGAATAGAAACCTTGGTGTCGGTTTGACTGATCCAGAGAGAACTCGTGAGAACATGATTGCATCCTTCCCTGAAAGTTAAAGGGTTAGTCGTATGCAATGTCAAGATGTATGAGATGTATTGAGTAATGATGTTCTCAAAATAAATGAGATTATGTTGTATAATATGTATGCGAATGCCATGATGTATGGATATGTAATGCCATTGTGATACTCTCTAGCTGGGGAGAATAAATCCTGGACTTCTACTGGAGAGTATAAGGAGTTGAGTTCTTCGTTTCCGCTAGGGATAGTGAACGAAGATGATTAGCTAGAGATTTACATCCATTCTGCTTGAGAACATTCTGCCAGGAGAGACTTTGTCTGAGAATAATCCCGTGGGGTAATGACTCTGTGGGGGAAGGGAGATACTCTGTTAGAAGATCTGCTGATTTGGAGAAATAAACTCAGCTGGGGATGAATTCCATTGCTGGATAGGAGAGCTCTGTTGGAGATCGAGCTTCCTCCATCAGAGAAATAAACTCTGCTCGGGAGAAAAACTTTATAAATTGTTTATGATTATACAGCTCGGCTCGGGAATACAGATATTAGCTTTCTGAAAGAACCCGCTGTGGAAGTGATTCTTTCTTGGGGACATGGAGTTCAAACTTTGGTTGTCTCGACTCTACGGTGAGTATAGGTATCATTGGCTTATATGTGATAGTGACTTCGCTTCCAACTGTCTCTGTCCCTTGTACCATGACGGACGGGGTAACTGTCGGCATTTAGGTTTTGCACCAGTTTCTTTGAGTTCTTAGTAACTGTCTTTCTGTTTTATATGCAGATATTTATGAACAGTAATCATATTCAAATGCATATGTCAAGAATAAAACATTGGACGTTTTTGCAAACAAAACAGAAAACGGAAAAACAAACACACACAGTTTTTTGTACTTAAAAGATGCTTTGTATTGATTTGAAATTTGCCTATAACAGGCGTTTTTTTACAAGGAGACTGACGCTCTAGTAAGAGAGCTTCACCGTAAAAATGGAAATTATTACAGGAATTGTGTACAAAAAGAAAACAGCTATGTGTAGTGATCCCATTGAGTTTCAATTTTGCTATTTCCCCTATGTCTTCAAGCATCTCATCACTTTGATGCTTGTCCGAAGCTGACTGGTTTGATCGGTATCGTTTGAGTTGATTACTGATCACTGAGGTCTGATCGCAAGGTGATCCAATGGGACATAGTGATACGCTTTAATCCCTAACTTTTTCTTGGACCTCCCTTTCGGGTTTTTTGTCCACTGGGATACCCTTTTTTGCCCATGCCGCCTTTTCAGGTTTTTGACTTGCCGGGTGTACAGATTTTTCATTTTTATCCCTAATTTTTACCCGAACCCTTTTGGTTCGCCGGGATGCCCTTATTTTTGCCTAGGTATGTCAACCTAGAGGGTCTTTATTATGCGTAGTATTTTTTCACTATGTCCGCATTAACAGGATGTGGAAGGTCGTCACCATCCATGATGGTCAGAATCATGGCTCCACCAGAAAATATGTTCTTAACTACAAATGGTCCCTCATAGGTGGGAGTCCATTTTCCCCTGGGATCACCTTGCGGCAGTATGATGCGCTTGATTATCCTTTACCTGATACGCTTGTTGTCTGACTTTTTTGTTGAAGGCCTTGATTATCCATTCTGATACATTTGTCCATGGCAGACAACAATAAGTATTTTCTCATCGATTAAATTCAATTGATTAAGTCGAGTCTGGATCCAATCATCTTCGCTAAAACCCGTATCTTTCATAATCCGTAGAGAAGGTATCTGGACCTCTATGGGTAGGACAACCTCCATGCCATATACCAGAGAATATGGTGTTTCCCCTGTCGACGTACGTGCTGAAGTACAATACCCGTGGAGAGCAAACGGTAACATCTCGTGCCAGTCTTTGTATGTCACCGTCATCTTCTGTATGATCTTTTTGATATTCTTGTTAGCAGCTTCAACAACCCCATTCATCTTCAGCCTGTAAGGAGAAGAATTGTGATGCTGAATCTTGAACTATTTACAGATTTCAGTGATCATCGAGTTGTTGAGATTGATACCGTTTTCTATGATTATTCTCTCATGGATACCATAACGACAAACCAAGTTATGCTTGATGAACCGTGCCACCACGTTCTTAGTAACTGTAGCAAAGGAGGCAACCTCCACCCACTTCTTAAAGTAATCAATGGCCACTAGGATGAAGCGATGCCCATTGGACGCGGTAGGTCTGATCTCCCCGATCATGTCAATGCCCCACATTGCAAAAGGCCAGGGAGTCATCAAAACATTCAAAGTAACTGGAGGTACATGCACCTTATCAGTGTAGATTTGGAACTTATGATAGGTTCGAGAATGCTGATAACAGTCGGCTTCCATAGTGGACCAATAATATCCTTCCCGTAGGATTTTCTTTGCCATGGTATGTCCACTAGAATGAGTTCCAAAGGTACCTTCGTGTAGGTCTGCCATGATCCTTGATGCGGTGTATTCGCAAGTGTACGAATCGCGTCAGAGTAATATAAAAGATTATCGATCCACAGAGACCAATCGTCAATCTATCATTACCTTTTGTTACGGTGTTTAGCTAAGTCAATATTAAACAGGGAATTTAGCATGCAAGAAAGTAAAGTGCAGCGAAATAAACTTCAGATATAAAAGCAGGGTCGAATGTAATTCACGTAGTCAGATGATATTCATAATGCTTTGGAATAGAACTACTTATAGGGCAATATTTTCTACTAAAGAAAATAACTAATTTAACAGGAATTGTCGCTTTTGCGTAATCAGAACTGAGTTTACTCTCTGATCAGACCTTCTTATTGTCACTTATAAAAAGGCGTGCATTGTGTTAAAGTAATCAACCTATTTTTAAGAAATAGAGTACTTGACCAAGTTGAAAAGTATTTTGGTCTGGAATTTCTAATAAAAAGGGAACCTAACTTTAACCCCATAAACGCATCCGAAAATAGTTTAAAAATTGATTTCTTTGATAATAAAAATCCCTAACTAACCGGACAAAGAGCTTTCGCTTCCTTTGACCAGTTAGAACTAACCGAGTTTAACAAAGGGTTGGACGGCTTTCGATCTTACCCAACAACAATAAAGTACAGAAAACTCGTATTAAAAACCAAAATAGCCCATAAGCATTTCTATTGACACATTATTTGGAATATCAATCTAACTAGATTCCTTACATTCTAGCCCAGTAAGGTTCAGCCTGACATGGGAATGTAAACAGACATGTTAAAATAAATCATGCGAGAAAGTAAATAATTTAAAGTGCGGTGCGGGAAATAAACAAAGTAAAAGCAGGTGCGGGAAATAAACAAAGTAAAAGTAGGTGCGGGAAATAAACAAAGTAAAAGCAGTGCGGGAAATAAACAAAGTAAAAGCAGTGCGGGAAATAAACAAAGTAAAAGCAGTGCGGGAAATAAAAAAAGTAAAAGCAGGTGCGGGAAATAAAGAAAGTAAAAGCAGTGCGGGAAATAAACAAAGTAAAAGCAGTGCGGAATATATAAACAGAAACATGCTCCAAACGAGGAGGTTTTAAATCTGGTACAAATTGGAAGTAAAATGTGACTGGAAATAAACAGCAGTTGAAAATAAATGTGGCAAGATAAACTTCTGCCAAAGTGCTCCAAACTCGATTACAGACTCAATCTACGAACTCGATCACAGACTAAATCAACAATGCAATAATTCCCCGATGTGAAGAATTATCGCTTTACAATGGTGAAATTATATGGCTTAAGTTCGCAACTATGGTTGGATCAAGTTTGCAACTAAGCTTGGGTGAATTGAAATGAAATCAGGAACTTCTATTTATAGAGGAAGAGGAATGCAGGAAATCACAGGAATGCCCCCCAACTCCTTTTGGGGGGGAAATCATCGTCCAAAGGTGGCACCCGCCGTGAGTGTAAATGAAAGGAAGTGGGGAATGTGGCAGTTGAGGTCAGCAGGAGGTGGTCCACGTCATGGCCTACCCTATGGATGGCGCCATGGTGGACTCCATGAGTGCAAATTTGACCTTAATTCTTGTTTTCAGCCTGTTTTCCTTCATTTCTTCAGGGGAGCTCTGGATATTTGAAATACCTGAAAAGGAAACAAAAGATATGCATAATATGAGAAAACAATAATAAAAAACCTAAATAACATGTGAAATCAGAGTCAAAAACAAGTGTAAAGTAAGTGTTATCAAATTCTCCCACACTTAAACCTTTGCTTGTCCTCAAGCAAGAACTCTAAATAGATTAAGAAGAAAAATGGTGTTAGTGAACAAGTTGGGCTGCAAGGGGCCTCTGGAATTAAAACAGGGATGTATTGATAGGTACTGACTGATTCAAACCAAGGATATCGTAGTGACACTCTTCCGTAAAACAGACATAATCTTCGTTCTTTTATGAACCAATCCATATCATGCCACTATGCTTAGGCCTATATTTTTCCTTTTTTTCAAATACTTTTTCATTCACGCGCAATCACATTAAGCTCGTTATTCGTACATGCTCATAGTAAAGTGACCGGGTAGTGATTCTGATCATAAAACGCAGGGCTCTGGTACAAAAAGTTGGTGTAACCCCTTTTATTGACCCATTTATAGTTTCGGGGGATCGAATCGTAATCCGCCCTACCAAGTTCAGCACCAGATACCTCTGAACCAACTAAAGATGGGTAAAAAAAATTTTCTTTTTCTTTTTCTTCTTCTTTTGCTTTTTCTTTTGCTTTATTTTTCAACATATAACTTTTGTTGAGTTAAATGACTTTGTGAGGGTCACCTATCCCGAGGCTGTAGTTTATAATTAGAACATAGCATAAAGATCATTCACTTCTCTTCGATCCCCTACGTAGAGCATGCTTAGACCGGAGCTGACTGCTAGGATAAACTATTCAAGGATTTAAGAATGAAAATTTTAAGGCCACGGCATAGGGGGTATTGGGATCGAATTCCTAAATTTACGAGCTTAAGGTGTAAAAACGATGTCGATGCTTCGAAAGGGCTTTCCCAAGTCATACTACATCCTATCTCAACCAGGTCTTATAGCCCAACTAAGTTCAAAACACAGTTTTTTTCTTAGGAAAAAAAATTCGGTTAGGCTAAATAAATGGGGGAGTGGACATACACTAGACCATACAGATATAGATGACTCGTCAAACACATGTATTATTTTGAAAAGAAAGCAAACAAGCAAACTAAAGCAAATAAAGAAGGAAAATAACGAGAAGGAAAATGCAGGAAAAGGGAAAAATAAAGCGAGAGAAAAAATAAAGCGAGAAAGCGAGTAAATCTCCTCCCACACTTAAATCGAACATTGTCCCCAATGTTACGAAATAAGAATAGGAAAGAGTCACCTGGTAAAGTACTAAGGCTGGCTGGGTCCCTCGCCATCCTGCGGTGAATGTCTAGGATGACGGGATCGGCTGCAACGACGACTGCTACGAGAATCCTCGAACTGGTCGAATCTGGCGGACAAGGCAATCTGTGAATTCTGAATCTCACAAAGGTTTCCAAAAAGGGAACCTTGAGTGGCCTCCATGAGGGCGGAGTGCCTCTGAAACTGGGCTTGTTTCCTATGTTTCTCACGGGATATCGCCAATTGAGATTCCATAAGACTTTGAAAAGAGCGGTCCGACTGCTGTCGTGACGCCTCCATGAAACTCATGTTATCTTCCAGCTGTTGTTGGATGGCAGAAAGTAAACCATCTCTTCTCTACTCCCGGGCTAGCTGGTCACGCCACATCTCTTCAGAGATGTAGAAGCCAGGAGCCGTACCTGCAAAAGTGTTAGAAGTAGAAGGTGTAGTGTGTGCGGGTGAGCATGGTAGGGGGACATAGGTGGGGCATGAGGTTTATCCCTCTGCTCGTATTATTCATCAGTCTCGTGTCCGTCCCCAAGTAGAACATTAGGAGGTAATGGACCCGTAAAAGGTGGAGCATCTAGATGGTAGGTCCAGTTCCTCGCAATTCGTACATCAGTACGTCTAGTGCAAGGCAGAACGACAGATGGGATAGCGACACCCCGAACCATAAGTTCAAAACCACCCGCTTTCCTCACCTTGCACAATTTCATATCTTTTAGAAATTTCAAATTAATTGTGCGGGGAGGAAGGGGTGCAAGGGTAGCTATCTCAGCGTCAAGGTGCAGAGCTCTAGAAATAGATGTAACTAGTCCTCCGAAAGTTATGGTCCCTGTGTGTCTCAGGACAACAATCATGTGAGAAATCATAAACGGGACTGAATTAATTCTTCTATTAGTGAGACTACCCTGCAAAAATAGAAGTTCTCTAGCATTTACCTTGTTTGGATTCTCCCGGCAAAAAATCGTACAGGCGAGCATATATCGAAAAATTCGAATAGTCGGGTTATGGATCAATGATGCTAAAACTCCTTTAAAAGAATTTATGGAAGAGTTTGACAATTGACGCCAGAAGGAAAATGCATCAGTGGACCATTCAGAATCCAAAGGGGTGTCACAAATAGCGCCATCACCATGAGGAATACCCAACAGAGCTGCTAGTTCATCGGTGCTATATTCATATTCAACATTAAACAGACGGAATTTAACCGTACCAACGGTACTAGCAGTGGCGGGGTGAACCAAATAAATTAGGGAACTTAAGAATTCCCGAGTTAGCATCTCAAAGGTGGGCTCTTTTCTAGTAAAAGTGTCATGCAATCCTAGGATGTCAGCTAAATGAAAAAAACTATGATAAAGTCCTAAAGTATACAGACAGTCTTCATCGACATACCTGGTTGAGACCATTTCTCGTCCTTGCAATTTTTCAAGGATTTTCCGTTGTCGGTCTTCGGGTTTGCCTTCACGAAGCACGTATCCGTTGAACTCCATTGTTGCTCTTGTATGACCCAAAGCAGAAGCAATCTGAGTCACTGTCCCTCCCACATGGAGGATACCTTGAGTGACTTAGAAGTCATCATGAGATTCCACAACAGAAAATTTCCACAGGCTACAAGGCGAGACTGGGTCGCACAATAGAGGAAAAAGATCTCCTCCTCGCTAACATGGGTATCAGTGACGGCCTTCCCTAGGAAAGTGTGAGCAATAACCATTTGAAAATACCTGAAAGCGGGGTTATGAATAACAGGTGATAACTGAGTGGAAGGATCAAGGCTCCCTCCAGCAGTAATATCTCTCCAGAATTTCTCTATGTCCCTAGTCATGAAATAGCCAACTGGTAGCTCAGGTATAGCATCGGGTGTGGTCTGGAAGCCTAGCAAGTCGCCAAACTCCCTCTGGGTAAAATAATATTCTATCCTGAATAGTATGAAAGTGAGATATCCATCCTGGCCATTATAGGGCTCAAACTCGAATGAACTGAGGAATTCTAAGGTGAGGTTCTTGTAGGTCACATTTAGGTCATCTGCATACTCGTCCCACTTTAGCTGGTTGCATAGATACTTGATACTGGCTTCAAAGCCAAGATCTTTCATGTAAATCTGGTATAGATATCTGGTCGATTCCATGGGTCACTGTTAAAGGACTACATAGCATTGTCTCTGAGTGACATCTCGGAAGGAAACATGCATGTCATCGAAATGCTCCATCCTGAAAAATGTAGTTAGCAAAGACGGCTAGCAGGTGATGCCTAAAATCATAAATTTGGAAACTGTTAGTATAAAGATAAAAATAAAATTTGATAAAGTAAAAAGTAAATAAATGCAAAAAATAAAAATAAACTCATGGGTTGCCTCCCATGCAACGCTTGTTTAACATTGTTAGCTTGACGAGTAAGCTTCATATATCAGAAACTGGTGCTGGTGGATCAATCAGAGTGTGGCTGGAGTAGTTGGTGGAAATGTCACCTCCTTCGTAGTGCTTCAACCTCTGCCCATTGACGATGAATGGGCTACAAAAATTGTTCTTGATCTCGACTGCTCCAGATCATAGGATTATAGGAACTCAAAAGGACCAGTCCATCTTGAACGTAGCTTGCCAGGAAAAAGTCGCAACCTGGAATTGAAAAGGTGAACAAGGTCGCCTATATTGAAATCTTTCTTTAAAATTCTTCTGTCATGCCAAGTTTTGGTTCTTTCTTGCATTCTCATAGGCAGACTGGCGGAATTCCTCCAATTTATGAATGTCAAGGATGCGCTTTTCACCAGCAGTCAAATATTCCAAATTCAGGGTCTTAATGGCCCAATAGGCTTTATGCTCTAACTCGAAGGGTAAATGACAAGATTTTCCATAGACTAATTGGTAAGGGGTTGTTCCAATAGGGGTTTTAAAAGCTGTTTTGTAGGCTCATAGTGCTTCATGCAGCTTCTGAAACCAATCTTTTCTGGAAATTGAAACGGTTTTTTCTAAGATTTGTTTAATCTCCCTGTTAGACACTTCTACTTGGCCGTTAGTCTATGGGTGATAAGGTGTTTCTACTCTGTGCTTTACTCCATACATACTCAAGAGCTTATCAAAGATACTGGATATGAAATGTGATCCCTCATCACTTATAACGAGACGGGGTGTTCCAAACCTCGGAAAAATGATATTCTTAAATAACTTGACTACCACTCTTGTGTCGTTTGTGGGTGATGCAATAGCTTCAATCCATTTAGACACGTAGTCCACAGCTACCAAAATGTACCTATTTCCCATTAATGGTGGAAATGGTCCCATAAAGTCTATACCCCAAACATCAAAGAGTTCAACTTCCTGGATATTCCTCGTTGGCATCTCGTCACGTCTCGATATGTTCCAAGTGCGTTGGCATCGGTCGCACTTGACAATGTAGGCATGAACATCGCGCCATGAAGTTGGCCAATAGAGTCCTGCTTGAAGAATCTTGGCGTGCGTTTTAGATATACCTGCATGTCCACCATAAGGTGCAGAATGACAGTGTCTGATGATGTCTTCTATTTCCTCTTCTGGGACGCAACGCCTGAAAATATTATCTATTCCTCTCTTGAATAGGAGAGATTCATCCCAGTAGAAATGTTTAACATCTTTGAAGAACTTCTTTTTCTGTTGGTAATTTAGATCAGGGGGTATGATATCTGCAGCTAGGTAGTTTACAAAATCAGCGTACCAAGGTACGCTCTTCATTACTGAAATTTTTTCAAAATCTTTATCTCTGTAAGGCTAGAAATCATCAGTCTTAGCTATAAGTCTGTCATAGGTGAAATCATCATTTATAGGCAATAAGTCAGGTTTTAAGTGTTCTAATCTAGAGAGGTGGTCAGCGGAAACATTCTCTATTCCTTTCTTATCCTTAATGTCTAGATCAAACTCTTGGAGTAACAGGATCCATCTAAGTAATCTAGGTTTAGCGTCCTTTTTATTTAATAGATAACGTATGGCAGCATGATCAGTGTAAACAATGATCTTTGCTCCAACTAGGTAGGACCTAAACTTATATATCGCAAAAATTACTGCTAGTAATTCTTTCTCTGTTGTTGCATAGTTGAGCTGGGCGGTATCTAGGGTTCTATTAGCATAATATATAACATGTAATTTCTTGTCTTTTTTTTGTCCTAGAAAAGCACCAACTGCATAATCGTTGGCATCGCACATGATTTCAAAAGGTTGTGTCTAATCTGGGGGTTGCATGATCGGAGCTGAAATCAATGCTTGTTTCAAAAATTTAAAAGCTACGAGACATTTCTCGTCGAAAACAAATTCAACGTCCTTCATTAGAAGATTAGTCAAAGGTTTTGTTATTTTAGAGAATTCTTTTATAAAACGCCGATAAAAACCAGCGTGTCCAAGAAAACTTCTAATCTCCCTAATGGTTTTAGGTGGGATGAGGTTTTCTATAACTTCAATTTTTGCTCTATCGACCTCAATGCCTCTTTCGGAGACAATGTATCCTAATATTAAACCTTCATTAACCATAAAATGGCATTTTTCCCAGTATAACACTAGGTTCACCTCTACGCATCTTTCAAGGATTTTTTCGAGGTTGGAGAGACAATCTTTAACATTGAACCCACACACCGATAAATCGTCCATGAACACTTCCATTATTCCATCTAGATAATCTGCAAATATAGACATCGTACAACTTTGAAAAGTGGCAGGCGCATTACAGAGTCCTAAGGGCATTCGTCTATAGGCGAACGTTCCATAAGGACAGGTAAAGGTTGTTTTCTCTTGATCCTCAGGGTGAATAGGTATTTGGAAAAATCCTGAGTATCCATCTAGATAACAAAAGTGTGAGTGTCGGGCTAGACGTTCGAGCATTTGATCTATAAATGGAAGAGGGAAATGATCCTTCCTGGTTGTTTTGTTTAATTTTCTATAATCTATACACATACGCCAACCTCCTTCTGTTTGTTTAGCAATATTCTCACCTTTCTCATTTTCTATGACTGTGATGCCTCCTTTCTTTGGCACCACATGCACAGGACTCACCCAATTACTATCTGATATTTGGTAAATTATACCAGCCTCTAGTAACTTAAGAACTTCTCTTTTAACAACATCGCTCATTATAAGGTTTATTCTTCTTTGATGTTCTCTTGAGGGTTTTGAGTTTTCCTCTAACAAGATCCGGTGCATGAACACCGATGGACTTATTCCTTTTAAATCGAAGATGTTATACCCTAAAGCTGAGGGATATTTTCGTAAGATCTCTAAGAGTTGAGTTGTCTCGTCTTGACTTAAAATAGCGTTAACTATAACAGGACGATTCATCTCTTTATCTAAGAATTCGTATCTGAGGTTCTTGGGAAGTTCCTTCAGTTCTAAAGATGGTTTCAAAGGGTAAGACATGGGATCGGGAGTAAGCGATAAACATTTATAGAGGTCGTCATCGATGTAAGGTTCTAAACCTTTAAATCCATCGTCCTCCATAATAGGGTCGAAGGTAACTTAATATTTTTGTTAGATTCCTCTCGCTTAAGTTCCAATATAAACTCGTCAATGACGTCGATGGAATAACAAGCATCTCCTATGACTGGTGCCATTAAGAACTTTGAAAGAATAAATTATATCTTCTCATCACCCACCTCAAATGTTAATTTTCCTTTCTTAACGTCAATTATGGCTCCGACTGTTCATAGGAATGGTCTACCTAAGAGGATTGGGATTTCTTCGCCTTCTTTAATATCCATAACCACGAAATCAGTTGGGATATATAGCTAAACGATCTTAACTGGTATGTATTCAATTATGCCTATAGGATACTTAACTGATCTATCAGCCAGCTGGAGAGACATTTTAGTCGGTTGCAATTCTCCTAAGTTTAACATTCTACAAACTGCTAAAGGCATAAGGTTGACGCTAGCTCCTAGATCTAAGAAGGCTTTGTCAATAGTATGATTTCCTAAGATACAAGGAATGGAAAAACTTCCTGGATCCTTTTCTTTCTTGGCAAGTTTATTTTCTAAAATAAAATTGCATTCGATAGGTTTGGGATCATCAAGTCAATGCTTGTTGGTCAGGATGGCTTTTAGGAATTTAGCATAAGATGGTATCTGAGTGATGGCTTCGGTGAAAGGAATCTCTACATGGAGTTTTTATATAACTTTAACGAATCTCTGGTATTGATTGTCAAGTTTGGTTTGTTTAAGTCTTTGCAAAAATGGGACTGGGGGTTTGTACGGGGGTGGTGATTTATTAGTTTTATCTTTTAATTCTTGTTATTTTTGCTTTTCGGGTTCCTCTGGTTCGTCCACTTGGTATGTAGGCAAAACATTTATCTTAGGTTGTGAGGGTGTACTCATGGCTGGATTCTTGGGTCCATCGTATGTAGTCCCATTTCGTAAGGAAATGGCATTAGCTTGCCCTTTAGGATTTGGTTGAGGTTGTCCAGTCAATTGTCCTCCAGGTGTAGTTTGTGGGGCTTATGTTTGGGCTATCTGTGAGATTTGGGTTTCAAGCATCTTGTTATGCGTAATTATCTGATCAACCTTAGTTCCCAATTGCGTGATTAGTTTTTTTACGTGAATATTCTGATTTAGGAACTCTTTATTTTGCTGGGTTTGAGCTGAAATGAAATTTTCCATGATTTTCTCAAGGTTTGGTTTGGGTGCCACAGCTTGAATAGGTTGATTTGGTCTTTGGGCTTGGAAACCTGTAGGTCTCGGAGGTGCAGAGTTTTGTATTGGGCTATTTTTTTTATAAGAAAAGTTTGGGTGATTCCTCCATCCGGGGTTGTAAGTGTTTGAAAATTGGTTCCCTTGGGTGTAATTTACTTGGTATGAGCAAGGCTCATTCAACAAGTTACATTCCGCAGGTTGATGTCCTTGGGTTCCACAGAGTTTGCATTCGGAAGTTATTGTGGCTACAGTATTAGGGTTTTGAGACATGTTTTGAACTTTTAAAGCAAGAGCCTCCATTTTAACTTTCATCATGTCTAGAGAACTTATCTCATGTTTTCCTCCTTGGGTCTCCTTTTTCCCTACCGTAGCTTGTTCTGTTCCCCATTGGTAATGGTTTTGGGCCATGTCCTCAATGAGAGCGCAGGCTTCTAGGTAAGGTTTATTCATCAATGCGCCACCAGCGGAAGCATCGATAGACATCTGTGTGTTGTAATGGAGTCCATTATAGAAGGAGTGAATGATTAGCCATTGTTTTAGGCCATGGTGTGGACAGGTCTTAACAGGTCCTTATATCTCTCCCAAGCTTCAAAAAGTGATTCTCCCAAGTTTTGGTTAAATCTAGTGATTTGGTTTCTAAGGATAGCAGTTTTGCTGGGCGGAAAATATCTTGCGAGAAATACTCTCCTAAGGTCTTCCCAGGTTGTTATTGAATTGGGTGGAAGGGAATCTAACCAATCTCGTGCTTTATCTCTGAGGGAAAAAGGGAATAATCTTATTCGTATTGCCTCAGGCGAAGCACCAATTTCGGGTTCTCAGAAGCGTGACCACCGAATTGGTTTTGTTGCACCAACCCGGCGCGTCATATTCAGGTGTTCTTTCACCAAGATATCTCTGATAACGTATTCTCAAATTCAGGTTCGGCTCAAGAGTCAATTCTTTAAAGAAGGTATCCGAATGTGTGAGTTTTCTTGAAGAAATATGGTGAAAAAGTGTGCTGAAAGTGCAGTTTTTATGCGCTAAAAATTCATAACTTGAAGATCGTGACTCGTTTTGAACCCGTTCCTGTGGCCAAAATTTCGTCTTGACATTATCTACGTTTTCATCTCTCACAGCTGGAAGCCAATTTCGATCAGAAGGTCTTCAAAAATGTGGATTTATCAAGTATTTTCGTACAGAAAATTTGTGACAGAAGTTTATTTGCGTCATGTTCAGAAAATCATAACTTGGTCGATTTTCATCGTATCGAGCTGGTTCCGGCGCCAAAATTTCACAAATTGAGTTGGTTACATTTTCACAGAAGGTATTAAGTTCAAACGGTATTCAAAAGGCCTTCGTTTTTTGCTCAGAGTGCGCGACGCGCCGAAAATCCTGAATGCTGAATATTATTTCATCTGGGCCGAAACTTCGAAAATTCATAACTCGGTCAATTTTTATCGGATTGGGCTCATATTTTTACACAAGGTCACTGACTCATAGATCTACAACTTTGCTTCAAAAGTCGAGACCGGATTATGCTCCGATCAATACCAGTTTTTTATTGAAGAACGTGTCAGAGTCGACACTGGAGCCCAAAATAAGTTTGTCTGAGCTGAAACTTCAAAAATTCATAACTAATTCACCGTTTATCCGATTGAGCCGATTTTCAGACAGGAGTTAGTTCTCGATATCGGCTACATTTTGTTTTCACATTTCAACTTCAAAAATTGCATTTAAGTCTCTGCGATTTAGCCTGGAAAGTGACGAACTCAAGTGAACATGGGAGGCCCAATTGCACATTCAAAGCCCATTTTCTTTACCCTAATTTCCATTATATAATCACATTTTTTTCACACAAACCAGGGAGGAAAAAAAAAGGAAAAAGAGAAAACCTTTCCGCAACGCTGTCAGAATATCAAATTCTTTCAAGAACCCTAAAACCTTGAAATCCTTATTACAAATCTCTCTCTCACTACAAACAAGTCATCCCAGTTACAAACCAACATCTCACTACAAACAAGCCATCTCAGTTACAAACCAACATCTTACTACTTCTTCAGTAAGGGTAAGGCTGACTTGGTCTCCACGATCAAAAAGGCATAAAAGCATTCATGTCACTACTTTTCCAGTAAGGATTTAGACAGGATCTCATGCAGGTTCATTAAGGAACGTTGAGGCCAAAACACAAACGGCCAAAAGCCAAAAGCCAAATGGCCAAAACAGAACAGCTTACACATGACACCAACACATGGCGAGACAGACATCCTGAGAAGGTTAAGGAACGTTGAAGCCAAAACACAAATGGCCAAATCAAAATAGTTTACACATGACGCCAATAACTGTTTCACCCCTCCAATCAGGCTCGTATACTCCTAAACTCTCTCTCTCTATTTGTATTATGTTCCTTTAATTAATTAATCGTTATTATTTTTATTAATCACTAACCAATTAACATTTTTTCCTAATAAATTCAAAAACACCAAAAAATATTTTATTTATTAAAATTAACTTCATCACTTTTATTTTTGTAAATAAATTAATTTAATCAATTTAGCTTTAATTAGATTTAACTTTTAATATTTTTTGCAATATTTAAAATCAATTTAGAATATTAGGTTTTTATTAGCATTAATTCAATTTATTTTATTTCTTTAAAAACTCAAAAATCCAAAAATATTTTAATTAATTAATTAGTTTATTAATTTAATTGTTAACTTAATTTAATTTCTTTTAATTCAAAAATAACCAAAAAATCACTTACTTTCAAAAAAAGGGTCAAAACCCAAAAAACTCACATCCGATTTAATTTCTCGCACGCGATCCATTTTATCATATTATTGTATCTGTTTCCCAGAATGTAATAGCTTTTAATTAGGACTTTAATTATTTACCGCTTTATTTTACTTTCCGCAATTTAAATTAAAAGGGTTTTTTTTTGGCGATGTAAATACACGCCTTGTAATAGCTTAGATTTAATTTTCCGCAATTTACTTCCCGCAAATTATTAAACTGTTAATTATGCATGACAAGATTTGTATGACAAATAAAACCAACTCGTAGCTCATAAATGCATGTTCAAAGATAAACCTTAACTGAAAAACAACACACATGCACATGCCACTCCTAGGGTACGCCTCACTCGGTTGCCTCGAACGTGGTCGTCAAGTATAGGTTGTTTTAGAGGTCGCCCTTCTGTCTAAGATCCAGTTTCCTCGAAACGGTTGCCTCGAATAAAAGGATCTAGGATATTAGGGTTACTTCTAAGGCGTCCTACTATTGCTTCGGTGACCACATTGTCCCTAATAATCGAATTGACCCGAATAACTCCAACGACGGTGCTACCTACTTCTCAATAGTGGGATAGTACTGTCTAGAGGACTCTTACACAACCTAATTCCTTAGAGTAGGTAGATTTCTCATGGGTACTTGCTCTCTCAAACAAACAAAACAACTTTTCGCACCTACACTTTCAAAAAGTTTTCAAACAAATTTTTCATACACTCTTGAGGACAGATACAAGAGTTACTTAGAAATTTTTCAAACGAAACTTTTTTTTCAAAACCCACAAACACAAGAAAAGCAAACATTTTTGAAAACATAGTGAGCAAGTACCTAAGAGCCCATGGATAACCATGGATAGAAAGGGTGCTAACACCTTCCCTTTCTATAAATCTACCTCCCGAACCGAGAAACATTCTCGAAAAGGAATTTTGTTGTGCTTTTGTCCTTTCCATGTTGGAGAACATAAAAGACGGTGGCGACTCTTGCTTACCGCGACATTTCGCGAACCAGCTTTAAACAGTCAGTTCTATTTCCACCGATCACAGAACTGGCGACTCTGCTGGGGACATTTGTAAAAGTGAGGTGTACCTTAGGACTAAGATCACTTGTGTTTTCAATTGTCTGAATTGCTTGCTTTATCATTGTGGGTACTGTCTTGGGAGTTCTATAGATCCTAACCCGGATCTGGGGGATACCTTCTTAGAAAGTAGCAACAAGGTTGTGAGGGAACTGTGTGGGGTATACCGACATGGTTGAAGCAGCCTGCTACGTTGATGTGGCACTTTGGTGAGTACCGGTAACCCTTGAGTTCAGTCAAGGAGAGTACGAGGCCGCCGCGTGGTGTCGTGAAACATCAACTGACCTTAGGAACCTTAATTGAACCATCTTGGCCTCTTTAGGGTAGTGAGATAACTGACTTTGGTGCAGTCCGAGGTTGGTTGATACTCGATACTACACTCAATTAAGGGTTGTTTTCTTGGAATATTTCGGTCGCCAGTTCAGTGGCTAAATCGAAACAATGAACAATGAAAGCAATCCAATGATATTGGGACCCTTAGAACCCGGTTACTTCTGATAGGACAGGTTGAGCCCACCAACTTCAAGAGGGTAATACCTAGACCCCATGCTGGCCTAAACTCTAAGGGTTGTGGTGTGACTTGTGTGCTTTCATACTTGACTACTTGCATGCTTGTTATCTGACACTTGAGTTTCTTGCAGGTTTTGTTTATAGTCCTTAATTGGGACTCATAACAGGGTTTACCTACATTACCCCATGCATAGCATAACATCATACCATTGCATGCATCCCGCATAAGGACTAACCCATTTCAAGGATCTCAAGGGCTTGTGATGCAGGTCATGATGAACCAACATGTCTGGCAAGGGGCAAAGGGGATTTATTTTCCTCTAGCCAAGGTTGTCAGGGGCTATGACCCACTCGATATGGTGAGCCTTGACTCTTGAAGAAGGACTCTCAACAACATGAAGTTCCTTCAATCAAGTTACCAGTTTCCAACTCTAACAATTTCCTTGTTTACCCCGCGAGGTCCTTGAAAACATTACATGCATATCATACATATCATTACATTACAGGTACCCTTGTTACAGGTCACTTACCTTCTCCGCTGTTTATTTCAGCAATGGCTTGCCAACAAGATAACCAGAATCTTCATGCTCAAGAGACTCAGTTCAGGGAGATCTTCTTAAGTCTATCCAAGGGGCAAAAAGAGTTGAGGACACTCCTCACGGGGAATTTGGCCATGAAAAGTCCCGAAGATGACAAAGACGAACGGCTGAAACGTCTGCAAGCTGAGGTAGATACAATGAAAACCCAGATGCTGGGGCAAAGGGCTCTCATCCAAGGTTTAGCTCGGGAGCAAGAAGAGTTGAGGACCATAATCAGTCAGCTCCACCAAGACAGATCAGACATGAAGCAATCAGTCCAAGTCAGGGACCGGGTCTTTGATCAGCTTCCAAGAGGAAAAGAATCTGGTATGGTGAAGAATAGAACTCTCCAAATTGCTACCACTTCACAAGCCCAGCATCAACCTCGCCCAGAGCAACAGGTTGATCAGAATAAGCCAAGCAGGTCCAAGAGGCAGTTCACCCAGCTTAACATGCCGTTGTTTCAAGCTTTACAATACCTGTTGAGACTGAATCTGATTACACTAAGAGCTCCTCTCCGGAATCCCAACATCTCCGCTCCTAACTATCATCCCAACAAAAGGTGTGCATACCACTCTGATAGTCCCGGACATGACACTGCCGACTGCTGGGCGCTGAAAAACAAGGTCCAGGACCTGATTAATGAAGGAGCAGTGGATTTCACCCAAGTGGGTCAGGCTGAGTTCTTCTACTATCCCTACAGGATGCATCATTTGAAGTAACAAGTCCTGAGATGAGAAGACCTTTTGCCCATTAGAATTTTCAAGTTGTAATTTTCTTTTGATTGTTCAAACATTTTATTCATGTCAAACATTGTTATTTCATTAATGCATCGCATATGTCTGTTTTGAATCAATATATTCGCATTCGCTATATTTAAAATTGCTTTCATTTTTTGTGATGTTCAATGCTCGATTAATAATTCTAAGCCTCTTGAGGGAGGATGACGAAAACGATACCACGATCTTTACAGTATGCTTTTGAACAGATCCCGCTGATGAAGTACATGCATTGTTTCAAATCCCTAAACACTGGAGTTATAAGGAAGATAATCCCTCGTCAACCCCTCTGAGCCAAAGAAGTAGGAGTTTTTTCTTTTCGAAAATTAAAACCCTTAATCATAACCTGGGGCAGGGTAGTTCTCTCAGCTGATCCAGGTGCACAACGAATGGCATCAAAAGAAGTCCTTCTGAAACAAAAGACAGTGATGGTTCCAAATAACCATAAAAACAGGCAGTCATTACCAAAATCAAAAAGCCCATTAAATCAAAACCTATGAAGGAGACTTACAAAACTGGGGCATCCCGCTGACTGTAATCACAAAAGAAACAGTTCAGGAAAAAAACAGGGATAACGAAATCAAAAAAAAGGAAAGAGGTCACACAAACCCTCAATAACAAAAAGGAATGACTGCCTATTCAAAATAAACTATCAACATCCGAACCATCACGGGAATATCAGGACAAAAACTCAAATAAGGTCTAACGCACGATCAGCTGAGTTTAGGATTGAAGAACATCACGAAGAGCGGGTGGGTACAAATAATTTGAGCCTTTATCCTTTGTTTCTTAAACCATGAACCAGGCCACGTTATAACCCTTAAAAGTCCTAGCAGAAGCATGGGTTAGTTCGAAAGCATACTGTTACGAAAGGTATCCTGACTCCTTAAGGCCTACGGTAAATACGGAGTTGACATCACGTTTTATAAACATTCACTTGTTTTATGAAAAAGAATGCATTTTCAAAATCTTCAAGACAGACATAAGCTTTGCATTTTTGATATAACATTGTTTGCATATGACTATTTGTTTGAACAGCAGGGAAATTCGCACGATGAATACCTAGTGAACAAAAGCACTTCCAATCAAGGGGCAGACGTGATTATTGCCCATCATCGGGGCAATTAAGTCAAGATTCGGAGAATCTCTCAAAAGGCCAAACAGCCAGGGCAAACCTCCATCTGGATCACTTGGGGCATTGGACGATCAAACGAAGATCTTCTGGTATGGCGACACAACGCTACAACAGGGGCACCTCCCTACATCCTGAGAGCATGGACATAGTCGAAAAAATAATATGCATAATCAAAGACCCGCTAGGTTGACACACCTAGGAAAAAATAAGGGCTTCTCGGCGAACCAAAAGGGTTCGGGCAAAAATAAGGGATGAAAAATGAAAAAAATATGTACACCCGGCAAGTCAAAAACCTGAAAGGGCAGCTTGGGCAAAAATGGGTATCCCGGTGGACTGAAAACCCAAAAGGGCGGTCCAGGCAAAATTAGGGATCAAATCGTACGACTATGTCCCGTCATCTCGTCACTTGCCTACCAGAAGAAGATTTGTCAAATCGGCAGTTATCAAGCACCTCCACAGGCACCTTCTCCCACATAAACTGGGGCAATAAGAATTGTCTAAGCGATCTGGCTGCTCTGTCCACCAGGTACCAAGGTAAGTTCAGCTGAAGAACATGACCAAGTTACCTCCACTCCCCGCAGAGCAAGGACAGGTTTCAGCAATACTCTCTCCGAGCAGAGCTGGCCTCCCATCAGCCCCGAAGGCACACTATCTCCAGCAAGTCAGCAACACTCTCCCCAAGCAGAGTTAGCCTACTGTCATCCTTAAGGAAGTTGGGTACCCCCAGAAGATCTCAATATTCCCCAGCGGAGTATACAGATGTTCCTCAGCAAGCATCCCCGGCAGTCTTAATATTCCTCGACAGATATAAGATTGTTCCCCGACGGAATATAGACACCCCAGTGGAGCCATTTCCCCAGTACAGTCCAAAAGTTTCCCAGGAGAGTTGAATCATCATCCCCAGCAGGTCTTGAAGCTTATCCCCAGTAGATTCTGGAAGCTTGTCACCCGCATAGCACGAACGCGTCTCCCGGCTTTATTCAAAGGTTATTTCCCCACCAGGATATAACTGGGTTATCCTCAGCCAATCGCCACGGAAAGACCGTCCCCGGCGAAGTCTTCCTATCCCCAGCGGAGTTCATCAATTCTTCCAACAGAGCTCAACAATGGTATCCCCAGCGGAGTTATCATCAGCACCTCAGCAAAGTGCCTCTCTTCCCCCACAGAGTTATCTCCCCGCAGAGTAATCTATTCGCCAAGTTTATTCCCCAACAGAGTCATCTTCTCCTACCGGTATTCTTGCAACCATCATCCCCAGCAGAAAAGAAGAACTCTACTCTTCGACATCAGCCCAGGATTCAACTTCCCGGCATTTGTCAAGGATTTATTTTCCTAGACGAAAATACATTCATAAACATCACATTATCATACACCATGACGCATGCATATATGCATCATAACACACTATCTCATTTTGAACCTCATGACATCATGCATCATGACATTGCATACGACTAATGTTTGCCTTTTCAGAAAAAAAGGACAACCCAAAGATGATTACTATCAACTGTCGCAATTCCAGATTCGATACCTGTATCTAGCCATGGCATATCTGCATTAAAGAAATTTCAGAGATAGCTTAGAGATGCCTCGGATGCGGATGTTATTCTATTGCTTATTCAAACTTCCTTCTAGAAATGGCTTGGAAATGCTCCGGAAACGGATGTTATTCTATTGCTTATTCAGATATCCTTCTAGAGATGGTTTAGATGCGATCCAGATATGGCTACATTCTGATACTTATTCCAGATTCCCTTTCGGAGATAGCTTGGAAATGCTCCAGATATGGATGCTATTCTTTCGCTTATTCAAGAGTTTCCTTTCAGATATAGCTGGGAAATGCTCCAGATATGGATGCTGTTCTTTTGCTTATTCAGATTTTCTCTCCAGAGATAGCTTAGAAATGCTCCAGATATGGATGCTATTCTATTGCTTATTCAGATTCCCTCTCAGATAGCTTAGAGATGCTCCGGACCCGGATGCTATTCTATTGCTTATTCAGAGTTTCTTCCTAGAAATGGCTCGGAAATGCTCCAGATCCGGACGATATTCTATTGCTTATTCAGATTCCCTTTCAGAGATATCTTAGAGATGCTCCCGACGCGGATGATATTCTATTGCTTATTCAGAGTTTCCTTTCAGAGATAGCTTGGAAATACTCCAGACATGGACGCTATTCTTTTGCTTATTCAGAGTTTCCCGTCAGAGATGGCTTAGAGATACTCCAGATCCAGATGTTATTCTTTTGCCTATTCAGATTTCTCTCCAGAGATGGCCTAGAGATGCTCCAGATCCCGACGCTATTCTACTGCTTATTCAGATTCAAACTTCTAAAGACAACTTAGAGATGCTCCAGACCCGGATGCTATTCTATTGTTTAGTCCAGATTCATTCAAAAGATATTCCAGATACGATCCGGATTCGGATAATACTCTGTCACTCACTCAGATAAAATATGGATATACCCCAGACGCGTCGGTCATTCTACTATTTATTCAGACGTCAGCAATTAGATATAGACTAGATATGCTCCAGACACGGAAGCTATTCTATTTCTTATTCAGATTTAACTATCCATTACATTTCCAAATGGCATCTATAAGCCCATTCCCGACAAGGTTCTGTCACATCTTCAGATGGCATCTATAAGCCCATCCTCCTATCCACTACACTTCCAAATGGCATCTATAAGCCCATTCCCGACATCACATTGCTGATATTCTACTATGCGAGTGCAAATTTCTGGGCACTCTAGTGTTCAATCATCTTCCACCTTTGGATCACGAAAGGCACGCAAGCCAATCTACATCCTCAGGCCTAAGAAGATTGAACAGGGGCAACTGTTGTACCCCAAAATTTGCCATCCCATATTTCTCAAAACATTTCAAGAAAAATTCACAAGTCCAACCCGGCGCGTCATATTCAGGTGTTCTTTCACCAAGATATCTCTGATAACGTATTCTCAAATTCAGGTTCGGCTCAAGAGTCAATTCTTTAAAGAAGGTATCCGAATGTGTGAGTTTTCTTGAAGAAATATGGTGAAAAAGTGTGCTGAAAGTGCAGTTTTTACGCGCTAAAAAATTCATAACTTGAAGATCGTGACTCGTTTTGAACCCGTTCCGGTGGCCAAAATTCCGTCTTGACATTATCTACGTTTTCATCTCTCACAGCTGGAAGCCAATTTCGATCAGAAGGTCTTCAAAAATGTGGATTTATCAAGTATTTTCGTACAGAAATTTTGTGACAGAAGTTTATTTACGCCATGTTCAGAAAATCATAACTTGGTCGATTTTCATCGTATCGAGCTGGTTCCGGCGCCAAAATTTCACAAACTGAGTTGGTTACATTTTCACAGAAGGTATTGAGTTCAAACGGTATTCAAAAGGCCTTAGTTTTTTGCTCAGAGTGCGCGACGCGCCGAAAATCCTGAATGCTGAATATTATTTCTTCTGGGCCGAAACTTCGAAAATTCATAACTCGGTCAATTTTTATCGGATTGGGCTCATATTTTTACACAAGGTCACTGACTCATAGATCTACAACTTTGCTTCAAAAGTCGAGACCGGATTATGCTCCGATCAATACCAGTTTTTTATTGAAGAACGTGTCAGAGTCGACACTGGAGCCCAAAATAAGTTTGTCTGAGCTGAAACTTCAAAAATTCATAACTAATTCACCGTTTATCCGATTGAGCCGATGTTCAGACAGGAGTTAGTTCTCGATATCGGCTACATTTTATTTTCACATTTCAACTTCAAAAATTGCACTTAAGTCTCTGTGATTTAGCCTGGAAAGTGACGAACTCAAGAGAACATGGGAGGCCCAATTGCACATTCAAAGCCCATTTTCTTTACCCTAATTTACATTATATAATCACATTTTTTTCACACAAACCAGGGAGGAAAAAAAAAGGAAAAAGAGAAAACCTTTCCGCAACGCTGTCAGAATATCAAATTCTTTCAAGAACCCTAAAACCTTGAAATCCTTATTACAAATCCCTCTCTCACTACAAACAAGCCATCCCAGTTACAAACCAACATCTCACTACAAACAAGTCATCTCAGTTACAAACCAACATCTTACTACTTCTTCAGTAAGGGTAAGGCTGGCTTGGTCTCCACGATCAAAAGGGCATAAAAGCATTCATGTCACTACTTTTCCAGTAAGGATTTAGACAGGATCCCATGCAGGTTCATTAAGGAACGTTGAGGCCAAAACACAAACGGCCAAAAGCCAAAAGCCAAATGGCCAAAACAGAACAGCTTACACATGACACCAATACATGGCGAGACAGACATCCTGAGAAGGTTAAGGAACGTTGAAGCCAAAACACAAATGGCCAAAACAAACTAGTTTACACATGACGCCAATAACTGTTTCACCCCTCCAATCAGGCTCGTATACTCCTAAACTCTCTCTCTCTATTTGTATTATGTTCCTTTAATTAATTAATCGTTATTATTTTTATTATTCACTAACCAATTAACATTTTTTCCTAATAAAATCAAAAACACCAAAAAGTATTTTATTTATTAAAATTAACTTCATCACTTTTATTTTTGTAAATAAATTAATTTAATCAATTTAGCTTTAATTAGATTTAACTTTTAATATTTTTTGCAATATTTAAAATCAATTTAGAATATTAGGTTTTTATTAGCATTAATTCAATTTATTTTATTTCTTTAAAAACTCAAAAATCCAAAAATATTTTAATTAATTAATTAGTTTATTAATTTAATTGTTAACTTAATTTAATTTCTTTTAATCCAAAAATAACCAAAAAATCACTTTCTTTAAAAAAAAGGGTCAAAACCCAAAAAACTCACATCCGATTTAATTTCTCGCACGCGATCCATTTTATCATATTATTGTATCTGTTTCCCGGAATGTAATAGCTTTTAATTAGGACTTTAATTATTTACCGCTTTATTTTACTTTCCGCAATTTAAATTAAAGGGTTTGTTTTTGGCGATGTAAATACCCGACGCCTTGTAATAGCTTAGATTTAATTTTCCGCAATTTACTTCCCACAAATTATTAAACTGTTAATTATGCATGACAAGATTTGTATGACAAATAAAACTAACTCGTAGCTCACAAATGCATGTTCAAAGATAAACCTTAACTGAAAAACAACACACATGCACATGCCACTCCTAGGGTACGCCTCACTCGGTTGCCTCGAACGTGGTCGTCAAGTATAGGTTGTTTTAGAGGTCGCCCTTCTGTCTAAGATCCAGTTGCCTCGAAACGGTTGTCTCGAATAAAAGGATCTAGGATATTAGGGTTACTTCTAAGGCGTCCTACTATTGCTTCGGTGACCACATTGTCCCTAATAATCGAATTGACCCGAATAACTCCAACGACGGTGCTACCTACTTCTCAATAGTGGGATAGTACTGTCTAGAGGACTCTTACACAACCTAATTCCTTAGAGTAGGTAGATTTCTCATGGGTACTTGCTCTCTCAAACAAACAAAACAACTTTTCGCACCTACACTTTCAAAAAGTTTTCAAACAAATTTTTCATACACTCTTGAGGACAGATACAAGAGTTACTTAGAAATTTTTCAAACGAAACTTTTTTTTCAAAACCCACAAACACAAGAAAAGCAAACATTTTTGAAAACATAGTGAGCAAGTACCTAAGAGCCCATGGATAACCATGGATAGAAAGGGTGCTAACACCTTCCCTTTCTATAAATCTACCTCCCGAACCGAGAAACATTCTCGAAAAGGAATTTTGCTGTGCTTTTGTCCTTTCCATGTTGGAGAACATAAAAGACGGTGGCGACTCTTGCTTACCGCAACATTTCGCGAACCAGCTTTAAACAGTCAGTTCTATTTCCACCGATCACAGTAGCAATGAGGGTTTTAGTTCGAAATTATTTGTGGTTATAGTTGGGTTTACGATACTTGAACTAGGTTCCTCATCTGACGGTTGGGCAAATTCCTTAAGGGGTCTTTGATTACGATTCTCGGCCATAGTTTTTCTAATTCTACGGAGAAAATGGATGTAACATCCAGGTTCTGCTAAAGGATTGAATAAGGTTCCGGTGCTGCGAGATCTTCGCATTAACCGGACTGTAAAACTTAGTGTAGACGGTGCGACTATAGGGTGCGAAATTTGACGAAATTGCTCCCCAGCAACGGCGCCAAAAACTTGATGCGGTGTATTCGCAAGTGTATGAATCGCATCAGAGTAATATAAAAGATTATCGATCCACAGAGACCAATCGTCAATCTATTGTTTCCTATTGTTACAATGTTTAGCTAAGTCAATATTAAACAGGGAATTTAGCATGCAAGAACGTAAAGTGCAGAGAAATAAACTTCAGATATAAAAGCAGGGTCGAATGTAATTCACGTAGTCAGATGATATTCACAATGCTTTGGAATAGAACTACTTATAGGGAAATATTTTCTACTAAAGAAATGAACTAATTTAAAAGGAACTGTCGCTTTCGCGTAATAAGAACCGAGTTTACTCTCTAATCAGATATTCTTATTGTCACTTATAAAAAGGCGCGCATTGCGTTAAAGTAATAAACCTATTTTTAAGAAATAGAGTACTTGACCAAGTTGAAAAGTATTTTTATCTGGAATTTCTAATAAAAAGGGAACCTAACTTTAACCCTATAAACGCGTCCGAAAATAGTTTCAAAATTGATTTCTTTGATAATAAAAATCCCTAACTAACCGGACAAATCACTTTCGCTTCCTTTGACCAGTTATAACTAGCCGAGTTTAACAAAGGGTTGGACGGATTTCGATCTTACCCAAAAATAATAAAGTACAGAAAACTCGTATTAAAAACCAAAATAGCCCATAAGCATTTCTATTGACACATTATTTGGAATATCAATCTAACTAGATTCCTTACATTATAGCCCAGTAAGGTTCATCGTGACATGGGAATGTAAACGAACATGTTAAAATAAATCATGCGAGAAAGTAAATAATTTAAAGTGCGGTGCGGTAAATAAACAAAGTAAAAGCAGGTGCGGGAAATAAACAAAGTAAAAGCAGGTTCGGGAAATTAACAAAGTAAATGCAATGCGGGAAATAAACAAAGTAAAAGCAGTGCGGGAAATAAACAAAGTAAAAGCAGTGTGGGAAATAAACAAATTAAAAGAAGGTGCGGGATATAAACAAAGTAAAAGAAGTGTGGGAAATAAACAAATTAAAAGTAGTGCGGACTATATAAATAGAAACCTGCTCCAAACGGGGAGGTTTTAAATCTGGTACAAACTGGAAGTAAAATGCGACTGGAAATAAATAGTAGTTGAAAATAAATGTGCCAAGATAAACTTCTGCTGAAGTGCTCCAAACTCGATTATAGACTCAATCTACGAACTTGATCACAGACTAAATCAACAATGCAATAATTCCCCGATGTTAAGAATTATCACTTTACAATGGTGAAATTATATGGCTTAAGTTCGCAACTATGGTTGGATCAAGTTTGCAACTAAGCTTGGGTGAATTGAAATGAAATCAGGAACTTCTAAAAGGTGCCCCCACAGTTCCCTCACAGTTTATTGCTACTTACCTAAAAGGTGCCCCCAAATCTGGGTGTAGGATTTAAAACAAACCCAAACAAGGAACCAAAAAGTAAAGCATACAAGTCAAATAAGATAAGCATGTAAAGGTGATCTAAACCCTAAGGTAACCCCACTTATAGCTTATCCCCAGCAGAGTCGCCAATTCTGTGATATGGTGGGAGAACTGACTTGAGGTTTTCCATTTGTGTTCGCAAATGTTTCGATTTAGCAAGAGTCGCCACCAACTTTTTATTTTATCCAAAGGAAAGATCAAAAAGCACAGGAAAGACCTTTGAGATGTTTTCTTGGGTTCGGGGGGGGGGGGGGTAGATTATGAAAAGGGAAGGTGCAAGCACCCTTTTCATCCATGGTTATCCACGGGCTCTTAGTTACTTGTTTAGATCACTTGCTTTTGCTTTTAAATTGTTTGAAATGGTGCTTTGTGTGTGGTTTTTGAAAATTATTTGAAAAGAGGCCATCGTTGTGGCAACCTTTGTAATGATTCTTGTTTGAATATATACAAAGGTGTTTGTCTTTCGAAAAGATATTTCAATGTTTAAAAGTTTTTTTTTTTGGAAATGTTTTGAAATTGTGTTGTGAGGTGTGTTTGAAAGTAGCAAGGATGTTTTGCAAGTTTTGATCAAGTAACTAAGAGTTGTCTACCCTATTTTACTCAAAGATCTTTCCTATACGTTTTTAACCCTTTTGACAGTGTTGTTTTACCATTGCATTTGGTAAATAACCTTGTATTTGGATGTTTAAACGGGACAGGCGCGGGTCGTCGTATTGACCATGATAGCATTATTGCCAAGTATCTTTTGAAATTTTCCGAGGGACTAGATCATTTTGTGTAGGCAACCAAGATAGCGTCATCGAGGGACTATGATCTTTTGTTTTTGTTTTGCCAAGATACTCAACATGCATAACATGGCCACTTTTTTAAAGGCAACAAGTGGATGAAACCCTAGGGGTGCAAGTGTGTATTGTGTCATCATTTTCATGCATTTTGTCTTTGATTAGGTCATCTAGCGATTGATTTTGTATTTTTGCATACAAACACTAATCTCTAATCATGGCATATTTGAAAGCATAAAGTGCGAGAATTAAAAGTCTAAGCTATTACAAAAGTATCCGGGGATGGGGGTACAATTATTTACAAATGGGGATGAGTCTCATAAGAATAGCAATGTCCAAATATCAAGTATTACAACCAAATCGAATTGTCGCAATTCAATGTAAAGCCATAACAAATTATAAAATAAAGAAAATCAATCAATTATGAAATGCATGTATTTACTTGAAAATGAAATCTATTCTAAAAAAGAAAGATTAAATATTATTATTATTTTTCTTTTTGTATTTTATTAATTATGTAAATAAAAAGTTTAAAGGAAGAAAATTTAATTAAACAAAAATTCTATTATTTTTGTATTTTTATTAATAAAAAAAAGGTTTAAAGAAAACAAAATTAATTAAATCAATTTAAATGTTTTTTCTTGGTATTTTATTAAATGAAACAAAATTAATTAATAAAAGAAGAAAATAAATTAATTTAAGAAAATAAATATTATTAGTGTTATTATTAACAAAATAAAACAAATTAATTAAAATTAAAAAAAAAACATTAGCATTTGTTTAAACAAAAGAAAATAAATTGAAATTAAAGATGGGCTTAGGATTTGTATTGGGCCCAAAACAAAAACTAAAAGAAGAACAAAGGGGTCAGAATGGAAAAGTGTGTGTGTGTGTGTGGGGGGGGGGGGGGGGGGACACGCTAGCAAATTATTATGGGCTTATGGCATTTGGGGCCAGAAAGGCCCAATTCACAAGTTGCAACATTTTTTGTTAGGGTTTGGGAAAGTTAGGGTTTATGTGTTTTACAGCGGCGCCATTTCCTCGTCTTTTCTTCTTCATCTTTCTCAGTCAAACGCCCTGATTCTCTTCCCACCTAAGTCACCGGAGCGCCCTCACCTCTCACATCCTCTCAAAGATCAGTGGCTCTATTTTAAGACGACACGGTTCGTCTTTGTTTTGAGTTTTACAGTTTGTTCATGTTTGCTTCGCATGTTTTGTTTAGTTTCATTTTTAATCTATGGTATTTATGCCTAAAATGCAGTAAAGGGTTTGAGGAGCAGCTTACCTGTGAGATTTTCTGGAAAAATGGAGGGAAGGTGAGACGGAGCTCCCTGGTGGCTAGAGGCGGAAGGGAGATGATGACGGTTGCACTCACACTCTTCTGGTGTCTCTTTTTGTCCCTTTAGCACCTTGAATGATGATGCTTGAATGCTTCTGAAATCTTTGATTTTCTTTTCCTCTCTCTTTGAGTTTGAATGATGATGCTGCTAAATGCTTCTGAAACTCCTTCCTCTCTCTTGAATTTGAATGTTGATGATGGTTTCTGAAACTTTGATTTTGTTGGTTTTTTGTTGATGATGATTTCTTTCTGAAACTTTGTTGATATGCTTAGATTTTGTTGATGATGATACTTGTTCTGAAACCTGTTTTGGTTTGTTGGATAATAGTTTTTGGCATTTAATGTTTGGACTTTGTTCTGCAGTTTGTGATTCACAGGGTTTTTGTGATTGTAGTTTCAGGCTTGGTATTTGTGTTTTGTTTGTGAACTGGTGTACAGTTTTGGTTTACAGTTTGGCCAACTTGTTTTTGTTTTGGGAACTGTAGGTTTATGGTTTACAGGGTGGTTATGGTTCACAGGTTTTTGTTGTTGTTATGCTATTTGACAGCTTGGTTAAGCTTTATAGTTTGGCAAGCTTTTGCAGCTTTAGTGCTATGCAGGTTGTGTAGTTGTTGTGAAACAGTTTGTACAGGTTTTTGTGTTGGGAGAGTTGTGGTTTCTGCTTGTTTTGCAGTTTGAGTTGTTATGCTGTTTGGCTGGAAGGTTTTGTGGTTTGGCAGGTTGTTGCAGTTTTGGAACTGGTGTACTTTTTTGCAAGCTTGTTACAGTTTGGTTGTAACTGGTTTGGAGATGGCAGGTTTTGGCTATTGTTGCAGCTTGTTGGCCTTTAGTGGGTTTGATAAGCTTGTTACAGTTTGGAAAGCTTTGCAGGGTTTTGGAAGTTTGCTGCAGTTTTTTGGCTATGCAGTTTGGTAAGCTTGTTACAGTTTGGCAAGCTTTGCAGGGTTTTGGAAGTTTTGTTATGTTTTCACAGGTCTGGGAGTTTTTTGTTGTAGTTGTTTGCAGTTTTGTTGGCTTTTGTGGCTTTGACAATATGTTTCTCCCACCCTAACTTTGTGCTGTTTGATAGTCTTATATCCTTTTCCTTTTGTTTTGCAACTTGTGACAACCTTTTTGCCAAACTGTACAACCTCCAAAAGGTGATATCTTTTCTCTCTTTCTCTCTCAATGACAAAGCACTTTTGCTTTTTCTTATTTTTCTGAAAAGTTTGCCTATGTCTTGGAAAATGATGAAAAGCTATGACAAGCATTTGACTTATGATTTGGTTTACCTCTTGCTTTGCCTGCTATTCTGCAGCATTGTACTTGCTGCATTTGTACAGTTTGCATCCAGTTTGCTTTGCTTGACTTTGTATGCTGCAATGTTTAGTTTTGTTGCAATGCTGTTTGGTTACTTGACAGTTTGCATTCAGTTTGCTTTAGTTGCTATGCTTGGTTTTGTTGCAACACTTAGTACAGTTTGGCGCCTGTTTGCCTTAGTTGCTGCATTGTTTGGTTGGCTGACTTTGTAATGTAGTTTAGCGCCTTGTTGCATTTGAATACATTGCTTTGTTTGCACTCTTCTTTTTCACTTTTATTTTTCTCTTTGTGAACCAAGAAGAGCAATCTTCTTGTGATTTGCAAAGAGGAAAATAAAAACATGATGAACAATAGCACTTCTGATTCCAGACGGCAAACTTTAATGATGAATAATTTCTTTCTTTTTCTGTTTGAAAATTCTTTTCATATTCTACTGACTGTACTAATCACTTTTCCTTTGTCTTTTTCATGTGAGCACAAATTGGGTGATGACAAAGCAGAGGAAGTAGAAGACTTTGAGCATGGGAGCAATGGAAGCTTAGGCTTTAGACTTTTTCTTAGATAGATTTTCCATTAATTGTAACAATTTACTTTTCAATAGCTATAAGTTGTAAAAACCTAAAGCATATGAATAATAATTTATCTTTGTAACAACATTTGAAATGAATGAAAAATCTTTGTGAGGCAATCTGAATAGAACCTTCTACTGTCAATATTTTGCAATTCTCTCTCTGCATCTTCACTTAATCCTTTAAGATTTTCAGATCAAAATAATTGAAATTGCATTCCAACAATTCTAATACAGATAACTTAAACTTTAAGTAATCCAATAACTTTGTAGTCTCGTAACCTTGCCACAACATTCCAATCAAAATACGCACTGGGTATTCCAATAAACAAGCAAGCATTTCCTTCCATTAACAAGCAAACATTTTAACAGACGCACATTATCTGGTTTACCTGGATCAGACAAAACCTGAATATTCCAAATGACCATCTCAGTTCCTATCTCTTATCCCAGATAATCAGACCTTGAGAACAAACAGTAATCTTTCAAAAAACTTGAAAAAGTGCGAAAACATGTGACAGTTAACTGAATTTCTGAGAATTCAGTTTCTTCTGAGAAATGCGAGAGAAACCCTAATTCTTGATTTACTTCCATAGAAAAGTCTTTCTGATCGATTCTTGAGCCAATCTTGAAAATCTGAGAAAACCCTAGGGTTGTGATTTCTTGTGAAAAAGGGAGGGAAAATTTTGGGGTACAACAGCTGCCCCTGTTCAATCTTCTTGAACCTGAATAGTTAGATCGGCGAGTTTTCCGTTCGCGACTCGAAGGTAAAAGATGATTGGACACTAGAGTGCCTATAAATTTGCACTCGTCAAAGCATAGTTGAGGGAATGGGCTTATAAATGCCATTAGGAGATGTGACAAAATCTTGTCAGAGATGGGCTTAAAGATGCCATCCAAGAATGTTTATTGAATTGTATGTTATAGGTGAAAGAATGAGTATCAAGAAGGTATCCATGTCTGTAACGTCTCTGTGCTGGGGGTCTGAATAAGCAATAGATAAGCATCCGTGTTTGGAGCATCTGTAAACTGTTTTCATGAGCTGAATCTGAACAAGCGATAGACTAACATCCGTGGGAAGCGTCCGTAAACTGTTTTCAGAAGTTGAATCTGAACAAGCGATAGATTAGCATCCATGTTTGGAGCGTCCGTAAACTGTTTTCAGAATTCTTGAGTTGAACAAGCAATAGATTAACATCCGTGTTTGGAAGCACCCGTATACTGTTTTCATGATCCTTGAGTTTGAACAAGCAATAGATTAACATCCATGTTTGGAGCATCCATAAAATGTTTTCAATAAGCTGAATCTGAACAAGCAATAGATTAACATCCATGTTTGGAAGCACCCGTAAACTGTTTTCAATATCCTTGAGTTTGAACAAGCAATAGATTAGCATCCATGTTTGGAGAATTCGTAAACTGTTTTCAATGAGCTGAATCTGAACAAGCGATAGATTAGCATCCATGTTTGGAAGCACCCGTAAACTGTTTTCATGATCCTTGAGTTTGAACAAGCAATAGATTAGCATCCATGTTTGGAGCATCCATAAACTGTTTTCAATGAGCTGAATCGGAACAAGCGATAGATTAACATCCATGTTTGGAAGCACCCATAAACTGTTTTCATGATTCTGAATCTGAAGCTTGTTAATCTTATCGTGAAAAGGGTAAAATATTAGTTGAAACACAAAGCTATGTTGCATGAAATGTATGATGCAATATATATGTTTTATCAATGTTTATGATATATGAATGTAATGTATGCGCATGTAAGCTGATTAGTTGTCTTGCTGAGGAAAATAAATCCTGGATAGCTGGAGATAATAAAATCTTTGACCATTGTCGGGGAAGATAAATCATGGACCACTGTTGAAGAGTATGTGTGTCTTCAAGCTTTGCTTAGAATACTTCTACCAGGGATTCCTGTTTTGTTGTTTGAGGAGAACTCGGCTGGGGAATATTTGAAAACTCTGTGGGGAATTGAGAATGAGAATCTTCATTCTGCTAGGGGAATTTGTGCTGAGGAATCAAGAACGAGAATCTTCGATCTGCAGGGGATTAAAAACTCTGACAAATTTATGCCGAGAGTAAAGAAGGCTCTGGCAACTTCGCTGGAGAATCAAAGATGAGAATCTTGATTCTGTTGGGGAGTAAAAACTCTGTGGGGAATAGCTATACTGTTGGGGAGTAGCTATCCTGCTGGAGAGTAAGCTTATTCTTATTTGGAAGAAGCTCAGGAGTTTGGATTGTATGCCGCTTTGAGAATGAGAATCTTCATTCTGTCGGGAATATCAGGAGCTTGGGTATATGCCAATTTGAGAATGAGAATCTTCATTCTGTCGGGAATATCAGGAGCTTGGGAGTATGCCAATCTACCGGGGAAGCAAGAATGAGAATCTTCATTCAGGTATTTGTTCAGGAGGTTGGGTGTATGCCAATCTACTAGGGAAGCAAGAATGAGAATCTTCATTCAGGCGTTTAGGTCAGGAGATTGGGAGTATGCCAATCTTCTGAGGTTCTAAGGAAGAGAATCTTCATTCTGTTAACGGTATCAGGAGCTTGGGAGTATGCCAATCTTATGAGGTTTTAAGGATGAGAATCTTCATTCTATTAACGGTATCAGGAGCTTGAGAGTATGCCAATCTTCTGAGGTTTTAATGATGATAATCTTCATTCTGTTAACGGTATCAGGAGCTTGGGAGTATGCCAATCTTCTAAGGTTTTAAGGATGAGAATCTTCATTTTGTTAACAGTATCAGGAGCTTGGGAGTATGCCAATCTTCTGAGGTTTCAAGGATGAGAATCTTCATTCTGTTAACAGTATCAGGAGCTTGGGAGTATACCAATCTTCTGAGGTTTTAAGGATGAGAATCTTCATTCTGTTAATGGTTAACTGTTATCTGGTCAACGTCCAGGTTTCACAGTGTTTCATTGCTATCTGGTCAACATCCAGGTTTCATAATACCTTACTTCCTATTTGGTCAACGTCCAGTCTTCAGAAGAATATCAAATGGTTATCGGGTCAACATCCGGGTTTCCCTTTTGATTTTGGGCCTACTAATATCCGGTTGAATCCGGGCTTCAAAGTAATTGGCCGAGTAAACTGCTATTTGGTCAACATCCAAGTTTCACAGTATACCTTACTATTATCTGGTCAACATCCAGGTTTCATAGTGTTATATTGCTATCTGGTCAACATCCAGGCTTCACGATACGAATTTTGGTGAGAAATTGATTGCATCCTTCCTGAAAGGTAAAGGTTAGTGGCATGACATATATCAAACAATGATGTTCTCAAAATAAATGAGATTGCGTTGTATGATGTCCTGATGTACGGATGTGTAATGTTTTTCAAAACAACCTCTCGCTGGGGAAAATAAATCCCAAACTGGTGATGGAGAAAAGAGTTGGATTCTTCGTCTCTGATAGTGAAAAATCTAGAAGTGAATTAGAATGAATCATTGAGAGATTTATCTGAAACAGCAAATCCCGGAATATCTTCCACTAGAATAAGAATCAGGGAGATCTTAGTGTCAATCTGACTGAAACAGAGAAGGTCTTGGATTAACTTTGACTCAACCAGATGATGAAGGAAACTTTGACGACTGCTACTCCAAAAAGGTGATGAAGGAATCTTTGACGACTGCTACTCCAAAAGGTGATGAAGGAATCTTTGACGACTGCTACTCCAAAAGGTGATGAAGGAATCTTGGACGATTACTACTCCAAAAGGTAATGAAGGAATCTTGGACGATTACTACTCCAAAAGGTGATGAAGGGATCTTGGACGATTACTACTCCAAAAGGTAATGAAGGAATTTTGGACGACTGCTATTCCAAAAGGTGATGAACCTTTACCTGCCGATCAATCTGCATATGTTAAGAATGTTGTTGAAATGTAATTTTGTTTTGGAGAATAAGTCCTTGACAAGTGCTGGGGAAATAAACCCATGACCGCTGGTCTGCTAGAGAGGTGATGAACTTCTCGAGGATTCTTGAATTTCTTTTCAGAAATATTTTGGAGAGATTCTTCATTGCCCCTAGTATCAAATGTTTGTGGCACTGCCAGGAAATTTGGACCGTACATAACCCTTTTATGAGATTGACGTTTAATGCCCCAAATGATGGAGATGGAGACTTACCCCAGGTTACTCTGCAATTGAGAGATTTCTTGAAATCTTGACTGGACTGCCCCAGGTTAACTGGACTTTGAGAGATTTCTTGAAATCTTGACTGGACTGCCCCAGGTTTATTGGACAATGCCATGCCAAGTCCCCTTTTGTTGATAGGAGATTTTTGCAACGGAAGTGTCATCCCACTTGAAGCGATTTTATTCACTAGAGAGCTTTCGTTCATCGGAACATTCACTGTGTGAATTTCTTCGCTGTCAAACAAATAACCATATGAAAACAATGATATTCAAATAATGCAAAGTTTATGATTGTCTTGAAATTTTGAAAAATGCATTTTTTAGCAGAAAACTTTCTAAAAGAAATAATCAACTCAAGATTTAGAGCAAAGCCTTACAGGAGTCAGGATACCTTTTGTAACAGTATGCTTTCGAACTAACCCATGCTTCAATTAGGACTTTTGAAGGGTTGTAACGTGGCTTGGTTCACGGTTTAAGAAACAAAGGATAAAGGCTCAAAGTATATTTGTACCCACCCGCTCCTCGTGATGTTCTTCAATCCTAAACTCGGTTAATTATGCATTTGAACTCCAAATGAGCCTGGAACGACGTTTTTGGTGATGGTTCACACAAGTTGAATTTGTTGGAAGGCAGTCATTTTTGCAACATTTTTCATGTTATTGAGGATTGGTAATGACCTCCTTCTTTTGATTTGTTATCCCTAATTTTTTCCTGACTGTTCTTATTTTCGAGATTACAGTCAGCGGGATGCCCCAGATTTCGCAAGTCTCCTTTGTAGGTTTTGACTCAATGGGATTTTTTTTATAGATAATGACTGCCTATGAGATAAGGTACCATCACTGTCTTTTGGTTCCAAAGGAATGTTTTGATGTCATTCGTTGTATTACGAACTGAGAGTTTACGGCTAAACGCACATTTTGAATTAACTAAGAGACTACCCTGCCCCAGGTTTGATTAAAGGTTTCAATTTGTGTTTAAAACATAAAACTTCTACTTCTTTGGCTCGAAGGGGTTTACTAGGGATTATCTTCCTTATAACTCCAGTGTTTAGGATTTGAATGAAACGCATGTACATCGTCAGCAAGGTCTGTCCAAAAGCATATTGTATGAGATTATGGCATTGTTTTCGTCATCCTCCCTCTAAAGGCTCGTAACTTTAGCAAGATTTAAATGTCAAAATTAGAAAGCATAATTATAGTGAAAACGAATGGACAAATTCAAGACAAACATATGCAATGCATTAATGAAACAGAGTTTGACATTAATAGATAATTATTTGAATAACAAAAGAAATTACAACTTGAAAATTCGAATGAAACAAAAGCCTCTTAGTTCGAACTTCTCATTTCAGGTGGAGAGCCTTCAACGGAAGATTTTCATTTGGCCATATTGCGTGAACTCCAGCGTTGTTTCTTTAACCAGATCTTGAATTTTATTTCTCAATGTCCAACAGCCATCGGTGTCATGTCCAGGACTGTTGATACGCACATCTCGCATTTGGATTGTATCCTGGAGCGGCTGTGTTGAGACGCTGAGGGGGGTCCCTTAGTACAATCAGCTGGACTTCCAACAAGCGTTGAAGCACTTGGGATAATGTCATGTTAATCTCAGTGAAGTTCTTTTCTGATGTATTTCGCTTACGCCGATTACCCTGTTGATGTTGGTGAGGTTGTTGTTGGGCTTGTGACCCTGAAGAAAATTGGGGAGACTTTCCCTTGACTTTTTGTCTCAAGGGAGGTTGAATGGTGACTTGATCCTCAACCCTAGTTGTTTTCCCCAATTGGTTACATCCATCTTGATGCAGTTTGTTGATGAGGACCTTTAGCTCCTCTTGTCCTTGAGCCAAGTTTTGGATGAGAGCCATCTGGCCCACTAGTTGTCCCATCATCTGAATTCTCATTGTTGCCAACTCAATCTATAGTTCTTCCAACTGATCATTCCTGATGCCGCCTGGATTCCCTAGGACCATGCCCCTTGTGAGGAGAGCTTTCACTTCTTCCTGCCCCTTGGGTAGGTTCAAGAACATTTCTTGAAGTTGAGCGTTTTGAGCCTGGATATTTTTGATAGTCTTCTCTAGAGCCATCTCTACTGAAATAAACAGTAGTAAAATAAGGAGACCTGAAAAGGGGAAACCTGTCATGATAAGATGCATGATATGTGGATGCATGTTTTCAAGGATCTCGCGGGGTAAACACAAGAAAATGTTAGAGGTTGAACTTTGATCAACATCTTTGATTGGAGAACTTTGTACTGGTGGATGTCTTTCCACGAGAATCAAGCTCACCATGTCAAGTGGGTCATAGCCCTCGATTCAAGTTGTTGTACTTGATCTTTTACGATGTTTGTTTAGAGGAAAATGAATCCTCTTTCCCTTTGGTAGACGTCTGGTTCAACGTGACCCTGCATCAAAGACCCTCGAGATCCTTGAAATGGTTATTGAAAATGCTATGGTATGATGTTTATGATGTTATGTACAAGTATGCAAAAGTAAGAAAGTGTATATACAAATAATCACATTCACACAAAGCAGACAAGTCTTTAGGTTTAGGCTTGCATGGAGTTCGTAGGTAGGTACCCTCTTGAAGTTAGTTGGCTTAACCTGTCCTATAAATAGTAACCGGGTTCTAAGGAGCTCAATATCACTGGATTATTTTCTGTGTTCATTGTTTCAATTTAGCCACTTTACTGGCGACCGAAATATTCCAAGAAAACAACCCTCAATGAGTGTAGTATCGAGTATCTACCAACTTCGGACTGCACCAAAGCCGGTCATCTCACTACCCCTAAAAAGGCCAAGATGGTCAAGTAAGGTTCTAAGAGTTCATTAGTGCTTCATGACATCACTCAGCGGCCCCGTATTCTCTTTGATTGACTTAAAGGCTACCGGTACCCACAAATATGTCGCACTAACGTAGCCACTGCTTCAACCATGTCGGTATACCCCGCACAGTTCCCTCACAGTTTATTGCTACTTACCTAAAAGGTGCCCCCAAATCCGGGTGTAGGATTTAAAACAAACCCAAACAAGGAATCAAAAAGTAAAGCATACAAGTTAAATAAGATAAGCATGTAAAGGTGATCTAAACCCTAAGGTAACCCCACTTATAGCTTATCCCCAGCAGAGTCGCCAGTTCTATGATACGATGGGAGAACTGACTTGAGGTTTTGTGTTTGTGTTCGCAAATGTTTTGGTTTAGCAAGAGTCACCACGGACTTTTTATTTTATCCAAAGGAAAGGTCAAAAAGCACAGGAAAGACCTTTGATATGTTTTCTTGGGTTTGGGGGGTAGATTATGAAAAGGGAAGGTGCAAGCACCCTTTTCATCCATGGTTATCCATGGGCTCTTAGTTACTTGTTTAGATCACTTGCTTTTCAATTGTTTGAAATGGTGCTTTGTGTGTGGTTTTTGAAAATGCTTTGAAAAGAGGCCATCGTTGTGGCAACCTTTGTAATGATTCTTGTTTGAATATATACAAAGGTGTTTGTCTTTCGAAAAGATATTTCAATGTTTGAAAGTTTGTTTTTTGGGAAATGTTTTGAAATTGTGTTGTGAGGTGTGTTTGAAAGTAGCAAGGATGTTTTGCAAGTTTTGATCAAGTAACTAAGAGTTGTCTACCCTATTTTACTCAAAGATCTTTCCTATACGTTTTTAACCCTTTTGACAGTGTTGTTTTACCATTGCATTTGGTAAATAACCTTGTATTTGGATGTTTAAACGGGACAGGCGCGGGTCGTCGTATTGACCATGATAGCAATATTGCCAAGTATCTTTAGCAATTTTCCGAGGGACTAGATCATTTTGTATAGGCAACCAAGATAGCTTCATTGAGGGACTATGATCTTTTGTTTTTGTTTTTGTTTTTCCAAGATACTCAACATGCATAACATGGCCACTTTTTTAAAGGCAACAAGTGGATGAAACCCTAGGGGTGCAAGTGTGTATTTTGTCATCATTTTCATGCATTTTGTCTTTGATTAGGTTATCTAGCGATTGATTTTGGATTTTCGCATACAAACCCTAATCTCTAATCATGGCATATTTGTAAGCATAAAGTGCGAGAATTAAAAGTCTAAGCTATTACAAAAGTATCCGGGGATGGGGGTACAATTATTTACAAATGGGGATGAGTCTCATAAGAATAGCAATGTCCAAATATCAAGTATTACAACCAAATTAAATTGTCGCAATTCAATGTAAAGCCATAACAAATTATAAAATAAAGAAAATCAATCAATTATGAAATGCATGTATTTACTTGAAAATGAAATCTATTCTAAAAAAGAAAGATTAAATATTATTATTATTTTTCTTTTTGTATTTTATTAATTTTGTAAATAAAAAGTTTAAAGGAAGAAAATTTAATTAAACAAAAATTTTATTATTTTTGTATTTTTATTAATAAAAAAAAAGGTTTAAAGAAAACAAAATTAATTAAATCAATTTAAATGTTTTTTCTTGGTATTTTATTAAATGAAACAAAATTAATTAATAAAAGAAGAAAATAAATTAATTTAAGAAAATAAATATTATTAGTGTTATTATTAACAAAATAAAACAAATTAATTAAAATTAAAAAAAAACATTAGCATTTGTTTAAACAAAAGAAAATAAATTGAAATTAAAGATGGGCTTAGGATTTGTATTGCGCCCAAAACAAAAACTAAAAGAAGAACAAAGGGGTCAGAATGGAAAAGTGAGGGGGACGCGCTAGCAAATTATTATGGGCTTATGGCATTTGGGGCCAGAAAGGCCCAATTCACAAGTTGCAACGTTTTTTGTTAGGGTTTGGGAAAGTTAGGGTTTGTGTGTTTTACAGCAGCGCCGTTTCCTCGTCTTTTCTTCTTCATCTTTTTCAATCAAACGCCCTGATTCTCCTCCCACCTAAGCCGCCGGAGCGCCCTCACCTCTCACCTCCTCTCAAATATCAGTGGCTCTGTTTTAAGACGGTACGGTTCGCCTTTGTTTTGAGTTTTACAGTTTGTTCATGTTTGCTTCGCATGTTTTGTTCAGTTTCGTTTTTAATCTATGGTATTTATGCCTAAAATGCAGTAAAGGGTTTGAGGAGTAGCTTACCTGTGAGAATTTCTGGAAAAATGGAGGGAAGGTGAGACGGAACTCCGTGGTGGCTAGAGGCGGAAGGGAGATGATGACGATTGCACTCACACTCTTCTGGTATCTCTTTTTGTCCCTTTAGCACCTTGAATGATGATGCTTGAATGCTTCTAAAATCTTTGATATTCTTTTCCTCTTTCTTTGAGTTTGAATGATGATGCTGCTAAATGCTTCTGAAACTCCTTCCTCTCTCTTGAATTTGAATGTTGATGATGGTTTCTGAAACATTGATTTTGTCGGTTTTTTATTGATGATGATTTCTTTCTGAAACTTTGTTGATATGCTTAGATTTTGTTGATGATGATACTTGTTCTGAAACCTGTTTTGGTTTGTTGGATAATAGTTTTTGGCTTTTGTTGTTTGGACTGTGTTCAGCAGTTTGTGATTCACAGGGTTTTTGTGATTGTAGTTTCAGGCTTGGTATTTGTGGTTTGTTTGTGAACTGGTGTACAATTTTGGTTTACAGTTTGGCCAACTTGTTTTTGTTTTGGTAACTGTAGGTTTATGGTTTACAGGGTGGTTATGGTTCACAGGGTTTTGTTGTTGTTATGCTATTTGACAGCTTGGTTAAGCTTTACATTTTGGCAAACATTTGCAGCTTTGGTGCTATGCAGGTTGTGTAGTTGTTGTGAAACTGTTTGTACAGGTTTTTGTGTTGGGAGAGTTGTGGTTTCTGCTTGTTTTGCAGTTTGAGTTGTTATGCTGTTTGGCTGGCAGGTTTTGTGGTTTGGCAGGTTGTTGCAATTTTGGAACTGGTGTACAGTTTTGCAAGCTTTTTATAATTTGGTTGTAACTGGTTTGGAGATGGGAGGTTTTGGCTATTGTTGCAGCTTGTTGGCCTTTTGTGGGTTTGATAAGCTTGTTACAGTTTGGAAAGCTTTGCAGGGTTTTGGAAGTTTGCTGCAGTTTTTTGGCTATGCAGTTTGGTAAGCTTGTTACAGTTTGGCAAGCTTTGCAGGGTTTTGGAAGTTTTGTTATGTTTGCACAGGTCTGGGAGTTTTTTGTTGTAATTGTTTGCAGTTTTGCTGGCTTTTGTGGCTTTGACAAAATGTTTCTCCCCCTAACTTTGTGCTGTTTGATAGTCTTATATCCTTTTCCTTTTGTTTTGCAACTTGTGACAGCCTTTTTGCCAAACTGTATAACCTCCAAAAGGTGATATCTTTTCTCTCTTTCTCTCTCAATGACAAAGCACTTTTGCTTTTTCTTATTTTTCTGAAAAGTTTGCCTATGTCTTCGAAAATGATGAAAATCTATGACAAGCTTTTGACTTGTGATTTGGTTTACCTCCTGCTTTGCCTGCTATTCTGCTGCATTGTACTTGCTGCATTTGTACAGTTTGCATCCAGTTTGCTTTGCTTGACTTTGTATGCTGAAATGTTTAGTTTTGTTGCAATGTTGTTTGGTTACTTGACAATTTACATTCAGTTTGCTTTAGTTGCTATGCTTGGTTTTGTTGCAACACTTAGTACAGTTTGGCGCCTGTTTGCCTTAGTTGCTGCATTGTTTGGTTGGCTAACTTTGTAATATAGTTTGGCTCCTTGTTGCATTTGAATACATTGCTTTGTTTGCATTCTTCTTTTGCACTTTTATTTTTCTCTTTGTGAACCAAGAAGAGCAATCTTCTTGTGATTTGCAAAGAGGAAAATAAAAACGTGATGAACAATAGCACTTCTGATTCCAGACGGCAAACTTTAATGATGAATAATTTCTTTCTTTTTATGTTTGAAAATTCTTTTCATATTCAACTGACTGTACTAATCCCTTTTCCTTTGTCTTTTTCATGTGAGCACAAATTGGGTGATGACAAAGCAGAGGAAGCAGAAGACTTTGAGCATGGGAGCAATGGCAGCTTAGGCTTTAGACTTTTTCTTAGATAGATTTTCCATTAATTGTAACAATTTACTTTTCAATAGCTATAATTTGTAAAAACCTAAAGCATATGAATAATAATTTATCTTTGTAACAACATTTGAAATGAATGAAAAATCTTTGTGAGGCAATCTGAATAGAACCTTCTACTGTCAATATTTTGCAATTCTCTCTCTGCATCTTCGCTTAATCCTTTAAGATTCTCATATCAAAAAAAATTGAAATTGCATTCTAACAATTCTAATACAGATAACTTAAACTTTAAGTAATCCAATAACTTTGTAGTCTCGTAACCTTGCCACAACATTCCAATCAAAATACGCACTGGGTATTCCAATAAACAAGCAAGCATTTCCTTTCATTAACAAGCAAACGTTTTAACAGACGCACATTATCTGGTTTACCTGGATCAGACAAAACCTGAATATTCCAAATGACCATCTCAGTTCCTATCTCTTATCCCAGATAATCAGGCCTTGAGAACAAATAGTAATCTTTCAATAAACTTGAAAAAGTGCGAAAACATGTGACAGTTAACTGAATTTCTGAGAATTCAGTTTCTTCTGAGAAATGCGAGAGAAACCCTAATTCTTGATTTACTGCCATAGAAAAGTCTGTCTGATCGATTCTTGAGCCAATCTTGAAAATCTGAGAAAACCTTAGGGTTGTGATTTCTTGTGAAAAAGGGAGGGCAAATTTTGGGGTACAACACAACCCACTGCGTATAGGAGGTGACAGCTAAGAACCCTGTGTTGAACTGCTTCATCACATCTGCTTTAATCTTTTCTGACATCTCAGGGCGCATACGGCGAACATTTTGCTTTACCGGAGGGCAGTCTTCGTTAGTCGGCAGATGATGAACCATTATATCCGTGTCTAGTCCCGACATGTCTTCATATGAACAAGTGAAGATTTCAACATACTCATGCAACATCTATACCAACATCTGTTTGACACTAACCTCCAGATTGGCACCTATCTTAACCTCTTTTTTGTCTTCCTATGTACCCAAGTTCACTGTCTTAACCGGCTCTTCATGAGTCTGTATGGACCTTTCTTCTTGCTGTAATAGTCTAGAAAGTTCTCCGGGTACCTCACAATCTTCCTCACCTTCGTCCTTGGCTTGGTTGATCGGATTTTCAAAGTCATAATGAGCAGTAGCAAAACTGTTATCAATGGAATCCAGAGTGGATATGGATCTGCATTTGGATACGTGAGTGTGTGTAAGAGCATAGCTGTATAGACAGAATAAAAGAAAAGAAAGACAAAGAGCACAAAATTTATATGCAAACGTCCAATGCTTTATTAATGTCATATGAAAATGAAACATGACAACCCTCACAAATAGAACCATCGAAGCTTATCCCCAGTAAGGTTCTGGAAGGTATTTCCCCGCAGAGTACGGACGTCTCTCCGAGTTTTATTCAAAGTTATTCCTCACAAAGGCTTATAACTGGGTTATCCTCAGCTAACAACCACAGAAGATCGCGCTCGCCAAAGTTCTTCCTATCCCCAGCGGAGTTCATCAAGAGTCTCCCAGCACAACTTATCAATGTGATCCCCAGAGGAGTTTATTTTCTTACCCTCAGCCGGGGAATCCTCCAGAACTCAATTCTCCTCAGAGTTTAAGTTCCAGTATCCCCAGCTGAGCTAAAAACTTCAAATATATCCATCCCCAGCGGAGCCAGACTGATGAGCCTTCTCCCCACAGAGTTTTAGGAAGAGAAATCTTGAGCTCCCCAGTGAGATCGCCAGAGTTACTTCCCATCAAGCTGAAGATTCTCAATCTTACCTCCCCAGCATGAGCCTACTAGTTTGGAACTCCCCAGTAGAGGTCATCAGGAATTCTCTTCCCCAGCAACAGCCAAGGATTTGCTTTCCCCGGCAACAGTCAAGATGCTTTTACCTGCAGCCATCCAGGATTCATCTATCCCCAGCAAGACAGCTCATCAGCTTACATGCGCATTCATTACATTCATATCATAAACATTGATATAACATATATTGCATCATACATTTCATGCAACATAATTATGTTTTAGCTAACATTTCGTCCTTTTCAGGATAAGAATAAAAAGCTATCCTTAACAATTTCAGATGCAGTTTTACACAAACTCATCGTTAAGCAACCCTACACCGGTTCCTATTCAACTTCAAGATTTCTGAAAACAGTTCACGGGTTCTCCAAGTAACGGATGTTAACCTATCGCTTGTTCAGTTTCTTCTCAAGACTTCTGAAAACAGTCTATGGATTCTTCCCAACAACGGATGTTAATCTATCAACTTGTTCAGATGCAACCTTTGAAAACAGTTTACGGGCGCTTCCCAACAACGGATGCTGCTCTATTGCTTATTCAACTTCAGATTTCTGAAAACAGTTCACGGGTTCTCCAAGTAACGGATGTTAACCTATCGCTTGTTCAGTTTCTTCTCAAGACTTCTGAAAACAGTCTAGGGATTCTTCCCAACAACGGATGTTAATCTATCAACTTGTTCAGATGCAACCTTTGAAAACAGTTTACGGACGCTTCCCAACAACGGATGCTGCTCTATTGCTTATTCAACTTCAAGACTTCTGAAAACAGTTCACGGGTTCTCCAAGTAACGGATGTTAACCTATCACTTGTTCAGTTTCTTCTCAAGACTTCTGAAAACAGTTTACGGATTCTTCCCAACAACGGATGTTGATCTATCGCTTGTTCAGACTCTTCTCAACTTTTGAAAACAGTTTACGGATGCCTCCAGATACGGATGTCAATCTATTGCTTATTCAGACCCCCAGCTCAGAGATGGTCCAAAGTACGGACATCTTTCCGATACTCATTCCAGATGGCATCTCTAAGCCCATTCCAGCATCCGTTGCTTTGACGAGTGCAAATTTAAGGGCACTCTAGTGTCCAATCTCCTTTTACCCTAGAGTCACGAAAGGCAAACTTGCCAATATAACTCTTCGGATTCAAGAAGATTGAACAGGGGCAACTGTTGTACCCCAAAATTTTCCCTCCCATTTTCTCAACATTTCTCATCACAAAGCCCTTGGAGATCAAGATCCAGTTAGGGTTTCATCTGCTCAAAACTCCTCCTTGCACTGTTGACCCAAATTAGGGTTTGTATTTGCACAAAGATGTTTTGACCTAAAATGCCCAAGATGACTTTCATGCTTCATGTTGGACTCCCAAGTTTACCCATGTCAAGTTTCTAGTCTTGATTCCAAGTTTTGCCCAGTCAATTGGACAGTTGACCTAGAAATCAACTGTATTGGAGAAAAAGTCAACTGTGGCCAATTGACAGTCAAACCTCATGAAATTTGACCCACATCAACATTATGAACTCATATTAACCACTTGACCAAGTTTGGATCACAATTCCACAAGAAATTTGATCAGATCACCAAAAGGGCAAAATGGTCATTTTTAGGGTTTTGACTGCACAAGGGCAATTTTTGACTGTTTGACCTAGCCAATGGCAAACCAAGCTCACATATGGACTCAAGGACTCCATGGAATTATCTTGACATGCTCAACAAGTTCAAAAGATCCCAAATGCACAAGATTGACAGTTGAATTTCCCAGTCAATTGATCAATTTTGACTGTATACTGAAAAGTCAAACTTTGACTTTTTGGTCAAAATCAAGAGTCAAGATTCATTTTTCATCAAAACATGCCAAATCATTAAACTTGTTCACCAAGAAATCACAAAATGCAAATTAGGGTTAGAAATTAGAATTTTTCATAACTTAGAATTTTTCTAAGTTATGGAAAACCCTAATTTTTTCCCAACTTTGCCCCACTTTTTCACCATGATTCATTTGGATTCAAACAAAAGTCAAAACATGAAAGTTGTAGTTTGTTGCATAATATACAACTTTGATTCACAAAGTTTTCCAATTTGAAGCTTGTATCTCAAGTTACAATTTTTTGAATAAGGGCACTAAACCATTCTTAACTTAGTGAATTTTTGACCTATTTTGACAAGGTTTTCTACCCCACTTCAAGGCCATTTTCCATACACTTCCACTTGGAATTTCAATTTGCATTTCAAAGATGTATTGTAGTACACATTCCAAGCTTACCAAAATGTCCAAGAACTTCTCAAACAACCTCATGGTTAGGGAGAATCGAATTTCACAATATGGCAAAAACTCACTTTGTTCATGACCAAGTTACATGTCCATAACCTTACCATTTGAACTCAGCATGCTTTAGGCTAGATTACAGGTCCTTAAACCAAGTTGCACTCAATAATTTAATGCATATTCTTTGTGCCAAGACCATGTTCTTTGAGTTAAAACATTGTATGAAGGTTTAATCCCAAATTAGATAAAGCATTCTTTCCATTTTTGCAAAAGTTCACTTTATGTCCAATTACAAATCCAACAAGTACATTGCAAATCTGATTGGCACAAGATTATGAACAAATTACTCTGATCAAGAGAAGCTTTGCAGCAGGATTAGGGGTCCTCTACTGACCTAGAAACACAAGTTGCCCTTGTTTGCTTAAGAGTGAAGAAAAGTGCCATAACTCAACACAACTTCCATATCAGCTTAGAGACATAAAAACAAACTGATCAAACACATTCCAAAGATCATAACCAAGCTATTGCACGACCCCTGCACCTCTCAAACACTCCCATTGCCATAATCACCCTCAAACTGCACAAACAGGGCAAGGCCTGCAGTTTGAGTGCTATCTCTCAATCCCTTCAAGCATTCTTGCCCAAACCTGTTCATCTATCTTCCTTACCATCTATGCAAGCTATCCAAAAGCTAAGACACGACCTGTAACACCTCCAAGCCACTTCACCATTTTTATTTTTCTGTTTTGCAGTTGAAGTTCTCTAGCTCGATTCAGAAGCTTTCAAGACAAAGTAAACATTGGAATAGCATCCCTGGACCTCAAGGAAGCTTTTCCAATCCTCACCTTGCACTGAAAGCTCCCCCATTGCAAGATAGAACTTCAGCTGAACAGGTATCTTGGTGAACTCGTATCTCTCTTATTATGCATCATTAGTCTTAAGTTTGTGAATGAACAATGTCCTACTCATGCCACTGAACATGTACATATCTTTACTTTTCATTTCTTTTGTCTGAGCTGTGAGAATTTGAGGTTTGAAAATGGCAGAAAAATTAGGTTAGGATTTGGGATTGTTAAAATTCTCTCTCATTTTTTAGAGTTAGAAGATGTTCTTTATATATTTGGAATCGTGGTTTCATGCTTAACATCTTTTGTGTTGGAAGTTTGTTCAAAAAATCAAAGAATCAGGATATTCAAATGGAGCTTTCTTGCGCGCGTTTTTGAACAAGTTTTTGTTCAGAGGTTGAAGAAGGTGTCTTCCTGGGCTGGGCCTGAGCATTTTTCTTATTCACACCACTTTTTCTGTTTTGCACCCCTGAGCCCATTTGCTTCATTTTTAATATTTTTGACTTTTGCCTTTTTTTGATTGGTTCATTTATTTTTTCTCAGCATATTAAAAACATAAAAATATTTTTCTCATTATTTTTTGAATTTATTGAGTATTTATTTGATTATTTCTTTTGTTTGTACATAAATAAAGAAATATATATATACTTTTCTTTTTAAAATGTTAAAATAACACAAAATATATTTTATACACTTTTATTTCATTTTTACTTTCTGAAAATATTTTATAGAAAAAATACTTTTTTTATTTAAATATTAAATATTATTAATTAATTTGTATAAAACATAGTTTTTTTGGTAAATAATATAAATATATAAATATATTAATATACTTAGGAGAAAAATACCAAAAAATATACATATTTTATTTTTTATATTTAATACTAAAAAATGCCTTTTTACAAATATACCATATTTTATTTTATTTTTGTATGTAAATATTAATTATTGTATGATTTAATTAATTAATATCCCTTTTGATTAAAAATTAGGGTTTTGCCCTAAATTTGAAAATACCTCAAAAATAATACTTTTTTATTTTCCTTTTTATTTTACATAAATAATATCTTTTTTTTATACATACAAAAATTCTCTTTTTACATTTTTGCATATTTGTTTTATTTACCATTTAATTATACATTTATTTATATTGTAAATATTCAAAGCAAAGGATGTAATAGCTTAGATTCAATTCCTTGTCTAATATCTCCCCATTTGAACATTGTACCCCCCTCCCTATATTATTGTGATGTAATAGCGTAGGAATTTAAATTTCGCACTTTATCGCTTTCTAAACATACTATGCTAGAATTAGGGTTTTGTATGCGAATGAAAATGAATAAAATAGTTGGACCTAATACAAGATAAAGGAGCATGAAAATGGACAACACACTTCACACTTGCACCCCTAGGGTACTCCACCTTGTTGCCTTCAAATAATTGGGCCATATTGCATGTTGAATTTCTTTGGGTAAAACAAAAGACAATCAAATGATCATAGTCCCTCGATGACGCTTTCGAAAAGTTGCCTAAAATGATCAAGTCCCTTTCAAAGAGAAATTGCCCAAAGATATTTAACACTATTGCAACTATGGTCTAAACGATGACCCGCGCCCGTCCCTTTCATCTCCTAAGACAAGATTGTCCACCAAATGCAATGGTGGAACAAAATTGTCAAAAGGTTTAAAACATAACAAGAATCTTTGAGGAAACTTTAGGGTAGATAAACTCTTAAGTACTTGTCAATTTGCCAAGAAAACACTTGCCTTATTTCAAAAATCCCCTTCACAAACACTTTAAAAAAACAAGCTTTCAAAAAAAACCTTGAAACATATTTTCAAAAAGACAAACACCTTTTGTAAAACATTCGAGTAAAGAATTGTTACAAGGGTAGCCTATACAAGGCATCTTTTTCAAAACCATTTCAAAACCACACACAAAGCACCATTTCAAACAATTGAAAACCAAGGCAAGTTGATCTAAGCAAGTACCTAAGAGCCCATGGATAACCATGGATAGAAGGGGTGCTAATACCTTCCCCTTCTATAATCTACTCCCCGAACCCAAGAAAAATCTCAAAGGATTTTGCTGTGCTTTTTAAACCTTTCCTTAGGATAAAATAAAAAGTCGGTGGCGACTCTTGCTCAACCGAAACATTTGCGAAAACAAACGCAAAACCATAGTCAGTTCTCCCACCGTATCACAGAACTGGCGACTCTGCTGGGGAGATATTTTTAAAGTGGAGTAACCTTAGGGCTTAGATCACCCTCTTGCATGACTAATTGTTTGATTTGCTTGCTTTATACTTTGGCTCTATTGTTTGGGTTTGCAATCCTACACCCGGATTTTGGGAAACATTCATAGATAGCAATACGTTGTGGAAACTGTGCGGGGTATACCGACACGGTCGAAGCAATAGCTATATTAGTGCGACATATTTGTGAGTACCGGTAACCCTTGAGTTCAATCAAGGAGAGTACGGGGCCGCTGAGTGATGTCACCAAGCACTAATGACCTAGAACCTTACTTGACCATCTTGGCCTTTTATTAGGGGTAGTGAGATGACCGGCTTTGGTACAGTCCGAAGTTGGTAGATACTCGATACTACACTCATTGAGGGTTGTTTTCTTGGAATATTTTGGTCGCTAGTTAAGTGGCTAAACCAAAACAATGAACAATGAAAACAATCCAATGATATTGAGCTCCTTAGAACCCGGTTACTATTTATAGGACAGGTTTTTTAAGCCAACTACACTCAAGAGGGTACTTACCTATGAAACCCCATGCAAGCCTGAAACTAGGGTTTGGTGTGATTTGCTTGTACATATGTCTTGTGCATACATCATAAACACCATGAAGCATCATATGCATTTACTAACCATTTCAAGGGTTTGGACCTTCATCTTTGTTCCTGTTTTGTAGGTCATGGAAATTCCTCGCCGAAATACCATCCAAGTCAACCTTGTGAGAATCTCTCCTCAACTCAAGGAGCTCACCTCAAGAATTCCGGAGAACTCATCCTTCAGTGAAAGACATGGTAGACTACTCAACCTAGTCAACACCAACATTGAAGAAGACATGATGAAGGTGTTATTCCAGTTCTTTGACTCTCTCCACCATTGTTTCACTTTCCCTGATTATCAGTTGGTGCCCACTTTGGAGGAGTTTTCTCAACTCCTAAGAATCCCTATCCTTAATCAACTACCATTCAACGGTACGGAAAAGGAACCAAAGCCGGAAGATGTTGCTCGAGCATTACATCTACAACCATCCGATATCAAGGGGCATTGGGAAACCAGAAGCGGCGTCAAAGGATTCTTAGCAAAATTCCTGTGTGAAAAGGCACAAGAATGTTGGAATTCATTGGACCTACAAGCCTTTGAAGAAATTGTGGCACTCCTTATCTATGGGTTGGTCTTGTTCCCAAATCCTGACCAATTGGTAGATGTCAACACCGTCAAAATCTTCTTGTCCAGAAACCCAATACCAACATTGCTTGGGGACATCCTTCACTCATTTTACACACGAACAATGAGAAAGAGGGGTGTTCTCATGTGCTGTACTCCTCTCCTTGCAAGGTGGTTTATTTCACACCTTCCACAATCTGTCTTGAAGAATGACCAAGGTTTAAGGTGGTCTCAACGATTGATGACTCTTACTCATTCTGATGTGCATTGGTGTTCTCGATCCAGAGAAAATGTCATCATCGTCGATCGTTGCGGAGAATTTCCTAATGTTCCTTTACTTGGAGTTAGAGGAGGTATCACCTACAACCCTTGCCTAGCTTTGAGGCAATTTGGATATGCACGGAGAGATGGCCCTCATGACATGCTGATTCCTGACCTAGTTTTTGACTTCGACAACGATGCGCAAGGACTTTGCCAAAGATTCATCAGAGCTTGGGGAAAACTCAACAAGGTTGATAGCAAGACTCTGGGACACAAGAACTCCATCCCTCTTGAGCCCTATCTCAAGTGGGTACGAGCCCGAGCCCAAAGTCTAATGATGCCTTATCCTCATGTACTCCCAGTGATTAAAGAGCCCGTCAATGAAGGAGAGGTTCCCTACACCATCCTACATCCTGACATGCCTACATCGTGGGAGGAAATGCAGAAAAGTTGGATTCAGCTCAAGGAGGAACGTAATACTTTTGAAGCTAGCTACTACGCCAGTGAAAAGAAGGTTCTAGAGCTTACCCGCCGGCTCCACGAGCAAGAGGTCCTCAACACCTACATCGCACCAAAGAGGATGCGCAATGTCTTTTTACCTTAAGAAGTTTATTTTGTAATATTTGGCCCATGGGGCATTTATGTACTAACAACTTTCTTCTTAATATGACGTGCGTTCTTCTTTGTCTGAAACAATTTTGAATGTCCTGAATCCTTGAATGCATTGCATACATAAGCATACCATCCATCATGTGCATAAGCAGGTCTCGCTCCAGGTTTCCTTATTTGTCTGCTGTTTATTTCAGTAGGATGGATCTCGAGCAAACAGTCAAAGACCTACAAGCTCAGAATGCACAGTTCCAGCAACTCCTGATGACCTTGGCTAAGGGTCAGGAGGATATCAAGACTCAATTGGGGAATAAGGACCCAGTGAAGAAGAAGAAGAAGAGGGTTGGAGTGGCCACTTTAGGGAGAAGATTTAACGGAGAAGCTCGGAGAGTGCTTGAATTTCCTCCTACTTCTGATGAAGGGACTAGAAAAAGAGATGGAGTCGCGGTGCCTTCCGAGTCTGATGCGGAAGAAGAAGAGGTTGAAGATGAGGAAGATTATTCTGATCAGCAATACCCTCCAGCTGATGATAAATACAAGGGGCTAGAAGACAGATTGGCCGCCATGGAGTTACAAAGAGTGCCAGGTTTGGATTTTGAAGACTTGGGCTTGGTGGCCGGGATTGTGATTCCCCCCAAATTCAAAGTGCCAGTGTTTGTGAGATATGATGGGCTGTCCTGCCCCAAAATGCATCTCAGGTCCTATGTGAGAAAGATTCAACCCTATACGGCAGATAGGAATCTCTGGATTCATTTCTTTCAAGACATCCTTTCGGGAGCTCAGTTGGAATGGTTTTATCAACTAGAAGGAACCAGTGTCAGAAATTGGGAAGATTTGGCCACCGCTTTCTACAAGCAATACCAGTATAATTCTGATCTTGCTCCTACTCGTACCCAGCTTCAGGGTATGTCACTAGGAACAAGCGAGGGATTTAAAGAATATGCCCAAAAGTGGAGAGATTTGGCTGGCAGGGTGCAGCCTCCTTTAACCGATCGTGAGCTCGTTGATATGTTTCTTGGGACCCTATCTGGGCCATTTTTCAATCATTTAATTGGTAACTCTTCCGCGGGGTTTACCGATTTGATCTTAACGGGCGAAAGAATAGAGGCTGGCATCAAGTCAGGAAAGATTCAGAAGGGTGTTGCTGCAAGTGTTGAGAAGAAGCCTTTTAAGAAGGAGACAGCTATGGTATATTCTCAGAGAAGAGCAGGAAAGGTGGAGCGTCGGCCAACTGTGGGGGCCGTAATGATTCAAAACACTCTGAGTGAGCAGCCTCGCTATAACCAGTCCAGACCAAATCAGCAACGAGTGGAACGGCCACAACGGCAGTTCACCCGTATTAATATGACTCCAGCGCAAGTGCTTCCCCATCTGTTGAAGTTGAATCTCGCCACCATCAAGGAGGCACCAAAGAATGTGAATACGTCCTCTCCGCATTATCATGCCAATGCTAAATGCGCCTACCATTCAGACAGTGTTGGACACGACACCAATGATTTTTGGGCACTCAAGCATAAGATCCAAGACCTGATAGAGGCTAAGGAGGTAGAGTTTGACGCTCCAGAGAAGCCTAATGTGATATCTGCACCCATGCCAAAACACGGCCGAAATGTCAACGCCATTGAAGAAGATTTGTATATTGCTGATGTCAGTGATCTGACTACTCCTCTGCTAACCGTTAAGTTGAATTTGTTAAGGGCCGGGATCTTCCCGGGATGTAAGGAAGACTGCTATTGTTGCTACTCTCTGCCGTTTAATTGTCCGCTACTGAAGAAAGGCATCCAAGGCCTTATGGATAGCCGACAAATTTTGTTTGAAAAAGTTTCTGCTGTTCCAGTTCATACTGAAGATGTCTCAATCATAACCATTCACGCCAATCTTTCCAAGGCCGTCAAAAAGCCTGTTAAGATTACACCAGCTGCAAAATCTGTTCCTTTGAAGATAACAATGCCAGGGCCTGTTCCCTATGTGTCTGAGAAGTCAATACCTTGGAACTATGGCGGTGACATCTACTCCCATGGTATCAAGCAAATCGAGGTAATTGAAGAAAGTTCGGATGAGGATGAAGCCAGCATTAGTAACATTGCGGGCACCAGCAAAATTACCAGGAGCGGGAGAATATTTTCTCCAGAGATTGCCCCTCCAAGGGCAGTCTTTGGACCCTCATCAGCTGACAAGATCGTCCCCGCACCAATAAAGCTTTCTGCTAGAACTCCTTTGATTGAAGACGTTGTTGTTCCTAGTACTATCTCTCCTACCGCTGCCGACAAAGGTAAGGGAATCCAAGATGAGCCCGTCAGGACGAGGGCTCAACCCTTGGTTATCCCGGAAACCTCCAAGAAGGAAATGGACGAGATTTTAAGGATAATCAAGAGAAGTGATTACGATGTGGTGGAACAGTTGGGGCAAACCCCCTCCAAGATCTCCATGCTGGCACTACTACTCTGCTCAGAAGCGCACGCTAAAGCTTTGATTAAGTTTCTAAAGGCAGCTCATGTTCCCCAGGAAACTTCTGCGGATCAATTTCAGAATTGCGTGGCTAGCCTGACTGCGGACAATGGACTGGGTTTTTCTGATGCCGACCTAACCCCTAAAGGCAGAAACCACAATGATGCTTTGCACATTTCAATCGAGTGTCGCGGAACCACTCTTGCACATGTTTTGGTTGATACCGGTTCGTCGCTGAATGTTTTGCCTAAGAAGGCCTTGGACCGACTAGATTGTGAAGGGTTGGAATTGAAGCCGAGTGATATTGTTGTCAGAGCTTTCGATGGTTCGAAGAGAATGGTCCATGGAGAGGTTGAAATTCCTATCAAGATAGGCACTGAGGTATTTAAATCCACATTCTATGTGATGGACATCCGTCCGTCATACTCTTGCTTGCTGGGTAGGCCATGGATACATCATGCTGGGGCAGTCACCTCCTCCTTGCATCAGATGTTGAAGTATCCTGTCAAGGGGAAGATCATTACTGTCCATGGAGAAGAAGAGTACATGATTAGCCACTTAAATTCTTTCTGGTACGTGGAGGTTGAAGGAGAGTACATTGAGACGCCGTTTCAACATTTCGAAGAGGTCCTTCCTGAAATAGCAGTAGCGAAGTTGACAGCCGAGACACCGAGACAGATGGCCAGGATGGCATCTCTGGAGGATGCAAGAGCCGCAATCAAAGAAGGGAAGAATTCAGCATGGGGGCAGTTACCTGACATTCCGCATAAGACTGACAAGTTTGGATTAGGGTTCACAGCCGCCGGCCAGAAAGCTATGCGCCGTTCGAAGATTGAAAGGGCGCCAGTCAAAATTTCTCCCTATGGAATCAACGCCTTAGAAGATAAAGACAAAGAGAGCAGCATTGAAGAGTGGGTTTATCCAACTATCAAAGGAGGACTGAGCAATTGGGAGGCAAAAGACTTTGTCCCCATCACTTTTATTCATCAGTAATTTATCTGTTAACATTTCCTATTTGGTCTGTAATATTTGCTTTCAAACAATCCGTACACTATCTTTTCGCCTCATGCCTTGCCCGGGGCATGTAGGTCCACTTGTAAGGGTTTTGATTATTTGTCATATCCATATGCCATGTTTAATGATTCATTGGACGTTTTTTCAGTTGATAAACTGCTTGTGTTCATTTTCTTTCCTTTTTTCATTTTTGTTTAAGGATGGCTATCCCTTACACTCACCAATGCAGGTACCCATCCACTCCGGATTCCATGGGTGATCATTCTGCTATATCTTTCAATAACTCTGAAGATCTGGTCAATCTAGCCGAGTATGAAGATGACGAAGGTTGTGAAGTACCAGGGGAACTAGCCAGACTTCTGCAACAAGAGGAAAGGGTCATCTTACCGCATGAAGAGCCATTGGAAACTGTTAACTTGGGAACCGAGGAAGACCGGAAGGAGGTACAAGTGGGTGCCAATCTGGAGCCGAGTGTCAAGGAACGCCTGATACAGTTGTTGAATGAGTATGTGGAAATCTTCGCTTGGTCTTATGAAGACATGCCGGGTTTAGATACAGACATCGTGGTTCACCGTCTCCCCACAAGAGAAGACTGTCCACCGATCAAGCAAAAAGTTCGCCGAATGAGGCCTGACATGTCTGAAAAGATCAAAGCAGAAGTAATGAAGCAGTTCGATGCGGGCTTTCTGGCTGTTACGTCCGATCCTCAATGGGTCGCTAACATCATGCCAGTACCTAAGAAAGATGGCAAAGTCAGGATGTGTGTGGACTACCGAGATTTGAATAGGGCCAGCCCCAAAGATGATTTTCCACTTCCACACATTGACATCTTGATCGACAATACAGCTCAGCACAAAGTTTTTTCCTTCATGGATGGATTCTCGGGCTATAATCAAATCAAAATGGCCCCCGAAGATATGGAGAAAACAACTTTTGTCACACAGTGGGGCACTTTCTGTTACAAGGTGATGCCGTTTGGGTTGAAGAACGTAGGGGCAACTTATCAACGCGCCATGGTAGCTTTATTTCATGACATGATACATCATGAGATTGAAGTTTACGTAGACGATATGATAGCTCGATCACAAACAGAGGAAGAGCACCTCGAACATCTAGAGAAGCTGTTTGCCAGATTAAAAGAATACAAGCTCAGGCTGAATCCAAGTAAATGCACTTTTGGAGTTAGGTCTGGTAAACTCCTGGGATTCATTGTAAGCAACAAAGGCATCGAAGTCGATCCAGCAAAAGTAAAAGCAATACAAGAGATGCCTGCTCCCCGTACTGAAAAGGAGGTTAGAGGATTCTTGGGGCGCTTAAACTATATTTCCAGATTCATCTCACACCTGACTTCTACCTGTGAGCCAATTTTCAAACTCTTGAAGAAAGATCAGGTAGTTGAATGGAACGAAGACTGCCAAGCTGCTTTTGATAGAATCAAGGAGTATTTGCTAGAACCTCCTATTCTGATGCCACCCGTCGAAGGAAGACCTTTGATCATGTATTTGACCGTCTTGGATAACTCAATGGGGTGTGTTTTGGGCCAGCATGACGAGTCTGGTCGAAAAGAGCATGCTATTTATTACCTTAGCAAAAAGTTTACCGACTGTGAGACTCGCTACTCACTGCTCGAGAAAACTTGCTGCGCGTTGGTATGGGCTGCTCGCCGACTAAGGCAGTATATGTTGACTCATACTACCTTGTTGATTTCCAAAATGGATCCTATCAAATATATCTTCGAAAAGCCCGCTTTATCTGGAAGGATAGCCAGATGGCAAATGATCTTGACCGAGTATGACATCCAATACACCACCCAAAAAGCTATAAAAGGGAGTGTATTAGCTGACCATCTGGCTCATCAGGCTATCGAAGACTATCAACCCATGAGATTTGACTTCCCGGACGAGGACATTATGAATTTGGACAACATTGAAGGTAACGGACCGTATGACGGACCTGAAAAGGGATCCCGATGGACCCTGTACTTTGATGGTGCTTCAAACGCACTTGGAAACGGCATTGGCGCAGTGCTCATTTCTCCGGAAGGTTGTCACACTCCTTTCACGGCCCGACTTTGCTTCAGCTGCACAAACAACATGCACTACAAGAAAAATGATAGATTGGGACGGTTATTTTGGCTGATTACGACGGTTAAAACCGTCGCAATTTACAATCTACGACGGTAGAAGTACCGTCGCAGAATCGTGCGTCCCCAGCCTATTTCGCGACGGTTGCAAAAACTGTCACGCACAACAGATAGCGACGGTTATATACCGTCGTGAATTTGACTTTATTTTTTGTTTTTGTTGTTGTTTGCGACGGTTATTCTACCGCCGTAGGTTAGAAATTGCGGCGGTTTTAACCGTCGTAATCTGATTTATAAATTTCAAATAATATTTTTATTTAAATTATTATTTAGTAAAATAATTTTAAATATAATATTATTTTACTATAATATTTTACTATTATATTTAAATTATTATTTACTTTAATATTTTTTTTATAGTATTTTTATTTTATTTTCTATCACTTTTCAACATAATAAAGTTAATTACAATAAAAACATTTAATATCAAATAATCATCAATAATATCAAAAAAATGTGATCAAAGGTAAAAAGAAGTGCAAATTTTACCAATAAACAAGAAAAATTCAAATATCATCAAAGGCCAAATTTCATTTTAATATTTACATTGGTTTGCTACAACTTGAGAGAATTACAAAAAATGTTACAATATTCTACAAAATTCATGAAAGTCCTTTACCACATTTTGTATGTTTCTTCACACGCGCACCGCACAATACTACTCTTCTAGCTAACTCATCCATGATCACATTCTCTGCATCATTTCATTTCAAAAAATTTTCTCTTGCAAGTAAAAGTGCTGTTTCATGTCTTTCATTCTTAATATCACATTTTGCTCCATGAGATATCAAAAGGCCACACATTTCTCCATTACTTTCTCTGGCAGCTAACATCAATGGTGTATATCCATTTTCATCAAAACCATTCACATCGTAATTCCCTTCCTTTAGTAGTTTTTCAACCATGTTTATATCTCCATAACAAGCTGCACGGTGAAGAGTATTCGCTTCGGCTAAAGTACTAATATTCAAACATCCCTTTTTAAGTGCATATTCAAACATCACCTTATGACCATCTTCACCATTTTGTTTCAAATCTATGATATCTAGAGCTGTTAAACCATCTTTGTTTTTAAGATTGGTTACATCAGCTCCAGCGTGAAGAAGCAACTTGAATGCCTCCACGCTACCCTCTGAAGCAGATATCATGACAGCTGAAAATCCACTCTCATTTTGCTCATCTAGATTTATGTTTCTGTTTTCAACGACTTTTTTCAAAGCCTCTATGTCATTCGCGTGAGTGACGAATAACAAAGATGAAAATCTAGACGCATTGCTAGACTTAACAACCTTTCTGGCTCTAATTATATCCAAAACTGCTTTCTGATATTCTTTAGTCCAATGAATAGAAGTTGCTGTTGAAGTTGCGCAATGACCAAACGAATTTACTATCCCCAAATCAGCTCCTGATGATACTAAAACTCTTAGACACTTTTCATGTTTATACCTTGTGCAAACCATCAACGCCGTGTCACCAAGTTTTGTTTGCGAGTCCAAGTTACAGTTACCATTAATCAAACATTGAAGAATGTTGCATAGTCCGAGGCGTGCAGCCATGTGAATAGGGTATAGATTGGTTTCTTCTTCAGTAGTTTGAAGGGCCAATTCTGTATCAACCCCATTATTCAGAAGTACATTCAATGCTCTTTCATTGTTGTAAATGATGGTGTGGTGCAAGAGAGTTCTTCCCATGTGAAAACTATTAGGTGAGAGGTGATGGAGAAGCATGTTGAGTATAGTGCCAGTGGATTCAAAATATTCTACAGCACACCATGTGATTGGAAAAGGCTCGGCTAGTCCGACACCAACACGGAATTCTTCTCCTGTATCTGTTTCCCAAGACCAAGCTCCTAATTTGACCTTGATATCAAGTCTTACACCAACCTGCAAAAGGAGTTTAACAACATTTATCTGCCTTCTGACCACAGCAGCAAATAATGCATTGCAATCAACATTAGTGTGAAGAAATGGCTTTGAAGATTGAAGCAAAATTCTATCGATTGCATTGATATCCACTCCTTGCTGCAAACAAACCAAAGAAAAAGTGACACTTAGTACATGAATTGTTTGTACCTAGCAAAATTACAACCAGAGAACTTGAGAGGAGCACGCTCTCAGGACCTAAGCTTTTACCGCTAGGCCAACCCTCATGTTTTCTCAGCTTCCTCCTTTTTCAACCGTGATTTTGAGAAGCTGATATGTCTAGCTTCTGTTCACCGTGATTTTCATGTTTTCCACACACGCACTATACCGAGTTGTAACTTTGAGAGAAATGAGAGGACATTTGTTCTTACCAAAAGCTGCTCAAGGAAACAGAAATAAGCAAGCATGCTGACAATGACAAGCACAGGTAACTCCTGCCAAACCCTGTTAAATTGAGCACACAAATTGAAGTGTTACCGGTAGCAATTACTTTTAGTACAAGAAAGATACAAAGAGAACGCTATATTCCATTTATAAACCAATGCACTTGTATCGACCGCAGAAATCCCAAAACAAAATTGACTACATGATAATATTCTGAAGAGTAAACTGAAATCTACAACTTCAATACAAGCAGATCATAGATCGTGGGAATAGCGGTTTGATCAAATTTCGCTACGCAATAATGCTATAGTGCATGAAAGTAAACTAGTTTGGTTGGCCTCATATTTTAGATATTTTCATAAATAATATGCCATTAAAGAAGTTGCCCATAAGATCTCAAGATATGCATATATCTCAAACGAAGCATACGAGTAATAGTTTTTATCAAATGAAAATAACTGCACATGCCTGAAGTCGTCTTCCTGCTGAGACCTTGCTCCGGTATTCTGAGTTTGAACATTTTGGATGCGTAAGAGAGTGACAGGGAGATTCTGAACTTCTTGCTTGCACACATCACATGTCTTGTTACCCCTGATACTGAACCACTTGATAGCGCATTCTTGGTGAGCCAATGCAAGTTCACCTTTGCAACTGCATTCCATCTTCAGCGTCTCACCTCCTTCACATAGCTCAATCAGACAAATCCTACACACAGCTTCCTCTTCAGCTATATCTTCACCGTCATCACCGCCATTTTCTGAACCATGAAAAAATTTTAAGTCGAGTTAATGAAAATGTATCAATCAGCTTTTGTATTGTTAGACTTAATACCTGTATCCTTTTCTGCAGAAGCTTTTAACCATTCTTTAACTTCCTTTGCACCTGGGGTGGAAGGAATAATGCGGAAAAACTTATCCATTTTCCTTATGATTTTTTCTTTGCTATCTACCGGCTCTGAACGAGTGCGAGCTATCGATCCCTGGCTTCTCTGCAAAAGGATCAAATTGGTTAAAACAAAGGATATACATGCAAGATTTGGCAACCACTAAAGAATATAAGAATTAGGACTAGAAAGTGGAAAGCATGCTCATTCACACAAACACGTTTAATTAAACTGTTCATCAAAATAGGACTTAACAAGTTAATCAAAAGACAAAATAACCACTATTTCAAAATTGATATTATAAGTTAAAAGCCTTACATATGGAGAAGCACCAAGACATCAACCAAAAGAAAACTCATTATTAACACGCCCGATTTCTTCAACCGGTAGCGAAGAAGTTCTATAAATCTTAGGAGCAAACAGCTTACTCAAAGACACTGATCCTGATCCAGAGACAGAAGGCTTCTCACAAGGACTTTCCGGAGCCAAACTTATCGCCTTTTCAACATCAGATGATGAAGTCCTATTATACGGAAAGTTCAATTTCGGCATAATACTTCTAGCACTCGACGATTTTCCTCTTGTGGTCAAATTCCCTAGATTGTTACTATCACTATCCACAATTGGAGCAGCATCAACAGAACATGAAGTCACAAGAAAATTCACCTTCTTGTGAGTCGGAGTTGGACTCGGTGTTAATGGCATCTTAATCGCAACAAATTCGTTCGAAAATGATGATGATGAAAATAAGTTTCTAGAAGGTGATTATCAAATGATTAAGTCTGTTATCCGCAATTCAGATGCAACAGAGCACGAACCACATCCACCAAAGTTAAACGGAAATAAATTTACCGATTCAATGTTTAAAAAGTGTATTATTATTAATGTTTTCATGCAACAATTTAAAAGGATCAAAATCAAAGAGACATGCCTTTCGCTTCTTCAGCTTCCCGTGCTTCCCATTTCTTCTACTACCCATTTTGAAGCCCATTGTTTGCTCACCAGTATCATCTTCAAAGGGTAAACCTTTGATTTCATCAAATAAACTTTCTGTTAGGCCTTGCATCCTGGAAAAAATAAACACAGATGTAAGTGTGAGTAAAAAATAAGTAAAAGTGTCATCGTGCATTTGATGCTTTTTATAAAGGCAAAATATCAGGCATTCCCCGTACCCATTGGTTGCTTTCTTCATGTGCTTCTCTTTCTTCCTCTCCTGTTTCGTCATAGGAACACGGGTGAATAGTTCCTCCTCTTGCCTAGACCGCTCATCCGCTTTGCTAACATACTTATCCACTTCTCTACTAGTTCCCATAAAATCTCGTATCTGTGTAGTAAGCAGCAAACACGAACCATTACATAAACACATTAAGTTGTTATGATTCCACGCCCAAAATACACTAATAATTTCGCCAAAATACAATAATTATATCACCTCTTCAGGTCTCCCCTCCATATCATTCACCATTGTTCTGATAAAATCACTTTGCTTAGCCTGTTTCAGAATTTCTCTATCTCTTCGGATGGCATTTCTTTCTTGCTTCGAAGATTTATCCATATCCATAGAAGTAGGAGCAATTCTAGGAGGACGATACACATCGTCACCATCATCATCCTATAACATAAATGAATTAAGTTAGAGAAACAGAAGACAAATATATTTTGCATCATACTATCGCACCTCAAATTTTCAACGATATTATTAAATAAACTCACTTGTGCGGTTGGTTCTATTTTACTAATAAGATTGCCAAGAATTGGACGATACTTTGAAACGTCCTTACTCTTATCAGATGCAGCCGGCACCTTCTCATTGGCATTACTTGTTGCACTTTCACTCGCTTTAATAACTTTCTGGATCTGGTATTGCTGTTTCTTATCAATTGGACGAATCTGCAGCAAAAAACTGTATGTCAGATACACCAAGTCTAACACAAATATACAAAGATGATACACAAGAATAAAACAGACCTTTTCTAAAAATAATCTTATCTCAACTATACTTCGAACAACAGGATGTTCTTCTATAGAATATCCCTTAGCCTTTCGCAATAGATAATAAACAAGGGATTGACAATAATTCAAAAGCAGCAAATTTTTAGCTTCGAGATAACTGAATCCATCTGCCGTAGAACTCTGAGCTTTCACCTGATATAAGAGACACACAAATAATGAAACTCACCAATAACAGAACCAAAAGTCCAAAAAAAAAAAGCGCATTCCGACCTTGGCAGTTAAAGTTTGAATTTTGCGGTTAACATTATCAAGACCTTCCTTCATTTCTTTCAACAACGCAGCAAGCTGAGATGCTTCTCTGAAAACAGATTGATAAATAAATAAATTGAATGTTGAATGACGTAACCTAATCTTACAGAGTTCTAATTGGTTGACCTAATTATGTATTGTGATGAAAATAAAGCTTACTTTTCAGTGATATCGTCATTATTGAGATGATTTTCAGGATTCTCCATGTTTTAGTGACAGTGTTCAACAACCTCCAAAGCTGTAGCCAGGGATCGTCAACGAACCTTAGCTATTCGTTGGATCCGTCTCTAGCCGCATTAAAGCCCGGATGGAAAACCCCAGGAAATACCTGGCAAGCCCCTGCTAAACCGCATCTGTTTCGGGTACAGGGGCTTAGAGGGGTGCTAACCCGGCCACCGGAAAGAAGAAGAGCTCAAGGCCGCCACAACATTAGATGACCTTCCACGGGGTGGCAAGCTTTAGAGAATAGGGAAGTTTTGTTTCTCTTTCAGTTGGTGATTGGGGATTGGCATAGTTCTCTTTTCTCGTATGCCCGGAAAATCAAATTGCGGTACAACTCAGCTTTTTTTAACTTTTTTACGGCGACGGGTGTTTTACCGTCGTGCCCATGAGAATTTTTAAAGGTTTTGGGTGCGACGGTTGTTTTACCATCGTGAAGTGAATTTTAGGACGGATAATTTTACCGTCGTGAAAGGTTTAAGGGTGCGACGGGTGCTTTACCGTCGTGATATTCCTTTTAGGACGGTTAATTTTACCGTCGTGACTAGTTGTTGGTGAAAAATCAATGTTAAAAGTGTTAAATGGGGGCCGACGGTTGTTTTACCGTCGTAATAATAATATTATGATGGTTAAATATACCGTCGCAAAATAAATATTAGGGACGGTTGGTGTCAACTGTCGTAAACACTGTCTCTATATGTCAATTACGACAGTTATCACATAACTGTCGCAATTTTTGTGTCGTTAAACACTAATTTTCTTGTAGAAGGGTGTTGCTGCAAGTGTTGAGAAGAAGCCTTTTAAGAAGGAGACAGCTATGGTATATTCTCAGAGAAGAGCAAGAAAGGTGGAGCGTCGGCCAACTGTGGGGGCCGTAATGATTCAAAACACTCCGAGTGAGCAGCCTCGCTATAACCAGTCCAGACCAAATCAGCAATGAGTGGAACGGCCACAACGGCAGTTCACCCGTATTAATATGACTCCAGCGCAAGTGCTTCCCCATCTGTTGAAGTTGAATCTCGCCACCATCAAGGAGGCACCAAAGAATGTGAATACGTCCTCTCCGCATTATCATGCCAATGCTAAATGCGCCTACCATTCACACAGTGTTGGACACGACACCAATGATTTTTGGGCACTCAAGCATAAGATCCAAGACCTGATAGAGGCTAAGGAGGTAGATTTTGACGCTCCAGAGAAGCCTAATGTGATATCTGCACCCATGCCAAAACACGGCCGAAATGTCAACGCCATTGAAGAAGATTTGTATATTGCTGATGTCAGTGATCTGACTACTCCTCTGCTAACCGTTAAGTTGAATTTGTTAAGGGCCGGGATCTTCCCGGGATGTAAGGAAGACTGCTATTGTTGCTACTCTCTGCCGTTTGATTGTCCGCTACTGAAGAAAGGCATCCAAGGCCTTATGGATAGCCGACAAATTTTGTTTGAAAAAGTTTTTGCTGTTCCAGTTCATACTGAAGATGTCTCAATCATAACCATTCACGCCAATCTTTCCAAGGCCGTCAAAAAGCCTGTTAAGATTACACCAGCTGCAAAATCTGTTCCTTTGAAGATAACAATGCTAGGGCCTGTTCCCTATGTGTCTGAGAAGTCAATACCTTGGAACTATGGCGGTGACATCTACTCCCATGGTATCAAGCAAATCGAGGTAATTGAAGAAAGTTCGGATGAGGATGAAGCCAGCATTAGTAACATTGCGGGCACCAGCAAAATTACCAGGAGCGGGAGAATATTTTCTCCAGAGATTGCCCCTCCAAGGGCAGTCTTTGGACCCTCATCAGCTGACAAGATCGTCCCCGCACCAATAAAGCTTTCTGCTAGAACTCCTTTGATTGAAGACGTTGTTGTTCCTAGTACTATCTCTCCTACCGCTGCCGACAAAGGTAAGGGAATCCAAGATGAGCCCGTCAGGACGAGGGCTCAACCCTTGGTTATCCCAGAAACCTCCAAGAAGGAAATGGACGATATTTTGAGGATAATCAAGAGAAGTGATTACGATGTGGTGGAACAGTTGGGGCAAACCCCCTCCAAGATCTCCATGCTGGCACTACTACTCTGCTCAGAAGCGCACGCTAAAGCTTTGATTAAGTTTCTAAAGGCAGCTCATGTGCCCCAGGAAACTTCTGCGGATCAATTTCAGAATTGCGTGGCTAGCCTGACTGCGGACAATGGACTGGGTTTTTCCGATGCCGACCTAACCCCTAAAGGCAGAAACCACAATGATGCTTTGCACATTTCAATCGAGTGTCGCGGAACCACTCTTGCACATGTTTTGGTTGATACCGGTTCGTCGCTGAATGTTTTGCCTAAGAAGGCCTTGGACCGACTAGATTGTGAAGGGTTGGAATTGAAGCCGAGTGATATTGTTGTCAGAGCTTTCGATGGTTCGAAGAGAATGGTCCATGGAGAGGTTGAAATTCCTATCAAGATAGGCACTGAGGTAATTAAATCCACTTTCTATGTGATGGACATCCGTCCGTCATACTCTTGCTTGCTGGGTAGGCCATGGATACATCATGCTGGGGCAGTCACCTCCTCCTTGCATCAGATGTTGAAGTATCCTGTCAAGGGGAAGATCATTACTGTCCATGGAGAAGAAGAGTACATGATTAGCCACTTAAATTCTTTCCGGTACGTGGAGGTTGAAGGAGAGTACATTGAGACGCCGTTTCAACATTTCGAAGAGGTCCTTCCTGAAATAGCAGTAGCGAAGTTGACAGCCGAGACACCGGGACAGATGGCCAGGATGGCATCTCTGGAGGATGCAAGAGCCGCAATCAAAGAAGGGAAGAATTCAGCATGGGGGCAGTTACCTGACATTCCGCATAAGACTGACAAGTTTGGATTAGGGTTCACAGCCGCCGGCCAGAAAGCTATGCGTCGTTCGAAGATTGAAAGGGCGCCAGTCAAAATTTCTCCCTATGGAATCAACGCCTTGGAAGATAAAGACAAAGAGAGCAGCATTGAAGAGTGGGTTTATCCAACTGTCAAAGGAGGACTGAGCAATTGGGAGGCAAAAGACTTTGTCCCCATCACTTTTATTCATCAGTAATTTATCTGTTAACATTTCCTATTTGGTCTGTAATATTTGCTTTCAAACAATCCGTACACTATCTTTTCGCCTCATGCCTTGCCCGGGGCATGTAGGTCCACTTGTAAGGGTTTTGATTATTTGTCATATCCATATGCCATGTTTAATGATTCATTGGACGTTTTTTCATTTGATAAACTGCTTGTGTTCATTTTCTTTCCTTTTTGCATTTTTGTTTAAGGATGGCTATCCCTTACACACACCCACACTCACCAATGCAGGTACCCATCCACTCCGGATTCCATGGGTGATCATTCTGCTATATCTTTCAATAACTCTGAAGATCTGGTCAATCTAGCCGAGTATGAAGATGACGAAGGTTGTGAAGTACCAGGGGAACTAGCCAGACTTCTGCAACAAGAGGAAAGGGTCATCTTACCGCATGAAGAGCCATTGGAAACTGTTAACTTGGGAACCGAGGAAGACCGGAAGGAGGTACAAGTGGGTGCCAATCTGGAGCCGAGTGTCAAGGAACGCCTGATACAGTTGTTGAATGAGTATGTGGAAATCTTCGCTTGGTCTTATGAAGACATGCCGGGTTTAGATACAGACATCGTGGTTCACCGTCTCCCCACAAGAGAAGACTGTCCACCGATCAAGCAAAAAGTTCGCCGAATGAGGCCTGACATGTCTGAAAAGATCAAAGCAGAAGTAATGAAGCAGTTCGATGCGGGCTTTCTGGCTGTTACGTCCTATCCTCAATGGGTCGCTAACATCGTGCCAGTACCTAAGAAAGATGGCAAAGTCAGGATGTGTGTGGACTACCGAGATTTGAATAGGGCCAGCCCCAAAGATGATTTTCCACTTCCACACATTGACATCTTGATCGACAATACAGCTCAGCACAAAGTTTTTTCCTTCATGGATGGATTCTCGGGCTATAATCAAATCAAAATGGCCCCCGAAGATATGGAGAAAACAACTTTTGTCACACAGTGGGGCACTTTCTGTTACAAGGTGATGCCGTTTGGGTTGAAGAACGCAGGGGCAACTTATCAACGCGCCATGGTAGCTTTATTTCATGACATGATACATCATGAGATTGAAGTTTACGTAGACGATATGATAGCTCGATCACAAACAGAGGAAGAGCACCTCGAACATCTAGAGAAGCTGTTTGCCAGATTAAAAGAATACAAGCTCAGGCTGAATCCAAGTAAATGCACTTTTGGAGTTAGGTCTGGTAAACTCCTGGGATTCATTGTAAGCAACAAAGGCATCGAAGTCGATCCAGCAAAAGTAAAAGCAATACAAGAGATGCCTTCTCCCCGTACTGAAAAGGAGGTTAGAGGATTCTTGGGGCGCTTAAACTATATTTCCAGATTCATCTCACACCTGACTTCTACCTGTGAGCCAATTTTCAAACTCTTGAAGAAAGATCAGGTAGTTGAATGGAACGAAGACTGCCAAGCTGCTTTTGATAGAATCAAGGAGTATTTGCTAGAACCTCCTATTCTGATGCCACCCGTCGAAGGAAGACCTTTGATCATGTATTTGACCGTCTTGGATAACTCAATGGGGTGTGTTTTGGGCCAGCATGACGAGTCTGGTCGAAAAGAGCATGTTATTTATTACCTTAGCAAAAAGTTTACCGACTGTGAGACTCGCTACTCACTGCTCGAGAAAACTTGCTGCGCGTTGGTATGGGCTGCTCGCCGACTAAGGCAGTATATGTTGACTCATACTACCTTGTTGATTTCCAAAATGGATCCTATCAAATATATCTTCGAAAAGCCCGCTTTATCTGGAAGGATAGCCAGATGGCAAATGATCTTGACCGAGTATGACATCCAATACACCACCCAAAAAGCTATAAAAGGGAGTGTATTAGCTGACCATCTGGCTCATCAGGCTATCGAAGACTATCAACCCATGAGATTTGACTTCCCGGACGAGGACATTATGAATTTGGACAACATTGAAGGTAACGGACCGTATGACGGACCTGAAAAGGGATCCCGATGGACCCTGTACTTTGATGGTGCTTCAAACGCACTTGGAAACGGCATTGGCGCAGTGCTCATTTCTCCGGAAGGTTGTCACACTCCTTTCACGGCCCGACTTTGCTTCAGCTGCACAAACAACATGGCTGAGTACGAAGCTTGCATCTTTGGTCTCAAGGCCGCTATAGACCTGGGGATCAAATCTTTGATCGTATTTGGGGACTCGGCTTTGGTCATCAGTTAGATCAAAGGAGAGTGGGATACCAAGCATCCTAATCTTATCCCATACAAAGAACATGTCCTGACATTGTTGCCGCATTTCGAGCAAATTACCTTCGAGCATTTCCCGCGAGAAGAGAATCAGCTAGCAGATGCTCTAGCCACAATGTCCTCCATGTTTAAACTCAACTGGGATAACGAGGCTCCCCAAATCACCATCGAGCGAATGGATGAACCTGCGCATTGTCACGAGATTAATACCGAAGAAGTAGTGGAACAACCTTGGTTCCATGAAATCAAAAGGTATCTCGAGACCCAAGATTATCCTGAAGGAGCTTCCGTGAATGACAAGAAGTTCTTAAGGAAATTTGCTGCCAAGTTCTTCCTGAGCAACGGCATCCTTTACAAATGAAGCCATGATTGCGTATTACTCCGATGTGTGGATAAAGCTGAAGCAGAGTTGATCATGACTGATATACACAGCGGCCCATTCGGCACTCACTTGAGCGGGCATACGATGGCTAAGAAGATCCTAAGGGCAGGCTATTATTGGTCTACCATGGAAGCTGACTGCCACCAACATTCCCGCACTTGCCACAAATGTCAAGTCTACGCTGACAAAGTTCATATCCCTCCGGTTCCTCTCAACGTCCTGACTGCTCCGTGGCCCTTTGCAATGTGGGGCATTGACATGATTGGGGAAATCAAGCCCACGGCTTCCAACGGACATCGCTTCATCCTAGTTGCCATTGACTACTTCACTAAATGGGTCGAAGCAGCTTCCTTCGCTTCTGTCACTAAAAATGTGGTTGCCCGCTTTATCAAGCAAAATCTCATATGTCGGTATGGTGTTCCAGACAGGATCATCACAGACAACGGTACAAATCTGAATAACAAAATGATCACTGCATTGTGCGAACAGTTCAAGATTTATCATCACAATTCATCTCCCTATCGGCCGAAGATGAACGGTGCTGTTGAAGCTGCGAACAAAAACATTAAGAAGATTATTCAGAAAATGACAGTCACTTACAAAGACTGGCACGAGATGTTACCGTTTGCTCTGCATGGATACCGTACGACGGCACGTACTTCAACTGGGGCAACCCCATTTTCTTTGGTTTATGGCATGGAGGCTGTTTTGCCTATGGAGGTTCAGATTCCTTCTCTAAGGATTATGAAGGACGCAGGTTTGAATGAAGATGATTGGATGCAGACCCGACTTGATCAACTCAATCTGATCGACGAAAAGCGACTTGCTGCTATATGCCATGGTCAGACGTACCAAAAACGGATGATCAAGGCCTTCAATAAGAAAGTCAGACGTCAAGTATATCAAGTCGGAGATCTAGTAGTCAAGCGGATTATCTTGCCGCAAAGTGATCCCAGGGGAAAATGGACTCCTACATATGAAGGACCGTTTGTGATCAAGAGCATATTTTCTGGTGGTGCAATGATTCTGACCACCATGGACGGCGACGATTTGCCGCACCCTGCGAACGCAGACATAGTCAAAAGATACTACGCATAAAGTAACCCGACAAGTCGAAAACCCGAAAGGGCGGCTTGGGCAAAAATGGGCATCCCGGTGAACCGAAAACCCGAAAGGGCGGTTCAGGCAAAAATTAGGGATAAAAACAAAAAAAATCTGTACACCCGGCAAGTCGAAAACCCGAAAGGGCGGCTTGGGCAAAAAGGGGTTACCTGGTGGATCGAAAACCCGAAAGGGCGATTCAGGCAAAAGTTAGGGAATTAAAGCGTATGACTATGTCTCGTCGGATCACTTCAAAGACAATCTCTTCATCAACCAGTTCCAGACTCCTGATCAACCCAGTCATCGTCAAACGAAACATTGAATGGACAAATATTCAGAGTTGAGAAAGCTGTAGCAGAATGGAATCCCATGGAATTATTTCACATAGCCATCTTTTATTTTGTAAATTTTTCAAATATTTACGACAAAATCCTCTTACTAGGATGATTGTCTCCTTTGTACAAATATACTCAAAGAAAATCAATACAAATACTCTTCCCAAAAATTTGTGTCATTCCCCTTTTCTTTTTCTCTTGCACTATTTGTTTTATTTTGAGAAACGTCCAATATTTTGTTAAATAGGCATATGCATTTGAAACATAATCACTTCCTAAATGAACCTAAGAAAGAGGATTATTGATGGGATAAAGGTACAGATGGATATCTTAACACCCTTTCGAAGGAAACCCCCCAAGAGATTTGGAATCCACATCCCTAGCAAACCCTGAGGCTTATCTCCAGCAGACTCTCGAAGCTTATCCCCAGTAAGGTTCTGGAAGGTATTTCCCCGCAGAGTACGGACGTCTCTCCGAGTTTTATTCAAAGTTATTCCTCACAAAGGCTTATAACTGGGTTATCCTCAGCTAACAACCACGGAAGATCGCGCTCGCCAAAGTTCTTCCTATCCCCAGCGGAGTTCATCAAGAGTCTCCCAGCACAACTTATCAATGTGATCCCCAGAGGAGTTTATTTTGTTACCCTCAGCCGGGGAATCCTCCAGAACTCAATTCTCCTCAGAGTTTAAGTTCCAGTATCCCCAGCTGAGCTAAAAACTTCAAATATATCCATCCCCAGCGGAGCCAGACTGATGAGCCTTCTCCCCATAGAGTTTTAGGAAGAGAAATCTTGAGCTCCCCAGTGAGATCGCCAGAGTTACTTCCCATCAAGCTGAAGATTCTCAATCTTACCTCCCCAGCATGAGCCTACTAGTTTGGAACTCCCCAGTAGAGGTCATCAGGAATTCTCTTCCCCAGCAGCAGCCAAGGATTTGCTTTCCCCGGCAACAGTCAAGATGCTTTTACCTGCAGCCATCCAGGATTCATCTATCCCCAGCAAGACAGCTCATCAGCTTACATGCGCATTCATTACATTCATATCATAAACATTGATATAACATATATTGCATCATACATTTCATGCAACATAATTATGTTTTAGCTAACATTTCATCCTTTTCAGGATAAGAATAAAAAGCTATCCTTAACAATTTCAGATGCAGTTTTACACGAACTCATCGTTAAGCAACCCTACACCGGTTCCTATTCAACTTCAAGATTTCTGAAAACAGTTCACGGGTTCTCCAAGTAACGGATGTTAACCTATCGCTTGTTCAGTTTCTTCTCAAGACTTCTGAAAACAGTTTATGGATTCTTCCCAACAACGGATGTTAATCTATCAACTTGTTCAGATGCAACCTTTGAAAACAGTTTACGGGCGCTTCCCAACAACGGATGCTGCTCTATTGCTTATTCAACTTCAGATTTCTGAAAACAGTTCACGGGTTCTCCAAGTAACGGATGTTAACCTATCGCTTGTTCAGTTTCTTCTCAAGACTTCTGAAAACAGTCTAGGGATTCTTCCCAACAACGGATGTTAATCTATCAACTTGTTCAGATGCAACCTTTGTGTTGCACCCCAAAATTTGCCCTCCCATATTCATCAAGATTTGTCAAGTCAAAGTCACAAAGTTCCCCAAGGGTTGTGCAGCTCAACTGTCTCCTATACAGTCAGAACTAGGGTTTGAGTTCTGGTCAAGCAAATGAAGATTTCAAAGGTCCAATCAAGCCTCATATGCTTACAAACATGGTCAAGCACCCTCATATCAAGTTTCAAGGCATTCAGTCCAAAATTGCACAGTCAAAACCCTAGATTGCACTACAGTCAACTGTAGGGGCAAAATGGTCATTTGACAGTCAAAAGTTCAAATTTTTGGTCAACATATCATTTTGAAGCCACAAACATCATTTGATCAATGCTTGATCATGATTCTCAAAATTTGGCTCAGAAATCATCAAAGATACAAAAGTTGCTATATTTGGACAGCTGAAAAAGTCAACTGAAATTGACCAGGGCATAACTTTCACATGGATTATCAGAAAAATTCCATCCAATGCTCATTTTGAAGAGAAGGACACTTCCTACAATTCATCTTCATGTTCCAAGTCCAAGAAATGCTCTCACAAAAAGTTATCAATTTCAACATTATAGGTCATTTTCAAAAGTCAACAAAAAGTGACTTTAAGTCAAAGGCCATAACTTGAGATTGGTAAATCAAAATGACATGGGACCAAAGGCATTGGTTAAAGGACTCAAAGACCTTTCCAAAATGTCCAAGAACATGTGAAAAGCTTAAAAATTGACCAAGATATGCTTTGTGGAAGTTGGGAAATTTTTAGGAATTTTGAAAAGTCAACATTGATGCAAAAGGCCTAAAAATGCAAATGGGCCTATTTTCCTTCCAAATTTCTTCATGCCAAGCCTATGCACGACCACTAGGCCCAAAGGGAAGTATTCTCATAGTTTTTAATTATTTATTTGAATTAATATTAATTTATATTCATTTAAATGATTTTAATATATGAAAAATATCAAACTAACCTAAAAAAATCTTTTCATGCACATTATAAGCTCAATATTTCGTGCTTGATTGATTATGGCAAGTTTTGGTGTGATTGGATCATGATTGAACAAAAACAACATGAAAAAGATGTGAAAAGATTCTTAACAAAATCAAATATCTAAACAATCAATGCCTTGGATTTTCTTAAGTTTTCTTGACCTAATATGTTCCTTATATGATCAGCATCACAACCCTAATCATCTTAGACTGAAAAGCTGCGCATAACACACTCTTGCATATTGAAAATTTTCACATAAAACTCATATACTGAAATCAAGGTTGGAGAGGGATTCAAGCTTCAATCTTTGTTCCATTAGCATTCTCATACATTCCTGGACATATTCCAACCGTTGGCATCAACTCAAACGCCTTGAACTGGTATCTGGAACTCAAACCGTATCAAGAACATCTTGAAACCGCATAGCATGATTTAGACATCCTTTTGCATTTTTATTTGTATATTCTTACTCCTTGTGAAGTTTGTGAACTAACCATGATAGTTAATTGAATTTTTGTGGCATAAACATGAATCCACCATGAATGATCTTTAGGGTTCCGAAACCTCCAAATTGGGCGTTATCAGTTCGTGTAAAATTAGGACACACCAATGCTATGATTGAAATCTGCAGGTTGATACGAAGAAGACAAGATGCTCGCGCTCAATTTATGTGTATTCAGAATCTAATCGCTATTTTGGAAACACGCGCATATTGAGGGGGTTTAAAACCCCCGTTAAATATTTGTTGTTTTTTCAGGGAAGCAGAACAACGAAGAAGAAAGGCTTCGTGGCAACCATTGAGTGGCCGTTTCAAATTTTGGCGCGCGTTCCAAGCGTGAATCCATTTTTCTTTTATATTAATTGCATTATATTATATGTTAACAAAACGCGCTTAGCTCAGCTGGCCAGGGTACAACGCTTGTGACCTCAAAGACCTGGGTTCAAGTCCCAGGTCTTGCATAAAGTCCATATTATTTTTCTATAACTGATCCCATGCAGGCCTAACGTGAACGTTCACCATACACGCTCAATAATCCATTACCAACGCATCATGGAGATTTAGATCAAGGGTCAAAATTTAAGATGCACCATGCACCAGGTCAAAGCGCTGACATGTGATCCAGAAAGTCAATGAAATTCCATGCTTATTGGACCAGGCTTTCCTAATTCACACCTCCTTATTTGGGGCAACACCCCACCCTGGTTTGATTATTTGTTTTTATTGTTTTAATTATTATACTATTTATTTTTATTGCCTTAATTAATTAATTTATTTTTCTTCTATAAAATATAAAAAAACACTAAAAAAAACAGAAAAGGCCAAAATTAATAAATATTTATATATTAATTATTTTCATGAATAAATAAAAAAATGTAGATTACTTAGTTTAATTAGGTTTTAATATTAATTTCTTTTTAATAAAAAATCCAAAAATGTAGAATTAGGTTAATTGCTATTTTTTATTCCTTTTAATATTTTTCCCTTCCTTTTTAATAATAATTATTATTTATTTATTTAGTTATTTTCCTATTTAAATTGTACATAAGTTAATTTAGGGTTTAATTTAGATCATATTTTAATATCTTTCATAATAAATAAAAAATATTAGAATTAGGGTTTGCCGTCTGATTTAATTTCAATTAACTTCCCCTTTTTTTCATTAAATTTAAAAAAAACACAAAATACCAAAAATATTATTTAATTTCAATTCTCATTAATTTTAATTGTTTATAAAAGGGTCCAACGCCCTAATTTTGTTTTAATTTCTTTATTGCGCGCATTTATTTTATTATCGCTTATTTTAATTTTGTAATTGCCCCGAAGCCATGTAACTTTAAATTCTTTGCACTTCTATTTTATCGCATTATTTATTTTCCGCTAAATCGGGTCCTGGAAATTTTGGCGATGTGGACCCGCGCCATTTGTAATAGTCGTAGATTTGTTTTCCTCGCAAATTATAACTGTTAATAAATATGCATGAAAGAATGTATGGACTTAAAATAAAATCAAGCGTAGAACACGACAATCATGACAAGATAAATAACTGAAACACGACACACAATTCACACACCACCCCTAGGGTACGCCTCACTGTTGCCTTGCCTCGAAAGGTGGTCGTCGAGTAGAGGGCGTCTTAGTAAGTCCTCATGATCCGGGAACCTGGCATGAGGGTAGCTTCTAAGGTGTCTTCCCATTGCTCTGGTGATCACCACGTCCCTAAACCTCGAATTGACCCTAAAACTCGAATTGACCCGAACACCTCCAATGGTGGTGCTACCTACCTCTCAATGGTGGGATGGCACTACTTTAAAGGACTCTTACACAGACGAATTCCTTAGGGTAGGTAGGTTCTCGTAGGTACTTGCTCTAAACTCAAAAAATACTTTTCACACCACACAAAAGCTTTCAAAACAAAAACTTTTCAAACACTCTGACGTATGAGTCGATCTGGAACTTTTTTCAAAAGAAACTTTTTAACCCACATTTGAAAAGCAAACACACAAATTGAAAACATATTGAGCAAGTACCTAAGAGCCCATGGATAACCATGGATAGAAAGGGTGCTAACACCTTCCCTTTCTATAATCTACCTCCCGAACCGAGAGCAATCTCTTTAAGGAATTTTTCTGTGCTTTTGTCCTTTCCATTTGGAGAAAATAAAAGACGGTGGCGACTCTTGCTTCCGCGACATTTCGCGAACCAGCTTTAAACAGTCAGTTCCAGATCCACCGATCACAGAACTGGCGACTCTGCTGGGGATTAAACTTAAAGTGGGGTGTACCTTAGGATTAAGATCACTGTGTTTTCAATTGTCTTCTTTGCTTGCTTTATTATTGTGGGTTGCATCGGAGTTACATAGATCCTAACCCGGATCTGGGGGATACCTTCTTAGAAAGTAGCAATAAGGCTGTGAGGGAACTGTGCGGGGTATACCGACATGGTTGAAACAGTCTGCTACGTTGATGTGGCACTTTGGTGTGTACCGGTAACCCTTGAGTTCAGTCAAGGAGAGTACGGGGCCTCTGCGTGGTGTCATGAAGCATCAACAGACCTTAGGAACCTTAATTGAACCATCTTGGCCTCTTTAGGGTAGTGAGATAACTGACTTTGGTGCAGTCCGAGGTTGGTTGATACTCGATACTACACTCAATTGAGGGTTGCTTTCCTGGAATATTTCGGTCGCCAGTTCAGTGGCTAAATCGAAACGATGAACAATGAAAGCAATCCAGTGATATTGGGGACCCTTAGAACCCGGTTACTTCTGATAGGACAGGTTGAAACCACCAACTTCAAGAGGGTAATACCTAGACCTCATGCTGGCCTAAACTCTAAGGGCTCTTTTGCGTGACTTGTGTGCCTTCAAACTTGGATTACTTGCATGCTTGTTATCTGACATCTGAACTTCTTGCAGGTTTTGTTTATAGCCCTTAACTAGGACTCATAATAAGGTTTACTGAACTTCCTGCAGGTTTTGTTCATAGTCCTTAACTAGGACTCATCACAAGGCTTACTAAGTTTCTTGCAGGTTTTGTTTTAGTCCTTAACTAGGACTCATAACCAGGTTTACCGGGTTTCTTGCAGGGTTTGTTTTAGTCATTAATTGGGACTCATGACAAGTATACTGAATCTCTTGCAGGGTTTGTTTATAGTCCTTAATTGGGACTCATAACAGGGTTTACCTACATCACCCCATGCATAGCATGACATCATACCATTGCATACATCCTAACCCATTTCAAGGATCTCCAGGGCTTGTGATGCAGGTCATGATAAATCATACATCTAGCAAGGGGCAAAGAGGATTTATTTTCCTCTAGCTAAGGTTGTCATGGGCTATGACCCACTGGATATGGTGAGCCTTTGACCCTTGAAGAAGGACTCTCAGCAATATGCAGGGCCTTCAATCAAGTTACCAGCTCCCAAATTCTAACCAATTTTCTTGTTTATCCCACGAGGTCCTTGAAAACATTGCATGCATGTCATACTCATCATTGTATAACAGGTATCCTTGTTGCAGGTCACTTACCTTTCTCGCTGTTTATTTCAGCAATGGCTTCACAACAAGATAACCAGGACCTTCCCGCTCAAGAGAATCAGTTCAAGGAAATTTTCCTAGGCCTATCCAAGGGGCAGGAGGAGCTAAGGACACTTCTCATGGAGACTTTTGTCAGGAACAATGCTGAGGATGAAAGGCTGAAACACCTACAAGCTGAGATGGATGCAATGAAAGCCCAAATGCTGGGGCAGAGGAATGCCATTCAAGGTTTAGCTCAAAGACAAGATGAGCTCCGGCTTCTCGTCAACCAACTGCTTCAGGGTAACCAACTGGGACAAACGTCTAAGGGTAAAAAGCCAGTCATCGTTCGACCATCTTTGAGACAAAGAGGCAAGGAGAAAGCTCCTCATACGGCTTCAGTATCACCAATTCAGTGTCAACCTCACCAGCTTCAGCCAGACAAGCCCAAAAGGCAATTCACCAAGCTCAACGTGTCGCTGCTTCAAGCCTTACAACAACTGCTGAGGTTGAATTTGGTAACTCTAAAGGATCCTCCTAAGAATCCCAACAGGACACCCTCAAGGTATAACCCCAACGCTCACCGCGCTTATCATTCCGACAGCCCGGGGCATGCTACGGAGGATTGTTGGACTCTGAAAAATAAGATCCAGGATCTGATTGAGGAAGGAGCTGTGGAATTCACCCAAGATGGCCAGGCTGAGTGTTTCTATCATCCCTACAGGAGGCACCATGTGAAGTAACAAGCCCTGAGACTAGAAAATTTTTGTTCATTCGAATGTTCAAGTTGCAATTTTCCTTTGTTCAAACATTTATTCATGTTAAGCATTGTTATCACATTAATGCATCGCTTATGTCTATTTTGAAGCAATATATTCGTATTCACTATACGCAAATTACTTTCATATTTTTTCTAATGTCAACACTTAATTAATAATTCTAAGCCTCTTGAGGGAGGATGACGAAAACGATACCGCTATCTTTACAGTATGCTTTTGAACAGACCCCGCTGATGAGGTACAGGCATTGTTTCAATTCCTAAACACTGGAGTTATAAGGATGATAATCCCTCGTCAACCCATCTGAGCCAAAGAAGTAGGAGTTTTTCTTTTCGAAATTTAAAACCCTTAATCATAACCTGGGGCAGGGTAGTCTCTCAGTTGATCCAAGTGCATAACAAATGGCACCAAAGAGGTCCTTACAAAAAAGAAGACAGTGATGATTCCGAATAATCATAAGGATAGGCAGTCATTATCTCAAAAAATAAAAAAACCCATTAAGTCAAAACCCATGAAGGAGACTTACAAAACTGGGGCATCCCGCTGACTGTGATTCCAAAAAAGGAAACAGTTCAGGCAAAAAAAGAAAGTGATAACAAAAAAATCAGAAAAGAAAGAGGTCTTACAAACCCTCAACAAAAACAAAAATGACTGCCTATTCAGAATAAATCATCAATATCTGAACCATCATTGGAACATCAGGACAAAAACTCAAATAAGGTCTAACGTATGATCAACTGAGTTTAGGTTTGGAGAACATCACGAAGAGCGGGTGGGTACAAATAATTTGAGCCTTTATCCTTTGTTTCTTAAACCGTGAACCAGGCCACGTTATAACCCTTAAAAGTCCTAGCTGAAGCATGGGTTAGTTCGAAAGCATACTGTTACGAAAGGTATCCTGACTCCTTAAGGCCTACGGTAAATACGGAGTTGACATCACGTTTTACAAACATTCACTTGTTTTATGAAAAAGAATGCATTTTCAAAATCTTCAAGACAGACATAAGCTTTGCATTTTTGATATAACATTGTTTGCATATGACTATTTGTTTGAACAGCAGGGAAATTCGCACGATGAATACCTAGTGAACAAAAGCACTTCCAATCAAGGGGCATGGCATGATCATGGTCCATCATCTGGGGCAGTCCAATCAAGATTCGGAGAATCTCTCAAAGGCTAAATAGCCTGGGGCAAATCTCCGCCTGAGTCACTTGGGGCATTCCAAAAACGAATCTTGCCTGATCAAATACCTTCTGGTGGCATGACAAAACACTTCTAAACAGGGGCAACTCCCTACTTTCTGAGAACGGACATAGTCGAAAAAATACTATGCAAAATCAAAGACCCGCTAGGTTGACATACCTAGGCAAAATAAGGGCTTCCCGACGAACCAAAAGGGTTCGGGCAAAATGAAGGGATGAAAATGAAAAAATCTGTACACCCGACAAGTCGAAAACCTGAAAAGGCGGCTTGGGCAAAAATGGGTATCCCGGTGGACTGAAAACCCGAAAGGGCGGTCCAGGCAAAAGTTAGGGATCAAAGCGTACGACTATGTCCTGTCATCTTGTCACCTGCCTACCAGAAGAAGCTTGGTCTACCAACAACTATCAGCCCCCTACAGGTGCCTTCTCCCATAGAAACAGGGGCAATGAAGAGTGGTCTAAGCAGTCTGATTGTTCTACCCTCCAAGGCATCAGGATAGGGTCCGTTAAAGAACATAACCAATACAATTCAATACTCCCCCCAGAAGAGTCCAATCAAAGTCTCCCCAGGAAAGTTGGAATCCATCTCCCCAAGCAATAAGCGTACCCCCAGTAGGGTCTGGAAGCTTATCCCCTAGTAGGGCACGAACGCGTCGTCCGGCTTGATTTAAAGAGTTATTTCCTTAACAGGATATAACTGGGTTATCCTCAGCCAAAAGCCACGGAAAGAGCGTCGTCGACAGGATCTTCTTATCCCCAGCGAAGTCCATTCATACTTCCAATACAGCAAGGTATCCTCAACGAGTCATCCTCAACAATTCAGCAAAAGCATCTCCCACAGAGTATTGCTTCCCAGCATGATCGCTGGAGTATCTTTTCTCCCCGCAGAATCTTCCATTTGCCAAGCTTATTCCTCAACGGAGTCATCTTCTCCTACCGGTATTCTTGCAGTTATCATCCCCAGCGGAAGCAAAATCTATTCTTCAACATCAGCCCAGGAGTGACTTCCCGGCACCCGTCAAGGATTTAATTTCCCTAGACAAAAACATACATTCATAAAACGTCACATCTTCGTACATTATAGCAGGCATATGCATCATATGGCACGAATCTCATTAATTTTGAAGACATACAGTTCATGCATCATGATTTTGCATACAATTATGTTTTGCCTTTCAGGAAAAAGATCAATACAAAAATGATTATTATCAACTAATGCAATTCTTTCTAGATATAGTTTCAGATGTAAACCCAGCGATGGTGACGTTCTGATACTGCTTCCAGAATTCTTTCTAGATATAGTTTCGGATGTAAACCCAGCGATGGCGACGTTCTGATACTGCTTCCAGATTTCCTTCTCGATATAGTTTCAGATATAAGCCCAGCGATGGTGACGTTCTGATACTGCTTCCAGATTTCCTTCTCGATATAGTTTCAGATGTAAACCCAGCGATGGCGACGTTCTGATACTGCTTCTAGATTCCCTTCCAGATATAGTTTCAGATGTAAACCAGATATGGTGACGTTCTGATACTGCTTCCAGAATTCCTTCTCGATATAGTTTCAGATGTAAACCCAGCGATGGCGACGTTCTGATACTGCTTCTAGATTCCCTTCCAGATATAGTTTCAGATGTAAACCAGATATGGTGACGTTCTGATACTGCTTCCAGAAGTCTTTTTGATATTCTCCTCTCCGGCATGAGCGTGAGGTGATATTCTCTTATGGTCCCCTCTCCAACGGCGTGTGAGGTGGTAACTCCTTCTTCGGATGTTCTCCTCTCCGGCATGAGCGTGAGGTGATATTCTCTTATGGTCCCCTCTCCAACGGCGTGTGAGGTGGTAACTCCTTCTTCAGATGTTTCCCTCTCCGGCATGAGCGTGAGGTGATATTCTCTTATGGTTCCCTCTCCAACGGTGTGTGAGGTAGTAATCCCTTTTTCAGATGTTCCCCTCTCCGGCATGAGCGTGAGGTGATATTCTCTTATGGTCCCCTCTCCAACGGCGTGTGAGGTGGTAATTCCTTCTTCAGATGTTTCCCTCTCCGGCATGAGCGTGAGGTGATATCTCCTTTCAGATTATAATTTCCTATAGTTCCCTCTCCAACGTGAGTGAGGTAACTCCCTTTTAGATTATAATATCCTTTGGTTCTCTTCCTGACACTACAAAGATGGTAATTCTCACCAAGATTTTTCTCAACGAGCGTTGTTGAGGTTAAAATCACCCAAGGTTCTCTTACCATTCATGATTAAGGCAGTAACCATTCCTGGTTCATTCATCAGCGTTTGAAGCTCCAGACTCAGCTCCTGTAACCAATCAGGACATATCTATATCAAGCATCTACAGGTCAGCTCCTGCAACGTGTCAGGTACTCACTTTTTTTGCAGGTATGCAGGTTCTCGCTAAGGAACCTCTTACGCGATCAACATCCAGATGGCATCTATAAGCCCATCACCCTATCCAGCAATCTCCAAATGGCATCTATAAGCCCATTCCCCCATCACACTACTACTATGTGAGCGCAAATTTCTAGGGCACTCTAGTGTTCAATCATCTTCTACCCTCGGATTACGAAAGGCACGCCAGCCAATCTGCATCCTCAGGTCTAAGAAGATTGAACAGGGGCAACTGTTGCACCCCAAAATTTGCCCTCCCATATTCATCAAGATTTGTCAAGTCAAAGTCACAAAGTTCCCCAAGGGTTGTGCAGCTCAACTGTCTCCTATACAGTCAGAACTAGGGTTTGAGTTCTGGTCAAGCAAATGAAGATTTCAAAGGTCCAATCAAGCCTCATATGCTTACAAACATGGTCAAGCACCCTCATATCAAGTTTCAAGGCATTCAGTCCAAAATTGCACAGTCAAAACCCTAGATTGCACTACAGTCAACTGTAGGGGCAAAATGGTCATTTGACAGTCAAAAGTTCAAATTTTTGGTCAACATATCATTTTGAAGCCACAAACATCATTTGATCAATGCTTGATCATGATTCTCAAAATTTGGCTCAGAAATCATCAAAGATACAAAAGTTGCTATATTTGGACAGCTGAAAAAGTCAACTGAAATTGACCAGGGCATAACTTTCACATGGATTATCAGAAAAATTCCATCCAATGCTCATTTTGAAGAGAAGGACACTTCCTACAATTCATCTTCATGTTCCAAGTCCAAGAAATGCTCTCACAAAAAGTTATCAATTTCAACATTATAGGTCATTTTCAAAAGTCAACAAAAAGTGACTTTAAGTCAAAGGCCATAACTTGAGATTGGTAAATCAAAATGACATGGGACCAAAGGCATTGGTTAAAGGACTCAAAGACCTTTCCAAAATGTCCAAGAACATGTGAAAAGCTTAAAAATTGACCAAGATATGCTTTGTGGAAGTTGGGAAATTTTTAGGAATTTTGAAAAGTCAACATTGATGCAAAAGGCCTAAAAATGCAAATGGGCCTATTTTCCTTCCAAATTTCTTCATGCCAAGCCTATGCACGACCACTAGGCCCAAAGGGAAGTATTCTCATAGTTTTTAATTATTTATTTGAATTAATATTAATTTATATTCATTTAAATGATTTTAATATATGAAAAATATCAAACTAACCTAAAAAAATCTTTTCATGCACATTATAAGCTCAATATTTCGTGCTTGATTGATTATGGCAAGTTTTGGTGTGATTGGATCATGATTGAACAAAAACAACATGAAAAAGATGTGAAAAGATTCTTAACAAAATCAAATATCTAAACAATCAATGCCTTGGATTTTCTTAAGTTTTCTTGACCTAATATGTTCCTTATATGATCAGCATCACAACCCTAATCATCTTAGACTGAAAAGCTGCGCATAACACACTCTTGCATATTGAAAATTTTCACATAAAACTCATATACTGAAATCAAGGTTGGAGAGGGATTCAAGCTTCAATCTTTGTTCCATTAGCATTCTCATACATTCCTGGACATATTCCAACCGTTGGCATCAACTCAAACGCCTTGAACTGGTATCTGGAACTCAAACCGTATCAAGAACATCTTGAAACCGCATAGCATGATTTAGACATCCTTTTGCATTTTTATTTGTATATTCTTACTCCTTGTGAAGTTTGTGAACTAACCATGATAGTTAATTGAATTTTTGTGGCATAAACATGAATCCACCATGAATGATCTTTAGGGTTCCGAAACCTCCAAATTGGGCGTTATCAGTTCGTGTAAAATTAGGACACACCAATGCTATGATTGAAATCTGCAGGTTGATACGAAGAAGACAAGATGCTCGCGCTCAATTTATGTGTATTCAGAATCTAATCGCTATTTTGGAAACACGCGCATATTGAGGGGGTTTAAAACCCCCGTTAAATATTTGTTGTTTTTTCAGGGAAGCAGAACAACGAAGAAGAAAGGCTTCGTGGCAACCATTGAGTGGCCGTTTCAAATTTTGGCGCGCGTTCCAAGCGTGAATCCATTTTTCTTTTATATTAATTGCATTATATTATATGTTAACAAAACGCGCTTAGCTCAGCTGGCCAGGGTACAACGCTTGTGACCTCAAAGACCTGGGTTCAAGTCCCAGGTCTTGCATAAAGTCCATATTATTTTTCTATAACTGATCCCATGCAGGCCTAACGTGAACGTTCACCATACACGCTCAATAATCCATTACCAACGCATCATGGAGATTTAGATCAAGGGTCAAAATTTAAGATGCACCATGCACCAGGTCAAAGCGCTGACATGTGATCCAGAAAGTCAATGAAATTCCATGCTTATTGGACCAGGCTTTCCTAATTCACACCTCCTTATTTGGGGCAACACCCCACCCTGGTTTGATTATTTGTTTTTATTGTTTTAATTATTATACTATTTATTTTTATTGCCTTAATTAATTAATTTATTTTTCTTCTATAAAATATAAAAAAACACTAAAAAAAACAGAAAAGGCCAAAATTAATAAATATTTATATATTAATTATTTTCATGAATAAATAAAAAAATGTAGATTACTTAGTTTAATTAGGTTTTAATATTAATTTCTTTTTAATAAAAAATCCAAAAATGTAGAATTAGGTTAATTGCTATTTTTTATTCCTTTTAATATTTTTCCCTTCCTTTTTAATAATAATTATTATTTATTTATTTAGTTATTTTCCTATTTAAATTGTACATAAGTTAATTTAGGGTTTAATTTAGATCATATTTTAATATCTTTCATAATAAATAAAAAATATTAGAATTAGGGTTTGCCGTCTGATTTAATTTCAATTAACTTCCCCTTTTTTTCATTAAATTTAAAAAAAACACAAAATACCAAAAATATTATTTAATTTCAATTCTCATTAATTTTAATTGTTTATAAAAGGGTCCAACGCCCTAATTTTGTTTTAATTTCTTTATTGCGCGCATTTATTTTATTATCGCTTATTTTAATTTTGTAATTGCCCCGAAGCCATGTAACTTTAAATTCTTTGCACTTCTATTTTATCGCATTATTTATTTTCCGCTAAATCGGGTCCTGGAAATTTTGGCGATGTGGACCCGCGCCATTTGTAATAGTCGTAGATTTGTTTTCCTCGCAAATTATAACTGTTAATAAATATGCATGAAAGAATGTATGGACTTAAAATAAAATCAAGCGTAGAACACGACAATCATGACAAGATAAATAACTGAAACACGACACACAATTCACACACCACCCCTAGGGTACGCCTCACTGTTGCCTTGCCTCGAAAGGTGGTCGTCGAGTAGAGGGCGTCTTAGTAAGTCCTCATGATCCGGGAACCTGGCATGAGGGTAGCTTCTAAGGTGTCTTCCCATTGCTCTGGTGATCACCACGTCCCTAAACCTCGAATTGACCCTAAAACTCGAATTGACCCGAACACCTCCAATGGTGGTGCTACCTACCTCTCAATGGTGGGATGGCACTACTTTAAAGGACTCTTACACAGACGAATTCCTTAGGGTAGGTAGGTTCTCGTAGGTACTTGCTCTAAACTCAAAAAATACTTTTCACACCACACAAAAGCTTTCAAAACAAAAACTTTTCAAACACTCTGACGTATGAGTCGATCTGGAACTTTTTTCAAAAGAAACTTTTTAACCCACATTTGAAAAGCAAACACACAAATTGAAAACATATTGAGCAAGTACCTAAGAGCCCATGGATAACCATGGATAGAAAGGGTGCTAACACCTTCCCTTTCTATAATCTACCTCCCGAACCGAGAGCAATCTCTTTAAGGAATTTTTCTGTGCTTTTGTCCTTTCCATTTGGAGAAAATAAAAGACGGTGGCGACTCTTGCTTCCGCGACATTTCGCGAACCAGCTTTAAACAGTCAGTTCCAGATCCACCGATCACACTTTGAAAACAGTTTACGGACGCTTCCCAACAACGGATGCTGCTCTATTGCTTATTCAACTTCAAGACTTCTGAAAACAGTTCACGGGTTCTCCAAGTAACGGATGTTAACCTATCGCTTGTTCAGTTTCTTCTCAAGACTTCTGAAAACAGTTTACGGATTCTTCCCAACAACGGATGTTGATCTATCGCTTGTTCAGACTCTTCTCAACTTTTGAAAACAGTTTACGGATGCCTCCAGATACGGATGTCAATCTATTGCTTATTCAGACCCCCAGCTCAGAGATGGTCCAAAGTACGGACATCTTTCCGATACTCATTCCAGATGGCATCTCTAAGCCCATTCCAGCATCCGTTGCTTTGACGAGTGCAAATTTAAGGGCACTCTAGTGTCCAATCTCCTTTTACCCTCGAGTCACGAAAGGCAAACTTGCCAATCTAACTCTTCGGATTCAAGAAGATTGAACAGGGGCAACTGTTGTACCCCAAAATTTGCCCTCCCATTTTCTCAACATTTCTCATCACAAAGCCCTTGGAGATCAAGATCCAGTTAGGGTTTCATCTGCTCAAAACTCCTCCTTGCACTGTTGACCCAAATTAGGGTTTGTATTTGCACAAAGATGTTTTGACCTAAAATGCCCAAGATGACTTTCATGCTTCATGTTGGACTCCCAAGTTTACGCATGTCAAGTTTCTAGTCTTGATTCCAAGTTTTGCCCAGTCAATTGGACAGTTGACCTAGAAATCAACTGTATTGGAGAAAAAGTCAACTGTGGCCAATTGACAGTCAAACCTCATGAAATTTGACCCACATCAACATTATGAACTCATATGAACCACTTGACCAAGTTTGGATCACAATTCCACAAGAAATTTGATCAGATCACCAAAAGGGCAAAATGGTCATTTTTAGGGTTTTGACTGCACAAGGGCAATTTTTGACTGTTTGACCTAGCCAATGGCAAACCAAGCTCACATATGGACTCAAGGACTCCATGGAATTATCTTTACATGCTCAACAAGTTCAAAATATCCCAAATGCACAAGATTGACAGTTGAATTTCCCAGTCAATTGATCAATTTTGACTGTATACTGAAAAGTCAAACTTTGACTTTTTGGTCAAAATCAAGAGTCAAGATTCATTTTTCATCAAAACATGCCAAATCATGAAACTTGTTCACCAAGAAATCACAAAATGCAAATTAGGGTTAGAAATTAGAATTTTTCATAGCTTAGAATTTTTCTAAGTTATGGAAAACCCTAATTTTTTCCCAACTTTGCCCCACTTTTTCACCATGATTCATTTGGATTCAAACAAAAGTCAAAACATGAAAGTTGTAGTTTGTTGCATAATCTACAACTTTGATTCACAAAGTTTTCCCATTTGAAGCTTGTATCTCAAGTTACAATTTTTTGAATAAGGGCACTAAACCATTCTTAACTTAGTGAATTTTTGACCTATTTTGACAAGGTTTTCTACCCCACTTCAAGGCCATTTTCCATACACTTCCACTTGGAATTTCAATTTGCATTTCAAAGATGGATTGTAGTACACATTCCAAGCTTTCCAAAATGTCCAAGAACTTCTCAAACAACCTCATGGTTAGGGAGAATCGAATTTCACAATATGGCAAAAACTCACTTTGTTCATGACCAAGTTACATGTCCATAACCTTACCATTTGAACTCAGCATGCTTTAGGCTAGATTACAGGTCCTTAAACCAAGTTGCACTCAATAATTTAATGCATATTCTTTGTGCCAAGACCATGTTCTTTGAGTTAAAACATTGTATGAAGGTTTAATCCCAAATTAGATAAAGCATTCTTTCCATTTTTGCAAAAGTTCACTTTATGTCCAATTACAAATCCAACAAGTACATTGCAAATCTGATTGGCACAAGATTATGAACAAATTACTCTGATCAAGAGAAGCTTTGCATCAGGATTAGGGGTCCTCTACTGACCTAGAAACACAAGTTGCCCTTGTTTGCTTAAGAGTGAAGAAAAGTGCCATAACTCAACACAACTTCCATATCAGCTTAGAGACACAAAAACAAACTGATCAAACACATTCCAAAGATCATAACCAAGCTATTGCACGACCCCTGCACCTCTCAAACACTCCCATTGCCATAATCACCCTCAAACTGCACAAACAGGGCAAGGCCTGCAGTTTGAGTGCTATCTCTCAATCCCTTCAAGCATTCTTGCCCAAACCTGTTCATCTATCTTCCTTACCATCTATGCAAGCTATCCAAAAGCTAAGACACGACCTGTAACACCTCCAAGCCACTTCACCATTTTTATTTTTCTGTTTTGCAGTTGAAGTTCTCTAGCTCGATTCAGAAGCTTTCAAGACAAAGTAAACATTGGAATAGCATCCCTGGACCTCAAGGAAGCTTTTCCAATCCTCACCTTGCACTGAAAGCTCCCCCATTGCAAGATAGAACTTCAGTTGAACAGGTATCTTGGTGAACTCGTATCTCTCTTATTATGCATCATTAGTCTTAAGTTTGTGAATGAACAATGTCCTACTCATGCCACTGAACATGTACATATCTTTACTTTTCATTTATTTTGTCTGAGCTGTGAGAATTTGAGGTTTGAAAATGGCAGAAAACTTAGGTTAGGATTTGGGATTGTTAAAATTCTCTCTCATTTTTGAGAGTTAAAAGATGTTCTTTATATATTTGGAATCGTGGTTTCATGCTTAACATCTTTTGTGTTGGAAGTTTGTTCAAAAAATCAAAGAATCAGGATATTCAAATGGAGCTTTCTTGCGCGCGTTTTTGAACAAGTTTTTGTTCAGAGGTTGAAGAAGGTGTCTTCCTGGGCTGGGCCTGAGCATTTTTCTTATTCACACCACTTTTTCTGTTTTGCACCCCTGAGCCCATTTGCTTCATTTTTAATATTTTTGACTTTTGCCTTTTTTTGATTGGTTCATTTATTTTTTCTCAGCATATTAAAAACATAAAAATATTTTTCTCATCATTTTTTGAATTTATTGAGTATTTATTTGATTATTTCTTTTGTTTGTACATAAATAAAGAAATATATATATACTTTTCTTTTTAAAATGTTAAAATAACACAAAATATATTTTATACACTTTTATTTCATTTTTACTTTCTGAAAATATTTTATAGAAAAAATACTTTTTTTATTTAAATATTAAATATTATTAATTAATTTGTATAAAACATAGTTTTTTTGGTAAATAATATAAATATATAAATATATTAATATACTTAGGAGAAAAATACCAAAAAATATACATATTTTATTTTTTATATTTAATACTAAAAAATGCCTTTTTACAAATATACCATATTTTATTTTATTTTTGTATGTAAATATTAATTATTGTATGAATTAATTAATTAATATCCCTTTTGATTAAAAATTAGGGTTTTGCCCTAAATTTGAAAATACCTCAAAAATAATACTTTTTTATTTTCCTTTTTATTTTACATAAATAATATCTTTTTTTTATACATACAAAAATTCTCTTTTTACATTTTTGCATATTTGTTTTATTTACCATTTAATTATACATTTATTTATATTGTAAATATTCAAAGCAAAGGATGTAATAGCTTAGATTCAATTCCTTGTCTAATATCTCCCCATTTGAACATTGTACCCCCCTCCCTATATTATTGTGATGTAATAGCGTAGGAATTTAAATTTCGCACTTTATCGCTTTCTAAACATACTATGCTAGAATTAGGGTTTTGTATGCGAATGAAAATGAACAAAATAGTTGGACCTAATACAAGATAAAGGAGCATGAAAATGGATAACACACTTCACACTTGCACCCCTAGGGTACTCCACCTTGTTGCCTTCAAATAATTGGGCCATATTGCATGTTGAATTTCTTTGGGTAAAACAAAAGACAATCAAATGATCATAGTCCCTCGATGACGCTTTCGAAAAGTTGCCTAAAATGATCAAGTCCCTTTCAAAGAGAAATTGCCCAAAGATATTTAACACTATTGCAACTATGGTCTAAACGATGACCCGCGCCCGTCCCTTTCATCTCCTAAGACAAGATTGTCCACCAAATGCAATGGTGGAACAAAATTGTCAAAAGGTTTAAAACATAACAAGAATCTTTGAGGAAACTTTAGGGTAGATAAACTCTTAAGTACTTGTCAATTTGCCAAGAAAACACTTACCTTATTTCAAAAATCCCCTTCACAAACACTTTCAAAAAACAAGCTTTCAAAAAAAAACCTTGAAACATCTTTTCAAAAAGACAAACACCTTTTGTAAAACATTCGAGTAAAGAATTGTTACAAGGGTAGCCTATACAAGGCATCTTTTTCAAAACCATTTCAAAACCACACACAAAGCACCATTTCAAACAATTGAAAACCAAGGCAAGTTGATCTAAGCAAGTACCTAAGAGCCCATGGATAACCATGGATAGAAGGGGTGCTAATACCTTCCCCTTCTATAATCTACTCCCCGAACCCAAGAAAAATCTCAAAGGTTTTTACTGTGCTTTTTAAACCTTTCCTTAGGATAAAATAAAAAGTCGGTGGAGACTCTTGCTCAACCGAAACATTTGCGAAAACAAACGCAAAACCATAGTCAGTTCTCCCACCGTATCACACATGGCTATAGAGTTTATATCGTTTTTAAATTACATATCTGAAAAAATCGAAAAGACAATAACTCCTGAACAAAAGTAATCGGCACAAAGTCCTTGGTGATCTAGTTACTGAGTCCACCGTTGGTAGTCGAGAAGATCCAGCTATCAATGTCGGAATCACCATTACTATCTTCAAGTGCATTGACCCTAGGATTGTTGATGCGTAGGGGAGGTACTCCAGCCCGAGCATGATGAACAGCCCATTGAGCACCTGTAATAAAGCCCAAACCAGATTTGTCAGACTTGTAATGAATAACCGGGAGATGACCCCAAATGGTAGACCCCCCTTCTTCAACTACTGCTCTCGCATCTTTGAGAGAAGCCATATTCAAAGGAGGCTTGGTGACTTTCGGAGGACTGTCAATAGTTTCCGCTGTAGCCGAAATCTGAGGTACCTCTTCAAAGTTATGGAAAGGAGTCTTGATGAACTCGTCATCCATCTCTACATACCTAAAGGAGTTCAAGTGACTGATCATGTACTCCTCTTCACCGTGCACAATGACAATCTTTCCTCTTACTCGGTACTTCAACATTTGGTGGAGGGTGGAAGTAACAGCCTCATCCCCATGTATCCAAGGACGTCCCAACAAGAAAGAGTATGATGGTTTGATATCCATTACGTAGAAAGTGAAGTCAAAGGTCTTGGAACCAACTTTGATAGGGACATCCACTTCCTCGTGTACCATCCTCTTCAAACCATCGAAAGTTCTCAATACTATATTGCTAGGCTTTAAGGTCAAGCCTTCGCAGTCCAATCTGTCTAGAGCTTTTTTAGGAAGCACATTCAACAAGGAGCCAGTATCTACTAAAACATGGGCTAGAGTCATGCCACTGCATTCAACGGAAACATGAAGAGCATCATTATGCTTTCTTCCTTTCGGTGTCAGATACATGTCAGATAAACCCAAACCATTATTGGCAGTTAGACTAGCCACACATTCTTCAAACTGATCAGCAGATGTCTCTTGTGGTACGTGAGCCATCTTCATAAATTTAACCAAATCCTTCGCATGGGCCTCAGAGCACAACAACAAAGCTAGCATAGAAATTTTGGATGGGGTCTGCCCCAGCTGCTCGACCACGTTGTAGTCGCTCTTCTTTATTATCTTCAAAATTTCTTCCATTTCTTTCTTCAAAGATTCTGGTATGGTTACTGAATTAGCCCTTGTCAAGACAGACTCAATTAATATGTCTTTTCCTCGAGTCTCGGCCTACTCAGTGATGGGAGGGTCAACAGGAGTAATTACTGGAGTTGCAGTAGTAGTCTTGGGTGGAACCACAGCAAGAATGATCATAGGTCCGGTAGCGGTCTTTGGAGAAGAAATCTCAGGGGAGAACACTCTTCCACTTCTTGTTATCTTACCGGTTCTGGCAATATTGACGATGTCGGAATCAGCACCTTCAGCAATCTTGTCTTCAATGGCTAGCATATCCTGCTTGACGCCATAGTAATAGAGGTCGGCCCCATAGTTCCAAGGAACAACTTTATTCGAAGAATATGGGATTGGCCCAGGCATGGTTATGATCAACTGAGTCACTTTCGGAATTGATGTAATCTTGACGGGTCTCCTAGCGGAGGCCCTGGGAGGATTGGCGGAAATGGTTATGATGGCAATGTTTTCACAGGAAATAGTCGGAGCGGGAGTCTTCTTAAATAGAATCTCTTTGTCATCCATCAGGCGCTAAACACCTGGCTTCAGCAAAGGGCAACCAGTCGGTAGAAACGAACAAAAGTGGCAACCTTCACCACAACCCGGAAATAAACCGGCTTTCAACAAACTCTCCTTGATAGTCATGAGTGGGGTTACCAATTCTTCCACATAGGTCACAAACACATCTTCTTCAACGACATTAACACCCCGATCATGTTTCGGAATGCGGGGCAGTGATAACGTTAGGAGTCTCCAGGGGATCAAATTCAATCTCTTTAGCATCAATTAAATCCTGTACTTTGTTCTTTAAGGTCCTGCAATCATTGGTGTCATGGCCTGGACTCTTCGAATGGTAAGCACAACGAGCATTTGGTTTATAGTAGGGAGAGGTGGTGTTCGGATTTTTCGGAGCTTCCCTCAGAGTAAACAGATTGGTCTTCAGCAATTGAGGTAATATCTGAGACATTGTCATGTTGATTCGAGTGAACTGTCTAGTTGGACTCTCTGCTCTCGGCTGATTATTTGTTTGCTGAGCAGGTGCAGGGTTGGGAATCATAACAGCCCCTACCGCCGGATGGCACTCGGTTCGATTCTGATTCTTTTGGTTGTACACAGCACTGACTTCCTTTTTATCTACAAACGGCTTCCTTGCAGCACTAGATGAGGCATCCTTCTGAATTTTTCCACTTCGAATTCCAGCTTCCACTCTTTCTCCCATTAAAATCAGTTCAGTAAAACCCGCCGATGAACTTCTAATCAGATGGTTGAAGAACGACCCAGTCAAAGTTCCCAGAAACATATCCACGAGCTCCCGGTCATCCAAGGGAGGTTGAACTCTTCCAGCCAAATCTCTCCACTTCTGAGCATAATCTTTGAAACCCTCGTTCGAACCCATAGACAAATTTTTGAGTTGTGTACGGCTGGGAGAGAGGTCTGCGTTATATTGATATTGCATATAAAATGCAGCAGCAAGGTCTTCCCAGTTACGAACATTGGCTCTTTCCAGCTGATAGAACCAATCCAGTTATGTTCCAGACAGGCTGTCTTGGAAGAAGTGAACCCACAAGTATTTGTCAGCAGTTTGAGGCTGTATCTTCCTCACATAGGAACGGAGATGCATTTTAGGACAAGAGACCCCATCATACTTACCAAATACTGGTTCTTTGAACTTTGAGGGGATGACAACACCAGAGACAAGACCTAACTCTTCAAAATCCAGCCCAAGAACCTTCTGGATTTCCATAGAGCTCAGACGCTCTTCTAACTGCTTGTACTTTTCATCAGCCGGAGGGTACTGCTCCTCATTGTAATCAGTTTCATTATCAGACTCTTTAGGACTAAGGTACTGCTTCTCTATCTTCAACCTCTTGATTCTCTCCATCTTTGGATGAAGAAGCTAGCTCAACAACCCGTCTTGGCGGCCCTCTGAACCACCTGCTCATATGTGCCACACGGGCTGTCCTCTTGGTTTTCTTATTTTTCTTAGTAATTAGAGCCTTCAACTCTTCCCGTCCTTTGGCCAGAGCCACAATCATTTGCTGGAACTGCGTGTTCTGAGTCTGAAGATCTTTCACAGTTTGTTCAAGAGCCATTGCTGAAATAAACAACGGAGGTGATGAGAAACCTGTTATGAATCCTGTTATGCAATGATATATATGATATATGTATGCAATATTTTCAAAGACTTTGGGAAATTTAACTTTGCGAACCAAAATGAAACAAAGCTTTTATTAGTTAGATTCAAAGTTCAAATGCCTTTTAGGCGTTACAATTAAAAATAAATCTAAAAAACTAGAAAACAAAATCAAAAATCTCATGGATGCTTCCTTTTTGTGCCGAGATAGATATTAAGTCTTATTTCTTCCTGGAGTTTCTTTGTGAGGTCTAAAACCTTCCTCTCCTGGGCATAAAACTGATCCCTGTAAGTATCCCTCTCTTTCTTCAACTGAATCCAAGCCCTCTATAATTCTCCAAGATTAGTGGGCATATCAGGATAGAGAACCGTGTAAGGAATACCTCCTTCAGTAGTGGGTTCCACAATCACTGGTAAAACGGTCATATAGGGCATCATAAGTTTCGGGGCGCGAGCTCGTACCCATTGGAGGTAAGGTTCCATAGGAATGGAAGCCTTTGGCCCCAAAGCCTTGGCGCCAGATCTGTTTACCATGCCCCAAGCTCGTATGAACCTCTGACAATACTCTTGAACATCATCCTCATAGTTGAATACAATTCCCTCGATAAGTAACTCATGGGGACCATCTCTTCGAGCGTAACCAAATTGTCGCAGAGCTAAACAAATATTGTAGGTTATACCCCCTATGATGCCAAGTAACGGGACATTAGGTTACTCCCCACAGCGGTCAATAATAGCAGTGTTTTCAATAGCTCGGGATCACCAGAGAATATCCATGTGAGCGAGTGACATTATCCTTTGTGACCAACCCACACCTTCTTCATTCTTCATTACGGACTTAGGGAGGTGAGAAATAAACCACCTCGACAACAATGGCATGCAGCACATAAGAACCCCTCTTCTCTTCATGGTACGAGTATGGAGAGTGTGCAAAATATCTCCGAGCAAGGTAGGCACGGGGTTGTGAGAGAGGAAGATCTTGATTGCATTCACATCTATGAATGAGTCCGGATTAGTGAATAGTACTAAACCATAGATTAGAAGGGCCAAGACCTCCTCAAAAGCCTGAAAATCCATATCATCCCAAAACAGCTGGGCCTTGTCTATCAGGAACTTGGCCAGAAAACCCTTGACTCCGCTTCTCGTTTCCCAATTGGATACCACGTCGGCCCGTTTCAGATTCAAAGCTGAGGCAATGACTTCTGCCTTAGGAACCTCTTCAATACTTGTGAAAGGCAACTGTTCAATGACGGGTATATCCATAGCTGAGAGAATTCTTCCATGGTAGGCACCAACTGATAGTCTGGAAAGGTGAAGCAGTGGTTCTTGGGATCAAAGAACTGAAACAGTACACTCATCATCTTTTCATCAAAGTTTGAAGTAACCAGGTTGAGAAGTCGACCATGTCTCTTAGTGAACGCAGAAGTTTCAGAAACCCTTGATACTAGCTCTTTGAGTTTGTCAGGTATCTTCACAAAGCTGATTCGGATAGTGTTTCTACGAACAAAAGCCATGATCTGCAAAATAGAACAAAGATAAATTCCCTTGGTCCTTGAAATGGTTAGTGCAATAAGAATGGATGCTATGTTATGATGCATGATGTCATGATAAATCATAGGTAGAGCAAACACAGACAAATCACACCAAGTTCTTAGGTTTAAGGCTTGCATGAGGTTAAAGGTCATACCCTCTTGAAGTTTAGTTTGTTTCAAACCTGTCTAAGAAAAGTAATTGGGTTCTAAAGATTCTCAATATCACTGATCATCCTTTATCGGGCGTTGTTTCAGCTCAAGCAATCTTTTCTTGCGGCCGAAATATCCCGAAAGTCTAATCTCAATGAGTGTAGCATCGAGTATCAACCAATCCTCAGCTTTATACGAGTCCGGCTATCTCACAAATTTCTAATGGCCAAGTTGGTTCAACTAAGGTTCTAAGGTCCGTTAGTGCTTCATGACACCATGTGGAGGCCCCATATTCTCCTCGTTTCCCCACGAAGGATACCAGTATCAACCAAAGTGTCACACCAACACATCCATAGCTTAAACCATACCGGTCTACACCGTACAGTCTCCACGATCTATTGTTGTTTACCTAAAAAGTGTCCCTAGATCCGGGTGTAGGATCTTTAACAATGCCCAAGCAAAACCCTTGAATTTAAAGCAGGCAAGGCAAAACAAGAAAGAAATTTTAAAATGACCTAGATCCTAAGGTATACCCCACTTATTTATTGTCCCCAGCAGAGTCGCCAATTCTGTGATGTGGTGGCAGAACCGACTGTTAATACTGGTTTGCGTTTTTTGTTCGCAAAATGTCGTGGTAAGCAAGAGTCTCCGCCGAATTTTATTTTATCCAATCAGGAAAAGGAAAAAGAACATAAAAAAACTTTTTGGAGATGTTTCAGAGTACGGGGGGTAGATTATATAAATGGAAGGTGCTAGCACCCTTTCTATCTGTGGTTTTCCATGGGCTCTTAGGTACTTGCTCATTTTGAAAACTGCTTGTGTGTGCTTTGTTTTGAAAAGTTTTGTTTTACTTCATTTTAACCCTTGTTTCTGTCCTCAAGAGTGTTATGAAGTTTTTTTTTTAAACTTGGTTTGAAAAGTGTTGGTGTGAAAAAGTTTTTGTTTGTTTGAGCAAGTACCTAACAGTTATCTACCTACTCAAAAAAAGTCTGTCGTTTTCCTTTTAGACAATGCTATCCCGTTATTGAGAAATAGGTAGCATCATCGTTGGAGTTTTAAGGGACATTCGAAAGGGACAAATATAGTCACTAAAGGAATTACTAGGAAACCTTAGTAATTACCCTAAAGTCCTAAAGATCTTTCCGAGGCAACATTTGAATGAGTCATTTTTGAACTTTTAGACTGGAGGGCAACCACTAAAATTCCCTATGCTTAGTGATTGTTTACCGAAAGCAACCAAAGTGAAGAAAACCCTAGGAGTGAACATGTGCATGTGTTTATGTTTCAGTTAATTTAGTCTTTGCACAATTAGGGTTATCTACCGTATTAATGTTCCAGTATTCTTTCCATACAATCCTATTAGCATACACCTAACAGCTTATAATTTGCGGGAGTTAAAAGTGCGGAAAGTTTAAAGTTCTAGGTATTACATGGCTTTCGCAGATATAGAATTATTTTTTACTGTAAAATAAAAGGCGGAATTAAAACCCTAATTACTATTACAACCTTGAAACAATTACAATAATAATAAAAAGAATTAAAATGTGCGCGGCGATTTAAAATGCGAGAATTAATTAAGAGACCTAAAAATCCAATTGAAAAAGTATTTTAGTTATTTTTGAGAAAAGATTGAATTATGTACAAATTAAAACTTTAAATTCTAATTAATTTAAATTATAAAAAAAGGAATTAAATTTGCCCTAATTTTAATTAAACTAATTAATTAACAAAATATTTTTTAAAAAATGATTTTTTTGATGTTTTTGTGACTTTTGATTAAATGATAATAAAAATAATTTTTGGTATTATTTTAAAAAAGAAAATGATTAGAAAATAATTAAAACAAATTAAAATAGAAAAGATAGAAATTGGGCCTGTTTAAGCAATTGGGGGGGTGCCATGAGTAATTTGTCTTTAGGCCCAAAGAGCTGAGCCCAGCCAGCGCACCTGATTCTGGGTTGGCCTAGTTTGGAAGGTATACCATGGTCTTTCATTGACAAGCGTTGGTTCTGGACTGGTGATGAATCTAGTGGTTGAGATCTTGGGTTGCATAGTGGACGTTTGGAGGCATGATGCACATGATTAGCTGAAACGAAGTTAGAAAATAAAATTGTTGGGACCTGGTATTGAACCCAGGCCCTCTACCTTTCCAAACACATGCTTCACCACTGGGCCACCTGTTCTTGTTTTTTATAATATTAAAATGAAAACAATATAATGCAAATTAGTCACAAGCTTCAGAAAACGCGCAAATATTTAAATTTCCCAATGGTGTTCAGCCACATCATTATCTCTTTCCCCCAGACTGTCGTTTTTGACAACAACCCTTTACCTACGGTCAAATGCGTCGCTGTATGCTATAGCGACATTATTGGTCTGTAGCTACAAACTTGCAATATCTAAAAATGCACAACAAGCAATATTAATTAGAACTAAGGACATAGACCCACTAAGAATCTTGCCCTGAGTCCATTGGTATCATTAACCAACCCTAATTTGGCCTCTATAGAGAAACCCTAATTTGAAGCTTCAAAACCCTAATAATGGCGTAAGCTTGTTCCTGCACTAGAAATCAAATTCAGGCTATCCAAAAGATCACAAACATGATTATGAATACATTTATGCAAGCAAATTGGATTAAAAGTACGTAGAACCCTGGAAACAAATTAGAGTTTAGAGGGTGCAAACCGTGTGGATTATGTGATGATTCCTAGAGCTTTGAGGCGTGCAAACAATCGTGTTAGCTTCTGGGAAGGTCCAGGAAACGACCTCTAAACTGAAAATCGATCTACCACTTTTTTGAAAAAAATTTAGTTTTTGTTTGCAGCTTTTACGACCACTAACTTTGTTTTTTTGGCTTGGTTGTGTCCTATATATGTACTGGAATTGTTTAGGTCAACAAAACTGCATGGTATCTTGGTGATTTAAAGAGATTTGATTTAATTTTTTTTGTATGATATCTTTCCAAAACAACCAAAATCATGCTATTTTTGATTCAATCAACCCTTGCACGACTTGGATATGATATGCTAGCTTGATTGGATTTGATTCCACCAAAAATCTTTTCACAAAACAAATATTTGATATTTTTTGCTATTTATTTGATTTAATTTGACTTTTAAATGATAAAAATCAAAATAAAATAAATAAATGAAGCAAATAATGTGTGAGTGAAGATTTAGGTTGTAACACCCCAATTCTACCCCGGTAAATTATATGAAATAAAATCAAAGTTATAAAATTTCAATCATACAAATGAATCGGGACGTCACAAATTCTTCTAACAAATTCATTGCATTCATCATGGATATATAACACTTTTCCAAAACATCGGATGAACCATCAACATGACATCTTTCATTAAATAATTTCAACAACTACGCAGCGAAATTCTCAATAACATCTTTAAACAAAACAACAACTACAAAACATCTCATATTCATAATAATCAAATTTAAAATTCAACAACTGAAAATCAGCAATCAAAAATCAGCAAGCGTTCACCCCTCCGAGTGTTACATATCAGAGCAATGACACCGACTCGGACTATTGAAGGTATGCATCCTTCACTCTCGATTAGCTGCACGTTACCAACATAAGGGCAACATTCAAACAGAAGGGGTGAGATATCTAACAATATAATAAAGCGCATGGTAGTTAATATATTAAATTAGATCAATAACAACACCACCTCTCATCTCATAATCAACGACAATCTCAACAATAATATACATTCATCAACATCAAAACACACTTCTTTATGAAATCATATAATGCGACTCAATACTATGCAATGCATGTGGTACCATTGGAGCAGAACTCCCATCTCAAAAATTTCCAATTAATAGAGGCATTAACAAGGCATAGCTGTGATCGGTGGAAATAGAACTGACTGTTTTGGAATGCTGGTTCGCGTTTGCATTTTGCAAAATGTCGCGGTAAGCAAGAGTCGCCACCGTCTTTTATTTTCTCCAACAAGGAAAGGACAAAAGCACAGCAAAATTCCTTTTCGAGATGTTTCTCGGGTTCGGGAGGTAGATTATAGAAAGGGAAGGTGTTAGCACCCTTTCTATCCGTGGTTATCCACGGGCTCTTAGGTACTTGCTCACTTTTTTTCAAAATGTTTTGCTTTTCTTGTGTTTGTGGGTTTTGAAAAGTTTTGTTTGAAAACTTCGATTTAACTCTTGTATCTGTCCTCAAGAGTGTATGAAGTGTTGTTTGAAAACTTTTGTCAGAAAAGTGTAGGTGCGAAAAGTATTTTTGTTTTGAAAGAGCAAGTACCTGAGAACCTCTACCTACTCAAAAGAAATTAAGCTGTGTAAATGTCCTTTAGACAGTGCCATCCCACTATTGAGAAGTAGGTAGCACCGTCGTTGGAATTTTCGGGTTAATTCGATTTTGGGGACATGTGGTCACTAAAGCAATGGTAGGACGCCTTAGCGGTAACCCTAATGTCTTAGATCGTTTTATCCGAGGCAACCGTTTCGAGGCAACTTTTATCTTTAGACAGGAGGGTGACCTCTAAAACACCCTATACTCAATGACCATGTCGAGGCAACCAAGTGAGACGTACCCTAGGAGTGGCATGTGCAAATGTGCCAGGTTTCAGTTATGTTATCTTTGTACATGTTATGGTGAGCTACGATTGATTTTAGTTTTCAGATAGATCTTGACATGCATAGCCTAGTTAGCATACATCTAGCAGTTAATAGTTGGGGAAAATAAAACTAAGCTATTACAAGGCGTCGGGTATTTACATCGCCAAAAAACAAACCCTTGAAAAAGTAAATTGCGGGAAATAAAATGAAAGCGATAAAAAGGTCCTAATTAAAGCTATTACATCCTCGGAACAATTACAATTATATGGATCAAAATATGAATCAAGAATAATCACACGCGCGAGAAAAATTGGATCGGAGAGTTTCTAGGGTTTTGACCCCTTTTTTGAGAAAGAAAGAGATTTTTTTTGTTATTTTGGAATTTAATAATTAAATTAAACCTAAACTAATTAATTAATAAAAAGAAATATTTTTTTGGTTTTTTATGTTTTTTTAAGGAAAAAATAAAAGATGGTCAAAAGTTATTGAAAAACCTAATTCTACATTAATTTTAAATTATTGCAAAAAAAGTTAGAATTAACCTAATTAACTAAATTAATTATATTAGTATTTATTTACAAAATAACTAATTAAATTTAATAAATAAAAATATCATGTTTTTCATGTTTTCTGATTTTTATTATGAAAATAAATATTAATTTGTTAGTGAAAATAATAGTTATAAAAAATAATTAATGAAAGAAATAAAAAAGGAAAAGAAAAGAAATAAACTTGAAGGGGGGTGTTGGGCTTAATTTTGTGGTGTATCAGCAATTCTGAAGCCCATTATGCTTCCAGCCTGTTTGACTTTCTGAGTTTGCTACGCATGCGCTGACCAGGGAGTATGTTGGTCTTTCAACTTTGGCCACTGGATCCAGGCTTAGAGACACCTGACGTGTTGAGGTTTGAAGCATATGGTAGACCATCTTTTGAAACCTACATGTGAACATATAAAGAAAAAAGGGAATAAATGTTTTGGGGGGACCTGGGATTCGAACCCAGGTCCCAATGCTTCTAGGCCAGCATCGCTGCCACTACACCATCACGCTTCAATTGATATTATAATAATACGCAATTAATATATATGAAAAGAAGATAATATGCTGTAAATAAAAAACAAACGCGCGCTTTTCGAATTGCCCAATGGGATGTCAACACATCATCGTCTTCTTCGTTTTTCTGCACAATTAGAATCAGATAGCGGGGGTTTTTAACCCCCACTAACTCCTGCAAGGAAAAATAGCGAATAGCACCACAGTGAATATAAATGTTTCGCGAGGTATGGGTCTTGATCGTCTTGGTCTCACGATCTCAACCATGTGTCTCACTGGTCCCAATTTTCCCTGGTTCAGAAAGCCCTAATTTAAAGCTCAAGAACCCGAGAAATTTGTTTACGGCATCTCACGATTCAGGGGACAATAGTTCAATTCAACCATTCCATTAGCTTTGTATGGTCTCTAGCAATGCAAAACAATCATAAAAACATGTTAAATGCGCATGAATTAAGCAATACGATTTTGAATAAAAGGTGCAAACCGTGGGACTGTATTCAGTGATTCTTTGAGCTTTAGTGCCTGAATTTGATTGCAAAACACTCCTGGGACCTCCTGCAATATGTTTGAATGAATAAAATGCCTTGAATCGACCTAGAATGCAAGAACAGGTTTTCACTTTTCTTGGAAATTCTTGAATTTGACAGGGTCCTTTCTGCAGCTTTCAATCGTCTGCTAGGGTATGGTTAGCTTGCTTATGTATAAGGGAAACAAATTAGGTCAAAAAGATGGGCCAATATCCATTGCATTGATGTTTAAATCTTTGATTGAAAATCAAATATTCTTGATTTTCATGATTGAACAATGTTGCCAAATTTGGATTTTTTTTGTATCTTTGACTTGTGCACGAATTTGCCAGCATATCTTGATCATATTTGCTTCACAAATTGATTTAAAAAACAAATCTTCTATTTTCTTATGATTTAAATTAATTAAATGGATTAATATTAATTAAAAATCCAATTAATCAATAAAAATAAGAAAATAAATCCAATTAATCTTGATGGGTCGTGCATAGGTCATGGGTGAAGTTTCAAGAAGAGATTTGAGGCCCATTAGCAAAAAGAAGGTGTTTTGAGCAAAGTTGACTTTTGCAAATTCATGAAAATTTCCCAACTTCTCCAATGCACAACTTGCTCAATTTTGATCATATGATCATATTCCTTGACATTTTGTAAAGCTCTTGAAGTCCTCTAACCAATGCCTTTGGTCCCATGTCATTTGGATTTACCAATCTCAAGTTATGGCCTTTGACTCAAAGTGTACTTTTGTTGACTTTTGAAATTGACCTATAATGTAAAAATTGGTAACTTCTTGTGAGAGCATTTATTGAACTTGGAGTGTGAATATGGATTGTAGGAGATTGCAGCCTCTTCAAAATTAGCATTGGATGGAATTTTTCTGACAAACCATGTAAAAGTTATGCCCTGGTCAAGATACAGTTGACTTTTCTACTGTCCAAAAATAGTAACTTTTTGCACCTTGATGATTTTTGAGCTATTCTTGTGGAATCATGATCAAGACTTGATCAAATGATGATTGTGCTCTCAAAATAAGATGTTGACCAAAAATTCTGACTTTTGACTGCAAAATGACCATTTTGCCCTTGTAGTTGACTGTGGGTCAAATGAGGCTTTTGACTGTACAAATTGGCACTGTGAGTCTTGAAACTTGTCATGTAGGTGCTAGAGAATGTATATAGGCCTATGAGACTTGATTGAACCATTGAGAACCCCAAATTCCTTGAAAGAACCAAAACCCTAATTTCAGCTGTCTTAGGAGGTGATTTGATTGTACAACCCTTGAGCAATCTTGACCCATTTGAGGATCAATCTTGACAAATCCTGAGGAATATGGGAGGGAAAATTTTGGGGTACAACAGTTTCCCCTATTCAATCTTCTTAAACTTGAGGATGTAGATTGGCTTGCGTGCCTTTCGTGATCCGAAGGTGGAAGATGATTGAACACTAAAGTGCCCAGAAATTTGCACTCGCATGGTATGGTATCAGCAATGTGATGTCGGGAATAGGCTTACAGATGCCATTTGGAGAGATGATGGATAAGAGGATGGGCTTATAGATGCCACCTGGAGATTGTTGGTAGGTAGTTTTGTCTTTGTTGACGGGTTGTCTTCATTGACGGGTTGTGTCTATTGACGGGTTTGGCCACAGAAAAATCTTTAGGAATCGATTTAACTGATTTTGTCTCCATTGACTGAATTTGTCTCCTTTGACTGGATTTGTCTCCTTTGACTGGATTTGCATCAGAAAAATCTTTAGGAATCGATTTAGCTGATTTTGTCTCCATTGACTGTGTTCGGATCAGAAAAATCTTTAGGAATTGATTTAACTGTTTTTGTCTCCATTGACTGTGTTCAGAAAAATCTTTAGGAATCGATTTAACTGGTTTTGTCTCCATTTACTGGCTTCAGAAAAATCTTTAGGAATCGATTTAACTGGTTTTGTCTCTATTGACTGGCTTTGCCTCAAAAAAATCTTTAGGAATCGATTTAACTGATTTTGTCTCTATTGACTGGCTTTGTCTCCTTTGACTGGATTGGTTCCAGAAAAATCTTTAGGAATCGATTTATCTGGTTTTGTCTCCATTGACTGAATTTGCCTCAGAAAAATCTTTAGGAATCGATTTAACTGATTTTGTCTCTATTGACTGGCTTTGTCTCCTTTGACTGGATTGGTTCCAGAAAAATCTTTAGGAATCGATTTATCTGGTTTTGTCTCCATTGACTGAATTTGCCTCAGAAAAATCTTTAGGAATCGATTTAACTGATTTTGTCTCCATTGACTGGCTTTGCCTCAGAAAAATCTTTAGGAATCAATTTAACTGATTTTGTCTCCATTGACTGGCTTTGTCTCCTTTGACTGGATTTGTCTCCTTTGACTGCTGAGAACTTTAACTGTATCTTTCCTGAAAAGCAAAGGTCAGTCGTATGCAATGCATGATATGGATCAAGCGATGATGTTCTCCGTATAAATGAGATTGTATGATATGATGCATATATGCATGTATGATGATGTATTAAAATGTGATGTTTTAGCTGGGGAAAACAAATCCCGGATAGCTGCTGGAGAATGATGTTGAATTCTTCGTTTCCGCCGGGGATGATGAACGAAGATGATGGTGTGAATAAACCTCCAGGAGAAAAGAACTCTGTTGGGGAATAAACTTGATGAAGAGATTACTCTGCGGGGAATTACTCTGTGGGAAGAGATGCTTTGCTTAAATTTTAACGATAACTCCACTGGGGATTCCGTTGATAAGCTCTATTGGGGATTTTGAAGATGAACTCCGCTGGGGATAGAAAGAACTTCGCCGAGGGTGATCTTTCCGTTGCAACTTGCTGAGGATAACCCAGTTAGACTCTTGTGGGGATAGCCTTCTGAATATGGCTGGGGAGATTTACTTGTACTTTGCAGGGGACAAGCTTCCAGAATCTACTGGGGAAGATGATTCAACTCTGGCGGGGAAGCTTTTTAGATTGCGCTGGGAAATGGATGCACTGGGGGTATCTTGTATTCCGCCGGGGAACGTTCTTATATTCTATTGAGGAATATTAAGACTGCCGTGGATGCTTACTGAGGAATATCTGTATACTCCGCTGGGGAATATTAAGACCTACAGGGGATACCCAACTTTTTTAGGGCTGATGGTAGACCAATTCTGCTTGGGGGAGAGTATTACTGATTCATTCGTAGTTGCAAGTCTCAGTGGGGAGAGCTGCTATTACTGTCTTACTCTTGGGGAGTGAAGGTATCTTGGTCATATTCTTCAGCCGAACTTACCTTGGTACCTTGGTGGACAGAGCATCTAGACCTCTTAGACAATTCTTATTGCCCCTACTTCTGATATCACCCGTAATTAGTCCTTTGTTTCGCATGCAAATATTTATGAGTAGCAATTAATGTCAAATGCATATATCAAAAATGAACATTGGACGTTCTTTGCAAAACAAAACAGATAAAGAAAAAACAATTTGCAATTTGTCTGAAAAATGAACTTGTATTGATTTTGAATTTTTCCTGAAAATAGGCGTTTTTGTACAAGAGGCTGACGTCCTAGTAAGAGAACGCCGCCGAACAAATAGGATTTACAATTTGTGAAAAGAAAACAAAACAACTATGTAAATAATCCCACTGGGTTCCAACTCTGCTATCGCCTTTATGTCTTCGAGCATCTCATCACTTTGCTGCTTAGTTGGAGATGAATCTGATTGATTGATGTCGTCCGAGCCTGATAGTTGATACCGAAGTCTGGATGCGAGGTGATCCAATGTGACATAGTATTACGCTTTAATCCCTAACTTTTGCCTGGACCGCCCTTTCGGGTTTTCAGTCCACCGGGATACCCATTTTTGCCCAAGCCGCCTTTTCAGGTTTTCGACTTGCCGGGTGTACGGATTTTTTATTTTCATCCCTTACTTTTTCCCGAACCCTTTTGGTTCGCCGGGAAGCCCTTATTTTTGCCTAGGCCAGTCGACCTAGCGGGTCTTTAATTATGCGTAGTATCTTTTTACTATGTCTGCATTGGCGGGGTGAGGAAGGTCGTCACCATCCATGGTGGTTAGAATCATCACTCCTCCTGAGAAGATATTCTTAACCACAAATGGCCCTTCATACGTAGGGGTCCATTTTCCCCTGGGATCACCTTGAGGTAGAATAATGCGCTTGACTACCAGGTCCCCGACTTGATACTCTTGTTGTTTGACTTTCTTTTTAAATGCCTTGATCATCCGTTTTTGATACGTCTGACCATGACAAACAGCAGTGAGTCTCTTTTCGTCGATTAGGTTCAGTTGATCAAGCCGGGTCTGGATCCAGTCGTCTTCGCTTAAACCTGCATCCTTCATGATCCGAAGAGAGGGTATCTGAACTTCAATGGGCAGGACTGCCTCCATGCCGTATACCAAGGAGTAGGGTGTTGCCCCTGTTGACGTCCGTGCTGAGGTACGGTACCCATGAAGAGCAAATGGTAACATCTCGTGCCAATCTTTGTAGGTCACTGTCATCTTCTGCATAATCTTCTTAATGTTCTTATTAGCTGCTTCTACAACCCCATTAATCTTCGGCCGGTAGGGAGAAGAGTTGTGGTGCTGTATCTTGAATTGCTCGCAGAGCTCATTGATCATCTTGTTGTTAAGATTGGTACCATTATCCGTAATGATCCTCTTTGGTACACCATATCGACAGATCAGGTTATTCCGGATGAACCGTGCCACGACGTTCTTGGTTACGGTGGAAAAGGAAGTTGCTTCAACCCACTTCGTAAAGTAATCAATCGCTACCAGGATGAAACGATACCCGTTGGATGTTGTAGGTCTGATCTCGCCGATCATATCAATGCCCCACATTGCAAAAGGCCAAGGTGCTGTCAAGACGTTTAAAGGAACTGGAGGAATGTGCACCTTATCAGCGTAATTCTGGCACTTGTGACATGTCCGAGAATGCTGATAACAGTCGGCTTCCATTGTGGACCAGTAATATCCTGCCCGAAGGATTTTCTTTGCCATGGTATGTCCATTGGAGTGTGTTCCGAAGGTACCTTCATGCAGCTCTGCCATGATCCTTTCTGCTTCAATCTTATCCACGCAACGCAGTAAGGTTGAATCATGGTTACGTTTGTAAAGAATGTCATTGCTGAGGAAGAACTTTGCCGCGAACCTTCTCAGAAACTTCTTGTCGTTAACGGATGCACCCTCGGGGTATTCTTGAGTTTCAAGGTACCTCTTTACTTCGTGATACCAAGGCTTTTCTGTTACTTCTTCGATCTCCAGGTCACAACAATGTGCAGGTTCATCCAGTTTCCAAATAATGATCCGGGGAGCCTCGTTGTCCCACTTGAATTTGAACATAGAAGACATCGTAGCTAACGCGTCCGCCAACTGATTCTCCTATCTTGGGAAGTGTTCAAAGGTTATTTCCTCAAAGTGGGGAAGCAACGTCAATACATACTCCTTGTAAGGAATAAGATTTGGGTGTTACGTATCCCACTCGCCTTTGATCTTACTGATCACGAGAGCGGAATCTCCGAAGACACTCAGAAAATTGATCCTTAGGTCAATTGCAGCTCGAAGACCCATGATGCATGCTTCATACTCCGCCATGTTGTTGGTGCAGTTGAAACATAGTCGGGCGGTAAGTGGAGTATGAGAGCCTTTAGGAGATATGATCACAGCGCCAATGCCATTACCCAAAGCGTTTGACGCTCCGTCAAAGTGCATAGACCATCGGGATCCTCCCTCAGGTCCTTCATTCGGTCCAGGTATTTCACAATCAGTCACTACCATGATATTCTCGTCTGGAAATTCAAAGTTCATCGACTGGTAATCATCCACTGCCTGATGTGCCAAATGGTCTGCCAACACACTTCCCTTGATTGCTTTTTGAGTCGTGTACTGGATGTCATATTCAGTCAAGATCATCTGCCATCTTGCTATTCTTCCGGACAGAGCAGGCTTTTCGAAGATGTACTTGATTGGATCCATTTTTGAAATCAATAGAGTAGTGTGAGTCAACATATACTGTCTTAGCCGGAGAGCAGCCCATACCAAAGCGCAGCAAGTTTTCTCGAGCAGTGAGTATCGGGTCTCACAGTCGGTAAACTTTTTGCTAAGGTAATAAATAGCATGCTCTTTTCGGCCAGACTCGTCATGCTGACCTAGCACACACCCCATTGAGTTATCAAGTACTATCAAGTATAAGATTAGAGGTCTCCCTTCAACTGGTGGCATAAGAATAGGTGGCTCTTGGAGATACTCTTTGATTCTTTCGAAAGCGGCCTGACATTCATCGTTCCAACGTACTACTTGATCTTTCTTCAGTAGCTTGAAGATTGGTTCACAAGTAGCAGTTAGGTGCGAGATGAATCGGGCAATGTAATTCAGCCGTCCTAGAAAGCCTCTGACCACTTTCTCTGTCTTAGGAACTGGCATCTCTTGTATGGCTTTCACCTTGGCAGGGTCTACTTGAATACCTTTGTCGCTTACGACGAAACCTAGTAGTTTTCCAGATCTCACCCCGAAGGTGCACTTGTTCGGGTTTAATCTCAGCTTGTACAACTTCAACCGGTCAAACAGCTTCTGTAGATGGTCAAGGTGTTCCTCCTCAGTTTGGGACCTCGCGATCATATCGTCGACGTATACTTCAATCTCATGATGGATCATGTCATGAAACAAAGCAACCATGGAACGCTGATACGTTGCCCCAGCATTTTTCAACCCAAACGGCATGACCTTGTAGCAAAAGGTGCCCCATTGAGTAACGAAAGTGGTCTTCTCCATGTCTTCAGGAGCCATCTTTATCTGATTATAACCGGAGAAACCATCCATGAAGGAGAATACCTTATGCTGAGCAGTGTTGTCAACCAGAACGTCGATGTGAGGTAGAGGGAAGTCGTCCTTAGGGCTCGCCCTGTTCAAATCCCTGTAGTCAACACACATTCTGACCTTACCATCTTTCTTCGGCACCGGAACTACATTGGCAACCCACTGAGGGTAAGAAGTTACTGCTAGAGACCCGGTGTCAAATTGTTTCATAACCTCATCCTCGATTTTCTCGGACATCTCTGGACGCATACGGAAGACCTTCTGTTTTACCGGAGGGCATTCTTCCTTGGTAGGCAGGTGATGAACCACAATGTCGGTATCCAACCCAGGCATATCTTCGTAAGACCAGGCAAAGATTTCCACGTAGTCATGCAGCATCTGAATCAACCGTTGTTTCACACTAAACTCCAGATTTGCACCGATCTTGACTTCCTTTTTGTCTGTCTCAGTGCCCAGATTTACCGTCTCCACTGGCTCTTCATATGGCTGAATGGCCCTCTCTTCCTGGAGTAGCAGTCTTGCAAGCTCACCAGGCACTTCACAATCATCTTCACCTTCGTCTTCGGCTAAGTTGATCGGATTTTCGAAGTCATAATTGGAAGTAGCAGAGTCGTTACCAGTGAGATCCAGAGTGGATTGGGACCTGTATATGTGAGTGTGTGTAAAATAGCTGTTTTGCAATATATAATAAAGAAAGACAAGGAGCGCAATATTTGAAATGCAAAAAACGTCCAATGCTTTTATTAATGATATATGGAAATGACACACACAAGCCCTCACAAATGAAGCCACGGTGCCCCGGGTAAGACACCGGGCCATAAAGTTTCACCATATTGTCTGTTACAAATTCAAAACAAAGGAGTTCATTACTGAGTGGCAAAATTAATAGGGACGAAGTCTTTTTCCATCTAGTTGGTTGGTCCACCGTTGGTCGTAGGGTAGATCCAACTGTCGAATTCAGATTCCTCCCCGTCATCCTCAATGGCATTTACTCCCGAGTTGCTGGTGAACACAGGAGGTCCTCCAATCCTTGCACTACGAACAGCCTTTTGAGCTTCTGTAGTGAAACCAAAACCAAACTTGTCAGTCTTCTGATTGAAATCAGGAAGTCGGCCCCAGTTTGCACACTCACCCTTCTCAATAACAGCCCGGGCATCCTTTAAGGAAGCCATCTTTAAAGGAGAATCTTCAATCACCGTCTCGGCTGATGCCAGTGTCTGAGGAACCTCTTCAAAGTGCTGAAATGGGGTCTCAATGAACTCCCCCTCCATATCTATATACCGGAACGAGTTGAGGTGGCTAACCATGTATTCCTCCTCCCCTTGCACTGTCACAATCTTCCCTCTGACCGGGTACTTCAGTTTCTGATGGAGTGTGGAGGTCACAGCTCCGGCTTTATGGATCCATGGACGACCCAGCAAACAAGAATAGGATGGCCGGATGTCCATCACGTAGAATGTAGAATCGAAGACCTGAGAACCAACTCTGATTGGAATATCGACTTCACCATGCACCATCCTTTTAGACCCATCAAAGGCCCGGACAACAATGTTACTAGGCTTTAGCTCCAACCCTTTGCAATCCAACCTGTCTAGAGCTTTCTTGGGTAAGACGTTCAATGAAGAACCAGTGTCAACCAACACATGTGCAAGAGTAGTGCCCCTGCATTCAATGGAGACATGCAGGGCATTGTTATGGTTCTTCCCTTTAGCAGTCAGATCAGCATTGGAGAAACCCAAACCATTATCAGCAGTTAAATTGGCCACATAATTGGTAAACTGATCAGCTGATGTCTCTTGTGGCACGTGGGCCGTCTTCAGGAAGGTAATCAGGGCCTTGGCATGGGCCTCAGAACACAACAACAGTGATAACATAGAAATCTTGGAGGGGGTTTTCCCCAACTGCTCAACTACATTATAATCACTCTTCTTAATGATCTTCATAATCTCTTCCATCTCTTGTTTGGAAGCTTCAACATTGATGGTCTTTGGTGCCTCCGTCTGGGCAGGCATATCAGTGGCAATCCCTTTGCCCCGAGCGTCAGATGACTCGGCAATAGGGGTGGAAATAGGAACTTGATCAGGAAGGGAAGTAGACACACTTGCAGGTGTGATGACAATAGGTCTCTGGATAGTTGGTGGCGCAATATCAGGTGAGAAAAGTCTACCACTGCGGGTGACTTTAGCAGGCCCGGTGATGTTGCTGACGCCGATATTAGTATCAAACTCTTGCTTAACTCCAAGCACATAAACATCTGCCCCATAGTGCCAAGGGACAGCTTTGTCAGAGATGTAGGGAATAGGCCCCGAAACAGTGATGATTATAGGTGCCATCTTCTGAACAGGCATAATTTTGACAGGCTTCCTCGAGGGGGCCTTGGGAGAATTGTTGAAAATAGTAACAATGGAAACTTCTTCAGTAGGGGTGGCAGGAACAGCAATCTTCTCGAACAGAATCTCTTTATTATCCATCAGGTTTTGGATGCTTGACTCCAAAGATGGACAACCAGTAGGTGAAACAAAACATAGATGGCAACCTTTACTACATCCCGGAAATAAACCGGCTAGCAACAGGTTCCTTTTGACAGTCAACAGCGGGGTGACTATATCATCCACGGAGGCTACAAACAAGTCTTCCTCTACAACATTTACTCCATGCTTGGGCATGGGAGCAGTCACAACATTAGGCCTCTCGGGCGCCTCGAACTCAATCTCTTTTGCATCAATCAAGTCTTGGACCTTATTCTTCAAAGTCCAGTAATCATCCGTATTATGTCCCGGGCTATCAGAGTGATAAGCGCAGCGGGCGTTAGGATTGTACTTTGGAGAAGTAGTATTCAGATTCTTTGGGGCTTCTCTTAGAGTTACCAAATTGGTCTTCAGCAACTGCGGAAATATCTGGGATAAGGTCATGCTGAGTCGAGTGAATTGCCTTCTAGGTCTCTCTTCCCTTTATTGGTTGTGATTATGAGGAGCACTGGCAGGTTTTGAAATAACCACCGCGTTGACAGCTTGGCGGTGTTCAGATCTATTTGGTCTCCTTGAACCATAGACAGCACTGGATTCTTTCTTGAACGGTTTCTTCTCAGTGCTCGAGGAGGCACCCTTCTGTATCTTCCCAGACTTGATACCAGCTTCAATTCTCTCACCAGTCAAGATAAGGTCTGTAAACCCGGCTGAAGAATTTCCAATCAAATGGTTGAAGAACGGACCAGACAGGGTCCCCAAAAACATATCAACAAGTTCATGGTCAGTCAAAGGTGGCTGTACCCTTCCAGCCAGGTCTCTCTACTTTTGAGCATACTCTTTAAATCCTTCATTCGTCCCTATTGACATACCCTGGAGTTGGGTACGCGTAGGAGCGAGGTCGAAATTATACTGATACTTCTTATAGAACGCAGTAGCCAAATCCTCCCAGTTACGGATACTGCCTCCATCCAGCTGATAGAACCACTCGAGTTGAGTCCCTGAAAGACTGTCCTGGAAGAAATGGATCCACAAATTCTTGTCAGCGGTGTAAGGCTGGATCTTCCTTACATATGCCGGAGGTGCAACTTTGGGCAGGAAACTCCGTCGTACTTGGAAAAGGCAGGTGCCTTAAACTTATGGGGAATCACCACCCCAGAGGATAAGCCTAGGTCTCCAAAGTCCAACCCGGGCACATTCTGTATCTCCATAGCGCTCGGGCGGTCTTCCAACTGTTTATACCTATCCTCAGCAGGAGGATACTGTTCCTCATCATAATCCATCTCGTTGTCGGAGACCAAGGGACTAGGAACCCTTCTTTCTTGGGGACTGTCTTTCCCTACAGATGACGTAGTCAGATCAACCTCATTCTGCAGTCCATTCCCAAACCTGCGTCCAGTGTTGAACAAGACGGTCCTCTTCTTCTTCTTCTTCCTCTCTTTCAGGATCAGAGTCTTCAACTCCTGTTGACCCTGGGCTAGGCTCATAACCAACTCTTGGAACTGGGCATTCGGGTCCTGGAGGGCCTTGATAGCTTGTTCAGTGGAAGGTTCAGTAGACATGATGATTGCTGAAATAAACAGCGAAGAAGATAAGTGACCTGTAAAAAGGGTACCTGTTATGCATATGATGAAATGAAATGCGTATGATTTATGTTTTCAAAGACAATCGGGTTTCAACTTTGTAGACAAAAAGGAAACACACTTTATTAGATTTAACTTTGGAATTTAAATTGTTCAACAAGTTGCCCTTAGGCGTTACAAGAATGAAAATACTGAAAAGTAAACAAAAGTTGTAAAAGAAACATTAAAGGTCCATCAATGCTCCCATGGCCTCTTCTTCTCAGTGCGGATATAATCATTCAGGATCCGCTCGTTCTCCAATTGCTTTGTCAGCTTCTGGATCTTCTGTTCTTGTTCGTTGAACCTTTCCCGATAAGAATCCCGTTCTTCCTGTAGTTGCGCCCAAGATCTCTTTAGTGTGTCAACATCAGTGGGCGTATGAGGACAGATAATAGTTGGAGGAACCCCATCTTTATCAGCAACTTCAAGAGTAATAGGCCTGACAGCTTCATATGGCATACCTAACTTCTGGGCGCGGATGCGGACCCATCTGAAATAGGGCTCCATAGGCAGAGAAATTTTTGGTCCCAACTCATGTGGGTCGGCTTTGTGAACTCTATCCCAAGCCCTGATGAATCTACGACGCAGCTCATCGCTATCTATCTGAAAATCAAAGACGATATGAGGTATCAACATCTCATGAGGCCCTTCTCTTCTGGCTCTTCCAAACTGGCGGAGAGCTAAACATGGGTTATAAGAGATTCCACCACGGGTCCCGATCAATGGAACATTAGGATACTCTCCACAACGATCAATGACGGCCACCTCATCTGAGCCTCTGAGAGTCCAAATAATGTCTTTATCAGTAAGAGACATTATCCTATGAGCCCAGCCCCTTCCTTCTTTGTTCTTCAGTACGAACTTAGGGAGGTGCGAAATAAACCACCTCGCCAATAAAGGAGCACAGCACAGCAAAGTTCCCCGTCTTCGGTAAGTACGAGTATAGAGCTGATAAAGGATATCACCCAAGAGAGTGGGTACAGGATTCCAAGAGATGAAGATCCTTATGGCATTAACATCAACAAAGGTGTCGGGATTTGGAAACAATACTAGACCATAGATTAAAAGAGCCAGAATGTCTTCGTACACCCTGAAGTCTAAGTCATTCCAGAAACCATTAGCTTTGCCAACCAGAAACTTAGCCAAAAAACCCTTAACTCCACTTCTAGTCTCCCAGTTAGCCATTACCTCCTCCTTGGTTAAGTGAAGGGCTGCAGCAATCTCCTCAGGCCTAAGAGTCTTTTCCCAACCAGTGAATGGAGTCTGCTCCAAAACAGGGATACCAAGCAACTCAGAGAATTCTTCCAGGGTAGGGACCAGCTGGAAGTCTTGAAAGGTGAAGCAATGATATAGCGGATCATAAAACTGGACCAGGACACTCATCAGTTGTTGGTCCCACTTTGAAGTGACTAAACCGAGAAGAGAACCATGCCTCCTGATGAAGGAAGTAGTGTTTGGAATCCTGTCAACCAATTCTTTAAGCAAAGTAGGTGGTTGAACAAAGTTGAGCCGAATAGTATTCCTACGCATGGGCATCATGATTTCCTACAAAACAGAGCAAAGATGAAACCCTCTTGTCTTTGAAATGGGTTAGTCCTTATGCAGGATGCATGCAATGTTATGATGTTATGATGTTATGATAAAGGCACACCACAAGTATTCACAAAAGGCAAACATGGTAAAGGCACACAAGTCACACAAGAGAGCCCTTAGATTTCAGGCTGGCATGAAGTTTAGGTACTACCCTCTTTCAGTTTCAGTTGGTTAAGACCTGTCCTAAAAATAGTAACCGGGTTCTAGAGGATCTCAATATCACTGACTACCCTCAATCGGTCATAATTCAAGTTTGGCAACCTTTTCTTGCGGCCGGAACCATCGCGAGAGTTTAGTCTCAATGAGCGTAGCATACTGCTACTGTTCTATGGCCAAGTTGGTCAATTTAAGGTTCTAAGGTCAGTTGGTGCTTAATGACTCCTCAGAAGACCCATATTCTCCTCGTTCCAACACAAGGGATATCGGTACAGACCAAGGTGTCACACCAACATAGCTACTGCTTCACCCGTGTCGGTCTACGCCGGACAGGTCCCTCACAGTTTATTGCTACTTACCTAAAGGGTATCCCCAGATCCGGGTTAGGATCTATAGAACTTCGATACAAGCCCACAAAATTTAAAGCATACAAAGCATACAATTGAAAACAAGAGTGATCTAATCCTAAGGTACACCTCACTTATTAAGCATCCCCAGCAGAGTCGCCAGTTCTGTGATCGGTGGAAATAGAACTGACTGTTTTGGAATGCTAGTTCGCGTTTGCGTTTTGCAAAATGTCGCGGTAAGCAAGAGTCGCCACCGTCTTTTATTTTCTCCAACAAGGAAAGGACAAAAGCACAGCAAAATTCCTTTTCGAGATGTTTCTCGGGTTCGGGAGGTAGATTATAGAAAGGGAAGGTGTTAGCACCCTTTCTATCCGTGGTTATCCACGGGCTCTTAGGTACTTTCTCACTATGTTTTCAAAATGTTTTTCTTTTCTTGTGTTTGTGGGTTTTGAAAAGTTTTGTTTGAAAACTTCGATTTAACTCTTGTATCTGTCCTCAAGAGTGTATGAAGTGTTGTTTGAAAACTTTTGTCAGAAAAGTGTAGGTGCGAAAAGTATTTTTGTTTTGAAAGAGCAAGTACCTGAGAACCTCTACCTACTCAAAAGAAATTAAGCTGTGTAAATGTCCTTTAGACAGTGCCATCCCACTATTGAGAAGTAGGTAGCACCGTCGTTGGAGTTTTCGGGTCAATTCGATTTTGGGGACATGTGGTCACTAAAGCAATGGTAGGACGCCTTAGCGGTAACCCTAATGTCTTAGATCGTTTTATCCGAGGCAACCGTTTCGAGGCAACTTTGATCTTTAGACAGGAGGGCGACCTCTAAAACACCCTATACTTAATGACCACGTCGAGGCAACCAAGTGAGGCATACCCTAGGAGTGGCATGTGCAAATGTATCAGGTTTCAGTTATGTTATCTTTGTACATGTTATGGTGAGCTACGATTGATTTTAATTTTCAGATAGATCTTGACATGCATAGCCTAGTTAGCATACATCTAGCAGTTAATAGTTGCGGAAAATAAAACTAAGCTATTACAAGGCGTCGGGTATTTACATCGCCAAAAAACAAACCCTTGAAAAAGTAAATTGCGGGAAATAAAATGAAAGCGATAAAAAGGTCCTAATTAAAGCTATTACATCCTCGGAGCAATTACAATTATATGGATCAAAATATGAATCAAGAATAATCACACGCGCGAGAAAAATTGGATCGGAGAGTTTCTAGGGTTTTGACCCCTTTTTTGAGAAAGAAAGAGATTTTTTTTGTTATTTTGGAATTTAATAATTAAATTAAACCTAAACTAATTAATTAATAAAAAGAAATATTTTTTTGGTTTTTTATGTTTTTTTAAGGAAAAAATAAAAGATGGTCAAAAGTTATTAAAAAACCTAATTCTACATTAATTTTAAATTATTGCAAAAAAAGTTAGAATTAACCTAATTAACTAAATTAATTATATTAGTATTTATTTACAAAATAACTAATTAAATTTAATAAATAAAAATATCATGTTTTTCATGTTTTCTGATTTTTATTATGAAAATAAATATTAATTTGTTAGTGAAAATAATAGTTATAAAAAATAATTAATGAAAGAAATAAAAAAGGAAAAGAAAAGAAATAAACTTGAAGGGGGGTGTTGGGCTTAATTTTGTGGTGTATCAGCAATTCTGAAGCCCATTATGCTTCCAGCCTGTTTGACTTTCTGAGTTTGCTACGCATGCGCTGACCAGGGAGTATGGTGGTCTTTCAACTTTGGCCACTGGATCTAGGCTTGGAGACACCTGGCGTGTTGAGGTTTGAAGCATATGGTAGACCATCTTTTGAAACCTGCATGTGAACATATAAAGAAAAAAGGGAATAAATGTTTTGGGGGGACCTAGGATTCGAACCCAGGTCCCAATGCTTCCAGGCCAGCGTCCCTGCCACTACACCATCACGCTTCAATTGATATTATAATAATACGCAATTAATATATATGAAAAGAAGATAATATGCTGTAAATAAAAAACAAACGCGCGCTTTTCAAATTGCCCAATGGGATGTCAACACATCATCGTCTTCTTCGTTTTTTCTGCACAATTAGAATCAGATAGCAGGGGTTTTTAACCCCCACTAACTCCTGCAAGGAAAAATAGCGAATAGCACCACAGTGAATATAAATGTTTCGCGAGATATGGGTCTTGATCGTCTTGGTCTCACGATCTCAACCATGTGTCTCACTGGTACCAATTTTCCCTAGTTCAGAAAGCCCTAATTTAAAGCTCAAGAACCCTAGAAATTTGTTCATGGCATCTCACGATTCAGGGGACCATAGTTCAATTCAACCATTCCATTAGCTTTGTATGGTCTCTAGCAATGCAAAACAATCATAAAAACATGTTAAATGCGCATGAATTAAGCAATACAATTTTGAATAAAAGGTGCAAACCGTGGGACTGTATTCAGTGATTCTTTAAGCTTTAGTGCCTGAATTTGATTGCAAAACACTCCTGGGACCTCCTGCAATATGTTTGAATGAATAAAATGCCTTGAATCAACCTAGAATGCAAGAACAGGTTTTCACTTTTCTTGGAAATTCTTGAATTTGACAGGGTCCTTTCTGCAGCTTTCAATCGTCTGCTAGGGTATGGTTAGCTTGCTTATGTATAAGGGAAACAAATTAGGTCAAAAAGCTGGGCCAATATCCGTTGCATTGATGTTTAAATCTTTGATTGAAAATCAAATATTCTTGATTTTCATGATTGAACAATGTTGCCAAATTTGGATTTTTTTTGTATCTTTGACTTGTGCACGAATTTGCCAGCATATCTTGATCATATTTGCTTCACAAATTGATTTAAAAAACAAATCTTCTATTTTCTTATGATTTAAATTAATTAAATGGATTAATATTAATTAAAAATCCAATTAATCAATAAAAATAAGAAAATAAATCCAATTAATCTTGATGGGTCGTGCATAGGTCATGGGTGATGTTTCAAGAAGAGATTTGAGGCCCATTAGCAAAAAGAAGGTATTTTGAGCAAAGTTGACTTTTGCAAATTCATGAAAATTTCCCAACTTCTCCAATGCACAACTTGCTCAATTTTGATCATATGACCATATTCTTGGACATTTTGGAAAGCTCTTGAAGTCCTCTAACCAATTCCTTTGGTACTATGTCATTTGGATTTACCAATCTCAAGTTATGGCCTTTGACTCAAAGTGTACTTTTGTTGACTTTTGAAATTGACCTATAATGTAAAAATTGGTAACTTCTTGTGAGAGCATTTCTTGAACTTGGAGTGTGAAGATGGATTGTAGGAGATTGCATCCTCTTCAAAATGAGCATTGGATGGAATTTTTCTAACAAACCATGAAAACGTTATGCCCTGGTCAAGATACAGTTGACTTTTCTGCTGTCCAAAAATAGTAACTTTTTGCACCTTGATGATTTTTGAGCTATTCTTGTGGAATCATGATCAAGACTTGATCAAATGATGATTGTGAACTCAAAATAAGATGTTGACCAAAAATTCTGACTTTTGACTGCAAAATGACCATTTTTCCCTTGCAGTTGACTGTGGGTCAAATGAGGCTTTTGACTGTACAAATTGGCACTGTGACAGGGATTCATCAATTTTCATCATACATCATTCATAATACATTCAATTCAAGAACAAAACAGAAATCCGCTAACCCCACATATCAAACATCATGAACCCAATTATAAAGTCAAAACCCCACTCTTACCTTGGATTGAAGGTCGCTCTACAATTTCTGGGTTGAATCTTCGTTCTTTCTGTTTTCCACTTTTTCCAGCAGCTTCACGTTCTCTTCCAAATCCTTATTTCTTTCTACTGCTTCTTTCTTCTCTTCCTTCTCACAAATAATAAAATAACCCTATTATTCTATTATTAATTATTTCTTATTGGGCTCAAAACCTACACCCCCTTATTACTTTTATTCCTTCGAATAAGCCCACACCAAATAATATTAAAATTCTAATATTATTTCTCCACTTAATAAATAAATCCAATTAAACACAACACATCTTCACAAATATTACAAAAATAATTTTATTAAATAATTAATTAAATTACGGGCGTTACATAGGTCATGGACCATGTCACAAGCAAGATTCAATCATGAAAAACTAAGCCCACTTGACAAAAAAATGTGTTTTTGAGCATATTTGACTTTTGGCAATTTTGCAAAAATGACCAACTTTGCCAAGGCATGTCTTCTCCAATTTTAACCCTAGAGAGGTGTTCTTAGACTTTTTATAAATCTTAGGATGTCCCCTAAACAACCCTTTTGGTCTCATCTCAATTGGGTCTTCCATGTTTATGTAAGAAGCTTTGACCCTTAAAGGTGTTTTTGTTGAATTTTCAAAAAGACCTATAATGTAGAAATTCATATCTTTTTATGAGTGCATATTTTGAACTTGAGGTATGAAGATTGGTTATAGGTAATTGCATCCTCTTCAAAATGAGATTTGGATGGAAAATTTCTAATAAAGTATGAGGAAGTTATGCTTAGTCAAAGTTTGGTTGACTTTTCTTGAGAAACCCTAATTTAGCAGCTTTTGGGTTTTGATGAATTTGGGGAATTCCTTGGGGAATCATGATCAACCCTTGATCAAATGATGAATATAACTTCAAAAATATTGATGTTGACCAAAAATCTTGAAGTTTGACTGTATGTGGGCCACAATTGACTTTTGACCTAGTACAGTTGATTTTCAGGCATCTGAGCAATTGACTGAGAAAACTTCTTGTGCAAGGCATAAAGCTTGAAATTGATGATCTTGAGAACATATTGGGACCATGGAAAGCATTTGTTACCTTTGGAGCTCCCACACCCTGATAAAGATGGAAACCCTAATTTATGGTACATTGCCTTAAGAGGGAGTTTGTCTGATCAACTCTTGGGCATCCTTGAGCAACTTGAGGACCTCAATGGGCATATGTTGAGTAAAACGAGAGGGAAAATTTTGGGGTACAACAACTTCCCCTGTTCAATATTATTAAACCTGAGGATGTAGATTGGCTTGTCTGCCTTTCGTAATCTGAAGGTGGAAGATGATTGAACACTAAGTGCCCAGAAATTTGCACTCGTCTGAGATGGTGCAGGACTGTGCAGGTAGTGTCGGGAATGGGCTTACAAATTCCATTTGGAGGAGACGACATAAGGTCACCGGAGATGGGCTTAAAGATGCCATCCAGAAGATATTATGGAGAACCGTCAGGGATGGGCTTAAAGATGCCATCCAGTAGAGGTGACGACGAAGCGTTGGAGATGGGATTAAAGACGCCATCTAGAATAATATTGATTTTGTGAGATATTCCTTCGATGAGGATTCTTGTTCCTGTTGTTAAGGAGGGATCTGCTGAGGAATGTCGGTCTCTGTGTTGGGAGAAGTAGAATTTTGGGAGCTTCAGTTGTCCGTTACTCTACTAGGGAATCATCTCTTAGTCTAGCAGGTGAAAGTGAACTGCTATCTGGTCGTGCTCCAGGATTTACAGTGATTTGCTGAGGATGATAAGATTAACTGCTATCTGGTCGCGCTCCAGGTTTCACAGTGACTTACTGGGGAGATGAGATTAAACTTGCTATCTGGTCGTTCTCCAGACTTTGCAATTTCTTAATTCTTATCTGATCGTCCTCCAGGCTTCAGAAGGATTTAAGTGGTTATCCGGTCGCATCCGGGTTTCAAATTGAACTTGAGGCATACTAGTATCCGGCCGATTTCCAGGCTTCACAGTAACTTGTTGGGAATTAATCTGTTTTTCGGTCAATTTTTGGGCTTCATAGCTTGAATTTAAGCTATACCACTATCTGGTCGATTCCAGGCTTCTTAGTATTTTGGTGAAATCAAGAAACTATCCGGTCGATTTCCGGGCTTCATAGCTTGTATTGGAATAGAAATAGTATCAATTTGACTGAACCAGGGAAAACTTGTGAGAACTTCAACTAGGAGAGAAATCTTAGTATCGATTTGATTGATCCCAAGAGAGGTCTCAGATTAACTTTGACCGACATAGAAATTAGGGGAATCTTAGCGGCGATTCGGCTGACCCAGACGAAAGTCTTAAAACGTCTTCAACTAGAATAGAAACCTTAGTGTCTATTTGACTGAACCAGAGAAAACTTGTGAGAATTTCAACTAGGAGAGAAATCTTAGTATCAATTTGACTGATCCTGGGAGAGGTCTCAGATTAACTCCGACTGGCATAGAAATCAGAGGAATCTTAGCGGAGATTCGGCTGACCCAGGCGAAAGTCTTAAAATGTCTTCAACTAAAATAGAAACCTTAATGTCGATTTGACTGAACTAGAGAAAACTTATTAGAACTTCAACTAGGAGAGAAATCTTAGTATCGATTTGACTGATCCCGGGAGAGGTCTCGAATTGACTTTGACCGACATAGAAATCAGGGGAATCTTAGCGGCGATTCGGCTGACCCAAACGAAAGTCTTAAAACGTCTTCAACTAGAATAGAAACCTTAGTGTCGGTTTGACTGAACCAGAGAAAACTTGTGAGAACTTCAACTAGGAGAGAAATCTTAGTATCGATTTGACTGATCCCGGGAGAGGTCTCGGATTAACATCGACTGACATAGAAATCAGGAGAATCTTAGCGGCGATTCGGCTGACCCAGACGAATGTATTAAAATGTCTTCAACTAGAATAGAAACCATAGTGTCAGTTTGACTGAACTAGAGAAAACATGTGAGAACTTCAACTAGGAGAGAAATCTTAGTATCGATTTGACTGATCCCGAGAGAGGTCTCGGATTAACTTTGACTGGCATAGAAATCAGGGGAATCTTAGCGCCGATTCGGACGACCCAGACGAAAGTCTTAAAACATCTTCAACTAGAATAGAAACCTTAGTATCGGTTTGACTGAACCAGAAAAAATGTTGGAATATCTTTAACTGGAATAGAAACCTTGGTTTCGGTTTGACTGATCCAGAGAGAACTCGTGAGAACATGATTGCATCCTTCCCTGAAAGGTAAAGGGTTAGTCGTATGCAATGGCATGATGTATGAGATGTATTGCGTAAGGATGTTCTAAAAATAAATGAGATTATGCTATATAATATGTATGTGCATGCCATGATGTATGGATATGTAATGCCATTGTGATACTCTCTAGCTGGGGAGAATAAATCCTGGACTACTGCTGGAGAATATAAGGAGTTGATTTCTTTGTTTCTGCTGGGGATAGTGAACGAAGATGATTAGTTGGAAATTTACATCCATTCTGCTTGAGAACATTCTGCCGGGAGAGACTTTGTCTGAGAACAATCCTGCAGGGTAATGACTCTGTGGGGAAGGGAGATACTCTGTTGGAAGATCTACTAATTTGGAGAAATAAACTCAGTTGGGGTTGAACTTCCATTGCTGGATAGGAGAGCTCTGTTGGAGATTGAGCTTCCGCCGTCAGAGAAATAAACTATGCTCAGGAGAAAAACTTTATAAATTGTTTATGATTATATAGTTCGGCTGGGGAATACATATATTAGCTTTCTGAAAGAACCCGCTGGGGAAGTGATTCTTACTTAGGGACCTGGAGATCAGACTTTGGTTGTCTCGGCTCTGTGGGGAGTATAGGTATCACTGGCTTATATGTGATAGTGACTTCGCTTCCAAGTGTCTCTGTCCCTTGTACCATGATGGACGGGGTAACTGTCGACATTTAGGTTTTGCACCAGTTTCTTTGAGTTCTTAGTAATTGTCTTTCTATTTTATATGCAAATATTTGTGAACAGTAATCATATTCAAATGCATATGTCAAGAATAAAACATTGGACATTTTTGCAAACAAAACAGAAAACGAAAAAACAAACACACACAGTTTTTTGTACTTAAAAGACGCTTTGTATTGATTTGAAGTTTGCCTATAACAGGATTTTTTTTACAAGGAGGCTGACGCTCTAGCAAGAGAACGCCTCCGTAAAAATGTAAATCATTACAAGAATTGTGTACAAAAAGAAAAAAACTATGTGAAGTGATCCCATTGAGTTTCAATTCTGCTATTTCCCCTATGTCTTCGAGCATCTCATCACTTTGCTGCTTGTCCGAAGCTGACTGGTTTGATCAGTACCGTTTGAGCTTGATTACTGATTATTAAGGTCTGATTGCAAGGTGATCCAATGGGATATAGTGATACGCTTTAATCCCTAACTTTTTCCTGGACCTCCCTTTCGGGTTTTTAGTCCACCAGGATACCCTTTTTTTCCTAAGCCGCCTTTTCAGGTTTTCGACTTGTCGGGTGTACAAATTTTTTCATTTTTATCCCTAATTTTTTCCTGAACCCTTTTGGTTCGCCGGGATGCCCTTATTTTTGCCTAGGTATGTCAACCTAGTGGGTCTTTATTATGCGTAGTATTTTTTCACTATGTCCACATTAACAGGGTGTGGAAGGTCGTCACCATCCATGGTGGTCAGAATCATGGCTCCACCAAAAAATATGTTCTTGACTATAAATGGTCCCTCATAGGTGGGAGTCCATTTGCCCCTGGGATCACCTTGCGGAAGTATGATGCGCTTGATTACCAGATCCCCTACTTGATACGCTTGTTGTCTGACTTTTTTGTTGAAGGCCTTGATCATCCGTTTCTGATACATTTGACTATGGCAGATAATAGTAAGTATTTTCTCGTCGATTAAGTTCAATTGATCAAGTCGAGTCTGGATCCAATCATCTTCGCTCAAACCCGCATCTTTCATGATCCGTAGAGAAAGAATTTGGACCTCTATGGGTAGGACAGCCTCCATGCCATATACCTGAGAATAGGGTGTTTCCCCTGTCGACATACGTGCTGAAGTATGGTACCCGTGTGTAGCAATAAAAATGTTGCGAGGTAAATCGGAGATCGAGCTATTAATTAACTCGACTCACAAAAAGAAAGAGTCACCACCGCGCTATATTATTTCCAAGAGAAAAGGGAAAAGAGCGAAATAAAACCCTTAAATATGCAATGTAAAATAGTACTTAGAAGTAATGAAAATACAATGCGTTTTTGAAAAGAGATCTAGAGTTCGGGGGTTGGTTATGCAATGGGAAGGTATTAACACCCAATACATCTATAGTATCCTATAGGAACCTTTTGAAATATCTTATTATTAAAATTGTTTGTTTGATTAAAAGTAGTCCGTTTGGCTAAAAATGGGTGTGGACGAGATTTTGAAGATACGACGACCTAATGTCGAAGTTTTGGCTTAAAAGGTGTGAGTTTAAAAATGGATTCTTTTAGGAAAATTATTTTAGGTTTATCAAAATAGTAAACAAACAAAAGATGAGTGAGGGTATTCGCACGATTGGATGAGATGTGTTTGATGACGTGAAGTCAACAAAGTTAAAACATTTCCCTTGGATTTGAGACGGACGAAAGGTAAAGATTAGACGATCAAGAATAAAGTTAATTATAGCGACAATGGAACAATTAAATAAACAACAAATATTAAATAGAAGACTAATTTATACTAGCATGCAATTTTGAATAATTAAATAAACCGCAGAAATTAAATAAAACATGTATTTGAATAATTAAAAAATAACAAACATTAAGTAGAATATTTAATTTATAAAACATGTAAATAAATAATAAAATTTTTAAACAAAATATTAATTTATAGCATGTATTCTAAACAATTTAAAAAATAACAAAAAATTAAATGAAAGATTAATAGCATGACAAAAATTAAATAAAGGATAAACTGAATTAAGTATGTTTTTGTATTTTATAAAGAACTAACTTGATATTATACATCAAATTAATAGAGATGAAAGAAAAATGCTTAAAAGAGCAAAAAAACTAAAAATTGGTCCAGCAAGAATCGAACTCAAGCCTCTTTAGACTATAACTATTTGGCCCAGCCACTAAACCATTGATGTCTTTTTGTTATGCACTCTCTAAGCCAAATAAAAAAAGTAAATAAATCGGGTTGGGCTCTAAAATTTAGGCCCAAACCCGAATTGACCTTTGGAGAAATTGAAGGGTTTTCGAAACCCTAGGGAAGCAAGGAAGGGCGCCGCGGCTACTTGGCATTGGGAAGTGATATTGCATAATTGAATATTATTCCAATAACTCTTATCTATGCTTATCATAGAAAAACTAATCTCTTCTCTCTTCTCTTTCCAAGATTTCTCTCTTCTCAGTAAACAACAACAACAAAAACTTTATACCAAATTTAATCTCTCTCTCCCTTGCGCTTAAACCTATCAAGAACTCTCATCATCCTCAAAAGAAACATCTAATCTAAACAGATTCGAGCTGGTCAGCTTCAACCATCCTCTGATAATCCTCGAGAAAGATATCGTTGTAGAGCTCTCCTCTATCGTTACCTTTGTCCGACTCAAGTTCGTCGCAAATGATGTCGGATTTAACAGAAGCGCGGCTGGTACGGGTGGAAGTAAGTTATGTTATTTTACTGACTAAACTGAAAGAGGCAGTACTTGAAGCAAAGTTGGCCGAGCAAAATGGAGTTTCGTGTCTAGGCTATTTCGTGATAGCTGTGTGGTTCGCTGAACGACGGGATGTTGGGTATATGTTTGGAACAGTGAGCGATTGAAAATTAGAGGAAATAAGGGGGGAACAAGGTTGAGCTAGCGGTTTCGATGGAAGCTGATTGAAACACTGATGTATCGGTGAAGGAAAAGAGCAATGATGAGAAGATTGGATTGAAGCGTTTCCGGTGATGGATTGTGTTTTTCGGTGGTCTGAAATGGGTTGAGGGAATTTGTTGGTGGAATACTATAGGTGAATGTGATGTTGTGGGTGTAGGACTGGGAAAGAAACAGGAGGTTGAGTTTTGGACAAGCAACGGAGATTCGGGTCAGTTGATGTGGCTTCTGGAAGATGAGTTTGTAGGTTAACAGAGATTTAAAGATTGGAGGACGTCAGTGATTGTTAGCATAATTATGCATTACTTCCACTTCTTCTTGTCTGTTTGCTTCTTCCGTATGTTCTCTAAGTTGTTTGAGCATTTTATGTTATGCATAAGGTTTTGGTAATATGAAAGTATGTAATGATGTCTGAAGTTTTTTTTTATAGTGATACTTTGTAGGTGAGTGGAAGGTTGAAGCAAGGTGTGGAGCTGAGGTTTAAGTTGTGATCAGAAGCTTTGTTGATAACAGGATATGGGTTTTGGGGTGAAGATGAAGGTGAAGGTGAGTGAGTTACGGCAGCAGCTGACGAAGAGATGGCTTCCCCTGGTGGTTGCGATGGTGTTTAACGGAAGATAAATGTTGGAGAGGCTGGGGACTTCTCTAAACCGGCTTGAAATGCATTAATATCAGTGGCGACAAAATCGAGGCATCATACTGCCAACAAGTAAAGTTTGATGGATGGATTATTAAAAAACAAAGGTATTGAGTTCTGATGCCGGTTTGATTTGTTAATAGGTTGGGCATTTTGGAGGGAAAAAAAGTTAATATGGATTTGTTGTTTTAACAGATTATGCAGGTTTACGATTTGGTAACGGGTCAGTAAATTTTTAAAGAAAGATTTGTTAACAGGTTATGCTAATAGGCTGTAAACTATAGGTATTTAACAATGTCCTATGTTTTTCTAACAGATTACAACTTAATCTTATTAATATCTGATTTGTTGGTTTTTGACAGATTACACATATATAAACGATCCAAGCATGAAAAGTGATTAACTATGCAAACGAATTTGGAAGGCATTGATGTATATGTGGAAAAAAGTTTGCAGAAATAATGGGAAGAAGAATACCTATCGGAGTCTCTCCGATGTAGCTTCAGAAAAACAGTAAGTTCTCCCTCCTTTAATCCTCTATGTGTGTTTTCTGTTTTTTCTCTTGCTGAATTTTTGTGTTTCTCTTGTTGTATCTCCTATCTGATTTTTTTAGTGTGATTCTTGGACAAAACTCTCTCCTTTTTTGTTGATAGAGGCCCTTATTTATAGTGAAATGTGTGGGGTTTTAGGGGGGAAAACAGTAGAGATTTGAACTGTTTTGGCAAGCTGTTTTCATGCTTTGTTCCCACAATTTATTTTAACCATTTTGATGCAATTCTGTGGCTACTGTGATGCAGGTTGGAGCAGATTGTATAGCAGTTTACAGCAGATTTTGGAAGCATTTGGGGCTGCTGTATGTTGCTGTTTTTTCAGGATGTTTGTAGCATTTTACAACATCTTTTCTTTGGACTGCTATGCTGCATTTCTGGGCTAGTTTGCTGCCTTGTTGACCAGTAAAAATGCAACAAAATTGGGCTTGAAAATGGGTTGCAAAATGGACTGCATTAGAAACTTTGTTGGGCTGATTTTTTTTTAGTGTTGAAAATATATTTTGTAGAAACTTGTATCTTCTTTGCGACTTTTTAATAATAACTCAAATAAATTTGTAACACAAATGGAATTTGTTCTCCAATATAATTCCTTCAATTCTTTTGTAAAATCATGAACAACTTTGAATCTTCGATTGAAATTTAGAATCTTGATACGTCTTGATAAAATTCTAAGTCTTCCATTTGAATTTGGGAAATAATTGAATAATACTTGGATGAATTGTTGAATGATGAATAAATAATAATGCAAGCTTTAGGACTTCAATCTTGCATTTTGTAATATAAATCCAAATAAATCACATGAATTGATTTTGTAATCAAATAGCAATCCTCATGTAATTAATCTTGTGATGAACGATTACTTGAATCAAATTCCTTTTCTAATATCTCCTCAATAAATGCTTCATGTGTGTTCAAATAACCATAATGTAAATCCACCAAAATAATCACACAAAATAATCTTGAATAAATATTTCATGCGATAAATAATTATCCTTGAATGAGATCTCTTGGTAGCTCCTCTTTAATTATCGCTTGAATTCAAATAAAGGAAATTCCAAGTATCCCGAATAAATTCTTCTAGAATGGTTTTGAATTTAATCATTCCATTTTGACGAAATTCACTCCTCGTCATGAGAAAACTTGCAGATGACTTTTGGTCTAAATGATCGAAAATGACTGGCATAGCTTGGTTTCCTTGTATTTTAAAGCAATGTGAAACACACATGAACCAATGATAGTAGAACTTCGACTGTTTTTTCTGAAAAATTTTAGGGACACTTGAGACCATCTGTTGGACAAAGTGTGGAAATAAACACACAATCATCTGAAATTCTCTTTGATGAATCAGCCTTTGAGAACCAACGATCGACCGCATTTATGTCCCGAGACTCGAAACCCTAATTGATGTGTGACTTCCAATGCTCTTCTTTCAGACCTATTTCCTGCACATGGAATAAAAAAACAAAACATACACTTCGTGCTTGATTAGTGGTTAGTCATTCATAAGATAAAAATGCTCACAACACTCGATAATATCTACACAGTCAAAGCTCGAATCTGAAACCTTCAAAACCTACCATACTCTGGGACCTTGATGTATATATAAAACAATGTGAATGAAGCAGGGATCTTGGGTCAAAAATTGGGGTATGACACCGTGAAGAGCAAACGGTAATATCTTGTGCCAGTCTTTATATGTCACCGTCATCTTCTGTATGATCTTTTTAATATTCTTGTTAGCAGCTTCAACAACCCCATTCATCTTCGGCCGGTAAGGAGAAGAGTTGTGATGCTGAATCTTGAACTGTTTACAGAGTTCAATGATCATCGAGTTGCTGAGATTTGAAGAAGTGAAAAACACAAGAAGGGGGGGGGGGGGGGGGGGGGGGTTGAATTGAAACTTAAAATCAAAATCAGTAGGGAACACGTTTATTTTTATCCTGGTTCATTTGATCTCAAACTACTCCAGTCCACCCGCCAAGGTGATTTTGCCTCTCTCCAACGAGGACTTAATTCACTAATCAAACTGATTACAATTCTACTTTAACAACTGTTAAAGTCTTCTTGAGTCCAAAACCACAACCCGGTTTTCTCAAGGAATTTCACTAAACAGTTAATTGAATAAAAGTGTACAATGATGTTTCTAAATAAACAGTATCACAAACTTGTGATGTATTACGCAGTTTAATATTGAATTGTTGAAGATGAAGAATGAAAGCTGCGTTGTTTACTTTTTCATGTGAGTTTTTCTTTTTGAGCGCAGTTGTTCATCATCATGAAATCTTCTTCTTGGCAGCTTTAAATAGGCCTTACAATAGTGACATAAGAAGATACTTTTGGTATATCCATAACACGCGTTAATGAGCTTTCCAAATCAGGAGATCATTGTCTGTTTGTAGCTGTTACTTGTGATCTTGCATTGATGGAATTGTAACGCTTCAGAGCTTCTTACATCAGAGGATGAATGTTACCGTTGAGAGTTCTTTACAGCTTGATCATAATTTTTCACATCAGAGTATCAGAGATTCTGTTTCACAGCGTTGGTGCATTCAGAAGTTCAATCAGAACTTCTTCATATAAGCGTGTAATGCATATTTGATACATCTGAATCTTTCATTGTCCTCTCAACTTCTGTGTTCACATAAGCAGAACTTTTGGTGATGTTATGGCAGAACTTCTAATTGCATCAGAACATATTTTTCACATCAGAACTTCCTTCATGAAACGATACTTTTATTAGCGAGCATATTTGTTCTTTATTATCATGTGTTTGTCATCATCAAAACTCTTACTGGGATGTAGAACTAAATTATGTTCTAACAATCTCCCCCTTTTTGATGATGACAAAAACTAGTATATTTTAATGGAATATAAAGAATAATAATTAAAAGGCTCCCCCTGAGTATAATACTCGGCTAACGAGAAAATAAAATACTTCCTTGACGATCTTATGATTATGAGTCAAAATATTCTCCATTCTCCACCATTTTGTTAAGAATCAAAAAGTGGTAAAGACTCTGATTGGCTTGCTCTGACAGAAGTGCTTGAAACAGTGTGACATTCTCTTCTGAATACATCTGAGATTCTTTAGAGAGCTTCTGATGTTGTATTTCCATTCCTGTTTCAAATAGTTTCAGAGCCAGTAATCTTCTATTTCTGATTTCCTCTGAAACCTGCGAATCTTTTAAATTCAATGCTTTGGAACATATTCTTTCTTTCCTCCATGTGTAGAGAGCATCCAGAGTCCAGGTGTTAATACTGGAGTTTCAACCTTGTTGTTAAAATTATCTGCAACATAGATGATTTTGTCTTTTGGTACCCGTATCTTTCTGGGTCCATGACTGTTAGAGTTTCCAAAATTCTGTTTGAATTTTGGTTTAGTATAAAACTCCTTACCAACATGTTTTATTTCATGTGTTTGCCCAGTGGCGAAGTGAGAATAGAGAGGAATGCGTTTGATAACCAGATCCTTAACTTTCTTAGGTTGGGATACTTTGCATTTGTATCCTATGCCTATTCTACCATTCCTGCTAACTCCATAGATCATTGAAGCCATTTTGCTTCTATCTATGTTTTTAGCCAGAAACTTCTGAAAGCTTTGATCATATTCCTTTATGATCTTATCAGCATTATTGGAATCCTATGAGATTATTTCCTTCTGAGAGTTTTGTAAATCATTTTCTAGTTTTGAAATCTTTTCTTTTAACTCAGAGTTTTCTAATCTCAGACTCTCAGTTTCTTCAAAGTCAGAAGCAAGATCCTTTTTCAGGTTCTTGAATTTGACTATGAGTTGCTGATACCTTTCTAAAATTTCACTCAGACTTTCTCCTAGTTCAACTTTAGTAAAATTAACAGTAAAGTCAGGAAATACCTCTTTAGCGTTTGATCCTGATTCTGATTCAGAATATTCACAGACTTCTAATAAGTTGTCTGTTTGAGCTATATTGGCTTGTTCATCTTCTGATTCTGTTTCGTCTTTATAAGATTCAGATTCATCCCATGTTGCCATAAGACATTTGTTCTTCTCCTTAACAAACTTCCTTTTATGTTTCCCCTTCTGAAGCCTTGGACAATCACTTTAGTAATGAACTTGTTTATTGCATTCATAGAAGGTAATGATTTTGTTACTTTATTTTCTGTATCCAGAGGATTGTTCAGAGTCATTTCCTGTTCTTCTAGAGTTTTTGAAATTCTTCTGCTTGTGCTTCCACAGCTGATTGATTCTTCTGGATAGAAAGAACAGTTCATCTTCTTTTGACGAGGATTCTCTAGAGTTTTCTGCTTCTTCTTCTGCCTTCAAGGTTTTGGTTTAATATTTGTTAGATTTCAGAGCGAGAGACTTACATTGCTTCTGAGGCTCATCATGTTCTAACTCTATCTCATGGCTTCTGAGGGAGCTGACAAGTTCTTCTAGAGATATTATGTTCAGATCTTTTTCTAGTTTGAGGGTCGTGACCATTGGTCTCCATTGTTTTGGTAAACTTCTGATGATCTTCTTTACATGATCAGCAATTGAGTACCCTTTGTCAAGAACCTTTATCCCTACCACCAGAGTTTGGAATGTAGAGAACATTGTTTCAATAGTTTTGTCTTCTTCCATTCTGAAGGCTTCATACTTCTGAATGAGCCCAAGGGCTTTGGTTTCTTTTACTTGCATGTTGCCTTCATGCATCATTCTCAGAGAATCAAACATGTTCTTAGTTGTTTCTCTGTTTGTGATCTTCTCATACTCTGAATATGTGATGGCACTCAAGAGACTCGTTCTGGCCTTGTGATGATTTCTGAAGTCTTGCTTTTGATGATCTGTCATCCTTTTTCTGTCAATCTTCTAACTGCTTTCATCAACAGGATGTATGTATCCATCAGTTACCACATCCCAGAGGTCAGCATCATAGGTTAGGAAGAAACTTCTGATCATATCCTTCCAGTAGTCAAAATTTTCACCGTCAAATATTGGAGGGCTGCTGCTGATGTTCTGACTTGTTCCCATCATAGTGTTATCCCTCTTTGGATCTTTATCTGACACGGTTAAGTAATTGCACCCAGATCCAGGTGCTCTGATACCAACTGAAGAAGTGAAAAACACAAGAAGGGGGGGGGGGAGGTTGAATTGAAACTTAAAATCAAAAGCAGTGGGGAACATGTTTATTTTTATCCTGGTTCGTTTGATCTCAAACTACTCCAGTCCACCCTCCAAGGTGATTTCGCCTCTCTCCAACGAGGACTTAATTCACTAATCAAACTGATTACAATTCTACTTTAACAATTGTTAAAGTCTTCTTGATTCCAAAACCACAAACCGGTTTTCTCAAGGAATTTCACTAAACAGTTAATTGAATAAAAGTGTACAATGATGTTTCTAAATAAATAGTATCACAAACTTGTGATGTATTACACAGTTTAATATTGAATTGCTGAAGTTGCAGAATGAAAGCTGCGTTGTTTACTTTTTCACGTGAGTTTTTCTTTTTGAGTGTAGTTGTTCATCATCATGAAATCTTCTTCTTGTCAGCTTTAAAAATAGGCCTTGCAATAGTGACATAAGAAGATATTTTTGGCATGTCCATAACACGTGTTAATGAGCTTTCCAAATCAGGAGATCATTGTCTATTTGTAGCCGTTACTTGTGATCTTGCATTAATGGAATTGTAACGCTTCAGAGCTTCTTACATCAGAGGATGAATGTTATCGTTGAGAGTTCTTTATAACTTGATCAGAATTTTGCACATCAGAGTATCAAAAATTATGTTTCACAGCGCTGGTTCATTTAGAAGTTCAATCAGAACTTCTTCATATAAGCGTGTCATGCATATTTGATACGTCTGAATCTTTCGTTGTCCTCTCAACTTTTGTGCTTGCATAATCAGAACTTCTGGTGATGTTCTGGCAGAACTTCCAATTGCATCAGAACATCTTTTTCACATAAGAACTTCCTGCATGAAACGGTACTTTTATTAGCGAGCATATTTGTTATTTATTATCATGTGTTTGTCATCATCAAAACTCTTACTGGGATGTAGAACTAAATTATGTTCTGACAAGATTGGTATCATTATCTGTGATGATTCTCCTGGGGATACCATAACGACAAACCAAGTTATGCTTGATGAACCGTGCCACCACGTTCTTAGTAACCGTAGAAAAGGAGGTAGCCTCAGCCCACTTCGTAAAGTAATCAATGGCCACTAGGATGAAGTGGTGCCCATTGGACGCGGTAGGTATGATCTCGTCGATCATGTCAATGCCCCACATTGCAAAATGCCAGGGAGCCATCAAAACATTCAAAGGAACTGGAGGTACATGCACCTTATCAGTGTAGATTTGGCACTTATGACAGGTTCGAGAATGTTGATAACAGTCGGCTTCCATAGTGGACCAATAATATCCTGCCCGTAGGATTTTCTTTGCCATGGTATGTCCACTGGAATGAGTGCCAAAGGTACCTTCGTGTAGGTCTGCCATGATCCTCTCTGCCTCGCTCTTGTCTACACACTGCGGTAAGGTAGAGCCATGGTTGCGCTTATAGAGGATTCCTTTACTGAGGAAGAACTTTGCATCAAACCTTTTCAGAAATTTCTTGTCATTGACAGATGCCCCCTCGGGGTATTCTTGAGCCTCGAGATACCTTTTCACCTCATGAAACCAAGGTTTGTCGGCTACCTCCCCAATATCGATCTCACAGCAGTATGCCCGTTCATCCAACCTCTCAATAGTGATTTGGGGAGCTTCATTGTCCCACCTGACCTTGAACATTGACGACATAGTAGCTAGCGCGTATGTTAACTGATTCTCTTCTCGTGGGAAATGTTCAAAGGTGATCTCTTCAAAATGCGGCAGCAGTGTCAGTACATACTCTTTGTAAGGAATAAGGTTCGGGTGCTTCGTATCCCACTCGCCTTTGATATGACTTATCACCAAAGCGGAGTCCCCGAATACACTCAAGAACTTGATCCTTAGGTCAATAGCAGCTCGAAGTTCCATGATGCATGCTTCATACTCCGCCATGTTGTTGGTGCAGTTGAAACATAATCGGGCAGTGAATGGAGTATGACAGCCCTCATTAGATATGATTACAGCGCCAATGCAGTTACCTAGTGCGTTTGAGGCTCCATCAAAATACATAGACCATCGGGATCCTTCCTCAGGTCCTTCATTCGGTCCAGGTTCTTCACAGTCGGTTACTAACATGATATTCTCATCCGGGAACTCAAAATTCATAGAATGGTAGTCGTCCATGGCCTGATGCGCCAAATGATCAGCTAACACAATTCCCTTGATTGCCTTTTGGGTTGTGTATTGGATGTCGTATTCAGTTAAGATCATTTGCCATCTTGATATCCTTCCGGAGAGAGCGGGCTTCTCGAAAATGTACTTGATCGGATCCATCTTAGATATCAACAAAGTAGTGTGGGTCAACATATACTGTCTCAGTCGACGAGCAGCCCATGCTAAAGCGCATAATGTTTTCTTGAGCAGTGAGTATCGTGTTTCATAGTCGGTAAACTTTTTGCTAAGGTAGTATATTGCGTGCTTTTTTCGACCAGACTCGTCATGCTCCCCCAGCGCACACCCTATTGAATTATCTAGCACTGTTAAGTATATTATCAAAGGTCTTCCTTCAGTCAGAGGCATAATAATAGGACGCTCTTGGAGATATTGTTTGATTCTGTCAAAGGCTACCTAGAATTCGTCATTCCACTTTACCACTTGATCTTTCTTCTGAAGCTTGAAGATCGGCTCACAAGTAGCAGTCAGATGTGAAATGAAGCGGGAAACGTAATTTAGTCGTTCCAAGAAACCTCTAACCTCCTTCTCTGTACGGGGAGCCGACATCTCTTGTATGGCCTTCACCTTTACAGGGTCTACTTGAATACCTTTGTCACTGACAATGAATCCCAGAAGCTTACCAGACCTTACCCCGAAGGTGCACTTGTTCGGATTTAACCTCAGCTTGTACGTCTTCAACCTATCAAACAACTTTTGTAGATGATCAAGATGTTCTTCTTCAGTTTAAGACATGGCTATCATATCATCGATGTAAACCTCTATCTCATGGTGAATCATATCATGGAACAGAACTACCATAGCTCGCTGATAAGTTTCCCCAGCATTCTTCAACCCAAATGGCATCACCTTAGAGCAGAAAGTTCCCCACTGTGTAACAAAGGTTGTCTTCTCCATGTCTTCAGGTGCCATCTTGATCTAATTGTAGCCAGAGAAACCGTCCATGAAGGAAAAGACTTTGTGTTGTGCAGTGTTGTCAACCAGAACATCGATGTGGGGAAGCGGGAATTCATCCTTGGGGCTTGCCCTGTTCAGGTCTCTGTAATCCACACACATTCGTACTTTACCATCTTTCTTAAGTACTGGAACTACATTAGCAACCCACTGCGGATAGGAGGTGACAACTAAGAACCATGCGTTGAACTGCTTCATAACCTCTGCTTTAATCTTTTCTGACATCTCAGGGTGCATACGGCAGACCTTTTGCTTTACTAGAGGGCAGTCTTCTTTAGTCGGCAGACGATTAACCACTATATCCGTGTCTAGTCCCGACATGTCTTCATATGACCAGGCGAAGATTTCAACATACTCATGCAACATCTGTACCAACCGCTGTTTGACTTTAAGCTCCATATTTGCACCTATCTTAACCTCTTTTTTGTCTTCCTCTATACCCAAGTTCACTGTCTAAACCGACTCTTCATGAGGCTGTACGGCCCTTTTTTCTTGCTGTAATAGTCTAGCAAGTTCCAAGGGTACTTCACAATCTTCCTCACCTTCGTCCTTGGCTTGGTTGATCGGATTTTCAAAGTCATAATGAGCAGTAGCAGAACTGTTATCAATGGGATCCAGAGTGGATATGGATCTACATTTAGATACGTGAGTGTGTGTAAGAGCATAGCTGTATAGACAGAATAAAATAAAATAAAGACAAAGAGCGCAAAATTTATATGCAAACGTCCAATGCTTTATTAATGTCATATGAAAATGAAACATGACAACCCTCACAAATAGAACCATTGTGCCTCGGGTAAGACACATGGCTATAGAGTTTATATTGTTTTTAAATTACATATCCGAAAAAATCAAAAAGACAATTACTCCTGAACAAAAGTAATCGGCACAAAGTCCTTGGCGGTCCAGTTACTGAGTCCACCGTTGGTAGTCGGGAAGATCCACCTGTCAATGTCGAAATCACCATCATTGTCTTCAAGTGCATTGACCCCAGGATTGCTGATGCGTAGGGGAGGTCCTCCAGCCCGAGCACGACGAACAACCCTTTCAGCACCTGTAGTAAAGCCCAAACCAGATTTGTCATACTTGTAATGAATAATTGAGAGCTGACCCCAAATGGTAGACCCACCTTCTTCAAGTACTGCTCGCGTATCTTTGAGAGAAGCCATCTTCAAAGGAGGCTTGGTGACTTTCGGAGGACTGTCAATAGTTTTTGTTGTAGCCGAAATATGAGGTACCTCTTCAATGTTCTGGCAAGGAGTCTCGATGAACTCGCTATCCATCTCTACATATCTAAAGGAGTTCAAGTGACTGATCATGTACTCCTCTTCACCGTGCACAATGACAATCTTTCCTCTTACTGGGTACTTCAACATTTGGTGGAGGGTGGAAGTAATAGCCCCAACCCCATGTATCCAAGGACGTCCCAACAAGCAAGAATATGATGGTTTGATATCCATTACGTAGAAAGTGGAGTCGAAGGTCTGGGAACCAACTTTGATAGGGACATCCACTTCCCCGTGTACCATCCTCTTCGAACTATCGAAAGCTCTCACTACTATATTGCTAGGCTTCAAGGTCAAGCCTTCGCAGTCTAATCTGTCTAGAGCTTTTTTAGGTAGCACATTCAACGAGGAGCCAGTATCTACCAAAACATGGGCCAGAGTCGTCTCCAGCGGATCAAATTCAATCTCTTTAGCATCAATAAAATAATGTACTTTGTTCTTCAAGGTCCATCAATCATCGGTGTCATGGCCTGGACTCTCCGATGGTAAGCACAACGAGCATTCGGTTTATAGTAGGGAGAGGTGGTGTTCGGATTTTTCAGAGCTTCCCTTAGAGTAACCAGATTGGTCTTCAGCAACTGAGGTAATATCTGAGACAACGTCATGTTAACTCGAGTGAACTGTCTAGTTGGCCTCTCTGCTCTCGGCTGATTATTTCTTTGCTGAGCAGGTGCAGGGTTGGGAATCATAACAGCCCCTACCGCCGGACGGCGCTCGGTTCGATTCTGATTCTTTTGGTTGTATACAACACTGACTTCCTTTTTACCTACAAACGGCTTCCTTGCAGCACTAGAAGAGGCATCCTTCTGAATTTTTCCATTTCGGATTCTAGCTTCCACTCTTTCTCCCGTTAAAATTAGTTCAGTAAAACCCGCCGATGAACTTCCAATCAGATGGTTGAAGAAAGTCCCAGTCAAAGTTCCCAGAAACATATCCACGATCTCTTGGTCAGCGAAGGGAGGTTGAACTCTTCCAACAAAATCTCTCCACTTCTGAGCATAATCCTTGAAACCCTCGTTCAAAACCATAGACAGATTTTGAAGTTGTGTACGGGTGAGAGCGAGGTCTGCATTATATTGATATTCCTTATAAAATGAAGCAGCAAGGTCTTCCCAGTTACGAACATTGGCTCTTTCCAGCTGATAGAACCAATCCAGTTGTGTTCCAGACACATTGTCTTGGAAGAAGTGAACCCACAGGTCTTTGTCAGCAGTGTGAGGCTGTATCTTCCCCACATAAGAACGAATATGCATTTTATGACAAGAGACCCCATCATACTTAGAAAATACTGGTGCCTTGAACTTTGGGGGGATGACAACCCCGAAGACCAGACCCAACTCTTTAAAATCCAGCCCAGGAACCTTCTGGATTTCCATAACGCTCAGACGCTCTTCTAAATGCTTGTACTTTTCATCATCCGGAGGGTACTGCTCCTCATTGTAATTAGTTTCATTATCAGACTCTTTAGGACTAGGGTCCTCTTCTCTGTCTTCAACCTCTTGATTCTCTCCATCTTTGGATGAAGAAGCTAGCTCAACAACCCGTCTTGGCGGCCCTCTGAACCTCCTGCTCATATGTGCTACATCGGTTGTCCTCTTGGTTTTCTTGTTTTTCTTAGTAATCAGAGCCTTCAACTCTTCCTGTCCTTTGACCAGAGCCACAATCATTTGCTGGAACTTCGTGTTCTGAGTCTGAAGATCTTTCACAGTTTTTTCAAGAGCCATTGCTAAAATAAACAACGGAGGTGATGAGAAACCTGTTATGAATCCTGTTATGCAATGATATGTATGATATATGTATGCAATGTTTTCAAAGACTTTGGGAAATTTAACTTTGCGAACCAAAATGAAACAAAGCTTTTATTAGTAAGATTCAAAGTTCAAATTCCTTTAAGGCGTTACAATTAAAAACAAATCTAAAAAACTAGAAAACAAAATCAAAAATCCCATGGATGCTTCCTCTTTGTGCCGAGATAGATATTAAGTCTTCTTTCTTCCTGGAGTTTCTTTGTGAGCTATAAAACCTTCCTCTCCTGGGCATAGAACTGATCCCTGTAAGTATCCCGCTCTTTCTTTAACTGAATCCAAGACCTCTGTAATTCTCCAAGATCAGTGGCCATATCAGGATAGAGAATCGTGTAAGGAATACCTCTTTCAGTAGTGGGTTCCACAATCACTTGTAAAACGGCCATATAGGGCATCATAAGTTTCTGGGCGCGAGCTCACACCCATTGGAGGTAAGATTCCATAGGAATGGAAGCCTTTGGCCCCAAAGCCTTGGCGCCAGATCTGTTTACCACAGCGATACTCTTGAACATCATCCTCATAGTTGAATACAATTCCATCGATAAGTAACTCATGGGGACCATCTCTTCGAGCGTAACCAAATTGTCGCAGATCTAAACAAGGATTTTAGGTTATACCCCCTCTGATGCCAAGTAACGGGACATTAGGGTACTCCCCGCAACGGTCAATAATAGCAGTGTTTTCCATAGCTCGGGAACACCAGAGAATATCCATATGAGCGAGTGACATTATCCTTTGTGACCAACCCACACCTTCTTCATTCTTCAGTACAGACTTAGGGAGGTGATAAATAAACCACCTCGACAGCAATGGCATGCAGCACATAAGAACCCCTTTTCTCTTCATGCTACGAGTATGGAGAGTGTGCAAAACATCTCCGAGCAAGGTAGGAACGGGGTTGCGAGAGAGGAAGATCTTGATAGCATTCACATCTATGAATGAGTCTGGATTAGGGAATAGTACTAAACCATAGATTAGAAGGGCCAAGACCTCCTCAAAAGCCTGAAAATCCATATCATCCCAAAACAACTGGGCCTTGTCTATCAAGAACTTGGCCAGAAAACTCTTGACTCCGCTTCTCGTTTCCCAACTGGATACCACGTCGAACCGTTTCAGATGCAAAGCTGAGGCAATGACTTCTGGCTTAGGAACCTCTTCCAGACCTGTGAAGGGCAACTGTTCAAGGATGGGTATATCCAACAGTTGAGAGAATTCTTTCATGGTGGGCACCAACTGATAGTCTAGAAAGGAGAATTAGTGGTGCTTGGGATCAAAGAACTGAAAGAGTACACTCATCATATTTTAATCAAAGTTTGAAGTAACCAGGTTGAGAAGTCGACCGTGTCTCTTATTGAACGCAGATGTTTCAGAAACCCTTGATACTAGCTCTTTGAGTTGGGCAGGTATCTTCACAAAGCTGATTCGAGTAGTATTTCTATGAACGGAAGCCATGATCTGCAAAATAGAACAAAGATAAATTCCCTTGGTCCTTGAAATGGTTAGTGAAATAAGAATGGATGCTATGTTATGATGCATGATGTCATGATAAATCATAGGTAGAGAAAACACAGACAAATCACACCAAGTTCTTAGGTTTAAGGATTGCATGATGTTAAAGGTCATACCCTCTTAAAGTTTAGTTGGTTTCAAACCAGTCTTAGAAAATTAACCGAGTTCTAAAGATTCTCAATATCAATGATCATCCTTTATCAGGCGTTGTTTCAGCTCAAGTAATCTTTTCTTGCGGCTGAAATATCCCGAAAGTATGATCTCAATGAGTATAGCATCGAGTATCAACCAATCCTCAGCTTTATACCGAGGTTGGATATCTCACTACTTTCTAATGGCCGAGTTTGTTCAACTAAGGTTCTAAGGTCCGTTAGTGCGTCACGACACCACGCGGCGGCCCCGTATTCTCCTTGTTTCCCTATGAAGGATACCGGTACCAACCAAAGTGTCACACCAACACAACCACCGCTTAAACCATATCGGTCTATGTTGTACAGTCTCCACGATCTATTTCTGTTTACCTAAAAAGTGTCCCCAGATCCAGGTGCAGGATCTTTAACAATGCCCAAGCAAAACCCTTGAATTTAAAGCAGGCAAGGCAAAACAAGAAAGCAATTTTAAAATGACCTAGTTCCTAAGGTATACCCCACTTATTTATTGCCCCCAGCAGATTCTCCAATTCTGTGATGTGGTGGAAGAACCGACTATTAATACTAGTTTTCATTTTTTATTCGCAAAATGTCGCGGTAAGAAAGAGTCACCACCGAATTTTATTTTATCCAATCAGGAAAAGGAAAAAGAACAGAAAAAACCTTTTTAGAGATGTTTCTGAGTACGGAAAGGGAAAGTGCTAGCACCCTTTTTATCCGTGGTTTTCCACGGGCTCTTAGGTACTTTCTCATTTTGAAAACTGCTTGTGTGTGCTTTGCTGTGAAAAGTTTTGTATTACTTCGTTTTAACCCTTGTTTCTGTCCTCAAGAGTGTTATGAAGTTGTTTTTGAAAACTTGGTTTGAAAAGTGTTGGTGTGAAAAAGTTTTTATTTTTTTGAGCAAGTACCTAACAGTTATCTACCTACTCGAAAAAAGTTTGTTCGTTTTCCTTTCAGACAATGCTATCCCATTATTGAGAAATAGGTAGCATCATCGTTGGAGTTTTAAGGGACGTCCGAAAGGGACAAATACAGTCACTAAAGAAATGACTAGGAAACCTTAGTAATTACCCTAAAGTCCTAAAGATCTTTCCGAGGCAACATTCGAATGGGTCATTTTTAATCTTTTAGACTGGAGGGCAACCACTAAAATTCCCTATGCTTAGTGATTGTTTACCGAAGGCAACCAAAGTGAGGAAAACCCTAGGAGTGAACATGTGCATGTGTTTATGTTTCAGTTAATTTAGTCTTTGCACAATTAGGGTTATCTACCGTATTAATTTTCCAGTATTCTTTCCATACAATCCTATTAGCATACATCTAACAGTTTATAATTTGCGGGAATTAAAAGTGCGGAAAGTTTAAAGTTCTAGCAATTACATGGCTTTCGCAGATACAAAATTATTGTTGACTGTAAAATAAAAGGCGGAATTAAAACCCTAATTACTATTACAACCTTGAAACAATTACAATAATAATAAAAAGAATTAAAATGCGCGCGGCGATTTAAAATGCGGGAATTAATTAAGAGACCTAAAAATCCAATTGAAAAAGTATTTTAGTTATTTTTGAGAAAAGATCGAATTATGTACAAATTAAAACTCTAAATTCTAATTAATTTAAATTATAAAAAAAGGAATTAAATTTGCCCTAATTTTAATTAAAAAATTAATTAACAAAATATTTTTTAAAAAAAGATTTTTTTGATGTTTTTCTGACTTTTGATTAAATGATAATAAAAATAATTTTTGGTGTTATTTTAAAAAATAAAATGATTAGAAAATAATTAAAAGAAATTAAAATAGAAAAGATAGAAACTGGGCCTATTTAAGCAATTGGTGGGGGTGCCATGAGGAATTTGTCTTTAGGCCCAAAGAGATGAGCCCAGTCAGCGCGCCTGATTCTGTGTTGGCCAAGTTTGGAAGGTATACCATGGTCTTTCATTGAGAGGCGTTGGTTCTGGATTGATGATGAATCCAGTGGTTGAGATCTTGGGTTGCATAGTGGACGTTTGGAGGCATGATGCACATGATTAGCTGAAATAAAGTTAGAAAATAAAATTGTTGGGACCAGGGATCGAACCCATGTCCTTTACCTTTCCAAACACACGCTTCACCACTGGGCCACTTGTTCTTGTTTGTTATAATATTAAAACGAAAACAATATAATGCAAATTAGTCAGAAGCTTCAGAAAACGCGTGAATATTTAAATTTCCCAATGGCTGTCAGCCATGTCGTTATATCTTTCCCCAGGACTGTCGTTTTTGACAACACCCTTTACCTACGGTCAAATGCATCGTTGTATGCTATAGCGACGGTATTGGTCTGTAGCTACAAACCTGCAATATCTCAAAATGCACAACAAGAAATATTAATTAGAACTAACGACATAGACCTACTAAGAATCTTGCCCTGAGTCCATTGGTATCATTAACCAACCCTAATTTGGCCTCTACAGAGAAACCCTAATTTGAAGCTTCGAAACCCTAATAATGGCGTAAGCTTGTTCATGCACTAGAAATCAAATCCAGGCTATCCAAAAGATAACAAACATGATTATGAATACATTTATGCAATCAAATTGTATTAAAAGTACGTAGAACCATGAAAACGAATTTGAGTTCAGAGGGTGCAAACCGTGTGGATTATGTGATGATTCCTGGATCTTTGAGGCGTGCAAACAATCATGTTAGATTCTGGGAAGGTCCAGGAAATGATTGGTAGCTTCGAAAGTCTTTGAATCGGCCTCTAAACTGAAAATCGACCTACCACTTTTTTGTCAATTTTTCAGTTTTTGTTTGCAGCTTTTATGACCACTAACTCTGTTTTTCTGGCTTGGTTGTGTCCTATATATGTACTGGAATTGATTAGGTCAACAAAACTGCGTGGTATCTTGGTGATTTAAAGAGATTTTATTTAATTTTGTTTTTGTATGATATCTTTCCAAAACAACCAAAATCATGCTATTTTTGATTCAATCACCCTTGCACGACTTGGATATGATATGCTAGCTTCATTGGATTTGATTCCATCAAAAATATGATCACAAAACAAATCTTTGATATTTTTTGCTATTTATTTGATTTAATTTGACTTTTAAATGATAAAAATCAAAATAAAATAAATAAATGAAGCAAATAATGTGTGAGTGCTGATTTGGGTCGTGGACCATGTCACAAGCAAGATTCAATCATGAAAAACTAAGCCCACTTGACAAAAAATGTGTTTTTGAGCATATTTGACTTTTTGCAATTTTGCAAAAATGGCCAACTTTGCCAATGCATATCTCCTCCAATTTTAACCCTAGAGAGGTGTTCTTGGACTTTTTAGAAAGCTTAGGATGTCCCCTAAACAAACCTTTTGGTATCGTCTCTATTGGGTCTTCCATGTTTATGTAAGAAGCTTTGACCCCAAAAGGTGTTTTTGTTGACTTTTCAAAAAGACCTATAATGTTGAAATTCATATCTTTTGATGAGTGCATATTTTGAACTTGAGGGATGAAGATGGGTTGTATGGAATTGCATCGTCTTCAAAATTAGTTTTGGATGGAAAATTTCTGATAAAGTATGAGGAAGTTATGCTTGGTAAAATTTGGTTGACTTTTCCTAAGAAACCCTAATTTAGCAACTTTTGGGTTTTGATGAATTTAGGGCATTCCTTGGGGAATCATGATAAACCCTTGATCACATGATGAATATCACTTAAAAAATGTTGATGTTGACCAAAAATCTTGAAGTTTGACTGTATGTGGGCCACAGTTAACTTTTGACCTAGTATAGTTGATTTTCAGGCATCTGAGTAATTGACTGAGAAAACTTCTTGTGCAAGGCATAAAGCTTGACATCGATGATCTTGAGAACATATTGGGACCATGGAAAGATTTGGGACCTTTGGAGCTCCCACACCCTGATGAATATGGAAACCCTAATTTGAGGTACATTACCTTAGGAGGGAGTTTGTCTGGTCAACTCTTGGGCATCCTTGAGCAACTTGAGGATCTCAATGGGCATGTGTTGAGTAAAATGAGAGAGAAAATTTTGGGGTACAACAGAAACCTTAAGAGATGTTAACAAGGTAACACACTTAAGTGTCATGACATTGGAGAAATATAGTCCCTTAAGCTATATAAGCAAAGTGATCAAAGTAATTTAAATTCAATGTCCTGCGACTTTATGGGTAACAACCAAAATCAAGATACATGGTTGGGATAAGTTTCACAATCATAAGAAGCAAACACAACAACTGGAAATTCAAAACCTATGCAAGAGGTAAATATAGCTCCCATTGTGTCACCGTGATGAATTAGAAAGTGAGCACTAACCAAGTGGATCCTAGGAGCATAGAGATTGGAGATTATAAGATAAGTAAATTCAAAGTTTAAACATCAATAAATGTGGGACTCAAAGTCCTTCCAAGCAAACAAACACAAACTACGTCAAAAGATAGTATATGGCTCCTATTGTGTCATCAAGATGAATTGATAATGAGATATCAACCAAGAAATCTAGGAGCAAAGTAAAGAAGGTATGAAGATCCTAAAAGTCATAAGTGAATTCACAATGCACTACTCATGATGTATCAAAGGCATTTGGTAAAAATGTGCATCAAAACTACTTCCAATTTTGACCATATTAAGTGTACTTAAACACACAAACAAACACAAACTACAGAACTTAGATGGATCAATGAAATTGAATTCAAGATATTAAACAAGTAGTAAAAATAGGGTACAAATGATAAGGCATGTTTCCTTAGATGTTGCATGAATGAATTTCAAAATATCTCTTTTCCGATAAATAACATAAACAAAAGATCAATTATGATGAGGCAAGAAAAATAAATAAAAAATAGATCAAATGTCTCTAAAACCTTGAGTAAGGTTATCCTTGATTTATCATATCTCAAAATCACTTTGAGTCATAATCATGATGAAGACTTGATCAACGATTTACTAAAACTCTCCAAATTAGGGTTTTAAACTTGCTCAATTTAGGAGCTCCACAACAATGATCATCAAAGGCTATAATGGACCAAATGAAATTGTTCCAAGCTCATGAGATATCAAGAGATTCCAGGGGCTATCATAAAAGTAAAGATCATCCTTGAAAAGTTCACTCAAAGAACAAATGTAGATCATAAGGTTCCAACAAATCTCAAAGCATTGCAAACAATCAAAATTGAGTTAAAAAATAGAAAATGGCCTTCTAAAATCAAACCAAAACTATTTCAAAGTCTAATACATGCATACAAGTCAGAAACAATATTCCAAAGTTCAAGTCTAAACAAAATTAGTTGAGAACAAAAACATCAGACACAAAAGTATGAGAAAAGGGCTCAAATTAAAGATCCAAACCAAAATAAATTGGGAAAAATAGTTTGAGGCATAATAAAATAATGAAAAATCACACACAACTAAGTGAAGTCATTAGTGTCAAGAGCTCAGAAGATTGGTCCAAGAATATGAACAAAAGAAATCAAATGGAAACATTTTTTATGAGGTAAAGCTCAAAGGACAAGTTTACAAACTTAAATCAATTAAAAAAAATAGAAAAGACCTCTAAAAAAAGTGAAATTGTTTTAAAGTCCTTAAAACTTATAAAAGTCATAATTAATTAACTTGGATCCTTGAAGGTTAAGGGAAGAGTGAAAACAAAATTCACCTTCCATAACTTGTTGAGACAAAGCTCAAACTAGACACATTTTGCAAATTATTTTTGGAAAAAAGGAAATTCAAAGGATAAATTCAAGCAAAGTTAATTTCCAGAGTCTTAACATATTCAAGGATCACAAACCAAAGTCAATTGACCTTTTCAAGTTTTGAGAATTGGTCAAATAAATCAAAATTGTGGTGTTAGCAAACAAAATCACTAAAATGATGTTTAATCCTTTCCAAATTTTTAAGTCAGTGGTAACAAATCATGAAAACTACAAATAAAGTTTTAAAATAAAGATAAAATTTTACAAATACTAGAAAGTATTTTTTTGGATTTTTTTAGGTTTAAGGAAAATAATGAAATAAATATAAATGTAAAAAGTATGATTTAAAATACTAATAAAATGCCACGAATTAATTAATTCATAAAAAATGCAAATATAAAAATCAGATTATGAAATATACTAATTATATGATCTAAAATATTTTTTTGTAGAATTTTTGATAGGCTGAAACTATTTTAACAAAAACGCACAAAACAAGTAAAATTGAATAAAAATTCAAATAAAAACTAATCCAATTACACCTTCTATTTAGAGAAAGCACTGTAAATGGTCAAGTCAACCTGAAGTCAGCTTCATCCCTACCAACGAAACCCTCACTAGTAACTTTTTTTCATCCATGTTCAGATCCTTCGTTCTTGCACGAATCTTAACTAAATGACATGATTCAAAGTGCAAATTAAAGCTCAAACATCAGACTACAACATGCAACTCATAGATTTCAAAATAATCAACCATGGCTCGTGAAAACACTTCACAAAAATCATGAAAACACGAATTCAAAAAATTTAGAAAAACATGAAAATAACATTTAAGCTTAAATCGATGCAAACCAATACATCAGACATATTATCTGACCAGCTAACATGCTACATACAAGATCTTAAACTTCACAACAAGCTACATTGAGAAAAATTCAGATCTGAATATCACCTCAAGAATTGGAAAATAAATCAAATTGAGCATCTGACCACGAGCAAAACCTCACAAATCTTGGTCTTTAAGCTTCAATGGAGTGGAATTGAGGAACAAATTGAGACTGAAATGAGTGTAGAGAGAGAGAGAGAGAGAGAGAGAGAGAGAGAGAGAGAGAGAGAGAGAGCTTCAAAAGGTAAATTTCAAAGAGAGAGTTCAGATTTTTGTTTTCTTCTGGAATGCTTGCCCCTTTTTCAAAAGAGTGAGAGGGTGTGCTTAAATAGAGCTGAGTGAACGAGGGTAGTGAGGTCATAATGCTAGGCAATCGTTAGAGGGGCATTTTGGATATTTTTTTAGAAAATAGAAAATGTGTAATGGAGGCTTGCGTTTTGAGTGATATTGCAGTGGATTCGTGTGGGTTTTGGAAGTGAATTAGTGAATGGAATCAGAGTAGAGATAATGGGAAAGATGAGCTGTCACGATTTGCACATGGCGTGGAAAATATTTAAATGGAAACTTTTACTATTTTTGGAAAAACAAAAATAAGGTATGAGGTGAGTACTATCATATGCTATGTTGAACCTATTTTGGCAAGAAAAGAGTGAAGATACTCGTGTATGGCATGTGCAAATGTGACTAGTAATGGATCAAGACCAAATACATACCAAATCTGAATTTCACAAACCTAATATCCAGCTACCTTGTGTCTCAAGTTTCTCAAAAATGGCTCGAGCGAATTTGGATCTATGGAGGCCTTAAAAGAGTATTCATGATGAAGATGATAATGTGCTTTGAATCATATAAATAGGACATGAAATGAATGATATATGGTTGTTCAAAGTCGAGCAAAAATAAGATTACGCAAGGAAAGTCTGTGAATGAGCATGAGCCTTGCATGGCATGCATGGAACGAGTTGTGAGCATGCATCTTCAAGGATTCATAACTTAATGAATCTTTGGTCAATTTGAATGATACCAAGCTTGTTAGAAAGCTATCATGGAAATATTAAAAATGAACCTTTTGTATTTTTTAATTAAAGCTTGAATGACAAGAAATAAGGTCACACATTTGGCACACCACGTGTTTGTCAAAAATACGCGCGTGTCAAGCAAATCTGCCTAGCAAAATTTAAGTCTTATGCCCTAATTTTCCAAGTCAAATATCTTTCAAATGGTTCACAATTAAGCTTTCCACACATGTTTACAAAGTTGAAGGATTTTTCAAGAGCTATCTTAATATGAATCATTTGCTTCAATCAGATTAACCAAACTCAAGTTGTGATTGGCCAAAGTTGTAAGCTATGCATACTTAGAAATTTTCAAAAATTCAAGTAACTTCATGAACAAGTAAAACCCTAATTTCTAAAATTCCTTTAATTTAATGATGAAATTTGTTATGAAATATGGAATAAGGATATTTGAATTTATGGTTGACCAAAAGTCCACTTGGTCAACTCCTGATTTTGTTGAATTTTGGCAAAAGTGATCATTTTGCCCCTTTTGATCAATTGAACTTATTCCTATCCAAATTGATGATCAAACTTTAAATAATAGATGCCCATTAACATGTAGTGAAGCATGGAAACAATTTTGGGTGAAAAAGTTAGAGAAATCCTGATTAAACCCAAAACCCTAGTTTTGCACCTTGTGTTAGAAGATAGTTGATCAAGCTTCAAAACCCTAATTCCATTGGACATATTGAAAGATATCTTGAACACAGTTGATTTAAATGATAATAAGAAGATGATGCTTCAAAAATTTGGCCCATATAAGCCTCAATTACTCCAACTGGATAAAACCCTAATTTTGACTGATGATTCATAAAAATGTGATTCACTTTACAATCAAAACAATCTTCAATCTTCTGATGATCCAATGAGATAGATAAGATGTCTTGAGACATGAGAGACCCTTGTAATTTGATAAATACAAGGATTTAAGAGAATGATACACTCCTTGCCCTAATTATCAATACCATTAACCTCCACAGCTTGTGGAAAACTTGAGAACCAAAGTACTTTGACCCCATCACAATGTATGAATGTAATGCAATATGATGTTTATGATGAAACATAAGTCTGAATCAAGAGGGTAAATTTTGGGGTGCAACACTTGGTCAAACTGGGCAGGCGTGCCCGTAACTAGCCGTTAGTTCCGAGGAGGAGGTAGGTTACGGGCAGCGGTCTGGTCGGTTCCTGGTTGTCTGGCCGACATGAGGTTGGGCAGACTGAGAGGCACTTGTCGATTTTCATAGGTTAGTGATGGTCTAGGAGGGAAAACAATCGATGGTGGCCGACAGAGGGCGGGAGAGCTCGAGTCGTGGTTGCACGGGATCTGCCGAAGGAGGAGGTCGAATTTGGCCCACTCTAGTTGTTGGGCTAGTCAAAATAGTAACCCCACAAGTTGTTGCTTCTGGGCACAAGAGCTATAACTTTAATGCCTGCTGGTGGAATGGGGCGCTTTTTATGGGGAGCGTAAGTGTCACCCGTTGTGCCTTTCTCGCGGGGAAATGATTAGTTGGTCGTTTGAGCTTCGAAAATTGAAGGAGTTGTGTGTTTCGGGTAGTGCACTGGCGTAGTGGTGCAATGATGGCCTAGGGGCTAGGGTGCAATGATGACGATACTACGGTTCCCTAGGCGTGTGTCTCTCACGTGTGGGCGAGTTTAGCTATAAATATGAGAGGAGTAGGGCATTATGTATTTTTTGTTATTCTCTCGCATTGCTCGTTATTGCTCACCTGTCAACTGCCGCTCTTTCTTGAAGATTAACTGTTTGCCACCGCTCCTTTCAACTTCCTTCCTTCTTTAAAAATATAATAATTTATTCCAAATTATTTGTATTTTAAAAAATAGCGAATATCAGCACACCTTTCATATTCTTTCAAATTGAGTTTATTTACAAATGAGTAACATAACACAATTGGTAAAGGTTGAAGCATGCAAGCGTAAGGTCATGAGTTTGAATCTCTTGTGCCGCACTTTCAACATTTTTTTTCTATATTTTTGTCACTAATTTTTTTCCTTTTTAAATAGGTGTTTCTTATTGGCCATTGGATGCCAATTTGTGTCACACCTTATTTTTTATTGGTCAAGTTTATTTTATTTCCAATATGGATGACTTTTTTATCTATAAATAGGACATGTTTTTCACTTCAAAATCATCCAGAAATATCCATTTTTCACATAATCAACAATTTTTCAATTTCTTACACACACTTTCTCTCATCACTACTTTTCAAACTCTCTTTTTTCAAAAAAAAACTTTTCAAAACTATTTGCAAATTTTGGCCGATGATTCAAATATGAGACCTCCTTTTTTCAATTCCATTTTATTTTTACTGTTTAAAATCATATGATGATTATCTGACGGTTATTCACTTTTCAAAATTATGTTATAATTTTAATAATTTCGGAGACCAATTTTATTTCTTTTCTAAACCACATCATTCATACTTTCACCAACCTCTCACTTAATCTTCTAACTTTGTTTCTCAATATTACAAGAGACCATTCACAAATTAATTCCCACGTTTCACATACACCTATAAAAATTCTTTTTTTTTTTAAGTCAAATTGTCTCTTTATTGCTCAAATTTTGTTGTTACAGTGATCTACCCAAACTAACTATTTCCTCTTTCCTCACAAAAACAGTTTTCATATTTTTTTAATCTGTACAAACCGATCCATTCAATTTTACAATTATAAACATGTAAGTATATTACTCAACCTCATATTCAACCTTTCACACAATAATATTCAACCACCAATTAAGAATCTCTGTTTACAAAAAAATCAATCATTAGTTTTAGTCAAAAAATTGTAAATAACAAATTCCACAATTTAAAATTGGATTGTTTTACAAACAAGATTGTTGGTCATACAACTGTTACCAAGTACTTATGCCAATCTTTGAATCAACCTGCATCACCATTTGTTCCAAAACAATATTTGCAGGAATATGTAGATGTAACAATAACACTTTTGTTTTGTTTTTTTATTATTGTTTCTCAGTGTACAGAAGAATAAAATGTCAAGGGAAAACAAAATCAGAGGTAATCAAATATACTGTTCAACCAACAACCGCGACACCCATCTCCGCCGCCGCGAACACAGAAGGTAACCAATCTGCAGTTTTTTAATTCAATAATCATTGCTGCATGTTGTGATTTAATTGGGTCAAGAAAAACTGAAAGGAAGAACAAAATATGATACAGGAGTCACACCACATCTGTTTTCACATACAGGTTCTTATATATTGTCTATATTGATTGTGTTTTATTTATTCTTAGTCATGATTTAAAATATTATTATTTTCATGTGTTAGAATTATAGATAAGTGTAAATCATCTTTTGGATTTATTTTAATATTTATATTTATTCGTATGAAATTAGTTTTTTTCCTTACTATTATTAATTAATTTATTTATTTATTAAGTTTTCATAGAATTTAATTAGGCAAAATATAGCTTCTTATGCAATTAACTTAATTTAGTTATACACCGGTACACCGTCCGTGTTAATTTACTTATTTTTAGTCTATTTTTATTTTAAGGGTTATTTAGTTAGTAAATTTAAATAAGTAGATTATTAATACAAAAGAATTTAATTTAGATATTATATTCTTCTTGTTAGTTTCAACATATATATATATATATATATATATATATATATATATATATATATATATATATATATATATATATATATATATATATATATATATATATATATATATATATATATATATATATATATATATAAATCTCTAATTACAAACGTAATCAGATATCCTTTTAAATTAATTCAATATTTTACAAAGATATTAGACCACGTAATTCATCCTCAAGCGACACGTGGCCAATATCTGGCCACGTGATGACGAGACTATATCAAACTCCTCCGCTCCGCGTCTTAATCAGATCAAATATTAAAACATGCGCAATTCATCGAATTACTATGTCCGCGAGCAACACATGGCCAACATCTGGCCACGTGATAAGGAGACTACATCAGACTCTCTCGCTCTACATATAAAAAATATTCAACCAAACACCAAATCTTTTTTCGCAAATTAAATTAATTCAAACAATTAATTTTCGAAAAGGAACACGAATATATTTATATTAACTGCATAGTTGGTCTAACAAACTTCGTCATTCACACTCTTAGACCACGTATGCGGGAAATTCAAATACATTTCGCTATCCATAAAAAATACAAACAACCCCGCGAACTACGAAATGGGACTCTAATTCCTCCTAAGAGGATACGTAGGCATACAATCAAAATCATGGCGAGTCCCGCTAACTAAAATTCAAACCCTTTTCCCCTAATAAAACACTAAAACCCTATTTCCTAAACATCGCGCTTCTAAACCTAGTATCCTTGTGAACAAGGTAGACAAGGGGTTCCTAATACCTTCCCCTCGTCTAGAACCGAGTCAAACTTAGAATCTTTGAATTTCTTTTAGGGTTATTCCTTTATACTCCCTTCCTTTAGGAAAAAAATTAAGGATGGCGACTCTAATTTTTAAACCAGTTGCAACACCAGGGATGAGCTGAACCAGTCCGATTAACAAGTAAGGGGAGATGATGTGGAGATGGCCTCCGCTGATCAGGGTGTCCTATTCGCGCTTGAGGATTATGAGGACTCACAAACCTGGGTTGTAGAGGATCCTTGGGATTGGGTCTCTTACTTCTTCGAGCACCAGGATGAGGTTTTTACTGAAGTGTGTGCGTACAATGACGGGAGTGGGGGAGAGTGGTCGATTTGGATTCTTGAGAAAGATAGTGGGATCTGGTCGAAATATGATAAGCGACGGATCCTCATGTATTACACTGTGTTCTGGGATATGGGCCTTCGACTTCCCTTTTCAGATTTCCACGTTGCCGTTTTCAGGAATCTTTGAATGGCTCCATCTCAACTGCATCCAAACGGGGCCACTTTTATGCAAGAGTTCGAGATTGTCTATGATTATTCGAAGATAGAGGCCACCATTACTTTGTTCTTCTACTATTTCTATCTCTAGAGGAGAAAGGTTGACGGTAAGTGGGGATGAGTCAATTTGAAGCAGGGCAATGGGAAGTTGTTTAAAGCTTACCTGGAATCTGTCTGACACTTCAAGGACAAGTATATTCTCGTGCAGCCTCTTTCGAGCAGGGCAATGCTGAACGTTTTTCAGGCTACTATGGAATATGATGAGAATAGATCCCCGTCTTATACGAGCTGGGGGAAGCATTTTGACAACACATTGGGTTCCTATGTGTGGAAGGAGGGGGAGCTTGGTGACATAGACCAGACGAGATTCGTCATTTTGACTGCTTTTGTCACGCGGATTCCTCGCGTCCAGTGTGCGGGCCGGGGAGGAAAGTCGGTCACGAATAAGAACGAGGAGATCATGTACGAGCACAGTCTGATAGCCCTTAAGGAGCTCCTCGAGAGAAAGGACCCCATTAAGTATTTGGGTATTTAGCTTTATGTTTTGAATAATTATATATGGTCGACATTTTTAAGTCCTCGTTTGCTAACTCTAATTTGTTTTTTGTTCTGCAGATAGTATGAATCATGCTCAGGAACGCATAGCTAGGAACTTTACCGCGAAGAAAAAAAGGCGTTGAAAGATGCCCAGGACAGTTCAAGGACTGCTCCCATGTCAGGGTCAGGTAAATCGTCCTCGGGTCAAGTTATTGTCACCCTCTCTCCTGCTCTTGTGTTCTCTAAGGTGAAAAGACCACGCATCAAGGGGAGCATTGATTTGACTAGGGAAAAGGGGAAAGGGAAGTATGATCTGCCCCCTGCTGGCTGGAAAATGCTTACTTTAAGGGTGCTTCTCTACAACTTCCCCGAGATGAGTCTCATCACCTCGAGGGGGTGGATAGCCTGGAGAAAAGGGAAGTGTTGGCGCAGGCTGCTTATACCGAGGGGAGCCCTTCTCAAGAAGTTGAGCTGAAAAAGCTACAGGCCAAATTGGCTGCGGTTGAGAAGCCGCGAAGCGACAATGAGAAAGCTCAGAAGCTGGCTGAGGAGGATATAGGGAATCTATCTGAGGAGCACATGGTTTGGTTGCTCGAGAAGAAGGCTCTGGAGGAAGGGTGGTGAGTTTGACTGTTGAGGGTGGGCCCGCTGAAGACGAGCCGGGGGATACAAAGGACTTGAAGAGCCAAGTTGAGCTGGTTGCTCATTTTCAACTGGCAATGGATGTCGTTCAGGCCTCCTCTGAGGGGAGCTTTGAGAATACGCTAAAGCAACTTCGTGTTTTAAACCCTAGGATTGAGCTCAATACCTCTGAGATGAGGGTAAATTACAATATGGCCATCAGGAAGATCTTGGTTCCCGACTATCTCAAGGAGCTCGCTATCTAACCCACATGGGGCCTTCTCAACTATCGCCCGTTGTCGAGGAAGAGACTGAAGAATGATGATTGATGGTTTTTTATTCTGCTCAAGCCTGCGTGCCATAATGTTGTAATCTTGTTTTTTGGGCTTTTGCTCGTTTATGTAAGTTCTGAATAATTGTGGACATTGTGGCCACAAATTTATTCTTTTGGATGAGGGGTTGAAAGTCTCCCTTGTTGTAATATTTGTACAATAGCAGCCCTGGTGGTCGTATCTTTAATTTTCCGGCCATGGTGGTCGTTTTTTCCAAATATTTTACTTGCTTTTGCATGTTTATTGTTATGCTCGTCTGCTTGAGAAATATTCTATTTTGCTAACAGTTTATAGAGGGGATTTGCTCGTTTGATTTGTATGTTCTCCAGTGTTGGGAAACTGGACAAACGACCGAGGTGAATACCGGGCATGAGCTGGAAGTCAGGTCTCATTTCGAGGACCTGAGCTCGGCGACGTGAACTTCCTGTTGCAAGATGCGAGTTCCACCATCGTGGTATGAGGACGATAGAGCTCGGTCGAGTTATCCATGTCGGGGTGAGGACACGCTCATTAAAAGAGTGGAGTCTCGCCCCTTCAAAATATTTTGGGTGCTATGCTTGTACCTAAACATGCACACGTTGTTGGGCCTGGATGAGTTTGTTTTATTGACGAAGCTCGCTGATTTCTTAATGTTTTATCTATAATATTTTTTAGCTTTTAAGTGTTCCATGGTGAGCAAGTTATTCCATTTGTAGATTTTCTAAGTAGTACACCCCATTCCCTGTTTTCGCATAAACGCGGTAGGGGCCTGTGATCGGTGGATCTGGAACTGACTGTTTAACGCTGGTTCGCGAAATGTCGCGGAAGCAAGAGTCGCCACCGTCTTTTATTTTCTCCAAATGGAAAGGACAAAAGCACAGAAAAATTCCTTATAGAGATTGCTCTCGGTTCGGGAGGTAGGTTATAGAAAGGGAAGGTGTTAGCACCCTTTCTATCCATGGTTATCCATGGGCTCTTAGGTACTTGCTCAATGTGTTTTCAAAAATGTTTGCTTGCTTTTCAATTGTGGGTTTAAAAAGTTTCTTTGAAAAATTTCAGTTCGACTCGTACGTCAGAGTGTTTGAAAAGTTTGTTTTGAAAGCTTTTGAAAATGTGTTGGTGTGAAAAGATTTTGATTTGTTTTTGAAGAGAGCAAGTACCTACGAGAACCTACCTACCCTAAGGAATTCGTCTGTGTAAATGTCTTTTAAAGTAGTGCCATCCCACCATTGAGAGGTAGGTAGCACCACCGTTGGAGGTGTTCGGGTCAATTCGAGTTTTAGGGACGTGGTGATCACCGGAGCAATGGGAAGACACCTTAGAAGCTACCCTCATGCCAGGTTCCCGGATCATGAGGACTTACTAAGACATCCTCTACTCGACGATCACCTTTCGAAAGGCAACAGGTGAGGCGTACCCTAGGGGTGGTGTGTGCGGTCCGTGTGTCATGTTTCAATTATTTTGTCTTGTCATGTTTGTTGTGATCTACGCTTGATTTTAATTTTAGGGCCATTCATTCTTGCATGCATTTAACAGTTATAAAGTTTACGAAAAAATAAATCTAAACTATTACAAATGGCGCGGGTCCACATCGCCAAAATAAACCGAACCCGATTTGACTGAAAGTAAAGAAGCAATAAAATAAAGGTGCGAGAAAATAAATTTACAAGGCTTTGGGGCATATACATAATTATTTAAACGATATAAAATAAATGTGCGAAATAAAGGAATTAAAAACAAAACTAGGGCGTTGGACCCTTTTGCAACAGAATTTAAAGTTAATGAATTGATTAATTAGAACTAATGAAGAATTAAAATTAAAGAAAAAGGAATGTTTTTTTGTATTTTTGTATTTTTTAAGATTTAAAAGAGAAAGGAAAAGAATTAATTAAAACAAAAAAATTGGTTGTAAACCCTAGTTCTAATATTTTTTAAGTTATTAAGAAAAAGATTTAATTTTTAACCTAATTTAATCCTAAATTAATTTATGTACATTTTTTAATTTATGAAAATAAATAAATAATATTATTATTCTGAAAAAAGGGGAAAAATAATAAAAGAAAATAAAAGTCATTAAACCTAAATTCTATTTTTTGGATTTTTATTAAAAAAGATTAAAATTATACCCTAATTAAACTAAATAATTTACATACAATTTATTTAGGGAAATAATAAAATAAAAATTGTATTTTTGGCATTTTTTGATTTTATGATGTTTTTGCATTTTGATTAAAAATTAAATAAAACAAATAATTAAAATAACATAACAATTAAAATAATAAATGAAGATATAAGAAAAATAAATAAATTTGGCAAACCAGGGTGGGGTGTAGCCCCAGATTAGGAGGTTCAGGCCTGGAAAGTTAAGGCCCATTTGCTTGAATTCATTGACCTTTCTGGATCAGGTGTGGCATGTTGACTGGCATCTACCATACGCCTTTGTTCTGAGCCCTTTGATAGATCTCCTAGGACACGTGTATATCTTGAGGATGGAGGCATATGGTGCACCTGGACGTTAGCAAAGCATGGAATTTTACGTTGAAAAATAACATGGAAATTGGCCAGACCTGGGACTTGAACCCAGGTCATGAGAGTCACATGCACGCATCCTTGTCCACTGAGCCACTTGTGTTTCATTTAACAAATAATAAACAATAAAAAATATAAGAAGAAAATGTTAGTGCCTTTAGAAATTCGCGCGAAATTTGAATGGATCAATCACGTTCTGACACGGCTTCTTCTTCTTCGTTTTCCTGAAACATGAAACATATTGGCAACGGTTTTGCAACCATGGTGTTAGGCAGGCTATGGAAAAATAGCGACTAGCGCTATAGCATATATAAATTCATCGCGAGATATGCTTCTTCTTCGTCTCTAGGCGCTGAGTTCAACCATGGTGGTCTCAAAGGCCAATTTTACTGTATTGAAAAAGCCCTAATTCAAAAAGCTGGAAACCCTAAAAACCAAACATGGTAGATTCGCGTATGGCTTATGAAAATGCAATTAAACCCAATGGTTAGCTCAGAAACTTTGTAAGGAATATGAATATACGATTGAAATGCAATGAAGATGCTTAGAATTGAGAATACGATTTCAAAAATTTTTCTGTACAGTTTGAGTTGTAGCTACCGTTTCTTCGCGTTTTGATTGAGGTTATGGGTTGGCACACCTTCAGAGTTTGTCCAGGAAACTGTTAGAAAAAGAATTGAGGCTTCAAACTCACCCTCACTTTGATTTCAGTTTTGTGTTTTTATCCAAAATTTTCAATGTAGCAATCAGCTCTTGAGCGCAGCATATGATGTGTTAGGCTTAGGGTTTGACTTAGTGATTATAATGGAAGAGAATTGGCTTGCTATTTGACCTTAATTCATGCTCATGAAAGAACAAGTCCTAGGGTTTTTACCATTAACCAAGTTTCCTTCTTTTTAGCCAAGACCTAGACCTAGTGTGCAATTTAACCCTAGCCTGAGTTCTTGAGTTGGCTCATGATACATGGAAGTTGTCCAAATTCACATGACACTATTCCATTGGTTTTTGAATTTTATTTGAATTTTCAAAGATTTAAAATGAATTAAATTATCAAAAATTAAATAAAATAGAAAAATCAATATTTGGTCTTGAAATTAATCATGGGACACGTGTGTGGCATGACAAGGATGAATCAAGTGGAAGAAAGTGGGCCCTTTTGTCAAAAATTGGAGTTTCAAGGATAGTTGACTTTTGCCATTTCACAAAAATTTCCCAACTTCTACAAGGCATAACTTGCTCAATTTTTAAGCTTTTCACATGTTCTTGGACATTTTGGAAAGGTCTTTGAGTCCTTTAACCAATGCCTTTGGTCCCATGTCATTTTGATTTACCAATCTCAAGTTATGGCCTTTGACTTAAAGTCCCTTTTTGTTGACTTTTGAAAATGACCTATAATGTTGAAATTGATAACTTTTTGTGAGAGCATTTCTTGGACTTGAAGTATGAAGATGAGTTGTAGGAAATGTCTTTCTCTTCAAAATGAGCTTTGGATGGAATTTTTCTGATAATCCATGTGAAAGTTATGCTCTGGTCAATTTCAGTTGACTTTTTCAGCTGTCCAAATATAGCAACTTTTGCATCTTTGATGATTTCTGAGCCAAATTTTGAGAATCATGATCAAGCATTGATCAAATGATGTTTGTGGCTTCAAAATGATATGTTGACCAAAAATTTGAACTTTTGACTGCCAAATGACCATTTTGCCCCTACAGTTGACTGTAGTGCAATTTAGGGTTTTGACTGTGCAATCTTGAGCTGAATGCCTTGAAACTTGATATGAGGATACTTGACCATGTTTGTAAGCATGTGAGACTTGATTGGGACTTTGAACACTTCCTTTTCTTTGATCAGACTCAAAACCCTAGTTTTGACTGTATAGGAGACAGTTGAGCTGTGCAACCTTTGGGGAATTTTGTGACTTGGCTTGGCAATTTCTTGAAGAATATGGGAGGGCAAATTTTGGGGTATAACAGTTGCCCCTGTTCAATCTTCTTAGACCTGAGGATGCAGATTGGCTGACGTGCCTTTCGTAATCCGAGGGTAAAAGATGATTGGACACTAGAGTGCCCGGAAATTTGCGCTCACATGTTAGCAATGATGGGAATGGGCTTATAGATGTCATCTGGATGTTTGATTGCGTAAGAGATTCCTTGGCGAGAACCTGCATACCTGCAAAAGAAAAATGAGTACCTGACACGTTGCAGGAGCTGATTTTTTTGAGAAAAATCTTGGTGATTTTAACTTCAACGACGCTCGTTGAGAAAAGATCTGGGGGATTTTAACTTCAACAACACTCGTTGAGAAAAATCTGGGGTGTCTTCTACTGGAATAAGAATCAGGGAGATCTTAGGGTCAATCTGACTGAACCAGAAAGGCCTTTGACTGGGTAAGCATCAGGAAAATCTTGGGGTCGATTTAACTGAACCGGTCTAGGTCTTGAAATGTCTTCAACTGGATGAGCATCAGGGAGATCCTAGGGTCGATCTGACTGAACCAGAGAAGGCCTTTGACTGGGTAAGCATCAGGAAAATCTTGGGGTCGATTTAACTGAACCGGTCTAGGTCTTGAAATGTCTTCAACTGGATGAGCATCAGGGAGATCTTAGGGTCGATCTGACTGAACCAGAGAAGGCCTTTGACTGGATAAGCATCAGGAAAATCTTGGGACGATTTAACTGAACCGGTCTAGGTCTTGAAATGTCTTCAACTGGATAAGCATCAGGGAGATCTTAGGGTCGATCTGACTGAACCAGAGAAGGCCTTTGACTGGATAAGCATCAGGAAAATCTTGGGACGATTTAACTGAACCGGTCTAGGTCTTGAAATGTCTTCAACTGGATAAGCATCAGGGAGATCTTAGGGTCGATCTGACTGAACCAGAGAAAGCCTTTGACTGGATAAGCATCAGGAAAATCTTGGGACGATTTAACTGAACCGGTCTAGGTCTTGAAATGTCTTCAACTGGATAAGCATCAGGGAGATCTTGGGGTCGATCTGACTGAACCAGAGAAGGCCTTTGACTGGATAAGCATCAGGAAAATCTTGGGACGATTTAACTGAACCGGTCTAGGTCTTGAAATGTAGCTTGAGAACTTAACTGGATCTTTCCTGAAAGGTAAAAGTCAGTCATATGCAATGCATGATATGGATCAAGCAATGATGTTCTCAACATAAATGAGATTTGTATGATGCAGTGCGTTATGCATGCTATAATGATGTATGTGATGTTTTATGTATGTTTTTGTCTAGGAAAGTAAATCCTTGACGGGTGCCGGGAAGTCGTATCCTGGGCTGATATTGAGGAATAAACTTGTACTTCCGCTGGGGATGACAGTTGCAAGAATACCGGTAGGAGAAGATGACTCCGTTGCGGAATAAACTTGACAAATGGACGATTCTGCGGGGAGAAAAGATACCCTGACGACCATGCTGGAAAGCAATACTCTGTGGGAAGAGTGATGCCTTGCTGAATGTTGATAGTAACTCTGTTGGGGATACCGTTGTTGTATTGGAAGTGTGAATAGACTTCGCTGGGGATAGGAAGGAATTATGTTGACGACGACCTTTCCGTGGCTTTTGGCTGAGGATAACCCAGTTATATCCTGTTAAGGAAATAACTCTTTAAATAAAGCCAGACGACGCGTTCGTGCTCTGCTAGGGAATGAGCTTCCAGAATATACTGGGGATAAGCTTACTGCTTGGGGAGATGAATTCCATCTTTCCTGGGGAACTTGGATGGGACTCTCTTGGGGAAGTTTTGATATGCTGGGGAAGTGATTCCTTTGAATGTTGAGGTATGCCGCCGGGGACCAATCTTTAGACCAAGACTGTCGGGGATGCTTGTTAAGAATATATGCTGCTGGGGGAATATTGGGATCTACTGGAGGATACCCAATTTCCTTGAGATTTGTTAACTTTGTTTGAGGAATAATGCACTGACTTGCTGTCTCACTCTCTGGGGAATTTAAGATGTCTGGTTAGGTTCTTTGGCTGAACCTGCCTTGGTACCTTGGAGGATAGAACGATTAGACTGCTCAGACAACTCCTTATTGCCCCTGTTTCTAGTGTCACCTGCAATTAATTCTTTGTTTCGTATGCAAATATTTATGAGCTAGCAAATTATTGTCAATGCATATATCACAAATTGAACCTTGGACGTTCTTCGCAAAACAAAACAGAAAAAGGGAAAACAGTTGGCACGTTTAACTGAAAAGTATATTTGTATTGATTTTGAATAGCCTGTGAATAGGCGTTTTGTGTACAAGAGGCTGACGTCCTGGTAAGCGGAACGCCGCTGAACAAAAGAGTTTATACAAGTTTTGTACAAAAGAAAATAAAACAGCTGTGTGAAAGATGAATGATCCACTGGGTTTCAACTCTGCTATTGCCTTTACGCTCCGTGCGTCTCATCACTTGGTGACCTTGGTTGAAGGTGAAGCTGACTGATCGATGCCGTCTGAACTTGATGTAGATACCGGATTCTGGATGAAAAGTGATCCAATGAGACATAGTATTACGCTTTTATCCCTAATTTTTGCCTGGACTGCCCTTTCGGGTTTTCAGTCCACCGGGATACCCATTTTTGCCCAAGCCGCCTTTTCAGGTTTTCGACTTGCCGGGTGTACAGATTTTCATTTTCATCCCTTCATTTTGCCCGAACCCTTTTGGTTCGACAGGAAGCCCTAATTTTTGCCTAGACATGTCGGCCTAGCAGGTCTTTTTTTCATGCGTAGTATTTTTTAACTATGTCTGCATTGGCGGGGTGAGGAAGGTCGTCACCATCCATGTTGGTTAATATCATTGCTCCTCTTGAGAACACATGCTTAACCACAAATGGCCCTTCGTACGTAGGGGTCCATTTGCCCCTTGGATCACTCTGAGGAAGGATGATTCGCTTGATCACCAGATCCCCGACTTGATATTCCTGTGGTCTGACCTTTTTGTTAAATGCCCTGATCATTCGTTTCTGATACGTCTGACCATGGCAGATAGCAGCAAGTCTCTTTTCGTCAATAAGGTTGAGCTGATCAAGTCGTGTCTGGATCCAATCATCTTCATTCAGATTTGCATCCTTCATTATCCGGAGAGAAGGAATTTCTACTTCGATCGACAAGACTGCCTCCATGCCATAAACCAGAGAGAAAGGAGTTGCCCCGGTTGACGTCCTAGCCGAGGTACGATACCCATGCAGAGCGAACGGTAACATCTCGTGCCAATCTTTATACGTTACTGTCATCTTCTGCACGATCTTCTTGATGTTTTTATTAGCTGCTTCTACAGCCCCATTCATCTTTGGTCTGTAAGGAGAAGAATTGTGGTGCTGTATCTTGAACTGTTCGCAGAGCTCAGCGATCATCTTATTGTTCAGATTGGTACCGTTATCTGTAATAATCCGCTCAGGGACACCGTACCGACAGATCAGATTGTGCCGAATGAACCGTGCCACAACAGTCTTGGTTACCGTAGCATAGGATGCTGCCTCAACCCACTTCGTAAAATAATCAATTGCCACTAGGATGAAGCGATGTCCATTAGATGCCGTAGGTTTAATCTCACCGATCATGTCTATGCCCCACATTGCAAATGGCCAAGGCGCAGTCAGAACATTCAGGGGAACCGGAGGAACATGCACCTTGTCTGCGTAGATCTGGCATTTATGGCATGTCCTAGAATGTTGGTAGCAATCAGCTTCCATGGTGGACCAGTAATACCCTGCCCGTAGAATCTTCTTTGCCATGGTATGTCCACTGGAGTGTGTACCAAAGGTCCCTTCATGTAGCTCTTCCATGATTCTTTCTGCTTCAGTCTTATCTACACAACGCAGTAGGGTTGAATCCTGGTTTCGCTTGTACAAGATGCCGTTGCTAAGAAAGAACTTGGCTGCAAACCTTCTCAGGAATTTCTTATCATTGACAGATGCTCCTTCAGGGTATTCCTGTGCTTCCAGATATCTCTTCACTTCGTGGTACCAGGGCTTCTCAGTTACCAATTCAGTTTCGAGATCACAACAGTATGCCGGTTCGTCCAGTTTCCAGATGATGATCCGGGGAGCTTCATTATCCCATTTAACCTTGAACATTGAAGACATTGTAGCTAACGCGTCCGCCAGCTGATTCTCTTCTCTTGGAAAGTGCTCAAATGTTATCTCTGTGAAGTGGGGGATCAGAGCCAACACACATTCTCTGTAAGGAATCAAGTTTGGGTGTTTCGTATCCCACTCTCCTTTGATCTGATTGATCACAAGAGCGGAATCTCCGAAGACACTCAGAAATTTGATCCTCAGGTCGATCGCAGCTTGAAGACCCATAATACACGCTTCATACTCCGCCATGTTGTTGGTACAGTTGAAACACAGCCGGGCGGTGAGTGGAGTATGAGTACCTTGTGGAGATACGATTATGGCGCCGATACCATTTCCCAAAGCATTGGAGGCTCCGTCAAAGTGCATAGACCATCGGGATCCTGGTTCAGGTCCTTCATCCGGTCCAGGTATTTCACAGTCAGTTACTATCATAATGCTTTCATCTGGAAACTCGAAGTTCATCGATTGGTAGTCATCCACAGCTTGATGTGCTAAGTGGTCTGCCAATACACTTCCCTTGATGGCTTTTTGGGTCGTATACTGAATGTCGTATTCCGTCAAGATCATCTGCCATCTTGCAATTCTCCCGGACAGAGCAGGCTTTTCGAATATGTACTTTATATGATCCATTTTTGAGATCAACAAAGTAGTGTGAGTCAGCATGTACTGTCTCAGCCGGCGAGCAGCCCATACCAAAGCGCAGCAAGTTTTCTCAAGCAGTGAGTATCGGGTCTCACAGTCGGTAAACTTTTTGCTAAGGTAATAAATGGCATGCTCTTTTCGGCCAGACTCGTCATGCTGCCCCAGCACACACCCCATTGCATTATCAAGCACTGTCAGGTAAAGTATCAAAGGTCTCCCTTCAACTGGTGGCATAAGGATGGGTGGTTCTTGGAGATATTCTTTGATTCTGTCAAAAGCAGCCTGACATTCATCATTCCAACGTACTACCTGATCTTTCTTCAGCAGCTTGAAGATTGGTTCACAGGTAGCAGTCAAGTGTGAGATGAACCGAGCAATGTAATTCAGACGTCCTAGAAAGCCTCTGACTTCCTTCTCTGTCTTAGGAACTGGCATCTCTTGAATGGCTTTGACCTTAGCAGGGTCCACTTGAATTCCTTTATCACTGACCACGAAGCCTAGCAACTTCCCAGATCTTACCCCGAAGGTGCACTTGTTAGGGTTCAATCTTAGTTTGTACAGTTTCAACCGGTCAAACAGTTTCTGTAGATGATCAAGGTGTTCTTCCTCAGTCTGGGACCTAGCGATCATGTCGTCAACATACACTTCTATCTCATGATGGATCATGTCATGAAATAAAGCAACCATGGCACGTTGGTAGGTTGCCCCAGCATTCTTTAGTCCAAAAGGCATGACTTTGTAGCAGAAGGTGCCCCACTGAGTAACAAACGTAGTCTTTTCCATGTCTTCAGGAGCCATCTTGATCTGATTGTAGCCTGAAAAGCCATCCATAAAAGAGAACACTTTATGCTGAGCGGTATTATCAACAAGGACATCAATGTGGGGTAGAGGGAAGTCATCCTTGGGGCTGGCCCTGTTCAGATCCCTGTAATCGACACACATCCTGACCTTGCCGTCCTTCTTAGGTACCGGCACCACATTAGCAACCCACTGAGGGTAAGAAGTCACTGCAAGAAAACCGGCATCAAACTGCTTCATAACCTCGGCTTTAATCTTCTCGGACATCTCTGGACGCATACGGCGGACCTTTTGCTTAACCGGAGGGCAATCTTCTTTAGTTGGTAAGTGATGGACCACAATGTCAGTATCTAATCCGGGCATATCTTCGTAGGACCAGGCAAAGATTTCTTTATAGTCATGCAGCATCTGAGTCAACCGTTGCTTCATGCTGAGTTCTAGGTTGGCACCAATCTTCACCTCTTTCTTGTCTTCCTCAGTACCCAAGTTTATTATTTCCACTGGCTCTTCATGGGGTTGAATTGCCCTCTCCTCCTGTTGTAACAGTCTTGCAAGTTCACCAGGCACTTCGCAATCATCTTCAACTTCGTCTGCGGCTAAGTTGATCGGATTTTCGAAGTCATAACTGGCAGTAGCAGAGTCGTTACCAGTGAGATCCAGAGTGGATTGAAACCTGTATGAGTGAGTGTGTGTGTAAATACAGCTGTTTTGCAATATGTAAAGAAAGGAAAGAAAAGGAGCGCAAAATTTGAATTGTGAAAAACGTCCAATGCTTTTATTCATGATATATGATAGTGACAAACAAAAGCCCTCATAAATAAAACCACGGTGCCCCGGGTAAGACACCGGGCCATATAGTTTCAAATTATTGTTTATTACAAATCAAAAACAAAGAAATTCATTACTGAGGAACAAAAGTTATGGGTGTAAAATCTTTAGCAGTCCAATTGGTCAATCCACCGTCGGCCGTAGGGTAGATCCAGCTATCGAACTCTGACTCTTCTATTTCATCTTCCTCTCCAATAGCATTCACTTCTGAGTGAGTGATGAGCACCAGAGGTCTTCCAATTCTTGCCTTGCGCACCGCTTTCTGAGCTTCTGTGGTGAAACCCAGCCCAAACTTGTTAGTCTTAGGAGTAAGATCAGGGAGTTTGCCCCAGTTTGCACATTCACCTTTTTCGATCACAGCCCGGGCGTCCTTTAAGGAGGCCATCTTCATAGGAGAAACCTCTTCATCTGCTTCTGTTGCTGCCAAGGTTTGTGGTACTTCCTCAAAATGTTGAAAGGGGGTTTCAATGAACTCCCCATCCATTTCTACGTATCTGAAAGAGTTGAGGTGGCTGACCATGTACTCCTCCTCCCCTTGCACTGTTACGATCTTCCCCCTGACCGGGTACTTGAGCTTCTGATGCAATGTGGAGGTCACAGCTCCAGCCTTGTGGATCCATGGGCGACCCAGCAAACAAGAATAGGACGGATGGATGTCCATCACATAGAATTTTGAATCAAATACCTGTGACCCAACCCTGATTGGGATGTCCACCTCACCATGTACCATTCTTTTGGACCCATCAAAGGCCCGGACAACAATGTGAGTTGGTTTGAGCTCTAGACCCTCACAATCCAGCCTATCCAGAGCCTTCTTGGGCAGCACGTTTAATGAAGACCCTGTGTCAACCAGCACATGAGCAAGAGTAGTGCCCCTGCATTCAATGGAGACATGCAGGGCATCATTATGGTTCTTCCCCTTTGCTGTCAGATCGGCATCAGAGAAACCCAGGCCATTATCAGCGGTTAGGTTGGCCACACAGTCGGTGAACTGGTCAGCAGACGTCTCTTGGGGTACGTGGGCTGTCTTTAAGAAAGCAATCAGAGCCTTTGCATGGGCCTCTGAACACAGCAGCAGTGACAACATGGATATTTTAGAGGGGGTGTGCCCCAGCTGTTCTACAACGTTGAAATCACTTTTCTTTATTATCTTGAGGATTTCTTCCATTTCCTGCTTGGAAGCCTCAACAATGGTCTTTGGTGCCTCCGTCCTGGCAGGCATATCAGCAGCAATTCCCTTGCCCCGAGTATCAGATGACTCAGTAGCAGGGGTGGATACTTGGTCAGGGGGAGAAACAGGCTCTCTGGCAGGTGTGAAGATCAAAGGCCTATGAATTGCCGGAGGAGCAATGTCTGGCGAGAACAGTCTTCCACTACGAGTGACCTTAGCAGGCCCGGTGATGTTAGAGACACCAGTATCAATGTTGCACTCTTGTTTCACACCCAGAACATAAACATCCGCCCCATAGTGCCATGGGACAGCCTTATCAGATTTGTAGGGCATAGGCCCCGGAACAGTAATGGTGATGGGAGCACTCTTGTGAACTGACAAAATTTGTATAGGCTTCTTTGAAGGAGCCTTGGAATGGTTGTTGAAGATGGTAACGATCGACACTTCTTCAACAGGAGCAGCAGGAACAACAGTCTTTCTGAACAAAATCTCTCTACTATCTATCAGGTTTTGGATGCCTGACTTCAACAGAGAACAACCAGCAGGGGAAGCAACACATAGAGGGCAACTTTCGCTACATCTCGGAAATAAACCGGCTAGCAACAGATTCCTCTTGACCATCAGCAACGGAGTAGCAACATTATCCACCGAAGCTACATACAAATCCTCCTCAACAGCATTCACTCCATGCTGGGGCATGGGAGCAGTTACAACATTCGGTCTCTCGGGCGCCTCAAACTGTATTTCCTTTGCATCAATGAGGTCTTGAACCTTATTCTTTAGGGCCCAACAGTCATCTGTGTTATGCCCCGGGCTATCAGAGTGATAAGCACAGCGAGCATTTGGATTGAACTTGGGGGATGCAGTATTGGGAAACTTTGGAGCCTCCTTGACAGTCACTAAATTGGTGGATAGCAACTGTGGCAGGATCTGTGATAAGGTCATGCTTAACCGGGTATACTCTCTCCGGGGTCTTTCAAACTTTTGAGGATTAGTTGGCCGAGGAGCGGCAGCAGGTTTGGCAATCATTACCGCACTGACAGATTGGCGGTGTTCAGGTCGCTCGGTTCTCCGGGAGCTATATACAGCACTAGTCTCCTTTTTGAAGGGCTTCTTCTCAGTACTGGAGGAGGCAACTTTCTGTATCTTCCCCGATTTTATACCAGCCTCGATCCTTTCACCAGTCAGGATCAGATCAGTAAACCCAGCAGAGGAATTACCAATGAGATGATTGAAAAATGGACCAGATAGGGTCCCCAAGAACATATCTACCAGCTCCCGATCCGTCAATGGTGGCTGCACCCTGCCAGCCAGGTCTCTCCATTTCTGAGCGTACTCCTTAAAACCTTCACCCGACCCTAGCGACATACCCTGGAGCTGGGTACGCGTAGGAGCGAGGTCGGCATTATACTGATACTGCTTGTAAAAAGCAGTGGCCAGATCCTCCCAGTTACGAATGCTGATTCCATCCAGCTGATAGAACCAATCGAGGTGAGTCCCTGAAAGACTCTCCTGGAAGAAGTGGATCCAAAGGTTCTTGTCTGCTGTGTAAGGCTGGATCTTCCTTACATAAGAACGGAGGTGCATCTTGGGACAGGAAGCCCCATCATACTTCACGAAGGCAGGTGTTTTGAACTTGTGGGGGATCACCACCCCAGTAGATAACCCCAAGTCTCCGAAATCCAATCCAGGCACCCGCTGAACTTCCATAGCCTTTAATCTGTCTTCCAGCTGTTTGTACCGGTCTTCAGCATGAGGGTACTGTTCGTCGTTGAAGTCTGTTTCAGTATCAGAGCCCACAGGAGTAGTGACCTCCCTTTCTTGGTGACTACCTTCCGTCACAGATGGAGGAGTCCTTTCAGCTTCAACCAAAGTGTTCCCGAGTCTGCGCCCAATGTTAAATAGCACAGTCCTCCTCTTCTTCTTAGTCTTCTTCAGAAGCATGGTCTTCAACTCTTGTTGACCCTGAGCCAAGCCCTTGATCAGCTCCTGAAATTGGGCGTTCTGCGCCTGAAATTGGACATTTTGCGCCTGAAGAGCCTTGATAGATGCCTCGGTTGATGATTCAGGGTTCATGATGCTGAAATAAACAGCGAAGAACGGTAAACAACCTGAAAAGAAGAGTACCTATGATGCACATGATGAATGATATGTGTTTATGCAATGCATTCAAGAGTTCGAAAATTCAAATTTGTTGTAGACCAAAAGGAACACACGTTATTTATTAAGAAAATCATTGTTTAATACATCAAAGCCTCATGGGCAAAAGTACAAAAAGATCAACTCAATCCCAAAATATGTTGCGCATCTTCTTTGGAGCTATGTAAGTGTTGAGATTCCTTTCCTCATGCAACAGGCGGGTGAGCTCCAAGACCTTCTTTTCACTGGCATGCAAACTAGTCTCAAGAGAATTCCGCTCTTCTTTAAGCTGGATCCAGCTCTTCTGCATCTCTTCCCAGGATGTGGGCATATCAGGGTGCCGAATGACATGAGACACCTCTCCTTCCAAGGCAGGCTCTTTGATTACTGGAAGCATGTGAGGATAAGGCATTACTAATTTCTGAGAGCGGGCTCGTACCCACTTGAGGTAAGGCTCCAAAGGGATGGAGTTCCTGTGCCCCAGTGTCTTGCTGTCTATCCTACTAGGCATCCTCCAGGCTCTGATAAATCTCTGGCGAAGTCCGTGAGTATCGTTGTCGAAGTCAAAAACTATGTCAGGTATCAACATGTCATGAGGACCATCCCTCCGAGCATAACCAAATTGTCTCCAAGCCAGGCATGGACTATAAGTAATACCCCCTCTGATTCCAAGTAAAGGAACATTGGGATACTCCCCGCAACGATCAATGATAGTGACATCTTCTCTGGACCTAGGGCACCAATGTATATCTGCATGTGTAAGAGTCATCAACCGTTGTGACCATCTCAAACCCCGCTCGTTCTTCAGGACTGATTGTGGAAGGTGCGAAATAAACCACTTTCCCAGGAGAGGAGTGCAACACATAAGGACACCTCTTTTTCTCATGGTTCGAGTGTAACATGAGTGAAGGAGGTCCCCCAGCAATGTAGGTATAGGATTCCTGGACATAAAGATCTGGACAGCACTGATATCAATGAGCTGATCTGGGTTAGGGAACAACACCAAACCATAAACAAGGAGGGCCACAACCTCTTCAAAAGCTTGCAAGTCAAGGGAGTTCCAACATTCATAGGCCTTTTCAAACAGAAACCTGGCTAAGAACCCTTTAATACCACTTCTGACTTCCCAATGTCCCTTGAGGTCAGATGACTGTAGGTGCAAGGCTTTAGCAATCTCTTCAAGCTTAGGTTCCTTTTCTGTACCGTTGAAGGGTAGCTGATCAAGAATAGGGATCTTCAGGAGTCGGGAGAACTCCTCCAATGTAGGTACCAACTGATAGTCCAAGAAGGTGAAACAGTGATGCAGAGGGTCAAAGAATTGGAACAAGACCTTTATCATATCTTCCTCAATGTTGGTGTTGACCAAGCTGATGAGGCTTCCCTGCCTTTCACTGAATGAAGAGTTCTCGGGAATCCTGGATATAAGCTCCTTAAGCTGAGGAGGGATCCTTACAAGACTGATTTGAATTGTCTTTCTACGAACAGTTTCCATGTCCTACAAAACAGGAACAAAGATGAAAATTCGAACCCCTGAAATGGTTAGTTAATGCATATGATGCTGGATGATGTCATGATGCTATGATTAAACACACCACAGATATTTACAAAGACAAACATGTAAGGCACACAAAGCACACAAGACAGACCCTTAAGGTTTAAGGCCAGCATGGGGTCTGGGTGGTACCCTCTTGAAGTTGGTGGGCTCAACCTGTCCTAATCAAAGTAACCGGGTTCTAAGGTTCCCAATATCACGGGATTGCTTTCATTGTTCATCGTTTCGATTTAGCCACTGAACTGGCGACCGAAATATTCCAGGAAAGCAACCCTCAATTGAGTGTAGTATCGAGTATCAACCAACCTCGGACTGCACCAAAGTCGGTTATCTCACTACCCTAAAGAGGCCAAGATGGTTCAATTAAGGTTCCTAAGGTCTGTTGATGCTTCATGACACCACATGGAGGCCTCGTACTCTCCTTGACTGAACTCAAGGGTTACCGGTACACACCAAAGTGCCACATCAACGTAGCAGACTGTTTCAACCATGTCGGTATACCCCGCACAGTTCCCTCACAGCCTTGTTGCTACTTTCTAAGAAGGTATCCCCCAGATCCGGGTTAGGATCTATAGAACTCCCAAGCAACCCACAATTTAAAGCACACAAGGAAAACAATTGAAAACATAGTTATGAACTAGCCCTAAGGTACACCTCACTTTAAGTTTAAATCCCCAGCAGAGTCGCCAGTTCTGTGATCGGTGGATCTGGAACTGACTGTTTAACGCTGGTTCGCGAAATGTCGCGGAAGCAAGAGTCGCCACCGTCTTTTATTTTCTCCAAATGGAAAGGACAAAAGCACAGAAAAATTCCTTATAGAGATTGCTCTCGGTTCGGGAGGTAGGTTATAGAAAGGGAAGGTGTTAGCACCCTTTCTATCCATGGTTATCCATGGGCTCTTAGGTACTTGCTCAATGTGTTTTCAAAAATGTTTGCTTGCTTTTCAATTGTGGGTTTAAAAAGTTTCTTTGAAAAATTTCAGTTCGACTCGTACGTCAGAGTGTTTGAAAAGTTTGTTTTGAAAGCTTTTGAAAATGTGTTGGTGTGAAAAGATTTTGATTTGTTTTTGAAGAGAGCAAGTACCTACGAGAACCTACCTACCCTAAGGAATTCGTCTGTGTAAATGTCTTTTAAAGTAGTGCCATCCCACCATTGAGAGGTAGGTAGCACCACCGTTGGAGGTGTTCGGGTCAATTCGAGTTTTAGGGACGTGGTGATCACCGGAGCAATGGGAAGACACCTTAGAAGCTACCCTCATGCCAGGTTCCCGGATCATGAGGACTTACTAAGACATCCTCTACTCGACGATCACCTTTCGAAAGGCAACAGGTGAGGCGTACCCTAGGGGTGGTGTGTGCGGTCCGTGTGTCATGTTTCAATTATTTTGTCTTGTCATGTTTGTTGTGATCTACGCTTGATTTTAATTTTAGGGCCATTCATTCTTGCATGCATTTAACAGTTATAAAGTTTACGAAAAAATAAATCTAAACTATTACAAATGGCGCGGGTCCACATCGCCAAAATAAACCGAACCCGATTTGACTGAAAGTAAAGAAGCAATAAAATAAAGGTGCGAGAAAATAAATTTACAAGGCTTTGGGGCATATACATAATTATTTAAACGATATAAAATAAATGTGCGAAATAAAGTAATTAAAAACAAAACTAGGGCGTTGGACCCTTTTGCAACAGAATTTAAAGTTAATGAATTGATTAATTAGAACTAATGAAGAATTAAAATTAAAGAAAAAGGAATGTTTTTTTTGTATTTTTGTATTTTTTAAGATTTAAAAGAGAAAGGAAAAGAATTAATTAAAACAAAAAAATTGGTTGTAAACCCTAGTTCTAATATTTTTTAAGTTATTAAGAAAAAGATTTAATTTTTAACCTAATTTAATCCTAAATTAATTTATGTACATTTTTTAATTTATGAAAATAAATAAATAATATTATTATTCTGAAAAAAGGGGAAAAATAATAAAAGAAAATAAAAGTCATTAAACCTAAATTCTATTTTTTGGATTTTTATTAAAAAAGATTAAAATTATACCCTAATTAAACTAAATAATTTACATACAATTTATTTAGGGAAATAATAAAATAAAAATTGTATTTTTGGCATTTTTTGATTTTATGATGTTTTTGCATTTTGATTAAAAATTAAATAAAACAAATAATTAAAATAACATAACAATTAAAATAATAAATGAAGATATAAGAAAAATAAATAAATTTGGCAAACCAGGGTGGGGTGTAGCCCCAGATTAGGAGGTTCAGGCCTGGAAAGTTAAGGCCCATTTGCTTGAATTCATTGACCTTTCTGGATCAGGTGTGGCATGTTGACTGGCATCTACCATACGCCTTTGTTCTGAGCCCTTTGATAGATCTCCTAGGACACGTGTATATCTTGAGGATGGAGGCATATGGTGCACCTGGACGTTAGCAAAGCATGGAATTTTACGTTGAAAAATAACATGGAAATTGGCCAGACCTGGGACTTGAACCCAGGTCATGAGAGTCACATGCACGCATCCTTGTCCACTGAGCCACTTGTGTTTCATTTAACAAATAATAAACAATAAAAAATATAAGAAGAAAATGTTAGTGCCTTTAGAAATTCGCGCGAAATTTGAATGGATCAATCACGTTCTGACACGGCTTCTTCTTCTTCGTTTTCCTGAAACATGAAACATATTGGCAACGGTTTTGCAACCATGGTGTTAGGCAGGCTATGGAAAAATAGCGACTAGCGCTATAGCATATATAAATTCATCGCGAGATATGCTTCTTCTTCGTCTCTAGGCGCTGAGTTCAACCATGGTGGTCTCAAAGGCCAATTTTACTGTATTGAAAAAGCCCTAATTCAAAAAGCTGGAAACCCTAAAAACCAAACATGGTAGATTCGCGTATGGCTTATGAAAATGCAATTAAACCCAATGGTTAGCTCAGAAACTTTGTAAGGAATATGAATATACGATTGAAATGCAATGAAGATGCTTAGAATTGAGAATACGATTTCAAAAATTTTTCTGTACAGTTTGAGTTGTAGCTACCGTTTCTTCGCGTTTTGATTGAGGTTATGGGTGGGCACACCTTCAGAGTTTGTCCAGGAAACTGTTAGAAAAAGAATTGAGGCTTCAAACTCACCCTCACTTTGATTTCAGTTTTGTGTTTTTATCCAAAATTTTCAATGTAGCAATCAGCTCTTGAGCGCAGCATATGATGTGTTAGGCTTAGGGTTTGACTTAGTGATTATAATGGAAGATAATTGGCTTGCTATTTGACCTTAATTCATGCTCATGAAAGAACAAGTCCTAGGGTTTTTACCATTAACCAAGTTTCCTTCTTTTTAGCCAAGACCTAGACCTAGTGTGCAATTTAACCCTAGCCTGAGTTCTTGAGTTGGCTCATGATACATGGAAGTTGTCCAAATTCACATGACACTATTCCATTGGTTTTTGAATTTTATTTGAATTTTCAAAGATTTAAAATGAATTAAATTATCAAAAATTAAATAAAATAGAAAAATCAATATTTGGTCTTGAAATTAATCATGGGACACGTGTGTGGCATGACAAGGATGAATCAAGTGGAAGAAAGTGGGCCCTTTTGTCAAAAATTGGAGTTTCAAGGATAGTTGACTTTTGCCATTTCACAAAAATTTCCCAACTTCTACAAGGCATAACTTGCTCAATTTTTAAGCTTTTCACATGTTCTTGGACATTTTGGAAAGGTCTTTGAGTCCTTTAACCAATGCCTTTGGTCCCATGTCATTTTGATTTACCAATCTCAAGTTATGGCCTTTGACTTAAAGTCCCTTTTTGTTGACTTTTGAAAATGACCTATAATGTTGAAATTGATAACTTTTTGTGAGAGCATTTCTTGGACTTGAAGTATGAAGATGAGTTGTAGGAAATGTCTTTCTCTTCAAAATGAGCTTTGGATGGAATTTTTCTGATAATCCATGTGAAAGTTATGCTCTGGTCAATTTCAGTTGACTTTTTCAGCTGTCCAAATATAGCAACTTTTGCATCTTTGATGATTTCTGAGCCAAATTTTGAGAATCATGATCAAGCATTGATCAAATGATGTTTGTGGCTTCAAAATGATATGTTGACCAAAAATTTGAACTTTTGACTGCCAAATGACCATTTTGCCCCTACAGTTGACTGTAGTGCAATTTAGGGTTTTGACTGTGCAATCTTGAGCTGAATGCCTTGAAACTTGATATGAGGATACTTGACCATGTTTGTAAGCATGTGAGACTTGATTGGGCCTTTGAACACTTCCTTTTCTTTGATCAGACTCAAAACCCTAGTTTTGACTGTATAGGAGACAGTTGAGCTGTGCAACCTTTGGGGAATTTTGTGACTTGGCTTGGCAATTTCTTGAAGAATATGGGAGGGCAAATTTTGGGGTATAACAGGGCCTTCCCAGTTCGTTGCGAGCTTGCCTTCACGAGATTCTCTGCAATTTTATTTTAAGACAAGGCTGCCAACCTCGACTCTCGTCATATGACTTTGGTATCGTAGTGCATGGATATTTTTTGTTTGAGGGAAGCCTCTCGTAGGGTCGCTCCAATTCGGATCCCTTCAGCCAGGTCTAGTTCTTCTCGTAGGACAGCGTTGATCATCTCCTCATCTAGGGGAGCTTTAGTTTTCCTGAAGGGTTCTTTGGTCTTTACGGGAATGAAGACCTCTGTTTCGTAATTCAGTCGGAAAGGAGTCTCCACGATGGATGAGTGCGTTGTTATTTAGAAGCTCCAGAGTACGCCGTGTAGCTCATCGACCCATCTTTTCTAGGTTTCGTCTAACCTTCATTTGAGACCCCTGAGTATCACCATGTTCGTGGAGTCGGCCTGGCCATTCGACAGGGATGTTCAACAGAGGTGAAATGTTGGGTGGTTCCCAACTTGGGAACGAATTCCTGAAATGTTTGATATGTGAACTGGATCCCATTGTCGATGACTATTACTTGTGGGATGCTGAACCGAGTAAGGATGTTTCTTTTGTAGAAGCGAGGGACGTTTTGGCCGGTAATTTTGGCCAGTGCTTCTGCCTCTATCCATTTGGTGAAGTAGTCGATGGCTACTATCAAATATTTGTTTTGATTTGTACCTACTCCGAACAGACCAATAAGGTCTAACCCCCACTAGGCGAATGGCTAGGGAGAAGAGAGGGACCTGAGCTCGTTTAGGGGAGCCAGGTGCAAGTCCCCATGCCGCTAGCATTTGTTGCATTTCTTGACGTGCTCTTTTGCGTCGTGCTGCGTGGTGGGAAAGTAATACCCTGCTAGAAGAGCTTTTCTGGCGAGGGATCTTTCGCCCTGATGTTGGCTGTTTATCCCTTCATGGATATTGAGAAGGATGCGATCCGTTTTGCTTTGGTTGATGCATTTGAGGAGGGGATGGAAAATCCTCTCCTGTAAAGGTTGCCTTCGACTAAGACATAGGAACATGCTCTTCGATTGACCATTGCTGCTTCCTTCGAGACGATAGGTAGCTCTCCTCTTGTTAGGTATTTGTGTACAGGGGTCATCCAGAAGTCGTCATCTCCTATGGCGAATACTCCGAAATTCGAGGGGGGTCTTTGGGTGCTCGGTCGAGGAAGAATATCATATATTACCGACTTGTTCCCCCCTTTCCTCTTTGTGCTTGCTATTTTGGATAGGATGTTTGCCCGGGAGTTATATTCATGGGGAATATGTTGTATGTCCATGGATTTGAATTTCATTTTTCTCTCTTGGACCAGGGCCCAATAATCAACGAGGTGATCGTTTTTCACCTGATATTCTCCCCAGATCTAGGATGAAATAAGCTGAGAGTTGTTGAAGATTTTCACGTCCTCAGCTCCCAAGTCTTCGGCTAGGCATAAACCTACTAAGAATGCCTCATATTAGGCCTAGTTGTTTGAGGTCGGGAAGGATAATGCAAGGGAGACCTCGACTAGGGTTCCTTCTTTGTTTTCCAATATAATGCCCACGACGCTTTCTATCGAACTAGAGGTGTCGTCAACCAAAATTATCCATCGGTGTGCCCCGTCCAGGGGTGTGGGCGAGGTCATTACGGCCATAAGTCAGCCAGTGCTTAAGCTTTGAGGGCTTTCCTGACTTCATACTGGATGTCAAACTCGAAGATTTCTAACGACCATTTCAGCATTCTGCCTGCAATTTCAGGCCTACCAAGAAATTACTTTATTAGTTGATCTTTTCGGACGACTATCGTATGTGCTAAGAAATAGTACCTGAGTCTCCTCGCCACATTGATGAGGGCTAGGGCTACCTTTTCAATTTGCTGATATCTTACTTCGGGGCCCTGGAGGGCCTTGCTCATAAATTAGAAAGGCCTCTTCCCTTCTGGGGTTTCTCTGATTAGTGTTGTGCTTATTGCCTCTGAGGTGATGGCCAAATAGAGATAGAGGATTTCATCCTTCTCTGGTCGAGAAAGCATGGGCGGTTGCGATAGGGATTGCTTCAAGTGGGTGAGAGCTTTCTTTCATTCAGTCGTCCATTCGAAGGCAGCTTCCTTTTTTAGGAGGTTGAAGAGGGGGAGTGCGTGTTGGGCAGATTTTGCCACTAATTGAGAGAGAGAAGTGAGCATGTCATTCAGGATTTGAATGGACTTTTTCTAATTGGGCATTGGAAACTCATAAAATGCTTGTCATTTTTCGGGGTTTGCCTCAATCCCTCGTTTTGTGGTAGAATTTGAGGAATTTTCCTGCTCGTACAACTAAGGTGCATTTTTCTGGGTTAAATTGCATTCGACACTTTCTGTCCTGCTTGTAAACTTTCTTCCAGTGGAGGGAGTGGTCTATTTCTTGTGTCGATTTAACGATCATGTCTTCCATGTAGACTTCGAGCATGTTGCCTATTTTTTTGTGGAAGACTTTATTCATCATGCGCTGATATGTAACACCCGCGTTTTTCAGGGTGAATGTCATTACATTGTAGTAATAGTTTCCCAACTCAGTCATGAAAGTAGTGTATTTTTTCCCACTTTCCCAATTGGAATCTAGTTGTATCCAGAATATGCGTCCATAAAGATAATAATTTGAAATCGGCCAAGTTGTCGACCGGTTTGTCAATATTGGGGAAGGGATAACCATCTTCCGGGCAAGCCTGATTAACATCAGTATAGTCAATGCACATGCTCCATTTTCCACTAGATTTCTTTACTATAACTACATTCGAGAGCCAGGTTGTGTACTAGGCTTTGGAAATAAAGTGTCCCTCTAGGAGGTATTTTACAACTAGTTCGACAACCTCCATTTTTTCGGGGGACTGTTTTCTTCTGCGTTGGGCGACCACCTTGAGGGTAGGGTATATAGTCAGGTGATGGCATGCAATCTCTGGGTCCAATTCGGGTATCTCAGTTGTGCTTCAGGCGAACAAATCAACATTCTCCCTCAAGCAAGCTTTAGGTTGCATCTTTTCCAGGTCGGGGAGGTCAGCTTCGATCTTTACTCCTCTGGCAGAATTGTTCCCAATGGGGATGATCTCGAAGTCTCCGTCTAGAATGGGTCATATGGGATCTGAGAGTTCCTCTCTACTTGAAGCTACAGATGAACCTTCACCTTCCTCTATGAGCTTTTTCCCTTTCTTCCTCTACTCTGCGCGATCCTCCTTGGAGAAGCGGCTGTCGAGGTCAATAGTGTCAACCCTTGGCAGTGGCTTGGCCTCCTCAGAGCTGGAGGGAAGGGGGGCCCACTGGTCGTTCGGGGTTGAGAATTGATGGAACTCAGGCCCCTGGCCAAGGCTTCAAAACATCTTCATTTTGAGGTGTACGGTGGAGGGCACCGCAATTAGTTCGGCCAGAGTGGGCCTCCTGAAGATGCATTGATAGAGAGACGGGAAATCCACTACCAAAAACCGAGTCTTGATGGCTCTGGTGGTCACCCCTCTATCGAAGGTGAGATAAGCTCAACATATCCTCACAGTTTGGTACTTGCCCCGTTGAAGCCCTGGAGGTTTGAGCCCACCTATGGGGTCATATGGATTTCGTTCAGTTGTAGGGTAGCGAACAATTGGGTGTACATGATGTCCATCAAGCTACCTTGATTGACGAGTATGCAAACATCAAAGTTTTCCATGTGAGCCTGCACGAGCAGTGGGATAGTTGAGTTGGGGGCTCTGCCCGGAAGTTCCTCCCTGTAGAAAGTGAGAGGATGAGAGCCTTCTTGGAACTTATCCAGTGTGGCATCCATGTCCGAGTTGGCTTTGATAAGTTTCCTGAACCTTCTTTTTATGGATCCCATTATATTCTTGTTGAATCTCCCACCAGAAATGATCATTTTAGCGGGGAATGAATCCCAGGGACTATGAAAGGAGAAGTGCAATGGGATGTTATCCATGTATGGGAAGTATAAATCTTTTGGTCGCAAGATACTCATGGAAACCGATATTATTATGATGTCGGGGGACTCCTTCCCTTCTTCGACGCTCTTGGTTTCTAGAGCCTCCTCGCGGGCACCCTCTTTCTTCTTGTAATCCTTGAGATACCTGTCTCAAATTAGTATCTCGATTGCATCCTTTATATGGATGCAATCATTGGTGTTGTGAACATGGCTTTTTTGGAACCTACAGTACTTTCTCTTGTCGGTTTTGGGCTTGGAGGGTATCTGGCGAGGAAAGTGTACCCCCGAAAGTTTGAATTCATAGTTGGCGCATTCAAACATAATATGTTCTCTTGAAGTGGTCAGAGGGGTGTAGTTGCGGAACCGACCAGCAAACCTTTTGTAATATTTGGATTCTTAGGGTCTGTATTCCCACTTTCTCTCTCCCACGCGACAAGATCTAGAGGACTCGTGACTTCTCGAGGGTTTCATACTCTCTCGGTGCCATGAATCCATGGAATTCGTGGCCGTTTCTTTCTCCTCGTACTGAATGTAGGCTTGAGCCTTGAGGAGGAGGGAGTCAAACGTGGCTAGAGTTTCGATTCCCACAGCCTTCACGAAGTCGTTGTGGGGACGGAGCCCTCGTTCAAGAAGGTACTTCTTCATTGCATCGGTCGTTGGGACCTGTATGACTTCTTTGTTGAAGCGCTTGATATATGCATGTAGAGATTCATCTCTGCCTTGGATAATCTATTCTAGTAAAGCCTCTAATTTTGGATGTTGACTCGAGGCAGTGACGTGTCTCAAAAATATCTTTCCCAATTGTTTCCAACAAGTGATAGATTCAGGGGGCATGCTTTTGTACCAAGCCATGTCACCTTTTCTTAGAGTGGTCGGGAATAACCTGCATTTGATTGTGCTCTTCATGCCTTGGTAGTCAAGTAGAGCGTTGATGTCTTCTATGTGGTAATCTGGATCAGTCGTACCGTCATAGGATCCCAACAAGGGAGGCTTCTCGAGCCATACCGGGAGTCGTGCCTCCATAATTTCTTTTGATAATGGACCCCGGGGTTCGTCGTCATCGGTCTCTTCTTGGTAATGATGTTTTCTTCCTCTTCGGGCGTCCTCATCTCTTCGAGGGGAGGGGATCTGCCATCGTCGCCTCAGTCTGGGTGATGGTGACCTACCGCAGTCGTATTTCCAAAAACAAAAACAAAAACTAATAAACTAGCTGTATATACTAAGGAATAGCTGTATATACTTGAATTAAGGAAAACTAATAAACTAGCTGAGAGTCTTTATCCTTTTCGGGAGATGCTTGATCACGCTTCTTGTGGGAAGAAATGTCGAGCCTTTTCTTTCTTGGAGGACGTCCCTCTTGGGCAGGTGATGTGCTGGAGGAGTTATGTAACACCCCGTTTTATTTAATATTATATTATATTAATATTTTCGAGTTACTGTTTGACGTTTATTTTTGCGACGAGAATATTTAAGTTAACCGTTATATCTGTTAATATATTGGGCGACATTTTATTCAGACCGATAATTATTTTATTCGGTCCGGTATTTATTTTGAGGGACCGGTAATTATTTTATTCGGTCCGATATTTATTTTAAGGGACCGGTAATTATTTTGTTCTGTCCGATTTTTTTTTATTCCGTTTGGTTCGGTAAAATATTATTCAGATCGATACTTAATTATTTGGAGTTATTTTAATTATTTGGGTTAATAATATTATTTGATATTATTTAGTGTTAATTAGTAGTATATTTTAAGAAGGGCTTTTTGGTATTTTGTCTAGCTTGTGTCTTGCTACTAAACAAACCAAACACTTGTTTTATGACATCACATACAAAACACACTTTGAGAGAGTTAGAGATAGCTAGAGGTCTTGGAAGAGAAGAAGAGGAGCAAGAACAAAGCTTGGGTTTTGGGTTGGTTGGAACATCAAGAATCATTTCAAACATCTAAGGTAAGGGGTTTGATTTTCCAATGCTTATAGTTAGGGTTTGATTTGGTATATTTTGATTTGGGATAAAATTGATGTTAGGGTTCTTGAGATTTGTTGAGATAAATTAGGAGAGTTAATTTGGTGTTAGTGTTGTGGGATTATTATTATGTTAATAGAAATTAAATTATAAAAACTAAATTATATTAATTAAGTTTAGTTTTTAAAATAGCAGTATGGTTTAGAACAAACAAAAAGAACTAGCAGTATGTTTAGAAAAAGAACTAGTAGTATGTTTAGAAACTAAGGAATAGCAGTATATACTTGAATTAAGGAAAACTAATAAACTAGCTGTATAGTTTGGAAAAAACAAAAACATACGCCATATATTACATGAATTAAGAAAAACTACTAAACTAACAATATAGAAAACTAAAGTACTAGCGGCATTAGCGGTATATTAATTGAATTGAAATTAAGTTTAGAAAATTAATTAATTTATGTTTTGTTTTTATTTTCTTAATTTAATATATTAAATATTTATATTAATTAAATACAAATATGACATAAGTTAGCCGATTTAATTTGGAACCCGATTATGTCCAATTTCTCGATTTCGGCAATTTCGGCGACGAAGCTAGTTGCTCCGAATTGAACGAAAATTGACGTGCTAGCTGATTTCGACGTGTAGAATGTCGTGGTGAGGTTATTTTTTTCGAGATTTTGAGTTTTTATGAAGCGACCCGAAATAGGCCAATTTACGGTTAATTTGAAATGGGTTGTGTTTTAGTCGGTTTAAGTCGCGTATGGACAATCCGATTGCGATGTTAATGATTATGATTGATGCCGATTATTATGAATGACTTTCGAGACGATTATTTATGTTTGACTATTTTTCCGTGTTTGAAATTTAGTGAATTATTTGATAATGATGTGGTGTGATTAAATATGATGTTTGCGACGGTTTATTTATAATGAATACTTGATGATATGCGATGGGATGATATGTTTATCTTGATGTGGATGAATATGGCGACGTGGGTTTTATACCAATTTTGATGTGCGATGATGATGTTTTGTTGTGTCGTGTTTGTGATGTCGTGTTGTCGAGTCACATATATTGCATTGGCGACGAGGGCTTTTATGCCAAGCAACGAGGGCTTTTATGCCAAAGCGAGGATGGGCTTTTATGCCGAATGTCCCTAATTAAGGACAAAGCGACGGATACCACATGCATAACATAGTCGTGTCTCATGGAGTCAGTTATGTTTATTTTTGAGTCTTTTGGCGTTGAGTTTTATTTCATGGCTTATGATGAATTGCGATGATATATGATACTTTGTTTTGTGATGATTTTTGTGTTGAACATAAAGTGAATATGATACGATAATTTCATGACGAGTAAGCGATGAATATAACATGACGGTAAAGCGACGATATGAGTTTATGGCGATGAAGTTTATGTCTTGTTTTGGTATGATTATGATGATTACGTGACGAAATTAAAGTGTTGATTTTATACACTAAATGATGATTTAAAGTGTGTGAGATTTGGATATGTGCTGACATACCTTTATTAATCCTATATCATTTATGATTCCAAAACTATTTATATATTTTATCATGCCTTTAATTATATGTTTTGGAGTATCTCACCCTTTACTTGTTTCGTCGTTGCCTTTATATTGGTAACGTGCAGGTGATCCGCGAGGATGATGAGGATTATCTCGATTCTCTTTATTTTGAGTCGCTCTACTCTGATAGTAGTAACACTCAGGATTTGGGCGATGTTATTATTTTGATAGGATAGTTTATGTATACTATCTTATGACTTTATGTATTGATGATAACATGATGATACGTACATTTTGTAAACACATCCGTTGTGATGTGATTAGTTATATGTTTATATGATGATTTATGTTATGAATCGGTATATCCGACTTTTGATTTTGTGATGTGCATTATAATGCAAAGTGATGAAAAACACGAATATGTGATACCTCAATTTATGTTTGGATGAAATTTTGAAACTCTGATTTTATTATTAATTACGAGGGGTAGAATTGGGGTGTTACAAGTTATGTCGTTGGTGTCTCCGAGGGGGAGACCTTGACTATTTCCACTCCAGATCCCCCATCCTTTTTCTCTTCTGGAGGATGATGAAGTTAGCTCGGTTAAGGGCAGCGATTAGTGCTGCTATGGCAGGGTCAACATTCTGCAGAATAGGGACCGGTTGCGGAATCTCGGACTGGACTTTGACAGGGTTCCTGGGAAATTGTTCGTCTAAGAATAGATTGTTGTTACAATCAGCGTCGATGGAATTAGAGGATGCAATATGTCCGTCACGGGTGCCAAAGTTATCCTCTAGGTGAGTATGTGATTGGCTTCCGTCGGTATTGCATGCCGAGGAGAGCACAGTCTTTCCAGAAAGGTGGTGATCACCGTGATCAGCCATGATTGATGAATGGAGAGGATCTTTGGTCTTTAGATTCTAGGGAATAGAAAATGGGGAAGATAGTTCCCATAGACGGCTCCACTGATCTTACCGGTTAATTAGAACCTGCAAGGTGGTCGAATGATGATCTTCAAATAGGCTGGAAAGTCGAGGAGGAAAAAAAAGGGGGTTGTACCTGCAAGGAACTCAGACGATCAAGTAAGTGTGGGAGAAAAAAGAGATACAAGTAAAGTACTAGGGATTTAGTGATGAATAGTCAATATTCGATACCCGACCCTCACATGAGTTTATATAGTACCCCTAGCGCTTGGCCATTATTCCCTATTTTTGGGCCTAGATATGTGGGTCCGCAAAAATAGGTAACTACCAGGACCTGGTCAAACTGGGCAGGAATTCCCGCAACTAGCCATTAGTTCCAAGGAGGAGGTAGGTTATAGGCAGCGGTCTGGTCGATTCCTGTTTGTCTGACCAACTTAAGGTCGGGCAGACTGAGAGGGGCTTGTCGATTGTGGTAGGTCAATGCTGCTCCAGGAGAGAAAAAGATCGATGGTTCTCGATAGAGGGTGGGGGAGCCCGGGCCGTGGCCGTACGGGTCATACTGAAGGAGGAGGTCGTACTGGGCCCACTCTAGTTGTTGGGACAGTCTAGAACACTTAGGAATTAGCTTGTTTGCATGTTTTCCCTCCTTGGTCAAAATGGGAGCCCCCTCCCCGTTGTATTCAGGGACAACCTGGAAGACACTGAGCAGCACCCTCTCCGAGATGGGTTGAACGAGCATAAACTTTTTCGTTGAAGAAGCAAACTAATTCCAGGTACGCCTTGAACAACTTGCCATTCGCCTACTTCAGAGCGACCCCACCATATAGGGCACTAAACGACTGCCTTTGAAGATAGAAATAGTAAAAGAACCCAGGGACACTGGCCCCGACGCCCAAATAGTCACACACGACTTCAAAAGCCCGAAGGGAGGCGATCGAGTTCAGATGTAGCTGGGATGGAGCTTGATGAAGCTACCCGAATACCACCACTTGGAACTCTGAGAAAGGGAGCCACAAACCCATCTCGCTGAACATGATCTCATACATATTTAACCGACGAGGTTCGAACCGCGAGCAGATTCGACTCTTCTTGTTGGGGATGTAGATTGCTCATTACTCTTCAGCACTCTCTCAGTCCATCTCTGGATCCAACGAGGTGAATATCTCATCAGAATGAGAAATAAAGTAGGATACATATCTCAACGGACTCGAGGCAAACCGATCCAATGGACCCTATTGATCGATGATAGCCACCTCCACGTCCCCCTCAACATCCTGATTACCATGCATCTCTGATTCCAGTGCTCCCAGCGAGGATTCATACGCCCCGAAGTGCTCGCGTTGCAAGACATACTCTCGACAGAACTCCAGGCAGAACCACTAGGCTCATTGAGAAACTCATCGTCGACTTTATCAGCCATAATACCTGAAAAGCAGGGGATATAGGTGAGTTCAACATCAATGTCAAAACCAACCTTCCACCACTAATCAAGTGAAAGGGTGCTAAGAAACAATGACCCTATCCTAGAGCAGAGCCCTCACTTAGGCGTCTAGTTGACAGTCATTCACCTTCGATATAACGGGATGAGGTTAACTGGAACTCTCGAGGTCACTGACAAGAATCATCCACGACTCATCATAAACGCCGCCACTATTCTAGGCTCGTCAAGGGATAACCTACAATGACTTTAGTGATTCCAACCCATAAAACTACCGGCTGCCACCAACACTCTCCCAAGAACTTCCTAATAAGCATTTCCCTAAACCTAATCACATGCATTTTCTAAGGAAAAACCTTAAAATTTAAACTATAACAAAAGTGACAATAAAAAAAAAAGGGGAATCAAAGAAGGCTTACCATTTTGAGTAAAGTAGCGATGATAATAGACTGCAGCGAATGACAGAACAAACAAAAATCTCGGAAATGAATGAAGTCGAGCAAGTACATATGAAGTCGGGGAAGAACGAAGGTATCGAGCAACTTAAAGACAGGCGAAAAGTGTATATGGAGCACTCTCCTCTCTTTTTATAGGCTGGGCTCGCCAGCGGGTGGGCGAACACGCGCCTAGGGATTTTAAAAGGGCATTGTTGTACCCCAAAATTTGCCCTCTCATGTTTTCCAAGATCTTCCCTTTGTATGGTGGTTACAAACACTTGCTTAAGGAAAATAAAACTTTTGGAGATATTCTAGTGTCTTTCAATTGGCACCTGAACATGGTATTTCGATTGGCATATGAGCAAGCTTCGATTGGGCACTGAATTTCCTTCGACGCAAGCCTGATTCACAAGCTTCAATTGGGTGTTAGACAATCCTTCGATCAAGTTCAAATCACAAGGCTTCAACTACGCATTGGCTGCTTCAGGCTTGCCTTCGTTTCACAAGGCAAGAACTTCCTACATACTTGCTTCGATTCACAAAGTAGTAGTCCCCTACAGTCAAGTTTCGATTGGACATCTAAATATCCTTAGAGCAAGCTTTGGTCCCCAAGTATCATTCCAGCAGCGCCCTTTGTGCGTGCCTTCAGCGCACAAGGCAAGAACCCCCTACATGTTTGCTTCGTTTCACCAACAGTGAACTCCTGCATACAAGCTTCGATTGGATGCTGAGTCTCCTTCGATCAAGCTTAATTCACAAAGCTTCTGCTAGGAAAATACTCCCTATATGCTTTCCTTCAGCGCACAAGGCAAAAGTTTCTTCTTCATGCCTACCTTCGTTTCACAAAGCACATGATTGCTACATTATGAACATGTTGGTGGCCCATGCGAAGAATGCACAAGGCATACATGTGGGCTGTTCGAAAGACACACAAAAGGGCCATTCGAACTATGTACAAGTGTTCCATTCGAAAGAGACACATAATTATTTAAAATAAGTTTGTCTTAGTCCAAGTTGCTCACTGGCACAAAGGCCAACATGTTGCCTAGCCCAAGCCTCTTGCACAATTGCATTCGAAGGAGGTAGCAACAGAAGTTTTGACTGGCCAGAAGGGAATTTTCATTTGGGCTAGTTTCAGATCAAGCTACCAAGACAAATAGAGGCTCAATCGAAGAAGCCCCAATGATGAGAATTGGAGCCATTCGAAGGAGGCAACCTGGGCCAATCGAAGAACAAAGATTGAGGGTGTTCGAAGAGACAAACTAGTCGAGGTTCATCCCAGACCCAGAAGGGTAGGAGTCCCTCAAAAATGGCAATATTTTAATGTGTCTAATTTTTCCTTCAAAGCCTAGTTAATGGTTGTCCCTTGCCATTTCCATGCATATCACATCCATATAAATACAGGCCTAAGGATACATTGTCAGGGGTAGATAAAAAATCATAGAAAAGAAAGAAACACTCCTGCCACGCTCACACCACCAACCAGGCGGTGCATCACACATGATACTTATTACCAATCAAAGCTGCAAGCTACCCGCCCACAAAAACATTTTTGCCTATACACGCTGTTGTACCCCAAAATTTTCCCTCCCATATTCCTCAAGATATGTCAAGAATCATCTCCAAATGGTTCAAGATTGCTTAAGGGTTGTACAATCAAACCACCTCGTAAGACAGCTGAAATTAGGGTTTTGGTTCTTTCAAGGAATATGGGGTTTTCAATGGTTCAATCAAGTCTCCTAGGCCTATATACATTCTCAAGCACCTACATGCCAAGTTTCAAGACTCACAGTGCCAATTTGCAGTCAAAAGCCTCATTTGATCCACAGTCAACTACAAGGGCAAAATGGTCATTTTGCAGTCAAAAGTCAGAATTTTTGGTCAACATCTTATTTTGAGGTCACAATCATCATTTGATCAAGTCTTGATCATGATTCCACAAGAATGGCTCAAAAATCATCAAGATGCAAAAAGTTACTATTTTTGGACAATAGAAAAGTCAACTGTATCTTGACCAGGGAATAACGTTTTCATGGTTCATCAGAAAAATCCCATCCAATGCTCATTTTAAAGGGGATGCAATTTCCTACAATCCATCTTCACACTCCAAGTTCAAGAAATGCACTCATAAGAAGTTACCAAATTTTACATTATAGGTCAATTTCAAAAGTCAACAAAAGTACACTTTGAGTCAAAGACCATAACTTGAGATTGGTAAATCCAAATGACATGGGACCAAAGGCATTGGTTAGAGGACTTCAAGGGATTTCCAAAATGTCCAAGAACATGGTCATATGATCAAAATTGAGCAAGTTGTGCATTGGAGAAGTTGGGAAATTTTCATGAATTTGCAAAAGTCAACTTTGCTCAAAACACCTTCTTTTTGCTAATGGGTCTCAAATCTCTTCTTGAAACTTCACCCCTGACCTATGCACGACCCATCAAGATTAATTTGATTTATTTTCTTATTTTTATTGATTAATTGGATTTTCAATTAATATTAATTCATTTAATCAATTTAAATCATAAGAAAATACAAGATTTGGTTTTTAAATCTTTTTGTGAAGCAAATATGACCTAAACATGCTGGCAAATTTGTGCACAAGTCAAAGATATAGAAAAATCCAATATTGGCAACATTATTCAATCATGAAAATCAAGAATATTTGATTTTTCAATCAAGGATTTAAACATCAATGCAATGGATATTGGCCCAGCTTCTTGACCTAATTTGTTTCCCTTATACATAAGCAAGCTAACCCTGGCCTAATGGACGTGAGAAAGCTGCAGAAAAGACCCTAGCTAATTCAAGAAATTCCAAGAAAATTGAAAATATGTTCTTGCATTCAGGGCCAATTCAAGGCGTGTTGTTCATCCAAACACCTTGCAGGAGTTCCTAGGAACGTTTTACAATCAAATTCAGGCATTGAAGCTCAAGGAGTCGTTGCACACGGTTTCACGGTTTGCCATTCTTATTCAGAATTATATATCTTGATTCATGCGCATTTAACACGTTTTTATGATTGTTTTGCATTGCTAGGAACCATACAAAGCTAATGGCATAATTTAATTGAGCTATAACGCCCTGAATCAAAAGATGCCATGATCAAATTTCTAGGGTTCTTGAGCTTTGAATTAGGGCTTTCTGAACCAGGGAAAATTAGGACTAGTGAGACACATGGTTGAGATCATGAGAACAAGACGAACAAGAACCACCCCTCGCGAAATATTTATGATCACTGTGGTTCTAATCGCTATTTTTCATGCAGATGAATAGTGGGGGTTAAAAACCCCCGCTATCTGATGTTAATTATACAGGTACAAACGAAGAAGATGATGAGGTGTTGGCGTCCCATTGGTTAATTTGAAAAAGCACGCGTTTGTTTTTATAATTTCAGCATATTGATTGGTTTGCATATATAATGAATACTTATTATTCCAATATCAATTGAGGCAGGTTGGTGGAGTGGTTGAGTGAACGTCCAATGAGCGCTGGGACCTGGGTTCGAATCCCAGGTCCCCCAAAACACTTATTCCATTTTTTCTTTATGTGTTCACATGCAGCTTTCAAAAGGGGGTATACAATACCTCTCAAATCTCAACACGCCAGTTGTCTTCAGACTGAAATCTAATGGCCTAGATGGAAGGATCACCATACTCCCCAGTCAACAAGCATGTGGATGATCACAAAGGTCAACGTGGCTGGAGTATTGTTGGGCCTGAAAATTGCAGAATATACCTCCAAAATTGGGCCAACACCCCCCTGAGTTTATTTTCTTCTTCTCCTTTTATTTTTATTTAAATTGTTCTTATTAATTTTTTTAATTCACTACTAACACTAACAAATTAATATTTATTTTTCTTAATAAATTCAGAAAGCATAAAAAATATAATATTTTTATTTATTAAATTTAATTAGTTATTTTTGTAAATAAATACTAACATAATTAATTTAGTTTTTTTTAATTAGGTTAATTTCAATATTTTTACAATAAATAAAATTAATATAGAATTAGGGTTTTTGATGACTTTTGATCATGTTATTTTTTTTATTTATTTCCTTAAAAAAAACATAAAAAAATCAAAAAAATATCTTTCTTTTATTTAATTAATTAATTAGTTTAGGATTAATTTAATTAAGTGCAAAATAACAAAAAAAAACTCTTTCTTTCTCAAAAAAGGGTCAAAACCCTAAAACATTTCGATTCAATTTTTTCTCGCGCGTGTGATTTTTGATTCCTATTATTTTTGATCCATTATTATGTAATTGTTCCGAGGATGTAATAGCTTTAATTAGGACCTTTTTATCGCTTTTATTTATTTTCCGCAATTTACTTTCTCAAGGGTTTGTTTTTGGCATGTAAATACCCGACGCCTTGTAATAGTTTAGTTTTATTTTTTCGCAACTATTAACTGCTAGATGTATGCTAACTAGGCTATGCATGACAAGACTTATCTTAAAATAAAATCAATCGTAGCTCACCATAACATGTACAAAGATAACATAAATGAAACCTGACACACTCGCACATGTCACTCTTAAGGTACGCCTCACTTGGTTGCCTCGACGTGGTCATTGAGTATAAGGTGTTTTAGAGGTCGCCCTCCTGTCTAAAGATCAAAGTTGCCTCGAAACGATTGCCTCGATAAAAAATGATCTAAGACATTAGGGTTATCGCTAAGGCGTCCTAACATTGCTTTAGTGACCACATGTCCCATTAATAGAATTGACCCGAAAACTCCAACGGCGGTGCTACCTACTTCTCAATAGTGGGATAGTATTGTCTAAAGGACATTTACACAGCTTAATTTCTTTTGAGTAGGTAGAAGTTCTTAGATACTTGCTCTTTCAAAACAAAAATACTTTTCGCACCTACACTTTTCTGACAAAAGTTTTCAAACAACACTTCATACACTCTTGAGGACAGATACAAGAGTTAAATCGAAGTTTTCAAACAAAACTTTTTCAAAACCCACAAACACAAGAAAAGCAAAAAATTTTGAAAACATAGTGAGCAAGTACCTAAGAGCCCGTGGATAATGTTGTACCCCAAAATTTACCCTCCCATATTCTTCAAGGTTTGTCAAGAATCATCATCAAATGGTTCAAAACTTCTCAAGGGGTTGCACAGTCAAACATCCTCCTAAGCCAGTCAAAATTAGGGTTTTGGTTCCTTCAAGGAAATTGGAGTTTTCAATGGCTCAATCAAGCCTCATATGCCTATACACATTGCCAAGCATCTACATGTCAAGTCTCAAGGCTCACAACATCAAGTTGCACAGTCAAAAGCCCTAATTGCTTCACAATCAACTGTAGGGGTAAAATGGTAATTTGGCAATCAAAAGTCAAAATTTTTTGTCAACATTTTATTTTGAAGCCACAATCATCATTTGATCAAGTCTTGATCATGATTCCACAAGAATGGCTCAAAAATCATCAAGATGCAAAAGTTTCCATTTTTGGACAGCTGAAAAGTCAACAGTAACTTGACCAAGGCATAACATTCTCATGGTTCATCAGAAAAATCCCATCCAATGCTCATTTTGAATGGGATGACATTTCCTACAACTCATCTTCACATTCCAAGTCCAAGAAATGCTCTCACAAAAAGTTATGAATTTCAACATTATAGGTCATTTTCAAAAGTCAACAAAAAGGCATTTTAAGTCAAAGACCATAACTTGAGATTGGTAAATAAAAATGACATGGGACAAAAGGAATTGGTTATAAGACTTCAAGACCTTTCCAAAATGTCCAAGAACATGTTCATATGATCAAAATTGAGCAAGATATGCATTGGTGAAGTTGGGAAATTTTTGTGAAATGGCAAAAGTCAATTATCCTTGAAACTTCAATTTTTGACAAAAGGGCCCACTTTCTTCCACTTGATTCAGCCTTGTCATGCCACACTCGTGTCCCATGATTAATTTCAAGATCAAATATTTATTTTTCTATTTTATTTAATTTTTATTGATTTAATTCATTTTAAATCCATGATAATTCAAATAAAATCTAAAAATCAATGGAATAGTGTCATTTGGATTTGAATAGCTTCCATACATCATGTTCCAGCTCACAAACTCATGCTAGGGTTATGTTGTACACCAAGTTTTGGTTTTGCTTAAAAAAGGGAAAGTTTGTTAATGATAAGAAAACCTAAGACTAATTCTCTCATGTGCATGGATCAAGGCCAAGCTAATGACCTAATCCCTTTATCATATATACACACAGTCTAAACCTAATTGGGGGCACGTGCAAAAGCTACTACAAAGCAATAAACAAAATTCAAAAATAAGAGGAAAATTTTGAAAACTGAACTCAAGCTTCTAGCACACTTCAAAGCCTTAGAACGATTCTAATACATTGCTGGGACATTCAGAAGCAATTTGCAATCAAAAACGAGCCTTGAAGCTATCAGAATCGTCCAGAACAAGTCACACGGCTTGGTTTGTTTCCCATAATCGCACATCATTATTCATGCATTTTTAACCTCTTTTTTGGATGGATTTGTGTTAATAGGACCATTGTGAAGCTATTGGTATGATTTAATTTGATTATGGCGCCCTGGAACCGAAACCACCATTGATGACATCTAGGGTTTTCGAAGCTCTCAATTGGGGCTTTACAGCATGAGAAAAATTGGACCACCTAACGCCTATGGTTGAATTCGTCAAGGCCAGACGAATTCAACCCAACCAACGCGCCCTTTTTATATCACATGTAGACCTAATCGCTATTATTGACAGTTCTATTTTGTGGGGGTTTAAAACCCCCACTATTTGATTGATTTTTTTGCAGATTTCAACGAAGAAGATAAGACGTGGAAGCCAGCTATTGGTTCATTAAAATAATATGCGCGCTTTTTGGTTTCCAGTATAATTGATTTTCTTTTATATATTATTTTCATTATCTATTATAATAACAAAGCATGCAGCATGGTGTAGTGGAAGAGGACGTGTCTGGCAATTGTTGTGACCTGGGTTCGATTCCCATGTCCACCCAAATCTCAATATTATTTTTCATAACATCTTCATGTGCAGGCTTTGCAATGATGTCCACCATATACCTCTAGGCATCATCATGCCATGTGTCCCAATCAGCAATCTGAAGGCCAAGAAAGAGGGACTACCATGCTCCTCAGTCAACTACGCCATGGACAATCCAAAAAGTCAAACGTGGCTTATGTGTTAATGGGCCTGAATTCCAGAACAACACCTCCCCTGGGCCATCAAACCCCCCCTGGTTTACTATTTTTTATTATTTATTTTCTTTCTCTTTTTAATTCTTTTTACTAATTATTATTATTATTATTATTATTATTAACTAATAAACTAATTTTTCATAATAAATTTAGATAATATAAAAATTGTAAATATTTTTATTATTTATTAAATTCACTAATTATTATTTTTGTAAATAAAATACTAACCAATTGATTTAGTTTAATTAGGTAATTTTAATTTCTTTTTTTACAATAAATAAAAATAGTTTAGAATTAGGGTTTTGTTTACTAATTTTTAATTCCTTTTAGTATTTTCATTAAAAAACATAAAAAACATTATCTTTCTTTCTTTAATTAATTAGTTATTAGATTTAACATTTAATTAATTGCAAAAAGGGACCAATTTCATTCATATTTTCTCAAAAGGGTCAAAAAACCCTAGGACATCCTGATTTAATTTCCGTCGCGCATTGTTCTTATTTTTGATTATTTATGTATCTGTTCAAAGGATGTAATAGTTAATTAGGATTTACCGCTTTATTTATCTTTCCGTACTTATTTATCAAAACGGGTCTTTGTTTTTTGGCGATGTATAGACCCGCGCCTTGTAATAGCGTAGATTCAAATTTCTGCAATTTATTTTCCGCACTCTTAACTGTTAATATGCATGCAAGAATGAAGGCCAAATAAAATCAATCCTTAGCTCACAAATAACATGTACAAGACAAACATTAACATGAAACAATACACATGCACATGCCATTCCTAGGTTACGCCTCACTTGGTTGCCTCGAGGTGGTCGTCAAGTATAGGGTGTTTTAGAGGTCGCCCTTCTGTCTAAAGATACAGTTGCCTCGAAACAGTTGCCTCGGATAAAAAAGGATCTAGGACATTAGGGTTACTTCTAAGGTGTCCTACTATTGTTTCGGTGACCACACTGTCCCTAATAATCGAATTGACCCAAATAACTCCAACGACGGTGCTACCTATTTCTCAATAGTGGGATAGTACTGTCTAAAGGACTCTTACACAGCCTAATTCCTTAGAGTAGGTAGATTTCTCCTGGGTACTTGCTCTTTCAAAAAACAAAAAAACTTTTCGCACTCACACTTTCAAAAGTTTTCAAACAAATTTTTCATACACTCTTGAGGACAGATACAAGAGTTACTTAGAAATTTCTCAAACAAACTTTTTTCAAAACACACACACACTTGAAAAGCAAACAATTTTTGAAAACATAAGAGTAAGTACCTAAGAGCCCATGGATGACCATGGATAGAAAGGGTGCTAACACCTTCCCTTTCTATAAATCTACCTCCCGAACCGAGAAACATTCTCGAAAAGGAATTTTGCTGTGCTTTTGTCCTTTCCTTGTTGGAGAACATAAAAGACAGTGGCGACTCTTGCTTACCGCGACATTTCGTGAACCAGCTTAAAAAACAGTCAGTTCTATTTCCACCGATCACAGAACTGGCGACTCTGCTGGGGATTCTTAATAAGTGAGGTGTACCTTAGGATTAGACCACTCTTATGTTTTCAATTGAATGCTTTGCTTGATTTAATATTGTGGGTTTTGTTTCGGAGTTTCGTAGATCCTAACCCGGATCTGGGGATACCCTGTTTTAGGTAGCATAAGCTGTGAGGGACCTGTCCGGCGTAGACCGACACGGGTGAAGCAGTGGCTACGTTGGTGTGACACCTTGGTCTGTACCGATATCCCTTGTGTTGCAACGAGGAGAATATGGGTCTTCTAAGGAGTCATTAAGCACCAACCGACCTTAGAACCCTAATTTGACCCAACTTGGCCATAGAACAGTAGCAGTATGCTACACCTGTTGAGGCTAAACTCTCGCGATGGTTCTGGCCGCAAGAAAAGATTGAGATGCTGGAGTTATGATCGATTGAGGGTAGTCAGTGATATTGGGGTCCTCTAGAACCCGGTTACTTTTGATAGGACAAGTCTTAACCAACGAAACTGAAAGAGGGTAGTACCTGAACTTCATGCTGGCCTAAACTCTAAGGGTTGTCTGGTGTGACTTGTGTGCCTTATCATGTTTGCCTTTGTGAATATTTGTGGTGTGCTTTATCATAACATCATACCATCATAACATTGCATGCATCCTGCATAAGGACTGACCCATTTCAAAGACAAGAGGGTTTCATCTTTTCTACTGTTTTGTAGAACATCATGATGCCTGTGCGAAGGAATACTATCCGGCTCAACTTTGTTCACCCACCTGAGTTGCTTAAAGATTTGGTTGATAGGATTCCAAATACTACTTCCTTCATCCAGAGGCATGGTTCTCTTCTCGGTTTAGTCACTTTAAAGTGGGACCAACAACTGATGAGTGTCCTGACCCAGTTTTATGATCCCTTGTATCATTGCTTCACCTTTCAAGACTTCCAGCTGGTCCCTACCCTGGAAGAATTCTCAGATTTGCTTGGTGTCCCTATTTTGGATCAGACTCCCTTCACTGGTTGGGAAAAGACTCTTAGGTTTGAGGAGATTGCAGCAGCCCTTCCTCTGACCAACAAGGAGGTAATGGATAACTGGGTGACTAGAAGCGGAGTTAAGGGATTTTTGGCTAAATTTCTGATTGGTAAAGCTAACAGTTTCTGGAATGACTTAGACTTCAGGGCGTACGAAGACGTTCTGGCTCTCTTAATCTATGGTCTGGTTCTGTTTCCAAATCCTGATAACTTTGTTAATGTCAATGCCTTAAGGATTTTCATGTCTCGGAACCCTGTGCCCACTCTCTTGGGTGACATCCTGCAACAACTCTATGCTCGTATTGCCCGAAGACGGGGAACTCTGTGGTGTTGTGCTCCTTTCTTAGTGAGGTGGTTTACTTCACACCTCCCTAAGTTCGTGCTGAAGAACCAAGAAGGAAGAGGTTGGGCTCATAGGTTAATGTCTCTCACTGATAATGACATCATTTGGACTCTCAGAGGTTTGGATAAGGTAGCCGTGATTGATCGTTGCGGAGAATATCCTAATGTTCCATTGATCGGTACCCAGGGAGGAATCTCTTATAATCCATGTTTAGCTCTCCGTCAGTTTGGAAGAGCCAGAAGAGTAGGGCCTCATGATATGTTGGTACCTCACATCAGTTTTGAGTTTCAGGTAGACATTGACGAGCTGCGTCATAGATTCATCAAGGCTTGGGACAGAATTCATAAAGCTGACCCACATGAGTTGGGACCAAAGACTTCTCTACCAATGGAACCCTACTACATATGGGTCCGCATCCGTGCTCAGAAGATAGGTATGCCATACGAAGCTATCAGGCCTGTCATTCTTGAAGTTCCTGATAGAGACGGGGTTCCTCCAACTGTACTCCCTCCTCAGATACCCACTGATGTTGATACACTAAAGAGGTCTTGGGCGCAACTGCAAGAAGAACGAGATTCTTATCGGGAAAGGTTCAATGAGCAAGAACAGAAAATCCAGAAGCTGACTAAGCAGTTGGAGAGCGAGCGGATCCTGAATGACTATATCCGTACTGAGAAGAGGAGGCCATGGGAGCATTGATGGACCTTGGATGTTTCTTTTACAACTTTTATTTCCTTTTCAGCTTTTTTCATTCTTGTAACGCCTAAGGGAAATTTGTTGAACAATTCAAATTCCAAAGTTGAATCTAATAAAGCGTGTTTCCTTTTTGTTTACAAAGTTGAACCCCGATTGTCTTTGAAAACATAAATCATACGCATTTCATGCATCATGTGCATAACAGGTACCCTTTTTCTACAGGTTGCTTAATCTTCATCGCTGTTTATTTCAGCACTTCATCATGTCTGCTGAGCCTACTACTGAACAAGCTATCAAGGCCCTCCAGGCCCAGAACACCCAGTTTCAAGAGCTGGTCATGAGCTTAGCCTAGGGTCAACAGGAGTTGAAGACTCTGCTCTTGAAGGAAAAGAAGAAGAAGAAGAGGAGGACCTTCTTGTTCAGCAATGGACGGAGGTTTGGGAATACACTGCAGAATGAGGCTGATCAGGCTACTCCATCTGCTGGGGAAGGCAGTCCCCAAGAGAGAAGGGTTCCTAGTCCCGCGGTCTCCGACGACGAGACATATTTCAATGATGAACAGTACCCTCCTGTTGAGGACAGGTACAAACAGCTGGAGGACCGATTAAATGCTATGGAGATTCAACGTGTGCCCGGGTTGGACTTTGGTGACCTAGGCTTATCTTCTAGGGTGGTGATCCCACACAAGTTCAAGGCGCCTGGCTTTGCGAAGTACGACGGAGCTTCATGCCCTAAACTGCATCTTAGATCATATGTAAGGAAGATCCAACCTTACACTGCAGCCAAGAACCTATGGATCCATTTCTTCCAGGATAGCCTTTCAGGGGCTCAACTCGAGTGGTTCTATCAGCTGGATGGAACCAGTATTCGAAACTGGGAGGACTTGGCTACTGCATTTTTTAAGTAGTATCAGTAGAATTCCGACCTCGCTCCCACGCGTACCCAACTCCAGGGTATGTCACTTGGGACGGGTGAAGGTTTTAAGGAGTACGCGCAGAAGTAGAGAGACCTGGCTGGCAGGGTGCCGCCACCATTGACTGACCGTGAACTCGTGGACATGTTCTTGGGGACCCTGTCTGGTCCATTCTTTAATCACCTGATTGGTAATTCCGCTGCTGGGTTCACAGACCTGATCTTAACTGGAGAAAGGATAGAAGCTGGTATTAAGTCGGGGAAGATACAGAAAGGTGCATCCTCGAGCTCTGAAAAGAAGCCCTTCAAGAAGGAAGCTAGTGCTGTTTATGGTCCAAGGAGACAAAACAAACTGGAACGCCGCCAAACTGCCAACGCGGTGGTAATTTCAAAGCCTGCTGCTGCTCCTCAGCAATACAACCAACCAAGGGGTGAGAGACCCAAAAGGCAGTACACTCGGCTTAGCATGACCCTGTCTCAGATATTGCCGCAACTGCTGTCAACCAATCTGGTAATTGTCAAGGAAGCTCCAAGGGTTGTGAACACCACATCCCCGAAGTACAACCCTAACGCCCGCTGTGCTTATCACTCTGACAACCCGGGGCATTCTACTGATGATTGTTGGGCTCTGAGGAATAAGGTTCAAGACCTTATTGATGCTAAAGAAATACAGTTCGAGGCGCCCGAAAGACCTAATGTTGTGACTGCCCCCATGCCCCAACATGGAGTGAATGCTGTGGAAGAAGACCTGTATGTGGCCTCTGTGGAAGATATTGTTACCCCGTTGTTGACTGTCAAAAGGAACCTGTTGCTAGCCAGTTTATTTCCGGGATGTAGCAAAGGTTGCCTTCTATGTGTTGTTTCACCTGCTGGTTGTCCTTTGATGAAGTCAGGCGTCCAAAACCTGATGGATAACAAAGAGATCTTGTTCAAGAAAATTGTTGTTCCTATTGTCCCTACTGAAGAAGTGTCCGTTGTCACAATTTTCAACAATCCTACCAAGGCCCCCCCGAGGAAGCCTGTCCAAATTATGCCTGTTCACAAGATTGCTCCTATAACCATCACTGTTCCGGGGCCCCTCCCCTATAAATCTGACAAAGTTGTCCCGTGGCACTATGGGGCAGATGTTTATATGCTCGGAGTAAAGCAAGAGTTTGATACTGCTACCGGCATCAGTAACATTACCGGGCCTGCCAAAGTCACTCGAAGTGGTAGGCTGTTCTCACCAGATATTGCACCTCCAGCTATCCAGAAACCTCTTATTATCCCACCTGCCAGTGTGCCTGTTTCCCCTCCTGATCAAGTGTCTACCCCTGCTGCCGAGTCATCTGACGCTCGGGGCAAAGGGATTGCTACTGATGTGCCTGCCCAGGTGGAGGCACCGAAGACTGTTAATGTTGAAGCTTCCCAGCAAGAGATGGAAGAGATCCTTAAGATTATCAAGAAGAGTGATTTCAATGTGATTGAGCAGCTGGGGCACACCCCCTCTAAGATCTCTATGCTATCACTGTTGTTGTGTTCAGAGGCCCATGCCAAGGCCCTGATTTCCTTCCTGAGGACGGCCCATGTGCCACAAGAAACGTCTGCCGATCAATTTACCGATTGTGTGGCCAACCTAACAGCTGATAATGGTTTAGGTTTCTCCGACGCTGATCTGACTGCTAAGGGGAAGAACCACAATGATGCCCTGCATGTCTCCATTGAATGCAAGGGCACTACTCTTGCCCATGTGCTGGTTGACACTGGTTCTTCGCTGAACGTACTACCTAAGAAGGCCCTAGACAGGTTGGATTGTGAGGGTTTAGAACTCAAGCCTAGTAATATTGTTGTCCGGGCCTTTGACGGGTCGAAGAGGATGGTACATGGGGAAGTTGACATTCCAATCAGGGTGGGTTCTCAAGTATTTGATTCTACTTTCTTTGTGATGGACATCCGACCATCCTATTCTTGTTTGCTGGGTCATCCTTGGATCCACAAAGCTGGAGCTGTGACCTCCACATTGCATCAGAAGCTGAAATACCCAGTCAAGGGGAAGATTGTGACAATTCAGGGGGAGGAAGAATATATGGTCAGCCATCTCAACTCGTTCAGGTACATAGAAATAGATGGGGAATTCATTGATACCCCCTTTCAACACTTTGAAGAGGTGCCTCAGACACTGGCGTCAGCAGAGACTGTGACTGAAGAAAATTCTCCTTTGAAGATGGCTTCCTTAAAGGATGCCCGAGCTGTGGTTGAGAAGGGTGAGTGCGCAAACTGGGGCCGACTTCCTGATTTCACTCCGAAGACCGACAAATTTGGTTTGGGTTTCACTGCAGAAGCTCAGAAGGCTGTTCGTAAGGCAAGGATTGGAAGACCTCCTGTATTCATCACCAACCCGGGGGTTAACGCCATCGAAGACGACGTAGAGGAATCTGAATTCAACAACTGGATCTACCCAACAACCAACGGTGGACCAAGCAACTGGACTGCGAAAGACTTTGTACCTGTTACTTTTGTTACTCAGTAATGAACTCTTTTGTTTTGGATTTGTAACGAACAATAATTTGAAACTTTATGGCCCGGTGTCTTACTCGGGGCACCGTGGTTTCATTTGTGAGGGCTTGTTATTTGTCACTTCCATATATCATGAATAAAAGCATTGGACGTTTTTTCGCGTTTCAAATCTTGCGCTCCCTTTCTTTATTTACATATTGCAAAACAACTATATTTACACACACTCACCTATACAGGTTCCAATCCACTCTAGATCCCACTGGTAACAACTCTGCTACTGCTAGTTATGACTTTGAAAATCCGATTAACCTAGCCGAAGACGAAGGTGAAGATGATTGCGAAGTGCCTGGTGAGCTTGCAAGATTGTTACTCCAGGAAGAGAGGGCCATTCAACCACATGAAGAGCCAGTGGAAATGGTAAACCTGGGTACTGAGACAGATAGAAAGGATGTCAAGATTGGTGCCAATCTGGAGTCTAGTGTGAAACAACGGTTGATTCAGATGTTGCATGACTATGTGGAAATCTTTTCCTGGTCTTACGAAGACATGCCTGGGTTGGATACCGACATTGTGGTCCATCACTTGCCTACCAAGGAAGAATGCCCTTCGGTAAAACAAAAGGTCCGCCGTATGCGTCCAGAGATGTCCGAGAAAATCAAAGCTGAGGTTTTGAAACAATTTGATGCCGGGTTTCTAGCAGTGACTTCTTACCCTCAGTGGGTTGCCAATGTGGTTCTAGTGCCAAAGAAAGATGGTAAGGTCCGAATGTGTGTTGATTACAGGGATTTGAACAGGGCAAGCCCGAAGGATGACTTCCCTCTGCCTCACATTGACGTTCTGGTTAACAATACTGCTCAGCACAAAGTATTCTCCTTCATGGACGGCTTCTCCGGTTATAATCAAATCAAGATGGCTATTGAAGACATGGAGAAGACCACCTTTGTTACTCAGTGGGGCACCTTTTGTTACACGGTCATGCCATTTGGGTTGAAAAATGCTGGGGCAACCTACCAACGTGCCATGGTTGCTTTATTTCATGACATGATCCACCATGAGATTGAAGTATATGTCGATGACATGATTGCTAGGTCCCAAACTGAGGAGGAACACCTTGACCATCTACAGAAGCTGTTTGACCGTCTGAAGTTGTACAAGCTGAGGTTGAACCCGAACAAGTGCACTTTCGGAGTGAGATCTAGAAAGTTGCTAGGCTTCGTCGTAAGCGACAAAGGTATTCAAGTGGACCCTGCCAAAGTGAAAGCCATACAGGAGATGCCAGTTCCCAAGACTGAAAAAGAAGTCAGAGGCTTCCTAGGACGGCTGAACTACATTGCCCGATTCATCTCGCACCTAACTGTTACTTGTGAACCACTCTTCAAGCTGCTGAAGAAAGATCAGGTAGTACGTTGGAACGATGAATGTCAAGCCGCTTTCGAGAGAATCAAAGAGTATCTCCAAGAGCCACCCATTCTTATGCCACCTATTGAAGGGAGACCCCTAATCTTATACTTAACAGTACTTGACAGCTCAATGGGGTGTGTGCTGGCGCAGCATGACGAGTCTGGCCGAAAAGAGCATGCTATTTATTACCTTAGCAAAAAGTTTACAGACTGTGAGACCCGATACTCACTGCTCGAGAAAACTTGTTGCGCTTTGGTATGGGTTGTTCGCCGGCTGAGACAGTATATGTTGACTCACACTACTTTGTTGATTTCAAAAATGGATCCTATCAAGTACATATTCGAAAAGCCTGCTCTGTCCGGAAGAATAGCAAGATGGCAGATGATCTTGACAGAATACGACATCCAGTACACGACTCAGAAGGCAATCAAGGGAAGTGTATTGGCAGACTATTTGGCACACCAGGCAGTGGACGATTACCAGTCGATGAACTTTGAATTTCCAGACGAGAATATCATGGTAGTAACTGATTGTGAAGTACCTGGACCAGATGAAGGACCTGAGGAAGGATCCCGATGGTCTATGCACTTTGATGGAGCCTCAAACGCTTTGGGTAATGGTATCGGCGCTGTGATCACATCTCCTAATGGCTCTCATACTCCACTTACCGCCCGACTATGTTTCAACTGCACCAACAACATGACGGAGTATGAGGCATGCATTATGGGTCTTCAAGCTGCAATTGACCTAAGGATCAAGTTTCTGAGTGTCTTCGGAGATTCCGCTCTCGTGATCAATCAGATTAAAGGCGAATGGGATACGAAACACCCAAATCTTATTCCTTACAAGGAATATGTGTTGACATTGATCCCCCATTTCGAAGAAATAACTTTTGAACACTTCCCCAGAGAGGAGAATCAGTTGGCGGACGCGCTGGCTACGATGTCTTCTACGTTCAAAGTCAAATGGGACAACGAGGCTCCTCGGATCATTATCTGGAAACTGGATGAACCTGCATATTGTTGTGATCTTGAGACGGAAGAGGTAACAGAAAAACCATGGTATCATGAAGTGAAGAGGTACTTGGAAGCTCAAGAATACCCCGAGGGTGCATCTGTTAATGACAAGAAGTTTTTGAGAAGGTTCGCAGCAAAGTTCTTCCTCAGCAATGGCATTCTTTACAAGCGAAATCATGATTCAACCTTACTGCGTTGTGTGGATAAGACTGAAGCAGAAAGGATCATGAAAGAGCTGCATGAAGGAACTTTCGGAACTCATTCCAGTGGACATACCATGGCAAAGAAAATCCTACGGGCAGGATATTACTGGTCCACAATGGAAGCCGACTGTTACCAACATTCTCAGACATGTCACAAGTGCCAGATCTACGCTGATAAGGTGCACATTCCTCCAGTCCCTCTGAACGTCTTGACAGCACCTTGGCCTTTTGCAATGTGGGGCATTGATATGATCGGTGAAATCAGACCTAAGGTATCCAACGGGCATCGCTTCATCCTGGTAGAAATTGATTATTTCACGAAGTGGGTTGAAGCAGCTTCCTATGCTACTGTAACCAAGAACGTCGTGGCACGGTTCATTCGGCATAACCTGATCTGTCGATACGGTGTCCCAGAAAGGATCATTACAGATAATGGTACCAATCTTAACAACAAGATGATCACTGAGCTTTGCGAGCAATTCAAGATACAGCACCACAACTCTTCTCCTTACCGACCAAAAATGAATGGGGCTGTAGAAGCAGCTAATAATAATATCAAGAAGATTATGCAGAAAATGACAGTGACCTACAAAGATTGGCACGAAATGTTACCGTTTTCTCTTCATGGGTACCGTACCTTAACACGGACGTCAACGGGGGCAACACCCTTTTCCTTGGTCTATGGCATGGAGGCAGTCCTACCTATTGAAGTCCAGATACCCTCTCTCCGGATAATGAAGGATGCAAGTTTGAGCGAAGATGACTGGATCCCGACTCGACTTGATCAATTAAACCTAATTGACGAAAAGAGACTCACCGCTATTTGTCATGGTCAGACGTACCAAAAACGGATGATCAAGGCATTTAACAAGAAAGTCAGACAACAAGAGTATCAAGTTGGGGATCTGGTAATCAAGCGCATCATTCTACCTCAAAGTGATCCCAGGGGCAAATGGACCCCCACGTACGAAGGGCCATTTGTGGTTAAACATATCTTCTCAGGAGGAGCTATGATTCTAACCACTATGGATGGTGACGACCTTCCTCACCCCGCCAATGCAGACATAGTAAAAAGATACTACGCATGAATTAAAGACCCGCTAGGTTGACATACCTAGGCAACAATAAGGGTTTCCCGGTGAACCAAAAGGGTTCGGGCAAAATAAGGGATGAAATGAAAAATCTGTACACCCGGCAAGTCAGAAACCCGAAAAGACGGCTTGGGCAAAAATGGGTATACCGGTGGACTGAAAACCCGAAAGGGCGGTCCAGGAAAAAATTAGGGATAAAGCGTAATACTATGTCTCATTGGATCGCCTTGCATCCAGAATCCGGTATCAACTATCAGGTTCAGACGACATCAATCAGTTAGCTTCATCTTCAACTAAACAGCGAAGTGATGAGACGCTTGAAGACATAAAGGCGATAGCAGAGTTGAAACCCAGTGGGATTTTTCACATAGCTGTTTTGTTTTCCTTTTCACAAAATTGTAAATTCTATTTGTTCGGCGGCGTCCTCTTACTAGGACGTCAGCCTCTTGTACATAAACGCTTATTTACAGGAAAAATTCAAAATCCATACAAATTCACTTTTCCAGACAAATTACCAATTATTTTTTTTTTCTGTTTTGTTTTGCAAAGAACGTCCAATGTTCATTTTTGATATACGCATTTGACATTAATTGCTAACTCATAAATACTTGCATGCGAAACAAAAGATTAATTACAGGTGACATCAGAAACAGGGGCAATAATGAATTGTCTAAGTGATCTAGTTGTTCTGTCCATCAAGGTACCAAGGTAGGTTCGCCTGAAGAACGTAACCAGAATACCTTCACTCCCCGCAGAGTAAGACAAGATTCAGCGATACTCTCCCCAAGCAGAGTTGGCCTCCCATCAAGGACACAATATCTCCAGCAAGTCAGCAACGCTCTCCCCAAGCAGAGTTAGTCCACTGTCATCCTTAAGGAAGTTGGATATCCCCAGAAGATATCAACAATCCCCAGCGGAGTATACAGATGTTCCTAAGCTAGCATCCCCGGCAGTCTTAATATAAGATTGTTCCCCAGCGGAATCCAAACACCCCAGTGGAGCCATTTCCTCAGTGCAGTCCAAGAAGCTTCCCTAGGAGAGTTGAATCGTCCTCCCCAGTAGATTCTGGAAGCTTATCCCCAGTAGATTCTGGAAGCTTATCACCTACAGAGTACAACGTCTCTCCCTGACCATATTCAAAGGTTATCCCCCACCAGAGCTTATAACTGGGTTATCCTCAGCTAATTACCACGGAAAGATCGTCCTCGGCGAAGTTCTTCCTATCCCCCAACAGAGTTCATCAAATCCTCCAACAAAGCTTATCAACAGAATCCCCAGCGGAGTTCTCATCAAATCTCAGCGAAGTATCTCTTCCCACAGAGTTAATTCCCCGCAGATTAATCTCGTCAACAAGTTTATTCCACAACGGAGTCATCTTCTCTTACCGGTTTATTCTTACAATCATCATTCCCCAGCGGAAACGAAGAACTCTACTCTTCAACATCAGCCCAGGATTTAACTTCCCGACATTCATCAAGGATTTATTTTCCTAGACGAAAATACATTCATATACATTTCACATTTCATACATCCTGCTTACATACATAATGCATGCATGTACGCATCATATCACACGATCTCATTTTTGGGAACATCATGACATCATGCATTTCATACATCATGAAATTGCATACAACTAATGTTTTGCCTTTTCAGGAAAAAGGTCAATACAAAGATGATTACTATCAACTATCGCAATTCCAGATTCGATTCCTTTATCCAGCCAGGGCATATCTGTAGACGACTAATTCTAGATTCGATTCCTGTATCTAGCCAGGGCATATCTGAAGAGTTTGAAGATTCGATTCCTGTATCTAGCCAGGGCATATCTGTAGACGACTAATTCCAGATTCGATTCCTGTATCTAGCTAGGGCATATCTGCATGAAGAGTTTAGAGATTCAATACCTGTATCCAGCCAGGGCATATCTATAGACGACTAATTCTAGATTTGATTCCTGTATCTAGCCAGGGCATATCTGTAGACGACTAATTCCAGATTCGATTCCTGTATCTAGCCAGGGCATATCTGAAGAGTTTGAAGATTCGATTCCTGTATCCAGCCAGGGCATATTTGTAGACGACTAATTCCATATTCGATTCCTGTATCTAGCCAGGGCATATCTGAAGAGTTTGAAGATTCGATTCCTGTATCCAGCCAGGGCATATTTGTAGACGACTAATTCCAGATTCGATTCCTGTATCTAGCCAGGGCATATGTGAAGAGTTTGAAGATTCGATACCTGTATCCAGTCAGGACATATCTGTAGACGACTAATTCCACATTCGATTCCTGTATCTAGCCAGGGCATATCTGAAGAGTTTGAAGATTCGATTCCTGTATCCAGCCAGGGCATATCTGTAGACGACTAATCCCAGATTCGATTCCTGTATCTAGCCAGGGCATATCTGAAGAGTTTGAAGATTCGATTCCTGTATCCAGCCAGGGCATATCTGTAGACGAATAATTCCAGATTCAATTCCTGTATCTAGCCAGTGCATGTCTGAAGAGTTTGAAGATTCGATTCCTGTATCCAGCTAGGGCATATTTGTAGACGACTAATTCCAGATTCGATCCCTGTATCTAGCCAGGGCATATCTGAAGATTTTGAAGATTCGATTCCTGTATCCAGCCAGGGCATATCTGTAGACGACTAATCCCAGATTCGATTCCTGTATCTAGCCAGGGCATATCTGAAGAGTTTGAAGATTCGATTCCTGTATCCAGCCAGGGCATATCTGTAGACGATTAATTCCAGATTCGATTCCTGTATCTAGCCAGTGCATGTCTGAAGAGTTTGAAGATTCGATTCCTGTATCCAGCCAGGGCATATCTGTAGACGACTAATTCCAGATTTGATCCCTGTATCTAGCAAGGGCATATCTGAAGAGTTTGAAGATTCTATTCTTGTATCCAGCCAGAGCATATCTGTAGACGACTAATTCCAGATTCGATTCCTGTATCTAGCCAGGGCATATCTGAAGAGTTTGAAGATTCGATACCTGTATCTAGCCAGGGCATATCTGTAGACGACTAATTCCAGATTCGATTCCTGTATCTAGCCAGGGCATATCTGAAGAGTTTGAAGATTCGATCCCTGTATCCAGCCAGGGTATATCTGTAGACGACTAATTCCAGATTTGATTCTTGTATCTAGCCAGGGCATATCTGAAGAGTTTGAAGATTCGATTCCTGTATCCAGCCAGGGCATATCTATAGACGACTAATTCCAGATTTGATTCCTGTATCTAGCCAGGGTACGTCTGTGAGCAATTGTTTGTAGATTCGATACCTGCATCCAGCCACGGCATATCTGCATGAAGAGTTTGAAGATCAACACCTGTAACAGGCCAGGAATTTATCTTTCTTTCTCAGGTACGCAAGTTCTCGCTAAGGAATCTCTTACGTGATCGACACTTCCGGATGGCATCTATAAGCCCATCTCTATAACTATCCATTACAGTTCCAAATGGCATCTATAAGCCCATTCCCGACAAAGGTTCTGTCACATCTCCAGATGGAATCTATAAGCCCATCCTCCTATCCATCATCCCTCCAAATGGCATCTGTAAGCCCATTCCCGCCATCACATCGCTGATACTCTACTATGCGAGTGCAAATTTCTGGGCACTCTAGTGTTCAATCATCTTCCACCTTCGGATCACGAAAGGCACGCAAGCCAATCTACACCCTCAGGTCTAAGAAGATTGAACAGGGGCAACTGTTGTACCCCAAAATTTGCCCTCCCATATTCTTCAAGGTTTGTCAAGAATCATCATCAAATGGTTCAAAACTTCTCAAGGGGTTGCACAGTCAAACATCCTCCTAAGCCAGTCAAAATTAGGGTTTTGGTTCCATCAAGGAATTTGGAGTTTTCAATGGCTCAATCAATCCTCATATGCCTATACACATTTCCAAGCATCTACATGTCAAGTCTCAAGGCTCATAGCATCAAGTTGCACAGTCAAAAGCCCTAATTGCTTCACAATCAATTGTAGGGGTAAAATGGTCATTTGGCAGTCAAAAGTCAAATTTTTTGGTCAACATATTATTTTGAAGCCACAATCATCATTTGATCAAGTCTTGATCATGATTCCACAAGAATGGCTCAAAAATCATCAAGATGCAAAAGTTTCCATTTTTGGACAGCTGAAAAGTCAACTATAACTTGACCAAGGCATAACTTTCTCATGGTTCATCAGAAAAATTCCATCCAATGCTCATTTTTAATGGGATGACATTTCCTACAACTCATCTTCACATTCCAAGTCCAAGAAATGCTCTCACAAAAAGTTATCAATTTCAACATTATAGGTCATTTTCAAAAGTCAACAAAAAGGCATTTTAAGTCAAACACCATAACTTGAGATTGGTAAATCAAAATGACATGGGACCAAAGGCATTGGTTAGAAGACTTCAAGACCTTTCCAAAATGTCCAAGAACATGTTCATATGATCAAAATTGAGCAAGATATGCATTGGAGAAGTTGGGAAATTTTTATGAAATGGCAAAAGTCAACTATCCTTGAAACTTCAATTTTTGACAAAAGGGCCCACTTTCTTCCACTTGATTCAGCCTTGTCATGCCACACACGTGTCCCATGATTAATTTCAAGAAAAAACATTTATTTTTATATTTTATTTAATTTTTATTGATTTAATTCATTTTAAATCCATAATAATTCAAATAAAATCTAAAAATCAATGGAATAGTGTCATTTGGATTTGAATAGCTTCCATACATCATGTGCCAGCTCACAAACTCATGCTAGGGTTATGTTGTACACCAAGTTTTGGTTTTGCTTAAAAAAGGGAAAGTTTGTTAATGATAAAAAAACCTAAGACTAATTCTCTCATGTGCATGGATCAAGGCCCAGCTAATGACCTAATCCCTTTCTCATATATACACACAGTCTAAACCTAATTGGGGGCACGTGCAAAAGCTGCTACAAAGCAATAAACAAAATTCAAAAATAAGAGGAAAAATTTGAAAATTGAACTCAAGCTTCCAGCATACTTCAAAGCCTTAGAACGATTCCAATACATTGCTGGGACATTCAGAAGCAATTTGCAATAAAAAACGAGCCTTGAAGCTATCAGAATCGTCCAGAACAAGTCACATGGCTTGGTTTGTTTCCCATAATCTCACATCATTATTCATGCATTTTTAACCTCTTTTTTGGATGGATTTGTGTTAATAGGACCATTCTGAAGCTATTGGTATGATTTAATTTGATTATGGCGCCCTGGAACCGAAACCACCATTGATGACATGTAGGGTTTTCGAAGCTCTCAATTAGGGCTTTACAGCATGAGAAAAATTGGACCACCTAACGCCTATGGTTGAATTCGTCAATGCCAGACGAATTCAACCCAACCATCGCGCCCTTTTTATATCACATGTAGACCTAATCGCTATTATTGACAGTTCTATTTTGTGGGGGTTTAAAACCCCCGCTATTTGATTGATTTTTCTGCAGATTTCAACGAAGAAGATAAGACGTGGAAGCCAACTATTGGTTCATTCAAATAATATGCGCGCTTTTTGGTTTCCAGTATAATTGATTTTCTTTTATATATTATTTTCATTATCTATTATAATAACAAAGCATGCAGCATGGTGTAGTGGAAGAGGACGTGTCTGGCAATTGTTGGGACCTGGGTTCGATTCCCAGGTCCACCCAAATCTCAATATTATTTTTCATAACATCTTCATGTGCAGGCTTTGCAATGATGTCCACCATATACCTCTAGGCATCATCATGCCATGTGTCCTAATCAGCAATCTGAACGCCAAGAAAGGGGGACTACCATGCTCCTCAGTCAACTACGCCATGGACAATCCAAAAAGTCAAACGTGGCTTATGTGTTAATGGGCCTGAATTCCAGAACAACACCTCCCCTGGGCCATCAAACCCCCCCTGGTTTACTATTTTTTATTATTTATTTTCTTTCTCTTTTTAATTCTTTTTACTAATTATTATTATTATTATTATTAACTAATAAATTAATTTTTCATAATAAATTCAGATAATATAAAAATTGTAAATATTTTTATTATTTATTAAATTCACTAATTATTATTTTTGTAAATAAAATACTAACCAATTGATTTAGTTTAATTAGGTAATTTTAATTTCTTTTTTTACAATAAATAAAATTAGTTTAGAATTAGGGTTTTGTTTACTAATTTTTAATTCCTTTTAGTATTTTCATTAAAAAATATAAAAAACATAAAAAACATTTTTTGTTTCTTTATTTAATTAATTAGTTATTAGATTTAACATTTAATTAATTGCAAAAAGGGACCAATTTAATTCATATTTTCTCAAAAGGGTCAAAAAACCCTAGGACATCCTGATTTAATTTCCTTTGCGCATTGTTCATATTTTTGATTATTTATGTATCTGTTCAAAGGATGTAATAGTTAATTAGGATTTACCGCTTTATTTATCTTTCCGTAATTATTTATCAAAACGGGGCTTTGTTTTTTGGCGATGTATAGACCCGCGCCTTGTAATAGCGTAGATTCAAATTTTGCGCAATTTATTTTTCGCACTCTTAACTGTTAATATGCATGCAAGAATGAAGGACAAATAAAATCAATCCTTAGCTCACGAATAACATGTACAAGACAAACATTAACATGAAACAATAAACATGCACATGCCACTCCTAGGGTACGCCTCACTTGGTTGCCTCGAGGTGGTCGTCAAGTATAGGGTGTTTTAGAGGTCTCCCTTCTGTCTAAAGATCCAGTTGCCTCGAAACGGTTGCCTCGGATAGAAAAGGATCTAGGACATTAGGGTTACTTCTAAGGTGTCCTACTATTGTTTCGGTGACCACACTGTCCCTAATAATCGAATTGACCCGAATAACTCCCACGACGGTGCTACCTATTTCTCAATAGTGTGATAGTACTGTCTAAAGGACTCTTACACAGCCTAATTCCTTAGAGTAGGTAGATTTCTCCTGGGTACTTGCTCTTTCAAAAAACAAAACAACTTTTCGCACTCACACTTTCAAAAGTTTTCAAACAAATTTTTCATACACTCTTGAGGACAGATACAAGAGTTACTTAGAAATTTCTCAAACAAACTTTTTTCAAAACACACACACACTTGAAAAGAAAACAATTTTTGAAAACATAAGAGTAAGTACCTAAGAGCCCATGGATGACCATGGATAGAAAGGGTGCTAACACCTTCCCTTTCTATAAATCTACCTCCCGAACCGAGAAACATTCTCGAAAAGGAATTTTGTTGTGCTTTTGTCCTTTGCTTGTTGGAGAACATAAAAGACGGTGGCGATTCTTGCTTACCGCGACATTTCGCGAACCAGCTTAAAAAACAGTCAGTTCTATTTCCACCGATCACAGATAACCACAGATAGAAAGGGTGCTAACACCTTCCCTTTTTATAATCTACCTCCCGAACCCGAGAAACATCTCGAAAAGGAATTTTGCTGTGCTTTTGTCCTTTCCTTGTTGGAGAAAATAAAAGACGGTGGCGACTCTTACTTACCGTGACATTATGCAAAAACAAACGCAAACGCGAACCAGCACTCCAAAACAGTCAGTTCTATTCCCACCGATCACAGAACTGGCGACTCTGCTGGGGATATACTTATAAGTGAGGTGTACCTTAGGAATAGATCACTTGTGTTTTCAATTGTATGCTTTGTATGCTTTAATTTTGTGGGTTTGTATCGGAGTTTCTATAGATCCTAACCCGGATCTGGGGTACCCTTTTTTTAGGTAAGTAGCAATAAACTGTGAGGGACCTGTCCGGCGCAGACCGACACGGGTGAAGTAGTAGCTACGTTGGTGTGACACCTTGGTCTGTACCGATATCCCTTGTGTTGGAACGAGGAGAATATGGGTCTACCGAGGAGTCATTAAGCACCAATTGACCTTAGAACCTTAAATTGACCAACTTGGCCATAGAATAGTAGCAGTATGCTACGCTCATTGAGGCTAAACTCTCGCGATGGTTCCGGCCGCAAGAAAAGGTTGCTAAACTGGAATTATGACCGATTGAGGGTAGTCAGTGATATTGAGATCCTCTAGAACCCGGTTACTATTTTTAGGACATGTCTTAACCAATTGAAACTAAAAGAGGGTAGTACCTAAACTTCATGCCAGCCTGAAATCTAAGGGCTCTCTTGTGTGACTTGTGTGCCTTTGACATGTTTGCCTTTTGTGAATACTTGTGGTGTGCCTTTATCATAACATCATAACATCATAACATTGCATACATCCTGCATAAGGACTAACCCATTTCAAAGACAAGAGGGTTTCATCTTTGCTCTGTTTTGTAGGACATCATGATGCCCGTGCGTAGGAATACTATCCGGCTCAACTTTGTTCAACCACCTGCTTTGCTTAAGGAATTGGTTGACAGGATTACAGACACTACTACCTTCATCAGGAGGCATGGTTCTCTTCTCGGTTTAGTCACCTCAAAGTGGGACTTACAGTTGATGAGTGTACTGGTCCAGTTTTATGATCCGCTATACCATTGCTTCACCTTTCAAGACTTCCAGCTGGTCCCTACCCTGGAAGAATTCTCTGATTTTCTTGGTATCCCTATTTCGGAACAGACCCCATTTACTGGTTGGGAAAAGACTCTTAGGCCTGAAGAGATTGCTGCAACCCTTCACTTGACCAAGGAGGAGGTAATGGCTAACTGGGAGACTAGAAGTGGAGTTAAGGGCTTTTTGGCTAAGTTTCTGGTTGGCAAAGCTAATGGTTTCTGGAATGACTTGGACTTTCAAGCGTACGAGGACATTCTGGCTCTCTTAATCTATGGTCTAATATTGTTTCCAAATCCTGACACCTTTGTTGATGTTAACGCCATAAGGATCTTCATCTATCGGAACCCTGTACCCACTCTCTTGGGTGATGTCCTTTATCAGCTCTATGCTCGTACTGCCCGAAGACGGGGAACTTTGCTGTGTTGTGCTCCTTTATTGGCGAGGTGGTTTATTTCGCACCTCCCTAAGTTCGTGCTGAAGAACAAAGAAGGAATGGGCTGGGCTCATAGGATAATGTCACTCACTGATAAAGACATTACTTGGACTCTCAGAGGCTTAGATGAGGTGGCCATCATTGATCGTTGTGGAGAGTATCCTAATGTTCCATTGATCAGAACCCGTGGTGGAATCTCTTATAACCCATGCTTAGCTCTCCGTCAGTTTGGAAGAGCCAGAAGAGAAGGGCCTCATGAGATGTTGTTACCTCATATCGTCTTTGATTTTCATTTAGATAGCGACGAGCTACGTCGTAGATTCATCAAGGCTTGGGATAGAGTTCACAAAGCTGACCCACGTGAGTTGGGACCAAAAAATTCTCTGCCCATGGAGTCATATTTCAGATGGGTCCGCATCCGTGCCCATAAGTTAGGTATGCCATACGAAGCTGTCAGGCCTATTACTCTTGAAGTTGCTGATAAGGATGGGGTTCCTCCAACTACTCTCCATCCTCATACACCCACTGATGTTGGCACACTAAAGAGGTCTTGGGCGCAACTGCAGGAAGAACAGGATTCTTATCGGGAAAGGTTCAATGAACAGGAACAGAAGATCCAGAAGCTGACGAAGCAATTGGAGAACGAACGGATCCTGAATGACTATATCCGCACTGAGAAGAAGAGGCCCTGGGAGCATTGATGGACCTTGGATAATTCCTTTTATGGTTTTATTTACTTTTCAGTATTTCCATTCTTGTAACGCCTAAGGGAAATTTGTTGAACAATTTAAATTCCGAAGTTAAAACTAATAAAGTGTGTTTCCTTTTTTGTCTACAAAGTTGAATCCCGATTGTCTTTGAAACATAAATCATACGCATTTCATTTCATCATATGCATAACAGGTACCCTTTTTACAGGTCACTTATCTTCTTCGCTGTTTATTTCAGCAATCATCATGTCTACTGAACCTTCCACTGAACAAGCTATCAAAGCCCTCCAGGCCCAGAATGCCCAGTTCCAAGAGTTGGTTATGATCCTAGCCCAGGGTCAACAGGAGTTGAAGACTCTGATTCTGAAGAAGAAGAAGAAGAAGAAGAAGAGGACCGTCTTGTTCAACACTGGACGCAGATTTGGGAATGGATTACAGAATGAGGTTGAGTTGACTACCTCATCGGTAGGAAAAGATAGTCCACAAGAGAGAAGGGTTCCTAGTCCCGTGGTCTCCGACAACGAGATGGATTATGATGAAGAGCAGTACCCTCCTGCTGAGGATAGGTACAAACAGTTGGAGGACTGCTTAAGTGCTATGGAGATACAGAATGTGCCCGGGTTGGACTTTGGAGACCTAGGATTATCCTTTGGGGTGGTGATTCCCCATAAATTCAAGGCACCTGCTTTTGCCAAATATGACGGAGCCTCCTGCCCAAAGCTGCACCTCCGGTCGTATGTAAGGAAGATCCAACCTTACAATGCTTACAAGAACTTGTGGATCCATTTCTTTCAGGATAGTCTTTCAGGGACTCAACTCGAATGGTTCTATCAGCTAGATGGGGCCAGTATCCGCAACTGGGAAGATTTGGCTACTGCGTTCTATAAGCAGTATCAGTATAATTCCGACCTCGCTCCTACGCGTACCCAACTCCAGGGTATGTCACTAGGGACGGGTGAAGGATTTAAAGAGTATGCCCAAAAGTGGAGAGACCTTGCTGGAAGGGTGCAGCCACCTTTGACTGATCGTGAGCTGGTTGATATGTTTCTGGGGACCCTGTCTGTTCCGTTCTTCAACCATTTGATTGGAAATTCTTCAGCCGGGTTTACAGACCTTATCTTGACCGGTGAGAGAATTGAAGCTGGTATCAAGTCTGGGAAAATACAGAAGGGTGCTTCCTCAAGCACTGAAAAGAAACCATTCAAGAAGGAATCTAGTGCTGTCTATGGTTCAAGGAGACCAAACAGATCTGAACAACGCCAAGCTGTCAACGCGGTGGTTATTTCAAAACCTGCTGATGCTCCTCAGCATCACAACCAACAAAGGGATGAGAGACCTAGAAGGCAGTTCACTCGACTCAGCATGACCTTGTCCCAGATATTGCCACAGTTATTGACGACCAATTTGGTGACTCTAAGGGAAGCTCCTAAGAATCCCAACACTACATCACCAAAGTATAACCCCAATGCCCGCTGCGCTTATCATTCTGAGAGCCCAGGGCATAATACTGATGATTGTTGGACTCTGAAGAATAAGGTCCAAGACCTGATTGATGCTAAAGAGATAGAGTTCGAGGCACCCGAAAGGCCCAATGTTGTGACCGCTGCCATGCCCAAGCATGGAGTGAATGCTGTAGAGGAAGACCTGTTTGTAGCCTATGTGGATGATATTCTTACTCCGCTGTTGACTGTCAACAGGAACCTGTTGCTAGCCGGTTTATTTCCTGGATGTAGTAAAGGTTGCCATCTATGTTCTGTTTCACTTACTGGTTTCCCATCTTTGAAGTCAGGCATCCAAAACCTGATGGATAATAAAGAAATCCTGTTTGAGAAGATTGTTGTTCCTGCTACCCCTACTGAAGAAGTTTCAATTGTCACCATTTTCAACAATTCTCCCAAGGCTCCCTCGAGGAAGCCTGTCAAAATCATGCCTGCTCAGAAGATTGCACCCATAATCATCACTGTTCCAGGGCCTATTCCCTACACCTCTGACAAAGCTGTCCCTTGGCACTATAGGGAAGATGTTTATGTTCTTGGAGTCAAGCAAGAGTTTGATACTAGTACCGGCGTTAGCAACATCACCGGGCCTGCCAAAGTCACCCGCAGCGGCAGACTTTTCTCACCAGATATTGCGCCACCAACTATCCAGAGACCTATTGTCATCACACCTGCAAGTGTGCCTACTTCCCTTCCTGACCAAGTTCCTATTTCTACCCCTGCTGCCGAGTCATCTGATGCTCGGGGCAAAGGGATCGCCACTGATATGCCTGCCTAGACGGAGGCACCAAAGACCATCAATAGTTGAGCAGCTGGGGCAGACCCCCTCCAAGATTTCTATGTTATCACTGTTGTTGTGTTCAGAGGCCCATGCCAAGGCTCTGATTACCTTCTTGAAGACGGCCCACGTGCCACAAGAGACATCAGCTGATCAGTTTACCGATTGCATGGCCAATTTAACTACTGATAATGGTTTGGGTTTCTCCGACGCTGATCTGACTGCTAAAGGGAAGAACCATAATGATGCCCTGCATGTCTCCATTGAATGCAGGGGCACTACTCTTGCACATGTGCTGGTTGACACTGGTTCCTCATTGAACGTATTACCCAAGAAAGCTCTAGACAGGCTGGATTGCGAGGGCTTGGAGCTAAAGCCAAGTAACATTGTTGTCCGGGCCTTTGATGGGTCTAAAAGGATGGTGCATGGTGAGGTTGATATTCCAATCAGAGTTGGTTCTCAGGTCTTTGATTCCACGTCCTACGTGATGGATATTCGGACATCCTATTCTTGTTTGCTGGGTCGTCCATGGATCCATAAAGCGGGAGTTGTGACCTCCACACTACATCAGAAGCTGAAATACCCGGTCAGAGGGAAGATTGTGACAGTTCAGGGGGAGGAAGAGTACATGGTCAGCCACCTTAACTCGTTCGGGTACATAGAGATGGATGGGGAGTTTATTAAAACTCCATTTCAACACTTTGAAGAGGTTCCTCAGACACTGGCATCAGTTGATACTGTGATTGAAGATTCTCCTTTGAAGATGGCTTCCTTAAAGGATGCCCGGGCTGCTATTGAGAATGGTGAGTGCGCAAACTGGGGCCGACTTCCTGATTTCACTCAGAAGACTGACAAGTTTGGCTTGGGTTTCACTGCAGAAGCTCAGAAGGATGTTTGTAGGGCAAGGATTGGAAGACCTTTTGTGTTCATCAGCAACTCGGGAGTAAATGCCATTGAAGATGACGTGGAGGAATCTGAATTCGACAGCTGGATCTACCCTACAACCAACGGTGGACCAAACAACTGGACAGCGAAAGACTTCGTCCCTATTACTTTTATTACTCAATAATGAACTCCTTTGTTTTGAATTTGTAACAAACAATATTGTGGAACTTTATGGCCCGGTGTCTTACCCTGGGCACCGTGGCTTCATTTGTGAGGGCTTTTGTGTGTCATTTTCATATATCATTAATAAAAGCATTGGACGTTTTTTGCATTCCAAATTTTGCGCTCCTTGTCTTTCTTTATTATATATTGCAAAACAGCTATTTACACACACTCACATATACAGGTCCCAATCCACTCTGGATCTCACTGGTAACGACTCTGCTACTGCCAATTATGACTTTGAAAATCCGATCAACTTAGTCGAAGACGAAGGTGAAGATGATTGCAAAGTGCCCAGTGAGCTTGCAAGACTGCTACTCCAGGAAGAGAGGGCCATTCAGCCACATGAAGAGCTAGTGGAAACGGTAAATCTGGGTACTGAGACAGATAGGAAGGAAGTCAAGATCGGCGCAAATCTGGAGCTTAGTGTGAAACAACGATTGATTCAGATGCTGCATGACTACGTGGAAATCTTTGCCTGGTCTTACGAAGATATGCCTGGGTTGGATACCGACTTTGTGGTTCATCACCTGCCTACCAAGAAAGAATGCCCTCCGGTAAAACAGAAAGTCCGCCGTATGCGTCCAGAGATGTCCGAGAAAATCAAAGCTGAGGTTATGAAACAATTTGACGCCGGTTTTCTAGCAGTAACTTCTTACCCTCAGTGGGTTTCCAATGTGGTTCCAGTGCCGAAGAAAGATGGTAAGGTCAGAATGTGTGTTGACTACAGGGATTTGAACAGGGCGAGCCCTAAGGATGACTTCCCTCTGCCTCACATTGACATTCTGGTTGACAACACTGCTCAGCATAAGGTATTCTCCTTCATGGACGGTTTCTCCGGTTACAATCAAATCAAGATGGCTCCTGAAGACATGGAGAAAACCACCTTTGTTACTCAGTGGGGCACATTTTGTTACAAGGTCATGCCTTTTGGGTTGAAAAATGCTGGGGCAACGTATCAGCGTGCCATGGTTGCTCTGTTTCATGATATGATCCATCATGAGATCGAAGTATATGTCGACGATATGATTGCAAGGTCCCAAAATGAGGAGGAACACCTTGACCATCTACAGAAGTTGTTTGACCGGTTGAAGTTGTACAAGCTGAGGTTAAACCCGAACAAGTGCACCTTCAGGGTGAGATCGGGAAAACTACTAGGTTTCTTCGTAAGCGACAAAGGTATTCAAGTGGACCCTGCCAAAGTGAAAGCCATACATGAGATGCCATTTCCCAAGACAGAGAAAGAAGTCAGAGGCTTTCTAGGACGGCTGAACTACATTGCCCGATTCATCTCGCACCTAACTGCTACTTGTGAGCCAATCTTCAAGCTACTAAAGAAAGATCAAGCAGTACGTTGGAACGATGAATGTCAGGCCTCTTTTGAAAGAATCAAAGAGTATCTCCAAGAGCCACCTATCCTTATGCCACCAGTTGAAGGGAGACCTCTAATCTTATACTTGACAGTACTTAACAACTCAATGGGGTGTGTGCTAGGTCAGCATGACGAGTCTGGCCGAAAAGAGCACGCTATTTATTACCTTAGCAAAAAGTTTACCGACTGTGAGACCCGATACTCACTGCTCGAGAAAACTTGCTGCGCTTTGGTATGGGCTGCTCGCCGGCTAAAGCAATATATGTTGACTCACACTACTCTGTTGATTTCAAAGATGGATCCAATCAAGTATATCTTCGAAAACCCTGCTTGTCCGGAAGAATAGCAAGATGGCAGATGATCTTGACTGAATATGACATCCAGTATACAACTCAAAAAGCAATCAAGGGAAGTGTGTTGGCAGACCATTTGGCACATCAGGCAGTAGATGATTACCAGTCTATGAACTTTGAATTTCCAGACGAGAATATCATGGTAGTGACTGATTGTGAAATACCTGGACCGGATGAAGGACCTGAGGAAGGATCCCGATGGTCTATGCACTTTGACGGAGCCTCAAACGCTTTGGGTAATGGTATTGGCGCTATGATCATATCTCCTAAAGGCTCTCATACTCCGCTCACCGCCCGACTATGTTTCAACTGCACCAACAACATGGCGGAGTATGAAGCATGCATCATGGGTCTTCGAGCTGCAATTGACCTAAGGATCAAGTTTCTGAGTGTCTTTGGAGATTCCGCTCTCGTGATCAGTCAGATCAAAGGCGAGTGGGATACAAAACACCCAAAACTTATTCCTTACAAGGAGTATGTATTTACATTGCTTCCCCATTTCAAGGAGATAACCTTTGAACACTTCCCAAGAGAAGAAAATCAGTTGGCGGACGCGTTAGCTACGATGTCTTCTATGTTCAAAGTCAAATGGGACAACGAGGCTCCCCGGATCATTATTTGGAAATTGGATGAACCTGCACATTGCTGTGATCTTGAGACCAAAGAGGTAAAAGAAAAGCCTTGGTATCATGAAGTAAAGAGGTACCTTGAAGCTCAAGAATACCCCGAGGGCGCATCTTTTAATGACAAGAAGTTTCTGAGAAGGTTCGCGGCAAAGTTCTTCCTCAGCAATGACATTCTGTACAAACGAAACCATGATTCAACTTTACTGCGTTGTGTGGATAAGATTGAAGCAGAAAGGATCATGGCAGAGCTGCATGAAGGTACCTTCGGAACTCATTCCAGTGGACATACCATGGCAAAGAAAATCCTTCGGGCAGGATATTATTGGTCCACCATGGAAGCCGACTGTTATCAGCATTCTCGGACATGTCACAAGTGCCAGATCTATGCTGATAAGGTGCACATTCCTCCAGTTCATTTTAACGTCTTGACAGCACCTTAGCCTTTTGCAATGTGGGGCATTGATATGATCGACGAGATCAGACCTACGGCATCCAACGGGCATCGCTTCATCCTGGTAGCAATTGATTACTTTACGAAGTGGGTTGAAGCAGCTTCCTTTGCCACCGTAACCAAGAACGTCGTGGCCCGGTTCATTCGGCATAACCTGATCTTTCGATATGGTGTACCAGAGAGGATCATTACGGATAATGGTACCAATCTTAACAACAAGATGATCACTGAGCTCTGCGAGCAATTCAAGATACAACACCACAATTCTTCTCCTTACCGGCCGAAGATGAATGAGGCTGTAGAAGCAGCTAATAAGAGCATTAAGAAGATTGTGCAGAAGATGACAGTGACCTACAAAGATTGGCATGAGATGTTACCATTTGCTATTCATGGGTACCGTACCTCAGCACGGACGTCAACAAGGGCTACACCCTACTCCTTGGTATACGGCATGGAGGCAGTCTTGCCCATTGAAGTTCAGATACCCTCTCTTCGGATCATGAAGGATGCAGGCTTGAGCGAAGACGACTGGATCCAGACTCGGCTTGATCAATTAAACCTAATCGACGAAAAGAGACTCACTGCTATTTGTCATGGTCAGACGTACCAAAAACGGATGATCAAGGCATTTAACAAGAAAGTCAGACGACAAGAGTATCAAGTCGGGGACCTGGTAATCAAGCGCATCATTCTACCTCAAGGTGATCCCAGGGGCAAATAGACCCCTACGTACGAAGGGCCATTTGTGGTTAAGAACATCTTCTCAGGAGGAGCTATGATTCTAACCACCATGGATGGTGACGACCTTCCTCACCCCGCCAATGCAGACATAATAAAAAGATACTACGCATGATTAAAGACCCGCTAGGTCGACTGGCCTAGGCAAAAATAAGGGCTTCCCGGCAAACCAAAAGGGTTCGAGAAAAAATAAGGGATGAAAATAAAAAAAAATCTGTACACCCGGCAAGTCGAAAACCTGAAAAGGCGGCTTGGGCAAAAATGGGTATCCCGGTGGACTGAAAACCCGAAAGGGCGGTCCAGGAAAAAGTTAGGGATAAGCGTAATACTATGTCTCATTGGATCACCCTGCATCCAGACTTCGGTATCGACCATCAGGCTCGGACGGCACCAATCAATCAGATTCCTCTTCAACTAAGCAGCAAAGTGATGAGACGCTTGAAGACATAAAGGCGATAACAGAGTTGGAACCCAGTGGGATTATTCACCTAGTTGTTTTGTTTTCTTTTCACAAATTGTATAAATTCTATTTGTCCGGCGGCGTTCTCTTACTAGGACGTCAACCTCTTGTACAAAAACGCCTATTTACAGGCAAATTTCAAAATCAATACAAGTTCATTTTTCAGACAAATTGCAAATTGTTTTTCCTTTATCTGTTTTGTTTTGCAAAGAACATCCAATGTTCACTTTTTTGATATATGCATTTGACATTAATTGCTGATCACAAATATTTGCATGCGAAACAAAGGACTAATTACGGGTGACATCAGAAGTAGGGGAAATAAGAATTGTCTAAGTAATCTAGTTGCTCTGTCCACCAAGGTACCAAGGTAGGTTCGGCTGAAGAATATGACCAAGATACCTTCACTCCCCAAGAGCAAGACAGTAATGGTAGCTCTCCCCACTGAGACTTGCAACCATGAACAAATCAGCAATACTCTCCCCAAGCAGAGTTGGTCTACCGTCTGCCCTAAAAAAGTTGGGTGTCCCCAGTAGGTCTTAATATTCCCCAACGAGCATCCCCGACAGTCTTAATATTCCTCAACGAAATATAAGAATGTTCCCCGGTGGAATACAAGATACCCCCAGTGGAGCCATTTCCCAGCGCAGTCTAAAAAAGCTTCCCCGCCAGAGTTAAATCATCTTCCCTAGTAGATTCTGGAAGCTTGTCCCCTGTAGAGTACAAATATCTCTCCCCAGCCATATTCAGAGGTTATCCTCACCAGAGTCTAACTGGGTTATCCTCAACAAGTTGCAACGGAAAGATCATCCTCAGCGAAGTTCTTTTTATCCCCAACAGAGCTTATCAACGGAATCCCCAGCGGAGTTATCGTTAAAATCTCAGTAAAGCATCTCCTCCCCACAGAGTATTCCCCGCAGAGTAATCTCGTCATCAAGTTTATTCCCCAACGGAGTCATCTTCTCCTACAGGTTTATTCACACAATCATCTTTGTTCATCATCCCCAGCGGAAACGGAGAAGTCAACTCTATTCTCCAGCAGCCCCGAGATTTATTTTCCCCAGCTAAAACATCACATCTTTATACATCATGATACATGCATATACGCGTCATATCATACAATCTCATTTATGTTGAGAACATCATTGCTCGATCCATATCATGCATTGCATACGACTGACCTTTTCTTTTCAGGAAAGATGCAGTTAAATGTTCAGCTATGTCAAAGGAGACAAATCCAGATAAATCGATTCCTAAAGATTTTTCTGATGCAAATCCAGTCAAAAGAGACAAATCCAGTCAAAGGAGACAAATCCAGTCAATGGAGACAAAACCAGTAAAATCGATTCCTAAAGATTTTTCTGATCCGAATACAGTCAATGGAGACAAAACCAGTAAAATCGACTCCTAAAGATTTTTCTGAGGCGAAGCCAGTCAATGGAGACAAAATCATTTAAATCGATTCCTAAAGATTTTTCTGAGGCAAAGCCAGTCAATGGAGACAAAATCAGTTAAATCGATTCCTAAAGAATTTTCTGAGGCAAAGCCAGTCAATGGAGACAAAATCAGTTAAATTGACTCCTAAAGATTTTTCTGAGGCTAGTCAATGGAGACAAAATCAGTTAAATTGATTCCTAAAGATTTTTCTGAGGCCAACCCGTCAATGAAGACAATCCGTCAATGAAGACAACACCGTCAATGAAGACAACCCGTCAATGAAGACAACCCATCAATGAAGACAACCCGTCAATAGAGACAACTTGTCAAAGGAGGCACCCCGTCGCCAGAGACAACCTGTCAATGAAGACAAAACTACCTACCAACAATCTCCAAATGGCATCTATAAGCCCATCCTCCTACCAACAATCTCCAGATGGCATCTATAAGCCCATCCTCCTACCAACAATCTCCAGATGGCATCTATAAGCCCATCCTTCTACCAACAATCTCCAGGTGGCATCTATAAGCCCATCCTCCTATCCACCATCTCTCTAAATGGCATCTATAAGCCCATTCCCGACATCACAATGCTGATACTACACCATGCGAGTGCAAATTTCTGGGCACTTTAGTGTTCAATCATCTTCCACCTTCGGATCACGAAAGGCACGCAAGCCAATCTACATCCTCAGGTTTAAGAAGATTGAACAGGGGCAACTGTTGTACCCCAAAATTTTCCCTCCCATATTCCTCAAGATATGTCAAGAATCATCTCCAAATGGTTCAAGATTGCTTAAGGGTTGTACAATCAAACCACCTACATGCATTCTCAAGCACCTACATGCCAAGTTTCAAGACTCACAGTGCCAATTTGCACAGTTAAAAGCCTCATTTGATCCACAGTCAACTACAAGGGCAAAATGGTCATTTTGCAGTCAAAAGTCATAATTTTTGGTCAACATCTTATTTTGAGGTCACAATCATCATTTGATCAAGTCTTGATCATGATTCCACAAGAATGGCTCAAAAATCATCAAGATGCAAAAAGTTACTATTTTTGGACAATATAAAAGTCAACTGTATCTTGACCAGGGCATAACGTTTTCACGGTTCATCAGAAAAATCCCATCCAATTCTCATTTTGAAGGGGATGCAATTTCCTACAATCCATATTCACACTCCAAGTTCAAGAAATGCACTCACAAGAAGTTACCAATTTTTACATTATAGGTCAATTTCAAAAGTCAACAAAAGTACACTTTGAGTCAAAGACCATAACTTGAGATTGGTAAATCCAAATGACATGGGACCAAAGGCATTGGTTAGAGAACTTCAAGGGCTTTCCAAAATGTCCAAGAACATGGTCATATGATCAAAATTGAGCAAGTTGTGCATTGGAGAAGTTGAGAAATTTTCATGAATTTGCAAAAGTCAACTTTGCTCAAAACACCTTCTTTTTGCTAATGGGCCTCAAATCTCTTCTTGAAACTTCACCCCTGACCTATGCATGACCCATCAAGATTAATTGGATTTATTTTCTTATTTTTATTGATTAATTTGATTTTTAATTAATATTAATTCATTTAATCAATTTAAATCATAAGAAAATACAAGATTTGGTTTTTAAATCTTTTTGTGAAGCAAATATGACCTAAACATGCTGGAAAATTCGTGCACAAGTCAAAGATATAGAAAAATCCAATTTTGGCAACATTATTCAATCATGAAAATCAAGAATATTTGATTTTTTAATCAAGGATTCAAACATCAATGCAATGGATATTGGCCCAGCTTCTTGACCTAATTTGTTTCCCTTATACATAAGCAAGCTAACCCTGACCTAATGGACGTGAGAAAGATGCAGAAAAGACCCTAGCCAATTCAAGAAATTCCAAGAAAATTGAAAATCTGTTCTTGCATTCAAGGCCAATTCAAGGCGTGCTGTTCATCCAAACACCTTGCAGGAGTTCTCAGGAATGTTTTACAATCAAATTCAGGCATTGAAGCTCAAGGAATCGTTGCACACGGTTTCATGGTTTGCCATTCTTATTCAGAATTATATATCTTGATTCATGCGCATTTAACACGTTTTTATGATTGTTTTGCATTGCTAGGAACCATACGAAGCTAATGGCATAATTTAATTGAGCTATAACGCCCTGAATCAAAAGATGCCATGATCAAATTTCTCGGGTTCTTGAGCTTTGAATTAGGGCTTTATGAACCAGGGAAAATTAGGACTAGTGAGACACATGGTTGAGATCATGAGAACAAGACGAACAAGAACCACCCCTCGCGAAATATTTATGATCACTGTGGTTCTAATCGCTATTTTTCGTGCAGATGAATAGTGGGGGTTAAAAACCCCCGCTATCTGATGTTAATTATACAGGTACAAACGAAGAAGATGATGAGGTGTTGGCGTCCCATTGGTTAATTTGAAAAAGTGCGCGTTTGTTTTTATAATTTCAGCATATTGATTGGTTTGTATATATAATGAATACTTATTATTCCAATATCAATTGAGGCAGGTCGGTGGAGTGGTTGAGTGAACGTCCAATGAGCGCTGGGACCTGGGTTCGAATCCCAGGTCCCCCAAAACACTTATTCCATTTTTTCTTTATGTGTTCACATGCAGCTTTCAAAAGGGGGTATACAATACCTCTCAAATCTCAACACGCCAGTTGTCTTCAGACTGAAATCTAATGGCCTAGATGGAAGGATCACCATACTCCCCAGTCAACAAGCATGTGGATGATCACAAAGGTCAACGTGGCTGGAGTATTGTTGGGCCTGAAAATTGCAGAATATACCTCCAAAATTGGGCCAACACCCCCCTGAGTTTATTTTCTTCTTCTCCTTTTATTTTTATTTAAATTGTTCTTATTAATTTTTTTAATTCACTACTAACACTAACAAATTAATATTTATTTTTCTTAATAAATTCAGAAAGCATAAAAAATATAATATTTTTATTTATTAAATTTAATTAGTTATTTTTGTAAATAAATACTAACATAATTAATTTAGTTTTTTTTTTAATTAGGTTAATTTCAATATTTTTACAATAAATAAAATTAATATAGAATTAGGGTTTTTGATGACTTTTGATCATGTTATTTTTTTTATTTATTTCCTTAAAAAAACATAAAAAACTCAAAAAAAAAATATCTTTCTTTTATTTAATTAATTAATTAGTTTAGGATTAATTTAATTAAGTGCAAAATAACAAAAAAAAAACTCTTTCTTTCTCAAAAAAGGGTCAAAACCCTAAAACATTCCGATTTAATTTTTTCTCGCGCGTGTGATTTTTGATTCCTATTATTTTTGATCCATTATTATGTAATTGTTCCGAGGATGTAATAGCTTTAATTAGGACCTTTTTATCGCTTTTATTTATTTTCCGCAATTTACTTTCTCAAGGGTTTGTTTTTGGCGATGTAAATACCCGACGCCTTGTAATAGTTTAGTTTTATTTTTTTGCAACTATTAACTGCTAGATGTATGCTAACTAGGCTATGCATGACAAGACTTATCTTAAAATAAAATCAATCGTAGCTCACCATAACATGTACAAAGATAACATAAATGAAACCTGACACACTCGCACATGTCACTCTTAAGGTACGCTTCACTTGGTTGCCTCGACGTGGTCATTGAGTATAGGGTGTTTTAGAGGTTGCCCTCCTGTCTAAAGATCAAAGTTGCCTCGAAACGATTGCCTCGATAAAAAATGATCTAAGACATTAGGGTTATCGCTAAGGCGTCCTAACAATGCTTTAGTGACCACATGTCCCATTAATCGAATTGACCCGAAAACTCCAACGACGGTGCTGCCTACTTCTCAATAGTGGGATAGTACTGTCTAAAGGACATTTACACAGCTTAATTTCTTTTGAGTAGGTAGAAGTTCTTAGATACTTGCTCTTTCAAAACAAAAATACTTTTCGCACCTACACTTTTCTGACAAAAGTTTTCAAACAACACTTCATACACTCTTGAGGACAGATACAAGAGTTAAATCGAAGTTTTCAAACAAAACTTTTTCAAAACCCACAAACACAAGAAAAGCAAAACTTTTTGAAAACATAGTGAGCAAGTACCTAAGAGCCCGTGGATAACCACTGATAGAAAGGGTGCTAACACATTCCCTTTCTATAATCTACCTCCTGAACCCGAGAAACATCTCGAAAAGGAATTTTGCTGTGCTTTTGTCCTTTCCTTATTGGAGAAAATAAAAGACGGTGGCGACTCTTGCTTACCGCGGCATTTTGCAAAAACAAACGCAAACGCGAACCAACACTCCAAAACAGTCAGTTCTATTCCCACCGATCACACACGCATCAGCCAGACAAAAACCTTGCCTCCAGGTACACACACATTACCCAATATGAGCCACACAAAGACTGCAAGAAATATACCAAAGATGCTAAAATCGAAGCATACTTTATAAGCCATCTCTATCCAAAACAAAGCATCCCATTGGTAAAAACCTTCGACCTTAAGTTCATCTCATGCGTAATTTAATTTTGATTTTTGCATGAGAGATTAACACTTTTAGGTTATTCAATTTTTATTCAGAGCTAAGGGCTTGGGTTCGACACCCAGGTCCGCATTTGTTTTTTATCTCTAATGTCTATGCTGCAGATCTAGTCTAAAAAGACCAACACACACTGGATCGAAGGACCTGGGTTCGACACCCAGGTCCTGCATCTTTATTCTTGTAACGCTTGTCTTGCAGATCCGGATCAAAAAACCATGTCTTTCCTTAGATCAAAGGGACAACTTCTTCCACTAGATCGAAGAGCAATCCCTATCCCTAGATCGAAGGACTCTTCTTTTTTTGTATTTTTATTTTTCTTGTTTTGTTTATTTTCCCTTAATGGTTTTCCTCTTTAAATCAACATTAAATAAATAAAATCACAAAAAAGCATTAGGCTAGTGTTTTATTAACCAAATTAATTTTGTTAATTAATTAATAAATTATTTTAACCTTTTTTAATTTAAAATTGAATAGACTTAGGATTTTAATTTAATTTCCTTTCATAATAAGCAAAAACGAACAAAAAGATTTCCTTTTCCTTATGATTTTTAGAGGTTCTTTTTCAATACACGCGCATTTATTTATTTTCAAACTTTTCATATTATTGTAACTGTTCATGGGTTGTAATAGAATAACTAGGACATTTACTTCTTCTATCTTTTCATTCTTGGACATGTAATTAATCTCCAAAGTCATGTAATAGCGTAGGATTTACATTTCCGCACTTTAAATTTCTGTACATATATTAACTGATTAGATGTAAGGTAATAGGATTGCATGATAAGACTAATAACCAAACGCTAGCAAACTTAACAAAAAAGACAAATAACTGAAACAAGCACACTTACACATATACACCTCTAGGGTACTCCCACTTTGGTTGCCTTCGGAAAATAAGGCAGTCATGTCCCTCAAAAATAGGGAAGCTTTAGCAAAGAACCTTAAATCAAAAAGATCATAGTCCCCCGATGACCCTTCGGTGGTGCCTTTCGGTAAATGATCTAGTCTCTTAAACAAGATTTCTAAAGCGTCTCTATATGTTTCCTTTATGACTGTACGATGACCCGCGAACGTCCGTCATACATCCAAAATGACTATGACTACCTACTCACTAATAGTAGGCTAGTCTTGTCAAAAGGATAGGAGGAAAAGAACGAACCTTTCGAGTATAAGTAGATAGTTCCTAGATGCTATGCTCAAAAGAAATTTTTTCACACTTACACAAAAACAACTTTCAAAAACATTTTCAAATGCTTTATCAACACTCTTGAGGACTGATACAAGAGTTATCATAAATTAAGTCGCCGCACTAAGGCAATTTCAAGATACTTTTCCAAACACACAAATCACAAGGTATTTAAAAAATGAGCTAAGCATCGAAGAGCCCGTAGAAAGCTACAGATGGAAATGGTGCTAAAACCTTCCCTTTCCATAATCTACCCCCCTTACTCAGAAATAATCTCGAAAGGTCTTTTTCTGTTCTTTTCACCCTTTCCTTTGTTGAATAAAAGAAAAGTCGGTGGCGACTCTTGCTTACCGCAACATTTACGAATACAAATGCAAAACTAGTATAACAGTCGGTTCTGCCACCGTATAACATGCATCATCATTACACCTTAGACTCTAGGCCATCCATCATCACGACTATTTGACAACATGTGACTTGATGTATATGAAGCACGCAACTCTCCAGATTCCTCTTGTCGGTAACCAAACGCCAGACAAATTTCCAAACTCCTCGCACAACATTGCTCTTCGAAACAAATCGCTTAACCATTCCCCTCCCTATGAGGCAAACATAATGATCATCATTTATACCCCTCAAGAAATGTCGACCACGAAGTATCCCTATTTTGTGGGCTGATTCTAAGTCGTCATTATTGTGCCCATAAGCAACGACTTGTGACGCCCCTGTTCATAACTGGCCCAATGACTAGAATTGGCCCAATCCGCTTCTACCCTTGGCACATCCTAACAACAGTGGCCCAAAATTACGATTAACCACACCCCAGAGCATGTGACCAGATATGCCTGACTCACACGCCTGACCCAGTCAGTCGTTGTCTTCCGTCAGCCCGACACAAATCGAGCAGATAACTAGGAAATATCCAGAACAATCATTTTCCCGTAATCTACCTCCTCCTCAGATCCAATGGCTAGTTACAGGTACACCTTCCTGTTTTGACCGAGTCATGGCAGTTACCTATTTTTGCAGACCCGTATATCTTGGCCCAACAGTAGGGACCAATGGCCAAGGTCCAGGGGAATTATATAAACTCTCACAAATGTGAGGTCCAAGTATCCAATATCGAATATCCATTATTCATCTCTGAAACCCTAATACTTTGCTTGTATCTCTTTGCTCCCCTCTTCCTATTATCCCTTCGAGTCTTTCAAAGATCATCCTCCGGCCAACTTGCAGTTTCTGATCAACTAGTAAGATCAGTGGCGCCGTATATGGGAAACTATGTTCCCCGGAATCGAAAGACCAAAGATCCTCCTCATTCATTAACCACAGTCGACCATGATGATCACCGACTATCTGAAAAGACTGTGCTATCCCCGACATGCAAGACCGACAGAAGCCAAAGGCACCCTCACCTCGAGGATAACTTCGGCGCCCGTGAAGGACATACTGTGTCCCTAGATTCCATCGATGCTAATTGCAACAATAATATATTCTTGGATGAACAATTTCCCCAGAACCCTGTCGAAGAGGAGCCCGAGATTCTATAACTGATTGTTATTCTGTAGAACGTTGACCCAGTAATAGCAGCACTGATTGATGCCCTTAACCAAACTAACTCCCTCATCCTCAGCAGAGGAAAAGGATTGGGGCTATGGAGCATAAACGAACGGGGTCTCCCCCTCGAAGATACCGATGACATAACTCCTTCAGCGTATCGCCTCCCCGAGACGGTCGTCCTCCAAGAAAGGAAATGCTCGACATTTCTTTCCCCAATAAACATAATCAAGAATCTCCTAAAAAGGATAAAGACTCCCCGCTTTCCAAGAAAAGGAAGAGCACCTGCAAAGACGACCGCAACAGTTCCCTATCACCTAAACCGATGCGACGAGGGAGGAGCCCCTCCCCTTGGCAAGATAACGATGCCCGACGAGGAAGAAACCATTACTCCTTGTCGTCTTCACCAGGAGAGACCGATGATGAGAAACCTCGTGGTTTGTTATCAAAAGAAATTATGGAGGCACGACTCTTGGTCGAGCTCGAGAAGCCACCCTTGTTGGGATCCTACGATGGTACAACTGACCTAGACGACCATATAGAAGATTAGACACCCAACTTGATTACCGAGGCATGAAAGGCGCGATCAAATGCAGGTTATTCTTGACCTCTCTGAGAAAAGGTGCCATGGCTTGGTACAAAAGACTGCCCGGTGAATGTATCACTTCTTGGAAACAGTTGGGAAAGATATTTTTTAAGGAACTTCACCATCGACACCCAAAATCAGAGGCACCGCTAGAAGCAATTATCTAGGGTTGAGACGACCCTCTACAAGCATATATCGAGTGCTTTAATAAAGAAGTCATACAGGACTCAACAACTGATTCCATAAAGATGTACCTTCTTGAACAAGGGCTTCGTCCCGGAAGTGACTCCGCGAAGGTTGTGGGCATCGAAACTCTAGCCGCACTCGACTCCCTCCTCCTCAAGGCTCAAGCATATATTTAGTAGGAGGAGAAAAAAGCGGCCAACAATGCTAGGGATTTAAGCCACTGAGAGAACGCCAAATCCTCGAGAAGCGACAAGCCCTCAATGTCCCATCACGGGGGAGAGAGAAAGATGGTAGACAAATCTCGAGACCCCAAAGATTACAAGGGGCCTTCTGGTCGATTCCATGACTACACCCCTTAGACCACCTCGATGGAGCATATTCTGACCGAATGTGCCAACTCAGAATTCAAACAGGTTGGGGTACACTTTCCTTGACAAACACCCTCCAAGCCCGCAACCGACAAGAGAAAGTATTGTGAGTTCCACAAAATCCATGGCCACAACATCGACAATTGCATTCAACTCAAGGACACGATTGAGATACTTATCTAGGAAGAACACCTCAAGCAGTACAATAAGAAGGAAGAGGGTTCCCGCGAGGAGCCTCTCGAAACCAAGAGCTCCAAGGAGGGGAAGGATACCCCCGATAATGACATCATACTATTCGCCGTGAGCCTCTCGCGACCAGAAGATTTCTACTTTCTGGACATGGAGGATGTCCCTCTATACTTCTTCTCACATAACCCCTGGGAGTCTTTCCCCGCTGCGATGGTCATCTCTGGCGGAGGAGTTGTACCCCAAAATTTGCCCAACCATTATTAAGACAAAATGGTTCAAGATACCTCTTCATGCTCATGAAGGACTCAAACACTCAAGACTTATCAAAGATTGATTAGATGGGCTCTCCTCCTAAGCAACAAACCTACAACTAGGGTTTTGCTTTTCTCAAAGGAAATTGAGTTTCTAATGCCTCAAATGGACTTCATGGTTTCTCATATATATCAAAGTACCCTTATGCCAAGTTTCAAGCTTTGCACCACAAGTTTGCTCAATCAATTAGCCAGATGATTGAAAATCAAATGTATTGGACAAAAAGTTAACTTTGACCAATTGACAGTAAAATCTTAATATTTTTGGTCAACATAAATATTTTGAAGTCACATTCATCATTTGATCAAGGGTTGATCTTGATTCATCAAGAAAACTCAAGATTCATTAAAAGTCAATAGTTACTAAATTAGGGATTTCTTAAGGAGAAGTCAACTGAATTTTGACCAAGCACGACTTTCATATACTTTATGATACGGTGGCAGAACCGACTGTTATACTGGTTTGCATTTTTTATTCGCAAATGTCACGGTATGCAAGAGTCACCACCGACTTTTATTTCATCCAACAACGGAAAAGGAAAAAGAACAGAAAAAACCTTTTTCGAGAATGTTTTTGAGCACGGGGGGTAGATTATAGAAAGGGAAGGTGTTAGCACCCTTTCTATCCATGGTTTTCCATGGGCTCTTAGGTACTTTGCTCATTTTTAAAATTGCCTGTGTGTGCTTGTTTTGAAAAAGTTTTACTTCGTGATAACCCTTGTATCAGTCCTCAAGAGTGTGACGAAGTTGTTTTGAAAAACTGTTTTTGAAAAGTGTTTGTGTGAGAAATTTTGTTTGAGAAAGTACCTAGGAACTAATCTACCTACTCGAAAAAAAGTCTGTTTGTTTTCCTTTAGACAGTGCTATCCTATTATTAAGGAATAGGTAGCACCGTCGTTGGATTTTTAAGGGACGTTTAAAGGGACAAATACGATCACAAAAGCAATGTTAGGAAATTTTAGTAATCATCCTAAATCCTTAAAGATCTTTTTCCGAGGAAACATCCGAATGGGTCATTTTAGATCTTTTGGGACTAGAGGACGACCACTAACATTCCCTATACTTCATGACCGTTTACCGAAGGCAACCGGAGTGGAGTAAACCCTAGGAGTGAGCATGTGCAAGTGTATTTTTTCAATTAATTATCTTTGCACAATTAGGGTTTTATACTGTTTTAATTTCAACTCGCCTTTCCATACAATCCTATACATACATCTAAGCAGTTTATAGTTTGCAGAAATTAAAATGCGAGCAATTAGAGTCCTAATTATTACATGGCTTTGGGCAGATACATAATTATTTTGATTGAAAAAAATGCGGAATTAAAACCCTATTTAAATCTATTACAAACTCAGAGCAATTACAAATAATAATAAAAAAGGAAAATTAAAAGCGCGCGGAAAATTAAATGCGAGAAACAATTAGACGACCTAAAAATATAATTTGAGAAAATATTTATGTTTTTTTTGAGGAAAAATTAGGTTAAGTACAAAGTTAACCCTAATTCTAATTATTTTGAATTATAATAAAAAGACATTAAATTACCCTAATTTAATTATACTAATTAATTAATAAAATACTTTTATATAAAAAAAATATTTTTGATGTTTTTTATGATTTTTGATTAAATAAAAAATATGATTTTTTTGGTGTTATTAAAAAAAGGATATAATTAAAAAATAATAAGAAAAAGAATTGAAAATAAAAAAAAGGTAGGACTTGGGCCTGTATGATGAGCAAATAGGGGGTGGCTTTCTAAATTTTGTCCAGGCCCATTATGGCCAGGACAACTCCTGCGCTTGATTCTGTGTTGGCACGCTTAGAAGGTGCATCATGGTCTCTCCTTGGATTGAACGTTGGATCTGTGTTGGTAACGATCCAGTGGCTGGATCAATGGGGCGTATGATGGATGTTAGGCAAGGAATTACGTTGGATCTGCAATGAACAAATGAGAAAATGAAAAAACTCCAGACCTGGGTATCGAACCCAGGTTTTCCCTTTTGCAAACGCTTCCCTTTACCACCTGGCCATATTGTCTTTTGTTTATATGAATAGACAAAATATAATATATTGGAATAATGGTCAGTGCTGATGAAAAACGCGCGTGAATTCAAATTGGCCACTGGGATGGTGACAAATCATCATCTTCTTCCCTGTCCGTCGTCTTAGGTATCAGATCTATACCTACAAACAAAGCTCCATAGCCATAAACATGCAAACTTCAAAAATCCATACAACGCATGATAAATTAATTCTAAATGCACCAATCAACTCGTCTTGATCTCACCAGTATCATGGCATCATTTTCTTGGCCTAATTTTACCTGTGTAGAGAAGCCCCAAAACGGCTTCTTAAACCCTAACCATGGTAATCATCAGTATATGCATCAAAACGTCAACTAAACCATTCAAACATGTCCTAAACATCCATACAAACAAGAATGGACGATCAAAAAGTATTTATAACACATGTATGATTGTAATTGTTTTTGAAAAGAAAATGCAAACCGTTGTCGAAATGGTCGTGATTCGGAGAGTTTTGACATTTGAAAATAATGCAATTAGTCTCAGTGTGTCTCCAGGAATGCTTCACAACCTTTAGAACCTCTTGAATCTGTCTCAAAATCCAAATTCAATGATCACTTTTCCTTGAATTTCAAGCTTGTGTCCAGGGTATCTTTTGAGCAGTTGCGCCTCTCTCTCCTCCTAGGGTTCAAATAAACCTTAGTATATGTATTGAGTCTAATTAGGTTAACAATTTTGGATCCAATCTTGGGAGTTGATTGATAAAATATTTGATCTTTAAGCCATATTCTTTCATTCCAAACTTGGCCAAATCATCCCTTTTTTGCCTCAAATTGCATTGATTCAATTTGATCTGATTAGGCCATCTTAATTAGATTTGATCTTCATCAAAATCAGATCATCAAAACAATCATTGATATTTTTTGTTATTTATTTGATTTAATGTGATTTTTAGTAAATAAAAATCAAAATAGAATAAATAAATAGGGAAAATAAGATATGCATGCTGATTTGGGTCGTGGACCATGTCCTTAACAAGATACAATGCGAAAATGCTAGGCCCATTTTACAAAAAATGCACTTTTGAGCACTTTTGACTTTTGGCAATTTTCCAAGAATGGTCAACTTTGACAATGCATATATCTTCCAATTTTAACCCTAGAGAGGTGTTTTGGACTTTTTAGAAATCTTAGGTTGTCCCATAAACACCCATTCTGGTCTCATTTCAATTGGGTCCTCCATGTTCATGTAAGAAGCTTTGACCCAAAAGGTGTTTTTGTTGACTTTTCAAAAGGACCTATAATGTAGAAATCCATATCTTTTTATTAGTGCATTTCTTGAACTTGAGGGCTGAATATGAGTTGTAGGAAATTGAATTACCTTCAAAATGAGCTTTGGATGATAAATTTCTAATAAAGTATCAGAAATTTATGCTTGGTCAAAGTTTGGTTGACTTTTCCTAAGAAACCCTAATTTAGTAACTTTTGTTTTTGATGAATTAGGAGCATTCCTTGAGGAATCATGATCAACCCTTGATCAAATGATGAATATCAATTCAAAGTGTTGATGTTGACCAAAAATCTTGAAGTTTGACTGTATATGGGCTACAGTTGACTTTTGACCTTATAGTCGATTCTCAAGCATCTGAGCAGTTTGACTCAGCAAACTTCTTGTGCAAGGAATAAAAATTGGCATGGATGATCTTGAGGACATATTAGGACTGTGGAGAGCATTTTAGGCCTTTGGAGCTCACCCATATTGGTGAAAATGGAAACCCTAGTTTGAGGTTCATTGCTTTAGGAGAGAGTTTGTCTGGTCAACTCTTGGGCATCCTTGAGCAAGTTGAGGATCTCCATGAACATATGTTGAGTAAAATGGGAGGGAAAGTTTTGGGGTACAACATAATTCATCATAAATTCCTCAACCAAAGCTTATTATTAAGGAAATTCAATTCTCTACAACTTTGCGTCTCTAATATCAAGGCCAAAAAAATGCATCATTTGAGAGATATGAGCCAAAACTTTACAGGTCATTTTGAAAGTCAACAAAAAGACATCTTTTGTAAAAGAAATTTACATCAACTTAAATACTTCAAATGAAAAAGTGACCAACATGAAAGTTATAGGAGACATCTTGACCTTTCCAAATAATCAAATATCACCTTCATATGACAAAAATTGAGAGAGTTATGAGTTGTGCAATTTGAGCAATTTTGAGAAAATACATGAAGTCCATTTTGAGCAAAGATGAATTTTTGGGCTAATGGGCATAAGTTTTTAGGTTCAAACTTGTTCATAACCTTATAAAAGACCTCTAAATCTATTCATATATTTTTATGATTTTTATTTCTTTTATTTGGATTTTATTCATTTAAATACAAATTAAATCAAATAAAATATGAAAGCATTGGGCTTAGGCGTGTGGACTTTGGTTTTGGATCAAATTGGAGGCCCAAAGAGATCATGAAAACTTGCCAAAATTGTGTGAGGCTGATTGGCACAAGATTGAGCTTAGAAAAGAAACTTTTCAAGCAAATTCCAAATCAAATATTACAAAATGAATTACAAATATTTTTTCCACTTTTGTTAAGCTAATTCTTCTCCTATAAATACACAATACCTTCAACCATTCAAGGGGACACATGCTGCCTCCAAGAAGCAACCCTATAAATCTCAAATTTACCAAAACTAGGGCACGGCCAAACCTTTATCTCAAGCCGCTCTCAATAAATTTCAAGCATCATACTAGCCTCCTGAAGGTCCAGGAGTTCATACCAACCATTACTCAAGCTTGAAGCACGCCAGAACTCTCTCCCTCAACATCATCGGTTTTGGTAACTTTATCATTCTCAAACTCATAATTCATGCATTGTTGATTGATTCTATGCATATATACCTGTTAATAATGATGTTTGGACTTATTTAGAATCATCATTTGCAAGTTTTCATGCAGGAACAACCATTCACCATCGATAGGGTTCGAAGCTCTCAAAGCTTCAAAACTCTAGCTACAAGTACTTTTAGACAAAAATAAGAGCACCATTGGATTCATAGTAGGCCAAATACTCGGTTTGGGTTATTAGTATTCATTTTTTAATTAAACGTAGTAGGTTTTGAAAAATCCCTCATTAGGGACGATGGTGGTAATCACCATTCACGGTGGTAAAGGGTTTTGAGAGGGTGGCGTTGACTTCTGCATTGCCAATCCTTTCAATGTGATTGGCTCATTCAAATTTCCAGGCCCCACCTCCTACGTGCGTTTTGTGTTTTATTTGATTTCTGATTTTAATAATTTATGGTTACTATATAATGTTTACTTATCATGTTATGAACGCGTAACAACTGATGGACGAGTGGTAAGTGAGATGTGTGTTAACCATAGAGGCGTGGGTTTGATCCCTCCTCTGGTCAATTTTTTTTTCTTTTTTCAGAATAACACGCAGGTTTGTAATAGATTGATTGGTTCCTATTCCATATCACAAACAACACCAGAGTGTAGTGGATAAAAGGGCATACCTTTGAGACCTAGGGTGGGTTCAATTCCCACCCCATGCAATTTTCTTTTGTTGTTTCTAACTCTTTCAAATTTCCTTTATTTTAATTAATTTTATTTTTTACAATATAAAAAAAATGCATAAAGATCAAAAATCATTAAAATGAAAAAACAATTTAGTTTTAGGTTTTCTTTTCAGTTAACTTTTTTAAAATTAAATTTATTAGACTTTAGGCTTTTTATTAAATAAAATTTATTATAATTTGGATTTTAATTATTATTATTAACACCTGAATTAATTTCTAAAAATACCAAAAACATTAATGTTTAGATCTTAGGTCTTTAAAATATTTTCCTAACACTTTCATTCATCTTTTGCCAGTTAAATGTATAGGTTTGCACTCTCAAATGTAATAGCTTAGATTTACATTTCCGCATTTTTTCTAATTATGTATATTCTCTGAGGATGTAATAGCATAGATTTACTTTTCCGCAAATTTTTATACTTATGTATCTCTCCCAAAGCCATGTAATAGCGTAGAAACTTTATATTCCTCACTTTAATTTTTTGTACATATTTAATTTCTAGTAAAATAGGGTTTGTATGGCAAGACTAAATAACTGAAACTAATACACTTTGCACACTTCACCTCTAGGGTAACCTCTCTTGTTTCCTTATGAATATTGGTCATGTCCCTCAAAATCAGGGATACTTTAGAAAAAGACCCTCGATATACAATATCATCATGGGACCTTTCAAATAAAGATCATAATCCCTCGATGACCCTTCGAGTTGCCTATAAAATGATATAGTCCCTCGATGATCCTACGAGCTAAATGATGATAGTCCCTTTGATACAATTGCTAAAATATCATTATACGTTGCCTTCTATAACCATATAATGACCTTACGCATGTCCTTTCACATCAAATAGATAGGATTACCTACCAACTAATGGTATGGATAGTACTATCTCTAAATGAGAAGGGAAAGAATAAGAAAGACCTTACTTAGTGGGTAGGTGTAACACCCTATTTCCCTATCGGTAATTTATATAAATCAGAGTAAATTATTTTATAAAATAAACATCAACAAATAGGATGTCACATCATCATACATCATACTTGCTCAATAAACAGCATACGTAACACAAATTCATAAACTTCATAGTCTTAACTTCATTGCATCATTCGCAGCGGAAAACATAATAATAATTATTCTCAACCCTCAACATGAGTGGTACTCTTTGCATCCAAAAATCAGCACAATCATAAATTAGATTAAAAAATAACAGAGTTATACAAAGTTTACTCCCAACATAGTAAGACAAACACAAAATCCCCAAGTGTTACGTATCAGAGCAGACACCGACTCAATCTACACAACCGAAGGAACTCCTCAGCTAAACTTCGATCTCTAGCTACTTCAGATCATCTGCACGTTACCCACGTGGAGGTAACATTCAAACAAAAAGGGTGAAATATCATAACAATATAAGAGGAAGAATAATAATGAAAAGGTAGAGATTCAAGTACACAGTCAATTCATAACATCCATCATAATATAATACATACTTTCGTCAATATTCACCCATCGAATTATCAATCACAATATGATGCAAAAGACTGACACTGACTCAATGCATGTGGTACCAACAGGGTACAACCCTCTTCACAATAATGCCAATTTAGGGGAATTAACTTTGCTCGCCAATACAGGCCTTCACTCACCAATACTTGCCTTCGTTTTATGAATGCATGCGACACTGACATGCAACAACTTAATTTCATCGAATTATCAATTCCACTCCAATACACGCCTTCTCTCATCATCATTATCATGCATATCATGTCACACCATTAAAACAGTCATGCAACATCATCGTACTCAATCACAATACCAATCTCATCGATTCCATCATCATATTCACAACTTCACAATTACATCAAAACATCAGAATAAGCCAATATAGGCCATCAAGCATATATCATGGTACATACATCATCATAACATCATCACAACATCGTCACATCAAGAAGTCTCTTCACATTCATCGTAATATTCCCAACTTCGCAATCACAACATAAATCGTGGCATATAAATAAAAAACATACCCACGGATAGGTATCAATGTTGGTGAAATAATCAACTATTGCATTATAAGTCATTTTCATAAGATAAGAATTTATTTTATCTTTCCAACGGTCAAAATGACACGTCAAACGAATACCCGAGGCAAAAGTTATGAGTTTTAGAAGTTTTCCAAAAATGTTATCAGTAGCAGTGGTAACCAGTTACCCAGTTATGGTAACCGATTATCACAAGACAGTAACCTAGTTTTTCCAAATTTCCTCGCGATAATCGGTTAACCACTTACGGTAACCGTTTACTATAAGTCAGTAGCTACTGGTTCCCAGTTTTGCATATGGTAACCGGTTACCATATATGGGTGACCGGTTACCCTACGATAACAGGGGAAATTTCTGTAATTTCCATGCTACGATCCTCCCACAATTTAACACCCAAAATTCATATTTTTTTCATCAAAATTCATCTTTTAAGCATGTTAATTATTCACCAACCATTGTCTATCAACCTAACCAATTCATATCATTCAATTCCATAAAAAACACACATCACCAAAATTAATCAACATGAAAACTCCCAAAATAACCAAATAAGAAGAAATCACAACACAAAACCTAGATCCTACCATACCCCATCATTAGGCAACCCTTCATACAGTTAGAATCCCCCCTTACCTTATATTTTTGGTTGATTCTTGATATCTACGGTGAAATCCTTTGCCCTAGCTTCCTAGTGCTCTTCTCTTCTTCTCTCTTCTACACTTCTCTTTCTCTGTTTCTACTTACTAACCTATTCTCATGTTCTTACTATAATATATACTCCAATAATAATATAATTATCCTAATTAATTAAGTATTTAATTATTAATAAAAAATAATAATTATTATTCTAATAATAATAAATAATAATAATAATAATAATAATATAATAATAATAATAATAATAATAATAATAATAATAATAATAATAATAATAATAATCTATATTATTCCACACACCCCTATATTTCTACACCTTTAGTCATACACCCATATCATCTCAACTTATATAATTTCTAAGACATCTAATTAGTAACAAATGCATCACATCACATCATAAAAACCAACAACTCATATAATTACACCACATCAACTAATTAGCCATAATTCATATGTTCACCAATTATCACCCACATTCATACTAAATTATTTAAATAATTAATCTAGATATTTGGAGTGTTACAGTAGGACTCTTGAATCCTTGCTCACAAACAAAACATTTTCCAAACTACACTTTCAAACAAGATATTTTCAAAAAATACTTTATATACATTCTTAAGGACCGACACAAAGATTATTACCAAGTTTGCCTTACATTGGCATTTTAAAATATTTTCAAACAAATCACACATGCACAAAGCATGTTGTGATACGGTGGGAGAACTGACTTGAGGTTTTGCTTTTGTATTCGCACTTGTTCGGTTTAGCAAGAGTCACCACCGACTTTTTATTTTAACCTAAAGGAAAGGTTAAAAAGCACAGAAAAAACCTTTGAAATGTTTTCGTGGGTTCGGGGGGTAGATTATGAAAAGGGAAGGTGCTAGCACCCTTTTCATCCATGGTTATCCATGGGCTCTTAGTTACTTGTTTTAGATCACTTGCCTTGATTTTCAATTGCTTGAAATGGTGTTTGTATGTGTGTGGTTTTGAAAATGTTTTGAAAAAGATGCCTTGTCTAGGAAACCGTTGTAACAATTCTTTACTCGAATGTTTTACAAAGGTGTTTATCTTTTTGAAAAGATGTTTCAATGTTTTTGAAAGTTGTTTTGAAAGTTGTGTTGTGGAGTGTGTTTTGAAAGTAGGCAAGTTTGTTTTGCAAGTTTGATCAAGTAACTAAGAGTTGTCTACCCCTAAATTTACTCAAAGATCTTTCCTATGTTTTAACCCTTTTAACAGTATTGTTCCATCATTGTATTTGGTGGACAATCTTGTATTAGGATGTTAACGGGACGGGCGTGGGTCATCGTTTAGACCATGAATGCAATAGTGCCAAGTGTCTTTGGCAATTTTTCTTTAAGGGACTTGATCATTTTTTAGGCAACTTCGAAAGCGTCATCGAGGGACTATGATCATTTGATTTGTTTTTGTTTTGCCAAAGAAACCCAACATGCAAACATGGCCCATTTTTTGAAGGCAACAAGCGGGATTACCCTAGGGGTGCAAGTGTGAATTATGTATTGATTTTCATGCATTTGTCTTTGTGTTTAGGTCAAGCTATTTGTTGGTTTTATTTACATACAAACCCTAGTTACTATACAGTATATAGAAAATGATAAATTGCGGGAATTTAAAGTCTAAGCTATTACAAATAAGTATCCGGGGATGGGGGTACAAATATTTACAAATGGGGATGAGTCTTATCAGGATAGTAGTGTCCAGATAATGTTTACAACCAAATCGAATCGCATTCTCAATGTAAGATATAGAAATGTATAAGAATCAAAGAGAAATAAAAGTATTGTAAAATGTATGTGATTATTTACAAGTGATGCAAATTAAGTATTGTTTATTTATTTTTATGTTTTTGTTAATTATGTATAAACAAAAGTTTTAATGAAAAGAAAAAATTAACTTAATAAAAATCTATTTTTTTTAATGCATTTTAAGTGTTTTTTTAGAAATTTATATAAAAAAGATTTATTAAGCAAAAGAAACGTTTAATAAAAAAAATGCTTAAACTTAATAAACCTAAGATTTACATATTTTTGTAAAAGGTAATAAACATTAAAAATATTTTTGTGCAAAAGATTAATATTTCTACCTAACAAAATTAGTTATGTAAAAAAAGAAATAAGGTGATATAAAAAAAAAGAGATTAACTTATGAACATTAGAAAAATAAAAAGAAAAGGGAACTAAATGGGCCTTAGAGTTTGTTCTTGGCCCAAAACAAAATTTGAAAGAGAATCAGAGGGGGGGGGGGGGTACGCAAGCTGAAAGATGGGTAAAGCGCTGGAAATGAAATGGGCTTGGCAATTAGTTTCAAGGGACAAGCCCAAATGCTGTTTGACAATTTGTTTAGGGTTTCGTTTGTTTTGGCTGAGACTTGGGTTCGTGTTGTACGAACGGCGCTCTCATCTTCGTTGTCTTCTTCATCTTTCTTGAGCAATGCTTTCTGAACAAACCTCCGCTCACCTATGGCCACTAGGCACCACCTCCAACTCCTTCTCCCTCCATGGTCAAGCAAAGCAGCGACAAGAAAAGCTATCGGTTTCCTTTTTTATATTTTAGGGTTTTCGGATTTCCTCTTACATGTTATTATTTTCTACATGTTATTGATTTTCTATGTTACATGTGTATTTGTTTCTGTGAAGTGTAAAAAAAAAAGAAGGAGGGCAATACCTTTGGAGAGGAGACGGAGGAGGGGACTGGAGGCGTCTTAGGCGGCCGGAGGCGAGGGAGTATGATGCTGAGAGCTTGCTGGAAATCTGGTAACCTCGTATCTTCCTTTTGGTTTTATGATGATAGTTTTCTGAAAACCCTACTTTTAGTTCTCTCTTCTTCTTCTGTTTGCTGGCCTCTGAGTATTTGAATGCTATTATTTCACTTCTGACTTCTGATGAACTTTGTTGTTCTTTTACAATGATGATGATTTTTGAATCTGAGATGATTATCGCTTCAGTTGTTGTTTGCTTGATGATGTTGATGGACTTTTTGTTCTGATGTTGATGACTTTGATGTTGTTGCTTCTGAGATACTTTCACAATCTTCCTCTCTTTTGCCTAGTTAGCTTAGCCTATGATGAATACGTTCTGAGGCGCTTTGGTTTGAATGCTTTGTTCTGAGTTGCTTACTAGGCTTGTTGATTATGATATGTTGATGTTGAAGGCTTTCTGAGATTGTGTTTCAGTTCTGACCTATGATGAACCTTAGTTCTGAGGCATTTTGTTGGAGTTTTTGTTTGGATAAAGGCTTGAGGTTACAGGCTCTTAGGCAGGCTGAAACAGGCTTGTGATTGTAGGCAAGCTTATTGTGCAGTTTGACAGTTTTCTTTTAGGCTTGTGGTCTTGAGACAGGCTTGAGATAGTTTGGAATTTTGTTTGAGGTTTATGCAGGTTTGAGCTTTGAACACATGTTTGTGTTTTGATGCAGGCTTGTATTTGACAGGCTTGGAGGGTTTATGCAGATTTGCTTCTGGTTGTAGCCTGAAGCAGGCTTTTCTGAACAGGCATGCTTGCTTATGTTTTATGTTTATGCAGGTCTGAAGCTTAGCAGGTTTGAGAGCTTTTTTTTTTTTAGTTACAGGCTTTTCTGGTTTGGCTTGAAGCAAGCTTAGGGTAGTTTAGAGCAGACTTTGAGGCAAGCAGGTTGATATGCAGGTAAACTTGAAGCAGTTTATGCAAGTTGACCTGCTTTTGTGATATATTTTCTATGTGTTGTTCTGCCTCCTTTTTTACAGTGTTGATTCTGTTTTTTTATATCTCTTAAGCCTTAAGCCTGCAAACTGTAAGCCTTTCTTCTCTCTCTTTTCTCTCTCCACAGAAAAGCATTTTTTATTGCTTACACTGTACTTTTTTCTTAAAAAGTGCTTGGCCTGGAAAATGATGATACTTTGCAATATTACTTGCCTTTTGTCTTTCCTCTGCATCTTGTACTTATCCCAGATTTTCTGCATTGCTTTGATATCTTGTTAACAGCCTTTTGACAGTTTGACAGCTTTGCACTTTTGACAAATTGGTTTGCCTATTTTGATAGTGTAGTTCAGTTTAGTTTGTCACTTTGTGCATTTGGTTTGGCATTTTGAACTGTGCAGCTTGTTTTGAAATTATGCAGCCTTGTACATATTCATATGCTTGCAAACATATTTCTTTTCCTCTTTGTGAACAAAGAGCCTTCTTGCGATTTGCAGAGAGGGCAAACAAATTGATTCCGTCCAACACTTTTAATGATGAGTCTTTATTTATCTGTCTGAGAAAATACCCTTTTTTAAATTAATCTGTGTTGACTTCTTTCTTCTCTTTTTGCAGGTAAACATCAGTCGAGCAATGGGGAGCAGCAGTAGAAGATGAAGATTTCAAGACACTTAGGATACAGTTTTATTTTATTTTAATCATTTGTAATAAATATTATTATAAATACTGTAAAAATTACTTGTATTTAAATAACACTTGTACCAATAATTAAAAATAAATAAAAGTCTTTTTGTCAGATATCTCTTTTATTTCACTGCCTATTTAATTATTTAAGTTTTTTTGAATTAAAATAACTGGAAGTAAATCCCAATTATTCTAACTTAGATAAAAATAAATAATTAATAAACACTGTAGTCTTGCAACTTTGCATTAACCAATAATAAACCCGGCATTCCAATTAAACATAAGCAATGCACAGTTAATCAAACAAACATCCATATGCCTTTCCTTTTACTGATTAAACCAAACACTGCAAATTTTCAACAGAAGCCCCAACTTCTAACCCAGAGGTTCAGGTTTTTGAGAAACAAAACTGAAATCTTGAGCAGGCGTCAAAGCAGTGTAACAGCCAATTAAGACACTGTGGATTCAAATTCTTCTGAAAATGCGCGTGCAACCCCTAATTTTTGATTTATTGTCAAAGAAGCGTCTGCCTGATCAAACCCTGAGCCAAACTCAACCAAACCCTAACAATCTGCCTGAACTGATTCTAAATCAATGGAAACCCTAACTTTGTTTGACTAATAAGAAAAGTCTGTTTGATCGATTCTTGAGCCAATCTGAAAAATTAGGAAAAGCCCGAAGCTGTGATTTCTTATGGAAAAGAGAGGGCAAATTTTAGGGTACAACAGTTGCCCCTGTTCAATCTTCTTGAACCTGAAGAGTTAGATTGGCAAGTTTGCCATTCGCGACTCAAAGGTAAAAGGAGATTGGACACTAGCGTGCCCAAAAAAAATTGCACTCGTCAAAGCGTAGTTTGAGGGAATGGGCTTAAAGATGCCATCTGGAAATTGCTGGTAGGAGGATGGGCTTAGAGATGCCATCTGGAAATGTGACAGAATCTTGTCGGGGGATGGGCTTAGAGATTCCATCTGGAAATTGTTGGTAGGAGGATGGGCTTAGAGATGCCATCTGGAAATGTTTGTTGAACTATATGTTGTTGGTGAGTGGGTGAGTATCAGAAACATATCCATGTTTTGGAACATCTCTGAACTGGGGGTCTGAATAAGCAATGAATTGACATCTATGTTTGGACTCATCGTAAACTGCTTTCAGTAGTTGCATTTGAACAAGCGATAGATTAACATCCGTGTTTGGAGAATTCGTAAACTGTTTTCAGAAGTCTTGAATCTGAACAAGCGATAGGTTAACATCCGTATATGGAGAACCCGTAAACTGTTTTCAGAGGTCTTGGAGATGAATAAGCAATAGATCAGCATCCATGTTGGGAAGCGTCCGTAAACTGTTTTCAAAAGTTGAGTCTGAACAAGCGATAGATTAACATCCGTGTTTGGAGAATCCGTAAACTGTTTTCAGAAATGGAAGAATCTGAACAAGCGATAGGTTAACATCCGTGTCTGGAGAACCCGTGAACTGTTTTCAGAAGTCTTGAAATTGAATAAGCAATAGATCAGCATCCATGTTGGGAAGCGTCCGTAACTGTTTTCAAAAGTTGAGTCTGAACAAGCGATAGATTAACATCCGTGTTTGGAGAATCCGTAAACTGTTTTCAGAAATAGAAGAATCTGAATAAGCGATAGGTTAACATCCGTGTCTGGAGAACCCGTGAACTATTTTCAGAAGTCTTGAAATTGAATAAGCAATAGATCAGCATCCATGTTGGGAAGCGTCCGTAAATTGTTTTCAAAAGTTGGGACTGAACAAGCGATAGATTAACATCCATGTTTGGAGAATCCGTAAACTGTTTTCAGAAGTCTTGGAATGGAGAAGGAACAAGTGTAGGGTTTCCTGATGATGAGTCCGTGTAAAACTATATATGAAATTGAGAAGGAACCGGTTTAGGGTTTCCTGATGATGAGTCCGTGTAAAACTGCATCTGAAATTGAGAAGGAACTGGTGTAGGGTTTCCTGATGATGAGTCCGTGTAAAACTGCATCTGAAATTGAGAAGGAACCGATGTAGGGTTTCCTGATGATGAGTCCGTGTAAAACTGCATCTGAAATTGTTAATGATAGCCTTTTATTCTTATCCTGAAAAGGACAAAATGTTAGCTAAACACAAAGTTATGTTGCATGAAATGTATGATGCAATATATGTTATATCAATGTTTATGATATGAATGTAATGAATGCGCATGTAAGCTGATGAGCTGTCTTGCTGAGGATAGATGAATCCTAGATGGCTGGAGATAATAGAATCTTGACTGCTGCCGGGGAAAGTAAATCCTTGACTGCTGCAGGGGATTGTTGGAAATGAGAAGTCCTAGAACCACTGTTGGGGGATCCGGAGCTTGGGTTGTATGCCAATCTACCTGGGGTTCCTGTCTTGAGGAGATCTTCACTGGGGAATATCTGAATATCCTGTGAGGAACTGAGAATGAGAGTCTTCATTCTGCTTGGGGATTGATAGTTGAAAGTTTTTTAGCTCCGCTGGGGATTGCAAGAATCTTTTGATTGCTGCAGGTATTGATCTGGGATCTTGAAAAGGGTGGTTGGGGAGATAGTGGTCCGGGCTGGTTTCAGGTATTAATCTCTGACCTGAGAAATAAATATAGTTTTCCTGGCTTGTTACAGGTATTAATCTTCAATCTCTTCATGTAGATAGTTTTCCTGGCTGGTTTCAGGTATTAATCTATAATCAGTCGTCCACAGATAGTTTTCCTGGCTTGTTACAGGTATTAATCTAGAACTTGGGTTATACGCCACTTTGAGAATGAGAATCTTCATTCTGTTGGGGGTCAGAAATTGGGAGTATACCAATCTTCTGAGGTTTTAAGGATGAGAGTCTTCATTTTGTTAACGGTCAGAAATTGGGAGTATACCAATCTTCTGAGGTTTTAAGGATGAGAGTCTTCATTCTTGAGGGTCAGAAATTGGGAGTATACCAATCTTCTGAGGTGATGAGAATCTTCATTCTGTTAACGGTCAAAAACTGGGAGTATACCAATCTTTTGAGGTTTTAAGGATGAGAATCTTCATTCTTGAGGGTCAGAAATTGGGAGTATACCAATCTTCTGAGGTGATGAGAATCTTCATTCTGTTAACGGTCAGAAACTGGGAGTATACCAATCTTCTGAGGTTTTAAGGATGAGAATCTTCATTCTTGAGGGTCAGAAATTGGGAGTATACCAATCTTCTGAGGTGATGAGAATCTTCATCTGTTAACGGTCAGAAACTGGGAGTATACCAATCTTCTGAGGTTTTAAGGAAGAGAATCTTCATTCTTGAGAGAAACAGATTTTTAGGAGCTTCAATTGTCCGTTATTCTGTTGGTGGTTGTAACTTCCAGCAGGTGATGAAGGAATTTTGATGATGACCGCAACTTCCAGCAGGTGATGAAGGAAATTTTGAATGACCTTGGTTTTGACATTCGAATTCCCCAAGTGATGGCGAGGGAGACTTGCCCCAAGTTAATCTGTAATTGAGAGATTTGTTGAAATCTTGACTGGACTGCCCCAGGTTAACTGAACTTTGAAAGATCTGTTGAAATCTTGACTGGACTGCCCTAGGTTAACTGAACTTTGAAAGATCTGTTGAAACCTTGACTGGATTGCCCCAGGTTAACTGGATAGTGACATGTCATACCCCCTTGTTGATAGGAGATTTGTCGTTGGAAGTGTCATCCTCTTTGAAGTGATTTTGCTCAATGAGAGGACTTTTGTTCACTGGATATTCATTGTGTGAATTTCTCCGCTGTCAAACAAATAGCCAAATGCAAACAGTGATATTCAAGTAATGCAAAGTTTATGCTCGTCTCGAAGTTTTGAAAAATGCGTTTTTTAGCAGAAAACTTTTTATAAGACAAAATCAACACAAGATTTAGAGCAAAGCCTTACAGGAGTCAGGATACCTTTTGTAACAGTATGCTTTCAAACTAACCCATGCTTCAATTAGGACTTTTGCAGGGTTGTAACGTGGCTTGGTTCACGATTTAAGAAACAAAGGATAAAGGCTCAAAGTATATTTGTACCCACCCGCTCTTCGTGATGTCCTTCAATCCTAGACTCAGTTAATTGTGCGTCGAACTCTATTCGAATTTGGAACGACTTTTTGGTGATGGTTCACACAAGTTGGATTTGGAGGGCAGTCATCATCTCCTTTTTCTTTTGCAACATTTTTTCATGTTGTTGAGGATTTGTAATGACCTCTTTCTTTTGATTTGTTATCCCCAACTTTTGCCTGACTGTTCCTGTTTTCGAGATTATAGTCAGCGGGATTCCCCAGCTTTCTTAAGCCTCCTTTATAGGTTTTGGCTTAGTGAGCTTTTCTCTTTTGAGAGGTAATGACTGCCTATGAGATAAGGAACTATCACTGTATTTTGATTCCAAAGGAATGTCTTTTGATTGTCGTTCGTTGTATTACGAACTGAGAGTTTGCGACTTCAATGCGCATTTTTTTTTGAATTATCTGAGAGACTACCCTGCCCCAGGTTTAAATCAAAGGTTTCAATTTGTTTAGAACAGAAAACTCCTACTTCTTTGGCTCGAAGGGGTTGACTAGGGATTATCTTCCTTATAACTCCAATGTTTGGGAATTGAAAGAAATGCCTGTATATCACCAGCAAGGTCTGTTCAAAAGCATACTGTATGAGATTATGGTATTGTTTCGTCATCCTCCCTCTAAAGGCTTGCAGCTTTTTATCAAGAATTAAATATCATAAAGAAAGCATAAGAGTAGTGAAAAAGAAAGGATGAATTCAAGACAAACATATGCAATGCATTAATGAAACAGAGTTTGACATCAACAGATAATTGTTTGAATAGCAAAAGAAATTACAACTTGAAAATTCAAATGGAACAAAAGTCTCTCAGTTCAAGCTTTGTCATTTCAGGTGGAGAAACCCTTAATGGAAGATTTTCATCTCGCCATCTGGCATGAATCTCAGCACTCCAATGTCAATCAGATCTTGAATCTTTTTCTTCAAGGCCCAACAGTCGTCGGTGTCATGTCCCGGACTATAGGAGTGGTATACACAAAATGCGTCAGGATGATAGCTAGGAGCAGAGGTATTGGGCTTCCGAATAGGATCCCTCAAAGCAGTCAGATTGACCTCCAACAAGCGTTCCAGTATTAGAGATGATGGTATGTCAGTCTCAGTGAACTGTCTTCCCGATGTATTTTGCTTACGCTGATTACCCCGTTGACGCTGACGCGGTTGTTGATGGGCTTGTGACCCTGAAGCAAGTAGAGGAGCCTTTCCCTTGTCTTCTTGTCCCAAAGGGGGTTGAATGATGACTTTCTCTTCAACCTCATATGTTTGCCCCACTTGGTTGTCCCGAAGCAGTTGGTTGACGAGAACCCTGAGCTCCTCTTGTCTTTGAGACAAGTCCTGGATGAGAGCCATCTGGCCCACCAGTTGTCCCATCATCTGGATCCTCATTGTTGCCAGCTCAAACTGCAGTTCCTCCAACTGATCACTCCTGGCATTGCTTGAATTACCCTGGACCAAGCCCCTTGTGAGGAGAGCTTTCACTTCTTCTTGCCCCTGGGACAGGTTCAAGAACATTTCTTGAAGTTGAGCATTTTGATCCTGGATATCTTTGACAGTCCTCTCTAGAGCCATCTCTACTGAAATAAACAGTAGGAGAATAAGGAAACCTGAAAAGGAAAGAACTGTTATGATAGAATGCATGATATGTGAATGCATGTTTTCAAGGATCTCTCAGGGTAAACACAAGAAAATGTTAGAGGTTTAACTTTGATCTTTGATTGGAGAACTTTGTAACGGTGGATGTCTTTCCACGAGAATCAAGCTCACCATGTCAAGTGGGTCATAGCCCCTGATTCAAGTTGTTGCACTTGATCTTTGATGGAATTTGTTTAGAGGAGAAACCTCTTGCCCTTTGGTAGACGTCTGGTTCAACATGACCCTGCATCAAAGGACCCTCGAGATCCTTGAAATGGTTATTGAAAATGCTATAGTATGATGTTATGATGTTATGTACATGTATGCGAAAGCAAGTAAGTGTATATACAGGCAATCATATTCACACAAAGCAAACAAGTCCTTAGGTTTAGGCTTGCATGGGGTTCATAGGTAAGTACCCTCTTGAAGTTAGTTGGCTCATCCTGTCCTAACATAGAAACCGGGTTCTAAGGAGCTCAATATCACTGGATTATTTTCTGTGTTCATTGTTTTGGTTTAGCTACTTAACTGGCAACCAAAATATTCCAAGAAAACAACCCTCAATGAGTTTAGTATCGAGTATCTACCAACTTCGGACTGCACCAAAGTCGGTCATCTCACTACCCCTAAAAAGGCTAAGATGGTCAATTAAGGTTCTAAGAGTTTTTTAGTGCTTCATGACATCGCTCAACGGCCCCGTACTCTCCTTGATTGAACTCAAGGGTTACTGGTACTCACAAATATGTCACACTAACATAGCTACTGCTTCAACCATGTCGGTATACCCCACACAGTTCCCTCACAGTTTATTGCTATTTACCTAAAAAGGTGCCCCCAAATCCGGGTGTAGGATTTACAACAAACCCAAACAAGGACCCAAATAGTAAAGCAATCAAAGCAATCAAAGCAAGTATGTAAAGGTGATCTAAAACCCTAAGGTAACCCCACTTTTAAATGATTCCACCAACAGAGTCGCCAGTTCTGTGATACGGTGGGAGAACTGACTTGAGGTTTTGCGTTTGTATTCGCACTTGTTCAGTTTAGCAAGAGTCGCCACCGACTTTTTATTTTATCCTAAAGGAAAGGTTAAAAAGCACAGAAAAAACCTTTGAGATGTTTTCGTGGGTTCGGGGGGTAGATTATGAAAAAGGAAGGTGCTAACACCCTTTTCATCCATGGTTATTCATGGGCTCTTAGTTACTTGTTTTAGATCACTTGCCTTGATTTTCAATTGCTTGAAATGGTGTTTGTATGTGTGTGGTTTTGAAAATGTTTTGAAAAAGATGCCTTGTCTAGGCAACCGTTGTAATAATTCTTTACTCGAATGTTTTACAAAGGTGTTTATCTTTTTGAAAAGATATTTCAATGTTTTTGAATGTTGTTTTGAAAGTTGTGTTGTGGAGTGTGTTTTGAAAGTAGGCAAGTGTGTTTTGCAAGTTTGATCAAGTAACTAAGAGTTGTCTACCCCTAAATTTACTCAAAGATCTTTCCTATGTTTTAACCCTTTTAACAGTATTGTTCCACCATTGTATTTGGTGGACAATCTTGTATTAGGATGTTAACGGGACGGGCGCGGGTCATCGTTTAGACCATGAATGTAATAGTGCCAAGTGTCTTTGGCAATTTTTATTTAAGGGACTTGATCATTTTTTAGGCAACTTCGAAAGCGTCATCGAGGGACTATGATCATTCGATTTGTTTTTGTTTTGCCAAAGAAACCCAACATGCAAACATGGCCTATTTTTTGAAGGCAACAAGCGGGATTACCCTAGGGGTGCAAGTGTGAATTGTGTATTTATTTTCATGCATTTGTCTTTGTGTTTAGGTCAAGCTATTTGTTGGTTTTATTTACATACAAACCCTAGTTACTATACAGTATATAGGAAGCGATAAATTGCGGGAATTTAAAGTCTAAGCTATTACAAATAAGTATCTGGGGATGGGGGTACAAATATTTACAAATGGGGATGAGTCTTATCAGGATAGTAGTGTCCAAATAATGTTTACAACCAAATCGAATCGCATTCTCAATGTAAGATATAGCAATGTATAAGAATCAAAGAGAAATAAAAGTATTGTAAAATGTATGTGATTATTTACAAGTGATGCAAATTAAGTATTGTTTATTTATTTTTATGTTTTTGTTAATTATGTATAAACAAAAGTTTTAATGAAAAGAAAAAATTAACTTAATAAAAATCTATTTTTTATGTATTTTAAGTGTTTTTTTAGAAATTTATATAAAAAAGATTTATTAAGCAAAAGAAAGGTTTAATAAAAAAATGCTTAAACTTAATAAACCTAGGATTTACATATTTTTGTAAAAGGTAATAAACATTAAAAATATTTTTGTGCAAAAGATTAATATTTCTACCTAACAAAATTAGTTATGTAAAAAAAGAAATAAGGTGATATAAAAAAAAAGAGATTAACTTCTGAACATGAGAAAAATAATAAGAAAAGGGAACTAAATGGTCCTTAGAGTTTATTCTTGGCCCAAAACAAAATTTGAAAGAGAATCAGAGGGGGGGTACGCACGCTGAAAGAGGGGTAAAGCGCTGGAAATGAAATGGGCTTGGCAATTAGTTTCAAGGGGCAGGCCCAAATGCTGTTTGACAATTTGTTTAGGGTTTCGTTTGTTTTGGCTCAGACTAGGGTTCGTGTTGTACGAACGACGCTCTCATCTTTGTTGTCTTCTTCATCTTTCTTGAGTAATGCTTTCTGAACAAACCTCTGCTCACCTATGGCCACTAGGCGCCACCTCCAACTCCTTCTCCCTCCATGGTCAAGCAAAGCAGCAACAAGAAAAAGGTATCGGTTTCCTTTTTTATATTTTAGGGTTTTCGAATTTCCTCTTACATGTTATTATTTTCTACATGTTATTGATTTTCTATGTTACATGTGTATTTGTTTCTGTGAAGTGTAAAAAAAAAAGAAGGAGGACAATACCTTTGGAGAGGAGACGGAGGAGGGGACTGGAGGCGTCTTAGGCGGCCGGAGGCGAGGGAGTATGATGCTGAGAGCTTGCTGGAAATCTGGTAACCTCGTATCTTCCTTTTGGTTTTATGATGATAGTTTTCTGAAAACCCTACTTTTAGTTCTCTCTTCTTCTTCTGTTTGCTGGCCTCTGAGTATTTGAATGCTATTATTTCACTTCTGACTTCTGATGAACTTTGTTGTTCTTTTACAATGATGATAATTTTTGAATCTGAGATGATTGTCGCTTCAGTTGTTGTTTGCTTGATGATATTGATGGGCTTTTTGTTCTGATGTTGATGACTTTGATGTTGTTGCTTCTGAGATACTTTCACAATCTTCCTCTCTTTTGCCTGGTTAGCTTAGCCTATGATGAATATGTTCTGAGGCGCTTTGGTTTGAATGCTTTGTTCTGAGTTGCTTACTAGGCTTGTTGATATTGATATGTTGATGTTGAAGGCTTTCTGAGATTGTGTTTCAGTTGTGGCCTATGATGAACCTTAGTTCTGAGGAATTTTGTTGGAGTTTTTGTTTGGATAAAGGCTTGAGGTTACAGGCTCTTAGGCAGGCTGAAACAAGCTTGTGATTGTAGGCAGGCTTATTGTGCAGTTTGACAGTTTTCTTTTAGGCTTGTGGGCTTGAGACAGGCTTGAGATAGTTTCGAATTTTGTTTGAGGTTTATGCAGGTTTGAGCTTTGAACACAGGTTTGTGTTTTGATGTAGGCTTGTATTTGACAGGCTTGGAGGGTTTATGCAGATTTGCTTCTGGTTGTAGCCTGAAGCAGGCTTTTCTGAACAAGCATGCTTGCTTATGTTTTATGTTTATGCAGGTCTGAAGCTTAGCAGGTTTGAGAGCTTGTTTTTTTTAGTTACAGGCTTTTCTGGTTTGGCTTGAAGCAAGCTTAGGGTAGTTTAGAGCAGGCTTTGAGGCAAGCAGGTTGATATGCAGGTAAACTTGAAGTAGTTTATGCAAGTTAACCTGCTTTTGTGATATATTTTCTATGTGTTGTTCTGCCTCCTTTTTTACAGTGTTGATTCTGTTTTTTTATATCTGTTAAGCCTTAAGCCTGCAAACTGTAAGCCTCTCTTCTCTTTCTTTTCTCTCTCCACAGAAAAGCATTTTTTATTGCTTACACTGTAATTTTTTCTGAAAAAGTGCTTGGCCTGGAAAATGATGATACTTTGCAATATTACTTGCCTTTTGTCTTTCCTCTGCATCTTATACTTATCCCAGATTTTCTGCATTGCTTTGATATCTTGTTAGCAGCCTTTTGACAGTTTGACAGCTTTGCACTTTTGACAAATTGGTTTACCTAGTTTGATAGTGTAGTTCAGTTTAGTTTGTCACTTTGTGCATTTGGTTTGGCATTTTGAACTGTGCAACTTGTTTTGGAATTATGCAGCCTTGTACATATTCATATGCTTGCAAACATATTTCTTTTCCTCTTTGTGAACCAAGAGCCTTCTTGCGATTTGCAGAGAGGGCGAATAAACTGATTCCGGCCAACACTTTTAATGACGAGTCTTTATTTATCTGTCTGAGAAAATACCCTTTTTTAAATTAATCTGTGTTGACTTCTTTCTTCTCTTTTTGCAGGTAAACATCAGTCGAGCAATGGGGAGCAGCAGTAGAAGATGAAGATTTCAAGACACTTAGGATACAGTTTTATTTTATTTTAATCATTTGTAATAAATATTATTATAAATACTGTAAAAATTACTTGTATTTAAATAACACTTGTACCAATAATTAAAAATAAATAAAAGTCTTTTTGTCAGATATCTCTTTTATTTCACTTCCTATTTAATTATTTAAGTTTTCTTGAATTAAAATAACTGGAAGTAAATCCCAATTATTTTAACTTAGATAAAAATAAATAATTAATAAACATTGTAGTCTTGCAACTTCGCATTAACCTATAATAAACCCGGCGTTCCAATTAAACATAAGCAATTCACAGTTAATCAAACAAACGTCCATATGCCTTTCCTTTTATTGATTAAACCAAACTCTGCAAATTTTCAACCAGAAGCCTCAGCTTCTAACCCAGAGGTTCAGGTTTTTGAGAAACAAAACTGAAATCTTGAGCAGGCGTCAAAGCAGTGTAACAGCCAATTAAGACACCGTGGATTCAAATTCTTCTGAAAATGCGCGTGCAACCCCTAATTCTTGATTTATTGTCAAAGAAGCGTCTGCCTGATCAAACCCTGAGCCAAAGTCAACCAAACCCTAACAATTTGCCTGAACTGATTCTAAATCAATGGAAACCCTAATTTTTTTTGACTGATAAGAAAAGTCTGTTTGACCGATTCTTGAGCCAATCTGAAAAATTAGGAAAAGCCCGAAGCTGTGATTTCTTGTGGAAAAGAGAGGGCAAATTTTGGGGTACAACACATGTTTTTAAAAGTGAGCTAAGCAATTATGAGTCAGTAGATAACTATGGATGAAGAGGGTGCTAACACATTCCTTTTCATAACTTACCCCCCGAACTCAAAACCTATCAAAGGTCTTTCCTGTTCTTTTAACCTTTCCTAAATATTTGATAAAAGAAAATTCAGTGGCGACTCTTACTAACCGCAACATTTGCGATAAAACAAAAAAATTCAGTTCTCCCACCGTATTATAGAACTGGTGACTCTGCTAGGGAATTACTTAAAAAAGAGAGGTTACCTTAGAGTTTAGATCACTTTTACTTGCTTTAATTGTTTGAATTGTTTGCTTTAAATTTAAGGGTTTGTTTGGGTATTACTTGTGTGAAAGATCCTACACCTGGTCTAGGGATTCCTTAGGTAAGTAGCAATAGTTCATAAAGATTGTAAAGCATATACCGATATGGTTAACATGATAGTTATAGTTAGTGTGACACTTTGGTTTTTACTGATGTTCCTTGAGTCAGTCGAGGATAACATTAGGCTTCCACATGGTATCGTTAACACTAACTTACTTTTAGAACCTTAATTGACCCATCTTGGCCATTAGAAAGTAGTGAAATAGACGGCTTTGGTGCAGTCCAAAGTTGGTTGATACTCGAGGCTATGCTTATTGAGATTCGACTGTTGGGATGTTTTGGTGGCAATCTAGTTGTGGTGCTAAAATAAAGCCTACGAGAAAGATCTTTGATATGATATTCTTAGAACCCGGTTAATATTTTAGGTCAGGTTGAGCCAACTTAACTTTAGTGGGGAAGGGTATTTACCTATGGATATCATGCAATCCTTTAAACCTAAGTCTCTTGTATGACTTTTTTGTGTTTGCTACTTATTTAACATGCACAGAACATCATATCATCATAACATAACATTTTAACTAACCATTTCAAGGACCTACAGATTTATCTTTGTTCCTTGTTGTAGGTTATGGCCTCCGCTCGCAGAAATACTATCCGGATCAACTGTGTAAGGGTACCTTCCAAGCTTAAGGAGTTAGTCTCAAAGTTTCTCGAAAACTCTCAATTCACCTAGAGGCATGGTTATCTACTCAGTTTGGTCACCTCAGGTTTTGAAGAAGACATGATGAGTTCTTTGTTCCAGTTCTTTGATCCTAAGCATCACTATTTTACCTTCCTAGATTCTCAGTTGGTACCCACAGTAAAAGAGTTTTCTAAGCTACTTGTAGTACCTATTCTTGATCAGACACCCTTCACCAGTTTAGAGAAAGTTCCAAAACCTGAATTTATTGCATCATCCTTACATCTGAAGCGGTTTAACATTGTGTCTAATTGGGAAACAAGAAGTGGAGTTAAAGGTCTTCTTACTAAATTTTTGATAGAGAAGGATCAGTTGTTTCTAGATGCTATGATTTTTCATGGTTTTGAGAAGATCTTAGCTCTGTTGATCTATGGTTTGGTACTATTCCCTAACCCAAACCAACTCATAGATGTGAACACCATAAAAATATTTCTTACTCATAATTCTGTGCCTATTTTGCTTGGATATATTTTGCACTCTCTTCACACTCGTACTATGAGAGAGCGAGAGACTCTCATGTGTTGCATACGTTTACTATCCAGGGGGTGTATTTTGCACCTTCCCCGATCAATGATGAAGAATGAACAAGGTTTGAAGTGGTCTCGAAGGATGTTGTCACTCTCTCATTAAGATATCTATTGGTGTTCCCGATCTCGGGAGGACATCACTATTATTGACCGCTCTGGGGAATTCCCTAATTTTCCGCTCCTTGGCATAAGGGGATGTATTACTTATAACCCTTATCTAGCTCTACATCAATTTGAGTATATAAATGGTCCTCATGATATGCTTATCCAGGGAATTATATTCGATTACGAGAATGATCCTCGAGGTTACCATCAAAAGTTTATACATGGTTAGGGCATGGTGAATAAGATTGATAGAAAGACTTTGGGACACAAAACTCCATCCCTTTGGAGACCTACCTCAGATGGGTGAGATTTTGTGCTCAAAATCTTATAATGCCATATCTTGTTGTGCTACCAGTAATTGTGGAGCCTGTTGTTGAAAGAGATATTCCTCATACCATTTTTCATCTAGATATTCCTACTAACCTTGAAGAACTACAGAAGTCTTGGATTCAATTTAAAGAAGAAAGGGAAACGTTTGAGACTCAGTTCTATGCTAGTGAGAAGTAAATGTTGGAGATGGAAAAACAACTTCACCAAGAGTAGAGCCTTAATGCATATGTCAATACAAAGAGGAAGCATCCAGGGGAGACTTGAGTCTTAGGCCTTAAGAGTTCATATTTTGTTTCCTTGTAGCTCTTTTTTATTTTCATTATAATCCTAAGAGGCAATTATAATTTGAACTTACTAATAAGAGTCTTTGTTTCTGTTCCCTTTTGATTAAAAATTTAAATCCCACGAGGTCTTTAAAAACATTGCATACGCATCCACATACCATGTCATGGCATAACATGTATTCTCAAGGCAGATCTTCTCACCTTCTTGTTATGTTATTCCTCAAAAAATGGCTCTTGAACCAACAATGAAGGATCTTCAGTCTCAGAATTCTCACTCTCAGGAATTAGTTCTAAACCTATCCAAGGGGCAAGAGGGATTGAAACACTCCTCACTGAGAACATGACCAAGAAGAATCCTGAAGACAACAAGGATGACCAGTTGGAACAACTACAAGATGAGATGGAAAAGATGAGAATCCAGATGATTGGTCAGATGGCTCTTATCCAAAATTTAGTTCGAAAGAAAGAAGAGTTGAGAATCCTCATCAGTAAGCTTCATCAGGTCGAATACAACTGTATGGGACGAACTGCTAGAATAAAGGATCCAATCATTAACCAGCCTCCGATGAGACATGAAACTGACTTGGTTGAAAGTAGGAGGAGAATAAGAGAGGGAAAGAAACAAGTTGACATTGATAAACCTTCAGTTAATAGAAGAGGGCCTTTCCACCTTGTTATTACATCACAAGCTCAACAACGAACTCGTCAACAACAACAAGGTAATCGGCGACAACAAGTGACCAAAAGACAATTTTCCAAAATTAGCATGGCGATGTCTCAAGCATTACAACACATGTTGAAGATGGAGCTGATTACATTGAAAGAACCTCCTCAGAACCCCAATATATCTTCTCCTAATTATAATCCTAATTCAAGGTGTGCATATCACTCTAACAGTCCTGGACATGACACTAACAACTGTTAGGAATTGAAAAATAAGATTAAAGACTTGATTGAAGCTAAAGAAATTGATTTTGAAAGATTTAAAGATGCTGATAGTGACAACGACTCGGTTGGCAACAATGGAAGTTTCTAGTTCATTGGATTTTTATTTGAAAATTCTCTTGTTTGTTCAAACACTTATTTTTATGTCAAACGTTGGTTTTTCCCATTAATGCATTACATATGTTTTCCTTGAATTAATCCATTCATTGTCACTGTATTTAAACTATGTTCTTACTTATTTTTTCAACTCTCGTTAAAGCCGTAAGCCTTTAGAGGGAGGATGACGAAAATGATACCATAATGTCATACATTATGATTTTGAATAGACCTTGGTGACGATGTACAAGCATTGCTTCAATTCCTAAACAATGGATATATAAGGAAGTTAATCCCTAGTCAACCCCTTTAAGCCTAAGAAGTAGGAGTTTTCTTTTTCACACAAATTGAAACCCTTAAACATAACCTGGGGCAGGGTAGTTTCTCAGTCAAATCAATTTTTCATTCACAATCTTTATCTTCGTACACGATGAGTAGTGTTAAAGATATTCTTCTAAATCAAAAATCGATAATGGTTCCCCATAATCATTGAGTCAGACAGTTATTATCTTTCAAAAGAAAAGCATACTAAGTCAAAACCTATGAAGGAGACTTATGAAAAAATTGGGGCCTCCCAACTGACAGTAATCTCAAACGAAGTAGTTCAGGAAAAAGTTAGGGATAATAAAGTCAAAAATAGGTTGATACAAATCCTCAACAAAAGAAAGATGTTATGAGAAAAAATGACTGCCTTCCTAAATAAACGTCCGGTTTCGGAACCATCACCAAAGTATCAGTTCTATAATTGCAAACTCTATTGGAACCTAAATGCATAATTAACTGAGTATAGGATTGAAGAACATCACGTAGAACAGGTTGGGTACAAATAAACTTTGAGCCTTTATCCTTTGTTTCTTAAACCGTGAACCAGGCCACGTTACAACCCTTAAAATTCCTAACTGAAGCATGGGTTAGTTCGAAAGCATACTGTTACAAAAAGGTATCCTGACTCCTATAAGGCTTATTATAAATCCTGAGTTGATATCACATTCTTATAAATTTTGTTTTACAAAAAATGCATTTTTAAACTTCAAGACAGACATAAGCTTTGCATTTTAATACCACTATTTTCATATGACTAAGTGTTTGACAGCAGATTAATTCGCGTGACGAATATTCAATGAATGAAAATCCTCCCAATGGACAAAATTACTTCAGATTATGTGTGAAAGAGAAAGACACTTCCAGTAACAGGCCTTTCGTGGACCCAATATGTTATAAATCAAGGGTCATGACATGTTATTGTTCAACTCATCTGTGGCAGTCAAGTCAAGATTCAAAGAATCTCTCAAAAGTGCTGAATAGCCAGGGGAAGATCTCCATCTGAATCACTTGGGCATGTTACATTGATCATGAGTTTTAGCAAAAGCCACTATGAAAATTGAATCTTCAGTATCACCAAATTGCTTGTCTATGTCAGTAGTATCAGATGGTGTCATTCTGCCATGACGGTTCTTAGAAAAATACTGAGGAAGGTCAAGACTATCAGAAAGTTGGCAATCAATGGTTGATCAATAACTTCAAGCATCGGGTGCACCAGACTAATCCTAGGGGAAAATGGACTTCTGCATACGCAGGGCTACGTATGATCAAGAAAATATTTTCTGACAGTGCTATAACACTTACTACCTTGAATAGTGAAAATTCTCCGAACCCTCTGAACACGGACATAATAAAAAATACTACGCATCAAAAAGAGATCTGATAGGTTGATTGGCCTAGGAAAAAATAAGAACATCTCGATGAACTAAAAGACTTCGGGCAAAAGCTAGGGATGTATAAATAAAATTGTACATCCGAAAAGTTAAAAACCTGAAAAGGCGGCTTGGGCAAAAAAGGGTATCCCAGTGGACTGAAAATCTGAAAAGGCGGTCCAGGCAAAAGTTAGGGATTAAAGCGTACGACCATGTCCCGTTATCCCATCACTGGTTTATCAGTAGAAGATTTATCACTCTGATCAGCATTTACTAAAGACTCTAGGAGTTGGGATAATGTTCAAGTTGTCCACAAATCCCCACAGAGCAATATCCATGGAACTATCTCTACAGAGCTATCTTCACAAGCTCATCCCCAACAAAGATATATTCCTTAACAAGTCTAATATTCCCTTAGACAGAAATTAGGGCATCTTCCAACAGTTCACCTCTATATCCCTAATAGATAGTTTGGCATGGTCATCTTCCCCAATAGGTCCTATAGCGGATAAGGAAGTGTAATCATTTACCAAACATACAATGGAAACTTCCTCAGTGCAACCTATGAATTTCCAATCCCCATCAGAGATTATTTCCTCAACACAGTCTACAGGATTTAATTTCCCAACTGTGTTTATTTCTCCGATACTGCAAATTCCTCGACAAAATTCTCTTCTCCAGCCAAATGTCATTCAATGTTGTCCTCCCCAGAAGATTTGATACCTGTATCTGAAACATGGTTAGATAGTGTATCGTAGGATTATCCATCTCTTCTATCCCCATTCAAGATACATGAGAATTAAATCCTTCAATAAAAATAACGACGAACGACCGACTCTCCTTAAATGCTTCTATCCCCAAGAAGAAGTCGAACATCCCCAACAAAGTGTCCTCAAATAGAATGCGGAAATCCCTAGTAAATTCGTTCTAAACAAAAATTAAAGAATTACTTTATTCATCCCCAGCAACAGTCAGGGATTTATTTTCCCCAGCTAAACATTGTTACATGAAGCTACCATACTCTTCTGCGACATTTACGTCCATAATTCATTCACAAAATATCATGCCATATGTAACATTCTCATTTATTTTTAAGAACATCACTAAAAATACATTTCATGCATCATGAAATTGCATGGAACTAACTTTTTTTTCAGGTTAAGTTCACAAACAGACGAATATTATCATCAATTTATATATGGGTTGTAGGTCAATTCTCGAAAAAGGATGGGGTGACTATCTACATGACCAGATGACTTCCCTCAAAGACTAATTCTGACAAGTATTTCCCTCATAGACTAATTCTGAAAAGCATTTCCCTTATATAAAATTGGATAGATTCATTCTGAAAAGCATTTCCCTCAGATAAAACCAGACAAAGGTTAATTCTGATACTCCTTTAGATAAAGTCGAACATAGACTCGTTCCAATATATTTTCTAGATAAAGTCAGATATAGACTCATTCTAGTACATCATTTAGATAAAACCAGACAAAGGTTCATTCTGATACTCCTTTGGATAAAGTAGGACATAGAATCATTCCAATATATATTCTAGATAAAGTCATAGACTCATTCTAGTACATCATTCAGATAAAACTAGATGAAGGTTCATTCTGATACTCCTTTGGATAAAGTTGGATGTAGATTCATTCCAATAAATTTTCTAGATATAGTCAGATATAGACTCATTCTAGTACGTCATCCAGATAAGATTAATTGCAGATTCATTATGGTATTCATTCAGTTAAAGTCGGACATAGACTCATTCCAATATATTTTCTATATAAATTCATAGACTCATTCTAGTACATCATTCAGATAAAACCAGATGAAGTTTCATTCTCATACTCCTTTAGACAAAGTCGGACTCATTCCAATATATTTTCTAGATAAAGTCAGATATAGACTCATTCTATTACGTCATCCAGATAAAATCAAGTATAGATTCATTCTGGTATTCATTCGGATAAATTCGGGTGCATATTCATTCTGACACTCTTCTAGATAAAGTCGGATGTAGACTCATTCTAGTACACCGATCAGATAAAATACGACGTAGATTCATTTTGACACTCCCCAACAAATATGCCAGATAAAGTCAGACGTAGATTCATTCTGGTACACTTCTCAAATAAAATCAAGTGTAGATTAATTCTGATACATCCATCATACATTCTTTAGATAAAGGCAAGTGTAGACTCATTCTGATACTCCTATCAATAGTTACTTTGGGTTACATCTATAAGCCCATATCTGAAAACACTATGAAAACTTTTCGAATGGAGTCTTTAAGCCCGTTCAAGCAATATAATCAACCAACAGTCTTACTTAGGGCACCGGTGAGTGCAAATTTCCAGGCACTTAAGTGTTCAATCCTCTTCCACATTCAGATCACGAATGGTGGACATGCCAATCTAACTCCTCAGATTTAAGAAGATTGAACAGAGGCAGCTGTTGTACCCTAAAATTTTCCATCTCATTCTTAAGACTAAATGGTTCAAGATACCCCCTCATGCTCATGAAGGTCTCAAACACTAAAGGCTTATCAAGGATTGATTAGATGGACTCTCCTCCTAAGCAACCAACCTACAACTAGGGTTTTGATTTTCTCAAAGGAAATTGAGTTTATAATGCCTCAAATGGACTTCATGGTTTCTCATTTATCTCAAAGTACCCTTACGCCAAGTTTCAAGCCTTGCACCACAAGTTTGCTCAGTCAATTAGCCAGATGATTGAAAATCAAATGTATTGGACAAAAAGTCAAGTTTGACCAATTGACAGTCAAATCTCAATATTTTTGGTCAACATCAAGATTTTGAAGTCACATTCATCATTTGATCAAGGGTTGATCATGATTCATCAAGAAAACTCAACATTCATCAAAAGTCAAAAGTTACTAAATTAGGGTTTTCTTAAAGAAAAGTCAACTGAACTTTGACCAAGCACAACTTTTACATACTTCATCAGAAACTCCTCAACCAAAGCTCATTTTGAAGGAAAATCAATTCTCTACAACTTTGCCTCTCTAAGCTCAAGGCCAAAAAATGATTCATTTTAGAGATATGAGCCAAAACTTTACAGGTCATTTTTAAAGTCTACAAAAAGACATCTTTTGTCAAAGAAATTTACATCAAGTTAAATACTTCAAATGAAAAAATGACCAACATGAAAGTTGTATGAGACCTCACGAGTTTTCCAAATAATCCAAGATCACCTTCATATGACAAAAACTAAGAGAGGTATGAGTTGTGCAAGTTGAAATTTTTTGAGAAAATGCATGAAGTCTATTTTAAGCAAAGTAGAATTTTGGGGCTAATGGGCCTAAGTTTTTAGGTTCAAACGTGTTCATAACCTTATAAAAGACCTATATATCCATTCACATAATTTTATGATTTTTATTTATTTTATTTGAATTTTATTCATTTAAATGAAAATTAAATCAAATAAAATAGGAAAGCATTGGACTTAGGAGTGTGGACCTTGGTTTTGGATCAAATTGGAGGCCCAAAAAGCTTATGACAACTTGCCAAAACCAGGTGAGGCTGATTGGCACAAGATTGAGCTTAAACAAGAAACTTTTCATGCAAATTCTAAATCAAATATTACACCATAAATTAAAATGATTTTTTCACTTTCGTTACCTAATTCCTCTCCTATAAATACAAAATACCTTCAACCATTCAAAGGGACGCATGCTGCCTCCAATAAGCAGCCCTAAAAATCTCAAATTTCTCAAAACTAGGGCACAGTTAAACCCTTATCTCCATCCGTTCTCAATCGATTTCAAGAATCACACTAGACTCCTGAAGGTCTCAGGAGTTCATACCAACCATTACTCAAGCTTGAAGCACTCTAAAACTCTCTCCCTCAACATCATCGATTTTGGCAACTTTATCAATCTCAAACTCATAAGTTCATGCATTGTTAATTGATTCTATGCATATATACGTATTTATAATGATGTTTGGACTTGTTTATAATCATCGTTCGTAAGTTTTCATGCAGGAACAACCATTCACCATTGTTAGGGTTCGAAGCTCTCAAAGCCTCAAAACCCTAGCTACAGGTGCTTTCAGACAAACATAAGAGCACCATTAGATTCGTAGCATGCCAAATACTCAGTTTGGGTTATTGGTTTTCATTTTTTGATTGATTATAGAAGGTTTTGAAAAAATCCCTAATCCGGGACGATGGTAGTAACCACCATTTATGGTGGTCAAGGGTTTTGAGGGGGTGACGCTGACTCCTGCGTGGTCAGTCCTCTCAATGTGATTGGCTCATTCAAATTTCCAGGCCCTACTTCTTACGCGCGTTTTATGTTTTATTAGATTTCTGATTTTAATAATTTATGTTCACTATATAACGTTTAGTTATCATGTTATGAACGCGTAACAACTAATGGACGAGTGTTAAGTGTGATGTGTGTTAACCATAGAGGCGTGGGTTCGATCCCTCCTCTTGTCAAACAATTTTACTTTTTTCAGGATAATACACATGTTTATAATAGATTGATTGGTTCCTATTCCATATCACAAACAACACTATGACAAAGTGGATAGATGGGCATACCTTTGAGATCAAGGGGATGGGTTCAATTCCCACCTCATGTAGTTTTCTTTTATTGTTTCTAACTCTTTCAATTTTCCATTATTTCAATTAATTTTCTTTTTTACAATATAAATCAAAAATCATTAAAATGCAAAAACAATTTAGTTTTAGATTTTCTTTTTCAACTAACTTTTTTAAAATTAAATTAATTAGACTTTAGGATTTTTATTAATTAAAATTAATTAGAATTAGGATTTTAATTATTATTATTAACAACTAAATTAATTTCAAAAAATACTAAAAACATTAAGATTTAGATCTTAGGTCTTTAAAATATTTTTATAACACTTTTATCCATCTTTTTTCCAGTTAATTGTATAGGTTTGCACTCTCAAATGTAATAGCTCAGATTTACATTTTCGAATTTGTTTTCTAATTATGTATCTGCTTCGAGGATGTAATAGCATAAATTTAAGTTCCCGCAAATTTCTATACTTATGTATCTCTCCCAAAGCCATGTAATAGCGTAGGAACTTTACATTCCGCACATTAATTTTTTGTACATATTTTATTTCTAGTAAAATAGGGTTTGTATGAAAAGACTAAAAGCAAATCTAGAAAACCCTGATTCAAGACTAGATAACTAAAACTAATACACTTTTCACACTTCACATCTAGGGTAACCTCTCTGGTTTCCTTACGAATATTGGTCATGTCCCTCGAAAGCAGGGATACTTTAGCAAAAGACCCTTGATATACAATATAATCATGGTCCCTTTCGAATAAAGATCATAATCCATTGATGACCCTTCAAGTTTCCTACAAAATGATCTAGTCCCTCGATGACCCTACGAGCAAAATGATGTAGTCTCTTCGATACAATTGCCAAAGTATCCTTATAGGTTATCTTCTATGACCATACGATGACATTACACCTGTCCCTTCACATACAATAGATAGGATTACCTACCAACTAATGGTATGGATAATATTATCTCCAAAGGAGAAGGAAAATAATACTTAGTGGGTATTGAATGCTTGCTCATAAAAAAAACATTTTCCACACTACACTTTCAGACAAGATGTTTTCAAAAAACACTTTATATACGTTCTTAAGGATCGACATAAGGATTATTACAAAGTTGGCCTTACATTGGAATTTCAAAATATTTTCAAACAAATCACACACGCATAAAGCAAGTTTTTAAAAGTGAGCTAAGCAATTAAGAGCTCGTAGTTAAGTACAGATGAAGAGGGTACTAACACATTCCCTTTTCATAACTTATCTCCTGAACTCAAAATCTATCAAAGGTCTTTCCTGTTATTTTCACCTTTCCTAAATATTAGATAAAAGAAAAGTCGACGGTGACTCTTACTAACTGCAACATTTGCCATAAAACCAAAAAAGTCAGTTCTCCCATCGTATTTTAGGAGGATTCAACAAGCACACGACGAGGTTCATAAAGAGAAGGTTTAGCCAGATTATCAATGCCAACTCTGACATGGATGCTACCCTCGGCAAGTTCAGGGGATGCCCTCATCCCCTTGGATTCTACCAAGAGGAATTGCCATGTGGAGCTCCCAACTCGACCATCCCACTGCTCGTGCGGGCTCGCATGGCAAACTTCGATGTTTGGCGCATCCTGGTTGATCAAGGAAGCTCGTTGGGCACCATGTACGCATAATTATTCACCACCCTCCAGCTGAACAAAACCTACCTGACCCCATACGTGGGCTCAGACCTCCAGGGCTTTAACAGGGCCATCACCCAACCCCGGGGGTATGTTGAACTGATTGTCACCTTCGGGAGAGGGGTAATCGCCATAGCCATCAAGACTCTGTTTCTAGTAGTGGACTGTTCGTCTCTCTATCAATACAACTTCGGGAGGATCACTCTAGACGAAATGATTATAGTGCCCTCCACTGTGCACCTCAAGATGAAGTATTAAACTTCCAAAGGCTTGGTTGCCACCCTCCATGAGAAAATCCAGGTAACGAGTAGGTGCTTTGATGCTTTAGCCAAGGGCTTGTGTTCCACCAACGCTCATCCCCAAACAACCACTGGATCTGCCTTGCACTCCAACTCTGAGGAGCCCAAGCTACAACGCTCGTTAACTTAATTATTTATTTAATTTATTTATTTTTTGGATTATTTGATGAAGTTGTGATATGTTGAGAATTGTTGGTATGCGTTGTTAGATTATTATTACTTAATTAATTAGTTGTTTAATAATAATAATAATGTTGGAATTAATGGAATATATAGTGTTCGGCTATTTTATTGGTTGGAGGTAGTAAAGTGGGGGGGTGTAGGTTAGGCCCAATAGGATTAATATATAAGGTTAAGCTGACACAAGGATTTGATTTTTGGAGAATAAGGAGTTTTGCACTGATCGGAAGAGCTGCAGGGAGAGAGGAGCAAGTTGCCCGGTGTCGAACAGAGCAAAGCAAGGATTACGGCCAAAGCTTTGGTTGAGCAAACTTCAATCCAGGTAAGGGTGGGGTTCTGACCATATAATGGGATTTATGATGTGTATTATGTGGGAATTGGTCAGTTATATGACTGTTTCATGTTGATGTTATGAAGTTGTTAATAGAGTTTCCTGTTTCCTCATGTTGTGGTTATTAGGGAGTCACCGTATGATTTTACCGCATGGTCAGTGAACTGTTATAGGAAGTTTCCCAGTTGTTATTTGGTGGGCAATTTGAGTTGTCTGTTTGATTTCCCGGTAGAATCGATGATTATATTAGGGTAGTTTATGACCGTTGTTGTGGTGGTTATGATGTTGTGGTATTCCGAGTAGTTGGCGGGAAATTAGGGATTGTTGTTGTGGTCGTTATAGGAAGGGTTCAGTGTGACTGTTTTATATAATTAACGAATCAGTTGAATAGTAAATGTAGTTGCATGTTACGGTGGTATTCCGAGAAGTTGGAAGGAAATCATGGATTGTGTTGTTGTTGTCTTCATGCTGTTGTATTGTTCTATAATGTTGGCCAAAAGTAGTGGTCAAGGAGAATGCTGATGGTGTTAGGTGCTGAGTGGCATTTAGGCTGCAAGGTGTGTCAGATAATATGTGTGGGATGAAGAGCGGTATTAGGCTGCAAGGCATGCTGAGGAGCACAGTATTAATGTCGAGATGCACGAAACTATAGGTCGTGTTAAGGAGTATTAAGTCAGTCATTATTCTATCTTAGTTATTGTGTATGTCGAGGGGCACGTAGTTCCCTAGTTATATTTCCCGGTTGTGTCGATCTGTTCGTTACAGTGTGTTGTATAAGTTCTGAGTTGAGAAAATGCAGGTTGATGATTTATGTTGAGATGCCTCTAATTATGGGAAAATATTATGTTGTAGGGTTATGTCTAACATTGATTTATGTTGATGTTGAATTGTTGTTAAAGTTGTAGGCTTATGGCCAACTTTGATTTATGTTAATTTGTTTTTTGTTGCTACATTCATTTTATGTCGCATACATCGCATATCAAGTTGGAGCTGATGCTCGTTAAGTTGGCCTGGATTGGCAAAATATTAAGTTGAAGGCTTATGCCTTGTTGATACCTATATTTATTGGAAAAATTTTAAGTTAGGAGTTATGCTCCATTGGTACCACATGCATTTGCATAGAGACAAGTTGCATCATGTGTTGCATTCTGAGTCGTTGTGTGGTTGATTTGATTATGCTCATGTTGTTATTAATTGAGAGGTGGTGAATATGTATGAACTAATTCTAACGTTTTATTTATCATATGTTCTATTATATGGTTCGATATCTCACCCCTTCTGTTTTAATGTTACCCCAATGTTGGTAACGTGCAGGTAATCCAGAGTGAAGGCGATTTACATTCAGTAGTTCGAGTATGTGTCATTTCTCTGATACGTAACACTCGGGGGGATGAACACTTGCTATTTTATTGTTATTACTCAATTGTTGCACTTAAGTTGTTTTTCGTTAAATAATTGTTATTTGAATTTGTTTTAGATGGATAAAGATGTGTGATACGGTGGCAGAACCGACTGTTATACTTGTTTGGCATTTGTATTCGCAAATGTTGTGGTAAGCAAGAGTCACCAATGAATTTTCTTTTATCCAACAAAGGAAAGGGTGAAAAGGGGGTAGATTATGGAAAGGGAAGGTGTTAGCATCCTTTCCATCCGTAGTTATCTACGACCTCTTAGATGCTTAGATCATTTTGAAATACCTTGTGCTTTGTGTGTTTTGAAAAGTATTTTTGAAAGTGCCTTAATGTGGCGATCTTTATAATGTTTCTCGGAATGGTAGAGAACGTATGCAAAGTGTTTGAAAATGTTTTTTGAAAGAAGTTCTATGTAAGTGTGAAAATTGTTTGAGCAAGAATCTAACAACTATCTACTTTACTCTAAAGGTCGTTCTTTTCCTCTTTTGCTTTAGACAGTGTTATCTTACTATTAGTGAGTAGGTAGCCCTGGTCGTCGGATGTTTGAGGGACAACCGAAGGGATGTTTATACAGTTACAAAGGAAACTGGGAAAGAAACTTTAGTAACTACCCTAGGGTTTTTAAGATCATACCGAAACAAAGTCGAGAGGGTCATCGAGGGACTTATGATCTTTAAACTGGAGGGTGGCCACTAAAATCTCTCACGTTTCAAGAGATGTGATTGTATTATTCTGAAGGCAACCGAAGTGGGGGTACCCTAGAGGTGCGCATGTGCAATTGTGTTGTTTTCAATTATTTTTGTCTTTGCATTAGGTTTGCTAGCATTTTGTGTTTATTCTTGCCATACAATCCTATTAGCATGCATCTAAACAGTTAATAGTTTGCAGTAATTAAATGTGCGAAAATGTAAATCTAACTATTACAAGGCTTCGGAGAGGGGGATTATTACAAGTCCAAAACTTGGGAAAAAAATAAAGAAAGCAGAGAAGTAAAAAGTCCTAATTAATTCTATTACATTCTAGTAGGCAGTTATAGAAAATATTAAAATAAAATGCGAAAGGTAATAACGCGCGTGAATTGAAATGACATCTAATCCTAAACTAATTCTAAGTTAAAAGAGAACTCTTTTTGTTGTTTTTTGTTCATTAAACTAAATTAAGACTAATTATTAGATTAAAATAAAATTAATAGAAAATTATTAATTAAAAATTAATTCTAATACAACCTAATATTTTTGGCATTTTTATTTGAGAAATATGGAAATTTAACCTAATTCTAAATAGATTTTTAATATGAAAACAAAATAAAATTAAAATCCTATTTTCTATTAATTTTAAGTTAAAGAAAATGGTTAAAATAATTATCAATAAATTTACAAAATTAGTTAATTAAAAAAAACCTAAAACTATATTTTTGTGATTTTTTCTATTTTATATTGTTAAAAAAATGATTAAAAGAAATAAAAAAATAAAATAAATAAAAATGATAATGGGCCTGATAGCAAAAGAAATGGGGGGTATAGGATTTGAAATTCGTTGGGCCCAAACCAAATCAACCCAGACTTTTTGCTTGATTCCATGTGGATGGCCCCTTGAAGGGTTCATCGTGTACAACGTGTTTAAGGTGTTGGATCTCTATATGTTGGAATTTTATGGCCCAGATGTGAAGGCACATGGTATGTGCTTGGTAATGTAGCGCATTGGATTTGTAACAGCTTTGTTAGAAAAAAAACAAAATGCATGACCTGGGAATCGAACCCAGGTCTTTTCCAATACACACCTTCCCTTTTGCCATCTGAGCTGCTTATCCATTCGTTAATATCAATGAAATGATAATATTATATTAGAAAATGAAACAAATCAATATTTAAAAAATAAAACGTGCACTGATAGCCCCCTACATTCAAATGGACTAATCAGGGAACGCTTCCTTGGAACACAACACACGCCTGAGTCAAACAACCGGAGGGACACCGAAGTCAAACTCCGGTCGTCTTCTCCGGTGCACCAAAACCTGGATCCTGCAAAAAATTTAGTTTCAAGACCAAACAAAGACCTTATCCCGCTTAAAATTCCACCCTGATCATGAATTTGGCCTTAGATTGTCCCAAAAACTCCTATATCCTGAGTTACGAACAAAAAACCATAGCAAGGTTTGAACATGGAATCTCAAGATCTAGACGACACACATTCCATGTAGTGCTCTTAATTTGTTTTAATGACGCCCAAAACCTTATACACACATATCAAAACATTCAAGGATTCATAAAAATAAAGATTTCAGATTGTGATTATACCAAAACGGTGATGACTTGATTGGCCAGTTCTTGCTTCAATCGTATATGAGAGATGATTTGGCCTCGTGGGAGCTTCAGGTGGAAGGCTTAACCCTTGGTTTGGAATGTGAAGGGCTGGAACCGTGGATGCAACTTTTGACAACTTTGTGAAATTTTGGAATTTTATGGAGCTCTTGTGGGGTAGTCTATGCGCGTCTAATACTTACAAGAGTGTTACATATTTATAGGAGATTGAGGAGGCAAGGCAATAAAGATAGAATCATGGCATTAAGGCTATGTTTTAAGGCCATGATCACATTTTTGAAAAATTGTTAAAAATGAGATTTCATGCCAATTTTGGTCCTTTCACGAAAATGGGAAGTTTGTTGGCGGTTAACAGGTGTATTGGGCTTAAAATAAACCAATCCATGCGCTAGCCCAAGTATTTTTATAATTTATTTGATTTATTCTTGAGTTTAAATGAATAAAATCCAAATAAATAAAATAAAAAATGAAGCCTTTGCATGAATGTGTTTAGGGGTCCTTAGACATGTCTTGAACATGTTTATGTCCTAAAATTTAGTCCTACTAACTTAAAAAATGAATTTTCCCAAAATTGACTTTATGTATTTTCTTGAAAATTACCCAACTTGTGCAAGCCATAACATGCTCAATTTTTACCAACCATGATGATCTAGGAATTTTTGGAAAGCCCAAGATGTATACTTCAATCCCTCTTTTGATAAATTTTGCATTTGAAGATATTATCTTGATGTAAATGGTCTTGGAAAAAAGTGTCTTTTGTTGACTTTTTGAAAATGACTTGTAATGTAGGAGCTTGTATCTTTCAAATGGTGCGTTTCTTGAACTTGAGGGAAAAAGAGAAGTTGTAGGGAATTGGATTCTATTCAAAATGAGCTTTTGTTGGGGAAAATGGATGAAGTATACGAAAGTTATGCCTGGTCAAAGTTCAGTTGACTTTTCCTATAGAAACCCTAATTTTGCAATTCTTGACTTTTGATGAATTAAGGGCATTCCTTGAAGAATCATGATCAAACCATGATCAAATGATGGATATCACTTTAAAAATTTTATGTTGACCAAATTTTTTGAAGTTTGACAGTATATGGGCCTCAATTGACTTTTGACCTATTATAGTTGATTTTCAAACATTTGAGCAATTAACTGAGCAAACTTTTAGTGTAAGACATGAAATTTGACATGGACAATCTTGAAGACATATTAGGACCATGGGAATCAATTGAGGTCCTTGCAACCCAAAATTCTTTGTGAAAAGTGAAACCGTAGTTGGAGTTTCATTTCCTAGGAGGAGAATTGGTCTGATCAATTCTTTGGTCAACCTTGAGAAATTGAATACCTCAATGAGAACGTCTTGAGTAAAATGGGAGGGGAAATTTTGGGGTACAACAGCTTCCTGTGTTCAATCTTCTTAAACCTGAGAATTTAGATTGGCTCGTCTGCCTTTCGTAATCTGAAGGTTGAAGATGATTGAACACCAGAGTGCCCAGAAACTTGCACTCGCATGAAGAAATGTTGTTAGTTCATGATATCGGGAATGGGCTTACCGATGCCATTTGGAGAAGATAACAGGGAGTCGCCGGATATGGGCTTAAAGATACCATCCAAAGTAGATGTTGACTTTATAAGAGATCTCTTCATGGCGGATCCTGTTCCTATTGTTTGAGGAGGACTCCACTGGGGAATGTTAGTTTCTTCTCTTTTGCTTGGGGAAAACTCTGTGGGGAATAGACTCTAGGAGCTTTAGTTGTCCGTTGCTCTATTGGGGAGTTATCTCTTGGCTGGATAGGTGAAAGTTAGTTGTTATCTAGTTGAAATCCATGCTTTACAGTGACTTGCTAAAGAGGATAAAGTTGGCTGTTATTTGGTCGTACTCCAGGCTTCATAGTAATTTATAGGGGAATATGAAATTAATTGCTATCTGGTCGATCTCCAGGCTTCACAATAATTTGCTTAAGGTTAAATTGTTATCTGGTCGTATCCAAACTTCAGTGAATTAAACTGTTATCTGGTCGTGTCCAAGCTTCAGTGATTTGAAGAAATTAAGTTGTTCTCTGGTCGGATCCAGTTTTCAACTTGAATTTGAGGTATACTGTCATCTTGTCGGGTCCAAGATTCATAGTAATTGACAGAGTGGCACTATTATCCAGTCAGTTTCCGGGCTTCAACAATGATGTTGATTGCTATCTGGTCGAATTCCAAGTTTCGTAATATGGTATATTATACTGTCATCTGGTCGGGTTCAGGGTAGTAATTGGCAGAATAAACTGCTATCTGGTCAGACTCCAAGCTTTGCAGTAATTTGACAGAGTAAACTGCTATCTGGTTGTATTCTAGGCTTCACATTAACTTATACTGTTATCTGGTCGGGTCAAGGTTTCACAGTGTCTTGAATTTGATGTTAACTACTATTTGGTCGGAATCTGTCTTGACAGTGTTGTAAATTACTATCTGGTTGGATTCCAGGCTTCATAGTGTTGTAAAATGCTATCTGGTCAGATTCCAGGATTCAGTGTTATAAACTGTGATCTGGTTGGATTCCATGCTTCACAGTATTGTAAACTGCTATCTGGTCGGATTCCAGGCTTCACAGTAAATTGTACTTGGATGTTAACTGCTATTTGGCCGGATCCAGGCTTCACAATGATTGATGAGTTGTTACTTCAGATAGTTGCCCTGTCTTGTTTTAGGAATTAATCTAGGACTTCTCGGTAAACCCGTCCTATTTCGGGAGTTAATACCATTGGTGATAAAGATAGTCGCCCCGTCTTGTTTCGGGAATTTATCTTCATCACATATTCACAAATAGTTGCCCTGTGGTCTTGTAGATAGTCACCCTATCTTGTTTCGGGAATTGATCCATAATCAGTTGTTCACAGATAGTTGCCCTGTCTGGTTTCAGGATTTAATCTGGAACTATTGAAAAATGTTGATGATGTTTTTCTGTTGGTCTTTTCCTGAAAAGGTAAAGAGTTAGTTGTATGCAATGCCATGATGCATGATACACATTGTGTAATGATGTTCTCAAAGTAAATGAGACTGTTCTATTTTGTATTATATGCTATGACATTTATAAAATGATGTATGAATGCAATGTATGAACCGATCAGTCGTTCTTTGTAGTGTCGTTGAATTGAGGGAAAATAAATCCCTGAGTGCTACTGGGGATGAAGAAAGTAATTCTTCATTATTTGTTGAAGTTGAATTGTTGGGAGATGGATTTCCGTGGCTAGAGAAATAAACTCTACTAGGTAAGAAACTTCGTAAACTTTTTGGGGATTTTATGAAACCCTGTTGGGGAACCTAAGAAGTTTATGAACCATATTAAGGAATTCCTCAAGATGTTGGGGAGATGATTGGAGACTCTTTCTCTGCAGGGGATATCAGAACCTCTAACATCATTAAGATGGTATGCTGAAGATAGGGCAGTGACTTCACAGTAGGACGTCTTTGTCTCTATATCTATTATGGGATGTATCTACGGGGATTTGTAGATGGATTTTTAGACATTGTCCAGTTTCTTAAAGCCATTAGTAACTGTCTTTCTGTTTTTTATGCGGGTATTTGTAAACGGTGATCAGATTCAAATGCATTTGTTCAAAAATAATCACTTGACATTTTTGCAAAACAAAACAGAAAAATAAAACAAATAGCTTTGAACTTTCAAAAGATGATTTTGTATTGATTTGAAGAAGTCCGCCTATAACAAGCATTTTTGTACAAAGAGACGGACATCCTAGTAAGAGAATGTCGTCGTAAAAATGAAAATTGTACAAATTATTACACAAAGAGAAACATCTATCTGAAATGATCCCACTGGGTTCCCATTATGCTATTTCCTTTATATCTTTGAGCATCTCATCTCTTTGCTGCTTGTCCGAAGTTGACTGGATTGATTAGTACCATTTGAATTTGACAGTTGTTATCGAAGTCTATCTTGAGGTGATCCAACGGGACATAGTTGTACGCTTTTAATCCCTAACTTTTTCCTGGACCGCCCTTTCAGGTTTTCAGCCCATCGAGATACCCTTTTTTTCCCAAGCCGCCTTCTCTGGTTTTCGACTTGCTAGGTGTATAGATTTTCACACACACACACACACACACACACACACACACACACACACACACACACACACACACACACACACACACACACACACACACACACACACATATATATATATATATATATATATATATATATATATATATATATATATATATATATATATATATATATATATATATATCCCTAACTTTTTCCTGAACCCTTTTGGTTCATCGGGATGCCCTTATTTTGCCTAAACCAGTCAACCTAGCGGGTCTCCGTTCATGCGTAGTATCTTTTAACTATGTCCGTGTTTACAGGGTGCGGAAGGTCATCAGCATCCATAGTTGTTAAGATCATGGCTCCACTAGAAAATATGTTCTTATCATAAATGGTCCTTCGTACGTAGGAGTCCATTTGCCCCTGGGATCACCTTGTGGTAGGATGATGCGCTTGATTACTAGGTCACCAACCTGATATAATTGATTTCTGACCTTCTTGTTAAAATCTTTGATCATACGTTTCTAATACATCTGTCCATGACAAACAGTCGCAAGCCTTTTCTCGTCAATCAGGTTCAATTGGTCAAGTTGGGTCTGAACCCATTCATCTTCCTTAAAACATGCATCCTTCATGATTCCCAAGGAAGGGATCTGGACTTCGATGGGTAGGACAACTTCCATACCGTATACCAAAGAGAAAGGAGTTGCCCCCGTGGACGTGCATGTTTAGGTACGGTAACCATGAAGAGAAAACAGTAACATCTCGTGCCAGTCTTTGTACGTCATTGTCATCTTCTGTATGATCTTCTTGATATTTTTATTGGCGGCCTCTAAAGTGCCATTCATATTCGACCGGTAAGGAGAAGAGTTATGATGCCGAATCTTGAATTGTGTGCAGATATCAGTGATCATGGTATTATTGAGATTGGTACCATTATCCGTAATGATTCTTTCTGGAATACCATATCGACATATAAGGTTATGCTTAATGAATCGTGCCACGACATTCTTGGTAACAGAAGCAAATGAGGCTTCCTCGACCCACTTTGTAAAGTAATCAATGGCGACAAGGATGAAACAGTGTCCATTAGAAGTCGTAGGTCTAATCTCTCTGATCATATCAATTCCCCACATTGCGAAAGGCCAGGGAGCCGTCAAGACGTTCAAGGTAAACAGAGGCACATGTACTTTATCAGCATAGATCTGGCACTTGCGACAAGTTCGGGAATGTTGATAACAGTCTCCTTCCATAGTGGACCAGTAGTATCCTGACTGTATGTTCTTTTTAGCCATTATATGCCCACTAGAATGGGTGCCAAAGGTACCTTCGTGTATGTCCTCCATGATCTTCTCTGCTTCACTCTTATCCACACACCTAAGAAAAGTAGAATTGTGGTTGAGTTTGTAGAGGATTTTGTTACTGAGGAAAAACTTGGTAGATAACCTTCTTAGGAAGTTCTTATCATTGACTGAAGCTCCCTCAGGATACTCTTGGGCTTCGAGGTATCTTTTCACTTCATGGAACCAACGTTTATCCACTACTTCTTCAATATCAACCTGGTAGCAGTATGATGGTTTGTCCAATCTCTCAATAGTGATCCGAGGAGCTTCGTTATCCTATCTAACCTTGAACATGGATGACATAGTAGCTAGCGCGTCCGCTAACTGATTTTCCTCTCGTGGAAAATGCTCAAAGGTAACTTCTTCAAAGTGTGGAATCAGTGTCAACACATGTTCTCGGTAAGAGATGAGACTAGGGTGCTTCGTGTCTCATTCTCCTTTGATTTGACTGGTTACTAGGGCTGAATCTCCAAATACATTCAAGAATTTGATTCTCAAGTCGATAGCAGCTTTGAGACCCATAATGCATGCTTCATATTCAGCGATATTGTTGGTATAGTTGAAACATAGTCGGGCAGTGAAGGGAGTATAATAGCATTCAGGAGATATGATCACAAAACATATGTCATTGCCAAGTGCGTTGGATAGCTCTGTCAAAAACCATACTCCAATGAGATCCTTTTTCAAGTCCTTCATCTGGTCCAGGATCGTCATAATCAGTCACTAACATGATGTTCTCGTCCGGGAACTCAATTCATGGATTGGTAGTCGTCCACAACCTGATGAGCCAAATTATCAGCTAATACACTTCCCTTGATTTCTTTCTATGTTGTGTACTGAATATCATATTCAGTCAGGACCATTTTCCATCTTGCTATTCTTCCGGAGAGAGTGGGCTTCTCAAAGATGTATTTGATAGGATCCATTTTAGATATCAACAAGGTAGTGTGAGTAAACATATAATGTCTCAGTCGGCGAGCAGCCCATGCCACAACACATCAAGTTTTTCTCGAGCAGTGAGTATCTTGTTTCACAGTCGGTAAAGTTTTTTCTAAGGTAGTATATTGCATTCTCTTTTCGACCAGACTCGTCCTGCTGACCCAGCACACACCCCATTGAATTCTCTAATACTGTTAAGTACATGATTAGAGGTATTCCTTTAACCGGAGACATCAAGATTGGAGCTCTTGAAGATATTCCTTGATTTTGTCAAAGGCGGTTTTGGCAGTCATAATTCCACTTCACTACTTGATCTTCTTCAGTAATTTCAAGATTGGCTCACAAGTCGCAGTTAGATGGAGATGAATCTGGAAATGTAGTTTAAACGTCCCAAGAATCCCTAACCTCCCTCTCAGTGTGGGTAGTTGGAATTTCTTGTATAGCTTTAACCTTTCAGGGTCTACTTCAATACCTTTTCCACTGACAACGAAGCTTAAGAGCTTACCAGATCTTACCCCAAAGGTGCAGTTGTTCGGGTTTAATCTCAACTTGTACTTCTTCAGTCTTTCAAACAGTTTTTGCAAGTGGTTCAAGTGCTCTTCTTTAGTCTGAGACCTGGCTATCATATCGTCTACATAGACCTCTATCTCGTGATGGATCATATCATGAAACAAACCTACCATATCACGTTGATAGGTTGCCCGAGTTTTCTTCAACCCAAATGGCATAACTTTGTAGCAGAAAGTGCCCCACTGTGTGATGAAGGTTGTTTTCTCCGCATCTTTAGTCTTGATCTTTTCTGACATCCTCAGGACGCATACGACGAACCTTTTGCTTCACTAAAGGGTACTCTTCTTTTGTTGGTAAACGATGAACCACAATATCAGTGTCCAGCCCTGGCATGTCTTTGTATGACAAGGAAAAGACCCCAACATAGTCATGTAACATCTGAATTAACCGCTCTTTGACATTATGCTCCAAGTTGGCACATATCTTGACTTATTTTTTATCCTCTTCAGTACCTAAGTTTACCGTCTCGACTGGCTCTTCATGAGGCTGTATGGCTCTTTCCTCTTGTTGCAACAGTCTAGCAAGTTCTCCTGGTACTTCATAATCTTCTTCACCTTCATCCTCGGCTTGGTATATCATATTTAAAGTCATAGTTGTCAATAGCAGAACCGTTATCAATGGGATCCATAGTGGATGTGGATCTGTAGTTTTGATATATGGATGTGTGTATGAGAGCATAGCTATTTTGGTAAGTAAACGCAGAAAAGAAAGACAGCGAGCGTAAATTTTGTATGCAAAACGTCCAATGATTTATTAATGACATATGAAGATGAAGTAATAACCCTCACAAATAGACCATTTTGCCTCGGGTAAAACACAAGTCTTTAGAGTTTAAAATTTTCAAATATTACATATTCCAAAAAAAAAAGATAATTACTCCTAGATAAGGTCAATGGGAACAAAGTCTCTAGCCATCCAATCATTTAGTCCACCGCTGGTAGTTGGGAATATCCAATTGTCCATGTCACAGTCACAGTCATTTTCCTCCAAAGCATTGATTCCATAGTTGCTGTGATACGGTGGGAGAACTGACTTGAGGTTTTGTGTTTGTGTTCGCAAATGTTTCGGTTTAGCAAGAGTCGCCACCGACTTTTTTATTTTATCCAAAGGAAAGGTCAAAAAGCACAGGAAAGACCTTTGAGATGTTTTCTTGGGTTCGGGGGGGGGGGGGGGGGGGGGTAGATTATGAAAAGGGAAGGTGCAAGCACCCTTTTCATCCATGGTTATCCATGGGCTCTTAGTTACTTGCTTTGCTTTTCCAATTGTTTGAAATTGTGCTTTGTGTGTGGTTTTGAAAATGTTTTGAAAAGAGGCCATCATTGTGGCAACCTTTGTAATGATTCTTGTTTGAATATATACAAAGGTGTTTGTATTTTGAAAAGATATTTCAATGTTTGAAAGTTTGTTTTGGGAAATGTTTTGAAATTGTGTTGTGAGGTGTGTTTGGAAATAACAAGGATGTTTTTTGCAAGTTTTGATCAAGTAACTAAGAGTTGTCTACCCTATTTTACTCAAAGGTATTTCCTACACATTTTTAACCCTTTTGACAGTGTTGTTTTACCATTGCATTTGGTAAACAACCTTGTATTAGGATGTTAAACGGGACAGACGCGGGTCATCGTATTGACCATGATAGCAATTGTGATAAGCATCTTTAGCAATTTTTTAAGGGACTAGATCATTTTGTATAGGCAACCAAGATAGCGTCATCGAGGGACTATGATCTTTTGTTTTGATTTTGTTTTGCCAAGACACTTAGCATGCATACCATGGCCAATTTTAAAGGCAACAAGTGGATGAAACCCTAGGGGTGCAAGTGTGTATTGTGTTGTCAATTTACATGATTTTTTGTCTTTGTATTAGTCAAGCTATTTGTTTGATTATGGATTTTTGCATACAAACCCTAATCTCTAATATGGCATATTTATAAGCATAAAGTGCGCAAAAATAAATCTACACTATTACAACATTTGATATGGGGAGAGGGATACAATTTTTGAATGAGGGATATTTGCAAGAAAATAAAACCCTAATATTTACTATTACATCCAAATTGAATAAATGGGGTAAATGAATAAATTGGCAATAATTAAATAAACAATTTAAATATAAACATGCAAAATATTATGAGTATGCAAAAAAGTTTTTGTTCATTTTTTTATGTATGTAAAAAATATATTTAATGTATATATAAAAAAGAAATAAAAGATTATTATATTTTATTGATTAAGGGTAAAACCCTAATTTTCTTTTAAGAAAGTATGTATATATATATATATATATATATATATATATATATATATATATATATATATATATATATATATATATATATATATATATATATATATATATATATATATATATATATATATATATATATATATATATATATATATATATATATATATATATATATATATATATATATATATATTAGTCATGTACAATAAAATAAAATAAAATATATACAAGACAAAAATATATTTAGAAAAATATTATTTGAGTATAAATAAATAAAGAATAAAAAATAAAGGTATAATATTATTATGTATTATTTTCAAGTTTTCATTAAAAAAAATAAAAGTATATACTAATTAAATTATTTTTATGTTAGAAAAAATAAAAATAAAATACAAAATAAAAGTGAAAATTTATAAAAATATTTTTGATATTTTTTATGTTTGAAAAATAAGAAAATAAAATCAGAAATGAAAATAAATACAAAAAAATATAAAAATTTGAAGAAATGGGCCAGGGGGGTGCAGTCAGTAATGAGGGGGGTGTCAAAAACAAGGCCAGAACCAAGCCCAGCCCACTGACTTCATCTTCAACCTCTTGTTCAAAAAATGCGCGCACCCTGTACAAAATGCCAGATCCTGCATACGTGCTCTAATGCAAAAATTCATAACATCAAAGTTGTAGCATTTTTCAAGACGAATCCAACCATGTAAAGAACTTATTCTAACTCTCAAAGACCAGAGATATTTTATCTGGCCCTAAATCCTAACCTAATTTTTTCAGGAAGTTCATGGATCAAATTCTCTTAACACGTTTAACTTAAATGAAAACTGAGCATATGTACAGCTTCGTGGCTATGAATACTACATTTTTTATTCACAAACCTAAGCCTAATGATTCCTAAATAGAGAGATAAGAAGTTGATAAAAACCTGTTTCAGTTGAGATCATGTATGGCAATGTGGAGCTTTTCAGTGAGGCCTGAGATGTTTGGGAGCTTGCTTGAACTTCCTCTGACCTTTCCCAATGCCTAGTTTGCCTTGAATGTGCTTGAATAAGCTTGTAGAACTCAACCTGCACAAGCTGAAAACAGAAATGGTAAACCTTGTAAAGGGAGTTACAGTCACTCTTCAATGGTTGGGATAGCTTGGATAGGTTATGTGGAATGTGTTTGAACAAGTTTGAGGAAAAACGCACGAGGGGTTTTTGCTATGGAAGTCAAACTGCAGGGAGTGCCCTGTTTTGCCAATGGAAGGTGATTTTGTGTTTTGGAAGGCTTAAGGACTCAAAGGCTCGTGTTTCTGGCTCAAGGGGATGTGTGAAACTTGTCTCAAATGCTTGCAAAAGTTGGTTCTAACAGATGTGCAAGATGTGTTGTATTTGACAAGTTTCTTGGTTATGAAGCAAAACGAGAAGTGACAAAGAGCAGGCCTGTACAGGCTAGCTCTAACCCTGCATACATTGTGTAAGCTTAGCCCCAAGTTTGTGGATTTGGTTTGCTGTACAAGATCTTGTTCAAGGCTCAAGGATTCTATTTGACATAAAGCAAGATTTTGACAAAAATGGCAAAGTTACCTTTTACTATTTTTGGATTAATCTAATGTATAATCCTCTAATGACCAAAAAAAAGCCTTAGACCAATCGATTTGCATTTAATTATTGAGTATGGAAGGGTTTTGGGACCTGTAATCAAGTACAAACAAGGCTGATTAGAGTTTGCAACTTGTATCAATATGAACATGCCATGGATCAAAAGTGAGTTTTTGCCAACTTCAAGCCTTCGATTCTCCATAACCACAAATGATTTTAGAGAGTTCTTAGAAATTTTGTAAAGCTTGTAACATGTTCTACAATCCATCTTTGAAATGCATTTTGAGATTCCAAGTGGAACTATGTGGAAAATGGTCATGAAGATAGGTCAAAATCCTGCATAGATTAGGGCAAAATTTCACGAAGTTAAAAGTTTCATGGACCCTTGTTCCAAAAATCATAACTTGAGATCCAAGCTTCTTTTGGGAAAACTTTATGAATCAAAGTTGTAGATTTTGTGGAGGACTACAACTTTCATGTTGGAAGTTTTGTTTGAATCCAATTGCATCATGGTGAAAATGTTGGGCAAAGTTGGGAAAAATTAAGAATGGGTTTCTTGATGAACAAGTTTTATGTTTTGACACATCTTGATGAAAAATGACCCTTGGCACTTGATCTTGGCCAAAAAGTCAATGTTTGACTTTTCAGTGTACAGTCAAATTTTGATCAGTTGACTGGAAAATTCATCTGTCAATCCAATGCATTTGAGATCTTTTGAACCTTGTGAATAGGTCAAGATGATGCCATTGAGTCCTTGAACCCATGCTTGAACCCAATTTGCCATTGGCTAGGTGAAAAATCAGAAATTGCCCTTATACAATCAAAACCCTAAAAATGACCATTTTGCCCTTTTGATGATCTGATCAAATTTCTTGAAGTTGACTGGAAAATTCATCTGTCAATCCAATGCATTTGAGATCTTTTGAACCTTGTGAATAGGTCAAGATGATGCCATTGAGTCCTTGAACCCATGTTTGAACCCAATTTTCCATTGGCTAGGTGAAAAATCAGAAATTGCCCTTATACAGTCAAAACCCTAAAAATGACCATTTTGCCCTTTTGATGATCTGATCAAATTTCTTGAAGAGTTGTGGTCAAAACTTGATCAAATGGTTCATATGAGCTTATAATGTTGATGTGGATCAAAATTAATGAGGTTTGACTGTAAATTGGCCATAGTTGACTTTTTCCCTAATACAGCTGATTTCTAGGTCAAGTGTCCAATTGACTGGACAAAAATTTGATTTAAAGCTTGAAACAGGGTAGAGGCAATATTATAAGTCCAACATGAAGTATTAAAGTCACTTTGAGCATTGGAAGTCAAAAAATCCATGTGCAAACTCAAACCCTAATTTAGGTCAACAGTGCAAGCAAATGTCTTGAGCAGTGCAAAACCCTAATCTGGTCTTGAGTTCAAAGAGTCTTGTAATGAGAAATCTTGATAAAATGAGAGGGAAAATTTTGGGGTACAACAGCTGCCCCTGTTTAATCTTCTTGAACCTGAAGAGTTAGATTGGCGAGTTTGCCTTTCGTGACTCGAAGGTAAAAGAGGATTGGACACTAGAGTGCCCGTAAATTTGTGCTCGTCAGAGTATAGCTGAGGGAATGGGCTTAAAGATGCCATTTGGAGACGTGATGGAATCTTGTCGGGGATGGGCTTAACGATGCCATCCAAGAAAATTGATCGCATAAGAGATTCCTTTACGAGGGCCCGTACACCTGTTGTTGAGGAGTACTATGCCGGGGAATGCTGGTCTCTGTCGTGGTAGAAATAGAACTTTAGTCGTTTGTTATTCTACTTGGGAGTCATCTTTTGGTTGAAGAGGTGACAGTGAACTGTTATCTAGTCAACATCCAGGCTTTACAGTCTTGTATTGCTATCTAGTCAACATCCAGGCTTCATGATACTTTACTTCCTATCTGGTCAACGTCCAGTCTTCAGAAGGATATCAAATGGTTATCCGATCAACATCCGGGTTTTCCTTTTGATTCCGGGGCCTACTAATATCCGGTTGAATTCGGGCTTCAAAGTAATTGACTGAGTAAACTGTTATTTGGTCAACATCCAAGTTTCATAGTATACTTTACTGTTATCTGGTAAACATCCAGGCTTCATAGTCTTATATTGCTATCTGGTCAACATCCAGGCTTCACGATACTTTGCTTCCTATCTGGTCAACGTCCAGTCTTCAGAAGGACATGCAGGGGATTCAACTATTTTTCGATCGATCTCCGAACTTAAGTATAATCAAGGTATTATCTGGTCGAACCCAGGCTTTATAACTGGAACAGGAATCTGCCCCTTGATTTGAATAAGAAAAAATAGGAGAGCATTCGTGTCTAGAGCATCTCTAAGCGGTTTTTCTGAGCTTTGAATACCTGTCTTAGGTAGCTATCAATTTCATCCTGAAAAGGGTAGAATGTTAGATGAAATACAAGGTTATGTTGTATGAAATGTATGATGCAATAAGATGTGTTTTATCAAATTTTTATGATATACGAATGTAATGTATGCGTATGTAAGCTGATTGGCTGTTTTGCTGAGGAAAATAAATCCTGGATAGCTGGAGATAATAAAATCTTTGACCGCTGTCAGGGAAAATAAATCTATGACTGTTGTTGGAGATTCGAAATCTTTGGCAACCTCTATGGGGAGAAGCTATACTGCTGGGGAGATCAGGAGTTTGGGTTGCATGCCAATCTATTGGGGACCTCGAGAATCTCTATTCTAATGGGGGTATCAGGGGAAAACTGAATGGCTTCCGTTGGGGATCTTAATGACGTGCTGATTTGATCGTGGCGACTTCACTGGGGAAGAATAACTCTCTGGGGAATTATCTGGTTTTAAAGTGACTCTTTAGGACAATGGAGGAAACTGGATGGTCTCCACTAGGGTTTAAGGGTTGAAGCTTTGGACTTCGCTTGGGATTCTTGAAACTCAACTCCGCTGGGGATATGCCTTTCAAGGATTTAGTTCCTTCGAGGATCTGGATGATGTATTGCAGTGGATTTCTCCTGGAATAGCCTAAAGTCATTTTCCTATACTTTCATCCTATTAGTAATTATTCTTTCTCATTCTGTTTTATTTGTAAGCAGTGACTATATTCAAATGCATATGCTCATTTAATAAATCATTGGACGTTTTCAAATAAAACACAAGTATAAAAAAGAAAGAAATGGCAAACAATTTTCGGCACTTTGAAGTATCTTTGTATTAACTTCGTGTAAGTATTTTGTACAAAGGAGACAGACATCCTAGTAAGAGAATGTTGTCATAAAATTGAGAAAATTTTTATACAAAGAAAGATGGTTATGTGTAACAATTCCATGGGGTTCCCATTCTGCTATAGCCTTTGTAACTCTGAGTATCTTGTCCATTCGTTGCTTCGTCCGCAGGTGATTGGATTGATCAGAAGCTTGGAGCTTGTCCGTGAAGAGATTGTCCTTAAAGTGATCCGACGAGACATAGTCATACGCTTCAATTCCCTAACTTTTTCCTGGATCGCCCTTTCGGGTTTTCGATCCACCGGGAAACCCTTTTTTTCCCAAGTCGCCCTTTCGGGTTTTCAACTTGCCGGGTGTACAGATTTTTTTGTTTATCCCTAACTTTTTCCTGAACCTCCCTTTCGGTTTTTCGATTCACCGGGATGCCCATTTTTTCCCAAGTCGCCCTTTCGGGTTTTCAACTTGTCGGGTCGTTTATGCGTAGTATCTTTTGACTATGTTTGTGTTCGCGGGGTGCGACAGATCGTCGCTGTCCATGGTGGTCAGAATCATCGCCCCACCAGAAAAGATGTTTTTGATCACAAATGGACCTTCGTAAGTAGGAGTCCATTTTCCCCTGGGATCACTTTGCGGCAAGATGATCCGCTTGATTACAAGGTCCCCGACCTGATATACTTGTCTCTTGACTTTCTTGTTGAAATCCTTGATCATACGTTTTTGATACGCCTGACCATGACAAATAGCAGTAAGTCATTTTTCGTCAATCAAGTTAAGTTGATCAAGCCGGGTCTGAATCCAATCGTCTTCACTCAAACCAGCATCTTTCATGATTCTCAAGGAGGGAATCTGAACCTCGATAGGTAAACCAGCCTCCATGCCGTATACCAAAGAAAAGGGGGTTGCCCTGGTTGAAGTGCGTGTCATAGTACGATATCCGTGCAAAGCAAACGGTAACATTTCATTCCAGTCCTTGTAGGTGACTGTCATCTTTTGAATGATCTTCTTGATATTTTTGTTCGCAGCTTCGACAACACCGTTCATCTTAGGCCGATAGGGAGATGAATTGTGATGTTGAATCTTGAACTGCTCACAAAGAGCGGTGATCATAGTATTGTTCAAATTTGTACCGTTGTCAGTGATGATCATGTCATGGATACCATACCGGCATATGAGGTTCTGCTTGATGAAGCGAGCAACCACATTCTTTGTAACGGTGGCGAAGGAAGCTGCTTCGACCCACTTGGTAAAGTAATCAATGGCCACCAGGATGAAACGGTGTCCATTGGATGTTGTAGGCTTAATCTCTCCAATCATGTCGATTCCCCAGATCGTGAATGGCCAAGGAGCTGTTAGGACATTGAGAGGAACCGGAGGAATATGTACCTTGTTCGCATAGATTTGGCATTTTTGACAAGTACGGGAATGTTGATGACAATCCGCTTCCATGGTAGACCAGTAGTAGCCTGCCCGTAGAATCTTCTTAGCCATAGTATGACCGCTTGAGTGGGTGCCAAATGTGCCATTATGTAGTTCAGCCATGATCTGCTCAGCTTCAACCTTGTCCACACAACGGAGTAGGACACAATCAATATTGCGCTTGTATAAGATACCATTGCTCAGAAAGAACTTGGCCGCGAACCTCCTTAAGAATTTTTTGTCGTTGACTGAAGCTCCTTCAGGATATTCTTGTGCTTTGAGATACCTTTTGATGTCATGAAACCACGATCGGTACACCACTTATTTGGTATTAATCTCGTGACAATGTGCAGGTTCGTCCATTCGTTCAATGGTGATTTGAGGTTCCTCATTTTCCAAGTTAAGTTTAAACATGGAGGACATTGTTCCTAGAGCATCTGCTAGCTGATTCTCTTCTTGCGGGAAATGCTCGAAGGTGATCTGCTCGAAGTGTGGTAACAATGTTAGGACATGTTATTTGTAGGGGATGACGTTTAGATGTTTAGTATCCCACTCTCCTTTGATTTGATTGATAACCAAAGCTGAGTCCCCAAATACAATCAAAGATTTGATTCCCAAGTCAATAGCGGCTTTGAGACCAAAGATACAAGCTTCATACTCGGCCATGTTGTTGGTGTAGTTGAAGCAGAGTCTAGCAGTAAAAGGTGTATGGCAACCTTCCGGAGAGATAAGTACCGCGCCGATACCATTCCTAAGTGCGTTGGAGGCGCCATCAAAGTACAAAGTCCATCGGGATCCTTGTTCAGGTCCGTCATATGGTCTGTATTCTTCAATGTTGCTCAAAGTCATGATATCTTCGTCGGGAAAGTCGAACCTCATGGATTGGTAATCTTCGACAGCTTGATGAGCCAGATGATCGGCTAACACACTCCCCTTTATAGCCTTTTGGGTTGTGTACTGTATATCATATTCGGTGAGGATCATCTGCCATCTAGTGATTCTTCCAGATAAAGCAGGCTTCTCGAAGATATACTTGATCGGATCCATCTTAGAGATCAACAAAGTGGTATGAGTCAACATATACTGCCTTAGCCGGCGAGCATCCCATACCAAAGCGCAACAAGTTTTCTCGAGCAGTGAGTAGCGAGTCTCACAGTCGGTAAACTTTTTGCTAAGGTAATAAATGGCATGCTCTTTTCGGCTAGACTCGTCATGTTGGCCCAATACGCACCCCCTTGAATTCTCCAGGACAGTCAGATACATGATTAAAGGCCTTCCTTCGACGGGTGGCATCAAGATATGAGGTTCCAGAAAATACTCCTTGATCTTATTGAAAGCAACTTGACAGTCATCATTCCATTCAATCACCTGATCTTTCTTCAACAACTTGAAGATTGGCTCACAGGTAGATGTTAGGTGAGAAATGAACCTTGCTATGTAGTTTAAGCGTCCCAAGAAACCTCTAACCTCCTTCTCAGTGCGAGGGGCAGGCATTTCTTGTATGGCTTTGACTTTGGCAGGATCGACCTCAATGCCTTTGTTGCTGACGATGAATCCCAAAAGTTTACCGGACCTGACTCCGAAAGTGCACTTGCTAGGGTTCAGTCTGAGCTTATACTCTTTCAATATGACAAACAGCTTTTGCAGATGGTCGAGGTGTTCTTCTTCTGTTTTCGAACGGGCTATCATGTCGTCTACATAGACTTCAATCTCATGATGTATCATGTCATAAAACAAAGCTACCATGGCACGCTGATAGGTTGCCCCGACATTCTTCAGTCCGAACGATATCACTTTATAACAGAACGTACCCCACTTCGTAACAAAGGTAGTTTTCTCCATATCTTCAAGGGCCATTTTGATCTGGTTGTATCCTGAAAATCCATCCATGAATGAGAATACCTTATGTTGAGCTGTATTGTCAACCAAGATGTCAATGTGCGGTAGTGGAAAGTCATCTTTAGGGCTAGCCCTGTTCAAATCTCTGTAATCCATGCATATTCTGACTTTTCCATCCTTCTTAGGCACGGGCACAATGTTAGAAACCCACTGTGGATAGGAAGTAACAACAAGAAAGCCAGCATTGAATTGTTTCATCACTTTAGCTTTGATCTTTTCGGACATCTCGAGCCTCATTCGGCGGACTTTCTGTTTGATTGGTGGACAGTCTTCTCTTGTAGGGAGACGGTGAACCACAATGTATGTATCCAGTCCCGACATGTCTTCATAGGACCAGGAAAAGATCTCAACATATTCATTTAATAGCTGAACTAAACGCTCTTTGACATTTGACTCTAGGTTGGCACTCACTTTAACCTCTTTTCTGTCTTCGGCAGTACCCAAGTTGATAGTCTCTAACAGCTCTTCATGGGGCAGAATAGCCCTTTCTTCCTGTTGTAGAAGTCTAGCTAACTCTCCAGGCACTTCACCATCTTCATCACCTTCGTATTCGGCATGATTGACCAGATCTTCAGAGTCACTGAAGACCATAGCAGAATTGTTACCCATGGAATCCGGAGTGGATGGTTACCTGTATTTTGTGAGTGTGGGTGTGTGTAAGGGATAACCACCTTTAAACAAAATAAAATGTAAAAAGAAAATAAACACAAAAGTTTATATATGAAAGCGTCCATGATTCATTAAAAATGGCATATGAAAATGAAGAATCAAAACCCTTACAAATGGACCTATATGCCCCGGGTAAGGCATAAGGCAAAAAGAGTGTACAAATTATTTAAAAATATTGCAGACCAACAGAGAATGTTCAAAAGATAAATTACTGATTAATGAAAGTAATAGGAACGAAGTCTTTCGCCTCTCAGTTGTTCAGTCCTCCTTCAATAGTTGGAAAGATCCAATCTTATAAATTTCTCTTATCTTCAACATCTTCCAAAGCATGAACTCCATTATGAGTGATTTTTAATGGTGGTCCTCCAGCTCGGGAGCGACGCACAACTTTCTGACTAGCAGCAGTGAAACCCAAACCGAACTTATCTGTCTTGTAAGGAAAATCTGGCAGTTGACCCCATACTGTGCTTCCTCCTTCCTTGATCACAGCCTCCGCATCTTTAAGGGATGACATCCGGGACACAGGTTTGGTAATGATGGGCACATCAGTCATTGTCTTGGCTACCGCAACTTCTAGAGAAACCTCTTCAAAGTGTTAGAAAGGTGTTTCTATGAATTCACCATCTAACCCCACGTAGCGGAAAGAGTTAAGGTGGCTTATCATATACTCCTCCTCACCATGAACTGTTATGATTTTATCCTGTACTGGGTATTTGAGAATTTGGTGTAGAGAAGAAGTGACTGCCCCAGCATAATGAATCCAGGGCCTTCCTAACAAGCATGAGTAGGAGGGACGGATGTCCATGACGTAAAATCTGGAGTTGAAAGTTTCCGTACCCACTTTAATTGGGATGTCCACCTCCCCGTGGACCATTCGCTTAGAACCATCAAAGGCTCTTACGATGATGTTGCTAGGATTTAGGGTCAAACCCTCACAGTCCAATCTGTCCAATGCTTTCTTCGGTAGGACATTTAAAGACGACCTGGTATCAACCAGAACGTGAGCAAGAGTGGTCCCTCTGCACTCTACTAAGACATACATCGCATCATTATGTTTTCTCCCCTTAGATGTTAGACCGGCATCCGAGAAGCCAAGACCATTGTCGGCTGTAAGGCTGGCTACACACTCTCGAAATTGATTCGCAGAAGTTTCTTGAGGCACATGCTCTGTCTTCAGGAATTTGATCAAGGCTTTGGCATAAGCCTCGGAGCAAAGCAGTAGAGCCAGCATAGAGATTTTTGAAGGGGTTTGCCCCAGCTGCTCTACGACATCATAGTCGATTTTCTTAATTATCTTTAAAATCTCTTCCATTTCCTTTTGGGTGGTCTCAGGAATAACCAAAGTATGAGCCCTCATCCTAACGGGCGCTTCTTGGATCCCCTTACCTTTATCAGCAATAACAACAGAGGGTATAGCTTTGGGAGTCACAATTTCTTCAATAACTGGACTTCGCACAGATATCTTGACTGGCACAGGAGCACTTGAGGGTCCGAAGATTGCCCTTGGAGGAGCAATCTCCGGAGAGAAGATTCTTCCGCTACGAGTGATCTTACTTGTCGCGACAATATTTACTATGTTAGGAGTTTCTTCATCGGAACTTTCTTGAACTGATTCGGTCTGCTTAAGACTATGGTAGAAGATCTCTCCCCCATAATTCCACGGTATTGTCTTATTGGACTTGTATGGGATAGGCCCCGGATAGTAATCTTCAATGGTACAAACTTTGGATCGGGTCTAATCTTAACAGGTCTTTTGGAGACCTTGGAAAGATTGTCGGAAATGGTGATTATAGCAACATCATTTATTGGAGTAACATAAGTAATAGGAGTTTTCTTGAAGAGGATTTCTTGAGTATCCATCAGGCGTTGGATGCCTGACTTCAATAGCGGACAGTCGGATTGCAAGGTCGAACAAAGGTAACAATCTTTTTCACAGCCTGGGAAAATCCCGGCTTTCAGCAGATTCATCTTGATCATTGGCAATGGAGTCATTAAGTCTTCAACAGCAGCAACATAAAGATATTCTACAATAGCGTGGACATTGTGACCATGTTTTGGCATAGGAGCGGATATCACATTAGGTTTTTCAGGTGCGTCAAACTCTACCTCCTTGGCATCTATTAAATCTTGGATCTTGTTTTTGAGGGCCCAACAATTGTTGGTGTCGTTCCCTATGCCGTCGGAATGGTAAGCACATTTAGCATTGGCGTGATAAAAAGGAGAAGTTATATTCGGATTTTGTGGCGGATCTCTCAAGGTTATAAGGTTCAGCTTCAAGAGATGGGGGAGAACCTGGGCAGGTGTCATGTTTATTTTGGTGAATTTCCTAGCAGGCCTTCCCACTCTTTGTTGGTTGATTCTTGGTTGATCATTACTAGGTTGATCAGCTGCTGTCTTTTGGATCATTACAACCCCCACCATTGACCGGCGCTCTACTCTTCCTCGACTTTTTTGAGAATAAACAGCTGACACCTCCTTCTTAGCTGGAAAAGTTTTTCTAACAGCGGCAGAAGAAGATGTATCTTTTTTAATCTTACCACTCTTGATGCCAGCCTCAACTCATTCACCATTCAAAATTAATTCAGTGAACCCTGCCGATGAACTCCCTATCAGGTGATTAAAGAATGGACCAGATAGCGTCCCCAAAAACATATCGACCAGCTCTCTTTTAGATAATGGCGGCTGCACCCTTCCAGCCAAGTCCCGCCACTTCTGAGCATACTCCTTAAAGCCTTCATTAGAGACCATACCCATACTCTGCAGTTGAGTACGAGTAGGTGCTAATTCTGTGTTATACTGATATTGTCGGTAGAAGGCAGCAGCCAGATCCTCCCAATTATGTACGTCAACCCTCTCAAGCTGATAGAACCAGTCCAATTGCGTACCCGACAAACTATCTTTAAAAAAATGGACCCACAGATCCTTATCAGAAGAGTGAGGTTGGATCTTTCTGACATAAGACGGCAGATGCATCTTTGGGAAAGACAAACCATTGTATTTAGAAAATGTAGGAACTTTGAATTTAGGGGGAATGACGATCCCAGCAACCAACCCTAGTTCTTCGAAATCCAACCCATGTACTCTTTGTACCTCCATGGCCGCCAGCCGATCTTCCATATTCTTATACTTATCATCCGCAAGAGGGTACTGCTGCTCAAAGTAATCTTCATCCATTTCTTCTTCTTCTTCCTCTTCAGCCTCAGACTCGGAAGGTACTGTAGCTCCTTTTCCTTTGTCATCCCCTTCATCAGACGTCGAGGGGAAATCCAGGACTCTCCTAGCTTGGTTCTCAAATCTTCTTCCCATAGTGGCCACACTAACTCTTTTCTTTTTCTTCTCTTCTTTTTCCTTTTCCTTCTCTAACAGTGCTTTAAGGTCCTCCTGACCCTTTGCCAAGGTCATGAGGAGTTGTTGGAACTACGAATTATGTGCTTGTAGATATTTGACCGTCTGCTCTATATCTATCTCGCTGAAATAAACAATAGAGAGATAAGGAAACCTGGTGTGAAGACCTGTTTATGCATATGATGAATGATATGTATTCATGTAATGCATTCAAGGATTCAGAAATTCAAAGTTGTTGCAAACAAAAAGAACACACGTCATATTAATAAGAATAAATTTGTTAGTACATAAATGCCCCATGGGCAAATATTACAAAATTCTTAATGTAAAAAGACGTTGCACATCCTCTATGGTGCAATGTAGGTGTTGAGAGTCTGCTCTTCGTGGAGTTGACGGGTAAGTTCCAAAACCTTCTTCTCACTGGCGTAGAAGCTGGCTTCAAAAGTATTACGTTCTTCCTTGAGCTGTATCCAACTCTTTTGCAACTCTTCCAATGATGTTGGCATGTCAGGATGTAGGAGGGTGTATGGAACATCTCCTTACATAACAGGCTCTTTGATCATATGCAGAATGTAGGGGTAAGGCATCATAAGACTCTGGGCGCGGGTTCGTACCCACTTGAGGTGAGGCTCAAGGGGGATGGAATTCTTATGTCCCAGTGTCTTACTGTCCACTTTGTTGGGCATCCTCCAAGCTCGGATAAAACTTTGTCGAAGTCCTTGAGCATCGTTGCCGAAGTCAAAAACTAAGTCTAGAATCAGCATGTCATGAGGGCCATCCCTTCGGGCATACCCAAATTGTCTCAGAGCTAAACAGGGGTTGTATGTAATGCCTCCCCTAATGCCAAGTAGTGGGACATTAGGTAATTCCCCACAACGATCAATGATGATGACATTTTCTCTGGACCGAGAACACCAATGAACATCAGAATGTGTAAGAGTCATCAATCATTATGACCACCTCAAGCCTTTTTCATTCTTCAAAAATGAATGGGGAAGGTGAGAAATAAACCACCTTGCTAGAAGAGGAGTACAGCACATGAGAACACCTCTTTTCCTCATTGTTCGTGTGTGAAATTAGTGTAATATATCCCCAAGCAATGTAGGCACAGGATTCCGAGATATGAAAATCTTGACAGCATTCACATCTATAAGCTGATCAGGGTTTGGGAACAAGACCAACCCATAGATGAGAAGTGCTACAATCTCCTCAAAAGCTTGTAGATCTAGAGAATTCCAGCAGTCTTGTGCCTTCTCAAACAGAAACTTTGCCAAGAAACCCTTGACACCACTTCTGGTTTCCCAATGACCTTTGATATCAGATGGTTGCAAGTGTAAGACTTGAGAAACATCTTCCGTCTTTGGTTCTCTTTTTGTACCATTGTATGGTAGTTGATGGAGAATAGGAATCCTCAGGAGTTGAGAAAATTCCTCCAAAGTAGGCACTAGTTGGTAATCAGTAAATGTGAAACAGTGGTGTAGGGGGTCAAAGAACTGGAAGAGAACTTTCACCATGTCTTCTTCAATGTTGGAGTTGACCAAGCTGAGAAGTCTACCATGTCTTTCACTGAAGGGAGAATTCTCTGGAATCTTGGAAGTAAGCACCTTGAGTAGAGAAGGGATTCTCACAAGGTTGACTTGAATTGTTTTCCTACGAAGAGATTCCATTACCTACAAAACAAGAACAAAGATGAAGATCCAAACCCTTGAAATGGTTAGTGGATGCATATAATGCTTCATGATGCTCATGATGTTATGCACAAGTATATGTACAAGCAAATCACACAAGTTCCTAGTTTCAGGCTTGCATGGGGTTTCATAGGTAAGTACCCTCTTGAAGTTTAGTTGGCTCAACATGTCCTATAAATAGTAACCGGGTTCTAAGGAGCTCAATATCACTGGATTATTATCTGTGTTCATTGTTTCAGTGTAGCCACTTTACTAGGGACCAAAATATTCCAAGAAAACAACCCTCAATGAGTGTAGTATCGAGTATCTACCAACTTTGGACTGCACCAAAGCCGGTCATCTCACTACCCCTAAAAAGGCAAAGATGGTCAAGTAAAGGTTCTAAGAGTTCATTAGTGCTTCATGACATCACTCAGCGGCCCCGTATTCTCTTTGATTCACTCAAAGGCTACCGGTACCCACAAATATGTCGCACTAATATAGCTATTGCTTCAACCATGTCGGTATACCCCACACAGTTTCCACAACGTATTTCTATTTACCTATGAATGTTTCCCAAATTCGGGTAGAGGATTCAAACCCAAACAAAGAACCATAATGTAAAGCATACAAGTCAAACAATGAAAGCAAGTAAATGTGATATAACCCTAAGGTAACCCCACTTTTAAAATGACTCCCAAGCAGAGTCGCCAGTTTTGTGATACAGTGGGAGAACTGACTTGAGGTTTTGCGTTTGTGTTCGCAAATGTTTCGGTTTAGCAAGAGTCAACATCGACTTTTTATTTTATCCAAAGGAAAGGTCAAAAAGCATAGGAAAGACCTTTGAGATGTTTTCTTGGGTTTGGGGGGTAGATTATGAAAAGGGAAGGTGCAAGCACCCTTTTCATCCATGGTTATCCATGGGCTCTTAGTTACTTGTTTAGATCACTTGCCTTGCTTTTCCAATTGTTTGAAATGGTGCTTTGTGTGTGGTTTTGAAAATGTTTTGAAAAGAGGCCATCGTTGTGGCAACCTTTTTAATGATTCTTGTGAGGTGTGTTTGAAAATAGCAAGGATGTTTTTTGCAAGTTTTGATCAAGTAACTAAGAGTTGTCTACCCTATTTTACTCAAAGGTATTTTACAAGAAGGATGTTTTCTTGGGAAGACCTGGTTGCTTCTTTTTATAAGAAGTATCAATATAATGTTGACCTTGCACCAACCCGTGTGCAATTACAAAGTATGACTATGGGCTCAAATCTAGAGTTTAAAGAATATGCCTAGAAATGGAGAGATCTAGCAGGAAGAGTGCAACCTCCTATATCTAACAAGGATCTGGTTGATATGTTCATGGGAAATTTGACAGGGCCTTTATTTAATCATTTGATCGGAAGTTCTTCATCTGGTTTTACCAAATTAATATTAAGAGGTGAACATGTCGAAGGTGGTATTAGAAGTTGAAAGATTTAATTGGTTGCGTCTTCGAGTACTATGAAGAAGAAATTCAGTGGTAAGATGCAAACAAATGTTGTTTATGGCCAGAAGGGTCGTACTAGAGGTAATCACAATCCATCTGTAGGGGCGATGTTAATTTCCAATGCTGCATAGCTCAGACGCTCATATAAATAGTTTACAATCAACGTAGCTCAGACGCTCCATATAGACAGTTTACTAAGATTAACAAGCCATTGTCTCAGGCATTACAACATCTTTTGAAAGAAGATCTGATTACGTTAAGAGATCCCCCTTAGAATCCCAACACTATCTCTCCTTGTTACAATCCAAATGTGAAATGTGCTTACAATTCTAGTAGCCCCAGACACGACATCAATAGCTGTTGGGCGCTGAAAAATAAAATTCAGGATATGATTGACAACAAAGAAATTGAGTTTGATCTGCCCGAGACTCCAAATGTGATTACTGCACCAATTCCGAAGTATGAAAAAGGAATAATTGTTATTGATGATGTTCTTTATGTTTCTGCTGTAAGTAAATTGGCTACTCCCCTCCCAGTTATCAAGAGGAATCTATTGCAGGCCCATTTATTTCTGGGTTGCATTAAAAGATGTTATTGTTGTGCAGCCCAACCCAATGGTTGCAAGTTTTTGGAAGAAGGTATTCAGTGCTTTATGGATAATCACATAATTCTGGTTGAGAAAACTCTGTTTGTTGAGAATTTGTTACAAGACTTGGAGTTGGAAGAGGTATATGTAATATCCGGCACTTCTATCAGGATCACTTCCATGGGTCCTGTAAGGATCACTATCAAATCCAAATTTGTTCCTCAAATAATTACTACACCCGGACCCATCCCATATTCTTTGGATAAAGCTATTCCTTGGAACTATGGAGCCGGTGTCTACTACCATGGCGTCAAGCAAGAACTATCGACTACGGAATGTGAAGGCGCTGAAGTTGCTAATCCCACCAATGATAATATTGTCGGGACCAGTAAGGTTACTATAAATGGAAGGGTTTTCTCTCCAGAAATCTCTCCAAAGACTGTCGCTACACCATTTATAGTTACCGCTACTGAGTCAACTACTGAGACTCGGGGCAAAGAACAAATGACGGAGCCTGCCCAGACGGAGGCACCTAAGGAAGCTACAGCTGAAGATACCTCAGGGAAAGAGTTGGAGGAGGTATTGAAAATCATTAGGAAAAGTGATTACAAGATCGTTGACAGTTGGGACAGTCTCCCTCTAAAATCTCCATGTTATCCCTGTTACTGTGTTCTGAAGCCCATGCACAGGCCTTAGTAAAGTTCTTAAAATATACTCACGTGCCACAAGATATTTTCGCTGATCAATTTGGAAGTTATGTTGCTAGCCTAACCACTTATAATGGGCTAGGTTTCTATAATGCCGACTTAACCCTTGAAGGAAGGTACCACAAAAAGGCCCTGTATGCCTCTATTGATTATAGGGGCACTACTCTAGCTCACGTATTGGTTGATATTGGTTCCTCTCTAAATGTTCTACCAAAAGGAGCTCTCGACAGACTTGATTGCGAATGGGTTATACTGAAACCTCGTGATATTATGGTGAAAGCCTTTGATGGTTCGAAGAGGATGGTACACGAAGAATTGGATCTTCCAATCGAAGTAGGTTCGCAGGTCTTCGAATTTACCTTTTATGTGATGGATAACCGGCTAGCGTATTCGTGTTTACTCGGATGCCCTTGGATCCATGGGGAAGATGTTGTTACTACAACCCTATACTAGAAGCTGAAATATCCTTTAAAAGGAAAGGTTGTTACAGTCTGCGGTGAAGAAGAGTATATGGTGAGTCATTTAAACTCATTCAGATATGTAGAGATGGACGGCGAATTCATCGAAACCCCCTATCATACTTTTGAAGTTATCCCTCCTACCGCTACTGAAGATGTTTCCGCTATTCCCAAGGCTACCATGTTTCCTCCCAAAATGGCTTCTTTGGAGGATGCTAGAGTTGTCGTAAAAGAAGGTGGTTATACTACTTGGGGTCAGCTTCCTGACATTACGTATAAATATAACAAGTTTGGTTTGGGTTTTACTGCAGAAGCTCAGAGGACTATTCGTCGCACTCGTGCTGGAAGACCATCATTCCATTTTAGCATCAATGGAGTCAATGCAATAGAAGATGCTGACAATGACTATGACCTTGATAGATGGATATTTCTGACTATCGGCAACGGGCTCAGCAACTGGAAAACTCAAGACGTTATCTTAATCTCCTTTAGTCAGGAGTATTAGCTACTTTCTATTTTATTGCTTTCAAGTTTTTGGCTATGTAACTTTTAAACAATGACTTTAAGCCTTGTGCCTTTCCCGGGGCACGATGGCCCACTTGTTAAGGGTTGTCATTTCATAAACATATCTTCATTTAATAAAGCATTGAACATTTTGCATTCAAATTTTATGCTCTTTGTCTTTCTTTTATTTTATCATTTTCAAAATTACTATGTGTTCTTACATACACCCACACAATAAATTGCAGATCCATATCCACCCTGGATCCTGTAGACAACGATTATGCTATTTCCACTTGTGAATTTGAAAATCTTATATACCAAGCCGAGGACAAAGGTGAGGAAGATTGTGAAATACATGTAGAGCTTTCCATACTGTTAGTGCAAGAGGGAAATGCTATACAACCGCATGAAGCGCCAGTTGAGGTTGTAAACTTGGGTACTGAAGCAAACAGGAAAGAAGTTAAGATAGGTGTTGTTGTACCCCAAAATTTTCCCTCTCATTTTACTCAATACATGTCCATTAAGATCCTCAATTTGCTCAAGGTTTCCCAAGAGTTGACCAAACAAACTCTCTCCTAAGGCAGTGTACCTCAAACTAGGGTTTCTATTTTCATCAAAATGGGTGAATCACAAAGGCCTCATATGCTCTCCGTGGTCTTAATATGTTCTCAAGAACCTACATTTCAAGTTTCATGCCTTGCACAAGAAGTTTGCTCAGTCAACTACTCAGATGCTTGAGAATCGACTCTATTAGGTCAAAAGTGAACTATGACCCACATACAGTCAAACTTCAAGATTTTTGGTCAACATTAAAATTTTGAAGTGAATTTCATCATTTGATCAAGGATTGACCATGATTCGCCAAGGAATGCTCCAAATTCATCAAAACCCAAAAGTTGCTAAATTAGGGTTTCTTAGTAAAAGTCAACCCAACTTTAACCAAGCATAACTTCTTCATACTTTATCAGAAATTTTCCATCCAAGGCTCATTTTTAAGAGAATGCAATTCCATACAATTCATCTTCATCCCACAAGTTCGAAATATGCACTCATCAAAAGATATGAATTTTTACATTATAGGTCCTTTTGAAAAGTCAACAAAAACACCTTTTGGGTAAAAGCTTCTTACATGAACATGGAAGATCCAATTGAAATGAAACCAAAAGGGTTGGTTAGGGGACATCCTAAGCTTCCTAAAAAGTCAAAGAACACCCTCCTATGGTCAAAATTGAGATAGATGTGCATTGTCAAAGTTGGCAATTTTTGGAAAATTGTCAAAAGTCAACATTGATCAAATTTGCATTTTTTCCAAAGGGGCCCATGTTTTCTTGCTTGAAACATGTTTCTAATAGGACCCACGACCCCTGAGCTTTTACTCCTTTTATTTTATTACTTTTTATCATTTATTTTGATTTTTTTTATTCATTTAAATCAAAATAAATCAAATTAAATGGTAAAATAATGAAATAAAATCAAATCCTTGATTTTTTATGCATATTTTGAGTCCATGTACAGCTAACATGCCAGCCAATTTGTGCAAGGTGGATTTGGATTGAAAAAGATTGGATTGAAGCTTGTTTTATAAATATATCTTACAAGAGCAAATCAAATCCAATTTCCATTATTTCTCAAGATTCATGCCAATTTTATTGACCTAATTCAGTCTACTATAAGTGAATAACAATTCCAGATCATAAGCACAAGGATTGTAGTCGTGAAAAGGAAAAAAGCAAGCTCAAAAATCTTGACAAAAGTGAGGTTCAGTTTTCAATCTAGAGGACCTTTCAGAGTAATTCAAGGCCATCCATCCTATCCCGGGCGTGCACTGAAGCCATCCCAACCATTTGCAAGGTCTAAAACGCCCAGAATTCGTCTTTACACCTCACACGGCTTGCAAGGTTTTTCAAATTCGATTATTACAATTTATGCATCATTAGAAATTTTAATTGTCATATTTATGATTATTATCATGTTTGCAAGCTAACTGGATGGTTTAATTGCATTTTTGAAGCTTATACACGCTCCTGACATTGTTAGGGTTTTTATGTTTTTTTAGGGTTTCTTGATGCAGGAAAAATTAGGCTATGAATGAGGTACCATGATGCTCGTGAAGCCAAGACGAGTTGATTGGTACCATCAAAATTAATTTATCATGCTCGTGTGATGTTTTTGAGTTTCACAGGGATATAGCGACAGACGAAAATTGTCACTATAGCCTTTAGTGACAATTTTGTCCGTAGGTAAAAGCCTAATACCAAAGATGATAGTTTTGGGAGGAAGATGAGGGTGTGGCAGCATACTACTGGCCCGTTTGAATTCACGCGCGTTTTTTGGGCATGGCACTTGGTTTGAATTATATTTTATTTATTTCATTGTAATTATGAATAACTTGTCCAGCGCAGTTGGTAGAGATACACACTTGTGAAGGGAAGGACATGGGTTCGATCCCAGGTCTAGACATTTTTCCTATTTTCTAACATTTATACGCAGGATCTCATACACTACTATTCCATGTGTCCACCATGCAACTTAGGATCTGACCATCAGATCCATCTCCAGCCAAGATCCAACACCTGCAGTGAAGGAGTATGATACACCTTCAGGTCAACGCTACACCTAATCCAGCGTGGTTGACTTGGGCTCAACTTAATGGGCTTGGAAATTCAGATTCTCACCCGTCAGAATTGCTAACACAGGCCCATATTCTTTTTTCTTTATTTAATTCTTTTATATTAATTATTTTGTTTAATTATTTTGCACCAAATTAATTACTCTTTTTTTAAAATCATAAATCAACAAATCACAAAATACCAAAAAAAAGCATTTTTTCAATAAAATATTTATTTTAATTTAATTAGAAATATAGGTTAAGTTGATTTCTTTTATAATTAAAATCAAATAGAATCTAGGTTTTAATTTTACATTTATATTTCTTTTCTCAAATAAAAAACAAAAAAACATACAAAAATCTTTTTGTACAAAATGATTTATTTTTCATGAAATTATTTAATTTAGTTTAGATTAGTTTAATTTAATTTCTTTCACAATTTAAAAACAATTAGAAATTAGGTTTAATTTATTTGTAATTTAAATGTTTTCTCAAATAAAAATCCATAAAAACACTTTTTCTCTCAATTAGAGTTTTAGGTTTTTTTTCAACCGTCCTCGTATTTAATTCGCCGCACGCTTGTTAATTATTTTGGCCATTATTTTGTAACTGCTAAGGGTTTGTAATAGCTTTAAATTAGGGTTTTTATTTATCGCTTTTCCCCCACTTTTAGTTATGTAATTAATCCCCCTCCCCGAAGCCTTGTAATAGCTAGGTTTTATTTTTCACACTTTAAATTCCCACAATCTTTAATTGTCCAGATGCATGGCTAATATGATTGTATGAAAAGAATGCTTGAAAAAATTCACATGCACATGTTCACTCCTAGGGTTTGTCTCACTCCGGTTTCCTTCGGTAAACAATCATTAAGCATAGGAAATTTTAGTGGTCGCCCTCCAGTCTAATCGATCAAAATGTCCCATTCGAATGTTGCCTCGGAAATGTTGCCTCGGAAAGATCTTAAGACTCTAGGGTTACTACTAAAGTTTTTCTAACTATTGCTTTGGTGATTGTACTTGTCTCTTTCGAATGTCCCTTACAACTCCAACGACGGTGCTACCTACTCCTTAATAGTATGATAGCACTGTCTAAAGGAAATAGAATGAACAATCATTTTTTCGAGTAGGTTGAATCTTAAGTACTTGCTCAATGAAAACTTTTCACACAAACACCTTTCAAAACAAGTTTTTAAAACAAACTTCGTCACATCCTTGAGGACAGATACAAGGGTTATCATGAAGTAAAACATTTTCAAAACAAGCACACACAAGAAATTTGAAAAATTAGCAAGTACCTAAGAGCCCATGGAAAACCATGGATAGATAGGGTACTAACACCTTTCCTTTCTATAATCTACCCCCCGTACTCAGAAATATCTCGAAAAAAGGTTTTCCTGTTCTTTTTCCTTTTCCATGATTGGATGAAATAAAATTCGGTGGCGACTCTTTCTTACCGCGACATTTTGCAAACAAAAAAACGCAAAATGCAAACCAGTAAAATAAATCGATTTTGCCACTGTATCATAGGTGCCAACCTAGAAAACAGTATCAAGAACAGGTTAATCCAGATGTTGCATGATTATGTTGAGATCTTTGCTTGGTCATACAAAGACATTCTAGGTCTAAATACTAATATTGTGGTTCACCGTCTACCGATGAGAGAGGGTTGTTCTTTGGTAATGTAGAAGGTTCATCGTATGCGTCCTGAGATATCCGAGAAGATCAAGGCTGAGGTTATGAAGCAATTCAATGTAGGGTTCTTAGTCGTTACATCGTATCCTCAATGGGTTGCAAACTTGGTTTTGGTACCTAAGTAAGATGGCAAAGTTTATATGTGTGTGGACTACATTGATCTGAATAGGGAAAGCCCCAAAGATGACTTTCCACTTCCACATATTGATGTTCTGGTCGACAACACCGCTCAACATAAGGTATTCTTCTTCATGGATGGTTTCTCAGATTATAATCAGATCAAGATGGTGCCCAAAGACATGGATAAGACAACTTTTGTTACATAGTGGGGCACTTTTTGCTACAAGGTTATGCCTTTTTGGTTAAAGAACACCGACGCAACATATTACAGTGCCATGGTAGCTTTATTCCATGATATGATCTATCACGAGATAGAGGTCTACATAAATAACATGATAGCTAGATCTCAGACTGAAGTGGAACATCTTGAGCATCTACACAAGCTATTTGAGAGATTGAAGAAGTACAAGCTGAGGTTGAATCCGAACAAGTGCACCTTCGGGGTGAGATCTGGTAAACTTCTGGGTTTCGTTGTCAGTGGTAAAGGTATCGAAGTTGATCCTTCCAAGGTCAAAGATATTCAAGAAATGCCTATTCCATGTACTGAGAAGGACGTCAGAGGTTTCTTGGGACGACTGAACTACATTGCCCGATTTATTTCCCATCTGACCGCTACTTGTGTGCCAATCTTCAAGTTACTAAAGAAAGATCAAGTAGTGAAGTGAAACGATGATTTCCAAATAGCCTTTGACAAAATCAAGGAGTACCTCCAAGAACCTCTGGTTTTGATACCACCAGTTGAAGGAAGACCTCTAATCATGTATCTAACAGTGTTATATAACTCAATAGGGTGTGTACTGGGCCAACATGACAAGCCTGGTAAAAAAGAGCATGCAATATGCTACCTTAGCAAAAAGTTTATCGACTGCGAAACAAGATACTCACTGCTTGAGAAAACTTGTTGCACTTTGGCATGGGCTACTTGCCGACTAAGACAGTATATGTTGACATATACAACTTTGTTGATCTCTAAAATGGATCCCATAAAATACATATTAGAGAAACCAGCTCTCTCCCGAAGGATAGCCCGATGGAAAAATGGTCTTAACAGAATACGACATTCAGTACACCACTCACAAGGCTATTAAAGGAAGTGTACTAGATCATTTTGCGCATCAAGCGGTAGACAATTATTAATCTATGAATTTCGAGTTCCCAGATGAGAACATTATGCTAGTTACAGATTGTGAAGAGCCTGGACTGTATGAAGGACATGACCGAGGATCCCGATGGACTATGGTTTTCGACGGAGCTTCCAACATATTTGGTAATGGATTTGGTGCTATGATTATCTCTCTGTAGCGATAAAAAATGTAGCGGGGTAAATCGGAGATCGAATTATTGATTAATTCGTCTCACAAAAGCAAGAGTCGCCACCGCGCTTTATTGTTTCCAAAGGAAAAGGGAAAAGAGCGAAATAAAACCCTAAATATGCAATGTAAATAATAAAAAAAATACAAAGAGTTTTTGAAAAGAGATCTTATGGTTCGGGGGTTGGTTATACAATGGGAAGGTACTAGCACCCAATGCATCTATAGTACTCTATAGGAACCTTTTGAAATATCTGTTTTATTTAAAATTGATTGCTTGATTGAAAATAAATCGTTTTGGCCGAAACGGGATACGGACGGTTTTTTGAAGATACGACGACCTAATGTCGAAGTTTTTGCTTAAAGGGCATAAATTTTGAAAAGGGTGAATATTTGAGGAAAAATTATCCTAAGTTTTAATGAAATGCGAAAGTTCGCGCAGTTAGACTTGAGGACATGAAGTCAACAAATTTACTGTTTTTTCCTTTGGATTTAAGCATAAACCGAATAAACAAATAAATAAATACACGGACAAAATATGCGAATAACGATTAAATAACGATAATTTAAATGATAGACTAAATGATGCAAATAATGCGTTTTTTATGATTTTTTGTTTAATGTTAACGGGACGAAAGTATTTTTTTACGCATTTTGATAGGGATAAAAAGCAAGAGAATTATTTAACGAGGACGTAATGTTTTTTAGTTTTAAGTCATTAAGTTTTTTGATATATTTTGATATTAATATTAATAAAGCAAGAAAACGAATTAATAAAATATTTTTAAGTTTTTTTTTTTTTTTATATGTTTTAGAGTTTTTGTTTGATAACGATGTAAGAGGAGAATTAATTAAAAAAATAAAATGTCTACATTCTTAAATTCTATATTTTTTTATGTATAAAAATACTTATTTAAAAGATTAAGGGGTTCTAATATTAAATTAAAAGTTATTAATTTACCCTAATGAAGTAAAATTAAAACTCTTAAATTAAATCCAAAATTAAACTAAGAGGTCAACTAATTAATAAAAACCTAGTTAGACATATCTTTTGTTTTTTTTTTATTATACTTATCAATTAATTAACATAAATAATAACTCTAAAAAAGGATTAGAAAAAAAAAATAGAAAGATAAAAGAGTGTATCAAAATAAAGAAACAAGTAAAAGACATATGGGCTAGATGGTGGAAGCCCATACAGAATCCAAAGTGGGGGGTGCAGGAACAAAAACGCGTGGGCTTGGAGAAAATGGGGTGAGGCCCATCAGTTTGACAAAGTGTATTAGGGTTAGTTTTGTGTTTAACAAAATGGGATTAGGGTTCTGCTAGGCAGAAACGGCGCGTCTCTTCTTCTCTTTGATCTTCTTCGCGTTTTCTTCTCCACATTTGCCTCTGAATTTGCTATCTCTTCTTGCCATGGCCACCCACTCCAACTCCTCTTCCCTCCAGCCGAACGAAAGAGAGGACAGCTACGGATTCGGTAAAAACGCGATTCAACTCGTTAACGCTTAATTCGTTTTTTTTTTTGCATGTTGATTCTGATTTCAAGATTCTTATTCTGTTTGATCTTTATTGTTGATTCTTAATGTTGATTGTTAATGTTTTATTGAGGTACCATAGAAGTAAAAGGGAGAAGGAACCGTTACCTAGGTGGAGACGGAGGAGGAGGTCGGGGGCGAAGGAGGCCAGGCGGCGAGGAGAGGAGAAGCGCGAGCTCGCTTTGGTGACCGGTATTACGCGATTTCCTTCTTCTTGTTGTTGATACTGTACTGTGATCTTTTCCCTTCTTCGTTTGCCTTGGTACTGTATTTCTGTTTCTCTTCTTCTTCTGCCTTAATACTGTGCTTCTGTTTCTCTTCTTCTTCTTAACCGTGCTGCTGTACGATGTGCATTGGCCTGTGATAACGTTTTTTTTTAGGCTTTGAATTGTATGCTTTGAATGGCCAGTGATGGTAACACTGAGGCCTTGTTCGTTGCCTTAGAAGTTGGTTCTGGCTTGGATCGTTTCAGGTTTTTTTTGATTGATGATGTTCAGGCTTGAGTAAATAAATTTGACATGTTCATGAGTATGGTGGTTTCGTGTTGGTTGGACAGGTTGATGGAAACAGGGGCATAGGTCTCTTTGTTGCTAGGCCATATTGATGGTGTGGTTTGAATTGGTTCTTTGTGTGAGATTGTTTTTGATATCTCTTTGACAATAGGATGATGATGTTGGCTTGAATGGCTCAATCAGTTTTGCAAAGTTTAGGCCATATGGTCAAGATGGTTTTTTGACAGTAGTGGGATAATTATGCAGGTCTGCTGGTTTTGTGTGAGATTCTTGATAACTATCTTTTTTCTAAGTTTTTGAAGGCTTGGATATATGATTCTGATATATGATTTCTTTGGTTATTTGTGTTATAACAGTTTTCCCTCTCTTGTTTACGTTACAGGCTGGAAGTTTTGAAAATGCTTTCCCTCTTCTTGGGCATTCTGCACTAGACTGTCATCTCCAATTTGTTTCTATTCTTCTTTTATGTTTTTATTTTTACTGGCTATATTTTACAGTTTGTCTTGTATCTCTTTTCTTGCCTATGCCAAGCCTGTAAAACCCACACTTCTCCCTCTCTTTTTCTCTCTCAGTACAACTTTGACAAAAATATGATAGGCTGTACTTTCTGAAATTGCAAATGGCCAGAAAATGATGAAAATGGAATGTCCACATTGCTTGCATATGTAGTTAAACTGCATGTTTTTGACTTTTAATGCAATAGCTTGTTTTGTTTTCTACTGTGTGGCCATTGGTTTACGTTGGCATGCTTGCATATGTTGAGATCATGCAGGGACTTTGTATACTGTATGTTTTTTTTGAAATATGCATTTGGATTTTGAAAAATGCAATTAATTTAAAACATGCAATTTTGGACAAAAATAAACTTGTGCATTCATTTAAAAAATTCCTTTCTTTTTTGTGAACCGGGAGAAATCCCGTGATTTGCAAAAAAGAGTAACTGATTCCGGCCATTGCGTTTAATGATGAACCTTAAATAATTTCGCTTTTTAATTATTTATTCGAATTCTAATCTCTTTTAATTTTGCAGGTAACATCAAGTGAGCAGACAAAAACGCATTGGATCGGAAGTTTTAGAATTAGGAATATTAGATTAATTTTTTTATTTCATTTTAGCTTTGTAAATTTATTATTGTAATTTTGTTGTAATAGATTACAATGTTTACATAATAATTGTACAATTAGAAAAAATGAATAAAAAATCCAATACTCGCCAATTAATTTCTTCTTCCTCTTTAATTATTTATTTTATCGTTTACAATTCTTTCATCGTATAATAATTGAAAACGAATTTCAACTACCTACATTCAGAATAATAAACAGATAAATAAATAATTAACATTGATCAATTAATAGCCTCAATTATTTAATTCATCATCCATAACTTTCTAAATTATAATAATTAAAATAGGGTTTCAATTATTTAACTTAGAATGACAAATGATTAAATAATCGTTATTGACCAATGAACTTTTCCGAATATTTATTATATTATTCATAAACCTTTAAATTATGTAATAACTAAGAATGAATTCCAGTTATTTAAATTTAAGATAGTGAGTAATGAATAAATACTGTCCGCACAATTAATGCGCCTCTTCTCTAATGTTTATTTTATTATCTATACATCTTTAAACTACATAATAATCGAAAACGAATTTCAATTATTTAAATTTAAGATAATAAATAATTAATAAACATCATTTTAGCACGAATCGATTAAATGATTTAATGTTCAACATAAATAGCTCTTGGCCTGAAAAAAGTTATGAATTTTAAAATCGATGGATCAAAACACTTGTAATGTAATGATGCAGGTAGGAGACGATATCTTAGGTCAAAATTTGGGGTACAACAGCTGCCCCTATTTAAGTTTCTTCTATCCGGAGATATGAAGATTGAAATCTTCGTTTCGACGAGATTGAAGGTACTTAAATACATAACTACGCAAATTTTGTCCTAAGATGCCGTCGTCATGTTTGATATGAATGCAGCGATCGAACTCACAGAGAAAGATATTGTATGAAACAAGACACTGTTGGGGGAATCGAACACCAACAAAGCACAGCGGCATGGATTATACATTACTGGGGAAACAAGCTATCGACTTCAAACGACAGACTCCTGACAGCGAATAAAATCGAGGGAATACAACCTCTAACCCTAACAAAGAGAGCATCTTGCATAGGCCATAACAGATCATTGATCCAAAACAGTGAGTCCGCAACTCAAGGTCGATGGTAGACAGAGAGTATCAAATTGCTGATAACTGATTACCGACTTCTGGAGGTATAGATTCGTAACAGACTTCTCTGCTAGATTTTCAGAGATATACTCATTAATGCTGAGGTAATAAGATTGTAGATACGAAGGTTGTTCAAATAAAGAAAACTGCCATTTGTTGTTGTCCAGAGAAAATACCGATAACATACAAGCTGCTCAAATAAAGAAGCTGCCGCTTGTTGTTGTCCAAAGAAAATACCGATAACATACAAGCTGCTCAAATAAAGAAGCTGCCGCTTGTTGTTGTCCAAAGAAAATACCGATAACATACAAGCTGCTCAAATAAAGAAGCTGCCGCTTGTTGTTGTCCAAAGAAAATACCGATAATATACAAGCTGCTCAAATAAAGAAGCTGCCGCTTGCTGTATTCCAGAAAAGTAGTAACGTACCGATAACTCATGAAGAGTTTGCTGCTTGTCGCTTTCAGAAAAATAAAAATGACGCACTAGTAGCTCGTGAAGAACTGCCGCTCGGCGCTTTCAAAAAGTAGATAACGCACTAGTAGCTCATGAAGAACTGCTGCTCGGCGCTTTCAAAAAGTAAATGACGCACTAGTAGCTCATGAAGAACTGCTGCTCGGCGCTTTCAACAAGTAAACGTACAAGTTGCTCATGAAGAGCTGCCGCTTGTCGTTTTCCAACGGTGTCTATAACGTACAAGTTGCTCATGAAGAGCTGCCGCTTGTCGTTTTCCAACGGTGTCTATAACGTACAAGTTGCTCATGAAGAGCTGCCGCTTGTCGTTTTCCAATGGTGTCTATTACGTACAAGTTGCTCATGAAGAGCTGCCGCTTGTCGTTTTCCAAAAACAAACAGGAGGAAATTGCGATGATACTGGCAGAGAATAAAATCCTCGTCAAAGAGAACCCTGAATCATTCCTTCCCGAGGAGATCATATACTTTAACGTGCAAAATAAATGCACCAACTGTCTGGGTCGCGATTTCATTGGAGAAAATCAAAGAGATAGTCTATGCAAGAGGCAGCAACTTCATCCAGGGATAACCTAGAAAGAAAGCAGTCAAACAAGACTCCACCCGATGAGAAAGTAACTCAATTGGGGAATTCATCGTATTCAGAAATGGGCAAGGTAGGCTTAACAAAATCATCCATGAGGATTAGCTCAGTTGGGGAATTTAGAAAAGAAACACATTTTCTGCCTAAGCTAACTTTCTACCTGGAAAGAACATATGTACGTTGTTCGAATAAACAAAGTACGACCCAAAATCAACGGCAAATATGGATATGCATGCTGATATGAGTGTAAATGAGTAAATGAATGTTATGCTGACAAAACAGACAGACGGAACAAGATGGAGATAACAAGACGTCACAGCAAAATAGATACTCGGCCAATCTTGAAAAGACGGAAGATAAACGGAACTGGAAACACAAAGCAACGTCGGAGGGTATCACGCTACAAGGTCCAAGTCTTCTGAGGAGAAAAGCATCCAAATCCAATCTTCTAACACCAATAGACCACGGTATGAGACAAAGCGTACTAAACTTCAGAAATTGCCCAAATAGAGATAGCCAAAACAATGCTCAACTGGAACAGCTGGGGAGTCACCAAACTTAGTACCACGAGAAACGCAAGTTTACACAACCAACACCTTATGACGATTTCGAAACGAAACATGCTCATCATGCAAGGATAAACTACTGTACTGCTTTGCATTTCATGCCTTGTCCATCCTTGGAACAAACTGTTAACATTCCTTTCGTTATTCACGACACATTTTTTTAAAATAAGAACATTTTAATTAAATTTGTTTCAAGTATTTCCATAAAAATTAAAATTTTGCCCACAAAAGGTAAATGCTCAAATTTCATTAATAAGAGGTAGTTCGCTAACAATGCGACTCCAACGGTTTACAAAAGCTTGGGGAAATAATACATGAAATAAAAGGTCATACAAAAACAATGATCACTATTCTCCCTAACAACTTTGAATTCCAGAATGTGCTCAGATGCCAAGACTGATTTGACCAGAAGTTTGCCTAAGCGAAATACTTCTTGACTGCATCGGCGTTCAAGGGACGTGGGAGTTCTTCACCGTCCATATTGGTGAGAATCATGGCACCTCCAGAGAAAACTTTCTTAACGACATACGGTCCTTCGTAATTCGGAGCCCACTTGCCCCTAGAATCAGGTTGGAAAGATAATATCTTCTTGAGCACAAGGTCACCTTCTCTGAACTCGCGCGGTCGAACCTTCTTATCAAAAGCCTTCTTCATCCTTTGCTGGTACAACTGACCATGACACAAAGCTGTCAATCTCTTCTCTTCAATTAAATTCAACTGATCATATCTACTTTGACACCATTCAGCCTCAGAAAGTTTAGCTTCCATCAACACTCTCAGAGACGGAATCTCAACCTCCACGGGGAGTACTGCTTCCATACCGTAAACTAGGGAAAATGGGGTTGCACCTGTAGAAGTTCGAACTGAAGTACGGTATCCGTGTAAAGCAAACGGAAGCATCTCATGCCAGTCTTTATAAGTTACCACCATCTTCTGGACAATCTTCTTGATATTCTTGTTAGCAGCTGCAACAACCCCATTCATCTTCGGTCTGTAAGGAGAAGAATTATGATGTTCGATCTTGAACTCTTCACAAAGTTCTCTCATCATCTTGTTATTCGAATTCGAACCATTATCAGTGATGATCTTGCTCGGGATGCCGTATCGACAAATGATTTGATTCTTGATAAATCTGACTACCACCTGTCTGGTTATATTAGCATAAGATGCGGCTTCCACCCATTTAGTAAAATAATCAATCGCTACCAAGATGAAACGATGGCCATTTGAAGCTTTGGGTTCAATCATTCCAATCATGTCAATGCCCCACATAGAGAAAGGCCAAGGTGAAGATATGACATTGAGGAGAGTCGGCGGCACGTGTATCTTGTCCGCATAAATCTGGCATTTATGACATTTCTTCACATACTTGCAGCAATCAGATTCCATTGTCATCCAATAGTAACCAGCTCTTAACATCTTTCTAGCCATTACATGTCCATTGGCATGAGTGCCAAAGGATCCTTCGTGCACTTCTTGCATCAGCATGTCTGCTTCACGTCTGTCTACACATCTGAGCAAGACCATGTCGTAACTCCTCTTATACAAAACTTCTTCATTGAGAAAGAAACTGCTTGCTAATCTTCTCAACGTCTTCCTATCTTTATTGGATGCCCCAGGCGGGTACTCTTGAGTTTGAAGAACACGTTTGATGTCATAGAACCACGGTTTGTCGTCGGTGACCTCTTCCACTGAAAACACATGAGCAGGTCTGTCAAGGCGCATAACTCGGATTGTAGGCACGTCGTTCCAATCATTCACTTGAAACATTGAAGACAAAGTAGCTAAAGCATCAGCCATTTGATTCTCGTCTCTAGGGATATGATGTAATTCCACCTTGTTAAAGAAAGTTAACAACCTTCTAGCGTAGTCTCTGTAAGGGATCAAACCAGGATGACGAGTTTCCCATTCTCCTTTGATCTGATTAATCACCAATGCCGAATCTCCATAAATATCAAGAATTTTAATCCTTAGATCCACTGCTTCTTCGAGACCCATAATACATGCCTCATATTCCGCCATGTTGTTCGTACAATCAAACTTCAGTCTCGCCGTAAATGGGATATGAGTGCCTCGGGGAGTGACGATGATTGCCCCAATTCCATTTCCATAAGAATTCACAGCTCCGTCAAATATTAAACCCCAACGGGATTCAGGATCAGGTCCTTCTTCAGGTAACGGCTCTTCACAATCTTTAGCTTTCAAGTACATAACATCTTCATCTGGGAAATCAAACTTGATGGATTGATAATCTTCAATTGGTTGGTGAGCCAAATGATCGGCTAAAATACTCCCTTTGATCGCTTTCTGAGTGTGGTACTCAATGTCATATTCAGATAACAACATCTGCCAACGGGCTATCCTTCCGGATAAGGCGGGCTTCTCAAAGATATACTTGATCAGATCCATTTTGGAGATCAACCAAGTAGTGTGATTAATCATATACTGGCGTAGACGGCGAGCAGCCCAAGCTAAAGCACAACAGGTTTTCTCAAGCAAAGAGTATCGAGACTCACAGTCTGTGAATTTCTTACTCAAATAATATACAGCATGTTCCTTTCTTCCAGTCTCATCTTGTTGACCAACCACACATCCCATGGAGTCTTCCAATATAGTCAGGTACATAATCAAAGGTCTTCCTTCCACCGGAGGAATCAAAATGGGAGGTTCAAGCAAATATTCTTTGATGCTATCAAAAGCTCTCTGACAATCTTCTGTCCACACACATCCTCGGTTCTTTCGGAGAAGCTTGAAAATCGGCCCACAGGTAGCAGTCATATGAGATATAAATCTAGAAATGTAGTTCAGTCTCCCAAGGAATCCTCTTACTTGTTTTTCCGTCTTGGGTGCGGGCATTTCCCGAATAGCCTTGACTTTATCCGGATCTACTTCAATGCCTTTCTGACTGACAATGAAACCCAGAAGTCTTCCAGAACGAACACCAAAAGTGCACTTGTTGGGATTCAGACGGAGTTTATACTTTCTCAAACGCTGGAATAACTTCACCAAATGTTCCAAATGATCTTCCTCAGTCTGCGATTTGGCAATCATGTCATCAACATACACTTCAATCTCCTTATGCATCATGTCATGGAACAAAGCAGTCATGGCCCTTTGGTATGTTGCACCAGCATTCCTCAAACCAAACGGCATAACCCGATAACAAAATGTTCCCCAAGGTGTAATGAAAGCGGTCTTCTCCATATCATATGGTGCCATCTTGATTTGATTGTAACCAGAAAAACCATCCATGAAAGAAAAGACTTTGAACTTGGCGGTACTGTCGACCAATACGTCAATATGAGGTAATGGGAAATCATCCTTCGGACTAGCTCTATTCAGATCTCTGTAGTCTACACACATCCGAACCTTGCCATCTTTCTTAGCAACAGGCACGATGTTGGCTAACCACTGAGGATAGACCGACGTAACAAGGAAACCTGCGTTGATCTGCTTCTGAACCTCCTCTTTGATCTTGTCAGCCATGTCAGGACGAGTCCTTCTCAACTTCTGCTTGATCGTTGGACACTCGGGTCTCAACGGTAAACGATGCTCCACAATGTCGTTGTCCAAACCTGGCATATCTTGGTAAGACCAAGCAAACACATCAACATACTCTTTGAGAAGCTCCACCATTTTCTCTTTAACTTCTGGGATAAGCAATGCTCCGACTTTGACTTCCTTTCTATCTTCTTCATCACCCAAGTTGACCAACTCTAAAGGCTCTTCAAATGGTTGAATAATCTTCTCATCATGCTCAAGCAAACGGGAAATCTCAACAGGAACCTCTTCATCATCCTCTTCTTCGGCTCTGAACACAGGGAATTCAAAGTTGGGAGAGGGCATAGGATCATTGTTTTCGATGGTTAAGTCATGGACTAATCTGCACATATGATTATGCTTTATTTTAGAAATCGCTTTGTGCAAATAAAACAAAATGTTATTAATTAATTTTCATTGTTATTTCCCAGAAAAAGTGAAAAATAAAACAGCAGTGGACAAAATAACATTTTTATTCATTAAAGGGGAAATACTTGAAACAAAAAGCCCAGACATTTCTCTTTTGCCTTGGGCAGAGCAAAAGGAGTTATTTTCATAGCCCGACACAAAATACGTTTCGCCTTGGGCAGAGCGAATTTTTCAAAGGAAAATAAACAAAACATTACTCGGAAATGTGCATAACCACAGGAACATCAACAACTATCCAGTTTTGGCAAGCCAATCCAGACGTCACAAACACGGGCAAATCCTCCTCGGAATCATCATCTATGATAGCATCAACCTCAGGATGTACAAACCCTGCACTTCGGAAAACCTCTTGAATCGGACGAACAACCACCTCCTTCTTGACCCTTGCAGATAAAGGACGAAAACCCAGACCTTCCCCAGACTTGTTCTCGTGTAATGTCAACACCTGGCCCCATCCTTCGGCCGAACCACTTTCCACCACTCGCCGCGCATCCTCAAAAGAAGAGATGGATGCCCCTTGCTTCTTCACTGTATTCTTAGCAACAGATAAGCCTTGGAACTGGGTCCCCACATCCTCGTCAGCATCAATAAAAGAAAACGATGATAAATGGCTTACCACCATAGCCTGCTCTCCCCCAATCATCACTAGCTTCCCATGTCTTACAAACTTTAGTCTTTGATGGAGCGTAGAGGTGACTGCCCCGACATCATGGATCCAGGGACGACCCAATAAACAGCTGTAGGCAGCACGAATATCCATCACTTGGAAAGTGATTTGAAAAGTATGGGGACCAATCACTATGGGAAGATCCACTTCACCAATAACTGTCTTCCTGGAACCATCAAATGCTTTAACAATTACTCCACTAGGCCTCATAGGAGCACCTGGATATGAAAGTCGAGACAGCGTAGTCTTGGGAATCACATTCAACGACGAGCCTGTATCCACCAACACACTTGATAAGGTATCGTTTCCACAACTTACTGAAATGTGCAAAGCCATATTATGGTTTCTCCCCTCCTCCGGGAGTTCTTCGTCACTGAAACCCAGATTGTTACACGAAGTTATATTTCCCACAATCCCATCAAACTGATCAACTGTCACATCATGGTCTACGAACGCCTGGTCCAAGACCTTCATCAAAGCTTCTCTATGTGCACCAGAATCTCTCAATAAGGCAAGCAAGGAAATCTTGGAAGGTGTTTGCAAAAGCTGGTCCACAATCTTATACTCACTCCTTTTGATAAGCTTTAGGATCTCATCCTCTTCAGGGTGAGGGATAGGTTCACTGGATCGGCCTATCTCAACCCTTGGTTCAACATTTCTTACGGGAATTTCCGCCGGTATGGGCCTCCTAACTTGAACTTCTGGTCTCCTCGACGGTACTGCTGCAAAAACACGCCCACTTCTTGTAACTCTACTCACATCGGCAATGTTAACAAAAGACAGTCTGGTTGGTATAGGGACTTCTACCCCATTCTCAATCATTGTGGCGTTATACTTGTACGGCACAGCTTGGTCTGAGCTGTAAGGCACAGGGCCAGGTGGGTAAATAATCAAAGGATCAACAGACGCAGTTTGACTGTTATAAGCAATCTCCACTGATTCTGGCAAATTAAATTGTGGTGTGATAACATTCACTTCATCTTCCGGATTTCGGTCATAGGTAATAGTGATAATTCTCTGATCTAGCAACTTCTGAATATCCTCCTTCACAATAGGACAATCATCCTCTCTTGAACAAAACTCACAAACGTCATAATCATGCTGGTGCCTAACAAAGGCAAGTCTTCTCAAACTCTGATGTAACCTGATCAATGATTCTCTTATGTGCTCGACTTGAAAAACTCGGAACTTCCCCGGACAACCTTCCACCATATTCACTGAAGCTGCCCCATGTCGAGGCAAAGGGTTATCTCTAACATTTGGATTAAAATCCTTAAAAGACAAGATACCATTCTTAATTAATCTCTGTACGTCCGCCTTCAGAGCAAAGCAATTCTCAAGGTTATGCCCCAGCGACCCTTGATGATATTCACAGAATTGATCCGCCTTGTACCACGGAGAAGCACTGTTCGGTGCGACAGGAGGAGGCTTTGTTGTGATGAGATTCTTTCTGATGAGAGCAGGGAACAATTCAGTATACGTCATAGGAATGGCATCGAACTTCGGTTTTCTGGGTGAACGGTTCTGATTGTTGAACGGATAAGCCTGTTGTCGAGGCTGCTGCTGAAATGGCCGTGGTTGAGTTGGCGGGATTTGATGAGCTGGGGTCATCAAAGCTGGGCGGACAGCCGGAGTGACTGCCGCAACGTGAGAGTAACCTCTCTTAGGCCTACCTGGAAACAAAGCACTGACATCCTGCTCTTTTCTTTTCGGGAAAACACTTCCAAACTTCTTCGCACTGCTAGACGGACTCCCTTCTTTAACCAAACGCCCTTCGCGAATCCCCTCCTCTAATCGCATGCCCATGCTTACCATTTCGGTGAAGTCACTGGGTGCGCTGGCTATCATTCTTTCATAGTAAAAGGATCCTAAAGTCTTCAAAAATATCTTAGTCATCTCTTTCTCCTCAAGAGGTGGATAGATTTGAGCAGCAATTTCACGCCACCTCTGGGCGTATTCCTTAAAAGATTCTCGGTCTCTCTGTGACATCGCCCGGAGTTGATCCCTGTCCGGCGCCATGTCAACGTTGTACTTGTACTGATGGACAAAGGCTTCACTAAGATCGTTAAAGTTGCGGATTCGAATGCTGTCTAAACCCATATACCACTTTAGAGCAGCACCCGTCAAACTGTCTTGAAAATAATGAATCAACAAATCATGATCATCGGAGTACGTAGACATCTTCCTCACGTACATTATCAAATGACTTCTAGGACACGAATCACCCTTATATCTCTCAAAGTCTGGCACTTTGAATTTCGCTGGAATCTTGACATTCGGAACTAAACAAAGGTCATGTGTACTCTTCCCAAACAAATCCTTCCCTTTCAATGCTCTAAGCTCCTTCTGCATTTCCTGGAACTGATCCTGAAATTCTTCCATTCTATCAAAAAGACCCAAACTTTCAGCGGGCTCGGCAGGATAAATTGGTTCATTCAAGTATGGCACGGAGTGGACCACAGAAGCAACGGTTGTCATAATTGGTTGCGGAAAAGGTGTTACAGACGGAATTACTGGCGGCATGGCAGTTGTCTCTGGTTGAGGAAGAGACAATGCAGGCTGAAATATAGGTTGTACGGCAGGCTGATACCCCTCTGGCACAAAGTTGTAAGGCATTCCCCACGGAAAACCTTTCGGCATCTGATGTTGAAGCGGAGAGTTGATTTGAGTTACGGAGGCAGGAACTGTGACAATCTCGGAAACCACTGGAGTTGAAGTCTGAATCTCGGCAGTTGTAGTCGATGGCTGATTCTGAACAGCTACCAAACTTTCCACTAACGCAGTTAACTTTTCCATCTCGACACGAAGTGTAGCAACTTCCCCACGAAGCTCATGATTTTCCTGTTCCAAATCTTCCATTTTCCTCTGACGATTGGCCCGAGTGTCGTATCGGTGAGACAGCTTGACAACCTTCGGTGGAAAAAGAACAAGGATGAGACTCTAGAAAACATGTGAGGTGGAATGTGAAATGATGCATGCAAATGATGACTCATTTTGAAAGTTTTTTCAAGGAACTTTGATAATTTTGCATACATCAATGGTAAAGGAATTTGGAACAACAAAAACTCAATCCATTAATCGAAAGCGATAAATTACAACTTACAATTTGGAACAGTAAATTACAACCTTGGGATAACAAATCCAATAATGAAAGCAATAAATTACAACTTCGAAACATGAGAACCATAATAAAGTGATAAATTACAATTCTAAAACATGAAAGTAGTAAATTACAACTTTGGAGCATGAAGCCCAAAATAAAATAATAAATTACAACTTTGGAACATGAAGCCCTTTTACATAGTTTTACAAAATGACATCAATAAAATAAACTAAAAGCTAAAGCTCACTCGGAATCCTCAGATGACGGACCAAACACCAGCTGTAATCGGAGCTTCTTGATCTTTTCTTCGTAAAAGTCTTCCATATCCTTCTTTTCCGCTATCAGTCGATCGATGATTTCTTCCTGCGGATTAGGAACGAGAGCCACGCTTACCGAACCCTCCCTTTTTCTTTTCCTTTCACTCGCATACTTCTTCAGTAAGGCATCCTTCTGACGAAGTTTCTCATCGTGGTCAACGAAACGGCCGTCTTGAATAAGCAGCAACTCCTTCTTTTCTTTCAGCTGTCGAGTCAGGACTCGATTCTCATATTCAGACATATGGTACTTTTCCTTCCAAGCATCCCTCTCGGACTTCATCCTAGCCAGGTTTCCTTGATATTCTCCTACATCCGCGATAGGGATAACAACAGATGATGGTGCGATGGCAGGGAATAAAGGTTTCTCAAGTTTATATGGCATCTTGAGAGCACAAGCCCTAGCACGGACCCACTGCAGGTAAGGTTCCAAAGAAACGGCACCTCTATGTCCCAGCATATCTCTCCCTTTCTTGTGGATATGGCGCCAAGCTCCTTCAATCTCCCTCTTAGCAGCCTGATGATCTTGTCCTTCCTGAAGAAAGAAACCACTCACATGGATACTGTTCGGCTTATCTCTCATTGGGTACCCTAACTGACGGCGCGCTAGAACAGGGTTGTAGTTGATTCCACCCCTCATACCGAGAAGAGGTACGTTAGGAAAAGCACCACAACTATCAATGATCTCCACGTCATGGTAAACTCGATTGTACCAGTCAATATCGAAATGAGTGAGAGCCATAATCTTTGGCGCCCAACGCGGTTCTTTCTCGAGATCCCAGAAAGCATCGGACGCAGGTAAATGCGAGACGTACCACTGATACAGCAACGGCACACAACAAATAATCATCCCTCCTTGATAAGAGTTTCGAAGATGGATGGAGTAATAAGTATCCCCTAGCAGCGTAGGGACCGGATTTCCAATCAGGAAAATTCTGATGGCGTTGATATCCACAAATTTATCAACGTTAGGGAATAGGAAAAGACCATATGCGAGTAAAGCAAACACGTCCTCGAAGGCAACAGTATCCTTTGTATCAGCAAAGTAACGAGCTTTCTTCAACAGAAACTGCGTCGGCAAACCCCGGATTCCTCCTTTCGTAGTCATATTCTCCTCTATCTCTGACTTCTTCAGGTGGGTGATTGTTGCTATCTCGTGGGATTTAGGCTCCTCTTCTAATCCAGAAAAAGGAACACGGTCGGCGATCGGCAAACCAAGAATATAGGAGTACTCCTCTAAAGTAGGCATCAACTGATAATCCGGGAAGGTGAAACATCGGTACAAGGGATCATAGAACTGAACCAACGTGTTCAGGATGCCTTTCTTCATCTTGCGCTTCATGAGCGGTACGATGGACCCATACTTCTTCTGAAAATCTGTCGGACTCTCTATCTTCGGAATCAAACTCTTTAGTTCTTCAATCTCGGGCTCCTTGAAGCTAAAGCTTCGAGTATTTCTCCTTCCAAGTTCCATAATATCCTGAGACGTTTTCAAAAATCACTCCAAAGTTCCTTGAAAAACAAACTTTTTACAAAGATGTTGATGAATGCATGAATGAATGATAATGCAACAGTCACATACAAGTTTGCAAACATGGGGTTCAAAGGTTCAACGTTCAGCATGGAGTCGAGGGTAAAGCCCACCCAAAGGTATGTACTAACGTTTCAATCACACCTGTAAGACAAGGTTCTAAGAGTTCCCAGAGTCTACATCCCTCCTTCGGATATTACCAACGTCTTGATTACTCAATAATTAGCAATATTCTCAAGAGAAACTCGTCCGAGCGTAGCATCGCGTAACAACTACTTCCGAATTACTCCGTTATAGTCTCCGCGCTACACCTAAAAAGGCCAAGATGGGTTGGGGTTCTATGGTCCTCAATTTCTCGGGCTCCTAGGTCGAAAATAATAATGTCTTCCCAATTACTCGGTAAACAAATATTAAGTTCAAGAGGGCCTTCCATTGAGTGGGGGATCTCATGCCTCCTTCTTCGGGATTACTCCCTCAAAGTTAACATGACTGTACCGCCCGTCCTATTCCTTAAGTGTTACTTAATCCGGGTATAGGATTCGTCCTTTGCAAAAAAACCCAAACACCCCAATCTAAACACATAATCAAGCAAATCAAATAATAATAAAACAGATAAAGCAAATTAGGCTTAACCCACTTAGGGATGGACCAGCAAGAGGTCAATCTATCCCCAGCAAAGTCGCCAATTTTGTAGCGATAAAAAATGTAGCGGGGTAAATCGGAGATCGAATTATTGATTAATTCGTCTCACAAAAGCAAGAGTCGCCACCGTGCTTTATTGTTTCCAAAGGAAAAGGGAAAAGAGCGAAATAAAACCCTAAATATGCAATGTAAATAATAAAAAAAATACAAAGCGTTTTTGAAAAGAGATCTTATGGTTCGGGGGTTGGTTATACAATGGGAAGGTACTAGCACCCAATGCATCTATAGTACTCTATAGGAACCTTTTGAAATATCTGTTTTATTTAAAATTGATTGCTTGATTGAAAATAAATCGTTTTGGCCGAAACGGGATACGGACGGTTTTTTGAAGATACGACGACCTAATGTCGAAGTTTTTGCTTAAAGGGCATAAATTTTGAAAAGGGTGAATATTTGAGGAAAAATTATCCTAAGTTTTAATGAAATGCGAAAGTTCGCGCAGTTAGACTTGAGGACATGAAGTCAACAAATTTACTGTTTTTTCCTTTGGATTTAAGCATAAACCGAATAAACAAATAAATAAATACACGGACAAAATATGCGAATAACGATTAAATAACGATAATTTAAATGATAGACTAAATGATGCAAATAATGCGTTTTTTATGATTTTTTGTTTAATGTTAACGGGACGAAAGTATTTTTTTACGCATTTTGATAGGGATAAAAAGCAAGAGAATTATTTAACGAGGACGTAATGTTTTTTAGTTTTAAGTCATTAAGTTTTTCGATATATTTTGATATTAATATTAATAAAGCAAGAAAACGAATTAATAAAATATTTTTAAGTTTTTTTTTATTTTTTATATGTTTTAGAGTTTTTGTTTGATAACGATGTAAGAGGAGAATTAATTAAAAAAAATAAAATGTCTACATTCTTAAATTCTATATTTTTGTATGTATAAAAATACTTATTTAAAAGATTAAGGGTTTCTAATATTAAATTAAAAGTTATTAATTTACCCTAATGAAGTAAAATTAAAACTCTTAAATTAAATCCAAAATTAAACTAAGAGGTCAACTAATTAATAAAAACCTAGTTAGACATATCTTTTGTTTTTTTTTTATTATACTTATCAATTAATTAACATAAATAATAACTCTAAAAAAGGATTAGAAAAAAAAATAGAAAGATAAAAGAGTGTATCAAAATAAAGAAACAAGTAAAAGGCATATGGGCTAGATGGTGGAAGCCCATACAGAATCCAAAGTGGGGGGTGCAGGAACAAAAACGCGTGGGCTTGGAGAAAATGGGGTGAGGCCCATCAGTTTGACAAAGTGTATTAGGGTTAGTTTTGTGTTTAACAAAATGGGATTAGGGTTCTGCTAGGCAGAAACGGCGCGTCTCTTATTCTCTTTGATCTTCTTCGCGTTTTCTTCTCCACATTTGCCTCTGAATTTGCTATCTCTTCTTGCCATGGCCACCCACTCCAACTCCTCTTCCCTCCAGCCGAACGAAAGAGAGGACAGCTACAGATTCGGTAAAAACGCGATTCAACTCGTTAACGCTTAATTCGTTTTTTTTTGCATGTTGATTCTGATTTCAAGATTCTTATTCTGTTTGATCTTTATTGTTGATTCTTAATGTTGATTGTTAATGTTTGATTGAGGTACCATAGAAGTAAAAGGGAGAAGGAACCGTTACCTAGGTGGAGACGAAGGAGGAGGTCGGGGGCGAAGGAGGCCAGGCGGCGAGGAGAGGAGAAGTGCGAGCTCGCTTTGGTGACCGGTATTACGCGATTTCCTTCTTCTTCTTGTTGATACTGTACTGTGATCTTTTCCCTTCTTCGTTTGCCTTGGTACTGTATTTCTGTTTCTCTTCTTCTTCTACCTTAATATTGTGCTTCTGTTTCTCTTCTTCTTCTTAACCGTGCTGCTGTACGATGTGCATTGGCCTGTGATAACGTTTTTTTTTAGGCTTTGAATTGTATGCTTTGAATGGCCAGTGATGGTAACACTGAGGCCTTGTTCGTTGCCTTAGAAGTTGGTTCTGGCTTGGATCGTTTCAGGTTTTTTTTGATTGATGATGTTCAGGCTTGAGTAAATAAATTTGACATGTTCATGAGTATGGTGGTTTCGTGTTGGTTGGACAGGTTGATGGAAACAGGGGCATAGGTCTCTTTGTTGCTAGGCCATATTGATGGTGTGGTTTGAATTGGTTCTTTGTGTGAGATTGTTTTTGATATCTCTTTGACAATAGGATGATGATGTTGGCTTGAATGGCTCAATCAGTTTTTCAAAGTTTAGGCCATATGGTCAAGATGGTTTTTTGACAGTAGTGGGATAATTATGCAGGTCTGCTGGTTTTGTGTGAGATTCTTGATAACTATCTTTTTTCTAAGTTTTTGAAGGCTTGGATATATGATTCTGATATATGATTTCTTTGGTTATTTGTGTTATAACAGTTTTCCCTCTCTTGTTTACGTTACAGGCTGGAAGTTTTGAAAATGCTTTCCCTCTTCTTGGGCATTCTGCACTAGACTGTCATCTCCAATTTGTTTCTATTCTTCTTTTATGTTTTTATTTTTACTGGCTATATTTTACAGTTTGTCTTGTATCTCTTTTCTTGCCTATGCCAAGCCTGTAAAACCCACACTTCTCCCTCTCTTTTTCTCTCTCAGTACAGCTTTGACAAAAATATGATAGGCTGTACTTTCTGAAATTGCAAATGGCCAGAAAATGATGAAAATGGAATGTCCACATTGCTTGCATATGTAGTTAAACTGCATGTTTTTGACTTCTAATGCAATAACTTGTTTTGTTTTCTACTGTGTGGGCATTGGTTTACGTTGGCATGCTTGCATATGTTGAGATCATGCAGGGACTTTGTATACTGTATGTTTTTTTTGAAATATGCATTTGGATTTTGAAAAATGCAATTAATTTAAAACATGCAATTTTGAACAAAAATAAACTTGTGCATTCATTTAAAAAATTCCTTTCTTTTTTGTGAACCGGGAGAAATCCCGTGATTTGCAAAAAAGAGTAACTGATTCCGGCCATTGCTTTTAATGATGAACCTTAAATAATTTCGCTTTTTAATTATTTATTCGAATTCTAATCTCTTTTAATTTTGCAGGTAACATCAAGTGAGCAGACAAAAACGCATTGGATCGGAAGTTTTAGAATTAGGAATATTAGATTAATTTTTTTATTTCATTTTAGCTTTGTAAATTTATTATTGTAATTTTGTTGTAATAGATTACAATGTTTACATAATAATTGTACAATTAGAAAAAATGAATAAAAAATCCAATATTCGCCAATTAATTTCTTCTTCCTCTTTAATTATTTATTTTATCGTTTACAATTCTTTAATCGTATAATAATTGAAAATGAATTTCAACTACCTACATTCAGAATAATAAACAGATAAATAAATAATTAACATTGATCAATTAATAGCCTCAATTATTTAATTCATCATCCATAACTTTCTAAATTATAATAATTAAAATAGGGTTTCAATTATTTAACTTAGAATGACAAATGATTAAATAATCGTTATTGACCAATGAACTTTTCCGAATATTTATTATATTATTCATAAACCTTTAAATTATGTAATAACTAAGAATGAATTCCAGTTATTTAAATTTAAGATAGTGAGTAATGAATAAATACTGTCCGCACAATTAATGCGCCTCTTCTCTAATGTTTATTTTATTATCTATACATCTTTAAACTACATAATAATCGAAAACGAATTTCAATTATTTAAATTTAAGATAATAAATAATTAATAAACATCATTTTAGCACGAATCGATTAAATGATTTAATGTTCAACATAAATAGCTCTTGGCCTGAAAAAAGTTATGAATTTTAAAATCGATGGATCAAAACACTTGTAATGTAATGATGCAGGTAGGAGACGATATCTTAGGTCAAAATTTGGGGTACAACACTCTCCTCAGGGTTTCCATACGCCCTTCACCACTAGATTATGTTTTGAATGTACCAACAACATCACAGAATATGAAGCGTGCATCATGGGTATCAAATCTGCTATTTTTATGAGAATCAAGTTCTTAAACGTATATGGGGACTGAGCCTTGGTGATCAGTCAAATCAAGGGAGAATGGGATACGAAGCACCTGAATATCATTCCTTAATGGGAACATGTGTTGACTCTAATCCCGTACTTAAAGGAAATCATCTTTGAGCACATTCCACGAGACTAGAATCAATTGGCAGACACATTAGCTACCATGTCATCCATGTTCAAAGTCAAATGGGACAATGAAGCTCCTCAAATTACTATTGAGAGACTAGATGACCTGGAACATTGCTACAAAGTTGATACTCATTGAGTAGAAGAAAAGCCTTGGTGTCACGAAGTAAAAAGATATCTCGAGGCTCAAGAGTACCCCGAAGGGGCATCTATCAATGATAAGAAATTTCTATAGAGGTTCTCTGCTATGTTCTTCCTGGGCAACGAAATTTTATACAAGCACAGCCATGATTCGACTCCGCTTCATTGTGTAGACAAGAAGGAAGCAGAGAAGATTATGGAAGATATGCACAAAGGCATATTTTGTACTCATTCTACCGGACATACTATGGCTAAGAATATCCTGAGAGCGGGTTATTGGTCGACTATGGAAACCGATTTCCATCATCACTCCAGAACATGTCACAAGTGCCAGATCTATGCTGACAAAGTACACGTGCCTCTGGTTCCTCTGAGTATCTTGAATTCTCTTTGGCCATTTTCAATGTGGGGCATTGATATGATTGGAAAATTAAGCCAAATGCTTCCAATGAACATCGCTTCATTCTCGTCGCCATTAATTAATTCACCAAGTGGGTTGAAGCGGCATCGTTTGCCTTTGTTACCAAGAATATTGTGGCCCTATTCATTAAGCACAACCTTATATGTCGGTATGGCATCACCGAAAGGATTATCATGGACAATGGTACCAATCTCATCACAACTATAATCATGGAACTCTGCATGTAATTCAAGATCAAGCACCACAATTCTTATCTGTATCGACCAAAGATGAATAGCATAGTGGAAGCCGCCAATAATAACATTAAGAAGATTATACAAAAGATGACAGTGATGTATAAAGACTGGCATGAGATGATACCATTTTCTCTCCATGGCTATCACACTTCAGTACGAACATCAACTAGGGAAACCCCATTCTCTCTAGTCTATGGTATGGAAGTTGTCCTACCTGTCGAAGTTCAGATTCCTTCTCTAAGGATTCTGAAAGACGTGGATTTAAATGAAGACGAATGGATTCAGACTAGGATGGAAGCGTATGATCAGATGTATCAGAAGCGTATGATCAAAGCCTTCAACAAGAAAGTCAAGCATCGGGTACATCAGGTTGGTGACTTGGTGATAAAGCGCATCATCCTACCTCAAGGTGATCCCAGGGGAAAATGGACTCCCACCTATGAAGGGCCTTTTCTAATCAAGAAAATATTTAATGGCGGCGTAATGATACTTACCACCATGCATGGTGAAGATTTTTCGCACCCTGTGAACCCGGACATAGTCAAAAGATACTACGCATCAAAATGACTCGCTAGGTTAACTGGCCTAGGAAAAAATAAGGGCATCCCAGTGAACTAAAAAGGTTCAGGTTAAAATTAGGGATATATATATATATATATATATATATATATATATATATATATATATATATATATATATATATATATATATATATATATAAAGATTATACACCCGGCAAGTCGAAAACCTAAAAAGGCGGCTTTGGTAAAAAAGGGTATCCCGGTGGACTGAAAACCTGAAAGGGCGGTCCTGGAAAAAGTTAGGGATCGATGCATATGACTATGGCTTGTTGGATCACCTACTTACATCAAGCTTTATTACCAAACGTCAAGTTCGAATGGTACATGTGATACAGTGGTAGAACCGACTGTTCATACTGGTTTTGTGTTTATGTTTGCAAATGTTTTGGCAAGCAAGAGTCGCCACTGACTTTTCTTTTATCCAAATTAAGGAAAGGGTGAAAAGAACACAAAAAGACCTTTTCGAGAATTTTCTGAGTAAGGGGGTAAATTATGGAAAGGGAAGGTGTTAACACCCTTTCCATCTGTATTTATCTACGGGCTTTTAGATGCTGAGCTCATTTTTTAAATACCTTGTTCTTTGTGTTTTGAAAAAGTGTTTTGAAATGCCTTAGTGAAGTGATTTTCTTTGCGTTAACTCTTGTATAAGTCCTCAAGAGTGTTAACAAAGCAAATGTTTTTTGAAAGTTGTTTTTGAAATGTGTAAGTGTAAAAAGTTTGTGAGCAAGCATCCAAGAACTATCTACTTATATTCGAAAAGGTTTGTTCTTTTCCTCCTATCCTTTAGACAGTGTTATCCTACTATTAGTGAGTAGGTAGCCCTATCGTTGGATGTTTGAGGGACATTCGAAGGGACGTTTTTATAGTCACAAAAGCAACTGGGCAAAAAGTTTTAGTAACTACCCAAGGGTTCTAAGATCATATTTTTACCGAGGCAACGTCAAGGGGGTCATCGAGGGACTTATGATCTTTTTGAACCAGGGGGTAGCCACTAAAACCTCTCACATTTCGAGAGTTCTGATTATTTCCGAAGGAAACCGAAGTGGGCGTACCCTATAGGTATATATGTGCAAGTGTTCTTGTTTCATTATTTTAGTCTTTTTGTTAGGTTTGCTAGCGTTTTTATTTTAATCTATGACATACAATCCTATTAGTCATACATCTAGCAGTTAATATTAAAAGCAATAAAAAATGCAGAAAGTAAGAGTCCTACGCTATTACAACTAAATCGAAAGGCAAGAAAAATGTAAAAAAAAAGAACAAAAATAAATAGGGAAAATGAATCCTTCGATCCAGGCAGTAGACTCCTTTAATTCACCCTTCTTTTTCTATCTTTCGATTGAGCTTGGGAGCTGCGTGATTAACCTTCGGTTTCACCCTTCTCTGCTTCTTTTGATTGAGGTTGAGATCTGGCATGATCAACCTTCAATTGCACCCTTTCTTGCTTCTTTCGATTGAGGTGTGAGAAACCTTCGATCGCAACCTTCTCTGCTTCTTTCGATTAAACTATGAAGCAATATGGATCTGCAGAGCAGCATGAGTGTATATCTTTTGTTCACACCCTTTTTGTCTCTCATTTGAGTCTGTACAAGTTAGTTCCAACATATATACGGACAAGAAAAGCAGACAAACCAAGAGGGAAGAAACGAAGAACATAACTAAGAGGCTATCTACATATTATACTGAAACAAAAAGTAAGTAAAAGGCTATTTACATGTTATGCTGAAACAAAAAGATGCTAGGTCAAGAGGACTTACCTTGCCTGGAACTGGAACTTAAGTGTGGATTGGAGTTGATTGGATACTCCTGGATTCAAAAGGAGAGAGGCAAGTTTCGTGTGATTTTGTTGATTTTTGTGAGTTTTTGGTGTGCTTCTCTTAGGATGTGTATGCGTGTAAGGCAATATATGTGTATGGTTCCTGGGCTTATGTCTCCAGTGTGTGTGTATGTATGTGGTCCCCTCTTTTTTCGTGTCTGAAGCTTTCTAGTGTGCTCCTTATATAGAGGGGTTGGAGTGGACAAGAGGGAAAAGGAATAAACAACCATTAAGTTGGTGTTTTAAGGCCTTGAATAACACTTTGAAACTTTGCCAAAGACATGGTTTCTTGTCCCTTTTTGAATTTTCTATGAACCTGGAAACTTTTGACTTTCGAATACCTTCAGGCCATACTCTTAGATTGGCCTTAAGTTGCCTCATTTGAACAGAACTCTTATGTACCCTTTGAATGGACCTTCTGGATGCTTCTTCGAATTGACCTTTTGTTACTTCCTTCGAATGGAACACCTGTGCATCCTTTGAATGGAACACTTGTGCATCCTTCGAATGACCCTTTTGTGTGTCTTTCGCATAGCGTACATGTATGCCTCGTGCATTCTTCAAAAGGTTCACCAATGTGGGCTCATAATGTGGCAATCATATACTGAAAGGTTCAGAGATAGAGTTGACGCAAGCAGTTTCGAATGGAACCATTGCCCATTCGAAGCTGGCACAAAGGCACCCAATGCCTTGTGGATGTTAGCATGATAAGGTCATTGCTATGTGAATCAATGGACAGTTGAAAAGGTCTTGGCCTTGTGCATTAAAAGCAAGCACAGAGGAAGCCTTTTCCCTTGTGAATCAAAACAAACTTGTAGGGGGTTCCTGTCTTACACAGTCGAAGCCTTGTGAACTTAACTTGATTGAAAGAAGCCCATCGCCCATTGAAGACTTTGTGAACTTATATTGATCGATAGAGGCCTGGTGCCCAATCGAAGACTTGCGGACCATAGCCTGGTCAAAGGGTTTTAGATGCCCAATCGAAGCTCCTTGTCCAGATGCCAATTGAAAAACAAATTACTCAAGCGCCAATCGAAAACACCCTGTCTCAAAGCCAATCGAAGACACCTTGTTTATCTTCAAACAAAAATTATTTTCTCTAGGCAAGTGTTTGTAACCACCCATGTAAGAGAAAACCTTGGAAAACATGAAAGGGAAAATTTTGGGGTAGAACAGCTTCCCCTGTTCAATCTTCTTAAACCTGAGGATTTAGGTTGGCTTGTCTGCCTTTCGTGATCTGAAGGTGGAAGAGGATTGGATATTGCCGACAAGAAAGGGGAAGACTTGAATAGCAGACAAAGTGGAATATGACTCACTAGGAAAGAAGAGATCAGCGCTTTGGTTAACAGTTGGAATTATCCCTCGTAAGGCAGGCTCTAGTTCGACTAGCTTTTAGCTGGAACATGGTTAACCGGAGATCGTAGTCTCAATCCTAACGGCCAAGGAAAAGAATAACAAATGAAAGGTTGCAGCCATTCAGTAACACAACCCCTCCATCTTTTCCAACAAACATGAGTTGAAAGAATCCCCGGAATTAGACTACAGAAGTCAAGCCTTCTAAGAAACTAGCAAATTGACCCTCAGCTCGACCAGTCACTTGACTGTAAGAACGACTAGAAGGAGAGGACTTTGACAGCTCTATGTTTCATGAGGTCGAACTTCGAATGAGCTATACACTCTAGGAGAAAGCCACTCTACCGACAGGGTGGTCACCGACGTTTTAAGGCGCTCGCTCTAGTGAGTTAAGGTGTATGATCAGGCCTCCTACATGGTATCCCTGCCTTACATCAATTCGATAAGCTCTCACTAAGTAATTGAAGATAACTGGGATACCACTACCGATAAATCCAAGACTTCGGTTAGCCCCAATTGGTAGATAAAAAGCCTTTCTTTCTACCCTTCACCACACCATGTAGATGGGGTTCATAACTACTCCTCTTACTACAGGACGCTTACCTAGCCGCTCCGGCTCTGCCCAAACTTTTCTGGTTTACTCCAACATTCCCTACTTGTCTGACTGTTGCTGAGCTGTTTTTGGATATCAAACGGACCTCTCCAGAAGGTAATTTTAATGTAGCCCGTCTTTTGCAATCGAGTTCCCAGAAATTTGCACTCGCGTGGAATAACTCTGATGGTTGATGATGGCGGAAATGGGCTTACAGATGCCATTTGGAGAAGATGACGGAGAGTTGTCAGAGATGGGCTTAAAGATGCCATCCAAAGTAGATGTTGACTTCATAAGAGATCTCTTTATGGAGAATTCCAGTACTTGATGTTTGAGGAGGACTCCGTTGGGGAATATGGGTTTCTATTGTTCTCCTATTTAAGGAAAACTGTGGGGAATAGAATTCAGGAACTTCAGCTGTCCAAGGCTCTACTGAGGAGTTATCTCTTGAGAGATGAAAATTTGTTGTTTTCTAGTTGAGATCCAGGCTTCACAGTAACTTGCTCGGGATAATGGAATTAACTGTTATCTAAAAATGTATTAGAAAGAGCTTGTGTAGGGCTATTTCAGGATGAGTCAGTGTTAGTTTGCATCCAGAGATATATGAGAATGAACCCGTGTGGGGCTTCTTTAGGATGAGTCCGTGTTAGACTGCATCTGGATAATGAGAAGGAACCCGTGTAAGATTACTTCAGGATGAGTCCGTGATAGACTAGATCTGGAGATCATGAGAAGAAACCCGTGTAAGATTGCTTTGTCTAGTCATGTAGATAGTTTTCCTGTCTAGTTTCAGGTGTTAATCTACAAATTAGCTATTCACAGATAGTTGTCATGTCTTGTTTCAGGTATTAATCCGGAACTTGCTTTTGTTGGTCGTTGAGATAGTTGTCCTGGCTTGTTACAGATATTAATCTCTGACTTGAGAAAGAAAGATAGTTTTCCTGGCTTGTTACAAGTATTATTCTTCAATCTCCTTATGTAGATAGTTTTCCTGGCTTGTTACAGGTATTAATCTACAATCATTCATCCACAGATAGTTCTCCTAGCTTGTTACAGGTGTTAATCTGGAACTTGAAAGTTGTCGGTCACTGAGATAGTTGTCCTGGCTTGTTACAGGTATTAATCTCTGACCTGAGAAAGAAAGATAGTTTTCCTGGCTTGTTACAAGTATTAATCTTCAATCTCCTTATGTATATAGTTTTCTTGGCTTGTTACAGGTATTAATCTTCAATCAGTCATCCACAAATAGTTCTCCTGGATTGTTACAGGTGTTAATCTGGAACTTGAAAGTTGTCTGTCGCTGAGATAGTTGTCCTGGATGGTTACAAGTATTAACCTCTGACCTGAGAAAGAAAGATAGTTTTCCTAGTTTGTTACAGGTATTAATCTTTAATCTCCTTATGTAAATAGTTTTCCTGGCTTGTTACAGGTATTAATCTACAATCAGTCGTCCACAGATAACTCCCATGGCTTGTTAGAGGTGTTAATCTAGAACTTGAAAGTTGTCGCTCACTGAGATAGTTGTCCTGTCTGGTTTCAGGTATTAATCTCTGACCTAACAAAAAGAAAGATAGTTTTCCTGGCTTGTTACAGGTATTAGTCTTCAATCTGCTCATGTAGATAGTTTTACTGTCTTGTTACAGGTATTAATATACAGTCGGTCGTCCACAAATAGTTTCCATGGCTTGTTACAGGTATTAATCTGGAACTTGGAAACATTGGTCACATAGATAGTTTCCCGTCTGGTTTTGGGAATTAATCTTTGGCCTATTGTATTTGTTGGTAAACTGTCTTGCTTCGGGAATTTATACCACTTTGTTGTGTAAATAGCTTCCTCGTCTGGTTTTGGGCATTAATCTTTGACCTGCTGCATAAGTTGATAATGTTTGTCTGTCTGCTAATATAACTTGAAAAGGTAAAATCAGTTTCATGAAATGTCATGATGTATGAATTGCATGATGCTCTTAAAATAAATGAGATTATAATATATGCATTTATTTTTCACATGCTATGATGTTTGTAAAATGATGTATGAATGCAATGCATGAACGTGTCAGTTGTTCTATTGTAGGGTTGTTGAGTTAGGGAAAATAAATCTCTGATTGTTACTGGTGGTGAAGAAATGTAGGTCTTCAAATTTGTTGAAGTTGAAACGCTGGGGGATGAAGAAATATAGGTCTTCAAATATGTTTAAGTTAAAAATCTAGGAGATGAACTTCTGTTGTTAGAGAAATAAACTCTATTGGGGAAGGTAAACTTTGTAAACTGAACTGTTGTTAGAAGATATTCTGGAATAAGTATCAGGATGACATCCGTCTTCTGATCGTACCTGAACCGTTTCTAGAAGATGATATGAATAAGTATCAGCATGACATTCGTCTCTGGATCGTACCTGAACTGTCTCTAGAAGATAGTCTGGAATAAGTATCAGGATGACATACGTCTTTGGATCAAACCTGAACCATTTCTAGAAGATGACCTGAATAAGTATCAGGATGACATCTGTCTCTGGATCGTACCTGAACTATTTCTAGAAGATAGTCTGGAATAAGTATTAGGATGACATCCGTCCTTAGATCGTACCTGAACCGTTTTTAGATGAGAATCTAGAATAAGTGTCAGGATGGCATCTGTCTTTGGATCATGCCTAAATTCTTTCTAGATGAGAATCTGGAATAAGTGTTCGGATGGCATCCGTCTCTGGATCATACCTGAACAATTTCTAGATGAGAATCTAGAATAATTGTCAGGATGACATCCGTTTTTGGATCGTTTCTGAAACGTTTCTAGAAGATGATATGAATAAGTATCGGGATGACATCCATCTCTGGATCGTACCTGAAATGTTGCTAGAAGATGATCTGAATAAGTATCAGGATGACATCCGTCTCTGGATAGTACCTGAACTGTTTCTAGAAGATAGTTTGGAATAAGTATTAGGATGACATCCGTCTCTGGATCGTACCTGAACCGTTTCTAGATGAGAATTTGGAATAAGTGTGAGGATGACATCAGTCTCTGGATCGTACCTGGACAGTTTCTTGATGAGAATGGAATAAGTGTCAGGATGACATGCGTCTCTAGATCGTACCTGAACCGTTTCAAGATGAGAATCTGGAGTAAGTGTCAGGATGACATCCGTATTTGGATCGTACCTGAACCGTTTCTAGATGAGAATGGAATAAGTGTCAGGATGACATTTGTCTCTAGATTGTACCTGCACCGTTTCTAGATGATAATCTGGAGTAAGTGTCAGAATGGCATCCGTCTTTGGATCGTGCCTGAACCGTTTCTAGAGGAGAGTTCGCTTTATTTAGAATGTTTCTGTTGGGGATTCTTGTTTTGTTATTTTGAGAAGAAATCCGTTAGGGAATCCTGAGAAGCTTGGCGACTTCACTAGGGAATTCTTAGATGTTGGAGCAGTAATTGGAGACTCTTGCTCTGCCGAGGGTATGAGAACACATGAAATCAATAGGCTGCATGCTAAGAACATGGCAGTGACCTTGTAGTAGAATGCCCTTGCCTGTGTACCTGTTGGATAAGGTATCTGCTGGGATTTTGTAGATGGTTTGACTGTTATCCCAACTCTTGGAGTCCTTGGTGAATGCAGATCGGGGTAATAAACCTTCTACTGATGGACAAGTGACGAGATCACGAGACGTAGTCGTACGCTTTAATCCCTAACTTTTTCTTGGACTGTCCTTTCATATTTTCAGTCCATCGGGATACCCTTTTTTGCCCAAGCCGCCTTTTTAGGTTTTCAACTTGCCGAGTGTAAAGATTTTTCATATGTGTATCCCTAATTTTTTCCCGAACCCCTTTGGTTCACTGTGATGCCCTTATTTTTTCCTAGGCCAGTCAACCTAACAGGTTTATTTTCATGCGTAGTATTTTCCGACTATGTCCATGTTCACCCGGGTACGGAGAATTGTCACTGTCCATAATGGTAAGTGTTTTCGCACTTCTATAAGATGTTTGTTTGATCGTACATGATTCGTTGCTGGAATTCATGTCCAATGCCCCAAGTAATTCAGATGGAGATATGCCTCTAGCTGTTTGGCATTTTTGAGAGATTCCTTGAACCTTGACTAGACTTCCCTGTATCAGCTAGACACCATGCTACGCCCCTTGATTATGAAAGGCCTATCACTGGAATGTCTTTCCATCTGAGGTGATTATGTACACTAAGAGGGTTTCTATTCATCGAATATCCGTCGTGTGAATTTCTCTATTGTTGAACAAATAGTCATATGCAAACAATGGTATTTTAGGAATGCAAAGCTTATGTTTGTCTTGAAGTTTGAAAATTCATTTTTTAGTAAAACAAACAAATTTTGTAAGAGTGTGATATCAGCTCAGGATTTATAGCGTACCCTAAAAGAGACATGATACTTTTTGTAACAATATGCTTTCAAACTAACCCATGCTTCAGCTAGGACTTTTAAGGGTTATAACGTGGCCTGGTTCACGGTTTAAGAAACAAAGGATAAAGGCTCAATTTTATTTGTACCCAACTCGTTCTTCATGATATTCTTCAATCCTATGCTCAGTTAATTGTGCGTTCAGATTCCAATTGAGTCTGGAATCTTTGCTCTGATACTTGGTGATGATTCAGAAATTGAACGTTTGTTTGAGAAGGCAGTAATTTTTGTAACCTTTTCTTTTTTTGTTGAGGATTTGTAGGACCTCTTTTTTAATTTTGTTATCCTTACCTTTTTCTGAATAGTTTCTTTTGTGATTACAGTCAGCGGGATGCCCCAATGTTTTCTTAAGTCCCCTTCATAGGTTTTGAATTAGCGGGTTTTTTTTTTAAAATAATGATTGTCTGCTTTAATTATTATGCGGAACCATCACCATCTTTTGGAAGGCATCTTCTACACTATTTATCGTGTATGAAGGATGAGCTTGCGACCGAATGCACCTCTGAATTAACTGAGAAATCTAACTTGCCCCGGGTTATGATTAAGGGTTTTAATTTGTATGAAAAGAAAAAAACTCCTATTTCATAGGCTCAAAGGGGTTGACTAAGGATTATCTTCCTTATAACTCCACTATTTAGGATTTGAAATAACGTCTGTACATCGTCAGTGGGGTCTATTCAAAAGCATACTGTAGAGACTGTGGTATCGTTTTCATCATTCTCCCTCTAAAAGCTTATATCTTTTAACCAAGAGTTGTAATCACAAACAGGAAGTCAAAGCACAGTTTAAGTATAGTGACAACGAATGAAATAATTCAAGACAAACATATGCAATGCATTGAAGAAATAACAAAGTTTGACATAAATAAATGTTCGAACAATCAAAAGAAAATTACAAATTGAAAATTCTAATGAATAAAAGCCTCTTTGTCTAAGCTTGTCACTTCAGATGATGTGCCTTTGAGGGATGGAAAACGAATTCAGTTTTCCCATCTTGTGTGAACTCCAACACTCCTTTGTTGATCAAGTCCTGAATCTTATTTTTCAATGCCCAACAGTCATTTGTATCATGTCCAGGACTATTGGAATGGTATGTGCACATTGCATCAGGACGATAGCTAGGAGAGGAGACATTGGGATTTCGAGGAGGATCCCTTAATGTAATCAACTCCATCTTCAACATGTGTTGCAATACCTGAGCCAAGGACATGTTGATTTTGGTGAGTTTCCTTTTGGGTGTGTCTTGCTTATGCTGATTTCCTTGTCGTTGTTTATGCATCGGTGCTGGAATAGAAGTCCGCATTACCCCCACAGATTGGTTGAGATTACTCTTATTGCAGCCCTTCTGGTCGTACACGGCATTGGATTCTTTCTTCCTATTGTATGGTCTCTTCTGAGTACTTGAAGATGCAGCCCCTTGAATGTCACTGCTCCTGAATTTATTTTCAACATGCCCCCGTATGAACATGTCACCCAATTCCCTATCTTCCAAGAGAGATTGAACATTGATTAGGCCCCAAGCTCTAGCAGTTTTTCCCAGACTGTCGTATCTATCTTGAAGAAGCTTTCTAATGAGAATACTCAATTCTTCTTGTTCCCGAGCTAACCTTTGGATAAGGGCCATCTGACTACTCATCTGGATTCTTATCCTTTCCATTTCAGCTTGCAGTTATTCTAACTGGTCATCCTTATTGTTGTCATGATGTTTCTTGGCCAGATTCCGTTGAGGAGTGCTTTCAATTCTTCCCGCCCCTTGGGTAGGTTGAAGAAAATTTCCATGAACTTAGCCTCTTGAGTTTGGAGATCTCTATTGTTCTGTTTGAGAGCCATTTCTATTTGCGGGAATAAACAGCGAGAACATGATAAATTTGTACTGGAAGACCTATTATGTAATGACATGCATGATGTGCTTATGCGGTGTTTTCAAGGGTCTTGCGGGGTAAATACAAGAAGATGTTAGGAGTTGACTGCAGCTTTGCTTGAATAACTTTGTATCGTTAAAGGTCCTTCTACGAGAATCAAGCTCACCAGGTCGAGTGGGTTATAGCCTATGACTCAAGTTATCGTGTTTTGATCTTTTGACGACATTGGCTAGAGGAAAATAAATCCCCCTGCCCCTTGCTAGACGCCTGGTTCATCATAACCTGCACCACAAGCCCTTGAGATCCTTAAAATGGTTAAGGAAATGCTATGTGTAGCGGTAGAAATATTTAAGACTAAGCCATTGGATTGACTAGACTTTATACAAATTAAAATAAAAATCGCCACCGCGCTTTATTGTTTCCAAAGGAATGGGAAAAGAGCGAATAACCCAAAAAGAGGGGGAAAGATTCAAGGTAAGGGGGTTGGTTATGAAAATGGAAGGTATTAGTACCCTAAACATCTACGGTACTCCGCATGAGCCTCTTTGTAAAATCTGTATATTTTGGCTATGAAATTTTTTTTTGCATATATAAAAAATGGATGGCGCAGGTGAGGAAAGAAATATATTTATTTTATAATTTTTGCACCCGCCGTGGTTGCGAAACTTTAGTGCCTATTGTTTTACCCCAAAATTTCCCCTCTCATTTTACTCAATACATACTCCTAGAGATCCTCAATTTGCTCAAGTTTGCCCAAGAGTTGACCAGACAAACTCTCTCCTAAGGCAGTGTGTCTCAAATTAGGGTTTCCATTTTCATTAAGATAGGTGAACTACAAAGACCACATATTATCTCCATGGTCCTAATATGTTCTCAAGGCCCTCCATGTCAAATTTAAATCCTTACACAAGAAGTTTGCTCAAGCAACTGCTCAAATGCTTGACAATCGATTATATTAGGTCAAAACTCAACTGTGGCCCACATACAGTCAAACTTCAATATTTTTGGTCATCATCAACATTTTGAATTTATATCCATCATTTGATCAAGGGTTGATCATAATTCTTCAAGGAATGCCCTAAATTCATCAAAACCCAAAAGTTGCTAAATTAGGGTTTCTTAGGAAAAGTCAACCAAACTTTGACCAAGCATAACTTCTTTATACTTTATCAGAAATTTTCCATCCAAGGCTCATTTTGAAGAGGATGCAATTCCCTACAATTAATCTTCATCCCACAAGTTCAAAATATACACTCATAAAAATATATGAATTTCTACATTATAGGTCCTTTTGAAAAGTCCACAAAAACACCTTTTGGGTCAAAAATTCTTATATGAACATGAAAGACCCAATTGAAGTGAGACCAAAAGGGTTGCTTAGGGGACATCCTAAGCTTTCTAAAAAGTCAAAGAAAACCTCTCTAGGGTTAAAATTGGAAGACATATTCCTTGTCAAAGTTGACCCTTTTTGCAAAATTGCCAAAAGTCAAATATGTTCAAAATGCATTTTTTACCAAATGGGCCTATCATCTCATGATTGCACCTCACTTGTAGCATGGTACACGACCCAAATATCCAGCCACAAGTCATTTGCTTCATTTTCCATTTTATTTTTATTTTTTAATAATTAAAATTTCAATTAAATCAAATAATTGGTAAATAATAACAAAGATATGTTTTGATTTGATTTTTAGACAGGATCTCAATCAAAATATGCTGAGATATCAAGACCAAAACGAATCAAGCAGGATTGGTACAAAAATGGGATGATTTGGCTCAATTTAGAAAGTTTGTATATGGATGAAGAATCAAATTAAATCCTCTTAATTCCTCAAGATTCAGGTTGCTTTTAGAACCCTAATTCATTGAGGGATATATATTGAACAAGACCTAGCACGAAAATAGAGGTTGGCAGCAGAGAAAGCACAAGAACAAACTCCAAATTTCTTGCAAAAAAGTGTGATTTGGTTTTCATTCTAGAGGATCTTTCAAAGCAATTTAAGGCCAGCAATCGCATCCTAAGACGTTTCTGAAGCTAACTAGATCAATTCCAAGTCCCTTCACGCCCAGAAACACCTGGTATGAACATCACAGTTTGCAACATTTTTGAAATTCGATTTCCATGATTTATGCATTATAAACCTATTTTGATCATGTATTGATGTTTGTTATCATGTTTACAATGTTTTAGCATACTTTGATTGAAGTTTGGGTGCAGATATGAACATATGCCATTGTTAGGGTTTGAGGTTCCAAATTAGAAACTTCATATACAGGCCAAATTGGATCATATAAAGGGTGGATTTGCATTCAGGAGGTCATGAGCAATTGATCCACGCCCTTGGTGTCAATTATTATTGCTTGTACTTAATTTTGAAAACACGCAGGGTTTTAGCTACAAACATGGTCTGTAGGTATAGATCTGATGTCTAATAGGACAGAGGAAGGAAGAAGAAGATCATGTGGCAGCCAACCATTGGGCCATTTGAAATTCCGTGCATTTTTGTCCACTAACCATTTATTTTTCCATATTATATTTTGTTTTCAGCATAATAACAACTAAGAAAGTTGGCCTAGTGGTGAGGCGCGTTGTTGGTAAACATAAGGACCTGGGTTCGATCCCAGGTCCCAGCAAGATGGTTTTCTATTTTTCCATTTACAGGTCATATACAGTTCTCATCCAAAGGCCTACCGTACGCTTCCAGTAGCCAGCCGGTGGATCCATCATTCAGCCAGATGTACGCTCCAGCAATGAGAGACCATGATGCACCCTCAAGTCAAAACTCCATGGGATCAGGCGCGTTGACTGGGCTCAGCGCTATTGGGCCTGGAAAATTCAGAAATACACCCTCCTTCAGCAATTCAACACAGGTCCATTTTTAATTCTTTCTTTTTTATTTATTTTATTTTAATTAATTTGTTTAATTATTTTTCATCAAATATTAATTACCTTTTTTTATTAATCTTAAAATCAATAAATCACAAAATCATAAAAAGATCTTTTTTTTTTGTAAAATATATATTTTAATTTAATTAGTAAATTAGGTTAATTTAAGTTCTTATTTTCATAATTAAAAATAATTAGAAACTAGGTTCATTTAATTCTTTTTGTAAATAAAACTAATTAGAAATTAGGGTTTAGTTAATTTGCAATTTAATTGTTTTCTTAAATAAAAATGCATAAAAAATACTTTTTTCCTCAATTAGGGTTTTAGGTTATTTTTTAAGCGTCCTCGCATTTAATTCGTCGCGCGTCTTAATTACCGTTTCGATTATTATTTATGTAATTGTTTCGAGGTTATAATAGATTTTAATTAGGGTTTTAATTGCCGCATTTTATTTTCAGTTAAATAATTATGTATCTGCGAAAGCCATGTAATAGTTAGGTTTTATATTTTTGCACTTTTAAATTTCAGCAATTATTAACTGTTAGGTGAATGCTAATAGGATTGTATGGGAAGAATATATGAAAATTAAAATGGTAGATCACCTAATATGCAAAGAATAATTAACCGAAAAATTCACATGCACATATTCATTCCTAAGGTTTGCCTCAATTCGGTTGCCTTCGGTAAACAGTCCTTAAGCATAGGAGATTTTAGTGGTTGCTCTCCTGTCTAAAAGATCAAATGTCCCATTCGAATGTTGCCTCGGAAATGTTGCCTCGAAAAGATCATTAAAACTCTAGGGTTACTACTAAAATTTCCAACCCATTGCTTAGGTGACTGTACTTGTCCCTGTCGAACGTCCCTTAAAAAACTCCAACGACCGGACTACCTACTCCTTAAAGTAGGATAGCGCTGTCTAAAGGAAACGAGAACGAATAATCTTTTTTTGAGTAGGTAGAATCTTAGGTACTTGCTCAACAAAACTTTTCACACAAACACCTTTCAAAACAATTTTCAAAACAAACTTCGTCACACCTTTGAGGACTGATACAAGGGTTATCACGAAGTAAAACATTTTCGAAAACAAGCACACGCACAAGCAATTTTAAAAAGAAGAGAGAGTACCTAAGAGCCTATGGAAAACCATGGATAGAAAGGGTGCTAACACCTTCCCTTTCTATAATCTACCCCCCGTACTCAGAATATCTCGAAAAAATGTTTTTTCTGTTCTTTTTCCTTTTCCATGATTGGATAAAATAAAAGTCGGTGGCGACTCTTGCTTACCGCGACATTTTGCGAACAAAAAACGCAAAACTCAAACCAGTAAAAACAATCGGTTCTTCCACTGTATCACAGAACTGGACACTCTTCTGGGGAAGTAATAAAGTGGGGTTTACCTTAGGATCTAGGTCATGTTTAAAATTTGCTTTCTTGTTTGTTTGCTTTATTCTTAAAGGGTTTTGCTTGGGTTACTATAGATCCTACACCCGGATCTGGGGGCACTCATTAGGTAAACAACAATAGATCGTGGAGACTGTACGGCGTAGACTGGTATGGTTTAAGTGATGGCTGTGTTGGTGTGGCACTTTGGTTGGTACCGGTATCCTTCATGGGGAAACGAGGAGAATACGGGGCCTCCGCGTGGTATCTTGAAGCACTAACGGACCTTAGAACCTTAGTTGAACAAACTTGGTCATTAGAAAGTAGTGAGATAGCCGGCCTCGGCATAGAGCTGAGGATTGGTTGATACTCGATGCTACACTCATTGAGATCACACTTTAGGGATATTTCGGCCCCAAGAAAAGATTGCTTGAGCTGAGACAATGCCCAATAAAGGATGGTCTGTGATATTGAGATCCCTTAGAACCCTGTTACTTTTTAAGACATGTTTGAAACCAACTAAACATCAAGAGGGTATGACCTTTAACCTCATGCAAGCCTTAAACCTAAGAACTTGGTGTGATTTGTCTGTGTTTTCTATACTTGTGGTTTATCATAAAATCATGCATCATAACACAGCATTGATGCTTATTGCACTAACCATTTCAAAGACCAAGGGAATTTATCTTTGTTCTGTTTTGCAGATCATGGCTTATGTTCGTAGAAACACTATCCGAATCAGCTTTGTGAAGATACCTTCCCAACTCAAAGAGCTAGTATTAAGGGTTTCTAAAACTTCAACATTCACTAAGAGACGTGGTCAACTTCTACACTTGGTTACTTCAAACTTTGATGAAAACATGATGAGTGTACTCTTTCAGTTCTTTGATCCCAAGCACCACTGCTTCACTTTTCTAGACTATTAGTTGGTGCCTACCTTGGAAGAATTCTCTCAGTTGTTGGATATACCCATTCTTGAACAGATTCCCTTCACAGCTCTAGAAGAAGTTCCTAAGCCAGAAGACATTTCCTCAGCTTTGCAAATGAAACGGGCCGACGTGGTATCCAATTAGGAAACAAGAAGCGGAGTCAAGGGTTTTCTAGTTAAGTTTCTGATAGACAGGGCCCAGCAGTTTTGGGATGATATGATTTTTTAGGATTTTGAGGAGGTTTTGGCTCTTCTAATTTATGGGTTAGTCCTATTCCCTAATCTAGACTCATTCGTAGATGTGAATGCTATCAAGATCTTCCTCTCCTGCAACCCTGTGTCTACCTTGCTCGGAGATATTTTGCATGTTGTCCATACTCGTACCATGAAGAGAAGAGGGGTTCTTATGTGTTGCATGCCATTTCTGTCTTGGTGGTTTATTTCTCACCTCCCTAAGTTCGTACTGAAGAATGAAGAAGGTTTAGGTTGGTCGCAAAGGATAATGTCACTCGCTCACATGGATATTCTCTGGTGTTCCCGAGCTATGGAAAACACTGCTATTATTGACTGTTGCGGGGAGTACCCTAATGTACCATTACTTGGTATCAGAGGGGGTATAACCTACAATCCTTGTTTAGCTCTGCGACAATTTTGTTATGCCCGAAGAGATGGTGCCCATGAGTTACTTATCGAGGGCATTGTATTCAACTACGAGGATGATGTTCAAGAGTATCACCGGAGGTTCATACAAGCTTGGGGCATGGTAAACGGATTTGGTGGAAAGGATTTGGGGACAAAGGCTTCCATTCCTATGGAACCTTACCTCCAATGTGTACGAGCTCGCACCCAAAAACTTATGATGCCCTATGTGGCTGTTTTACCAATGATTGTGGAACCCACTACTGAAGGGGGGAATTCCTTACACGGTTCTCTATCCTTATATGCCCATTGATCTTGTGGAATTATATAAGTCTTGGATTCAATTGATGAAGGAGCAGGATACTTACAGGGATCAGTTCCATGCTCAGTAGAGGAAGGTTTTAGAGCTCACAAAGGAGCTCCAAGAAGAAATAGGACTCAATGATTATCTTGACACAAAGAGGAAGCATCCATGGGTATTTTGATGTCTTATATAACTTTAGTTTTTTTTTTGTAACGCTTAGAAGGCATTCGAACTTTGAATTCAGCTAATAAAATCTTTGTTTATTTTGGTTTGCAAATTTAAATTTCCCAAATTCTTTGAAATCATTGCATGCACATCCCATTCATAACATTGCATGTACAGGTACCATTACAGGTTTCTCATATTCTTCGTTGTTTATTTCAGCAAAAATGTCTTCCAAACAAAGCATCAAGGACCTTCAGGCACAAAATGCCCATTTCCAAGAAATGTTCATAAGTCTGGCAAAAGGGCAAGAAGATCTGAAAGCCCTCATCCTGAAAGAGAAAAAGAAGAAGAGGAAGGTTGCCGGTATTCTGAAAATGGGCAGAAGGTTTGGAGATCATTTGAAGAAACAAGTCGATCTGACCTCTTCATCTAAGGAAGGGGAGAATCAAGAAGACGAGATAGAGGAGAAGGACCCCAGTCATGTAGTTTCTGACAATGATTCCGACTATAATGATGAGAAATATCCTCCTGCTGAGGATATATACTAGCAGTTGGAAGATTGTTTGAGTGACATGGAAGTTCAGAGGATACCTGGACTAGATTTCGAACAATTGGGATTGGTATCGGGAGTGGTCATCCCGCGGAAGTTCAAAGCTCCAGTTTTTGCTAAGTACGATGGGGCGTCCTGCCCAAAACTCCATCTCCGTTCTTATGTCAAAAGATCCATCCCCACACCGCTAATAGAAATTTGCGGGTTCATTTCTTTCAAGATAGTCTGTTAGGGACTCAGCTTGAATGGTTCTACCAACTGGAGAGATCCAATGTCCGAAATTGGGAAGATCTGGATGCTGTTTTCTATAAGCAGTATCAATAAAACGCCGACCCTGCTCCTACTTGTACTCAACTCCATAGTATATCCATGGGGGCTAGTAAAGGCTTTAAGGACTATGAACAAAAGTGGATAGACTTGGCTGGAAGAGTCTAACCCCCGTTGTCTGATAGGGAGTTGGTTGATATGTTTCTGGGGATGCTATCTGGTCCATTTTTCAATCATTTGATCGGCAGCTTGTCAGCTGGTTTCACCGAGCTGATTCTAATTGGAGAAAGAGTAGAAGCTAGGATTCAGAACAGAGAGATACAGAAGGATACCTCTTCGAGCTCAGTAAAGAAGCCTTTTGATGGTAAGAAGGAAGCGAGTTCCATCTATAGCCAGAGGGGCCAAAACAGGGCTGAACATCGTCAGACAGTAAGTTCCGTAATGATACCTAGGCCTGCAGTTGTTCCACAATGCAACAATCAACAAATGGTGGAAAGACCACAACAGCGGTTTACCCGAATCAACATGACATTGGCTGAAGTTCTACCTCATCTGCTGAGATCCAACTTGGCAACCTTAAAAGAGGCTCCCAAGAACCCAAATACTACATCTCCCCGATATGATCCAAATACTTGGTGTGCCTATCATTCTGAGAGTCCTGGCCACGATACCAATGACTGCTGGGCTCTAAGGAATAAGGTACAAGATCTGATTTAAGCCAAGGAAATAGAGTTTGATGCTCCAGAGAAGCCAAATGTCATAACTGCTCCCATGCCTAAACACGGTCGTGGAATTAATGATGTTGATACTGATTTGTTCGTTACCTCTATTGATGAAGTTTCTACTCCTCTCATGATTGTGAAGAAGAATTTGTTGTTGGCCAGTTTATTTCCGGGTTATGGTGAAGGTTGCCACATAAAAGAGCGACTACAATATGGTCGAGCAGCTGGGGAGTACCCCATAAAAGATATCCATGTTGTCTTTACTGTTGTGTTCCGAAGCCCATGCGAAGGCTTTGATTGCATTCCTCAAGACTGCACTTGTGCCGCATGAAACTTCAGGTGATCAGTTCAAAGATTGTGTGGCCAGCCTGACGGCTGATAATGGGCATGGTTTTTCAGATGTAGACTTAATGCCGAATGGAAGGAAGCATAATGATGCTCTACATGTCTCGATTGAATGTAGGGGCACCACCATGGCTCATGTGTTGGTAGATATTGGGTCTTCGCTGAATGTTCTGCCGAAGAAGGCATTAGACCGGTTGGATTGCGAGGGTTTGACTCTAAAGCCTATTAACATTGTGGTAAGGGCTTTTGACGGATCGAAGAGAATGGTGCATGGGGAGGTGGACATCCCTGTCAAAGTAGGTTATTAGACTTTTGGGTCCACCTTCTATGTGATGGATATCTGGTCGTCGTATTCTTGTTTGCTGGGTCGTCCTTGGATCCACGAAGCTGGGGCAGTCACTTCCACACTCCACTAAATGCTGAAGTATCCGGTAAAAGGGAAGATTGTCACAGTGCGGGGTGAAGAGGAGTATATCGTGAGCCACCTCAATTCCTTCCTCTATGTAGAGATGGACAGGGAATTTATAGAAACTCCTTGTTAGAACTTCGAAGAGGTCCCTCAGATCTTGGCATCGAGTGAAACTACTACCAGCAGCAAACCTCCTCTGAATATGGCTTCCCTCAAGGACGTCAGGGCCATGGTTGAAGAAGGTGGGTGTGTCAATTGGGGTCAGCTCCCTGATTTCACTCACAAAATTGACAAATTTGGTTTGGGCTTTACTACAGGGGCTCAAAGGGCTGTTCGACACACTCAGGCTGGAAGACCTCCCCTACACATCAGTAATTGGGGAATTAATTCCATTGAAGACAGCGAATAAGACTCACACATTGACAGTTGGATCTACTCAACTACCAACGATGGACCAAGTAACTGAACGGCTAGGGACTTTATACTAGTTTCTTTTATTCCTCAGTAATTGTCTTACTTTCTTTGAGAGTTATAATAAACAATTTAAAACTTTACGGCCTTGTGCCTTTCCTGAGGCACATTGGTTTTGCTTGTGAGGGCTATTATTTGTAATTTCATATATCATTAATAAAGTATTAGAAGTTTCTTGCATACAAATTTTGCGCTCTCTGTTTTTCTTTTCTATTTTTCACTTTATCGAAACAGCTATTCTCTTACACACACTCACGTATCGTAATGCAGATCCATATCCACTCTGGATCCCATTGATAACAACTCTTCTATTTCCAGTTATGACTTCAAAAATCTGATCAACCAAGTCGAGGACGAAGGTGAGGATGATTGTGAGGTGCCTGGAGAACTTGCTATACTATTACAACAGGAAGAAAGGGCTATACAGCCTTATGAAGAGCTGGTTGAGACAGTGAACTTGGGTATTGAGGAAGACAGAAAAGAGGTTAAGATAGGTGCAAATCTGGAGCTTAGCGTCAAATAGAGGTTGATACAGATGTTGCACGACTATGTTGAGATCTTCGCCTGGTCCTATGAAGACATGCTTGGTTTGGACACTGGTATTGTGGTACATCGCCTGCCGACTAAAGAAGACTGTCCTTCGATTAAATAGAAGGTCCGTTGTATATGCCCTGAAATGTCAGAGAAGATCAAGGCAGAGGTCATGAAATAGTTCGACGCAGGATTCTTAGCTGTCACTTCGTATCCACAGTGGGTTGCTAACGTTGTTCCGGTACCTAAGAAGGACGGTAAGGTATGGATGTGTGTAGATTACAGAGATCTGAACAGGGCAATCCCCAAGGATGACTTCCCCCTTCCTCATATTGACGTTTTGGTCGAAAACACCGCCCAACACAAAATCTTCTCCTTCATGGACAGTTTCTCTGGCTACAACCAGATCAAGATGGCTCCTGAAGACATGGAGAAGACAACATTCATTACACAGTGGGGCACCTTCTGTTACAAGGTGATGCCTTTTGGATTTAAGAATGTTGGGGAAACTTATCAGCGGACCATGGTCGCTTTGCTCCATGATATGATTCACTATGAGATCGAAGTTTATGTTGATTATATGATAGCCAGGTCTCAAACTGAAGAAGGGCACCTTGATAACCTACAAAAGTTGTTTGATAGGTTGAAGATGTACAACTTGAGGTTGAATCCGAACAAGTGCACCTTCGGAGTAAGGTCTGGTAAGCTTCTGGGTTTCATTGTCAGCGACAAAGGCATCCAAGTAGATCCTGCTAAAGTAAAAGCTATACAAGAAATGCCAGCTCCCCGTACAGAGAAGGAAGTTAGAGGTTTCTTGGGACGACTGAATTATATCGCCAGGTTCATTTCACATCTGACTGCTACTTGTGAGCCAATATTCAAGCTTCTGAAGAAAGATCAAGTGGTAAAGTGGAATGATGAATGCCAGACCTCTTTTGGAAGAATCAAGGAATACCTTCAAGAACCACCAATTCTGATGCCTCCAGTTGAAGGAAGACATTTGATATTATACTTGACAGTGCTAGACAATTCAATGGGGTGTGTGCTGGGGCAGCATGACGAGTCTAGTCGAAAATAGCACGCAATATACTACCTTAGCAAAAAGTATGTAAGATTAAGATTGCGCCTAAGAGGGGGGGTGAATTAGGTGATGGTCGATTTTTGACTTATTTTATACTTTCTGGTTTTGATTTAGTGCTTTGAAAATTGTAAAGTGCAGAAAGTAAAGAGACACGGAGAATTATCCTGGTTCCTTCCACAACCCGGAAGTACGTCCAGTCCCCTTGCAAACACGCAAGAGATTTTACTATATTGTTAGAACTTTTACAAGACTCTTCCTAGTCTTATCCACTAAAGAACCTAACAAATAACCAAGAACACCCTCTTGGATTTCCAATAAGTCTAATGAGAACAATCCTCTCAAAAGATACCTCTTGTTTCCAATAATGGACAACAAGGAACAAAAGTAATCTAATACTTAATTCCAACAATCCTGGAAATAAGTTACACTTTGTATGTTTTTATGAAGTATGATTTCTTGAAAGATGTTGATCACTTAGAGTGACTTCTTTGAAGTTTCTTCTTTCTTCTCTTGTAAGCAATTCAAACTGTAACACAATGGTTAGATAATGCTCAAAGATTTCTGTTCTTTATATGTGTGAAAGTGCAGAAAATCTTTGTTCTTAAAAGTTAAGAAATATGAAGTTTGAATATTTTACAGAGTTCAGATTTTTTTGCAAGAGAAGAGATTTTTATGATTTGAAATATTTTGTAATATATAGTAATCAAGATACCTTTCTAAAAGGACACTTTTCTGTTTGTAAAACTTGACAAGATGCAATGTTTGATCATGCAACTATTGGAGAAAAGGTATGAAGGATATCTTGAAACCAGTTCAGATTTTTCAAAGTTTTCAATGTGCAAATCGATTAACATAACATGCAAATCGATTGCACGTGTTTGTAACGTTCAGAATTTCAAAAAGTTTGAAGTGTAAATCGATTAGCATGTTGTGTCAATCGATTTACAAGTGTTAAAAAATCAGTTTGTTCTGTGATCAATCGATTTACACAACCTGTAAATCGATTGCTGGCAGGAGCAAACAGTTTTTTGAAAAAGCATGTGTAAATCGATTTACACAAGATGTTAATCGATTTACAGCAGAGAAAAACTTAAAGATTGTTTTGAAATATAATTGAAGTGATGTGGCAAGTGTGTATATCATTTTTGAGCATTTCTAATCAATGTAGTTTAATTGAGAATTGATATACTTGATTTCTTGCCAAGTTCCTTGAAGCTTTGAGTGAATGATGCTTTAAGATGATTTCCACTTCTTTTCCTTCTTTCCATAATGCTTGTTTGTCTTTCATCAAACTAGCTTGTTTGTCTTTCATCAAAACTAAAGTTGAGTTGAGGCTTGAGATTACATTCTCCCCCTTTTTGATGATGACAAACCATTTTCCTTTATGTGTTGATCAGAATTTGAGCAAAAGGTGTTTTCTCCCCCTGAGAAGATTTCTCCCCCTATGGAGAAAAAGATTTGAAAGTTTGCTCTGTAAAGACAATGAAAACAAACAACCATAAAGTGCTATTACATCCTTCTCCCCCTTTGACATTATCAAAAAGAAGGGAAAGATGCAACAAGAAAGTATACCAGAAAGAAATGTATAGGAACATGAATGAAAAACACAAAACTTTCAAAATTATCGAACAAAGTTTTAAGAACACAATACATAAAATGAACAAAATAAAACAAGACAAAATCCATAATGATACTTATACTAAGAATTTAATAACATTGATCAAGAACATTTTAGAAAGGTCCTTGATAAGGAAATTGTTGTTGAAGAGGTGGTTCGGTGTATTGAGGAGGCGGAGGTGCAGGATTGGTTGGGTCGTATGGAGGGATATGAAGATGTGAATAAAGATATGAAAATTGTTGGTTCACATCATTCTGAAAAGCATCTATTCGAGATGAGGTAGAGTCATTTATCTCCGTCCATCGAGCATTGATGTTAGAATTGAGAGAAGCAAACTGTTGCGTCATGAAATCCATAACATCTTGATTTGTGGGACCAGAAGCAGCAGCAGGAGGAACTTCATGGTCTTCTTCATCTGCATTATGACCTTCATCACCGACCACATCTTCTCCAATGTAAGTTATGGTTTTTGCTTCAGCATTGAAATGAACACCCATTCTTGAATCAACATTTTTGATGGAGATCCTAGTGGTGATGGGATCCATTTCAATCCGCTCAAATCCAGTGAAATCTATATCATAAGCTGCCATAATCCTTGTAATGAAATATGCATATGGTAGAAAGGTGGCCCTTGCGGCAACTTTTAGCATATGCATCACAATCAATTTTGCCCAATTAACCGGGATTCCATTTTTCCTTGCATAGATGATTTGAAGTTCTAGGTCGGTCACCGTACAATGATTCCCTGCTCTAGGGAACAGAATATACACCAGAAAATAGTGAAACAACCTATCATCAATATGGAAATTTCCAGCGCTCCATGTGTCCCTAGCTGGAGTAACCCCGCCAAGACTGCGAATCCGCTTGGCACGGTATTCAGATTCTGATAACCTTCCAATGCTATAGAAAAATTCTCGCTTCTGATAGTTTTCCCAAGCAGCATCTTCTGGATCATAGAGGGTACTTCCAGAATATGGAATGTTCAAGATTCTGCCAAGAGTTTTGGAATACAGAGGGATTCTTTTTCCAAGGACATATGTATAACATTTGTTGTTGTCATAGCACATGTTGCTGTAGAAAATTTTAACCAGATCCGGGTAATAGAAACCATGTGAAGATATTAATGGTTCTAACCCATAAGCAATGAAATCTCTTTGAAATGAGAAGCATTCATCTGGAAAAGTAGATAACATACCAAACTTTGGAGTAGAGATGATTTTCTTTTGAAAATGCTTGAGAAATCTGTCCCGCTGTGGATCCGTGAGGTACTCGAGCACAGAGTTTTCAGATGATGACGAAGCTGGCTTCTTTCCTTTCTCTGAGGCAGAGGCTTTTCTCTTGGGAGCCATGGATCTTGTTAGGGTTTTGAAAAGAGAGATATAGAGTTCTTTTTGTGTTGTTATGTGAGAGAGTGTGTTGGTGTTATGAGATAGGTTTGGTGAGTTTAAATAATATAGAGAGTAAGTGAGGTCTTTATGAGGTTTTAATTTGGTAATTTTGGTCAAGGTTTCATTGATTGGGCAATAGTAAGGTGGGAGGTTGAGAGACAATGAATGTTTGACCAATATATTAAAAGCTCATATAGGTATCACATGTTAAAACAAAATAAATTGCATAGAGAAAATACATAAAAAATGCTTCAGATTCTGTGGTAAATCGATTTACCCCTTGGTTAAATCGATTTACACAGAACATTTTCATAAAAAGTAATTTTCGTTCAGTGGTAAATCGATTTACATATTGTGTAAATCGATTTACACACAAGATTTTATTAAAAAAATGATGTGCTTCAGTAGTAAATCGATTGACATATTGTGTAAATCGATTTACACAGAAGATTTTATTAAAAGAAATGATTTGCTTCAGTAGTAAATCGATTGACATATGGTGTAAATCGATTTACTTAAAGAGAAAATTTAAAACATCATTATTTTTAACATTTGAAACAATGTCTAACCACATATATATGTACATTAAGGTATAGTCAAGGATTGAGTGCACCTTAAATATCTTGTTCATCGAGGATTCCAAGTTCACGACGAATTTTGAAAAATGCATCCTTTGCAAGTGGTTTTGTGAAGATGTCCGCGAGTTGATTTTGAGTGTCCACAAATGTGATCTCGACATCTCCTTTGAGTACATGGTCTCGGATGAAATGATGTCTGATGTCAATGTGTTTCGTCCGGGAATGCATAACTGGATTTTTCGTAATATTGATCGCGCTGTTGTTATCACATCGAAGAGGAATGCATCCAAGGTTTACTCCATAGTCAAGTAATTGTTGTTTTAGCCAAAGAATTTGAGCGCATCCACTTCCAGCCGCAATGTATTCTGCTTCGGCAGTGCTGAGAGCTACGCTTGCTTGCTTTTTGCATGACCATGAAACCAAGGCATTTCCAAGAATGTGACATGTTCCACTTGTACTTTTGCGATCAGTTTTGCAACCTGCATAGTCAGCATCAGAATAACCAACTAGATTGCACATACTACCTTTTGGATACCATAATCCGACGTTGGTTGTTCCTTTGAGATATTTTATTATGCGCTTGACTGCTGCAAGGTGAGACTCTTTAGGATTGGCTTGATATCTTGCACATAGGCAAACGCTGAACATAATGTCAGGTCTACTTGCTGTTAAATAAAGGAGTGAGCCAATCATTCCACGATACTTAGTTATGTCAATAGAATTTCCTGATTCATCTGGGTCAAGATAGGTGCCGGATCCCATAGGAATTGCACTTTCTTTGCTACTTTCCATCTCAAACTTCTTTATAAGGTCTTTGCAATATTTTGATTGGTTTACGAAGATACCATATTTGAGTTGCTTAATTTGAAGACCAAGAAAGAAATTCAATCTTCCCATCATAGACATCTCAAACTCTCCTTGCATCATGGACGAAAATTCCTTGCACATATTTTGGTTAGTTGAACCGAAAACAATATCATCTACATAGATTTGTACAAGTAAGGTATGATGATTAACATTTTTTATGAAGAGAGTGGTATCAACTTTACCCTTTACAAACCCTTTTTCACATAGGAATGCGCTTAGTCTATCATACCAAGCCCTTGGTGCTTGCTTCAGCCCATAGAGAGCTTTCTTCAGTTTGAAGACATGATTAGGATGTTTGAAGTCTTCAAATCCGGGAGGTTGCTTTACATAGACTTCTTCATTTATGAATCCGTTGAGAAATGCGCTTTTTACATCCATTTGAAAAAGTTCAAAGTCCAATGAGCATGCATATGCAAGTAATAGTCTTATTGCTTCCAAACGTGCTACCGGAGCAAAAGTTTCTTCAAAATCAATTCCTTCCTCTTGGTTGTATCCTTGAGCAACTAGTCTTGCCTTGTTTCGAGTGATTATTCCATTTTCATCCATCTTGTTTTTGAAAACCCATTTGGTTCCAATGATACGTTTATTTCCTGGATTAGGAACAAGTTCCCAAACTTCATTCCGCTCGAATTGGTTTAACTCTTCTTGCATGGCAAGGATCCATTGATCATCTTCTAGTGCTTGAGCCACTTTAGTAGGTTCAACTTGAGATACAAACGCCATATTTAAGCATGCATCCTTAAGATTTAGTCGAGTAGATACTCCTTTGCTAATATCTCCAATTATATTGTCAATTGGATGATCACGATGAGTTCTCCATTCTTGAGGAAGATCATCATCATTTTCATTTTGATGTGAAAGTTCATGTGTTTGTTCCGGATTGACAATTTTGCCATCTCCGCAGGAAATCTCATGAGATAAATCTATAGAATCATCATCATCACAAATAGCAACTTCCTCCTTGGAGGTGTTAGATTCATCAAAAGAAACATGCATTGATTCTTCTATAGTTAAAGTTCTTTTATTGTAAATTCTAAAAGCTTTGCTAGAAAGGGAGTAACCAAGAAAGATACCTTCATCCGATTTTTCATCGAACTTACCGAGATTGTCTTTGTCGTTGTTAAGGACAAAACATTTGCACCCGAAAATATGAAAGTGAGAGATATTTGGTTTTCTTCCTTTGTAGATCTCATATGGAGTTTTCTTTAGTATAGGTCTTATGATCACGCGATTGCTTACATAACATGCCGTGCTTACCGCATCTGCCCAAAAATATTTAGGCAAACTTGAGTCACTTAGCATGGTTCTAGCAAGTTCCACCAAAGACCTATTTTTCCTTTCAACTACATCATTTTGTTGTGGAGTTCTTGGTGCTGAAAAATTGTGGAAGATCCCATTTTCTTCACAAAATTCTTCAAATAGACTGTTTTGGAACTCTCCACCGTGATCACTTCGGATTGATGTTATCTTTGATGACTTCTCATTTTGAACTTGTTTTGCATATCTCTTGAATGCCTTGAATGCTTCATTCTTGTGTACTAAAAACAAAGTCCAAGTGAAACGGGAAAAATCATCTACAATAACTAATGCATAAATGTTACCTCCGAAGCTTCTTGTTCTAGATGGACCAAAAAGATCCATGTGCAACAATTGAAGTGGTCTTGTTGTTGAAACCACATTCTTTGGTTTGAAAGTTGATTTGGTCTGTTTTCCCTTTTGGCATGCACTACATAATTTGTCTTTGATGAACTTCATCTTTGGTAGACCAATAACTAAGTCATGCTTAACCAATTTGTTCAAGTGCTCCATGTGAATGTGAGCAATCCTCTTATGCCATAACCAAGCGTCATTGTTGTTTACCATAAGACATTGTACCTTCATAGACAAATCATCTAGAGTAATCACAAAAATATTGTTAGATCTTATACCTTTGAGTTTTACCTCATTGGTTGCCTCATCCATAATAAGGCATTCTTCTTTGTTGAATTTGATCTTGAACCCTCTATCGCAAAGTTGACTTATGCTAAGAAGGTTGTGCTTTAATCCTTCAACATAGAGAACATCCTCAATTTGAATGGATGGAGGTGTGCCAACTATTCCAACGCCAAGAATCTTTCCTTTGGTGTTGTCTCCATAGGTGACATACCCTTTGGCTTTATGTACTAGATATGAAAATTGGTGTACATCTCCTGTCATATGCTTTGAACATCCACTGTCAAGATACCAAACATTTGAAGTGGATTTCAAGCATACCTACAAAAACAGATTATTTCTTGTTAGGTACCCAAGTTGCCTTGGGTCCTTCATAGTTAGTTCCCTTTTTCACCCATGCATAATGTCCACTAGCCATACTGAAATTTCTAATATAGCATGCATTTGGTGTGTGTCCAATAATACCACAGTAAAAATAGTTTGGAACAAATTTGCTCTTGTATCTAGGAATTTGTTTTCTTTTAGATACATTAGCCTTTTTCTTTTGATGATTATGAACAACTTGCTTCTTTTCTACTTTCTTGGGATTGGAACTATTACTAGCCTTTACAAAAACAGTGGGATTGTTACTTGGTTTCTTAGTATTCACATAACCAAGACCTCTTTTATCATTAGGATAACGTTGTTGGCTTAGTAATCCTTCCAATCCTATTTGTCCTTTTTCATATCGTTCAATGACTCTTTTCAATTGAACAATTTGAAAGACATTTGATTCACACTTGGAGCATGCAAAGTTTTCCTTTTCTTTTATAAAATTTTGTTTTTGAAGATCAAAATCTTTAGTCATGGTGTCAATTTTTTCTAGACAACTTAGAAGTTCTTTTTCTTGTTTTGACACCTTTTTGTATAAACTTTTGCATTCTTTCAAGAGTTCATCAATTGCACCTTGAACATCATCATCAAAAAGATTAAATTCATTACTAACCTCTTCTTCATTGTCGGAGTGATGCGATGCCATTAAGGCTAAGTTTGCACATTCGTCGCTTTCCGATTCCGATGAACTGCTCATATCATTATCTTCCCATGCTATGTAGGCTTTCTTTTGTTTTGAGTCCTTTCCTTTGAATCCATTTTTCTTTGGGAGATTTGGACAGTTTGGCTTGATGTGTCCTTGCTTTCCACATTCATAACATGAGACATCTTGAGTTGATGTGGAGGCTTCTCTTTTCTTGAAGTGCTTTCTCTTATGTGCATGAGATCCGCCTTTGTCATTTCTGCCAAAAAACTTCCCAAGTCTTTTCACTAGAAGCATGAAATTTTCATCTTCTTCCGGATTGTCTTCTTTTACCACTTCTTTTGAATCAATTTTTAAGGCAATGTTTTTGGACTTCTTTTCTAGATTCTCATGTTTTTCAAGTCTACCGAGTTCCGTTTCGTATTCTTGAAGTTTGCCGAATAATGTAGCGGAAGTCATTGCGGAGAGACTCTTCTTTTCCGAGATTGCCGTTACCTTTGGTTGCCATTCCCTAGTCAATGATCTAAGGATTTTCAAGTTGAGTTCATCATTTGACAGGGTTTTACCAAGAGCAATTAAGTGATTTGTCAAATGCACAAATCTCTTTTGTAAGTCAAGAATGGATTCTCCGGGCTGCATTCGAAATAGTTCATATTCTTGACTCAAGGTATTTAGCCTTGATCTTTTTACTTCAGCCGTTCCTTCATGAGTTTGAACCAAGGTATCCCAAATTTCCTTTGCTGTTTTGCAGTTTGAGACACGAAAAAATTCGTCCATACTGAGAGCACCTTGAAGAAGGTTTATTGCCTTTTTGTCATAGAGAACTTTCTTTTTATCATCGTCGTCCCATACAGTTTTGGGCTTTGCAGACCCAACGCCATTGATTACCGTTATTGGGATAAATGGACCATTTTCAACAGCATCCCATACTTCCTCTCCTTGTGCTTCTAAATGCGCCTTCATGCGTATTTTCCAAAAGTCAAAATATTCACCACAAAATAGAGGAGGCTTGTTGTTACTACCACCATCTCTGAAAACTGGTTGATGATTTGCGGAAGCCATACTGGATCTCTAGGAGCAGGTTACCTATAACCTGCTCTGATACCAATTGTAAGATTAAGATTGCGCCTAAGAGGGGGGGTGAATTAGGTGATGGTCGATTTTTGACTTATTTTATACTTTCTGGTTTTGATTTAGTGCTTTGAAAATTGTAAAGTGCAGAAAGTAAAGAGACACGGAGAATTATCCTGGTTCCTTCCACAACCCGGAAGTACGTCCAGTCCCCTTGCAAACACGCAAGAGATTTTACTATATTGTTAGAACTTTTACAAGACTCTTCCTAGTCTTATCCACTAAAGAACCTAACAAATAACCAAGAACACCCTCTTGGATTTCCAATAAGTCTAATGAGAACAATCCTCTCAAAAGATACCTCTTGTTTCCAATAATGGACAACAAGGAACAAAAGTAATCTAATACTTAATTCCAACAATCCTGGAAATAAGTTACACTTTGTATGTTTTTATGAAGTATGATTTCTTGAAAGATGTTGATCACTTAGAGTGACTTCTTTGAAGTTTCTTCTTTCTTCTCTTGTAAGCAATTCAAACTGTAACACAATGGTTAGATAATGCTCAAAGATTTCTGTTCTTTATATGTGTGAAAGTGCAGAAAATCTTTGTTCTTAAAAGTTAAGAAATATGAAGTTTGAATATTTTACAGAGTTCAGATTTTTTTGCAAGAGAAGAGATTTTTATGATTTGAAATATTTTGTAATATATAGTAATCAAGATACCTTTCTAAAAGGACACTTTTCTGTTTGTAAAACTTGACAAGATGCAATGTTTGATCATGCAACTATTGGAGAAAAGGTATGAAGGATATCTTGAAACCAGTTCAGATTTTTCAAAGTTTTCAATGTGCAAATCGATTAACATAACATGCAAATCGATTGCACGTGTTTGTAACGTTCAGAATTTCAAAAAGTTTGAAGTGTAAATCGATTAGCATGTTGTGTCAATCGATTTACAAGTGTTAAAAAATCAGTTTGTTCTGTGATCAATCGATTTACACAACCTGTAAATTGATTGCTGGCAGGAGCAAACAGTTTTTTGAAAAAGCATGTGTAAATCGATTTACACAAGATGTTAATCGATTTACAGCAGAGAAAAACTTAAAGATTGTTTTGAAATATAATTGAAGTGATGTGGCAAGTGTGTATATCATTTTTGAGCATTTCTAATCAATGTAGTTTAATTGAGAATTGATATACTTGATTTCTTGCCAAGTTCCTTGAAGCTTTGAGTGAATGATGCTTTAAGATGATTTCCACTTCTTTTCCTTCTTTCCATAATGCTTGTTTGTCTTTCATCAAACTAGCTTGTTTGTCTTTCATCAAAACTAAAGTTGAGTTGAGGCTTGAGATTACAAAGTATACCGAATGTGAGACAAGATACTCACTGCTCGAGAAAACTTGTTGCGCTTTGGCATGGGCTGCTCGGCGAATGAGACAGTATATGCTGACTCACACTACCTTGTTGATATTAAAGATGGATTCAATCAAGTACATTTTTGAGAAGCCCGCTCTCTCCGGAAGGATAGCAAGGTGGAAAATGATCTTAACTGAGTACGACATACAATATACAACCCAAAAAGCAATCAAGGGAAGTTTGTTGGCAGATCATTTGGCTAATCAGGCTGTGGATGACTATCAATCCATGAATTTTGAGTTCCCGAATGAGAATATTATGTTGGTGACTGACTACGAAGAACCTAGACCGGATGAAGGACCTGAGGAGGGATCCCGATGGTCTATGTATTGTGATGGAGCCTCAAACGCATTGGGTAACGGAATTGGCGCTGTAATCATATCTCCCGAGGGATGTCATAATCCGTTCACTGCCCAATTATGTTTCAACTCCACCAATAACATGGTGGAGTATGAAGCATGTATTATGGGTCTTCGAGCTGCTATTGACCTAAGGATCAAGTTCTTGAATGTATTCGGGGATTCCGCTTTGGTGATAAGTCAGATCAAAGGCGAGTGGGATACGAAGCACCCAAATCTCATCCAGTACAAAGAGTATGTAGTGACATTGCTCCCACACTTTGAGGAGGAAACCTTCGAACATTTCGCACGAAAGGAGAACTAGTTAGCGGACGCACTAGCTACCATGTCTTTTATGTGCAAGGTTAGGTGGGACAATGAAGCTCCTCAAATTACCATTAAGAGGTTGGATGAACCAGAACACGGCTGTGAAATCGATACCGAAGAAGTGGCAGACAAACCTTGGTTTCATGAGGTGAAAAGGTATCTCGAGGCTCAAGAGTATCCCGAAGGGGCATCTGTCAATGATAAGAAGTTTCTGAGAAGGTTCACTGCAAAGTTCTTCCTCAGTAATGGAATATTCTATAAACGCAACCATGACTCCACACTACTACGGTGTGTAGACAAGATTGACGCAGAGAGGATCATGACAGATCTACATGAAGGAACCTTCGGAACCCATTCCCGTGGATATACCATGGCTAAGAAGATCCTACGGGAAGGATACTACTGGTCCACTATGGAAGCCGATTGTTATCAGCACTCTCAAACTTGTCATAAGTTCCAAATACCCTGATAAGGTGCATGTGCCTCCGGTCCCCTTAAACGTCTTGACAACTCCGTGGCCCTTTGCAATATGGGGCATCGACATGATCGGAGAAATCAGGCCCACTGCTTCCAATGGACATTGCTTCATCCTAGTAGCCATTGATTACTTCACGATGTGAGTTGAGGCAGCTTCCTTTGCTACAGTAACCAAGAACATCGTGGCACGGTTTATCCGACATAATCTAATCTGTCAATATGGTGTGCCAGAAAGAATTATTATTGACAATGGTATGAATCTCAACAACACGATAATCACTGAGCTCTGTAAATAATTCAAGATACAGCACCGTAATTCTTCTCCCTACCGGCCAAAGATGAATGGCGTTGTTGAAGCAGCTAACAAGAATATCAAGAAGATTGTGCAGAAGATGACGGTGACATATAAAGACTGGCATGAGATGTTACCATTCGCTCTTCATGGGTACCATACCTCAGCACATACGTCGATAGGTGAAACCCCCTATTCTCTGGTATATGGCATGGAGGAAGTCCTACCCATCGAAGTCCAGATACCTTCTCTCAGGATTATGAAGGATGCGGGTTTGAACGAGGATGACTGGATCCAAACCCGACTTGATCAGTTAAATCTAATCGATGAAAAAAGACTTACTGCTATCTGTCATGGTTAGACGTATCCAAAGCGGATGATCAAGGCTTTTAACAAGAAAGTCAGACGCCAAGAATATTAAGTCGGGGATCTAGTGATCAAACTCATCATACTGCTGCAAGGTGATCCCAGGGGCAAATGGACCCCCACTTTCGAAGGGTCATTTGTTGTTAATAACATTTTCTCCGGAGGAGCTATGATTATAACCACCATGGACGGTGACGACCTTCCTCACCCTGTCAATGCAGATATAGTGAAAAGATACTACGCCTAACTAAAAGACCCGCTAGGTTGACTGACCTAGGAAAAAATAAGGGCTTCCGGCGAACGAAAAGGGTTCGGGCAAAAGTAAGGGATGAAAATGCAAAAAATTTGTACACCCAGCAAGTCGAAAACCCGAAAGGGCGACTTGGGCAAAAAGGGGTATCCCGGTGGACTGAAAACCTGAAAGGGCGGTCCAGGAAAAAGTTAGGGTTATAAAGCGTACCACTATGTCTCATTGGATCATCTTGCGAACATACTTCGGCATCGACTATCAAGCTCGAACGGCGCCAATCAATCTGATCAACTTTCGGCCAAGTAGCAAAGTGATGAGACGCTTGAAGATATAAAGGCAATAGCTGAGTTGGAACCCAATGCGGTTGTTTCACATAGTTGTTTTTCTTTCTTTTACACAAATTGTATAGTTTCTATTTTTCGGTGGCGTTCTCTTACTAGAGCGTCTGCTTCTTTGTACAAAAACACCTATTACAGGCCAACTTCAAAAATCAATACAAATCATTTTCACAAGAAACTTCAATCTGTTTTTTCTTTTTCTGTTTTGTTTTGCAAGAATGTCTAATGATTTATTTTTGATATATGCATTTGAAAATGATTGCTGCTCATAAATATTTACATAAGAAACAAAAGACAATTACTCGTAATTCCAGAAACAGGGAAAAAACAAGAAGTGCCAAACCCGATGGTTTCTCCGCCCAGCAGGTATCGGGATAGAGTCAGCTTTGGAGTACAATCATCAATACATACACTCCCCGCAGAGTAAAATTATCCAAAGGAATTGATGTCAGCTTTCCCAAAATAGGACGTAACCACCCCAGCTGAGGTTCATAGTCGCGGGCAAGTCAGTAAATTTCATCCCCCAAACAGAGTTTATTTCGCCAGATACAGAGGCCCAATCCCCAACAGAGTTCATCACTCCACCTAACAAAAATGCATTTTCTATGTTCATTCCCCCCAGAGTTTATTCTCAAGCAACATCTCCTTCCGACAGAATATTTACAAATCTCCAGCAACTGTCAGGGATTTATTTTCCCAGATGCGAGCATATCCCGATAGCCTGGTTCCTTCTCACAGCCTTATTATCTAGGCTTTCATATCGAAGTAACCCTACTATCCAGGTTCCTTCTCACAGCCCTACTATCCAGGCTTTCATATCGAAGTAACCCTACTATCCAGGTTCCTTCTCACATCCCTACTATCCAGGCTTTCGTATTGAAGTAACCCTACTATCCAGGTTCCTTCTTACAACACTACTATCCAGGCTTTCATATCGAAGTAACCCTACGACCCAGGTTCCTTCTCATAGCCCTACTATCCAGGCTTTCATATTGAAGAAACCCTACTATCCAGGGTCCTTCTCACAACCCTACTATCCAGGATTTCATATCGAAGAAACCCTACTATCCAGGTTCCTTCTCACAACCCTACTATCCAGGCTTTCATATCGAAGTAACCCTACTATCCAGGTTCCTTCTCACAGCCCTACTATCCAGGCTTTCATAACGAAGTAACCCTACTATCCAGGTTCCTTCTCACAGCCCTACTATCCAGGCTTTCGTATTGAAGTAACCCTACTATCCAGGTTCCTTCTCACAACACTACTATTCGGGCTTTCATTCGAAGTAACCCTACGACCCAGGTTCCTTCTCACAACCCTACTATCCAGGCTTTCATATTGAAGAAACCCTACTATCCAGGGTCCTTCTCACAACCCTACTATCCAGGATTTCATATCGAAGAAACCCTACTATCCAGGTTCCTTCTCACAGCCCTACTATCCAGGCTTTCATATCGAAGAAACCCTACTATCCAGGTTCCTTCTCACAACCCTACTATCCAGGCTTTCATATCGAAGTAACCCTACTATCCAGGTTCCTTCTCACAACCCTACTATCAAGGCTTTCATAACGAAGTAACCCTATAATCCAGGTTCCTTCTCACAGCCCTACTATCTAGGCTTTGATATCTAAGTAACCCTACTATCCAGGTTCCTTCTCACAGCCCTACTATCCAGGCTTTCATATCAAATAACCCTACTATCCAGGTTCCTTCTCATAACCCTACTATCCAGGCTTTCATATAGAAGTAACCCTACGATCCAGGTTCCTTCTCATAACCTTACCATCCAGGTTTTATTTTCTCTTACCTCCAGAAAGAAGTCCATAACACTGTAAGACCCGGACCTGATCAAACACGATTTGTTTCGCATTTCCCCAGTAAGTCGCGATGCCGCCTGTACACTGACCAGATATGCAGTTTACCTCCGGAGTTATTTCCCCACTAGAGTAAAGGACAACTGAAGCTCCTAAAATCTATTTCTCCCAAGACATATATCAACATTCCTCAGCAGATTCCTCCTCAACGACAGGAGCGGGGACTCTCATCAAAGGAATATCTCAGGAAATCAACATCCTCTAGATGGCATCTTTAAGCCCATCTCCGATGGTACTCCGTCACATCTTGGATGGCATCTTTAAGCCCATCTCTGACAATTCCCTAGCAACTTCCAAATGGAATCTATAAGCCCATACTCGATATCACAAATCAAGTATCACTTCATGCGAGTGCAAATTTCTGGGCACTCTAGTGTTCAATCATCTTCCACCTTTAGATCACGAAAGGCAGACGAGCCAATCTACATCCTCAGGTTTAAGAAGATTGAACAGGGGCAGCTGTTGTACCCCAAAATTTTCCCTCTCATTTTACTCAATACATACTCCTAGAGATCCTCAATTTGCTCAAGTTTACCCAAGAGTTGACCAGACAAACTCTCTCCTAAGGTAGTGTGTCTCAAATTAGGGCTTCCATTTTCATCTAGATAGGTGAACTCCAAAGACCTCATATTCTCTCCATGGTCCTAATATGTTCTCAAGACCCTCCATGTCAAATTTCAAGCCTTACACAAGAAGTTTGCTCAGGCAACTGCTCAGATGCTTGAGAATCAACTATATTAGGTCAAAAGTCAATTGTGGCCCACATACAGTCAAACTTCAAGATTTTTGGTCAACATCAACATTTTGAAGTGATATCCATCATTTGATCAAGGGTTGATCATAATTCTTCAATGAATGCCCTAAATTCATCAAAACCCAAAAGTTGCTAAATTAGGGTTTCTTAGGAAAAGTCAAACAAACTATGACCAAGCATAACTTCTTCATACTTTATCAGAAATTTTCCATCCAAGGCTCATTTTGAAAAGGATGCAATTACCTACAATTCATCTTCCACCCACAAGTTCAAAATATGCAGTCATAAAAATATATGAATTTCTACATTATAGGTCCTTTTGAAAAGTCAACAAAAACACCTTTTGGGTCAAGGATTCTTATATGAACATGAAAGACCCAATTGAAGTGAGAACAAAAGGGTTGCTTAGGGGACATCATAAGTTTCTAAAAAGTCCAAGAACACCTCTCTATGGTTAAAATTGGAAGAGATATTCCTTGTCAAAGTTGACCCTTTTTGCAAAATTGTCAAAAGTCAAATATGTTCAAAATGCATTTTTTACCAAATGGGCCTAGCATCTCATGATTGCACCTCACTTGTAGCATGGTCCACGACCCAAATATCCATCCACAAGTTATTTGCTTCATTTTCCATTTTATTTTGATTTTTTATTAATTAAAATTTCAATTAAATCAAATAATTGGTAAATAATAACAAAGATATGTTTTGATTTGATTTTTAGATAGGATTTCAATCAAAATATGCTGAGATATCAAGACCAAAACGAATCAAGCATGATTAGTACAAAAATGGGATGATTTGGCTCAATTTAGAAAGTTTGTATATGAATGAAGAATCAAATCAAATCCTCTTAATTCCTCAAGATTCAAGGTTGCTTTTAGAACCCTAATTCATTGAGGGATATATATTGAACAAGACCTAGCACGAAAATAGAGGTTGGCAGCAGAGAAAGCACAAGAACAAACTCTAAATTTCTTGCAAAAAAGTGTGATTTGGTTTTCATTCTAGAGGACCTTTCAAAGCAATTTAAGGCCAACAATCGCATCCTAAGACGTTTATGAAGCTAACTGGATCAATTCCAAGTTCCTTCACGCCCAGAAACACCTGGTTTGAACATCACAGTTTGCAACATTTTTGAAATTCGATTTCCATGATTTATGCATTATAAACATATTTTGATCATGTATTGTTGTTTGTTATCATGTTTACAATGTTTTATCATACTTTGATTGAAGTTTGGGTGCAGATATGAACATATGCCATTGTTAGGGTTTGAGGTTCCAAATTAGGAACTTCGTATACAGGCCAAATTGGATCATATAAAGGGTGGCCAAAATACTTTTTTCCTCAATTGGGGTTTTAGGATATTTTTTAAGCGTCCTCGCATTTAATTCGTCGCGCGTCTTAATTATCGTTTCGATTATTATTTATGTAACTGTTTCGAGGTTGTAATAGATTTTAATTATGGTTTGAATTGCCGCATTTTATTTTCAGTTAAATAATTATGTATCTGCGAAAGCCATGTAATAGTTAGGTTTTATATTTTCTCACTTTTAATTTCTGCAATTATTAACTGTTAGGTGAATGCTAATAGGATTGTATGGCAAGGATATCTGAAAATTAAAACGGTAGATCACTTAATATGCAAAGACTAATTAACCGAAAAATTCACATGCACATATTCAATCCTAGGGTTTGCCTCACTTCGGTTGCCTTCGGTAAATAGTCCTTAAGCATAGGAGATTTTAGTGGTTACCCTCCTGTCTAAAAGATTAAATGTCCCATTCAAATGTTGCCTCGGAAATGTTGCCTCAGAAAGATCTTTAGAACTCTAGGGTTACTACTAAAATTCCGAACCCATTGCTTAGGGGACTGTACTTGTCCCTTTTGAACGTCCCTTAAAAAACTCCAACGACGGGGCTACCTACGCCTTAATAGTAGGATAGCATTGTCTAAAGGGAACGAGAACGAACAATCTTTTTTCGAGTAGGTAGACTCTTAAGTACTTGCTCAACAAAACTTTTCACACAAACACCTTTCAAAACAATTTTCAAAACAAACTTCGTCACACCTTTAAGGACTGATACAAGGGTTATCATGAAGTAAAACATTTCCGAAAACAAGCACACACACAAGCAATTTTAAAAATATGAGCAAGTACCTAAGAGCCCATGGAAAACCATGGATAGAAATGGTGCTAACACCTTCCCCGTACTCAATATCTCAAAAAAAGGTTTTTTCTGTTCTTTTTCCTTTTCCATGATTGGATAAAATAAAAGTTGGTGGCGACTCTTGCTTACCGCGACGTTTTGCGAACAAAAAACGCAAAACTCAAACCAGTAAAAACAGTCGGTTCTGCCACCGTTACACACCTACGTACCACCTTTTCGTGAAATAGGGGATCAGGGTACACGTATTTCCTCTTTCAAAAATTTAAAACACCAATGTGTTGGTTAATTTTATGAGATAAAACATCATCATCATTTCCCGTGTGGAAAGCATACTTACTACCCACAATTATGATAAAGGAGAATTTTCATCATCTCAAAGTGGAGGATATGGCTTGGATTTTAAAATCAACAATGCCTCATTCAACACCCAAGTGAAAAATATCTCTCTTCACTACATATTGTAGAAGTATAGTTGTTTGCATCACTACAAGGATTGATAAGAGTTCAATATTTTTTTGAGAAAAGTTTAAAGATAAAAGCCAAAGTGGCAAAAATGGTTTGAAATGAGATTGATTGACTTTTAGTCTTCCCACAAAAAAAATGTCAAGGTATTATTAAGTTGATTGGAGTTTATTTATGAAAAATGTTTTGAAAATGCATGGACATACGTCCAAATTTATTATGAAAGTGGTTCAAGTTCAAAAGCAAGAAGTGTTTTCAAAAGGGGGAAGAAGATTTTTGAAATTAAAGAAGATGGGAGGAGAAGAAGGGACTATCCTAAAGCATAAGGTAAAAGCTAGGGATAAGAACCATCTAACCAACAAGAAGCCAATGCTTGACATTATGAGCCAAGATAGAATTCCCATTCCTTGGATTGAAACCAATCAAGTAAAAAATACTAGACATCTTGAGAGAACCAAACTTCAAGTGTATTAAGTCTTCACAAAAATTGGACAGAGTAACAGCTGTATACGGGTGAATTCCAGATTACAAACAAAGGGTGTAATCACAAAAACCTGCACAAAAAAACAAACAAGAAACCCAATGTCTTGAGGTAAACCTCAAGAACTCCAGACAGAATAATCAGATAAGATCACAAGATCTCCAAGATAGGCCAAGGTTTCTAATCCTAAGTCTAAGAAAAGTCCCATGCTCCATAGTGCCAAAGATAGTAACCAAATAGTCCAAGTACCATTAAATATTTTTTAGGATTTATGTTGATTATTAAGTATCTTAAGAAAGGAAAAGAAAAGCTCAAGTGAGCAAAGTAAAAATGGCAAGAAAGTAAATGCTCAAATGAGCAAAGATGAAAATGGCATGAAATGTAAATGCTAAAAGTAAATGGTACATAAAGCATAAAAAAGAATAAAAGCATAAGGTAAGACAAGTCAATAATTAGTGGTTAGTTGGACGACCATCTTGAAGCTTGCATGTGGAACTCATTAGAGGATTGGTAGAGCCAAAGCCTCCACACAACAAGTTGTAGTTGCTTTTTGTCAAGTATATCATCCATTTGGAATTCTCATAAGTACCATTTAATGATCAACCATGTTCAAGTGATCCGCATTGACCAAAGGTGTTGTAGATCCATTAGAGGATTGGTAGAACCAAAGCCTCCACACAATGAATCTCAAGGTTATTGGATCAAAGAGATCAAATTAACATACTTGGGCTTGCAATCATAAGTTTGGGCCACGAATGATCATTTATTCGAATCGGGACAAAATTTAACACTATGTTAAGCAATCATAAGTGGACTTATATAGAAGTCGCACCTAATTTGAGGCCGGTCAATAGCAATCTATGTACCATTTGTCTTGAGACATGATATAGAGATTATGCCCCAACAACATTTAGTGCAATAAGAAAGGGATGAGATGAAGAGGGATGGGGAAAAAATATACAAACCATATTTGAATTAAATTTTAATCAAACTATTATTAAAATCATTCATCCATTTTTGTGGAGTTAAACTCAACACCATGGATCCAATGATGTTAATAAAGTCCATGATCCAAAATCTAACCCAAGATCAGTCAGAAAATAGTCACAAAATAATATCACATTTTAATATACACAAAAGGGTTTAAAAATAGAAAATAAAGAGAAAAATATCAACTATGTTCAAATTAATCAAGAAATAAAAAGTAAGACCACAGAAAAATCAGAAAAAGGCTCAAATAATTTTACAAATTTTTTTGGTAATTTTTTAAAGTCAGAAACTATTTTTTAAAATCAAAATAAATGGGTAAAATAAACAAAAATGATAAATAATAGTAAAGTTAGAAACAAAAATAAAATAAGGTCACCAATATTTGTCACAATATCATTGGATCATTCCATGATTTTTTCAGAATTTAAAAATGTATAAAAGTATTTTTAAACATTTAAAACAAATCAAATAAAGTTTAAATTTATAAAAAAATACCAAAAAAACAAAATTAAATTCTAAAAAAATAAAAATAAAAAATAGAATAATCAAAAGAAAATTTCATAATTGTTTCATATTTTTTGGACAAAAAATGAATTTTCTATGATTTTTTGAAATTTAAAACAATTAAAATATAAAAATCAGAAAAATAAAATAAAAATAAAATATGTAGACCATTGGATGAGACTCAAAACGCGTTAGTAATCAAATCCAATGGATCTGGCGCGTTGTGCATATCATGGTCATCAATGAATAATGTACAGAATCATTAATTAAATCAGAATTTGAAAAAAATAGATGGCGCGCCTTCATTGGTTGGAAGATGACACGTTGGTCATCTTCAAACTCCAGCCATCACAAATTGCAGGTCTCTCAAACTATAAAATTAGATGCTCAGACCTATGCCATTCACTTCGTCTCTTCAAGACGAAGACAACCACACCCTCGCGCCAAATTTATATAAACTATAGCTCAAGCAATTTGGAAGGAAAGTTTTAAAAAGGGATTTGAAGTTTCATGGTCAAAACATGTTTCCAGTAAAAGGTAAGTGTTGCAACTAGAACCAAGGCAATGAGAGCAACACAGTGATATCAGAGTTTTGAAGAATTGATGAAGAAATCTACCTATTGAAGTTGAGTTGCAAAGCTCTGAAACTGAACTTCTATTGAGCAGTATAGGGCACGATTCTTGAATGTAATTATGTGGTTAGCTTCAGGGAAGATCAAAGAAGGTGAATTGATGGAAAAATTGGATTGAAAAAGGCTCGAGAAATGATTTTGAAGTTACTGAATTCTGAGTTATGAAACAAGTTTGGTAGGGTAATTCTTGCTATCCAAGCTTGGGAAAATGAATGGGATAGTTCATGTATTTATAGGAGAAGAAAATGAGATAAAAAGGAAGTGTGGATGATGTGTTTTGGAGGGAATTTGTGCAAACCTGTCGCACGAGTGAAGTGTGATCCAAACTTCACCTAAACTCATCCAATTCTTGAGTTTTTATGCACTAATCCACTTGGGAAAGTTGGCTAATCATGTTTAGACCCAAAACGTGTGCTAATTTGAGGTTTAGAGGTTGTAACATGAAATCCAAATTCTGACTTGCAATGAAACTTCAATTCCAAGTTACCACTTTTGAAACCATGGCATTCTCAGCTCAAGGGGTCTTAAGGCATGATCCTTGATGCTTTAGAAAGAAGAGGTTACAAGCTTTGCAATGGAAAAAGAATGGAATCAAATGGATGCTTAAGCTGAAAATTGTATTGAGTCAAAGCTGGAGAAAAAATGTTGACTTTCCATACTTAGAAATATTTCAAATTTTTCTTCAAAAATAACCTATAATGTCTTCCATCCAAACATGGCTTTCCACTTGGAATTTGCTCTTGACCAAAAATATGGAATGAAGTAGATCTCTTGAATGACATTTTGAAACTTGAATCATTCAAAATATCAAAAATTTGAGCAAGTTATGACTTGCTAAAGTTGGCAAAAAATCATGAAATGACCTATAATCTTTTGCATCTTTAAGGCAAGTTCCATACATTTTCTTACTTTGAACATAAAATAAGGCATAAAGTTCACATTTTCAAGATAATTATGGAAAAATAATGGACTCAAGGTGATGAAAATTGACCAAGTTATGACTATTTGAATTCACACATGGAAAATTGGGGATTCATCTGGAGGACTTGTAATCTTTCTTCTTCATCAAGATTCTTCCACATGAAAACTCCTTGGAACTTTTGAAGTGATTTGTTAATACCCATTTGAAGAGAATGATGTAATTGGAATCACTCAAAAATACCAAAATGTGAGCAAGATATACTCCTTTGAAATTCAAAACACTAGCTCCTAGATCAAGAAAATGCTTTGAGGAACTTTGACAAGCTTGAACAAAATTCTTGTATCAACATTATTTCTTTGTGAATAGAAGTTGTTGAGGATGATAATGAGAACTCTTAGCCACCAAAACCACTTCCATGTCTTGAAATTTGAGAGAACTATGCTCTTGTGACCAATAGGAACAAGACCTTGTCCAAACATGACAACTTCTTCGATCAACCCTTTATACTTTTCAACCAAATTTTATAACCTTGAAATGTGATGACCCAAAACAACCTTTCCATGCAAATCCTTCCAAAACCAATTCAATGGTGAGGTTTGAACTTCTCCAGCTTTATTGACTAGGGCATGGAAATAAACTCATGAACCAATGAGGTAACCTGTTAAATCCCATTGCCTTTACCTACATGGATAAAAAACAAGACAAACCAACATTGCATTTTATCAGTTAAATGAAGAAATCAAAACAATATTCATGATCACAAAAGGGACATAAGTCAAGGTGCTTGGTAATCCCACAAAAGGACAAAACTAAATGTATGGAGGGTAACCAAGAATCCTAGTGTGATCTTGTTATGAATGAGTCAACATGGTATGATGAAGGGATCTTAGGGGCAAAAATTGGGGTACAACACTACGGTATGATGCTATGCTGTGTATGCTATGAATCAAGCAAAAATGCAGGGTGATGAAGACAAGTATGTCTTGCAAGAAAACCAGTTTATTGGATAATGTATACAAACAAGGTCCTGCAAGGAATACAAACAAAAGTCCTGCAATGAGTTCAAGTTGTTAGATAATGAAGGCAAACAAGTCACACAAGCATCCTTAGGTTCAGGCTTGCATGGGATTTGCAGGTAAGTACCCTCTTGAAGTTTAGTTGGTTCAACCTGTCTTAGAAAAGTAACGGGCTTCTAAGGAGTCTCAATATCACTGATCTTTCTTTATCGAGCATTGTTTCAGCTTAACAATCTTTTCTTGCGACCGAAACATCTCGAAAGTGCGATCTCAATGAGTGTAGAATCGAGTATCAACCAATCCCCAGCTTTACACCGAGGCCGGCTATCTCACTACTTTCTAATGGCCAAGTTTGTTCAACTAAGGTTCTAAGGTCCGTTAGTGCTTCACAACACCATGCATCGGCCGTGTATTCTCCTCGATTCAACACAAGGGATACCTGTACCAACCAAAGTGTCACATCAACACATCTATCGCTTTAACCATATCGGTCTATGTCGTACAGTCTCCACGATCTATTGTTGTTTACCTAAAAAGATGCCCCCAGATCCGGGTGTAGGATCTATAGTAACAACCCAAACAACCCTCCAAGGATAAAGCATACAAAGCAAGAAATTAAAACAGTTTTAAAATGAACTAACTCTTAAGTTAACCCCACTTTTTATTCATTTTCCCCAGCAGAGTCGCCAGTTTTGTGATACGGTGGCAGAACTGACTGTTTATATTGGTTTTGCGTTTGTGTTTGCAAATGTTACAGTAAGCAAGAGTCGCCATCGACTTTTCTTTTATCCAAATTAAGGAAAGGGTGAAAAGAACAAAAAAAAGACCTTTTCGAGAATTTTCGGAGTAAGGGGGTAGATTATGGAAAGGGATGGTCTTAGCACCCTTTCCATCCGTAGTTATCTACGGGCTCTTAGATGCTGAGCTCATTTTTTAAATACCTTGTGCTTTGTGTTTTGAAAAAGTGTTTTGAAATGCCTTAGTGTGGCGATTTTCTTTTCGTTAACTCTTGTATCAGTCCTCAAGAGTGTTGATAAAGCAAAAATTTTTAATTTTTTTTTTGAAATGTGTAAGTGTAAAAAGTTTGTTTTCAGCAAGCATCTAAGAACTATCTACTTATACTAAAAAAGGTTTGTTCTTTTACTCATATCCTTTAGAAAGTGTTATCCTACTATTAGTGAGTAGGTAGCCCTATCGTTGGATATTTGAGTGACATTCGAAGGGACATTTTTATAGTCACAAAAGCAACTGGGAAAGAAGTTTTAGTAACTACCCAAGGGTTCTAAGATCATATTTTTATCGAGGCAACGTCAAGCGGGTCATCGAGGGACTTATGATCTTTTTGAACCAGGGGTAGCCACTAAAACCTCTCACATTTCGAGAGTTGTAACTATTTTCGAAGGCAACCGAAGTGGGCGTACCCTAGAGGTGTATATGTGCAAGTGTGCTTGTTTCGTTATTTTAGTCTTTTTGTTAGGTTTGCTAGCGTTTTGATTTTAACATTTGCCATACAATCCTATTAGTCATACATCTAGCAGTTAATATGAAAAGCAATAAAAAATGCAGAAAGTAAGGGTATTACGCTATTATAACCAAATTGAAAGGCAAGAAAAAAGTAAAAACAAAGAACAAAATAAATAGGGGAAATTAATCCTTCGATCCAGGAAGTAGTCTCCTTAGATTCACCCTTCTTTTGCTTTCTTTCGATTCAGCTTGGGAGCTGGCATGATCAACCTTCAATTGCACCCTTCTCTGCTTCTTTTGATTGAGGTTGAGAGTTGGCATGACCAACCTTTGATTGCACCCTTTCTTTCTTCTTTCGATTGAGGTGTGACCAACCTTCGATTGCAACCTTCTCTACTTCTTTCGATTAAACTATGAAGCAATATGGATATGTAGAGCAGCATGAGTGTATATCCTTTGTTCACACCCTTTTTGTCTCTCATTTGATTCTGTACAAGTTAGTTCAAACATATATACGGACAAGAAAAGAAAATAAACCAAGAGGGCAGAAACGAAGAACATAACTAAGAGGCTATCTACATATTATGTTGAAACGAAAAGTAAGTAAAAGGATATTTACATGTTATGTTGAAACGAAAAGATGCTAGGTCAAGAGGACTTATGTTGCCTGGAACTGGAACTTGTGTGTGGACTGGAACTTATTGGATACTCCCAGATTTGAAAGAAGAGAGGCAAGTGTCGTGTGATCTTTTTGAGTTTTGAGAGTTTTTGGTGTGCTTCTCTTAGGTTGTGTATACATGTAAGGCAATATATGTGTATGGTTATTGGGCTTATGTATCCAGTGTGTGTGCATATGTATGTGGTCCCCACTTTTTTCATGTATGAAGCTTGCTAGTGTGCTCCTTATATAGAGGGATGGAGGGGACAAGAGGTCAAAGGAATAAATAGCCATTAAGTTGGTGTTTTAAGGCCATGAATATCACTTTGAAACTTTGCCAAAGACATGGTTTCTTGTCCCTTTTTGAATTTGCTATGAACCTGGACACTTTTGACTTTTGAATACCTTCAGGCCATACCCTTCGATTGGCCTTAGGTTTCCTCCTTCGAATGGACCTCTTATGTACCCTTCGAATGGACCTTCTGAATGCTTCTTGGAATGGACCTTTTGTTACTTCCTTCGAATGGAACACATGTGCATCCTTCAAATGGAACACATGTACATCCTTCGAATGACCCTTTTGTGTTTCTTTCGCATAGCGAACATGTATGCCTCGTGCATTCTTCGAATTGTTCACCAATGTGGGCTCAGAATGTGGCAATCATATGGTGAAAGGTTCAGTGATACAGTTGACGCAAGCAGTTTCAAAGGGAACCATTGCCCAGTCGAAGCTGGCACAAAGGCAGCCAATGCCTTGTGGATGTTAGCATGATAAGGTCATTGCTCTGTGAATCGATGGCCATTTGAAAGGGTTTTGGCCTTGTGCATTGAAAGCAAGCACATAGGAAGCCTCTACCCATGTGAATTGAAACAAACTTGTAAGGGGTTCTTATCTTACGCAGTCGAAGCCTTGTGAACTTAACTTGATCAAAGGAAGCCCAGTGCCCAATCAAAGACTTTGTGAACTTATCTTGATCGAAGGAGGCCCGACGCCCAATCAAAGACTTGCAGACCAAAGCCTCATCGAAGGGTTTTAGATGGCCAATCAGAGATCCTTATCTAGATGCCAATCGAAAAACAAACTGCTCAAGCGCCAATCGAAAACACCCTGTCTCAAAGGCAACCGAAGACACCTTGTGTATCTTCAAAAAAAAATTATTTTCGTTAGGCAAGTGTTCGTAACCACCCATGTAAGAGAAAAACTTGGAAAACATAAGAGGACAAATTTTAGGGTACAACAGTACATATTAATTCATTCAACTTTGTCCGACAATGAGGGATGAGATGCTCAAAGACATAGGGGAAATAGAATAGTTGAGACTCAATAAGATCATTTACACATAACTATATGTTTTGTTTTTACTTTGTGCTCTTTTCATTTCACGACAATTTCCTCTTACTAGGATTTTTGTCTCCTTTGTACAAAACCGCCTGTTTATAGGAAAATTATCAATATAAGTCAATTTCAAAAAATTCAAATTTGTTTTACTTTTTCTGTTTTGTTTGCAAAAAAGTCCAATGACTAGATTGAATGAACATATGCATATGAACATGATTATTGTAACGCCCGTAATTTAATTAATTATTTAATTAAATTATTTTTGGAATATTTGTGAAGTTGTATTATAATTAATTGGATTTATTTTATTAAGTGGAGAAATATTATTAGAGATATAATGTTATGTGGTGAAATAATATTAGAAGTGTAATATTATTTAATGTGGGCTTATTTTGTTAGAATAGAAGTAATAAGGGTGTGTGTTGGTTTTAAGCCCAATAAGGATAATAGAATAATAAGGTTATTTTGTTATTTGTTGTTGGAATAGAAGTAAGAAGCAGTAGAAAGAAATAAGGATTGAGAAGAACGTGCAAGCTGCTAGAGAAGGTGGAAAACGGCAAGAACAAAGATTCAACCTGAAAATTATAGAGCGACCTTCAATCCATGGTAAGGGTGGGGTTCTAACTCTATAATTGGGTTTAGGATGATTGGTATGTGGGATTAGTGATGATTGTTGTCTTGTTCTTGAATTGGATGTATATGATGATGTATGATAAGGATTGATGAATTTTGATGAATATTGATATCTTTATGCTATTAAAATGCTGTAAGATTATAGGGTAATTATGGGTGATGAATTGAAGTGATTATATTAAGTTTTAGGGCTTTAATTGTGAATCCCATAGTGAGATGCAGGGAAGAAACGTAGAATACTGCAGTAATGGAAAACATGGAATATTGCAGTAATAAAATGCAGAATTTAGCAATTGATAATAGGTGCTACTGTATTAGAACTAATGAATTAATTTGGAGAATATGAATTGGTTAATGTTATTCCTAATTAGGTTGATAACAGGAAAAGAATCAAAATAGTAGGATGAATAGAAAGTAGCAGTTCTGACAGTAGAGGTATGTTGACTAGAGCTGCGCTAGATTAGTGCAAGATAGAAGTTTTGAATGTAGACGTAAGTTATTAGGAGATGCGTGGCATAGTGAAAGATAGCAGTTCTGATGCTAGACGTAGGTGTTAAAAGCTTCATTGAATTACTAGGAAATAGAAGTTCTGACGTTAGTAGTTGTATGGGTCAGAAGATATGGTCAGTCAGAGGACGGTGATGATCAAAAGTTGTATCTGGTCAGAGGTTGCACTAGTCAGAAGATGGCATTAGTCAGAAGATGTGATGATCAAAAGTTGTATCTTGTCAGAGGTTGCACTAGTCAGAAGATAGCATTAGTCAGAAGATGTGATGATCATAATTTGTACCTGATCAGAAGATGAGGTTAGCCAGGAGCTGTGATAATCAGAAGTTGCATCTGATTAAAGGCTGCATTAGTCAGAAGTTATAGCAGTTAGAAGATTGTGTCGCCCAGAGGTTGCGTCATTAGAAGTTGTGTATTTAGAAATGGCGTTGGTTAGAGGTTGCATGGTCAGAAGTTGGATGGACTTTACGCTGTTTTGTGCAGAACAGTGAAGTTAGATGCTTAAAAGCTGTTGTTTGGACCATAACAGTAGGAAAGTGATGGTCTTGACGTTAGAGTTTCAGAATGACAGTGTTGATTTACTGTGGAAATTAAATATTGTTGTGTTATTAGTTAGATGTTATTAATAAATAATGATGTTTGATGATTTATAAATGAATGATGTTTGATGAATTATTTTGATTATTTGAGATGATAATTGAGATGTTCTGAGATGATAAATTGAGATGTAATTGAGATGTTCTGAGATGATAAATTGAGATGTTTTAAGATGATGAATTGAGATGTTTTGAGATGATTTGAGATGTTGTTAACTTGGGTGTTGTCATTACATTCATGGTTGTGTCGCATACATTGCATTTTTGAGATGGAGCTTATGCTCGTTGAGATGACCTGGATTGGAAAATTTTGAGATGAAGGCTATGCCTTATTGATGCCTCTATTAATTGGCAAATTTTTTAGATGGGAGTTCTACTCCAATGGTACCACATGCATTTGCAGAGTATTGAGTTGCATTATATGATTTCATAAAGAAGTGTATTTTGATGTTGATGAATGTATATTATTGTTGAGATTGTCGTTGATTATGAGATGAGAAGTGATGATGTTGTTGATCTAATTTAATATATTAATTATCATGCGCTTTATTATATTGTTAGATATCTCACCCCTTCTATTTGAATGTTGCCCTTATGTTGGTAACGTGCAGGTAATCGAGAGTGAAGGCTGTATACCTTCAGTAGTTCGAGTCAGTGTCATTGCTCTGATATGTAACACTCGGGGGGATGAACGATTGCTGTTTGGATTGATGATTTTTAGTTTTTTAGTTTTAATTTGATTATGATTTATGAGATGATTCAAAGTTGCTATTTTGTTAGAGATGTTATTAAGAATTTGGTTGCATAGATGTTAATTTATTTAATTAAAGATGTTATTGTTATGGTTCATCTGATGTTTGAAAAAGTGTTATATATCCATGACGAATGCAATGAATTTGTTAGAAGAATTTGTGACGTCCCGATTCATTTGTATGATTGAAATTTTATAACTCTGATTTATTTTGCATAATTGCTTGGGGTAGAATTTGGGTGTTACAAAGTTGGTATCAGAGCAAAAGGTTGGTCCGACCTTGTCGTCGAGTCGTAGTTGTCTAACAATCAAGTATTGTTATTTTGATGTTCTAATCGTTGTTTATGTTGTAGTGAGAAGTTGAGATGGCTGGAAGGAATGATGATGCTCTTGCTGCTGCTCTAGAAGCAATGGCTAATGCGATGGAAAATCAACCGAATTCTGACGGGAATGCTGGATCTCGTAGCTTGGCGACTTTTCAGAGAGAGAATCCACCTATGTTCAAGGGAAAGTATGATCCTAACGGAGCATTGGAATGGTTGAAAGAGATTGAGAGAATCTTTCACGTGATGGACTGCACTCCAGCGCAGAAGGTTCGTTATGGGACTCATATGCTAGCAGTCGAGGCTGGTGACTGGTGGCTAGAGACTTGTCAGAAATTGGAAGCTGCAGGTGAGAATGTCACTTGGGATGTGTTCCATAGAGAACTTTTGAGAAAGTACTTTCCAGAAGATTTTCGTGGTAAGAAGAAAATTGAATTCCTTGAGCTGAAGCAAGGAAGTATGTTTGTGGTTGAGTATGCTGCCAAGTTTGCTGAGTTGGCCAAGTTTTACCCGCATTACACTGAGGATAATGCTAAATTTTCAAAGTGTATTAAATTTGAGAACGGGTTACGCCCGGAGATTAAGAAAGCAGTTGGATATCAGAAAATCTGTGTCTTCGCTGATTTGGTTGATAGTTGTAGGATTTACGAGAAGGATAATAATGCTTATTACAAGATTATTAGTGAGAAGAGGGGTAAGCACCCACAGAATCGTGGTAAACCTTATGATTCCCTAGAGGGTAAAGGTAAATAGAGAGTTGCTCATGGTTAGAGGACTAGTGGGGGAGATGCTCCAGCTGGTGTGGTTTGTTTTAAGTGTGGGAAACCTGGACGCAAGAGTAATGTGTGCACTACTGAAGTGAAGAGGTGTTTCTGTTGTGGCAAGAACGGACATGTTATATCTGAGTGTGAGCATAAGAGTTTGATTTGTTTCAACTGTAAAGAAGAAGGGCACATTGGTAACCAGTGTCCGAAACTGAAGAAAGCTCAGTCTAGTGGTAAGGTGTTTGCTTTGGTTGAGGATCAGACATCTGCTGAGGACAGACTTACTAGAGGTACATGTTTCATTAATAGTACTCCTTTAATTACTATTATTGATACTGGTGCTACGCATTGTTTTATTGCTGTTGATTATGTTGAAAGATTAGGTTTGTGTTGTCTTCTTTGAATGGAGAAATGGTCGTCGATACTCCAGCGAAGGGGTCGGTGACTACTTCTTTTGTGTTTGCTAAGTGTCCCTTGTCGATCTTTAACAGATACTTTGTTGTTGATTTGATTTGTTTGCTGTTAAGAGGTTTGGATGTAATTTTGGGTATGAACTGGTTATAGCATAACTGTGTTTATATTAACTGTTATGACAAGTCAGTGAAGTTTTCTACTCCTGAAGAAGAGGAAGATGGTTTGTTGTCTGCTAGACAGTTGAGAAAGTTGATGCAAGAGGAAACACATATGTTTTCGTTAATGGAGATGCTATCTGTAGAAACTCAAGCTGTAATTGAGGAATTGCAGGTGGTGTGTGAATTCCCTGAAGTTTTCCCTGATGAGATTCCTGATGTACCGCCAGAGAGGGAAGTTGAATTTGCAATTGATCTTATACCTGGTACCAGAACTGTGTCTTATGGCACCATACAGGATGTCTGCGTCTGAGTTGTTAGAGTTGAAGAAGCAATTGGAAGAGTTACCTGGGAAGAGGTTTGTAAGACCAAGTGTATCACCGTGGGGTTCTCCAGTGTTGTTAGTAAAGAAGAAAGATGGAAGTATGAGACTTTGTGTTGATTATAGACAGTTGAATAAGGTGACGATTAAGAACAAGTATCCGCTTCCAAGAATAGATGACTTGATGGACCAATTGGTGGATGCTCGTATGTTTAGTAAGATTGATTTGAGTTCGGGTTACCATCAGATTAAAGTGAAGGATGAAGATATTCAGAAGACGGCTTTCAGAATGCGTTATGGACATTACGAGTATTCGGTGATGCCTTTCGGTGTTACTAATGCGCCGGGAGTATTCATGGAATATATGAATCGTATCTTTCATACTTATTTGGATCAGTTCGTAGTGGTGTTCATTGATGATATTTTGATTTACTCTAAGTCAGAAGAAGAGCATGTTGAACATTTAAGAGTAGTATTGTAAGTTTTAAAAGAGAAGAAGTTGTATGCAAAGTTGTCCAAGTGTGAATTCTGGCTGAAAGAGGTTAGTTTTCTTGGTCATGTGATCTCAGGTAGTGGCATTGTTGTAGATCCATCGAAGGTTGATACTGTGTTGCAATGGGAAACTCCAAAGTCAGCTACTGAGATTAGAAGCTTCTTGGGATTAGCTGGTTATTATAGAAGGTTTATTGAAGGGTTTTCTAAATTGTCCCTTCCGTTGACTAAGTTGACTTGTAAAGGTAGAGCGTTTGTATGGGTTGTTCAGTGCGAAGAAAGTTTTACAAAATTGAAGAAGAGGTTGACGTCGACTCCAATTTTGACGTTGCCTAATCCAGGAGAGCCTTTTGTGGTTTATTATGATGCTTCTAAGATGGGTTTAGGAGGTGTGCTTATGAAGAATGGTAAGGTAGTTGCTTATGCATCGAGGCAGTTAAGGAGTTATGAGAAAAACTATCCTACGCATGATTTAGATCTTGCTGCAGTTGTTTTTGTGTTGAAGATTTAGAGGCATTATATTTATGGTTCTAGATTTGAAGTGTTTAGTGACCATAAGAGCTTGAAGTATTTGTTTGATCAGAAAGAGCTGAATATGAGGCAACGAAGATGGTTGGAATTGTTAAAGGATTATGATTTTGGTTTGAATTATCATCCAGGAATGGCGAATATGGTAGTTGATGTGTTGAGTCGAAAGACTTTACATATGTCAACGATGATGATTAAAGAGTTGGAATTGATTGAGCAGTTCAGAGATATGAGCTTAGATTGCGAGGTTACTCTGCAGAGTGTTATGTTGGGTATGTTGAAGATTAATAATGAATTTTTAGACAGTATCAGAGAAGCTCAGAAGTTGGATGTGAAACTGGTAGATTTGATGGTTGGGATTGACCAGTCTGAGAATAATGATTTTAAACTAGATGAGAAAGGTGTGTTGAGGTTTCGTAATCGGATTTGTATTCCTGATGATGCTGAGATGAAGAAAGTGATACTTGAAGAGAGTCATAGAAGTAAGTTGAGTATTCATCCAGGAGCTACAAAGATGTATCAAGAATTGAAAGGTTTGTTTTGGTGGCCTGGGATGAAGAGTGATGTGTCTCGATTTGTGTATGCATGTTTGACTTGTCAGAAGTCGAAAATTGAACATCAGAAGCCTGCAAGATTGATGAAACCGTTAGAAGTTCCAGAATTGAAATGGGATATCATTTCAATGGACTTTGTGACAGGATTTCCTAATACTTTAAGAGGACATGATTGGATTTGGGTGATTGTTGATAGGCTTACGAAGTCAGCTCATTTTATTCCTATTAACATCAGTTTTCCAGTGCCATAGTTGGCTGAGATTTATATCAGTGTGATTGTGAAGCTGCATGGTGTTCCTTTGTGCATTGTGTCAGATAGAGATCCAAGATTTACTTCTGATTTTTGGAAGAGTTTGCAAGAAGCGTTAGGTTCTAAGTTGGGGTTGAGTTCAGCGTATCATCCTCAGACAGATGGTCAGACTGAACGGACGATTCAATCGTTGGAAGACTTGTTGAGGGCATGTGTTCTTGAGCAGGGAGGTTCGTGGGATACTTATCTTCCGTTGATAGAGTTCACTTACAATAACAGTTACCATTCTAGTATTGGGATGTGTGATACGGTGGGAAGAACTGACCGTTTTTTGGAATGTTGGTTTCTGTTTTGCATTTGTGTTCGCAAAATGTCGCAGTAAGCAAGAATCACCACCGACTTTTATTTTATCCAACAAGGAAAGGAAAAAAGCACAGAAAAATTCCTTTTTTGAGATTATTTCTGAGTACGGGGGGTAGATTATAGAAAGGGAAGGTATTAGCACCCTTTCTATCCGTGGTTATCCATGAGCTCTTAGGTACTTGCTCAATTGTTTTCAAAATTGTTTTTCTTTGTGCTTGTGGGTTTTGAAAAGTTTTTGTTTCAACTTCAGTTTAACTCTTGCTTCTGTCCTCAAGAGTGTAATGAAGTGTTTTTGAAAACTTGTTTGTAAAAGTGTGTAAGTGTGAAAAAAGTTTTGTTTTGGATGAGCAAGTATCTAAGAACTATCTACCTACTCGAAAAAGGAATCGTTCTATGCTAATTTCCTTTAGACAATGCTATCCCACTATTAGTGAGTAGGTAGCACCGTCGTTGGAGTTTGGGGGTCAATTCAAATGAGGGACATACAGTCACTAAAGCAATGTTAGGACGCCTTAGCGGTAACCCTAATGTCTTAGATCATTTGTTTGAGGCAACAATATCCTAGGCAACCGTTTTGAGGCAACTATGATCTTTTAAACAAGAGGACGACCTCTAAAACGACCTATACTCAATGACCGTGTATGAAGGCAACCAAGTGGGGTGTACCCTAAGAGTGCGCACGTGCGAGTGTGTCGTTTTTAGTTATTTTTTATCTTTGTACATGTTAAGGGTGATCTAAGTTGATTTTAGGTTAAAACATTCAGTCCTGTCATGCCATCCTATTATCAAACATCTAACAATTATAATTTGCAGAAAATAAAAGTGCGGAAATTAAATTACAACGCGTCGGGTATTTATATCGCCAAAGACAAACCCTTTAAAAATAAATAAAGCAATAAAAAATAAATAAAAGTCCTATTAAGCTATTACAATCTGGGAGCAAATATATTATTGGATAAAAGAAATAAATAACGCGCGAGAAATTAGATCGAGTGTGAGTTTAGGGTTTTGACCCTTTAAAGAAGACATCTTTTTTTTGTTTTTATTTTAAGGAAATAAATTAATTTAAATTAATTACTAAATTAAATTAAATTAATTAATTAAATAAAAATAAATTATTTTTGGTTTTTTTGTTATTTTAAGAAAGGAAAATAAAAATGATTAAGTTAGTAATTAAATCTAATTAAATCTAATTTAATTTTAATTATTTACAAAAAATAGGTTAAAGTTATTCTAATTAAAACCTAAATTAATTTAATTAGTGTTTATTAATAAAAAATAAAAATAAAAATTTGATTAAACATAAAAAATATTTTTGTGATTTTATTTTATAAAGAAAAGAATTTTTTATTGGTTAGTAATTAAATAAAAATAACAAAACAATTAATTAAAACAAAATAAGTAAATAGAAGAGAAAAGGGGTATGGGCCTGGATTTATGGTGTAGAAAGCAAATATGTGGCCCAATTGCTGCTAGTCTTGCTTGACTTTATGAGATCTGGTGGGCGTGTGTTGACTTGGTTCCATGTGGACTATCAGCTTGGAACCACCAGATTTGGCCTTTAGGCCATCTGGCTATTAGATGTATGAAGGTGCATGGTACACTGCAAGCCTGAATATACACGTGATTACCTAAAGAAGAAAAATATCAAAGAAAGTGGGAGACCTGGGTTTCGAACCCAGGTCCTGATGGATATTGGACGCTTGCCTTGCCACTATGCTGAACTGATTTGTTTGTTAATATATTACATAATAATAACAATATAACAAAAAAGCAACTATTGGTCAGAACAAATAAAACGCGTGCGCGGTTTGAATGCACCAATGGGCAGGGGACACCTCATCGTCCATGTCCTGAAACCTGTAAAAGATTACCTGTGGATTTGAATCCGCAGCTAAAAACGCAGGCATGTCCTAAAATCTTCCCTAAGTCACATAAATCAATTCCAAGGACATGGTTGGGTTCGTCTTGGCTTCCTGATCAACACCATGCCCTTCTTGAGTCCTGATTTTACCTGAAATAGAAAACCCCAAAAACAAACGAAGAACCCTAGCTATGGTCATTCTTCATCCAGGCCAGATAAAAGCAATTGGATAATACCAAACACTTGCAAATGTCATGTAGATTCAAAATATGGTATTGATTCATGAAAAGAATGCTTAAATTCAGAGTTGTGAAATCAAGAACAGGGCTAGGTATCGTGACACTTACAACGCTTGTGAAGGTCTGAGAATGTTTGATTTTGATCTAGATCGCTTGTATGGACACCCAGGAAACGATTGAGATATGTCTTGGCTTCTGAAAATGCCTCTAGCTATCAATTCCATTCCAAGCTTTTTTGTATATTTTTCAAGTTTTTTCTTGCTTCTGCTGGCAGCCTCTAACCCTTATTTCGATTGCCTTTGCTTTCCTTTGTACTATGGAGTGTATTAGGGTAATAATTATGGATTCAATCTTCTCCCATCAATGCTTGCCAATTTGATTTGATTCTCCCTTTACAAACTTGCCAATTTTGCCAAATCTCAATATTTTTTCACATGGTAAGGCCTGATTCGATTTTGATGATGTTAATGATGATGATCAAATCCTGAAATAGCAAAGAGATCTCATATAATCAAAGTTTTGGATTTTTCATGATTTAATTTGATTTAAAATGAATAAATTCAAATAAAAATCAAATAAAATAACAAAAATATAATATGGGCTCATGGCTAAAGATAGGACACGTGGGAAACTATGCAAGCTCAAATAAAGTGGAAAAGAATGGGCCCATTTGACAAAATTTGAAGTTTTGGGGATGGTTGACTTTTGGCAATTTTGCAAAAATGTCTAACTTCAACAATGCATAACTTCTTTAATTTTGAACTTTTCGAGGTGTTCTTAGACTTTTTAGAAATTTTGAGATGTCCTCTAACCAACCCTTTTGGTCTCATCTCATTTTGATGTTACATGCTCAAGTTATAAGCTTTGGAAAAAAAAGGTGTTTTTGTTGACTTTTAAAAATGACCTATAATGTCCAATTTTATAACTTCTTGTGAGTGCATTGTTTGATCTTGGGGTATGAAGATGGATTTTAGGAAATTGCATCCTCTTAAAAATGATCTCTGTATGGGTCATTTCTCATAAAGTATGAGAAAGTTTTGCTTGGTCAAAGTTGGGTTGACTTTTCCTATAAAACCCTAATTTGGCAACTTTTGAGTCTTGATGAATTTTGAGCAATCCTTGATGAATCATGATCAACCCTTGATCAAATTATGAAATATCCTTCAAAATGAGAATGTTGACAAAAATCTTGAAGTTTGACTGTTTGTAGGTCACAATTGTCTTTTGCTCTAGCACAGTCGATTTTTGGGCCCTTTGAGCAATTGACTGAGCAAACTTCCTCTGCAAGGCTTGAAATTTGACATGGATGATCTTGAGAACATATTAGGACATTGGGGAGCACTTGAGGTCATTTGGACTCAAGAATCTTGATGAAACACAAAACCCTAATTTGCGGTTGACTGCCTTAAGAGATAGCTTGTCTGTCCAACTCTTGAGCAATCTTTGAGCAACTTGGATATTTTTCTTGAAATGTCTTTATAAATATGAGAGGGCAAATTTTTGGGTACAAGAGGATCGCACCTTTTGAAGCATTGTATGGTCGAAGATGTAGAACTCCGTTATGTTGGCATGAATCTGGTGAAAGTGTAGTACTTGGACTTGAACTTGTTTGTGAAACTACTGAGAAAGTGAAGTTGATTCGAGAAAAGATGAAAGCTTCCCAATGTATACAAAATATTTATCATGACAAGCTAAGGAAAGATTTAGAATTTCAAGCTGGTGATCATGTGTTTTTGAGAGTTACACATGTGACTGGTGTTGGGCGAGCGTTGAAGTCTAAGAAGCTCACTTCTTGTTTTATTGGACCGTATCATATTTCAGAGAGAGTGGGGAATGTTTCTTATAGAGTGGCTTTACCGCCTAACCTTTAAAATTTGCATTATGTGTTTCATGTGTCACAACTTCGGAAGTATATTTCAGATCCATCTCATGTGATTCATATGGACGATGTGCGAGTACGGGATAATCTTACGGTGGAGACGATGCCTGTACGGATCGCGGATCATGAAATGAAGACTCTGAGGGGCAAAGAGATTCCCTTGGTTAAAGCGGTTTGGCTAGGAGCTGCTGGTGAAAGCATGACTTGGGAGTTGGAGAGCAAGATGCGAGACTCATATCCTAAATTGTTTGATTGAGGTAAATTTTCGAGGACGAAAATATTCTAAGTGGGGGAGAGTTGTAACGCCCGAAATTTAATTAATTATTTAATTAAATTATTTTTTGAATATTTTTGAAGTTGTATTATAATTAATTGGATTTATTTTATTAAGTGGAGAAATAATATTAGAGATATAATGTTATGTGGTGAAATAATATTAGAAGTGTAATATTATTTAATGTGGGCTTATTTTGTTAGAATAGAAGTAATAAGGGGGTGTGTTGGTTTTAAGCCCAATAAGGATAATAGAATAATAGGGTTATTTTGTTATTTGTTGTTGGAATAGAAGTAAGAAGCAGTAGAAAAAAATAGGGATTGAGAAGAACGTGCAAGCTTCTAGAGAAGGTGGAAAACGGGAAGAACGAAGATTCAACCCGGAAATTGTAGAGCGACCTTCAGTCCAAGGTAAGGGTGGGGTTCTAACTCTATAATTTGGTTTATGATGATTGGTATGTGGGATTAGTGATGATTGTTGTCTTGTTCTTGAATTGGTTGTATATGATGATGTATGATGAGGATTGATGAATTTTGATGAATATTGATGTCTTGATGCTATTAAAATGCTGTAAGATTATAGGGTAATTATGGGTGATGAATTAATGTGATTATATTAAGTTTTAGGGCTTTAATTGTGAATCCCATAGTGAGATGCAGGGAAGAAAACATAGAATACTGCAGTAATGGAAAACGTGGAATATTGCAGTAATAAAATGCAGAATTTGGCAATTGATAATATGCGCTATTGTATTAGAACTAATGAATTAATTTGGAGAATAGGAATTGGTTAATGTTGTTCCTAATTAGATTGATAACAAGAAAAGAATAAAAATAGTAGGATGAATAGAAAGTAGCAGTTCTGACAGTAGAGGTATGTTGACTAGAGCTGCGCTAGATTAGTGCAAGATAGAAGTTCTGAATCTAGACGTAAGCTGTTAGGAGATGTGTGGCATAGTGAAAGATAGCAGTTCTGATGCTAGACGTAGGTGTTAGAAGATGCGTTGAATTACTAGGAAATAGAAGTTCTGACGTTAGTAGTTGTATGGTTAAGAAGGTGTGGTCAGTCAGAGGATGGTGATGATCAGAAGTTGTATCTGGTCAGAGGTTGCACTAGTCAGAAGATGGCATTAGTCAGAATATTTGATGATCAAAAGTTGTATCTGGTCAGAGGTTGCACTAGTCAGAAGATGGCATTAGTCAGAAGATGTGATGATCATAAGTTGTACCTGATCAGAAGATGAGGTTATCCAGAAGCTGTGATAATCAGAAGTTGCATCTGATTAGAGGCTGCATTAGTCAGAAGTTATAGCAGTCATAAGATTGTGTCGCCCAGAGGTTGCGTCATTAGAAGTTGTGTATTTAGAAATAGCGTTGATTAGAGGTTGCGTGGTCAGAAGTTGGATGGCCTTTACGCTGTTTTGTGCAGAACGGTGAAGTTAGATGCTTAAAAGCTGTTGTTTGGACCATAACAGTAGGAAATTGATGGTCTTGATGTTAGAGTTTCAGAATGACAGTGTAGATTTACTGTGGAAATTAAATACTGCTGTGTTATTAATGAGAAGTTATTAATAAATAATGATGTTTGATGATTTATAAATGAATGATGTTTGATGAATTATTTTGATTATTTGAGATGATAATTGAGATGTTCTAAGATGATAAATTGAGATGTAATTGAGATGTTCTGAGATGATAAATTGAGATGTTTTTGAGATGTTTTGATATGATGAATTGAGATGTTTTGAGATGATTTGAGATGTTGTTAACTTGGGTGTTATCATTACATTCATGGTTGTGTCGCATACATTGCATTTTTTAGATGGAGCTTATGCTCGTTGAGATGGTCTGGATTGGCAAATTTTGAGATGAAGGCTATGCCTTGTTGATGCCTCTATTAATTGGAAAAATTTTGAGATGGGAGTTCTGCTACAATGGTACCACGTGCATTTGCATAATATTGAGTCGCATTATATGATTTCATAAAGAAGTGTATTTCGATGTTGATGAATGTATATTATTGTTGAGATTGTTGTTGATTATGAGATGAGAAGTGGTGATGTTGTTGATCTAATTTAATATATTAATTATCGTGCGCTTTATTATATTGTTAGATATCTCACCCCTTCTGTTTGAATGTTGCCCTTATGTTGGTAACGTGTGGGTAATCGAGAGTGAAGGTTGTATACCTTCAATAGTTTGAGTCGGTGTCATTGCTATGAGATGTAACACTCGGGGGGATGAACACTTGCTGTTTGGATTGATGATTTTTAGTTGTTGAATTTTAATTTGATTATGATTTATGAGATGATTCAAAGTTGCTGTTTCGTTAGAGATGTTATTAAGAATTCCGCTGCGTAGATGTTGATTTATTTAATTAAAGATGTTATGTTGATGGTTCATCTGATGTTTGAAAAGTGTTATATATCCACGATGAATGCAATGAATTTGTTAGAAGAATTTGTGACGTCCCGATTCATTTGCATGATTGAAAATTTATAACTCTGATTTATTTTGCATAATTGCTTGGGGTGGAATTGGGGTGTTACAATTATTGCTAACAAATATATGCATGAAAAATAGGAATCAATATTTACTAAAGACTCTAGGAATTGGGATAACATTCAAGTCGTCCATAAATCCCCATAGGATTATCCCCACAGAGTTACCTTCACAAGCTCATCCCAGACAAAGATATATTCCCCCGCAGGTCTAATATGCCTTCAAGACAGAAATTGGGATATCTTCCAACTATCAACTTGATAATACTCCCCAGTAGATTCCTCTAGTGGATAAAGGAGTTTGATCACTTCCCAAGCATATGACAGAAACTTCCTCCGCACAGCCTACAGAATTCCAATCCCAATCAGAATTTGCTTCCTCGGCACAGTTCACAGGAATATAAATTCCCTATTTGAGCTTATTTCTCCAACACTGCAAAATTTGCTACAGAATTCCCTTCTCCAGTAGGGCTCATTTCCTCAGCAGAGTATACATCTCCAGAAGGGCTCATTTCCTCAGTAGATTATATTTCTCCAGTAGGGTTTATTACCCTAATGAAATTTAATTCCCCAAACAAAGTGTAAGTATGAAGTGCGCCTAAGAGGGGGGTTGAATTAGGTACTTTAAAATTTGTATGGTTTTAGTGATGATGGATATTATTTTTCTGGTTTATGGTGAGTTTATGAAAGAGTAGAGTGCGGAAAAATAAAGAGACACAAGCGATATATCCCGGTTCCCCTCACAGTCCGAGAGTACTCCAGTCCCCTTTCAACATGAAATACATTTCCTTATAGTGGCAAACTTAAAACAAGAACTACCAAAACCAAGAATAATCTTCTTGGACCAAGAACAATCCGCTTGGGTTTTTAGTATGTCAACAATGAGAACAATCCTCTCATGGTGACCTTAATTGTATCCAATAATCCTGGAAAAACAAGATCACAAAACCACTTGAACTTATTTTCAACAATCCTGAAAAATAAGAAAGTGTATAGCAATATTTGATTGATAGAGTTTGTAGTGCAATAATCACTTTGAGTAATTTCATCAATGACTTGATCTTCTCTTCCAATAAAAATAATATACAATGACTCAAGACTATAGGATGCTCAAAGTCTTCTGTTAAACAATATATGAAAATGTGCAGAATAACTTTATTATGAAAGTGAAGAAAAGGCTTGAGTTTTAATATATTAAAATTCAAAAACTATTGATTGGAATAGGTACAAAATGATTTTGAAAATTAAGTATTTATATGTTCATAACACCTCTTTGAAACAGCATAAATTTCTGCAAATGAATCATGAACAAGTGCCAAGATTCAATGAAAAGTTTCCATGAAGTGGTGTTATGAAAAGGTATGTTCAAAGCTTCTGATTTTCAAAACCGTTCAGCATGCAATCGATTGCACCCTTGTGTAAATTGATTGCACGAGTTTTAACAACTAAAATATTCAAATATTTTCAATGAGCAATCGATTGCACATGTGTGTAAATCGATTTCACTTTAAAACATTAGAAAAATTTGATAGAGAGCAATATATTGCACAAACATGCAAATCGATTGCACTTAGAAACAATAGTTAATACTTTGAAAACGTGAACCATGCAATCGATTGCACCAACATGCAAATCGATTGCACATAAGTGAAAATTGATTTTTTGCTTAAAAAACTTGAGAAAAAGTTTGGACAAGATAAAACACTTCTTTTGATCATTGAGTATTTAAGACTTAAGTTCAAAGTAAGTATTGTCATTATACCTTGTGAAATTTGCTAAGAACTTGAGACAAAGTCTTTTATTCAATGATGCTTTTAGCTTGATCAAAATCTTTCCCTTCTTGCCAATATGGTTTGTGTTCATCAAAACAAAGTGCATTGAGAATCATTAAGGAAGCTTGATATTACATTCTCCCCCTTTTTGATGATGACAAGCAATCTTTCTTGATGCTTTGTTATTTCCGGAAAGAGACTTATCCCCCTAAGATGTATAACTCCCCCTTTGTATGAGAAAGTTGGAAACTCTTGAAATTATTCATCTTGTTTGAAGAGTACCTTAGAAGTTTAAGACAGGAAATAAACAAGCATAAAGTGCCACATCCTTCTCCCCCTTTGACATTATCAAAAAGAAGGGAAAGATGCAATAAAAATGGATAACATTGAAAACTTAACCAAAACATGCCCTAATTAAACATAGTCATAGACATACATGTCATAGTAGAATAACAAATGCATAGAAAGCTCAAAAGCAACAAATAAAACATAGCATAAAGTAGCAAGGACATAACATAAAAACAGTAGAAATAACAAAATTGGATAGAATTTTAAGGTTGATTCATGTCACGGTTGTTATAGAAGAAGGGTCCTTGATTGGGGAATTTTTGTTGCAATGGAGGTTCTGTCTATTGTGATGGAGGTACAACAGGATTATTAGGGTCATATTGAGGTATGTGAAGGTGAGAGTAGAGGTAGGAAAATTGTTGGTTCACATCTGAGCGAAAATCATTAATCCGAGATGTCGTGGAGTCATTGATGGCATTCCACTGGTGGTTGATGTTGGTGTTGATGGAAGCAAATTTTTTTGTCATAAAATCTATAACATCTTGATTACTTGGACCAGAGGGAGAAGTAGGTGGAGAAAGTGCAGCATCACCGCCTTCTTCCTCTTGATTGTTTCCTTTGTCACCAACCATATCTTCACCATTGTATGTGATTGTTTTTGTTTTCGAATTCTAGTGAACTCCCATTCTCGAATCAACATTTTTTATTGAGATCTTGTGACCATTTGGATCCATATCAACTCTTTCATAACCGGCAAAATCAATTCCAAATTCTTTCATAATTAGAGAAATAAAGTAAGCATATGGTAGGAATTTTGACTTTGCATAAAATCTTAGCATATGAGTCATTATAAGCCGTGCCCAATTGACACTTATACCTATTTTCCTTGCATATAGCAGTTGCATTTCCAAATTAGTCACATTGCAGCGGTTTCCAGCCCGCGGAAACATAATATAGACCATGAAATGGTGAAATAGCCTATCGTCGATAAAAAAGTTACCTGCACTCCAAGAGTCTCTAGATGGAATGACTCCTCCTAGACCACAAATTCTTTTAGCACGGAATTCAACTTTGTTCAATCTGCCAATGCTATAGTAAAAATCCTTTTTCTTGTAATCATCCCATGCTTCGTCTTCAGGATCATACAAAGAGCTCCCAATATGAGGGATATGTAGAATCTCACCAAAATTTCAGGGGTTAGAGAAATTATTGTGCCCAACACATATGTAACAAACTTGCCTTTGTAAGTAGCCAAATTACTGAAGAACACTCTTACTAGATCTGGGTAATATGGACCAAATGATGAAATCAGTGGTTCTGATCCACATGCAGTCAAACCATTCTGAAAAGTAAAGCATTCCTAAGGGAAAGATGATAGCATACCATATTTTGAAGTGGACACTATCTTCCTTTGAAAATCCCTTTTGAACCTTGTTTCTTGAACTTCACAGAGAGTTAAGATTAATGGATTTTCTGCAGAAGATGAAGCAACTTTCTTCTTTCCTTTCTCTGTAGCTGACACTTTTCGTTTTTGTCTGGATGCCATGAGGAAGGTGTTTTTCTGAATTTAGGGTTTGGTAGATTTTCAGAAGTAGATATTTGATGAGATGAATTTAGATAGGATTTGTGAGTGGATAGTGATGAGTGGGTTTTAATATAGTCAAGGATATTTAATTGATTTGTCAATAGTGGAGGTGAACTTGGGAATATGAGAGAGAGATGAATTCTGACCAACATAAAAGCCTGTCAAAAAAGCAATTTATAGCAGGTGCAATTGATTTAGATACAGGTGCAATCGATTTTTACACAAAACAGAACCAACAGAAAATTGAAATGAACATCATGCAATCGATTTTCACTATGGTGCAATCGATTTGCATCAACAAAAAAATGACCAAAAACACATTTTTCTTAAATTTTAACAATACTTAACATATATAGAATTTAAAGGCATCATATAATCATGAATTTTTACATATAACCAAGTTAAGACAAGTATGTGAAAGCATAAAAAGGATAGAAAGCACCTTATACGTCGTGTTCATCAAGAATGCCAAGTTCTCGTCAAATCTTATAAAATGGTTGTCTTGCCAAAGGTTTAGTGAAGATATCGGCAAGTTGATTATGAGTATCTACAAATGTGACCTCGACATCTCCTTGAAGTACATGATCACGAAGAAAGTGATGCCGTATGTCGATGTGTTTGGTTCTTGAGTGCATGACCGGATTCTTTGTAATGTTTATTGCACTTGTATTGTCGCACCGAAGAGGAATGCATCCTAGATCGAGTCCGTAGTCACGAATTTGTTGCTTGAGCCACAATATTTTAGCATAACTACTACCCGCTGCAATATATTCGGCTTCGGTCGTGCTAAGAGCAACACATGCTTGTTTCTTGCAAGCCCATGATACTAATGCATTCCCAAGGATGTGACAAGTACCACTTGTGCTTTTTCTATCAATATTACAACATGCATAGTCTGCATCAGAGTAACCAACTAAATTGAAAACACTACCTTTAGGATACCATAATCCAACATTTTTTGTTCCTTTGAGATAGTTCATGATCCGTTTTACCGCCATGAGATGTGATTCCTTTGGATTTGCTTGAAAGCGAGCACATAGACAAACACTGAACATTATGTCAAGACGGATTGCCGTCAAATATAATAAGGATCCAATCATACCTCTATATTTTGTAATGTCAATGGAGACACCTGATTCATCTTGATCAACGTATGTACCGGAACCCATTGGTGTTGTCATAGCTTTACAATTATCCATGTCAAATATTTTCAACAATTCTTTGCAATACTTGGATTGGTTGATGAAAATGTCATCCTTTAATTGCTTGATTTGAAGTCAAAGAAAATAATTCATTTTACCCATCATGGACATCTCAAATTTGCCTTGCATCATTGCTGAAAATTCTTCACACATTTCTTTGTTTGACGAGCTGAAGATGATATCGTCAACATAGACTTGAACTAGAAAAGTATCACCTTTGATTTTATTGATAAACAAAGTCTTTTCAACTTTACCTTTTTCAAAGCCTTTTTTGCATAAGAAATTACTTAGCCGATCGTACCATGCCCTTGGTGAATGGTTCAAACCATAGAGAGATTCTCTCAATTTAAAAACATGAGATGGATTCTTGAAATCTTTGAACCCCGGGGGTTTCTTAACATATACTTCTTCATTGATATATACATTCAAGAATGCACTTTTGACATCCATTTGGAAAAGCTAAAAATTTAATGAACAAGCATAGGCAAGTAAAAGACGAATAACTTCTAACCTTGCAACCGGAGCGAAAGTTTCTTCAAAGTCTATTCCTTCTTCTTGATTGTAGCCTTGTGCTACCAATCTTGCTTTGTTCCGAACAATTATACCATTTTCGTCAAGTTTTTTCTTAAATACCCATCTTGTTCCAATGATGTGTTTGTTGCTTGGCCTAGGGACAAGTTCCCAAACTTAATCCGTTTCAAATTGATTTAACTCTTCTTGCATAGCAATAATCCATTAGTCATCGCCTAAGGCTTCATCAACTTTGGAGGGTTCAAATTGAGAGACAAATGCCATGTTTAGACAAGCATCTTTAAGATTTAAGCTTGTTGTCACACCTTGACTTATATCACCGATGAGTTTATCGATAGGATGATCTATATGAGTCCTCCACTCCTTTGGTAGATCATTGAAGTTTGATTCTTATTGAGATGTTTCTTCTTGTTTAATTGGTTGATCCTTATTGACATATTTGGAAGTATTTTCTTGAGGAACTTCTAATATTTCATCATCATCATCATTACAAACAATATTATCCTCCTTGGAGGGGTTAGATTCATCAAAATATACATGCATTGATTCTTCAATTGTTAAAGTTCTTTTGTTATAAATTCTATATGCCTTACTAGAAAGAGAGTAGCCAAGAAAGATACCTTCATCGGATTTTACATCAAACTTACCAAGGTTATCTTTGTCGTTGTTTAGGATAAAGCATTTGCAACCAAAAATGTGAAAGTAGGCAATGTTTGGTTTCCTCCCTTTGAAAATTTCATATGGATTTTTCTTTAAGATTGGTCTTATGTTAACTCTATTGCTAACAAAACATGTCGTGCTCACCGCATCCACCCAAAAATATTTTGGAAGATTTGAATTGCTAAGCATCATTCTTGCAAGCTCTATAAGAGACCTATTCTTTCTTTCCACCACTCCATTTTGTTGAGGAGTCCTTGGTGCCGAGAAGTTGTGAGATATTCCATGTTCTCCACAGAATTTTCAAAGAGAGCATTTTGAAATTCTACGCCATGATCACTTCTTATGGAAGAAATTATTAGAGATTTCTCATTTTGAATTTTTTTAGCATACTTCTTGAAATCCTTGAATGCATCACTTTTCTGCACTAAAAAGAATGTCCATGTATATCTAGAGAAATCTTCAACAATAACCAAAGCATATACGTTACCTCTGAAACTTCTTGTTCTTGATGGACCAAATAAGTCCATATGCAACAATTGTAGTGGTCTTGTAGTAGACACCACATTCTTATATTTGAAAGTTGATTTTGTTTGTTTCCCTTTTTGACAAGCATCACAAAGTCTATCTTTGACAAAATTTCTCTTAGGCAACCCAATGACAAGATCATGCTTGATTTATTTATTCAAGTGTTCCATATGAATATGAGCAATTCTTTTGTGCCAATACCATGAATCATCGTTGTTCACCATGAGACATTTTACCTTCAAAGATGGATCATCAAGGGAAATCATAAATATATTATTCATTCATTTACCTTTAAGTATAACCTCATGTGTGATTTCGTCTTCTATCAAGCATTCATCTTTGGTGAACTTGATCTTGAGGCCTTTGTCACATAGTTGGCTAATACTTAGAAGATTGTGCTTTAGTCCTTTAACATAAAGAACATCTTCAATGGATGTGAAAGGTGGAGCACCAACTTTGCCTTTGCCAAGAATTCTTCCCTTATTATTGTCTCCATAAGTGACAAAACCTTGGCCTTTAGCACTAGATTTGAAAATTGGTTTATGTGTCCCGTCATATGCTTTGAACAACCTGTTGTACCCCAAAATTTGCCCTCCCATATTCTCCAATATTTGTCAAGATCAATCTTCAAATGGATCAAGGGGTTGCACAGTCAACCACCCTCCTAAGCCAGTCAAATTAGGGTTTTGGTTCTTGCAAGGAAGTTGAGGTTTTCAAGGGCTCAATCAAGTCACATATGCCTATACACATTGTCAAGCACCTACATGTCAAGTTTCAAGGCTCACAAGGTCAAGTTGCACAGTCAAAAGCCTCATTTGCTTCACAATCAACTGTAGGGGTAAAATGGTCATTTGGCAGTCAAAAGTCAAAATTTTTGGTCAACATCTTATTTTGAAGCCACAATCATCATTTGATCAAGTCTTGATCATGATTCCACAATAATGGCTCAAAAATCATCAAGATGCAAAAGTTTCCATTTTTGGACAACTGAAAAGTCAATTGTAACTTGACCAAGTCATAACGTTTTCATGGTTCATCAGAAAAATCCCATCCAATGCTCATTTTGAAGGGGATGACATTTCCTACAACTCATTTTCACATTACAAGTCCAAGAAATGCTCTCACAAAAAGTTATCAATTTCAACATTATAGGTCATTTTCAAAAGTCAACAAAAAGGCATTTTAAGTCAAAGACCATAACTTGAGATTGGTAAATCAAAATGACATGGGACCAAAGGCATTGGTTAGAGGACTTCAAGACCTTTCCAAAATGTCCAAGAACATGTTCATATGATCAAAATTGAGCAAGATATGCATTGGAGAAGTTGGGAAATTTTTGTGAAATGGCAAAAGTCAACTATCCTTGAAACTTCAATTTTTGACAAAAGGGCCCACTTTCTTCCACTTGATTCAGCCTTTTCATGCCATACACGTGTCCCATGATTAATTTCAAGACCAAACATTTATTTTTTCATTTTTATTTAATTTTTATGGATTTAATTCATTTTAATCCATGATAATTCAAATAAAATCAAAAAATTAATTAAATGGCATCTTTGTGGTTTGAATGGCTTTCATACAGCATGTGCCAGCTTCCAAAATCGTGCTAAGCCTATTTTGTACACAAAATCATGGTTTTGCTTTCAAATTTGGAAAGTCCTTTAATGGTGGTTAAGAAGAATCCAAAAACTTAATTGCACAAGATACAAGCTCATAATGTGACCTAATTTCATTCACATGTACATATGCAAGCAAGCAAAACCTCATTCACGACCTGGAGACCCCTAAAACGGCCAGAGAAAAATTCAGAATTGGTCAAAAAAGTGTGAGATCTAAAGCAGTATTACAGGCATTTTTAGACCAAAAGAGGAACGTGATTCCCTTCTTTGCCATCCCCTGAAGCTAAAGCGACCTTTACCAAGTCCTAAGACCTTCTACAACACACTATAAGTTGTCCTGAACTCACCTCTGAACATGAAACTCGAGCTCCTTATTCTTGCACTTTTTCTCAAAAGCATGGGCATATTTGTGTTCCTTACTTGATTTCTAACATCACTGTAATATCCAATTACGTTTTTAGGCCCTGAATCGTGGTGCCCGATTCTAGGGTTCATCCTTTTGTGTTTTGGGCATTTTGTTTCCAGGTACAATTGGAGCAAATCATGAGTATGAATGTGATCAGGGGACCAAGACGAATATGCCTATGGCTTTAGATAGCGTTTTTATGGCCTGAGGAGCATTTTCGAAGCAACCTACGAAACCACATGCGGATAGAAATCCGCAGGTAAAAAAACCAGTATCAAAGGAAGAAGACGATGACGCGTCCCCTCCTCATTCGCTCGTTTGAAATATTACGCGTTTTTATATTTTTTTTTAGGCATCGTGTTGTTTTACTAATATAATAACCACTGCTTATTATTATTTCAATTGGAACATGTAGCTCAGCTAGCTAAGGCGTTGGTGTAGTGAGCGCTGCGACCTGGGTTCGAATCCCAGGTCCCCCTAATATTTGTTTCATATTTTGTTTAACATGATTTCATGCAGCATGCCCAGATGAACTCCACAGTACACCTCACAAATCCATGCGCCAAGTGGCCAGTCCCACAGATCTGAAGGCCAAGAAATAAAGGAACACCGTGCTCCTCAGTCAAGCCAGCGTGGACAATTCCAAAAGTCAAACAGGCTTTAATGCTATTGGGCCAGATTCCAGATTCACCTCCCAAGGGTCCAACACCCCCCTAGTTAAATATTTCTTCTTTTATTTTTCTTTTACTAATTTCTAACTATTAATTGTTGTTATTTAATTAACCTAAATTATTTATTTTCATAAAATCAGAAAACCAAATATTTTATTCACTTAGTTTAATTATTTTTGTAAATAAATTCTAACATTAATTAACTTAGTTTTTTAATTAGGTTTAATTTTAATGTTTTCACAATAAATAAAATTAATTTAGAATTAGGTCTTTCTTTTGACAAATTTTAATTCCTTTTGTTTTATTTTCATTAAAAACATAAAAATACAAAAACATTTTATTAATAAATTAATTAATTAGTAAATTAGCTTAATTTTTCATTAATTACAAAAAAGGACAAATTAAATTATTTCTAAAAAGGGTCAAAACCCTAAGACGTTCCCGATACAATCTTCTTTCGCGCTTTAATTTCTTTTGATTATATTTATGTATCTGTACAGGGTATGTAATAGTTAATTAGGATTTTATCGCCTTATTTAAATTCTCGCACTTTATTTTCCAAAACGGGTTTTTGTTTTTGGCGATGTATAGACCCGCGCCTTGTAATAGCTAGATTTATCTTCCCGCAATTTATTTTCCACACTCCTAACTGTTAAAAAATGCATGAAAGACTTCTATGGCAAATAAAATCAATCCGTAGCTCACAAATAACATGTACAAGATAACCTTAACTGAAAAACAACACACAAAGCACATGCCACTCTTAGGGTACGCCTCACCGGTTGCCTCGAACGTGGTCATCAAGTATAGGGTGTCTTAGAGGTCGCCCTTCTGTCTAAAAGATCCAGTCGCCTAGAAACGGTTGCCTCATATAAAAAGGATCTAGGACATTATGGTTACTTCTAAGGTGTCCTATTATTGCTTCGGTGACCACACTGTCCCTAATAACCAAATTGACTCGAACACCTCCAACGACGGTGCTATCTACCTCTCAATGATGGGATAGCACTATCTAAAGGACATTTACACAGCCTAATTCCTTAGAGTAGGTAGATTCTCGTGGGTACTTGCTCTCTTCAAAACAAACAAAAAAACATCTTTTCGCACCCCACACTTTCAAAAAGTTTTCAAACAAAACACTTCATACACTCTTGAGGACTGATACAAGAGTTACTTAGAAGTTTTTTCAAACGGACTTTTTTCAAAACCCACTCACACTTGAAAAGCAAACATATTTTGAAAACATAAGAGCAAGTACCTAAGAGCCCATGGATAACCATGGATAGAAAGGGTGCTAACACCTTCCCTTTCTATAAATCTACCTCCCGAACCGAGAAACATTCTCAAAGAAGGAATTTTGTTGTGCTTTTGTCCTTTCCATGTTGGAGAATATAAAAGACGGTGGCGACTCTTGCTTACCGCGACATTTCGCGAAACCAGCTAAAAAACAGTCAGTTCTATTTCCACCGATCACACAACCACTATTAAGATGCCAAAGATTGCATGTGGTCTTCAAGAATACCTACAAAAAATTAGGTTTTTTTAGGTACCCTAGTTGCTTTAGGTCCTTCATAATTAGTACCTTTCTTTATCCACACATAATGCCAACTTGCCACACTAAAGTTTCTAACATAGAAAGAATTAGGTGTGTGGCCTTTAATACCACAATAAAAACAAATAGGTTCAAATTTACTTCTATATCTAGAAGGGTAAGATTTCTTATTAGGAAATGTTTTCTTTTTAGGATAATGATGAACCACTTTAGGTTTGTTCACTTTCTCTTTGGATGATTAATCACAAGCCTTAACAAAGATAGATTTATTAGAACTTGGTTTTGAAATCTTTGAATATCCAAGTCCACTTTTATCATTGGAATATCTTTGTTGGCTAAGAACATCTTCCAATTCAATTTGACCTTTTTCATATCTTTCAATAACTCTTTTTAATTGGACAATTTGAAAAGAGAGTGATTGACAATTTTTGCACACAAAATTCTCTTTTTGTTCATCACTTAATTTTTGTTTTTCATCATTGAAATATTTTTCCATAGTTTCACATTTTTCTTCTAAAGATGAAATTGGTTTCTTTTGAGATCAAATAGTTTTATACAGAATTTTTCATTCATTTAATAGTTCATCTATAGCACCTTGTGCATCACTATCAAAAATAAAAAATTCATTACTAACCTCATCATCTTTATTATCGGAATGGTGTGAGGCCATCAATGCTAGATTTTCACTTTCATCACTATCGGAATCGGACGAAGAACTTATTTCATTATCCTCCCATGCAACATAGGCCTTTTTGTTCTTAAATTCCTTTTTGCCTTTGTAGCCACCTTTCTTGGAGAGTTTTGGGCAATCCGGCTTGATATGACCTTGATTACCGCATTCATAACATGTGACTTATTGTGTTGATGTGGAATCTTCCCTTTTCTTAAATTGTTTCTTTCTTTTTGCATGAGAAAGGGATTTGTCATTTCTACCAAAGAACTTAACAAGCCTTTTAACAAGAAGCATGAAATTTTCATCTTCTTCCAGATTGTCTTCCTTTTCAACTACCTTGGAATCAATCTTTGAGGCAATAATCTCGGATTTCTTCTCTTGATTTTAATGCTTTTCAAGTCTTCTGAGTTCCGTTTCATATTCTTGAAGTTTTTCAAACAACATTGCGGAAGTCATTGGAGAAAGACTTTTCTTTTCCGAAATTGTCGTTACCTTTGGTTGCCTTTCCCTATTTAAGGATCTAAGTACTTTCAGATTTAGTCCATCATTCGTCAAAGTCTTACCAAGATCACTTAGATGATTTGCTAAGTACACGAATCTCTTTTGCAAGTCAATGATGGTTTCTTCGGGCTGCATTCGAAATAACTCGTATTCTTGACTCAAAGTATTTAGTCTTGATCTTTTAACTTCAACAATTCCTTCATGAGTTTTTACCAAGGTATCCCATATTTCTTTTGTCATTTTTCATGCCGAGACATGGAAGAATTAATCCATGCTAAGTGCACCTTGAAGAAGATTGATTGCCTTTTTATCATAGAGGACCTTTTTCTTATCATCTTCACCCCATCCAGTTTTAGGGTTTGAGGAGCCATCACCATTGATCACGGTTATAGGAATAAATGGACCATTCTCGACCGCATCCCATATTTCTTCTCCTTGTGCTTCTAGATGTTCCTTCATGTGTATTTTCCATAAGTCAAAATATCCACCACCGAATAGATGAGGCTTGTTGTTACTACCACCATCTTTGAAAACGAGATTTTGATTTTCGGAAGCCATTCTGGATCTTTTAGGAATAGGTTACCTATAACCTACTCTGATGCTAATTGTAGGTACTAAGTGCACATAAGAGGGGGTGAATTAGGTACTTTAAATTTTTTCTGGTTTTAGTGATAATGGATATTATTTTTCTGGTTTATGGTGATATTATGAAAGAATAAAGTGCAGAAAAATAAAGAGACACAAGCGATATATCCTGGTTCCCCTCGCAGTCCGAGAGTACTCCAGCCCCCTTTCAACATGAAAGAGATTTCCCTATAGTGGCAAACTTAAAACAAGAACTACAAAAACCAAGAACAATCCTCTTGGACCAAGAACAATCCTCTTGGATTTTCACTATGTCAACAATGAGAACAATCCTCTCAAGGTGACCTTACTTGTATCCAACAATCCTGGAAAAAAAAAGATTACAAAACCACTTGAACTTATTTTCAAAAATCCTGAAAAATAAGAAAGTGTATAGAAATATTTGATTGATAGAGTTTGTAGTGCAATAATCACTTTGAGTGATTTTATCAATGACTTTATCTTCTCTTCCAATAACAATAATATACAATGACTCAAGACTATAGAATGCTCAAAGTTTTATGTTTAACAATATATGAAAATGTGCAGAAATTTTTTGTGTATGATAGTGAAGAAAAAGCTTGAGTTTTAATATATTAAAATTCAAAAACTATTGATTGGAAGATGTCCAAAATGATTTTGAAAATTCAGTATTTACATATTCATAGCACCTCTTTGAAACAAAATAAATTTATGCAAATGAATCATGAACACTTGCCAAGATTTAATGAAAAGTTTCCACTAAATGGTGTTATGAAAAGGTATGTTCAAAGCTGCTATTTTTCAAAAACGTTCAACATGCAACCGATTGCACCATTGTGTAAATCGATTGCATGGGTTTTAAAAGCTAAAAAATTCAAATATTTTCAGTGAGCAATCGATTGAACATGTGTGTAAATCAATTACACTTTAAAACAGTAGCAAAATTTGATAGAGAGCAATCAATTGCACAAACATGCAAATCGATTGCACTTAGAAACAGTAGCTAATACTTTGAAAACGTGAACCATGCAATCGATTGCACCAACATGCAAATCAATTGCACATAAGTGAAAATTGATTTTTTGCTTAGAAAACTTGAGAAAAGTTTGGACAAGATAAAACACTTCTTTTGATCATTGAGCATTTAAGACTTAAGTTCAAAGTAAGTATTGTCATTCTACCTTGTGAAATTTGCTAAGAACTTGAGGCAATGTCTTTTATCCAATGATGCTTTTAGCTTGATCAAAACAAAGTGCATTGAGAATGATTTGAGTGATGTCCATACCTAAAACTCGATTATACAACACCTCTGAAGGTTATTCATATCTTTTATCCCCTTTTAGGGTATATAAGAACTAAAATCCCCAGTAGAGCGATGAACGACCGAGGTTCCTGTACTCTTCAATCCCCAAGCAGAAGTCAAACATTCCCAGCGGAATATCCTCAAAACTGAAAGCAGGAATCCCCAACGGGGACATTCTAAACAAAATTGAATATTCATATCCTTCATCCCCAGCGGCAGTCAAGGATTTATTTTCCCCAGCAAAGATGTTATACGAAGCTACCGATGTGCCTCAATGACATCTCACATCCATACATCATTTACAAGTATCATAGCATATGCATACAAAATGCATATAGTACACTATCATTTACTTTGAGAACATCATTACACCATGTATTACATACATCATGACATCGCATAAAGACTAACTTTATCATTTTAGGTAAAGCTCACAAACAGATGACTATCATCAACAATTCTCAAACAGGTCAAAGATTAATTCCTGAAACAGGATGAGGAAACTATCTATATGACCATGTCCAAGATTAATTCCCAAAAGAAGACAGGGCAACTATCTGTATGACCAGGCGGTATGAATTCCCGAAACAGGACGGGTTCGCCAATAGAAAACAAGTCGAAGAATAAATCCCGAAACAGGATAGGGAAACTATCTATATGACCAGGAAAAGATTAACTCCCAAAATCGGACAGGGAAACTATCTTTATAACCAGAAAAAGATTAACTCCCGAAACAGGATGGGGAAACTATCGATATGACCAGGTGGTATGAATTTCCGAAACAGGAGGGGTTTACCAACAAAAAGCGGATTGTAGATCAATTCCCGAAATAGGACGGAGAAACTATCTCCATGAAAAGAATTTCCCTCAGAGACTAAATTTGACAAGAAGCTACTTAAGCACCTTCCCTAGAGGTTCATTCTGGAAAGCATTACTCAGATAATGGTCGAGCGTAGACTCATCATGATACTCCTATCAACAACTATTTTGATGGCATCTATAATCCCATCTCCAACGATATTTTTCACCTCTCTGAATGGCATCTCTAAGCCCATTCAAGCAATATTATCAACCAACAGCGTTACCTCTTGCCCATGTGAGTGCAAATTTCTGGGCACTTAAGTGTTCAATCTTCTTCCACCTTCAGATCACGAATGGCGGACATGCCAATCTAACTCCTCAGATTTAAGAAGATTGATCAGGGGCAGCTGTTGTAACCCAAAATTTTTGCTCCCTTTTTATTCAATACATTCTTCTAGGATTCTCAAATGCTCAAGGTTACTCAAGAATTGATCAGACAAATTCTCCTCCTAAGCAATAGACTTACAACTAAGGTTTCACTTTTCTCAAGGAAGATTGGGTTTCTAAGGCCTCAAGTGGTTTTTATGGTTTCTTATATGTCTCCAGAAATGCTCATTCCAAATTTCAAGCCTTGCATCACATGTTTTCTCAATCAATTGCTCAGATGACTAAAAATCAAATGTATTTGGTAAAAAGTCAACTATGGTCAACATGCAGTCAAACTTCAAGATTTTTTTTCAAAATCAATAATTTGAAGTCATATTCATCATTTGATCAAGGGTTGATCATGATTCATCAAGGAAAACTCTCAAATCATCAAAAGTCAAAAGTTGCCAAATTGGGGGTTTCCTAAGGAGAAGTCAACTGAACTTTGACCAAACATAACTTTCACATGCTTCATCAGATTTTCCTCAACCAAAGCTCACTGTGAAGGAAATTCAATTCTCTACAACTTTGTCTCTCTAAGATCAAGTCCAAAAAATGCTTCATTTTAGAGATATGGGCCAACACATTATAGGTCATTTCAAAAGTTAACAAAAAGACACTTTGTTTCAAGGAAACCTACATCAAGATAAATATCCAAATGAAAAACTAATCAAAATAGAGATTGTAGGGGACATCTTGAGATTTCCAAAAATTCCAAGATCACCTTCATATGATAAAAATTGAGAGAGTTATGATTGGCACAAGTTGGGAAATTTCGAGAAAATGCATGAAACCCAAATTGATCAAACTCAAATTGTTAGGCTAATGAGCTTGTGTTTCAAGGTCCAAACGTGTATTAGGCCTTATAGGGAACCTCTAAACCTATTCATACACCTCTTTAATTTTCATTCCATTTATTTTAGATTTTATTTATTTAAATTCAAAATTAAATAAGATAAAGTCAAGGCTTTTCTTACAAGGTCCAAGCCCATAATGGTTTAACCTAATTCTTCTCTATATATTGATCTTCATACATAGCATCACATAAAAACCCTTGTAGCGAAAACTATTCCAAAACTTCCAAAAATTCAAGAAACCAGGGCAACACAAAACCCTTGTTTCCAGCCCTTCTAAATTGAAACCAAGCATTGTATTATCATATTAAAGTGCCCATGAATCCATCCCAATCCTCAAGCAGTCAATATCGTGCCTAGAACATCATGTTCATCCTCACCGGTTTTGGTTGTTTTTTGTTAAATTCAAACCTTTGATTTATGCATTGTTACCTAATTTGATACATTTACATGTGTTCATATACATCATTAGAGCAAGTTTGATGCATAATATGTGAGCTCTGGCGTAGTGGTAAGGCAGGTAATAATAAAGGCTTAGAGCGTGAGTTCAACACCCACCCCTGGCATTTTTGCTCTATTTTTCTTCTAACTTGTTATTTTTCCCTTTTTTTCCCTTAATGCAACATGGAAGGCTAAGGGCGTGGATTCAACACTCACCTCTGACATTTTGTGTGATTTTGCTTCTAACTTGTTTTTTCCCCTTAATGTAGTGTGGAAGGCTAAGGGTGTGGGTTCAACACCCACCTCAGACATTTTGTGTAATTTTGCTTCTAATTTGTTCTTTTTCCCTATTTTCCCCATAAACCCTAAGTTCCCCTAACCATAAAACCACAAACATTTTTTACAAACCTAAAATAATGGTTTTTTTGTAAACCATAAAACTAATTAGGTTTTAGGTTTTTTGTCATTAACTTTTTTTAATTAATTTAAGTAATCAATTATTTTGTTAATTAAAATTAATTAATTTATAGTTTTTTCATCATTAACCTTTTTTATTAATTTAACTAATCAATTATTTTTCTAATTAACATTAATTAATTTTTAGGTTTTCATCATTAACCTTTTTTATTAATTTAATTAATCAATTATTTTGTTAATTAAAATTAATTAATTTTTAGATTTTTCATCATTAACCTTTTTTATTAATTTAATTAATCAATTAATTTGTTAATTAAAATTAATTATTTTTTAGGTTTGTTCATGAATAACCTTTTTTATTAATTTAATTAATCAACGATTTTTGTTTATTAAAATTAATTACTTTTTAGGTTTATTTTAATCATCATTAAAAAAACCTTTTCCTTAAAAAATCATCAAAAACATTTCTTTCTTTTTTCTCTATGTTAATTGTATTTTATTTTCATAAATAAAGTGTATGGGGTTTGCAATTTGTAATAGCTTAGATTTCTCGCTTTTCTTTTTCATTATTATGTAACCGTTTTTTGGGTTGTAATAGCTTAGGGTTTTTACTTTCTGCTTTCTATTATGTAACTGCCCCAAAGTCGTGTAATAGGTTTAGGTTTATCTTTTCTGCTATTACTTTCCGCACCTTTACTGTCTTTTTTATACTTGTAATATTACTACTTAGTAATTAGGATTTTATGGAAAGATAAAAACCAATCGATGGATAACCTAACTTCAAGACAAAATAACTGAATACAAAACACTTGGACATGCACACCTCTAGGGTAGTCTCTCTTGTTGCCTTTCGATTAAACAGTCATGTCCCTCGAACGTGGGGATGCTTTAGCAAAGTCCCTCTGATACAAAAGATCATAGTCCCTCGATGACCCTTTCGACATTGCCTTCGGTAAATGATCTAATCCCTTAAACGATAATTGCTAAAGCGTATTTACAAGTTACCTTCAATGTCTGTACGATGACCCACGCCTGTCCCTTCACATCCAACGATAGGGCTTCCTACTAACTAATGATAGGGTAGCATTATCTAAATGAGGAGAAAAAGTACAATAAATACCTTGAGTAGGTAGACCGTTGTTAATCGCTCCGAAACTCTCTGAAATAAAAACATTTCACACAAACACTTTCAAAATACTATCAAAACAAATTGTACGCATTCTCGAGGACAGATACGAGAATCATTACAAAGTTTGCATTACAATTTGCATTTTAAAAATATTTTCAAACATGCACAACAAAAAGAAATTTTCAAAATAAATTGAGCTAAGCGATTAGGAGCCTGTAGATTACTACGGATGAAAAGGGTGCTAACACATTCCCTATTCATAACCTACCCCCCGAACTCAAGAAAATCTCGAAGGTCTTTCCTGTTCTTTTCACCCTTTCCTTATTGGATAAAAGAAAATTCGGTGGGGACTCTTACTATATGCATCATTTGTGAATAAACACAAAATGAAGTCAGTTCTCCAACTGTATTACACGCATATTAGTGAAATTTGAAGTTCTACTATACGGCAAATTCATGAAAACCATTGTCCTTTCGTTATGAAATACTAGGTGTGATTATGGAGATATGTGATTAGAGGGATTAAAAAGTGTAATGTGTAGTTTGAGGTTAGATAGTCAAATTGGTATAAGGGAATTCCATTTAATATATGGAAAGATGACGTGGCAAGTGAATTTGAATGTAAAAGTTTAGGGTTAGGGTTTGCTAACTTAGTAAATTTTATTAATAAGGGATAATACGATAAAAACTATTAGGTTTTTTAGATTAATTTATGCATAAGTGAATTGAACAATGAATTTCAATGTAAAAATCATTTTTAAACTCAAAAGTTACAAGTTTTAACCTCAAGTAGAATCAATTATAGAGACAAAATTATTTCTACTTTAGAAGAATCAAACACCTCAAAATCACTCCATAATAAATTCTACACCTTTAGAATTTCTTTTTGCATCTTCCAAATATTAACCCAAACACACACTTAGACGAACAACACTAATTTAAGTTTGTGCAAGACATTTACAACAATTGGAGTGGTGGCAAAGTTGGCTAACGTGTAGGTCTCATAGATACTTAACAATAATATCAACAAACCGACCTTAGCTCAGTTGGTAGAGCAGAGGACTATAGTTGGAATGATTTAGTTAGGTATCCTTAGGTTGCTGGTTCCAATCCGCAGGTCGGAACTATTCTTCGGTGATTGACCTTGACTCTTATTAATTCTCATTGTAAATGCTTTACCTATGATAATACTCCCGAAGATATTATTTCACTCAACAACATATTTTCTCATTTTGGTGATTATGAATCGAGTTTCATTGCACAATCTTAAAGACTGGTTAATAATTATTTATTACATTTCTGGTACCTAAACATTAAATTTTAGCTTATGGTTTGGAAGTTCAGATGTATTACAATTTAACTTTGATGAATACATACAATCATAAATTAAATATATATTTTTATTTGCTAGAAAATAAATTCAGCGTATAATCATTAATCATACCAACAATAGATTTTTGGAGCTAATATAGTCCTAGTTCTGAAAAACAACACCTTAATAATGTTATCCAAGTTTATGGATATTCATGTCACCCGAATCTCCAATTCCCTAAAACCACAAAGAAAATGGTCGCATCTCCTCATTATTTGAAGTTGGTTGATTATATATAAGTCTCATATTTTTTATCAATATAAAAAACTTTACACAAATGCCATAAGTATCATGAATTAGTTATAGTGTGCACAATGTTAGACCTTGTTCCTTTTGGTATAACAAGTAGAATTTCCATAAAACCACCCCCAAAAACACAACCTTACCATAAAATGGAGTTTTCAAATTAACATAATCATAAGATCGAAGAATATCTCTAAAAGTTCTATTAACAACTTCAAAACAATGTTTGTGCACCATTGGAGCTTCATTCCATATGATTAACTTTGTCTTTGCTATTAAATAGGCTAACAAAGATTTTAGTTTTAAAAAATATAATATTAAGCTTTTAAATAAAGAATAAATATGTTTAAAACTAATCACATTGATATTAAATTGTTGTAGTATGTTATATACTTCATCTTGACTCAATTGATATAGTTATGGTTATCACATGTTGTAAATGAATCTAAAGTCCTTCAAACACAATAAATATTTTCTATATATAGGTTAGAGACAATATGAATTGATATAAATATATAGAAACTGACCAATTATGGTTCTCATGAATAAGGTTTAAAAATCAAACCTCTAAGACATTTAAAAGTGCAAGAGTTTCTTCATCATTGGAAGTAGACATTACGAAATGACAAAAAGTAAACAAATTGAATATGAAATGTAATGGAATCATGATAATGTCAATGACAACAACTTTAATATATAATAGATATAACATATGAAGTTGCATTATCTTTAACAAACTATAAATGATTTCCTTATAATGTCTACATTACAAACTGATAAACTGGATTTAAATGATTAGGACATGGAAAAACTTAAAAGATGTTAACATTTATTATCTCGATGCATCAAGTTTCATAAATCATAATGATGAAAAATTTAAGTTTTTATTTGTTTTATGACTTCAATAATGTAGTTAAGTTTTATAAAAGTTTTTAAAATTTAACCTCATTAATTGTATTTTTTTTGTTAAATGTGCATACATTATTAGAATACACAATGCATATTCTTGGTGTAAAAATCGTGCATCATTGTAGTTAAGATATATTTGTATTGAAATTCGAACTTCATTAATTAGTATTTTTAAAAATTCTACATTGAAAATAGAAAATTTGAATATGAATGATTGAGACATGGAAAAACTATAAAGACGACAAAATTGAATAGTTTACATTTTGTTTCCATCCAGAAACACTTAATGTCATTGACAATCGTGCCATTGGTTATTTAAATGCATCAAGTTTTATAATTTATAATGAAGATACATTTAAATGGAAGTTTTCTTTATGACTTCAATAATATAGTTAAGTTTTATAAAAGTTTTGAAAATTGATTATCATTAATTGTATTTTTTGTTGAATGGATACACACTATTGGAATACTAAATAAATATTCTAGAGGTCATAATCATTTATAAATTTAGTTTAGATATATATGTATTAAAATTTGAATCTCTTTAATTGATTTTCTTGTAAAGTCTATATTGGAAACAAACAATTTGAAATTGAATGATTAAGACATGGAAAAACTAAAATTACAACAAAATTGGTTAGTCTACACTTTGCTTTTATCGTGAAACACTTAATGCTATAGACAATTGTGTCATTAATTATTGGTATTAAAATTTAAACCTCATTAATTGCATTAATGAAGAATATACATATAATCAATTGTTGCAACGTTTTTGCCCATATTAGTGAAATTTAAAGTTCGACTATACGACAAATTCATGCACACCGTAGTCCTTTCGCTATGAAATGTTAGTTGTGACTTATGGAGATATGTTATTAAAGAGATTGAAAATTGTAATATTTAGTTTGTGGTTGATAGTGAAATTGGTATAAGGGAATTCCATTTAATATATGGAAAGATGATATGGCAAGTGAATTTGAAGAAAAAGTTCAAGGTTATGGTTTGCTAACTTAGTAAGTTTTGTTAATAAGGGATAGTACGATGAAATCTATTAGGTTTTTTAGCTCTCACATTAATTAGTAATAATATCTCAATTCATTTAAGGGGCATGTTTGGTTATGTGGTTAAACGAATTGATTTGATAAAATCAATTAGTTAAAATTGAGTTAAAGGTAAAATGATTTATATTTGGATAAATTTATGCATAAGTGAATTTCGTAGTGGATTTCAATGTAAAAATCATGTTTAAACTCAAAAGTTTCAACTTTTATCCTTAAGTAGAATCAATTGTATAGGGAAAATTATTTCTACTTTAGAATAATCAAACACCTCAAAATCACTCCAAAATTAATTCTACACCTTTAGAATTGCTTATCGCATCTTCCAACAATTAACCCAAACACACACTTAGGCGAACAACACTAATATAAGTTTATGCAAGACATTTACAACAAAGGGAGTGGTGGCGCAGTTGGCTAGCGCATATGTCTCATAGCTACTGAGTAATCCTGAGGTCGAGAGTTCAAGCCTCTCTCACCATAATTTAAATGTTTTTGTTTTTCAATATATATATATGGGTGGTGTTCACCTTACTCCAAGAGTAAATTTTTTTAGCTTACTTCAAATTATAGTCTTTATCCTTAGGTCCCTGGTTCGAATCTGGCAGGTCGAAACTATTTTTATTAATTTTCTTCTTAAAATTTATTTTCATATACATTCTTCGGTGATTGACCTTGACTCTTATTGATTCTCATTGTAAATTAAATAGTCAATAAAATTCGTGTTTGCTTAAATTTGAAAGATATTCTGACATTGGATGGTGTCATTTGAAATCCAGGAATAAATGCTTTACCTATGATAATACTACCCAAGATATTATTTCCTTCAACAACTTATTTTCTCCTTTTGTTGATTATCAATCGAGTTTCATTGTACAATCTTAAAGACTAGTTAATATTTCTTTTTTACATTTTTGGTACCTCAACATTAAATTTTAGCTTATGGTTTGGAAGTTCGGATGTATTAATTGTGTTCAAAAATCCCTGTGTGTGAACGTCATTAACTACATCACAATTTGAATTTGATGAATACATACGATCATAAATTAAATATATATTTTTCTTTGCTGGAAATAAAATTCAACGTATAATTATTTATCATACCAACAATTGATTTTAAGAGCTAATATAGTCCTAGTTCTGAAAAACAACACCTCAATAATGTTATCCAAAATTGAAGGACACATGCTTTCAACATTTTCCACAACATAATTTTTTTTGTTGAAATACATATGTTATGTGGGAGATCAAGTTTATGGATATTCATGTCACCCGAATCTCCATTTAAACCATCACCAATTCCCCAAAAATACAAATAAAAATGGTCGCATCTTCTCATTATTTGAAGTTAGTTGATCATATATATGTCTCATATTTTTGGTCAATATAAAAAACTTCACACAAATGCCATAAGGATCATGAATTAGTTATAGTGTCCACAATGTTCTACCTAGTTCCTTTTGGTATAACAAGAAAAATTTCCATAAAATCGCCCCCAAAAACACAACCTTACCTTAAAATTGAATTTTTAAATTACATTCATATTAAGATCGAAGAATATCTCTAAAAGTTCTATTAACAACTTCAAACCAATGTTTGTGCATCATTTGAGTTTCATCCCATATGATTAACTTTGTTTTTTCTATTAAATAGGCTAACAAAGATTTAAGTTTTAAAAAATATAATATTAAGATTTTAAATAAGGAATTAATGTCTTTAAAACAACTCACATTGATATTAAATTCATGTAGTATGTTATATACTTCATCTTGACTCAATTAATATAGTTATGGTCATCACATGTTGGAAATGAATCTAAAGTCCTTGAAACACAATAAATATTTTGTAAATATAGGTTATACACAATATGCATTGATATAAACATATAAAAATATTCCAGTTATGGTTATCATGAATAAGGTTTAAAAATCAAACCTCTAAGACATGTGAAAGAGTTTCTTCATCATTGGAAGTAGAATTTACGAAATGACAAAAGGTAAACAAATTGAATATGAAATCTAATGAAATCATGATAATGTCAATGACAACAACTTTAATATATAATAGATATAACATACGTGGTTGCATTATCTATAACAAACTATAATTGATTTCCTTATAATGTCTACATTACAAACTGATAATCTGCATTTGAATGATTAAGAAATGGAAAAACATAAAAGACTTTAAAATTGATTATCTCGGTGCATCAAGTCTCATAAACCATAATGATGACACATTTAAGTTTCTATTTCTTTTATGACTTTAATGATGTTGTTAAGTTTTATAAAAGTTTTTAATATTTAACCTCATTAATTTTATTTTATTTTGTTAAAAGTGTATACACTATTAAAATATACAATACATATTCATGAAGTAAAAATTGTGCATCACTGTAGTTAAGATATATTAGTATTGAAATTTGAACTCCATTAATTGGTTTTATTTTATAAAGTCTACATTGAAAATAGAAATTCTGGATATGAATGATTGAGACGTGGAAAAACTAAAAAGACGACAAAATTGAATAGTCTAAACTTTGTTTCCATCCAGAAACACTTAATGTCATTGACAATCGTGTCATTAATTATTTAAATGCCTCAAGTTTCATAACTCATAATGACGATACATTTAAGTGTATGTTTCCTTTATGACTTCAATGATATAGTTATGTTTTATAAGAGTTTTGAAAATTGAACATCATTAATTGTATTTTTTGTTGAATATTTAAACACTAATGGAATACAAAATAAATATTCTAGAGGTCATAATCATATGTAACTTTAGTTTAGATATATTTGTATTGAAATTTGAACCTCATTAATTGAGTTTCTTGTAAAGTCTATATTGGAAACAAACAATTTGGAATTGAATGATTAAGACATGGAAAAACTAAAATTACAACAAAATTGACTAGTCTACACTTTGTTTTCATCGAGAAACACTTAATGCTATAAACAACCGTGTCATTGATAATTAGTATTGAAATTTAAACCTCATTAATTGCATTGATGAGAAATATACATATAATCAATTGTTGGAAGGTTTTTGTGCATATTAGTGTAATTTAAAGTTCTACTATACGACAAATTCATGAAAACTATTGTCCTTTCGTTATGAAATGTTAGGTGTGATTTCTGAAGATATGTGATTAGAGGGATTGAAAAGTGTAATATGTAGTTTAAGGTTAGACAGTGAAATTAGTATAAGGGAATTCCATTTAATATATGGAAAGATGATGTGGCAGGTGAATTTGAAGGGAAAAGTTTAGGGCTAGGGTTTGCTAACTTAGTAAATTTTACTAATAAGGGATAGTATAATGAGATCTATTAGATTTTTTGGCCTTCACAATAATTACTAATAATTTCTCAATTCATTTAATGTTAATGTTTCGTTATGTTGTGAAACGAATTGATTTGATAAAATCAATTAGTTAAAAGTGAGTTTAAGGTAAAATGATTTATATTTAGATAAATTTATGCATAAGTGAATTGAACAATGGATTTCAATGTAAAAATAATGTTTAAACTTAAAAGTTACAAATTATAATATCAAGTAGAATCAATTATAGAGGCGACATTATTTCAACTTTAGAATAATCAAACACCTCAAAATCACTACAAAATCAATTCTACACCTTTAGAATTGCTTATTGCATCTTCCAACAACTATCCCAAACAGACACTTAGACGAATACCACTAATATAAATTTATTCAAGACATTTACAACAAATTGGGTGGTGGCGCAGTTGGCTAGCGCGTAGGTCTCATAGCTACTGAGTAATCCTGAGGTCGAGAGTTGAAGCCTCTCTAACCCAAATATCAATGTTTTTGTTTTTCAATATATATTAGATTTTTTAGCTTAATTTAAATTATTCAAATTATAGTCTTTATATTAGATTTAATCAAATGATTAATTAACTAAAAAAATGCTAATTAGCCATTAGATTAGATTCATGTTAAATTGTATGATTTAGAGTAAGTTAAAAAACATACTTTTGAAGTAAGTTAAACCCTATTATATATATATATATATATATATATATATATATATATATATATATATATATATATATATATATATATATATATATATATATATATATATATATATATATATATATATATATATATATATATATATATATATATATATATATATATATATATATATATATATATATATATATATATATATATATATATATATATATATATATATATATATTACTTAACAATAAAATTAACAACCGACCTTAGCTCAGTTGGTAGAGCGGAGGACTGTAGTTGGCATGTTCTAGTCAGATATCCTTAGGTCGCTGGTTTGAATTTGGCAAGTAGGAAATATATTCATTAATCGAGTTTCCTTCAACAACATATTTTCTCATTTTGGTGACTATCAATCGAGTTTCATTGCACAATCTTAAATTTTAGCTTGTGACTATCAATCGAGTTTCATTGCACAATCTTAAATTTTAGCTTATGGTTTGGAAGTTCATATGTATTAATTGTGTTCAAAAATCCTTGTGTGTGAACATCATCAACTACATCACAATTTGAAATTGATGAATACATACGATCATAAATTAAATATATATTTTTCTTTGCTGGAAATAAAATTCAACGTATTATCATTTATCATACCAACAATAGATTTTAAGGTCTAATATAGTCCTAGTCCCAAAAAATAACACCTCAATAATGTTATCCAAAATTGAAGGATACTTGCTTTCAACATTGTCCCCAACATAAATTTTTTTGTTGACAAACATATGTAATATGGAAGATCGTGTTTATGGATATTCATGTAACCCGAATCTCCAATTAAACCATAGCCAATTCCCCCAAACCACAAAGAAAATGGTCGCATATCCTCATTATTTGAAGTTTGTTGATCATATATAAGTCTCATATTTTGGTCAATATAAAAAACTTCACACAAATGCCATAAGGATCATGAATTAGTTATAGAGTGCATAATGTTCGACCTAGTTGCTTTTGGTATAAAAAGTAGAATTTCCATAAAATCACCCCAAAAAACACAACCTTACCGTAAAATGGAGTTTTCAAATTAACTTCATCATAAGATTGAAGATTATCTCTAAAAGTTCTTTTAATAACTTCAAAACAATGTTTGTGCATCATTGTAGCTTCATCCATATGATTAACTTTGTCTTTTCTATTAAATAGGCCAACAAAGATTTCAGTTTTAAAAATATAACATTAAGCTTTTAAATAAAGAATTAATGTGTTTAAAATAAATCACATTGATATTAAATTCCTACAGTATATTATATACTTCATCTTGACTCAATTGATATAGTTATGGTCATCACATGTTGGAAATGAATCTAAAGTCCTTGGAACACAATAAATATTTTGTATATATATAGGTTATACACAATATGCATTGATATAAAGATATAAAAATATTCCAATTATGGTTATCATGAATAAGGTTTAAAAATCAAACCTCTAAGACATGTGCAAGAGTTTCTTCATCGTTGGAAGTAGAAATTACAAAAGGACAAAAAGTAAACAAATTGAATATGAAATGTAATGAAATCATGATAATGTCAATAACAACAACTTTAATATATAATAGATATAACATACACGGTTGCATTATCTATAACAAACTATAATTGATTTCCTTCTAATGTCTACATTACAAACTGATAATCTGCATTTGAGTGATTAAGACATGGAAAAACATAAAAGACGTTCAAATTGATTATCTCGATGCATCAAGTCTCATAAACAATAATGATGACACATTTAAGTTTCTATTTCTTTTATGACTTTAATGATGTAGTTAAGTTTTATAAAAGTTTTGAAAATTTAACCTCATTAATTGTATTTTTTTTGTTAAAAGTGTATACACTATTAAAATATACAATACATATTCTTGAAGTAAAAATTGTGCATCATTGTAGTTAAGATATATTTGTATTGAAATTTGAACTTCATTAATTGGTTTTTTTATAAAGTCTACATTGAAAATAGAAATTTTTGATATGAATGATTGAGACATGGAAAAACTAAAAAGACGGCAAAATTGAATAGTCTAAACTTTGTTTCCATCCAGAAACACCTAATGTCATTGAAAATCGTGTCATTAATTATTTAAAATCTCAAGTTTCATAATTCATAATGACGATACATTTAAGTGGATGTTTGCTTTATGACTTCAATGATATAGTTAAGTTTTATAAGAGTTTTGAAAATTGAACATCATTAATTTTATTTTTTTGTTGAATGTGTAAACACTAATGAAATACAAAATAAATATTCTAGAGGTCATTATCATTTGTAAATTTAGTTTAGATATATTTGTATTGAAATTTGAACACCATTAATTGATTTTCTTGTAAAGTCTATATTGGAAACAAGAAATTTTGAATTGAATGATTAAGACATGGAAAAACTAAAATTACAACAAAATTGACAAGTCTACACTTTATTTTCATCGAGAAACACTTAATGCTATAAACAACTGTGTTATTGATAATTAGTATTGAAATTTAAACCTTTTTAATTGGATTGATGATAAATATACACATAATCGATTGTTGGAAGGTTTTTGCGCATATTAGTGAAATTTAAAGTTCTACTATACGACAAATTCATGAAAACTATTGTCCTTTCGTTATGAAATGTTACGTGAGATTTATGGAGATATGTGATTAGAGGGATTGAAAAGTGTAATATGTAGTTTAAGGTTAGACAATGAAATTAGTATAAGGGAATTCCATTTAATATATGGAAAGATGATGTGGCAGGTGAATTTGAAGGGAAAAGTTTAGGGCTAGGGTTTGCTAACATAGTAAGTTTTACTAATAAGGGATAGTACGATGAAATCTATTAGGTTTTTTAGCTCTCACATTAATTACTAATAATTTCTCAATTCATTTAATGTTCATGTTTGGTTATGTTGTGAAACGAATTGATTTGATAAAATCAATTAGTTAAAAGTGAGTTTAAGGTAAAATGATTTATGTTTAGATAAATTTATGCATAAGTGAATTAAACAATGGATTTTAATGTTAAAATAATGTTTAAACTCAAAAGTTAAAAATTATAATCTCAAGTAGAATCAATTATAGAGGCAACATTATTTCAACTTTAGAATAATCAAACACCTCAAAATCACTCCAATATCAATTCTACACCTTTAGAATTGCTTATTGCATCTTCCAACAACTATCCCAAACACATAATTAGAAGAACACCACTAATATAAGTTTATGCAAGACATTTACAAAAAATGGGATGGTGGCGCAGTTGGCTAGCGCGTAAGTCTCATAGCTACTGAGTAATCCTGAGGTCGAGAGTTCAAGCCTCTCTCACCCCATTATCAATGTTTTTGTTTTTCAATATACATATTAGGTTTTTTAGCTTACTTTATATTATTCAAATTATAGTCTTTATATTAGATTTAATCAAATGATTAATTAACTAAAAAAAATGCTAATTAGACATTAGATTAGATTCATGTTAAATTCTATGATTTAGAGTATGTTAAAATACATACTTTTGAAGTAAGTTAAACCCTATTAAAATCAACAACCGACCTTAGCTCAGTTGGTAGAGCGGAGGACTGTAGATGGCATATTCTAGTCAGATATCCTTAGATCGTTTGTTCAAATCCGGTAGGTCGGAAATATTTTTATTATTTATCTTTTAAAAATTTATTTTCATATAACATACTTTGGTAATTGACCTTGATTTTCATTAATTCTCATTGTAAATTAAATAGTCAATGAAATTTGTGTTTTCTTAAATTTCCTTCAAAACCACAAAGAAAATGGTCCCATATCCTCATTATTTGAAGTTGGTTGTGAAGATGTGAAAAACACAAGAAGGGGGGGTTGAATTGTAAAACATAGAACAAATGGCTTGACAATACAGTATTTTTATCCTGGTTCGTTTGATCTCAAACTACTCTAGTTCACCCGTCAAGGTGATTTCGCCTCTCTCCAACGAGGTCTTAATCCACTATTTTCAAAGGATTACAATAGCTACTTTAACAACTGTTAAAGTCTTCTTGAGTACAACCACAGACCGGTTTATCTCAAGGAAATCTTTTACAAATGAATTGAACTAGTGTGTATGTTGTTTTCTTACAAAACTGTATATCACAACTGTGATAATTACACAAACTAAGATTGGAATAAAATGACTTTTCTAAAGCTTTGAATGAGCGTGGTTTGAATAGCTTAGCAAATTGAGTGCGTACGTACGTGCTTCTTTTCACAAGCAGTCCTGTTTATATAGGCAAGAAAGGATACGTTTTCCATAAAGCAGGTTTAATGATAATAATGCACTTTCCTTTTGTAGAAGATCTTTGTCTAAAGAAAGCCGTTAGCATTTAATTCAGTCTTAAATGCCTAGTAACGCTTTAGACTCTTCTTTGCTGTATCTTCTGATAACGCTTCAGAGTGTAGATGACTTGTAAAAGATGTCTTTGATCAGAGTCAGAGTGTATTTGATTAGGCGCAAATTCTGGTTATCAAACTTTAGTGTTTCAGCGTGTAACATAGGTTGCTGATCTTCTGATGCTGTTTCTATTTTGATGTTGATTCTATCAGAGCTTCTACATATACATAGCATAATTTTCAGGATCATAATTGTTCTTTGTATATACCTTAGAAATAATTTTATTCTTTGTATTTTGTTATCATCAAAACTTTACTCAAGGGTTGTACAATCAAACTATGTTCTAACAATCTCCCCCTTTTTGATGATGACAAAAACCAGATTTTTCAATAAAGAATAAGGAACAAAAAGTATAGAGTTAAGTAGAAAAACTCCCCCTGAGTTGATTACTTCCTTTTAACTCCATGAAAATTTGAGCATCAAAATCTTACTGTATCTTTCAGCAGAGTTTTGTACCTGTTCAAGCTTTTTAGAAAAGAGAATTTATGTAGATTAGAATGTTTGAGACTTATGTCTCAGTAATCCTCTATTGAAAATGTCTTTTTCTTTCTCCCCCTTTTTGTCAGTTATCAAAAAGAACACATAATCAGAGCCAAAATAAGTTTATATTAAAATAGAATAAACGATAAGTTCAGAGCTATGTAGAGAATATTACAGAAAAACAAAAATTTTAAAACATAGGAAAATCTAAGAGGGAGGAGGAAGACGCGTGAATAAAGCTTCCAACAAGCCCTTGATTTGGATGTTGGTTTCCTCCTGCTTAGTTAACATGTTCTTGATTTCCGAAATTTTGTCATCCTGTTTATCCATTCTTTCCTTCATCAAAGTATCAGATCTCTTCAGGTCTTCTAAAGTCTGCCTTTCATAGGAGGAAGCTTGAGGATCTTCAGCAACTGGATGCTTCTCAGAGCATTCTGCAATGTCCTCTTTTTGACCCAGTTGTTCAGCAGTAATTATCTGCTCTGGAGTGTTAGTCAGATTGAGATCTTCTAACTCTGGTTGAACTCTGTCTGCTGGACGATGTTCAGACCAGGGAGCATTGTCCAGAGGAAGAGCTTCTTCCTTAAGTAGATGGCTCAGAACTTGATCTTTAAAAACTTTTAGCAGGTTGCTGAAGTTCTGTTGAACTAGTCCGTAGCTTTGTTCTTGCATTTTATAGGTTTTAGAACATACCCATCTTCTGAACCTTGTCCAAAGGTAGTCTGATGCAGCAGGATCAATCAGCTCAAGACTAGCTTGCTTCAGAGTAGTGATCCACTTCTGCACTTCTGTTTTAAATATCAATAAACTGGTACCAACATCTGGTGTGGGTTCAGATGGTTTTGGTTTTGGAGTGGCTGTTTTGTTGGTTATGGCAGCCAGGCGTTCAAAAGCAATTAAGTCAATGATAGTTTTGGTATGGTCATTTGGATTGATATTTGGTGAGGAAGTGGGAGAGTCTAGAATGATTATTTCACTATTTGGGGTCTTTGGTGGAGTGGATTCTCGTGAAGAGGGAATTTGGGGAATACTGATGTTTAGAGGTTCAGTGATTCCAGGAATGGGAATGGGATCAGAATCAAGTGTTTGGTTGGATTGATGGTGATGAAGTTCTGGTTCGCATGATTCAGAGGGTTGGACCTCAGAAGTTTGTACTTCTGGTTGTAAGGTTTCAGGTTGTGGAGAAGGTGGATGAGTTTCTGGTAGTGGAGAGAGTGGAATTTCTGGTTGAGGTGCTTCTGAAATGGTTTCAGAGTTTGGATTTACTGGTATGGGAGCAGATATATGTTGGTCAAAGGTTTCTATATCTGATAGAACTTTTGCAAGTTCTTGTTGGGTTACTTCAATATTTGGATTTCGAGGTAGGGAGTGAGATCCTCTAAGAGTTAAGGTTTCTGAGGGGTCAAATTCAATGTCAAGGTCATCAAGTGTTTGTGGTGTGGGGTTTTTTGATTGAGTGGGGATTGGTACAGATGTTGATACAGATATTGAATTTAAAACAGTTACAGAAGAAGGATTACCTCTCTTTTTAGGAGTCCGCTGGGATGATCCTTCTGCTATAGCCTTCCTTTTCTTGTTTTTCTTCAGCACAACTTCTGGAGCCTTCTGTTGCAGATCCTGAATGTTCAAATCTGGTGTTGTACCATCCGCCTTGCATGCATCCAGATATCTGACTATTATCTCAGGTTTATAATCAATCTCTGAGAACATGGGAAAGTTATCCAGAGGGATTCTTCTGCTGGATATTGTTGCAAAAGAAGTGACAATGGGTTCCTTCTTGATGTTCTCAATTAACTTCATCTTCTTCAGATTCTTTGCATTCAACTGTTTGCCAACAGTAACTTCCAAAGAGCTGATTTCCTGAGCTTCTGTTAGATGATCAATCAACTTATTCTTTGTTAGAATATCTGATATAAGCCTTCCTAGGGGTATCCAATCCCTTTTTGTGCACTCCTCTTCTCTGGTTTCCTTAACAATAGTCCTTAGATGGTTGAACAGCAGATGAGCCATATTCACCTTAATCTTCTGATAGATGAAGTAGATCAGAAATTACTGATTAATATTGATGTAGTCGGGAGAGTTGGTTGGCTTCCTGTGGTTTATGCATCCCAGAATAATCTTGGCCCATATTATGTGATGGTCTTTTAGATCCCTTATCTTGCTGGAGGGAAGACCTAGAGTGAAGATTTCTCTAGCAATTAGGGCGACATCAGCACATCTTTTAGCCATGTTTATGCATCATACACCACCACCATTTTAGCCTATTAATCTTGCAATAAGGTCCTCAGTTATGACTATCTTCTTCCCCATTATGTATGAAGTAACTTGATGGTTGGAAGATGAAGCATGAATCCAAAATTCCTTCACAAGGATTGGGAATGTTGGACCTACCAGTCGGTCAAAATATTTGTTCCAGCCTTGAGCCTTTACCTCTTCAGAGAGATTAAACCCGTTCTCTTGAAGACTGTTAAAGTCTACAATCAATTTTGAGAGTACTTCTAGATTTTTGATGGGTGTGAGAAGAGTTCTGAAGGGTTCTTCATATTGTTCGGAGGAATATGTTCTCTGAGTACTGGAAGTAGGGTTGCTTGAGGAAGCCATGTTTACATAGAAGGTTTTGAGAAGAACTTGAAAGGGTTTTGAGAAAGGATGCAAACTGAAATCAATTAGATTGTAGAGAAAATGAAAGTGAAAGTGAAAGAGTGTAAAGATTGAGAAATGTGTTTAAATAGATTTTGAAAAATATTTTGAAAACATAAACGGCGAGAGAAATAAATTATAATGATTATGAGCATTTAATGACAGCTGATTTTGGGGGATTCAGAAAGATATTGTAACGGTTACCTGTGACATGTGTCCCAATGCATCCAATTAGCGCTTTTGACCTTTCAGAAACGTGAACGCGTGTTCAGCCTCAGAAAGTAGCTGATGACTGGATGACACCTGTTTGCTTGAGTGAACAACTCATTTCTATCCTTGAAATGAAGCGCTCAGATCTTCATGGATAGATTCTGATACAATCTGTACTTCTAAAGATCTGAAGGAAGATTGATCAGTAGTTCACAGAAAAATAAACAAAGTTCTGAAGGTTAAGATATGGAAGCAAAACAGTTTTATTCTGGGCAGAGCTTCATGCTGAGATGTTTCAGAATGAAGTTGAACCTATCTTCAGAAAGAGGTTTTGTAAAGATATCAGCCCATTGATGGTTTGTGTTAATAAATTTTAAATTTAGAATCCCTTTCTGAATATAGTCCCTAATAAAATGATGTTTTATCTCTATATGCTTAGCCCTAGAATGCAAAATAGGATTTTTACTTAGACAAATAGCAGAAGTATTGTCACAGAGGATATGGATGTTACTCTCAAATATATTGAAGTCCTCAAGTTGAATTTTCATCCAGAGCATTTGCGTGCTATATCCAGCTGTTGCTATGTATTCAGCTTCTACTGTTGATAGAGCTATTGTGGATTGTCTTTTGCTGGACCATGAGATCAGATTTTCTCCCAGAAACTGGAAGCTTTCAGAAGTGCTTTTCCTTTCTACTCTGTCTCCAGCAAAATCAGCATCACAGTATCCTACTAAGTTGTAATCACTTGATTTTCTATAACACAAACCCAGATTAGTAGTACCTTTCAGATACTTGAAAATTCACTTAACTGCTGTTAAGTGAGATTCTCTAGGATCTGATTAGAATCTAGCACAAATGCAAACACTGAATAGAATGTCAAGCCTTGAGGACATCAGATAGAGAAGAGAACCAATCATACCTCTGTAGACCTTCTATTCTACTTTGCTACTTACCTCTTCTTTTTCCAGAATGCACGTGGGATGCATTGGAATTCTTGAGGGCTTACATTCTGAGAGATCAAATTTCTTCAGAAGTTCTCTGACATATTTGCTCTGATGAATGTAGGTTCCTTCTGGGGTTTGATTAATTTGAATGCCCAGAAAGAACTTTAGTTACCCCATCAGGCTCATCTCAAATTCTGCCTGCATACATTTAGCAAACTCTCTTCCCAGAGAGGGTTTAGTGGATCCAAATATAATGTCATCAACATAAATTTGACATACTAAGATGTCATTCTTAACTGTCTTACTGAACAGGGTTGTGTCCACTTTCCCTCTGGTGAATTCCTTTTCTAACAGGAAGTTACTTAGTCTTTCATACCAAGCTCTGGGAGCTTGTTTCAGACCATAGAGTGACTTCTTTAGTTTGAAAACATATTCTGGATTTTTGGAACTTTCAAAACCAGGGGGTTGGTGCACATAAACCTCTTCTTCTATATAGCCATTTAAGAATGCACTCTTGAAATCCATCTGATACAGAGTAATGCCTTTATTGACAGCAAATGAAATTAAAAGTATGATAGATTCTAACTTGGCGACTGGAGTAAAGGTTTCTGTATAGTCTATCCCTTCTTGCTGACTATAACCTTGTGCTACCAGCAGTGCTTTTTTTCTGATGACTTCACCTTGTTCGTTCAGTTTGTTTCTGAACACCCATTTTGTGCCTATGACATTGAATCCTTTTGGTTTGGGAACCAGATCCCATACATCATTTCTTGTGAACTGATTTAGCTCCTCCTGCATTGCCAGACTCCAGTCATTGTCCAAAAGTGCTTCATCAATTGTTGTTGGTTCAATCAGAGAAACAAGTCCCATGAGGGCTTCTTCAGAGTTTCTAAAGGTAGATCTTGTTCTGATTGGATCTTCCTTCCTTCCTAAGATTGTTTCTTCTGGGTGATCAATTCTGCTTCTGGATGGTCTTTTTTGGAGTTGATCAACAGAAGGTGTTGGGTTGCTTGTAGTGACTCTTTCTGATGTTGAGGGAGTGTCTCTATTGAGAGACTCTGAGTTGTCTGCAGTACCTGTGAGTTCAACTTCCATACCTGCAAGGAGTTCATTCTGCTTTGACTTTTGAGAGTCAAGCTTATCATCAAACCGAACACTGATTGACTCTTCAACCATCTGTGTTTCTGTATTGTATACTTTGTACCCTCTTGAGCGTTTAGAGTATCCTAACATAATACACTTTTGTGCTTTAGAGTCAAACTTGTTCAAATAATTTATTGTATTCAAAATAAAACATATACATCCAAATGGGTGAAAATAGGAAATGTTGGGTTTTCTGTTCTTCCACAATTCATATGGAGTCTTTTCCAGAATAGGTCTGATGGAGATTTTATTCTGAATGTAACATGCTGTGTTTATTGCTTCTGCCCAAAAGATCTTAGCAACGTTAATTTCGTTGATCATGGTTCTGGCAATTTCTTGCAATGTTCTGTTCTTTCGTTCTACAACTCCATTTTGCTGGGGAGTTCTAGGACAAGAAAAGTCATGCAGAATGCCTTTTTCATTAAAGAATAATTCAAACTCTTTATTTTCAAATTCTCCACCATGATCACTTCTGACTTTGACAATTCTAAGATTCTTTTCATTCTGAACTTGGTTGCAGAAGGTAACAAACACAGAGTGTGACTCGTCCTTGTGCCTTAAGAACTTTACCCATCTCCATCTGCTATAGTCATCTACGATTACTAACCCATACTTCTTGCCACTGACTGAGGCAGTCTTTACTGGACCAAATAAGTCAATGTGCAGAAGTTCTAATGGCTTAGAGGTGGAAACAACATTTTTGGATTTGAAAGCAGGTTTTGCAAATTTTCCTTTCTGACATGCTTCACACAGAGCATCTGAATTGAAATTTAAGTTAGGAAGTCCTCTGACCAGATTTAGTTTTTTAATCTGAGATATTCTTCTCATACTAACATGTCCCAATCTTCTGTGCCAGATCCATTGCTCGTTGTTAACAGACAGAAGAAATTTTACGTTCTGACTTTTCAGTTCAGAAAGTTTGATTTTATAAATGTTGTTTTTCCTCTTTCCATTAAATAGGATAGTCCCATCTTTCTGACTAACAGCTTTGCATGAATTTTGATTAAAGATTATATCATAACCGTTATCACTTAATTGACTTATGGATAACAAGTTATGCATTAATCCATCAACTAATAAAACATTACTAATAGATGGAAGATTTTAATTACCTACTGTTCCAGAGCCAATGATATTTCCCCTCTGATTGCCTCCAAAACCTATGTGGCCTCCAGGCTTAAGTTCCATGCTTTGGAACATATGCCTTATTCACGTCATGTGTCGTGAGCATCCAGAGTCCAGGTACCATGATTGGTGTCTTTGCTTTGCTGCTAAAGATATCTGCCACATGTATTATTTTATCCTTAGGTACCCATATTTTCTTGGGTCCTGATTTGTTAGTTCTACCAAAACTCTGGTTGAATTTTGGTTTGACAGAGTAATCACTACTTGTATATTTTATGTCATGTGTGTGCCCATATGTAAAGTATGAGTCAAGTGGAGTACGCTTTATAACTAAATCCATGGCATTTTTTGGTGTAGGAACCTTACCTTGATATCCTATCCCTTTTCTGGCGTTTCTGCTAACCCCATAGATCATTGAAGCCATTTTGCTTCTGTCTATGTTTTTATCTAGAAACTTCTGAAAGCTGTGATCATGCTCTTTGATGATCTCATCAGCATTGTTGGGAGTTTCAGGGATTGTTTCCTTCTGAGAGTTATGCATTTGATTTTCTAATTTTGAAATTTTATCTTTTAACTCAGAATTCTCCAATTTGAGACTCTCAGTCTTATCAGAGTCAGAAGCAAGATTCCTTTTCAGGTTCTGAATTTGACTCTGATCTGCTGATACCTTTCTAGAATTTCATTAAGGCTTTCTTCTAATTCGAACTTGGTAAAATTAATAGTAAAGTCAGGGAATTCCTCTTCTGTGTCTGATTCAGAGTCTGACTCAGAAGCTTCACTGTCTTCAGATACGTTTTCCATGAGAGCTATGTTTGCTCTTTCATCATCTGATTCTGAGTCAGCTTCAGATGTATCAGAATCATCCCATGTAGCCATGAGACTCTTCTTCTTTTCTTTGCCAAACTTCTTTTTGGGCTTCTCCTTCTGAAGCTTTGGGCAATCACTTTTGTAGTGCCCTTGCTCGTTACACTCATAGCAGATGATGTCTTTATAGTTTGGCTCTTTGTATCCTGAGGAGCCTTCAGATCTTTTGTTTCCAGAGGAGGATTTTGACCTTCTGTATCTGGAGGAAGATTCATTCTGATTTTCTAATCTTCTGGGATTCCTGGACTTCCTTTGCCTCTGCTTCCAAAGTTGGTTCACCCTTCTGGAGAGAAGAGACAATTCATCTTCTTCTGATGAGGATCCATCAGAGGTTTCTTCCACAGCCTGCCAAACTTTGGAGTCAGATTTTCTGTTAGATTTTAAAGCTAATGGCTTACCTTGCTTTTGAGGTTCATCTGCTTCTAGCTCTATCTCGTGACTTCTGAGGGAGCTGAAAAGTTCCTCCAAAGAGATTTTGTTGAGATCCTTGGCTAGTTTAAGCGCTGTGACCATTGGCCTCCATTGTTTTGGCAAGCTTCTGATGATCTTCTTGACATGATCAGCAGTGGAATATACTTTGTCAAGAACTTTTAGACCAGTAACAAGAATTTGAAATCTTCAAAACATAGCTTCTATGGATTCACTGTTTTCCATCTTGAATGCCTCATACTTCTGAATGAGCACAAGGGCTTTTATTTCTTTGACTTGAATGTTTCCTTCACGCGTCATTCTCAGAGAATCAAACATATTCTTAGCAGTTTCTCTGTTTGATATTTTCTCATACTCTGAATATGAGATAGGGCTGAGAAGAATTGTTTTGGCCTTATGATGATTTCTGAACTCACGCTTTTGCTGATCAGACATCATTTTCCTGTCAATCTTTTGACCACGTCCATCCACTAGGTGCGTGTATCCACCAGTCACCATGTCCCACAGATCAGCATCATGGTCCATAAAGAAACTCTTAATTCTGTTTTTCTAGTAGTCAAAGTTTTCTCCATCAAAGACTGGAGGTTTGCCACTGAATTTGTCCCTTTCTTCATTGTTGTCATTGCTGATGTTTTGACTTGGTCCTGCCATTGTGTTTTTCTGACACTAGAGCTTGTACTGACACGATTAAGTGTTAAAGCTCAGAACCAGGCGTTCTGATGCCAATTGAAGATGTGAAAAACACAAGAAGGGGGGTTGAATTGTAAAACTTAGAACAAATGGCTTGACAACACAGTATTTTTATCCTGGTTCGTTTGATCTTAAACTACTACAGTCCACCCGTCAAGGTGATTTAGCCTCTCTCCAACGAGGTCTTAATCCACTATTTTAAAGGATTACAATAGCTACTTTAACAACTGTTAAAGTCTTCTTGAGTACAACCACAGACCGGTTTATCTCAAGAAAATCTTTTACAAATGAATTGAACTAGTGAGTATGTTGTTTTCTTACAAAACTGTATATCACAACTGTGATAATTACACAAACTAAGATTGGAATAAAATGACTTTTCTAAAGCTTTGAATGAGCGTGGTTTGAATAGCTTAGCAAATTGAGTGCGTACGTACGTGCTTCTTTTCACAAGCAGTCCTGTTTATAGGGGCAAGCAAAGATACGTTGTCCTTAAAGCAGGTTTAATGATAATAATGCACTTTCCTTTTGTAGAGGATCTTTGTCTGAAGAAAGCCGTTAGCATTTCAGTCTTGAATGCCTAGTAACGCTTCAGAATCTTCTTTGTTGTATCTGCTGATAACGCTTCAGAGTGTAGATGACTTGGAAAAGATGTCTTTGATCAGAGTCAGAGTGTATTTGATTAGGCGCAGATTCTGGTCATCAAACTTCAGTGTTTCAGCGTGTAATATAGGTTGCTGATCTTCTAATGCTGTTTCTATTCTGATGCTGATTCTATCAGAGCTTTTGCATATACATAGCATAATTTTCATGAGCATAATTGTTCTTTGTATATACCTTAGAAATAATTTTATTCTTTGTATTTTGTTATCATCAAAACTTTACTCAAGGGTTGTAGAATCAAACTCTGTTCTAACAGTTTGATCATATATAAGTCTCATATTTTGGTCAATATAAAAAACTTCACACAAATGCGATAACTATCATGAATTAGTTAAAGCGTGCATAATGTTCGACCTAATTGCTTTTGGTATAAAAAGTAGAGTTTCCATAAAATCACCCCCAAAAACACAACCTTACCTTAAAATGGAGTTTTCAAATTAACTTCATCATAAGATCGAAGAATATCTCTAAAAGTTCTATTATCAACTTCAAAACAATGTTTGTGCATCATTGGAGCTTCATCCCAAATGATTAACTTTGTCTTTGCTATGAAATAGGCTAGCAATAATTTAAGTTTTAAAAATATAATATTAAGCTTTTAAATAAAGAATTAATGTGTTTAAAACGAATCACATTGATATTAAATTCCTGTAGTATGTTATATACTTCATCTTGACTCAATTGATATAGTTATGGTCATCATATGTTGGAAATGAATCTAAAGTCCTTGAAACACAATAAATATTTTCTATATATAGGTTAGACACAATATGCATTGATATAAACATATAAAAATATTCCAATTATTGTTCTCATGAATAAGGTCTATAAATCAAACCTCTAAGACATGTGCAAGAGTTTCTTCATCGTTGGAAGTAGAAATTACAAAATGATAAAAAGTAAACAAATTGAATATGAAATGTAATGAAATCATGATAATGTCAATGACAACAACTTTAATATATAATAGATATAACATACGCGGTTGCATTATCTATAACAAACTATAATTGATTTTCTTATAATGTCTACATTACAAACTGATAATCTGCATTTGAATGATTAAGACATGGAAAAACATAAAAGACGTTGAAATTGATTATCTCGATGCATCAAGTCTCATAAACCTTAATGATGACACATTTAAGTTTCTATTTGTTTTATGACTTTAATTATGTAGTTAAGTTTTATAAAAGTTTTGAAAATTTAACCTCATTAATTGTATTTTTTTTGTTAAAAGTGTATACACTATTAAAATATACAATACATATTCTTGAAGTAAAAATTTTGCATCATTGTAGTTAAGATATATTTATATTGAAATTTGAACTTCATTAATTGGTTTTTTTATAAAGTCTACATTGAAAATAGAAATTTTGGATACGAATGATTGAGACATGGAAAAATTAAAAAAACGACAAAATTGAATAGTCTAAACTTTGTTTCCATCGAGGAACACTTAATGTCATTGAAAATCGTGTCATTAATTATTTAAATGCCTCAAGTTTCATAATTCATAATGAAAATACATTTAAGTGGATGTTTGCTTTATGACTTCAATGATATAATTAAGTTTTATAAGAGTTTTGAAAATTGAACATCATTAATTGTATTTTTTGTTGAATGTGTAAACTCTAATGGAATACAAAATAAATATTCTAGAGGTCATAATCATTTGTAACTTTAGTTTAGATATATTTGTATTGAAATTTGAACCCCATTAATTGATTTTCTTATAAAGTCTATATTGGAAACAAGCAATTTGATATTGAATGATTAAGACATGGAAAAATTAAAATTATAACAAAGTTTACTAGTCTACACTTTGTTTTCATCAAGAAACACTTAATGCTATAAACAACTGTGTTATTGATAATTAGTATTGAAATTTAAACCTATTTAATTGCATTGATGAAAAATATACACATAATCAATTGTTGGAAGGTTTTTGCGCATATTAGTGAAATTTAAAATTCTACTATACAATAAATTCATGAAAACTATTCTCCTTTCGTTATGAAATGTTAGGTGTGATTTATGGAGATATGTGATTAGAGGGATTAAAAAGTGTAATATGTAGTTTAAGGTTAGACAATGAAATTAGTATAAGATAGTTCCATTTAATATCTGGAAAGATGATGTGGCAGGTGAATTTTAAAGGAAAAGTTTAGGGCTATGGTTTGCTAACTTAGTAAGTTTTACTAATAAGGGATAGTACACTGAAATCTATTAGGTTTTTTAGCTCTCACATTAATTAATAATAATTTCTCAATTCATTTATTGTTCATGTTTGGTTATGTTGTGAAACGAATTTATTTGATAAAATCAATTAGTTGAAAGTGAGTTTAAGGTAAAATAATTTATGTTTAGATAAATTTATGCTTAAGTGAATCGAACAATGGATTTCAATGTAAAAATAATGTTTAAACTCAAAAGTTAAAAACTATAATATCAAGTAGAATCAATTATAGAGGAAACATTATTTCTACTTTAAAATAATCAAACACCTCAAAATCACTCCAAAATCAATTCTACACCTTTAGAATTGCTTAATGCATCTTCCAACAACTATCCCAAACACACACTTAAATGAACACAACTAATATAAGTTTATGCATGACAATTACAACAAATGGGATGGTGGTGCAGTTGGCTAGCGCGTTGGTCTCATAGCTACTGGGTAATCCTGAGGTCGAGAGTTCAAGCCACTCTCACCCCAATATATATATATATATATATATTACTTAACAATAATATCAACAACCAACCGTAGCTTGGTTCAAATCCTGTAGGTCGGAAATATTTTTATTATTTATCTTCTAAAAATTTATTTTCATATAACATTCTTCGGTGATTGACATTGACTCTCATTAATTCTAATTGTAAATTAAATAGTCAATGAAATTCGTGTTTGCCTAAATTTCATCATAAGATCAGAGAATATCTCTAATAGTTCTATTAACATCTTCAAAAGAATGTTTGTGCATCATTGGAGCTTCATCCCATATGATTAACTTTGTCTTTGCTATTAAATAGGCTAACAAAGATTTCAGTATTAAAAATATAATATTAATCTTTTAAATAAAGAATTAATGTGTTTAAAACAAATCACTTTGATATTAAATTCCTATAATATGTTATATACTTCATCTTGACTCAATTGATATAGTTATGGTCATCACATGTTGGAAATGAATCTAAAGTCCTTTAAACACAATAAATATTTTGTAAATATAGGTTATACACAATATGCATTGATATAAACATATAAAAATATTCCAATTATGGTTCTCATGAATAAGGTTTAAAAATCAAACCTCTAAGACATGTGCAAGAGTTTCTTCATCGTTGGAAGTAGAAATTACGAAATGACAAAAAGTAAACAAATTGAATATGAAATGTAATGAAATCATGATAATGTCATTGATAACAACTTTAATATATAATAGATATAACATACGCAATTGCATTATCTATAACAAACTTCAAATGATTTCCTTATAATGTCTACATTACAAACTGATAATCTGCATTTGAATGATCAAGACATGGAAAAACATAAAAGACGTTAAAATTGATTATCTCGATGCATCAAGTCTCATAAACCATAATGATGACACATTTAAGTTTCTATTTCTTTTATGACTTTAATGATGTTGTTAAGTTTTATAAAAGTTTTTAAAATTTAACCTCGTTAATTTTATTTTATTTTTGTTAAAAGTGTATACACAATTAAAATATACAATACATATTCTTGAAGTAAAAATTGTGCATCATTGTAGTTAAGATATATTTGTATAGAAATTTGAACTCCATTAATTGTTTTTTATTTATAAATTCTACATTGAAAATAGAAATTCTGGATATAAATGATTGTGACATGGAAAAACTAAAAAGACGACAAAATTGAATAGTCTAAACTTTGTTTCATTCCAGAAACACTTAATGTCATTGACAATCGTGTCATTAATTATTTAAATGCCTCAAGTTTCATAATTTATAATGACGATACACTTAAGTGTATGTTTGCTTTATGACTTCAATGATATAGTTACGTTTTATAAGAGTTTTAAAATTGAACATCATTAATTGTATTTTTTTTTCAATGTTTAAACACTAATGGAATACAAAATAAATATTCTAGAAGTCATAATCATATGTAACTTTAGTTTAAATATATTTGTATTGAAATTTGAACCTCATTAATTGATTTTGTTGTAAAATCTATATTGGAAACAAACAATTTTGAATTGAAAGATTAAGACATGGAAAAACTAAAATTACAACAAAATTGACTAGTCTAAACTTTGTTTTCATCAAGAAACACTTAATGCTATAAACAACCGTGTCATTGATAATTAATATTGAAATTTAAACTTCATTAATTGCATTGATGAAAAATATACACATAATCAATTGTTGGAAGGTTTTTGTGCATATTAGTGTAATTTAAAGTTCTACTATACGACAAATTCATGAAAACTATTGTCCTTTCTTCATGAAATGTTAGGTGTGATTTTTGGAGATATGTGATTAGAGGGATTGAAAAGTCTAATATGTAGTTTAAGGTTAGACAGGGAAATTACTATAAGGGAATTCCATTTAATATATGGAAAAATGATGTGGCATGTGAATTTGAAGGGAAAAGTTAGGGCTAGGGTTTGCTAACTTAGTAAATTTTACAAATAAGGGATAGTATGATGAAATCTATTAGGTTTTCTAGCTCTCACATTAATTACTAATAATTTCTCAATTCATTTAATGTGCATGTTTGGTTATGTTGTGAAACGAATTTAATTGATAAAATCAATTAGTTAAAAGTGAGTTTAAGGTAAAATGATTTATATTTAGATAAATTTATGCATAAGTGAACTGAACAATGGATTTCAATGTAAAAATAATGTTTAAACTTAAAAGTTACAAATTCTAATATCAAGTAGAATCAATTATAGAGGCAACATTATTTCAACTTTAGAATAATCAAACACCTCAAAATCACTCCAAAATCAATTCTACACCTTTAGAATTTCTTATTGCATCTTCCAACAACTATCCCAAACAGACACTTAGACGAACACCACTAATATAAATTTATTCAAGACATTTACAACAAATGGGGTGGTGGCGCAGTTGGCTAGCGCGTAGGTCTCATAGCTACCTCAGTAATCCTGAGGTCGAGAGTTCAAGCCTCTCTCACCCCAATATCAATGTTTTTGTTTTTCAATATATATTAGATTTTTTAGCTTAATTTAAATTATTCAAATTATAGTCTTTATATATATGTATCATTGTAGTTAAGATATATTTGTATTGAAATTTAAACTCCATTAATTGTTTTTTTTTTATAAAGTCTACATTGAAAATAGAAATTCTGGATATAAATGATTGAGACATGGAAAAACTAAAAAGACGACAAAATTGAATAGTCTAAACTTTGTTTCCATCCAGAAACACTTAATGTCATTGACCATCGTGTCATTAATTATTTAAATGCCTCAAGTTTCATAATTTATAATGACAATACATTTAAGTGTATGTTTGCTTTATGACTTCAATGATATAGTTAAGTTTTATAAGAGTTTTGAAAATTGAACATCATTAATTGTATTTTTTGTTGAATGTTTAAACACTAATGGAATACAAAATAAATATTCTAGAAGTCATAATCATATGTAACTTTAGTTTAGATATATTTGTATTGGAATCTTAACCTCATTAATTGATTTTCTTGTAAAGTCTATATTGGAAACAAACAATTTTGAATTGAATGATTAAGACATGGAGAAACTAAAATTACAACAAAATTGACTAGTCTACACTTTGTATTCATCGAGAAGCACTTAATGCTATAAACAACCGTGACATTGATAATTAGTATTGAAATTTAAACTTCATTAATTACATTGATGAAGAATATACACATAATCAATTGTTGGAAGGTTTTTGTGCATATTAGTGTAATTTAAAGTTCTACTATACGACAAATTCATGAAAACTATTGTCCTTTCGTCAGAAATGTTAGATGTGATTTTTGGAGATATGTGATTAGAGGGATTGAAAAGTGTAATATGTAGTTTAAGGTTAGACAGGGAAATTAGTATAAGGGAATTCCATTTAATATATGGAAAGATGATGTGGCAGGTGAATTTGAAGGGAAAAGTTTAGGGCTAGGGTTTGCTAACTTAGTAAATTTTACAAATAAGGGATAGTATGATGAAATCTATTAGGTTTTTTAGCTCTCATGTTAATTACTAATAATTTCTCAATTCATTTAATGTTCATGTTTGGTTATGTTGTGAAACAAATTTAATTGATAAAATCAATTAGTTAAAAGTGAGTTTAAGGTAAAATGATTTATATTTAGATAAATTTATGCATAAGTAAATTGAACAATGGATTTCAATGTAAAAATAATGTTTAAACTTTAAAGTTACAAATTCTAATATCAAGTAGAATCAATTATAGAGGCAACATTATTTCAACTTTAGAATAATCAAACACCTCAAAATCACTCCAAAATCAATTCTACACATTTAGAATTGCTTATTGCATCTTCTAACAACTATCCCAAACAGACACTTAGACGAACACCACAAATATAAATTTATTCAAGACATTTACAACAAATGGGGTGGTGGCGCAGTTGGCTAGCGCGTAGGTCTCATAGCTACTGAGTAATCCTGAGGTTGAGAGTACAAGCCTCTCTCACCCCAATATATATGTTTGTGTTTTTCAATATATATTAGATTTTTTAGCTTACAATAAATTATTCAAATTATAATCTTTATATTAGATTTAATCAAATGATTAATAAACTAAAAAAAAATGCTAATTAGCCGTTAGATTAGATTCATGTTAAATTCTATGATTTAGAGTAAGTTAAAAACATACTTTTGAAGTAAGTTAAACCCCATTATATATATATATATATATATATATATATATATATATATATATATATATATATATATATATATATATATATATATATATATATATATATATATATATATATATATATATATATATATATATATATATATATATCTTACTTAACAATAAAATCAACAACCGACCTTAGCTCAGTTGGTAGAGCGGAGGATAGCTTATGGTTTGGAAGTTCAGATGTATTAATTTTGTTCAAAAATCCCTGTGAGTGAACGCCATCAACTACATCACAATTTGAATTTGATGAATACATACGATCATAAATTAAATATATATTTTTCTTTGCTGGAAATAAAGTTCAACGTATTATCATTTATCATACCAACAATAGATTATAAGATCTAATATAGTCTTAGTTCCGAAAAATAACACCTCAATAATGTTATCCAAAATTGAAGGATACTTGCTTTCAACATTTTCCACAACATAAAGGTTTTTGTTGAAATACATATGTAATATGGGAGATCAAGTTTATGGATATTCATGTCACCCGAATCTCCAATTAAACCATCGCCAATTCCCCCAAACCACAAAGAAAATGGTCGCATATCCTCATTTTCTGAAGTTGGTTGATCATATATAAGTCACATATTTTGGTCATTATAAAAAATTCACACAAATGCGATAACTATCATGAATTAGTTATAGTGTGCATAATGTTCGACTTAGTTGCTTTTGGTATAAAAAGTAGAATTTCCATAAAATCACCCCCAAAAACACAACCTTACCTTAAAATGGAGTTTTCAAATTAATTTCATCATAAGATCAAAGAATATCTCTAAAAGTTCTATTAACATCTTCAAAAGAATGTTTGTGCATCATTGGAGCTTCATCCCATATGATTAACTTCGTCTTCGCTATTAAATAGGCTAACAAAGATTTCAGTATTAAAAATATAATATTAATCTTTTAAATAAATAATTAATGTGTTTAAAACAAATCACATTGATATTAAATTCCTATAGTATGTTATATACTTCATCTTGACTCAATTGATATAGTTATGGTCATCACATGTTGGAATTGAATCTAAATTCCTTGAAACACAATAAATATTTTGTAAATATAGGTTATACATAATATGCATTGATATAAAATATAAAAATATTCCAATTATGGTTCTCATGAATAAGGTTTAAAAATCAAACCTCTAAGACATGTGCAAGAGTTTCTTCATCGTTGGAAGTAGAAATTACGAAATGACAAAAAGTAAACAAATTGAATATGAAATGTAATGAAATCATGATAATATCAATGAGAACAACTTTAATATATAATAGATATAACATACGCGGTTGCATTATCTATAACAAACTTTAAGTGATTTCCTTATAATGTCTACATTACAAACTGGTAATCTGCATTTGAATGATCAAGACATGGAAAAACATAAAAGACGTTAAAATTAATTATCTCGATGTATCAAGTCTAATAAACCATAATGATGACACATTTAAGTTTCTATTTCTTTTATGACTTTAATGATGTTGTTAAGTTTTATAAAAGTTTTTAAAATTTAACTTCATTAATTTTATTTTTTTTGTTAAAAGTGTATACACAATTAAAATATACAATACATATTCTTAAAATAAAAATTTTGCATCATTGTAGTTAAGATATATTTGTATTGAAATTTGAACTCCATTAATTGTTTTTTTTATAAAGTCTACATTGAAAATATAAATTCATGATATAAATGATTGAGACATGGAAAAACTAAAAAGATGACAAAATTGAATAGTCTAAACTTTGTTTCCATCTAGAAACACTTAGTGTCATTAACAATCGTGTCATTAATTATTTAAATGCCTCAATTTTCATAATTTATAATGAAGATACATTTAAGTATATGTTTTCTTTATGACTTCAATGATATAGTTATGTTTTATAAGAGTTTTGAAAATTGAACATAATTAATTGTATTTATTGTTGAATGTTTAAACACTAATGGAATACAAAATATATATTCTAGAAGTCATAATCATATGTAACTTTAGTTTAGATATATTTGTATTGAAATCTGAACCTCCTTAAATGATTTTATTGTAAAGTCTATATTGGAAACAAACAATTTTGAATTGAATGATTAAGACATGGAAAAACTAAAATTACAACAAAATTGACTAGTCTACACTTTGTTTTCATCGAGAAATACTTAATGCTATAAACAACCTTGTCATTGATAATTAGTATTGAAATTTAAACTTCATTAGTTGCATTGATGAAAAATATACACATAATCAATTGTTGGAAGGTTTTTGTGCATATTAGTGTAATTTAAAGTTCTACCATACGACAAAGTCATGAAAACTATTGTCCTTTCGTCATGAAATGTTAGGTGTGATTTTTGGAGATATGTGATTAGAGGGATTGAAAAGTGTAATATGTAGTTTAAGGTTAGACAGTGAAATTAGTATAAGGGAATTCCATTTAATATATGGAAAGATGATGTGGCAGGTGAATTTGAAGGGAAAAGTTTAGGGCTAGGGTTTGCTAACTTAGTAAATTTTACAAATAAGGGATAGTATGATGAAATCTATTAGGTTTTTTAGCTCTCACATTAATTACTAATAATGTCTCAATTCATTTAATGTTCATGTTTGGTTATGTTGTGAAACGAATTTAATTGATAAAATCAATTAGTTAGAAGTGAGTTTAAGGTAAAATGATTTATATTTAGATAAATTTATGCATAAGTGAATTGAATAATGGATTTCAATGTAAAAATAATGTTTAAACTTAAAAGTTACAAATTCTAATATCAAGTAGAATCAATTATAGAGGCAATATTATTTCAACTTTAGAATAATCAAACACCTCAAAATCACTCCAAAATCAATTGTACACCTTTAGAATTGCTTATTGCATCTTCCAACAACTATCCCAAACAGACACTTAGACAAACGTCACTAATATAAATTTATTCAAGATATTTACAACAAATGGGGTGGTGGCGCAGTTGGCTAGCGCGTAGGTCTCATAGCTACTGAGTAATCCTGAGGTCGAGAGTTCAAGCCTCTCTCACCCCAATATCAATGTTTTTGTTTTTCAATATATATTTGATTTTTTAGCTTACAATAAATTATTCAAATTATAATCTTTATATTAGATTTAATCAAATGATTAATTAACTAAAAAAAATGCTAATTAGCCGTTAGATTAGATTCATGTTAAATTCTATGATTTAGAGTAAGTTAAAAACATACTTTTGAAGTAAGTTAAACCCCATTATATATATATATATATATATATATATATATATATATATATATATATATATATATATATATATATATATATATATATATATATATATATATATATATATATATATATATATATATATATATATATATATATATATATATATATATATATATATATATATATATATATATATATATATATATATATATATACTTATGGTTTGGAAGTTCAGATGTATTCAATTTGTTCAAAAATCCCTATGAGTGAACGCCATCAACTACATCACAATTTGAATTTGATGAATACATACGATCATAAATTAAATATATATTTTTCTTTGCTGGAAATAAAGTTCAACGTATTATCATTTATCATACCAACAATAGATTGTAAGATCTAATATAGTCTTAGTTCCGAAAAATAACACCTCAATAATGTTATCCAAAATTGAAGGATACTTGCTTTCAACATTTTCCACAACATAAAGGTTTTTGTTGAAATACATATGTAATATGGGAGATCAAGTTTATGGATATTCATGTCACCCGAATCTCCAATTAAACCATCGCCAATTCCCCCAAACCACAAAGAAAATGGTCGCATATCCTCATTTTCTGAAGTTGGTTGATCATATATAAGTCTCATATTTTGGTCATTATAAAAAATTCACACAAATGCGATAACTATCATGAATTAGTTATAGTGTGCATAATGTTCGACAAAGTTTCTTTTGGTATAAAAAGTAGAATTTCCATAAAATCACCCCCAAAAACACAACCTTACCTTAAAATGGAGTTTTCAAATTAATTTCATCATAATATCGTAGAATATCTCTAAAAGTTCTATTAACATCTTCAAAAGAAAGTTTGTGCATCATTGGAGCTTCATCCCATATATTAACTTCGTCTTCGCTATTAAATAGGCTAACAATGATTTCAGTATTAAAAATATAATATTAATCTTTTAAATAAAGAATTAATGTGTTTAAAACAAATCAACATTGATATTAAATTCCTATAGTATGTTATATACTTTATCTTGACTCAATTGATATAGTTATGGTCATCACATGTTGGAATTGAATCTAAAGTCCATGAAACACAATAAATATTTTGTAAATATAGGTTATACACAATATGCATTGATATAAAATATAAAAATATTCCAATTATGGTTCTCATGAATAAGGTTTAAAAATCAAACCTCTAAAACATGTGCAAGAGTTTCTTCATTGTTGGAAGTATAAATTACGAAATGACAAAAAGTAAACAAATTGAATATGAAATGTAATGAAATCATGATAATGTCAATGACAACAACTTTAATATATAATAGATATAACATATGCGGATGCATTATCTATAACAAACTTTAAGTGATTTCCTTATAATGTTTATATTACAATCCGATAATCTGCATTTGAATGATCAAGACATGGAAAAACATAAAAGACGTTAAAATTGATTATCTCGATGCATCAAGTCTCATAAACCATAATGATGACACATTTAAGTTTCTATTTCTTTTATGACTTTAATGATGTTGTTAAGTTTTATAAAAGTTTTTAAAATTTAACCTCATTAATTTTATTTTTTTTGTTAAAAGTGTATACACAATTAAAATATACAATACATATTCTTGAAGTAAAAATTGTGCATCATTGTAGTTAACATATATTTGCATTGAAATTTGAACTCCATTAATTGTTTTTTTTAATAAAGTCAACATTGAAAATAGAAATTATGGATATAAATGATTGAGACATGGAAAAACTAAAAAGACGACAAAATTGAATTGTCTAAACTATTTTTCCTTCTAGAAACACTTAATGTCATTGACAATCGTGTTATTAATTATTTAAATGCCTCAAGTTTCATAATTTATAATGACGATACATTTAAGTGAATGTTTGCTTTATGACTATAATGATATAGTTAAGTTTTATAAGAGTTTTGAAAATTGAACATCATTAATCGATTTTTTGTTGAATGTTTAAACACTAATGGAATACAAAATAAATAATCTAGAAGTCATAATCATATGTAACTTTAGTTTAGAGATATTTGTATTGAAATCTGAACCTCCTTAATTGATTTTCTTGTAAAGTCTATATTGGAAACAAACAATTTTGAATTGAATGATTAAGACATGGAAAAACTAAAATTAGAACAAAATTGACTAGTCTACACTTTGTTTTCATCGAGAAACACTTAATGCTATAAACAACCTTGTCATTGATAATTAGTATTGAAATTTAAACTTCATTAGTTGCATTGATGAAAAATATACACATAATCAATTGTTGGAAGGTTTTTGTGCATATTAGTGTAATTTAAAGTTCTACCATACGACAAATTCATGAAAACTATTGTCCTTTCGTCATGAAATGTTAGGTGTGATTTTTGGAGATATGTGATTAGAGGGATTGAAAAGTATAATATGTAGTTTAAGGTTAGACAGTGAAATTAGTATAAGGGAATTTCATTTAATATATGGAAAGATGATGTGGCAGGTGAATTTGAAGGAAAAGTTTAGGGCTAGGGTTTGCTAACTTAGTAAATTTTACAAATAAGGGATAGTATGATGAAATCTATTAGGTTTTTTAGCTCTCACATTAATTACTAATAATTTCTCAATTCATTTAATGTTCATGTTTGGTTATGTTGTGAAACGAATTTAATTGATAAAATCAATTAGTTAAAAGTGAGTTTAAGGTAAAATGATTTATATTTAGATAAATTTATGCATAAGTGAATTGAACAATGGATTTCAATGTAAAAATAATGTTTAAACTTAAAAGTTACAAATTCTAATATCAAGTAGAATCAATTATAGAGGCAACATTATTTCAACTTTAGAATAATCAAACACATCAAAATCACTCCAAAATCAATTCTACACCTTTAGAATTGCGTATTGCATCTTCCAACAACTATCCCAAACAGACACTTAGAGGAACACCACTAATATAAATTTATTCAAGATATTTACAACAAATGGGGTGGTGGCGCAGTTGGCTAGCGCGTAGGTCTCATAGCTACTGAGTAATCCTGAGGTCGAGAGTTCAAGCCTCTCTCACCCAAATATCAATGTTTTTGTTTTTCAATATATATTAGATTTTTTAGCTTACTTTAAATTATTCAAATTATAGTCTTTATATTAGATTTAATCAAATGATTAATTAACTAAAAAAAATGCTAATTAGCCATTAGATTAGATTCATGTTAAATTCTATGATTTAGAGTAAGTTAAAAAACATACATTTGAAGTAAGTTAAACACCATTAAATATATATATATATATATATATATATATATATATATATATATATATATATATATATTACTTAACAATAAAATCAACAACCGACCTTAGCTCAGTTGGTAGAGCGGAGGATAGCTTATGGTTTGGAAGTTCAGATGTATTAATTTTGTTCAAAAATACCTGTGAGTGAACGTCATCAACTACATCACAATTTGAATTTGATGAATACATACGATCATAAATTAAATATTTTTTTTTTGCTGGAAATAAAGTTCAACGTATTATCATTGATCATACCAACAATAGATTTTAACATCTAATATAGTCTTAGTTCCGAAAAATAACACCTCAATAATGTTATCCAAAATTGAAGGATACTTGCTTTCAACATTTTCCACAACATAAATGTTTTTGTTGAAATACATATGTAATATGGGAGATCAAGTTTATGGATGTTCATGTCACCCGAATCTCCAATTAAACCATCGCCAATTCCCCCAAACCACAAAGAAAATGGTCGCATATCCTCATTTTTTGAAGTTGGTTGATCATATATAAGTCTCATATTTTGGTCAATATAAAAAACTTTACACAAATGCGATAACTATCATGAATTAGTTATAGTGTGCATAATGTTCAACATAGTAGCTTTTGGTATAAAAAGTAGAATTTCCATAAAATCACCCCCAAAAACACAACCTTACCTTAAAATGGAGTTTTCAAATTAATTTCATCATAAGATCGAAGAATATCTCTAAAAGTTCTATTAACATCTTCAAAAGAATGTTTGTGCATCATTGGAGCTTCATCCCATATGATTAACTTCGTCTTTGCTATTAAATAGGCTAACAAAGATTTCAGTATTAAAAATATAATATTAATCTTTTAAATAAATAATTAATGTGTTTAAAACAAATCACATTGATATTAAATTCCTATAGTATGTTATATACTTCATCTTGACTCAATTGATATAGTTATGGTCATCACATGTTGGAAATGAATCTAAAGTCCTTGAAACACAATAAATATTTTGTAAATATAGGTTATACACAACATGCATTGATATAAACATATAAAAATATTCCAATTATGGTTCTCATGAATAAGGTTTAAAAATCAAACCTCTAAGACATGTGCAAGAGTTTCTTCATCATTGGAAGTAGAAATTACGAAATGACAAAAAGTAAACAAATTGAATATGAAATGTAATGAAATCATGATAATGTCAATGACAACAACTTTAATATATAATAGATATAACATACGCGGTTGCATTATCTATAACAAACTTTAAGTGATTTCCTTATAATGTCTACATTACGAACTGGTAATCTGCATTTGAATGATCAAGACATGGAAAAACATAAAAGACGTTAAAATTGATTATCTCGATGTATCAAGTCTAATAAACCATAATGATGACACATTTAAGTTTCTATTTCTTTTATGACTTTAATGATGTTGTTAAGTTTTATAAAAGTTTTTAAAATTTAACTTCATTAATTTTATTTTTTTTGTTAAAAGTGTATACACAATTAAAATATACAATACATATTCTTAAAATAAAAATTATGCATCATTGTAGTTAAGATATATTTGTATTGAAATTTGAACTCCATTAATTGTTTTTTTTATAAAGTCTACATTGAAAATATAAATTCTGGATATAAATGATTGAGACATGGAAAAACTAAAAAGATGACAAAATTGAATAGTCTAAACTTTGTTTCCATCCAGAAACACTTAATGTCATTGACAATCGTGTCATTAATTATTTAAATGCCTCAATTTTCATAATTTATAATGACGATACATTTAAGTATATGTTTTCTTTATGACTTCAATGATATAGTTATGTTTTATAAGAGTTTTGAAAATTGAACATAATTAATTGTATTTATTGTTGAATGTTTAAACACTAATGGAATACAAAATAAATATTCTAGAAGTCATAAACATATGTAACTTTAGTTTAGATATATTTGTATTGAAATCTGAACCCCCTTAATTGATTTTCTTGTAAAGTCTATATTGGAAACAAACAATTTTGAATTGAATGATTAAGACATGGAAAAACTAAAATTACAACAAAATTGACTAGTCTACACTTTGTTTTCATCGAGAAACACTTAATGCTATAAACAACCGTGTAATTGATAATTAGTATTGAAATTTAAACTTCATTAATTGCATTGATGAAAAATATACACATAATCAAATGTTGGAAGGTTTTTGTGCATATTAGTGTAATTTAAAGTTCTACTATACGACAAATTCATGAAAACTATTGTCCTTTCGTCAAGAAATGTTAGGTGTGATTTTGGAGATATGTGATTAGAGGGATTAAAAAGTGTAATATGTAGTTTAAGGTTAGACAGTGAAATTAGTATAAGGGAATTCCATTTAATATATGGAAAGATGATGTGGCAGGTGAATTTGAAGGGAAAAGTTTAGGGCTAGGGTTTGCTAACTTAGTAAATTTTACAAATAAGGGATAGTATGATGAAATCTATTAGGTTTTTTAGCTCTCACATTAATTAATAATAATTTCTCAATTCATTTAATGTTCATGTTTGGTTATGTTGTGAAACGAATTTAATTGATAAAATCAATTAGTTAAAAGTGAGTTTAAGGTAAAATGATTTATATTTAGATAAATTTATGCATAAGTGAATTGAACAATGGATTTCAATGTAAAAATAATGTTTAAACTTAAAAGTTATAAATTCTAATATCAAGTAGAATCAATTATAGAGGCAACATTATTTCAACTTTAGAATAATCAAACACATCAAAATCACTCCAAAATCAATTCTACACCTTTAGAATTGCGTATTGCATCTTCCAAAACCTATCCCAAACAGACACTTAGAGGAACACCACTAATATAAATTTATTCAAGATATTTACAACAAATGGGGTGGTGGCGCAGTTGGCTAGCGCGTAGGTCTCATAGCTACTGAGTAATCCTGAGGTCGAGAGTTATATATATATATATATATATATATATATATATATATATATATATATATATATATATATATATATATATATATATATATATATATATATATATATATATATATATATATATATATATATATATATATTACTTAACAATAAAATCAACAACCTACCTTAGCTCATTTGGTAGAGTGGAGGATAGCTTATGGTTTGGAAGTTCAGATGTATTAATTTTGTTCAAAAATACCTGTGAGTGAACGTCATCAACTACATCACAATTTGAATTTGATGAATACATACGATCATAAATTAAATATTTTTTTTTTGCTGGAAATAACGTTCAACGTATTATCATTTATCATACCAACAATAGATTTTAACATCTAATATAGTCTTAGTTCCGAAAAATAACACCTCAATAATGTTATCCAAAATTGAAGGATACTTGCTTTCAACATTTTCCACAACATAAATGTTTTTGTTGAAATACATATGTAATATGGGAGATCAAGTTTATGGATATTCATGTCACCCGAATCTCCAATTAAACCATCGCCAATTCCCCCAAACCACAAAGAAAATGGTCGCATATCCTCATTTTTTGAAGTTGGTTGATCATATATAAGTCTCATATTTTGGTCAATATAAAAAACTTTACACAAATGCGATAACTATCATGAATTAGTTATAGTGTGCATAATGTTCAACATAGTAGCTTTTGGTATAAAAAGTAGAATTTCCATAAAATCACCCCCAAAAACACAACCTTACCTTAAAATGGAGTTTTCAAGTTAATTTCATCATAAGATCGAAGAATATCTCTAAAAGTTCTATTAACATCTTCAAAAGAATGTTTGTGCATCATTGGAGCTTCATCCCATATGATTAACTTCGTCTTTGCTATTAAATAGGCTAACAAAGATTTCAGTATTAAAAATATAATATTAATCTTTTAAATAAAGAATTAATGTGTTTAAAACAAATCACATTGATATTAAATTCCTATAGTATGTTATATACTTCATCTTGACTCAATTGATATAGTTATGGTCATCACATGTTGGAAATGAATCTAAAGTCCTTGAAACACAATAAATATTTTGTAAATATAGGTTATACACAATATGCATTGATATAAACATATAAAAATATTCCAATTATGGTTCTCATGAATAAGGTTTAAAAATCAAACCTCTAAGACATGTGCAAGAGTTTCTTCATCATTGGAAGTAGAAATTACGAAATGACAAAAAATAAACAAATTGAATATGAAATGTAATGAAATCATGCTAATGTCAATGACAACAACTTTAATATATAATAGATATAACATACGCGGTTGCATTATCTATAACAAACTTTAAGTGATTTCCTTATAATGTCTACATTACGAACTGGTAATCTGCATTTGAATGATCAAGACATGGAAAAACATAAAAGACGTTAAAATTGATTATCTCGATGTATCAAGTCTAATAAACCATAATGATGACACATTTAAGTTTCTATTTCTTTTATGACTTTAATGATGTTGTTAAGTTTTATAAAAGTTTTTAAAATTTAACTTCATTAATTTTATTTTTTTTTGTTAAAAGTGTATACACAATTAAAATATACAATACATATTCTTAAAATAAAAATTGTGCATCATTGTAGTTAAGATATATTTGTATTGAAATTTGAACTCCATTAATTGTTTTTTTTATAAAGTCTACATTGAAAATATAAATTCTGGATATAAATGATTGAGACATGGAAAAACTAAAAAGATGACAAAATTGAATAGTCTAAACTTTGTTTCCATCCAGAAACACTTAATGTCATTGACAATCGTGTCATTAATTATTTAAATGCCTCAATTTTCATAATTTATAATGACTATACATTTAAGTATATGTTTTCTTTATGACTTCAATGATATAGTTATGTTTTATAAGAGTTTTGAAAATTGAACATAATTAATTGTATTTATTGTTGAATGTTTAAACACTAATGGAATACAAAATAAATATTTTAGAAGTCATAATCATATGTAACTTTAGTTTAGATATATTTGTATTGAAATCTGAACCTCCTTAATTGATTTTCTTGTAAAGTCTATATTGGAAACAAACAATTTTGAATTGAATGATTAAGACATGGAAAAACTAAAATTACAACAAAATTGACTAGTCTACACTTTGTTTTCATCGAGAAACACTTAATGCTATAAACAACCGTGTAATTGATAATTAGTATTGAAATTTAAACTTCATTAATTGCATTGATGAAAAATATACACATAATCAAATGTTGGAAGGTTTTTGTGCATATTAGTGTAATTTAAAGTTCTACTATACGACAAATTCATGAAAACTATTGTCCTTTCGTCAAGAAATGTTAGGTGTGATTTTTGGAGATATGTGATTAGAGGGATTGAAAAGTGTAATATGTAGTTTAAGGTTAGACAGTGAAATTAGTATAAGGGAATTCCATTTAATATATGGAAAGATGATGTGGCAGGTGAATTTGAAGGGAAAAGTTTAGGGCTAGGGTTTGCTAACTTAGTAAATTTTACAAATAAGGGATAGTATGATGAAATCTATTAGGTTTTTTAGCTCTCACATTAATTAATAATAATTTCTCAATTCATTTAATGTTCATGTTTGGTTATGTTGTGAAACGAATTTAATTGATAAAATCAATTAGTTAAAAGTGAGTTTAAGGTAAAATGATTTATATTTAGATAAATTTATGCATAAGTGAATTGAACAATGGATTTCAATGTAAAAATAATGTTTAAACTTAAAAGTTATAAATTCTAATATCAAGTAGAATCAATTATAGAGGCAACATTATTTCAACTTTAGAATAATCAAACACATCAAAATCACTCCAAAATCAATTCTACACCTTTAGAATTGCGTATTGCATCTTCCAAAACCTATCCCAAACAGACACTTAGAGGAACACCACTAATATAAATTTATTCAAGATATTTACAACAAATGGGGTGGTGGCGCAGTTGGCTAGCGCGTAGGTCTCATAGCTACTGAGTAATCCTGAGGTCGAGAGTTATATATATATATATATATATATATATATATATATATATATATATATATATATATATATATATATATATATATATATATATATATATATATATATATATATATATATATATATTACTTAACAATAAAATCAACAACCTACCTTAGCTCATTTGGTAGAGTGGAGGATAGCTTATGGTTTGGAAGTTCAGATGTATTAATTTTGTTCAAAAATACCTGTGAGTGAACGTCATCAACTACATCACAATTTGAATTTGATGAATACATACGATCATAAATTAAATATTTTTTTTTTTGCTGGAAATAACGTTCAACGTATTATCATTTATCATACCAACAATAGATTTTAACATCTAATATAGTCTTAGTTCCGAAAAATAACACCTCAATAATGTTATCCAAAATTGAAGGATACTTGCTTTCAACATTTTCCACAACATAAATGTTTTTGTTGAAATACATATGTAATATGGGAGATCAAGTTTATGGATATTCATGTCACCCGAATCTCCAATTAAACCATCGCCAATTCCCCCAAACCACAAAGAAAATGGTCGCATATCCTCATTTTTTGAAGTTGGTTGATCATATATAAGTCTCATATTTTGGTCAATATAAAAAACTTTACACAAATGCGATAACTATCATGAATTAGTTATAGTGTGCATAATGTTCAACATAGTAGCTTTTGGTATAAAAAGTAGAATTTCCATAAAATCACCCCCAAAAACACAACCTTACCTTAAAATGGAGTTTTCAAGTTAATTTCATCATAAGATCGAAGAATATCTCTAAAAGTTCTATTAACATCTTCAAAAGAATGTTTGTGCATCATTGGAGCTTCATCCCATATGATTAACTTCGTCTTTGCTATTAAATAGGCTAACAAAGATTTCAGTATTAAAAATATAATATTAATCTTTTAAATAAAGAATTAATGTGTTTAAAACAAATCACATTGATATTAAATTCCTATAGTATGTTATATACTTCATCTTGACTCAATTGATATAGTTATGGTCATCACATGTTGGAAATGAATCTAAAGTCCTTGAAACACAATAAATATTTTGTAAATATAGGTTATACACAATATGCATTGATATAAACATATAAAAATATTCCAATTATGGTTCTCATGAATAAGGTTTAAAAATCAAACCTCTAAGACATGTGCAAGAGTTTCTTCATCATTGGAAGTAGAAATTACGAAATGACAAAAAATAAACAAATTGAATATGAAATGTAATGAAATCATGCTAATGTCAATGACAACAACTTTAATATATAATAGATATAACATACGCGGTTGCATTATCTATAACAAACTTTAAGTGATTTCCTTATAATGTCTACATTACGAACTGGTAATCTGCATTTGAATGATCAAGACATGGAAAAACATAAAAGACGTTAAAATTGATTATCTCGATGTATCAAGTCTAATAAACCATAATGATGACACATTTAAGTTTCTATTTCTTTTATGACTTTAATGATGTTGTTAAGTTTTATAAAAGTTTTTAAAATTTAACTTCATTAATTTTATTTTTTTTTGTTAAAAGTGTATACACAATTAAAATATACAATACATATTCTTAAAATAAAAATTGTGCATCATTGTAGTTAAGATATATTTGTATTGAAATTTGAACTCCATTAATTGTTTTTTTTATAAAGTCTACATTGAAAATATAAATTCTGGATATAAATGATTGAGACATGGAAAAACTAAAAAGATGACAAAATTGAATAGTCTAAACTTTGTTTCCATCCAGAAACACTTAATGTCATTGACAATCGTGTCATTAATTATTTAAATGCCTCAATTTTCATAATTTATAATGACTATACATTTAAGTATATGTTTTCTTTATGACTTCAATGATATAGTTATGTTTTATAAGAGTTTTGAAAATTGAACATAATTAATTGTATTTATTGTTGAATGTTTAAACACTAATGGAATACAAAATAAATATTTTAGAAGTCATAATCATATGTAACTTTAGTTTAGATATATTTGTATTGAAATATGAACCTCCTTAATTGATTTTCTTGTAAAGTCTATATTGGAAACAAACAATTTTGAATTGAATGATTAAGACATGGAAAAACTAAAATTACAACAAAATTGACTAGTCTACACTTTGTTTTCATCGAGAAACACTTAATGCTATAAACAACCGTGTAATTGATAATTAGTATTGAAATTTAAACTTCATTAATTGCATTGATGAAAAATATACACATAATCAAATGTTGGAAGGTTTTTGTGCATATTAGTGTAATTTAAAGTTCTACTATACGACAAATTCATGAAAACTATTGTCCTTTCGTCAAGAAATGTTAGGTGTGATTTTTGGAGATATGTGATTAGAGGGATTGAAAAGTGTAATATGTAGTTTAAGGTTAGACAGTGAAATTAGTATAAGGGAATTCCATTTAATATATGGAAAGATGATGTGGCAGGTGAATTTGAAGGGAAAAGTTTAGGGCTAGGGTTTGCTAACTTAGTAAATTTTACAAATAAGGGATAGTATGATGAAATCTATTAGGTTTTTTAGCTCTCACATTAATTAATAATAATTTCTCAATTCATTTAATGTTCATGTTTGGTTATGTTGTGAAACGAATTTAATTGATAAAATCAATTAGTTAAAAGTGAGTTTAAGGTAAAATGATTTATATTTAGATAAATTTATGCATAAGTGAATTGAACAATGGATTTCAATGTAAAAATAATGTTTAAACTTAAAAGTTACAAATTATAATATCAAGTAGAATCAATTATAGAGGAAACATTATTTCAACTTTAGAATAATCAAACACATCAAAATCACTCCAAAATCAATTCTACACCTTTAGAATTGCGTATTGCATCTTCCAACAACTATCCCAAACAGACACTTAGAGGAACACCACTAATATAAATTTATTCAAGATATTTACAACAAATGGGGTGGTGGCGCAGTTGGCTAGCGCGTAGGTCTCATAGCTATTGAGTAATCCTGAGTTCGAGAGTTTAAGCCTCTCTCACCCAAATATCAATGTTTTTGTTTTTCAATATATATTAGATTTTTTAGCTTACTTTAAATTATTCAAATTATAGTCTTTATATTAGATTTAATCAAATGGTTTGGAAGTTCAGATGTATTAATTTTGTTCAAAAATACCTGTGAGTGAACGTCATCAACTACATCACAATTTGAATTTGATGAATACATACGATCATAAATTAAATATATTTTTTTTTGCTGGAAATAACGTTCAACGTACTATCATTTATCATACCAACAATAGATTTTAACATCTAATATAGTCTTAGTTCCGAAAAATAACACCTCAATAATGTTATCCAAAATTGAAGGATACTTGCTTTCAACATTTTCCACAACATAAATGTTTTTGTTGAAATACATATGTAATATGGGAGATCAAGTTTATGGATATTCATGTCACCCGAATCTCCAATTAAACCATCGCCAATTCCCCCAAACCACAAAGAAAATGGTCGCATATCCTCATTTTTTGAAGTTGGTTGATCATATATAAGTCTCATATTTTGGTCAATATAAAAAACTTTACACAAATGCGATAACTATCATGAATTAGTTATAGTGTGCATAATGTTCAACATAGTAGCTTTTGGTATAAAAAGTAGAATTTCCATAAAATCACCCCCAAAAACACAACCTTACCTTAAAATGGAGTTTTCAAATTAATTTCATCATAAGATCGAAGAATATCTCTAAAAGTTCTATTAACATCTTCAAAAGAATGTTTGTGCATAATTGGAGCTTCATCCCATATGATTAACTTCGTCTTTGCTATTAAATAGGCTAACAAAGATTTCAGTATTAAAAATATAATATTAATCTTTTAAATAAAGAATTAATGTGTTTAAAACAAATCACATTGATATTAAATTCCTATAGTATGCTATATACTTCATCTTGACTCAATTGATATAGTTATGGTCATCACATGTTGGAAATGAATCTAAAGTCCTTGAAACACAATAAATATTTTGTAAATATAGGTTATACACAACATGCATTGATATAAACATATAAAAATATTCCAATTATGGTTCTCATGAATAAGGTTTAAAAATCAAACCTCTAAGACATGTGCAAGAGTTTCTTCATCATTGGAAGTAGAAATTACGAAATGACAAAAAATAAACAAATTGAATATGAAATGTAATGAAATCATGATAATGTCAATGACAACAACTTTAATATATAATAGATATAACATACGCGGTTGCATTATCTATAACAAACTTTAAGTGATTTCCTTATAATGTCTACATTACGAACTGGTAATCTGCATTTGAATGATCAAGACATGGAAAAACATAAAAGACGTTAAAATTGATTATCTCGATGTATCAAGTCTAATAAACCATAATGATGACACATTTAAGTTTCTATTTCTTTTATGACTTTAATGATATTGTTATGTTTTATAAAAGTTTTTAAAATTTAACTTCATTAATTTTATTTTTTTTGTTAAAAGTGTATACACAATTAAAATATACAATACATATTCTTAAAATAAAAATTGTGCATCATTGTAGTTAAGATATATTTGTATTGAAATTTGAACTCCATTAATTGTTTTTTTTATAAAGTCTACATTGAAAATATAAATTCTGGATATAAATGATTGAGACATGGAAAAACTAAAAAGATGACAAAATTGAATAGTCTAAACTTTGTTTCCATCCAGAAACACTTAATGTCATTGACAATCGTGTCATTAATTATTTAAATGCCTCAATTTTCATAATTTATAATGACTATACATTTAAGTATATGTTTTCTTTATGACTTCAATGATATAGTTATGTTTTATAAGAGTTTTGAAAATTGAACATAATTAATTGTATTTATTGTTGAATGTTTAAACACTAATGGAATACAAAATAAATATTTTAGAAGTCATAATCATATGTAACTTTAGTTTAGATATATTTGTATTGAAATCTGAACCTCCTTAATTGATTTTCTTGTAAAGTCTATATTGGAAACAAACAATTTTGAATTGAATGATTAAGACATGGAAAAACTAAAATTACAACAAAATTGACTAGTCTACACTTTGTTTTCATCGAGAAACACTTAATGCTATAAACAACCGTGTAATTGATAATTAGTATTGAAATTTAAACTTCATTAATTGCATTGATGAAAAATATACACATAATCAAATGTTGGAAGGTTTTTGTGCATATTAGTGTAATTTAAAGTTCTACTATACGACAAATTCATGAAAACTATTGTCCTTTCGTCAAGAAATGTTAGGTGTGATTTTTGGAGATATGTGATTAGAGGGATTGAAAAGTGTAATATGTAGTTTAAGGTTAGACAGTGAAATTAGTATAAGGGAATTCCATTTAATATATGGAAAGATGATGTGGCAGGTGAATTTGAAGGGAAAAGTTTAGGGCTAGGGTTTGCTAACTTAGTAAATTTTACAAATAAGGGATAGTATGATGAAATCTATTAGGTTTTTTAGCTCTCACATTAATTAATAATAATTTCTCAATTCATTTAATGTTCATGTTTGGTTATGTTGTGAAACGAATTTAATTGATAAAATCAATTAGTTAAAAGTGAGTTTAAGGTAAAATGATTTATATTTAGATAAATTTATGCATAAGTGAATTGAACAATGGATTTCAATGTAAAAATAATGTTTAAACTTAAAAGTTACAAATTATAATATCAAGTAGAATCAATTATAGAGGAAACATTATTTCAACTTTAGAATAATCAAACACATCAAAATCACTCCAAAATCAATTCTACACCTTTAGAATTGCGTATTGCATCTTCCAACAACTATCCCAAACAGACACTTAGAGGAACACCACTAATATAAATTTATTCAAGATATTTACAACAAATGGGGTGGTGGCGCAGTTGGCTAGCGCGTAGGTCTCATAGCTATTGAGTAATCCTGAGTTCGAGAGTTTAAGCCTCTCTCACCCAAATATCAATGTTTTTGTTTTTCAATATATATTAGATTTTTTAGCTTACTTTAAATTATTCAAATTATAGTCTTTATATTAGATTTAATCAAATGGTTTGGAAGTTCAGATGTATTAATTTTGTTCAAAAATACCTGTGAGTGAACGTCATCAACTACATCACAATTTGAATTTGATGAATACATACGATCATAAATTAAATATATTTTTTTTTGCTGGAAATAACGTTCAACGTACTATCATTTATCATACCAACAATAGATTTTAACATCTAATATAGTCTTAGTTCCGAAAAATAACACCTCAATAATGTTATCCAAAATTGAAGGATACTTGCTTTCAACATTTTCCACAACATAAATGTTTTTGTTGAAATACATATGTAATATGGGAGATCAAGTTTATGGATATTCATGTCACCCGAATCTCCAATTAAACCATCGCCAATTCCCCCAAACCACAAAGAAAATGGTCGCATATCCTCATTTTTTGAAGTTGGTTGATCATATATAAGTCTCATATTTTGGTCAATATAAAAAACTTTACACAAATGCGATAACTATCATGAATTAGTTATAGTGTGCATAATGTTCAACATAGTAGCTTTTGGTATAAAAAGTAGAATTTCCATAAAATCACCCCCAAAAACACAACCTTACCTTAAAATGGAGTTTTCAAATTAATTTCATCATAAGATCGAAGAATATCTCTAAAAGTTCTATTAACATCTTCAAAAGAATGTTTGTGCATAATTGGAGCTTCATCCCATATGATTAACTTCGTCTTTGCTATTAAATAGGCTAACAAAGATTTCAGTATTAAAAATATAATATTAATCTTTTAAATAAAGAATTAATGTGTTTAAAACAAATCACATTGATATTAAATTCCTATAGTATGCTATATACTTCATCTTGACTCAATTGATATAGTTATGGTCATCACATGTTGGAAATGAATCTAAAGTCCTTGAAACACAATAAATATTTTGTAAATATAGGTTATACACAACATGCATTGATATAAACATATAAAAATATTCCAATTATGGTTCTCATGAATAAGGTTTAAAAATCAAACCTCTAAGACATGTGCAAGAGTTTCTTCATCATTGGAAGTAGAAATTACGAAATGACAAAAAATAAACAAATTGAATATGAAATGTAATGAAATCATGATAATGTCAATGACAACAACTTTAATATATAATAGATATAACATACGCGGTTGCATTATCTATAACAAACTTTAAGTGATTTCCTTATAATGTCTACATTACGAACTGGTAATCTGCATTTGAATGATCAAGACATGGAAAAACATAAAAGACGTTAAAATTGATTATCTCGATGTATCAAGTCTAATAAACCATAATGATGACACATTTAAGTTTCTATTTCATTTATGACTTTAATGATATTGTTATGTTTTATAAAAGTTTTTAAAATTTAACTTCATTAATTTTATTTTTTTTGTTAAAAGTGTATACACAATTAAAATATACAATACATATTCTTAAAATAAAAATTGTGCATCATTGTAGTTAAGATATATTTGTATTGAAATTTGAACTCCATTAATTGTTTTTTTTATAAAGTCTACATTGAAAATATAAATTCTGGATATAAATGATTGAGACATGGAAAAACTAAAAAGATGACAAAATTGAATAGTCTAAACTTTGTTTCCATCCAGAAACACTTAATGTCATTGACAATCGTGTCATTAATTATTTAAATGCCTCAATTTTCATAATTTATAATGACTATACATTTAAGTATATGTTTTCTTTATGACTTCAATGATATAGTTATGTTTTATAAGAGTTTTGAAAATTGAACATAATTAATTGTATTTATTGTTGAATGTTTAAACACTAATGGAATACAAAATAAATATTTTAGAAGTCATAATCATATGTAACTTTAGTTTAGATATATTTGTATTGAAATCTGAACCTCCTTAATTGATTTTCTTGTAAAGTCTATATTGGAAACAAACAATTTTGAATTGAATGATTAAGACATGGAAAAACTAAAATTACAACAAAATTGACTAGTCTACACTTTGTTTTCATCGAGAAACACTTAATGCTATAAACAACCGTGTAATTGATAATTAGTATTGAAATTTAAACTTCATTAATTGCATTGATGAAAAATATACACATAATCAAATGTTGGAAGGTTTTTGTGCATATTAGTGTAATTTAAAGTTCTACTATACGACAAATTCATGAAAACTATTGTCCTTTCGTCAAGAAATGTTAGGTGTGATTTTTGGAGATATGTGATTAGAGGGATTGAAAAGTGTAATATGTAGTTTAAGGTTAGACAGTGAAATTAGTATAAGGGAATTCCATTTAATATATGGAAAGATGATTGGCAGGTGAATTTGAAGGGAAAAGTTTAGGGCTAGGGTTTGCTAACTTAGTAAATTTTACAAATAAGGGATAGTATGATGAAATCTATTAGGTTTTTTAGCTCTCACATTAATTAATAATAATTTCTCAATTCATTTAATGTTCATGTTTGGTTATGTTGTGAAACGAATTTAATTGATAAAATCAATTAGTTAAAAGTGAGTTTAAGGTAAAATGATTTATATTTAGATAAATTTATGCATAAGTGAATTGAACAATGGATTTCAATGTAAAAATAATGTTTAAACTTAAAAGTTACAAATTATAATATCAAGTAGAATCAATTATAGAGGAAACATTATTTCAACTTTAGAATAATCAAACACATCAAAATCACTCCAAAATCAATTCTACACCTTTAGAATTGCGTATTGCATCTTCCAACAACTATCCCAAACAGACACTTAGAGGAACACCACTAATATAAATTTATTCAAGATATTTACAACAAATGGGGTGGTGGCGCAGTTGGCTAGCGCGTAGGTCTCATAGCTATTGAGTAATCCTGAGTTCGAGAGTTTAAGCCTCTCTCACCCAAATATCAATGTTTTTGTTTTTCAATATATATTAGATTTTTTAGCTTACTTTAAATTATTCAAATTATAGTCTTTATATTAGATTTAATCAAATGGTTTGGAAGTTCAGATGTATTAATTTTGTTCAAAAATACCTGTGAGTGAACGTCATCAACTACATCACAATTTGAATTTGATGAATACATACGATCATAAATTAAATATATTTTTTTTTGCTGGAAATAACGTTCAACGTACTATCATTTATCATACCAACAATAGATTTTAACATCTAATATAGTCTTAGTTCCGAAAAATAACACCTCAATAATGTTATCCAAAATTGAAGGATACTTGCTTTCAACATTTTCCACAACATAAATGTTTTTGTTGAAATACATATGTAATATGGGAGATCAAGTTTATGGATATTCATGTCACCCGAATCTCCAATTAAACCATCGCCAATTCCCCCAAACCACAAAGAAAATGGTCGCATATCCTCATTTTTTGAAGTTGGTTGATCATATATAAGTCTCATATTTTGGTCAATATAAAAAACTTTACACAAATGCGATAACTATCATGAATTAGTTATAGTGTGCATAATGTTCAACATAGTAGCTTTTGGTATAAAAAGTAGAATTTCCATAAAATCACCCCCAAAAACACAACCTTACCTTAAAATGGAGTTTTCAAATTAATTTCATCATAAGATCGAAGAATATCTCTAAAAGTTCTATTAACATCTTCAAAAGAATGTTTGTGCATAATTGGAGCTTCATCCCATATGATTAACTTCGTCTTTGCTATTAAATAGGCTAACAAAGATTTCAGTATTAAAAATATAATATTAATCTTTTAAATAAAGAATTAATGTGTTTAAAACAAATCACATTGATATTAAATTCCTATAGTATGCTATATACTTCATCTTGACTCAATTGATATAGTTATGGTCATCACATGTTGGAAATGAATCTAAAGTCCTTGAAACACAATAAATATTTTGTAAATATAGGTTATACACAACATGCATTGATATAAACATATAAAAATATTCCAATTATGGTTCTCATGAATAAGGTTTAAAAATCAAACCTCTAAGACATGTGCAAGAGTTTCTTCATCATTGGAAGTAGAAATTACGAAATGACAAAAAATAAACAAATTGAATATGAAATGTAATGAAATCATGATAATGTCAATGACAACAACTTTAATATATAATAGATATAACATACGCGGTTGCATTATCTATAACAAACTTTAAGTGATTTCCTTATAATGTCTACATTACGAACTGGTAATCTGCATTTGAATGATCAAGACATGGAAAAACATAAAAGACGTTAAAATTGATTATCTCGATGTATCAAGTCTAATAAACCATAATGATGACACATTTAAGTTTCTATTTCTTTTATGACTTTAATGATATTGTTATGTTTTATAAAAGTTTTTAAAATTTAACTTCATTAATTTTATTTTTTTTGTTAAAAGTGTATACACAATTAAAATATACAATACATATTCTTAAAATAAAAATTGTGCATCATTGTAGTTAAGATATATTTGTATTGAAATTTGAACTCCATTAATTGTTTTTTTTATAAAGTCTACATTGAAAATATAAATTCTGGATATAAATGATTGAGACATGGAAAAACTAAAAAGATGACAAAATTGAATAGTCTAAACTTTGTTTCCATCCAGAAACACTTAATGTCATTGACAATCGTGTCATTAATTATTTAAATGCCTCAATTTTCATAATTTATAATGACTATACATTTAAGTATATGTTTTCTTTATGACTTCAATGATATAGTTATGTTTTATAAGAGTTTTGAAAATTGAACATAATTAATTGTATTTATTGTTGAATGTTTAAACACTAATGGAATACAAAATAAATATTTTAGAAGTCATAATCATATGTAACTTTAGTTTAGATATATTTGTATTGAAATCTGAACCTCCTTAATTGATTTTCTTGTAAAGTCTATATTGGAAACAAACAATTTTGAATTGAATGATTAAGACATGGAAAAACTAAAATTAAAACAAAATTGACTAGTCTACACTTTGTTTTCATCGAGAAACACTTAATGCTATAAACAACCGTGTCATTGATAATTAGTATTGAAATTTAAACTTCATTAATTGCATTGATGAAAAATATACACATAATCAAATGTTGGAAGGTTTTTGTGCATATTAGTGTAATTTAAAGTTCTACTATACGACAGATTCATGAAAACTATTGTCCTTTCGTCATGAAATGTTAGGTGTGATTTTTGGAGATATGTGATTAGAGGGATTGAAAAGTGTAATATGTATTTTAAGGTTAGACTGTGAAATTAGTATAAGGGAATTCCATTTAATATATGGAAAGATGATGTGGCAGGTGAATTTGAAGGGAAAAGTTTAGGGCTAGGGTTTGCTAACTTAGTAAATTTTACAAATAAGGGATAGTATGATGAAATCTATTAGGTTTTTTAGCTCTCACATTAATTACTAATAATTTCTCAATTCATTTAATGTTCATGTTTGGTTATGTTGTGAAACGAATTTAATTGATAAAATCAATTAGTTAAAAGTGAGTTTAAGGTAAAATGATTTATATTTAGATAAATTTATGCATAAGTGAATTGAACAATGGATTTCAATGTAAAAATAATGTTTAAACTTAAAAGTTACAAATTCTAATATCAAGTAGAATCAATTATAGAGGCAACATTATTTCAACTTTAGAATAATCAAACACCTCAAAATCACTCCAAAATCAATTCTACACCTTTAGAATTGCTTATTGCATCTTCCAACAACTATCCCAAACAGACACTTAGAGGAACACCACTAATATAAATTTATTCAAGATATTTACAACAAATGGGATGGTGGCGCAGTTGGCTAGCGCGTAGGTCTCATAGCTACTGAGTAATCCTGAGGTCGAGAGTTCAAGCCTCTCTCACCCAAATATCAATGTTTTTGTTTTTCAATATATATTAGATTTTTTAGCTTACTTTAAATTATTCAAATTATAGTCTTTATATTAGATTTAATCAAATGGTTTGGAAGTTCAGATGTATTAATTTTGTTCAAAAATACCTGTGAGTGAACGTCATCAACTACATCACAATTTGAATTTGATGAATACATACGATCATAAATTAAATATATTTTTTTTTGCTGGAAATAACGTTCAACGTACTATCATTTATCATACCAACAATAGATTTTAACATCTAATATAGTCTTAGTTCCGAAAAATAACACCTCAATAATGTTATCCAAAATTGAAGGATACTTGCTTTCAACATTTTCCACAACATAAATGTTTTTGTTGAAATACATATGTAATATGGGAGATCAAGTTTATGGATATTCATGTCACCCGAATCTCCAATTAAACCATCGCCAATTCCCCCAAACCACAAAGAAAATGGTCGCATATCCTCATTTTTGAAGTTGGTTTGATCATATATAAGTCTCATATTTTGGTCAATATAAAAAACTTTACACAAATGCGATAACTATCATGAATTAGTTATAGTGTGCATAATGTTCAACATAGTAGCTTTTGGTATAAAAAGTAGAATTTCCATAAAATCACCCCCAAAAACACAACCTTACCTTAAAATGGAGTTTTTCAAATTAATTTCATCATAAGATCGAAGAATATCTCTAAAAGTTCTATTAACATCTTCAAAAGAATGTTTGTGCATAATTGGAGCTTCATCCCATATGATTAACTTCGTCTTTGCTATTAAATAGGCTAACAAAGATTTCAGTATTAAAAATATAATATTAATCTTTTAAATAAAGAATTAATGTGTTTAAAACAAATCACATTGATATTAAATTCCTATAGTATGCTATATACTTCATCTTGACTCAATTGATATAGTTTATGGTCATCACATGTTGGAAATGAATCTAAAGTCCTTGAAACACAATAAATATTTTGTAAATATAGGTTATACACAACATGCATTGATATAAACATATAAAAATATTCCAATTATGGTTCTCATGAATAAGGTTTAAAAATCAAACCTCTAAGACATGTGCAAGAGTTTCTTCATCATTGGAAGTAGAAATTACGAAATGACAAAAAATAAACAAATTGAATATGAAATGTAATGAAATCATGATAATGTCAATGACAACAACTTTAATATATAATAGATATAACATACGCGGTTGCATTATCTATAACAAACTTTAAGTGATTTCCTTATAATGTCTACATTACGAACTGGTAATCTGCATTTGAATGATCAAGACATGGAAAAAACATAAAAGACGTTAAAATTGATTATCTCGATGTATCAAGTCTAATAAACCATAATGATGACACATTTAAGTTTCTATTTCTTTTATGACTTTAATGATATTGTTATGTTTTATAAAAGTTTTTAAAATTTAACTTCATTAATTTTATTTTTTTTGTTAAAAGTGTATACACAATTAAAATATACAATACATATTCTTAAAATAAAAATTGTGCATCATTGTAGTTAAGATATATTTGTATTGAAATTTGAACTCCATTAATTGTTTTTTTTATAAAGTCTACATTGAAAATATAAATTCTGGATATAAATGATTGAGACATGGAAAAACTAAAAAGATGACAAAATTGAATAGTCTAAACTTTGTTTCCATCCAGAAACACTTAATGTCATTGACAATCGTGTCATTAATTATTTAAATGCCTCAATTTTCATAATTTATAATGACTATACATTTAAGTATATGTTTTCTTTATGACTTCAATGATATAGTTATGTTTTATAAGAGTTTTGAAAATTGAACATAATTAATTGTATTTATTGTTGAATGTTTAAACACTAATGGAATACAAAATAAATATTTTAGAAGTCATAATCATATGTAACTTTAGTTTAGATATATTTGTATTGAAATCTGAACCTCCTTAATTGATTTTCTTGTAAAGTCTATATTGGAAACAAACAATTTTGAATTGAATGATTAAGACATGGAAAAACTAAAATTAAAACAAAATTGACTAGTCTACACTTTGTTTTCATCGAGAAACACTTAATGCTATAAACAACCGTGTCATTGATAATTAGTATTGAAATTTAAACTTCATTAATTGCATTGATGAAAAAATATACACATAATCAAATGTTGGAAAGGTTTTTGTGCATATTAGTGTAATTTAAAGTTCTACTATACGACAGATTCATGAAAACTATTGTCCTTTCGTCATGAAATGTTAGGTGTGATTTTTGGAGATATGTGATTAGAGGGATTGAAAAGTGTAATATGTATTTTAAGGTTAGACAGTGAAATTAGTATAAGGGAATTCCATTTAATATATGGAAAGATGATGTGGCAGGTGAATTTGAAGGGAAAAGTTTAGGGCTAGGGTTTGCTAACTTAGTAAATTTTACAAATAAGGGATAGTATGATGAAATCTATTAGGTTTTTTAGCTCTCACATTAATTAATAATAATTCTCAATTCAGTTAATGTTCATGTTTGGTTATGTTGTGAAACGAATTTAATTGATAAAATCAATTAGTTAAAAGTGAGTTTAAGGTAAAATGATTTATATTTAGATAAATTTATGCATAAGTGAATTGAACAATGGATTTTCAATGTAAAAATATGT